>JAKOOJ010000004.1:45884166-47352500 GCA_022577455.1 Arizona elegans | reverse complement strand
GAGGTGACCTCCATATTTAAAATAACTATGGATATGAAAGAGGATTTCTTGCTTCCCATTGTCAGCATGATGAATAGAAAGATTAGGAGCACCATCAAGGAAGTCTGATCAGAGAAGTGATTGCAACATACAATAGTGGCCAAAATTGTGGAAACCTTTTAGGAAAAGTGTATTTTTGAGATTTGATGGCTAATAATACCACTTTTTTTTTGGAGTTCCTTAACCCAATTGAAAATCTATGGAACAGACTTAAAGAAATTCGTTAGTCAGAAGCAACCCAGCATTAAAACCCAGTTAATAGAAGCAATCGTTCAATCTTGGTTTCACATTATAACAGCTGCAGAACTAAAAGACTTGGTTCAACTCCATGGAAGATGTCGTAAGGCCGTAATTCATGCTAAAGGTTACCCAACTAAATATTAACTGACGTGATAATTTTTATATATCTCTTTTTTTCTGTGTTTCACTTTTCTTCTTTATACTGTAATTGCTATTCTAATAGCAAATCCTTCATAAAAGTTTTTGCAATACATTCTTGATTACATTATCTTTCTATTGATATATAATTTTATGGTACTATTACTACAAAAAAAAGTGGTGTTATTAGCTAGTTTTAGAAAATACACTTTTCCCAAAAGGTTTCCACAATTTTGGCCACTACTATAGTATAACTAACCTAGCTAGAAAGATAGAAGAGTGCAGTGTCTTCACTGGGGAAGGACATAAGAGACTTAGAGAGAAAGAATCTGTTTGTCAGATGAGGACAAGACGATGAGGAAGGCCTTTTATAGACCTAACATTTTCAGATATTATTCAGTATGGCCTTTTACAACAAGATAGCAATAGCAATAACACTTAGATTTATATACTGCTTCACAGTGCTTTACAGCCCTCTCTAAGCAGTTTTACAGAGTCAGCCTATTGCCCCCAACAATTTGGATCCTCATTTTATTGACCTCAGAAGAATGGAAGACTGAGTCAACTTTGAGCCTGGTGAGATTCGATCTGCCCAATTGCAGGCAGCCAGCAGTCAGCAGAAGTAGCATGCAGTACTGCATTCTAACCACCACACCATCTAGAGTGCAACTATCAGCAATACTAAGAGAACTCTTCCTTGCTATGCTCAAGCCAAGCACGAGAAAGACACTACCAGATTTTGTGTTGAAATAATAAAATAGGAACACTCAACCAAAAATATAGTCTACCCACTCTGTTCAGCAAGCTCTAGAGCAGCGGTACTCAACCTGGAGGTCGCGACCCCCTTGGGGGTCGAACGGCCATTTCACAGGGGTTGCCAAAGCCCTCTCTCGCCCCCCCATGCCTTCACTCACCCTCGCCCTCTGCCTCCGTTGGATCGCCGTTCGCCGTTTGCTTAACCCGCCCACTCCCAATCTATTGCTGCCTCCTGAGTCCCAGCTGATGGCTAGAGGGAAACAAACCGTTTAAATTCTTGCCGCGGGGCTTCAAAGGGCCGCCCTACAGCTGATCAGTGTTAAAAGAAAACAAATGAGAAGACCGGTTCCTGCAAAAATAGAAAAAAACAGCCCCTTTCAGCTTCAGTATAGGTTAATTACCATAAGTAGATTTGATCAGCCTCCAGACTCTCAGCTGATTTGCTCTCAGCTGTTTTGCGGAGGGCTCTGTTGCTAGCTGCAAAGAGAGGAGCAGATTTTTTCCCCCTAGCTAGGCTTAAAAAAGGAAACTGAAACTAAAGCAGGGTCTTTGTTGCAATGTGACAAAATGAGGCAGAGAGAGATTTCTTTTTCTTTTTCCTCACCAAAAAAGGTAGGTGCAAAACTGCAAACAATGGGAAATTTAGGGCAAAAGAGGAGGTTAAGATTTTAAAACACAAAAGAAAAAAAGCTCTATTTAACTAGGGAATTGTAATAATTGAGATACTATTAATTGTATATTGTGTTGAAAGCAGAAATGGTTAAGTTGTGGTTTGGAGGAATATATGGAGGAAATTATTTGGTTTATTATTATTGGTAAATATAATTAATTGATTTTTAAGAAATTGGATTGCATGGAAATAATTGGAATATTCATGTTCATATTGATTTATACACAAAAAGAAATAGTTATATAACTAATTGATTTATATTAAAATGTTGAATTTGTATTAAACAACTGTATTACATAATTACATAATTAACCAATGTGAGGATGGATATAAAAATAGATGACAATGGGAAGGGGTATAATATAGAATAGAAGGGAAAAATTGAATTTGATTAAGATTAGAGATGAGGATGAAGGGTAATATTGTTTTTTAAAAAAAATAGATGAGGAATAAATATGGCAAAAAGGAAATATAGAAATTGTAAATTTAATTGAAATGACTAAACACTGTTAAATTTGTGAACCGGCCAAATACTCTGTTCAAAGAAAATACATTGTATGTTTGTATGTGTGTTTCTAATTATTGCTATTTATTCATTTTCGTTCTCTTTTATTCTTTAAAGTTTAACAATTCATTCTTTATCTTAATATCTTTATATTTGTTTGGTTTTCTTCCCTTTCATCTTTTTTATTGTACAGCAATCTTTCTCCTCAAACCTACCACCTCTCTCTTTTCTTTCCTTCTTACTTTCTCTTCCCCCCTTCTTCTCCTTCCTACTTCCTCTTCCTTTCTCCTTCTCCTCCTCTCTTCCTCCCTCTCTTACCTTCACTCCTACTCTAATTTCCCTTCCCTTCCTTCATCCCTCTCTATTGCTGTATCATTTTATGCATATGGACTATTCAGAGGGCTGAAAAAGTTATTTTTGACTGGTCCTCGCACTTTTGACCAGTCCTCGAACTTACGACTGTCCTCACATTTTACATTTTTGCCCTATCTTGTCACCATGGTGAAGAGAAGCAGTTGTGAAATGAGTGACACGGTTGTTAAGAATGCTACAATGGGCATGATGACCAGTCATAAATGCAAAGACCGGTCAAAAGTGCGAGGACCTGTCAGAAATCACTTTTTTCAGCCCTCTGGGTAGTCCTTTTGTGCACATAGACTACTCAGAGGGCTGAAAATGTTATTTTTGACTGGTCCTCGCACTTTTGACCAGTCCTTGAATTTACAACTGTCCTCACATTTTACGTTTTTTGCCCTATCTTATCACCATGGTGAAGAGAAGCAGTTGTGAAAAAAATGACATGGTTGTTAAGAATGCTGCATGGGCATAAATGTGAGGATGATCATAAGTGTGAGGACCATTCAAAAGTGCGAGGATCTGTCAGAAATGACTTTTTTCAGCCCTCTGAGTAGTCCCTATACACATAGCCATGGCCACTCGGTCACATGACCAGCTAGCCACGCTCACCCAGTCACATGACCTCCAAGCCACGCCCACAAAATAAACCACGCCCACAGAACTGATAGTAAAAAAATTTAGAACCCACCCCTGGTTGGGGGTCACCACAACATGAGGAACTGTATTAATGGGTCGCGGCATTAGGAAGGTTGAGAACCACTGCTCTAGAGGAATGACATCTTACTTTCCTGCAATGCAACTAATACTTTTGCCACACTAATATGTAGTTTTGGATAATTTTCCTCAATAAATAAGTGAACAACTATAATATTTTTGACCCGTTTGTTCAATTGGGTTCTGTTTATCTAGTTTTAGGACTTTTTAAAAGAAGATCACATTTTAGGTCATATTTATGCAGAAATATTGAAAAATCAAACTATCTTTTAAGCACCCTTGTATACACACTGATTCACATTCACTTTTCTCCTTTCTCTGTGGTTATATACTATTTTGCTCATTTATATGAAAGAATTAATAGTGTGAAGTTTCCTACAGAAATAATATGCCACTTCTATATAAATGTTATTTTAGCCTTAAATACTGATTTGATATTAACTGAATGTTTTTATTATCGACAATTATAAAAAATATGAGACTTTTTAAGATGTGTATAATTAATGCATATTTTTAATGTTGTAGCTTCCAAATTACAAAAATTTTAAAGGAGCAATCCAAGAACTTGGTCAAAATCAATATGTAGTGAGTGGAGAAATATTTGTGGTTGATAGGAACACAGTAGAAATTACAGAACTTCCAGTTCGAACGTGGACTCAGGTAAATATTTTTGATGCAATTTTAGACTTAAAATATGTCTACTATTTTCTTTGCGTTTTATTTTCATTTTAATGTCTTTACAGGTTTACAAAGAACAAGTATTAGAACCAATGTTGAATGGGACTGAAAAAACACCAGCATTAATTTCTGATTACAAAGAATATCACACTGATACAACTGTGAAATTTGTTGTAAAAATGACAGAAGAAAAACTTGCTCAAGCAGAGGCTGCTGGACTCCACAAAGTTTTTAAGCTTCAAACAAGTTTAACTTGTAATTCTATGGTAACTTTCCTCTATGTTTGATCTCCAGATCAGTAGCTGTTTACCATTTTTCAGTGTTACACTAGTAATAATATATTCTGTGTAGCACATGACTAATGTTTCTCTTTGTATATTTTATATAAAAAGTAGTATTCTCTCTTTGCTCACTTAATCATGGCAATTGGGATCAGGAATTCTGTTGCTAAGTGATGTGGTCATAAGGTTTGACATTATGTGACTGCACAAATTTATGATGCAGTTCTCAGCTGCAGCCATTAGGTGAAATCTGATGTCGCAGGATTCCATAGTCATATGATTGCCATATGCTTCTTTCTGCTGGGTTTTCCATTGGCTTTGTTGCCAAGCGCCTGAATTGCAATCATGTGACCATCAGGACACTGTAAAGCTGCAACTTTCAGAACTCCTTATAAATATTCTTCATTCGGTGCTATCATAACTTTGAATAGTCACTGAACAAATATACTTTAAATAAGAATTACCTATATAATTATTTTTGTGATTAACAGCCAAAAATTTGTAAGATACATTCAAACATTTTCAGGAAGCAAAATATTTGTTGTCCAGTGTAATTTATAGATTTTAATAGATCCTCATGGTCCTAAAATATTTGAGTAAAAATAGATAGATTTAAATAGTAGAATTGTTCTTCTACTACTCTTCAAAGTTAGTTCTGTAAAAAAAGGTGTTGCATTAATGTAATACAGTATAAATGTAATATAACCAAGGTAGGAATGATTGTTGAGAGATTATTAACCATTAACGCAGCTCATGCATTAAACATAATACACTCCTAATCATGTCCAACTTTTAAAGGTAAAGTGGCATCCTAGGATAAGGGAGTCCAATTCCTTTCAGAAGAGATTGAATTACAGTCCCCAGCCTATTCCTTCTGTTGATTAGAAGTCCCTTTAGTTTGTTGGCTTCATTCCTATTTTTGCTGTCAACTTCAGGTAATCCATTCCCTGGTAATTCTTCATTTAAAATAATGCTGGGAATTCCTTTTCAAGGTATTTTAAAATAAAAATTTGCTCCTGGCCTATAATTATTTATGTATTCAAGTTATTAATCAGCATTTAAATGAGCTGAAAATTCAAAACTGGCAATTTCATTTAGCATCTGATTCATAAAACAGTGACTAAATAAGTATTTCATATATATGTACGTTTACAGAAATATATAGTGTAATGATATATGTTTCTTCAGAAGGAAACTGTACAGTATTTTGTTTGGCAAGGCTTGCAACCAATTAATATGCTTAGGATTGCAACCTTAAAGTTAACAATAACCCATTGTTGTTAAACATGCAGAATGATTTCTCATTGTAACAGGCTTTATTAAACACCTTTAAATTCTTATATGAGGTATGCAGAATAGGCTATCAATTTATAGGCAAAGTAAAATAATTTCCAATAAGATTTGCTTAGTTACCATTTCTATTTCATCCACTGTCTTGAGGGGAGCCGTAAAAGTGCTTCCTACTTCGGAGATAATAATTTAATTATTAATAATTTAAAAAGCTATTTTTTTTTCAAATAAGTCTTCTGGACATAATCATAGGTGGCAAAGATATTGAACAAGTTTAGGTCTTCAAATATCTTGGGATTATTTTCATGACGCCAACAAATATTCTTCCTAAATGAGAAGATCAGAAATGAAGCTTCCATATTAAAGTTTTTTTTCATACACCTGGTGGACTAAAAGTATTTGAGGTCAAAATAATATCACAGTTGTCCTATGACTTCCAAAATGTGCATAGAAGAACATAGAATCCTTAGAAGGACTACAAGGAATTCCTAAGGAATCTGGTTTTGGTTTCTTGTTGTGTTCTGTTTCTTGTCTGGCTTTTTTGACTCTTCAAAATCAATTTCAGATTTCTTAGCATAAATTACTTAGTTCCTCTGTAAGTTATTATGGAGTCTACCCTGCTGTGTTGATTCCAGTTGGATTTGATGAAGCCAAAGCATCTTTCAAGCAATGTGCTAGAGTTATAGCTCTGCAAAATCAACTTAACTAGGCTGCACCATATATTCAGTGAACCCACAAAAAAGTTTTCTACACATTACTTCTACAATATTGTCCCCAAAACATCAAAAGAGCTTTTATTCTTGCTCACAATAATGTTTTCTGCTCTGCTCTCTTGGAGAAAAGGGTATATTAAAATTAGCTCAGTCCCTGTGGTGAGAGGAAATTGAAACAATGGCTCATATTTCCTCATGTATAACACAATATCTGGGCAGGGTAAACTAATTAGTCTTGCTAGGTGACCAGATGGTGGAAATTTCAGACAATGTAGTCTGATTTTCTGTCAGAGTTATGATTAAAAATGATGTTTACAGCAAGTCTTCCAAATGAGGTGATTCTAAGCCTTATTAGGCTTCCATAACTTAACATATTTTCTCTTCCTTTCATCCCACTTTCTCCCTTTCTCTTCCTCATTTTTTCCTCTTCTCCTTTTAAATATGCACATACCACTTTATGTTTTCTTTTGCTATTTCTTTGTTAAAATTGGTTGGAATATAATGGCCATAATCCTAACAAACCTGAGCAGGGGTACAGCAAATATTAGAATTAATATAATTTAGCATAGCTTTACATTCTTTTTAAATTTTAGTATTACTTATATCATTTTATTTGTCTTAACAATAAATTAGTTATTATAAAGTTAATTATAATTTCATTGGGTTCTTTTGCATTTTAATACCTGTACTCTGTAATTTTATATTTATCTTATTCTATCAATATAACATTGTTTTTATTTCTATTTTAGCATAATTGTTATGTTATTAGTTCTATGCTGATCTATGGCTGCAATAAAATTGCTTGAACTTCTTCCCAAGTCGTGTAAAGGCATTACTGAAAGATTTTTGCACTACTGGTTAATTTTAAACTGGTTAATTATCATCATTCAAAGATCATTCAAGGTTATGACACCATGGAATGGTGGTTACAACTGGTCCTCAGAATTCCAGCTCTCCCAGCACCCCTATAGCCATATGATTATGATTTGGGCATTTAGCAAATAGTTTTCACTAATGAGTGGTTGCAGCACTCCGCGATTATGTGATTGCCACTTGCAGCCTTCCTTTAAGTTTCTCCAGAAAGTTAGTGCTGAAGCCAATAGAGAAGGTGGCAAGTCACTGGGCTATGTCTTCCACACCTGGCCTTTTGAACATTCTGGCCACAAGCAATAACATTGTAATACTATATGCAAACAAAATGACTAGTTATAAGTTAAAATCAAATGCTTCTTTGACTTTAATATTTGATACTTTTGAAAAAAAAATGAAAAAAAACTTCAGGTACATTTAACAAAGATTAATGCATTCTTATTAATTTTCAAAAACCAACTTTATCAATTTCAGGTAAAACAAATGATATCTGATTTTTAATATAAAGCTGAGAAATTTTAAGACTCTAGTTTTCTATAATAATTATACTTTTCCTTTAGAAATAATAGCATTTAGTTAACATTGTGGAATAGCGGAAATAGTTTTTAATCTTTTTTTTTTACATTTATGCAGGTACTATTTGATCATATGGGATGTCTGAAGAAATATGAAACTGTGCAAGATATCTTAAAAGAATTCTTTGACTTACGTTTAAATTATTATGGTTTGCGTAAGGAGTGGCTTGCAGGAATGTTAGGGGCAGAATCAACAAAGCTTAACAACCAAGCTCGCTTTATTTTAGAGAAAATACAAGGGAAAATTGCCATAGGTAAGAACAATACAGAATTAAAGGATATTGTGAAATTTATAATTTTCTCTTGAATTGATCTCTTTGATTCATATATATATTTCACTGTAATCTCTTTTTTCCCCTGTAGAGAACAAATCAAAGAGAGATTTGATTCAGATGTTAGTCCAGAGAGGTTATGAATCTGACCCTGTCAAAGCCTGGAAGGAAGCTCAAGAAAAAGTAAATCATAATTCCACCATTTGTCTTTTTAATTTATTTGTTTGAGAAAATCACAGTCACATTCATGCATTTCAAAAAGATAAACATATCAATTTCTTCAGTAGAGTTTAAAGAATTTAAAAAGGAGTTTAAGCCTAGCCAAATTGACTGGTTGGAAGAAATACTATTAATTGTTTAGAACTGAAGGTCCTTTTTAGAATTTCGTACAATGTATGAAAGTTCAGCTGAAGTCACACTGTTATTTTTAATAATTGTATAGGTGTGATTAGCCTTTGAGATTCTAGTTTTGCCTTGCCTGGGCATAGCAATTTTGGGAAAATTTATTACAATCAATTGTATCTGTTATTAATATCTATCCATAAACAAGCCAGCTATTCATATTGTAATAAATTTTGCTTTTATCTGAAAAGCTGTCTACATGCTAGTATTTTTGAAAATTTGAATTTGAGCATTTTTGCAAGAGCCATGGGGGCACAGTGGTGAGAATGCAGTATTGCAGGCTATTACTGGCTGCCAACAGTTCAGCAGTTCGATTCTTACTAGCTCAAGGTTGATTCAGCCTTCCATCCTTCCAAGTTGGTAAAATGAGAACCCAGATTGTTGGGGGTAAGATGCTGACGCTGTAAACCGCTTAAATAGGTCTGTAAAGCAACGAAATGGTATATAAATCTACGTGTGATTGCTATTATATTTACTCTTTTCAAAAAGTGATTCATGTTTTGATAATCTCCTACCTAATATGCTAAAAATTATTTTTCATCTTTATTAGAATTTTTACTATGTTTCCCAATTTATTCATATTTGTGCAGTATTTTAACAAATTTTATCTTTAAATAGGCTGCAGAAGAGGAAGAAATGCAGATTCTGAATGATGATAATTCATCTTCTTCAGGATCTACTTCAGGTCCAGATTTCAATTACATCTTAAATATGTCTTTATGGTGTCTTACTAAAGAGAAAGTTGAGGAAATCATTAAGCACCGAGATACAAAAGTAGGTATTTTCTGAGTTTTGAAGATGAAGGTATTTCCTAATATGTTATTGAGAATATTGTTTTAGGTTGAAAAAAATGCAAAATAGCAAGTTACACATGTTAATTTTTAAATTAAATTTATTTCTCAAAATGTATAATTTAATAGCATTTATATTGTTAATGAACAAAATATAACAAAATGTATATACTTTTTACATACCTTGATAATATTGATGTAGAAGATCAAAACTCAACTTTACATGGTTCATAATTATTGTGTGGAACCCATTGCCAAAAACAAGGCGATAGCCACTAATCTGAATGGTTATAAAAGGTGCCTGGATAAATTTATCCAGGATAGGTCTGTCAAATCCTATTTGCTTTGAAGTTTTAAAGTTACCTCCCAATTGAGAGAACCTTGCCTCCAAATATCAATTGTAGGGTAACATTAGAAGGAGGGAGATAGATTTACAATTTCTACTTCTGAGTACTTCAGGACAAACATTGGATTAAGATGGACCTTGGCCTTATCCAGCACAGTTACATTTATATTGGCTTACCTTAAATGTTCAAAACATCTCTCTAATACAAATTACTTTGTTATTCTTTTATGTTTTTTAGGGAAAGGAACTCAATGATCTCAAGAGAAAATCATCTTCTGACCTTTGGAAAGAAGATTTAGCAGCTTTTATAGAAGAACTTGAAGTATGCTGACCTATATTAAAATCCATGTATACCGTCAAGTTTTATATTAGGCTGTTTTATATTAAATTTTATATTGGCAGCAATTAATTATCTTCAGATAACTAAGTTCATTATAAGAGAATGGAATTTGTGCAATTTCATTTTTGAATTGTGTTTTCAAATCTGTATTTGCTGCAAATTTTGCAGTGAGGAAACAGTATGTGGTGTCTCCTCGTGTCTGTGGGACTTGGAATGTATTCAGACAGTGTTAGGTTGAGTAAAACTGGTTTAGAGTTCCTCAATTGTTCCTAAATTTTTCGACGTATTTACTTCTTACTTTGCAACTTGAAAAATCTAATACTATTTCTTTATATATACACTGATGAACTTTTAATTTTTTATTTGTCTGATTTTCAAAGCAAATATTAAGGAATTTGATGTAATTGTCTAATCTAAATTTTTATAGGAATAGTAGTGAAAGAATACAGTTACATTATATTTAAAGATACTCTCATAATTATATGAATTATAAAAATATGTGTAATATATTAATATAATATATTGGAGTACATAATTATATGTTTAGATTTTACAGAGTTTAGAAGCTATTTATATCTAATTTTTATTTTCATGCATATTTTAGAAAGTAGAAGCTCAGGAAAGAGAGGATGTACTGGCAGGAATGACTGGCAAACCCATAAAAGGCAAAGTTGGTAAACCCAAGATGAAAAAACTTCACTTAGAAGAGACCATGCCTTCACCTTTTGGTAGGAGAATAGTTCCACAGATTACATCAGCTATGAAAGCTGATGCCAGTAAGAAATTACTAAAAAAAAAGAAGGTAAATAAATCTTTTAAAATATTTTGGTTAGCATATCTTTGATTTTCCCCAGAACAATTTATATCTTTTTTATTAAAAGCAGTTTAAAAACTACTGAACAAATATAAAATTGCAAATATTTTTTTTAAAAAAACTATAGTAAAACCATATGGCAATGTGATTAAACCAATAAAAAGGATGGGAGGGCAATATTATGAAATGATTGTCCAGTTTGTTCTAGACTATCTGAATATTTTTGAATTTTCCTTACAGTAGCAGTATTTAATGCTCTTTAATAGTAACCTAACCAAAAAATAATTAGAATATAACATTTTCTTTCTGTAGTACTATCCAAATGTAGAATGCACTTCCTTGGAAATTGAATGTTATTCTTGTCTCTTTGTTTTTTGCAAAGGTTAAAACCCAAATTTTAAATTTTAATTTATGAATCTTTTAGTATTGATTTTATTTTTAATGTATGTGTTTTAATATAGTTTCTATTTTTGAATTTAATTTATTGCCAATTGCCTTATATATCTTTGTGAAATGGAAAGACAATATATGTACCGTATTTCCCCAAAAATACGACACGTCCCAAAAAGAAGGTCAAGCCTGATTTTTGGGATGGGCCTAATTTATATGCCCTCCCCTGAAAATAAGCCCTAGTGAAGGGGTGGGCATGGCCAGCACAGGAGGCAGTTGTTCCCTTCCCCGGTCATCTCAATGCTTCTTGGCCTCTTAATTGGCTGCTGGCCTCCAATTGTGGCTGCAACAGAAGCTGGAGGCCAAGCAACACACCCCACATGCCTCGTGCTGTCCTTACCTAACAGTCACAGTCACAGTAGGCAATTCCTTCCACAGAACAGCTGTCTCGTGGGTGCCACTTTGGCTGGTGCTTTCAGCAAGCGTGGCCACTTTTGCCATCGATTGCAGCCAGTTCTGTAGCAGAAGACCAAGCAATGTGCCCCATGCGCTTCACACCAGCCTTCCAAAGGGTACTGTAGCAACAGCTATTCACAATTTTTTTTACCCTTATTTCGTCCCGACACATGTGGCCCAGTACCGTACTGGATCATGTAGTTCGGGATGAAATAAGGGTAAAAAATTGTGGATAGCGGCTGCTACATTACCCTTTGTAAGGCTGGCGCGAGCCGCAAGTCTCCTGCTGCAGAACTGGCTGTGCCCGAGGAGCGCTTTTGGGAGAGAAGGCAAAGGGGAAGCAATTAGCTTTGCCTCATTCCTTTCCCTCAGCCACCTTTCAGCTCTCCAAAGGTCTCTCCCAGAACCAAGCTCTGGTGGAGCTCAAAGTTTGGCGAGGGAGGGGGAAGAGATATTTCCATCTCTCTGCAGTGTTTTGGTTGAAAATATTTGAGAGTCCGACCGGAGAGAAGGAAGAAGGAGCCCTGTGAGGAGACAACGATGACGCCCGCAGAGACACAGAGACAAACAGAGCGACGTTCCAGACGGCCCACAAGATGCTCAACCCTGGGGATGAATCAGATGCTTCGCTGGAGAAACCCCGCACACCAGACCAGGCTTCCTAAAACTCCCGCTCCCCAGTTTGTACCCCTCCCCTTGCAAAGAAAGCCCAACCTGACGCAAATGCTGCCTCCAGCCACCTTTGTCTGGTGAAAGGACAATCTGCAGGTGCGGGGCGGGGGGGGGAGATTCCTGCACATCAGCAGCAGCATCTCCTCGCAGGGCTTTTTCTGATGTCCCAGGTGTGAAGTGACCTCCCGTAAAGGAAGGCATGTAAATCCATACACCTTTCTTTCTCTTTCTTTCCTTTCTCCCTCCCTCTCTCCCTCTCATTTCTGTTTCTCTCTTTTTCATCTCCCTCTCCCATCCATCCTCTTCACCTGCAAACTCCTGCCCTGCTCCCGCCTCTCCGCCAGGCAACCCCTGGCAGCCCCAGGTGCCCAAAGCCTGCGTCCACCCGGCTCCCTTTTCCATAGCAGCCGGCTCTTTATTGACAGGTGGGGCAGGGGAGAAGCAAGACACGTAGAGTGAGACGGAGCTTGCTCCTCTTGCTGTCTCTTCTTCCCCCCTCACCGGCCATGGCATGCAATTTGGGGGTGGCAGGTGGGGAGGGGTGGGGCCGAGGAGACGTGAGATGTGTGTCTTACCTGCCTTCCAGCTCCGTTGCATAACCGTCTCGCTCCACGCATCTCGCTTCTTCCCCGCCCTACCTCCCAACCCCCTCAACAAAGGGACAGCAGGGAAGGGAAGCAGCCAGGCTGCTATTACAGTATCATTGGGGCGTGTGGAACCGTCTTACCTGCCTTGCAGGCTCCGTCACATGTCTCACCATTGTCTGCAGACAAACATGGTCATAGGATAAAAAAAAATTTCTCGCAAGTTCGAGAAGTTTGATTGAACTCGCATGAAGTTTTTTTTTACCCTATAACTTGTTTGCCTGCAGACAGCGGCGAGACACATGACGGAGCTGCAAGGCAGGTGGGCGTCTCGCGTCTCCCCAGCCCCCAACGAAGGGGGGAGAAGAGATGGCAAGAGGAGCAAGCCCTGTCTCACCCCACAGTTTTCACTTCTCCACCACCCCACCTTCCACTTCCCTCAATAAAGAGCCGGACGCTGTGAAAAAGGTCGCTGAGCGAGCACAGGCTTTGGGTATCGGGGCTGCCAGGGGTTGCCCGGCGGAGAGGTGGGAGCGGGGCGGGAGTTTGCAGACAAAGGGGATGGATGGATGGGAGGCGGACGAGCGCCAAGAACGCTGGGGAGATTCCCACCTTTGGGAACAGTTAAGCGGTTGTGTTGCGCTGCCTCAGCAGGGCAACACAGCAGCAGCCATAAGGTGGTCACGCTTGCTGCCTCCTGCACTTCCAAAATAATAAGACCCCCGTGATAATAAGGCCAAGCCCTTATTTCAGGGTTCAAAAAAATATAAGGGTCTTAGTTTCGGGGAAATGGTATATAATTTCAAATTCTAAGTTGGAAATGAAATTTGAAAGATTGAGGTTTATCTCCAAAGCTATATATTGAGCATATTTCTCAGTTTGCATCATTCTCCCAACCATAACAGTAACTTCACTTGTTTTCTTTTTAATTTTAGGGGGACCTTGATACTTCAGCAATAAAGTTGGAATTTGATGAAGAATTTGGTGGTACACCAACAGAAGGTGCTGGAGAAGAGTTGCTTAATACCTCTGGTCCAGTGATTAAGACACCTAAGCCCAAGAGAGAGAAGAAAGAACCTGGTGAGTAATAGTGTGACAAAAAGAAATCTCTTGTGGAGACCCAGAGTAGGTTTTATGCTCATAGACTATCATTCAAGCTCAAACATTACAAAGGTGTACTACCAGTATCATGTATTTGTAGTTTTTAAAACAATCTTTGCCTCAGATGCACTGTGACTTTTTTCAAAAGTAGGCTAAAACTATAGCATTTGGATCTACTGATAAAAATAAAATAACTATGTAAGTATTGAAAAAAAAATATTTTGATAGCCATACCTTTTCCATTACTATATAGAAGATGAAATTAAGAAGCATTTATTTATTCATTTATATTATTTTCAGTTTCTCCAACTACTGGGAATCAAGAACAAGGCAACATAATGAGATAGCAGAGTCACCACTATGTGAAGAACAGATGCAGTGAGGGCAGTCCTGTAATACAGCAGTCCCCAATCTTTCTGGCTTTGAGGACTGACAGTGGTGATGGTGGTGGGGATGTGCGTGTATTGTTTCGCACGTATGCCTGCCACTTTGCAAATGGAGTTTCAAGCACTTGCCCACTGCTTGCATGGCCCAGTTCCCAACAGACTGTGGACTAAGAAGGCAATAAGTTGTTCAACATGGAAACAAAATGGAAACATCAATATAATTGGATCCAACTTGTGACTAGTAATATATTACTAGATAAAAATAATCATAATGAGATTGAACAAGTTACACCAGAGACATAACCTCATGTTCATGACATAACAGGGTAACAATTAAAGAATAATTAAACTAAGAGGGGCAGAAGCCAGTGTTCCTTCAATTGACAGAAAATTTGGTCATGATCCTGAGTCCAAATAAAAGAGACATTTGTTAAAGAAGAGACTATAATAATGGATACCAATAAAGGGAAATATTTCTAGTTGTAGAAATATTTCTACAACTAGAAATATTTGTATTTTCTAATTGTAGAACTAGAAAATTCTACATGAACTCCGTTCATGGTTGTAACGGAGGGTCTTTGGTACTCTCTGTAGCACTGATGATGTTACCGGATTTGAATAATGAACCTGCAAGTAAACAACCAAAGTCAGAGGGCATCAAACATAATAATTGAACTTGAGAATCAAAGTTGGTTCTTCAGAAATGGCAAAAATCCCACCATGTGAAGAACAGAATACAATTCTTTTTTATTGGTAGAAGGTGGCATTCCAAAATAGCCTTCCTGCCCTGAAATAATTGACCCTTACCTGTGAAATCAAATAACCCCCATAGAGAATTTGAATTTTATAAAATTGCAATTCTACACATTAATCTGCTAGATGGCAGAAAAGTACAATAGGATTTTCAACCTAAGTGTCATTAGCATGTGCAAGATGAGGGGAAAATTATCAACATACTATAAATTATCAACATACTATAAAATTACAAATTAATATTGGTGCAAAAGATTGCTATATTAATATGGAATGAAGATGCGTCTCATGTGACAGTCTATGTAGAAAGGAATCTGGGACCAGTAATTGCTCCCCATTAATGCAAAAGCAAAAAGAGATTGTAAATTGAGGTGTAAAGGCTCTGAAACCAAAAATAGAACATGGGATCTCCTTTCAGGAAGAATACCTTTCAAAATAATTGCTAAAATGCTTACTTTAGGAAAAATGGTGAAACAATAGCAACTGATGTATATATACCCAGAACGATATGGCCCTGAATTGAATTGCCCTGGTATGAGTTTTTGATAATAAAGATAAAGAGTTTCTTTATCTTTATTATATATCTAAAGTTTCTTTTAGGAACTGCGCAAAAAGTACATATTAGTATAGTAATAGTGGGTGCAGTCCTTCAGTTGCAACTTTAGCCAGAGGAAGAAGTGAACCGTATTTTAATTTTAATCCAATCAAATAAAACATATCACCACTGGCATAATAGTAAAAAATTATGCAAGATCCCCAAATTACAGGAGTTGCACTGACCAGTGACTTATCTGTTTAATATGATCCACCAATTCTATAGTTAAAATAGCATTAAGGAGTTGATTAACATGCATATGTGTTGAATCATAAACATCAAAGGCAATATGTAATTTCCTTTAAAATTTTGCAGATCCTGATTTGACTTTTTCTTCTTCTGTTCAGTCATGTCCAATTCTTAGAGACTGTCTGGACAAGTCCCTATCATTTTCTTAGCAAGGTTTTGATTGCCATTGTCTTCTTCCTGGGGCTGAGAGAAAGTGCCTGGTTACCCATCTTATTTTGTGCCTAAGTTAGGATTAGAATTTACTGCCTCATGGTTTCTAAACTGATCCCTTAACATTACACCAAATTGAATATCTGATTTAGTTTAGCATAATGAAAAATCACATTGTACAGATCACAAGATACAGTATCTATCGGGCAAGGAGGCATCCAACCTGATCATTACTACCCCAAACTTGATACAAAGGCTACCAAATCACCTCCCTTGTCATCAGGCTATTTCTGAGAAAGACAATGGTATTGGGATCAGCTGGTATCAGATAAAACTGGTGTTGACAGCAGTGAAGGTGAGGATGGCATGGGTGGGTTTCACCTACAATCCTGTTGAATAGGCAAGCGAAGATCAAATAATTACTTAATATATTCTCTGGAGTGGATCATTTTACCAGCAGATCAAAGCTGCTGAGTGAATAACTGAATTTTGCATTTCTCTGCTTTTATATTAAGCTAAATTGCCATAATTCAAACATAGCACTACATATCTTTATGAGTCCAAGAAATTCTCATTGAAGAGAAAATATAATGAAGATTATTTGTTACCCTGCTAATGTTTCGCTTGTTTTAGGTACTAGAGTGAGAAGAACACCATCTGCCACAAAGACTTCTGCAAAAAAAGTAAAGAAACGAAATCCATGGTCAGATGATGAAACAAAATCTGAAAGTGACTTGGAAGAAAATGACCCTGTGATTATTCCAAGAGATTCTTTACTTAGAAGAGCTGCAGGTAGCAATGCCAATATCTATAATGTAGCAAAATTGTTTAGTTTTATATTGTAAATAAATTATAATAATTGACCACTGTTTTTATAGTAAGAATGTTGTGCTTAATCATTAAATCATTCTTTTTAAAAGGGTTTTTTCATGCTTTTGAAAATAGTTTTTGTGTTGTCAGATAAAATATTTTCATTCTGACATCCCTATCATGCAGAACATTATTGTATACAATAATATTCTGTCTAAAATTATTCCAGTATCAGCTAAATATTTCAGTAAGTTTGCAGTGATCTGTGGTGCCTCCTTTGTATATATGACTAGTTTTGAAACTGTTTTATCAGTTTTTTCTAGGTGTCTCAACTTCAACAGTTTCATATAGCACAACTTTTAATAGACGTTTTCACAGTGAAATTATTTAGCTGGAAACATTTGTATTATACCTTAACTTGCTTTGTGAACTAATTATTTTCATTTACATTTGCAAATGAAGTATTTGTCCATCTGTGGAATTGTCTTTTCCTGGCTACTTATAAATTAATCCCCTTTTGGATCTTAACAAATTTACAGTGGAAAAGTAATCCAGACTTCTGCATTTATCATATCTACAATTATTGTCTTCTGAATGTGTAACAAATTATGCAATCAAATTTGCAGAAAGATGGCTTATTTAGTGTTCATTACAGTATTGATTTGTTATTCAATGTTTATTGTCCTGGACTAATACGTTGCAAAAAAATGTGTTGCAATGCTATAGGCTTCATAGAATTTCTCAAATGTTCATAGTATGAAATGCAAAGCATAACATTTAACATAAAACAGAAATTGTGGTTGTGTCTACTTTCCAGCTGAAAGGCCCAAATACACCTTTGATTTCTCAGAAGAAGAAGATGATGCTGATGATGATGAAGATGCCAACAACAATAATGATCTTAATGAACTCAAAGTAAAAACATCTCCAAACATCAATGACAGAGAAGATGAATTTGTGCCTTCAGATAGTCTTGAAAAGGATGAATATGATTTCTCTCCAATCAAATCAAAGCCTTCTCCAGAGTAAGTGTCATAGATTTGAGATAGTATCTTATTAGTCTCTAACTAACAGTATGAAGATTAACAAAATGTAAATTGTTACACATCTGTAGGATGAGGCATATTTGCAGACATATTATGTATCTAAGGTGTCAACAGATGCTACCTGTTAAATATATATTATTTGGAGTATGTGCATTTTTTGACTATTGAAGTGGGGTAAGACATAGAAATGAAATATAACTAGCCATTTGATCATTCTTTTTATGTACTATTATATATTTCCTGTACAGGCTAATCTATGTATTATTATATACTTTGTATTACAGTCCTGAATAAAATCAAATGCCTTTCCTCTGCAGTTTTTTTTTTAGGAACTTAAGAAGACGAAATTTTTAAATAAAATTCTCTTTTTATTATAGGAAGATTTCCCAAGACAAAACTAATCAAGATTTTGGCAACCTGTTCACGTTTCCTTCTTATTCTCGGAAAGCCAATATTGGTATGTATAAAATATATTAAACATTCAACTTGGTAGGCAATGTATCATTGAATTAAAGTTTGCTTAAAACCCATTGTCACTAAAGGCTACTGAACCTCTTCTTGAATCTCAGAAAATACTCTTTTGCTGGGAAATATCCAAACATTTAAAAATTTGGTACATAAGACAGTTATGTTAAGATGATAAAAATATAAGTTCTTATTTCCTAATGAAACTCATTAGATGCCAGAAAATGGAATTATTTTTGAAAATAAATATTTATAAAATATGTTTATGTGAGATATTGCTAATTCTAAGGCAGAAGTGACACCATCATAAATAAATCAGAACAGTATTTTGTTGAATTCAGTATCTTCAAATATTTAAAATTTAAAATATCTTTAAAATTCAATATTTTAAAATTTGCTATTTAATTACTATTACTATTAAGTATTATGTATCACCCTCTGATCATACACAAAGCTGAACCAAGATGGAAAAATTAGATTTCTGTTATATCTGTAGCCATCCATTACAGCAATGAGAGCAAATGTGCTTTTTGCTTTTTATGCCTTAAAGCAGAAGTGAATTATTTGAGCTTTCGGTCTTGAGTGTGCCCCTCAAAGACTTCCCAAAAATGTTATACACTATACATTGTAATTCTTGATTTAATATTAATTTACATAATTACAAACATAACTAGATAATAATTGTATACACTATATTTAAAAATATTTATATTTAGTGTTTAGAAGGTAATAGTTGACATGTCTGGCATTAAAAACATTTTGTATTCTTTAGATACATCTAAATTTGACAGTGATGAGGAAGATTCAACACCAGTCTTTTCTTCATCTTTTATTCCAAAACAAACAGAGACACTTTCAAGTAAAACAGTTGTTACTAAAAAAGGCAAGTGTTTGAAATTTACTAGTTACATTTACTACTTTACTTGCTCTTCTAAATTTAATGCTCTTGATAATTAGTATAAAAATATAAAATGTGATAACTTCATGTCTTAAGATGATGCTAAACATTGCTCTATTAAAACCTGTAGAGGGCATATCTCTTTGCTTCTGAAACACTGGTATGGTACAGAAATATAGGTACAGAATACAATCTAGCACATAAAAGAAGTCAATCTCTCTGTAATAGTTTTGAAAATACTGCCTGAGAAGTAGATTTAATTTTGTTAACATTTAATTTTGCCAGGGTATGGGACAGAGAAAAAAGAATTAGAAATATAATCTGTTGATGCTTCTGCAATTTAATATTTATTTACATAATTAACAGCAAAACTATCATCAGATATGCCCTCTAAGCTGAAAAGATCTCCTAAACCTAAGAAGATGGAACTAATAAACTCTGATTCAGAATCTGAATTTGGTATTCCAAAGAAGTCCATAGTTCCCAAAGGTAAAAAAAAAAAAAAGCTGATGTTCTAAACTTCCAATTGTCTTAATGCTATGATACCACATTTCTAATCTTCTTTTCTTATTTAATACTGATTTTCTTGTTAAAAGGCAGCAGCTAAAGTGTGCTAAGACATCTTTGTCTTGTATATGTATTTTTAATGTTTATATACACTGACAAATTTAGAAATATTTACTGAATTTATACTATCAAACAAAAGCAAGTATGTTAGTTTTATTTTATTGAAGAACTCAGTATTCTCAGAACAATGTAAAATCAATAATGAAAACAGACATAATAAAAAGGAAAAAGTAATTCTACTACCTATAAAATAATAAATACCAATAAAGGCAGTCTTTTATTTAAAGTATTTCATTTAGTGACAGTTCGAAGTTACAACACCACTGAAAAAAGTGATTTATGACCATCACATCATTGCAACATCCCTATGGTTATGTGATCAAAATTCAGACACTTGACTCATATTTATGATGGCTGCAGTGTTCCAGGCTCATGTAATTATCTATTGTGAACTTTAGACAAGCAAAGTGTCAATGAAGAAGCCAAATTCACTTAACAATCATGTTACTAACTTAACAACTGCAGTGATTCACTGCAAGAATGGTTGTAAAATGAGACAAAACTCACTTAACTGTCTCGTTTAGCAACAGAAATTTTGGGCTCAATTGTGGTCATAAATCAAGGGCTACCTGTACAAAAACAATTTAAATGGCATATATTTTGCAAAATGTAGCCGTCCCAAGTGAGATGCAGAAAAGTGCTTCTTGACTATCCTTAATATTCAAGAAACTTCATTCCAGAAGAATGTCATCAAGTATCTGGGCCTACTTCATCAACATGTTTTTCAGAAAGAAGTCAACATAAATGCAAAGTTTGCCTGAATCTGCTTTCTGGCGGAAGAACAAGAGATGAAACTAGCTTGTGTCCCATAGCAACACATTAACAATCCAGCAGCAGCCACCAAAATATTCAGATCTTAATTTCTTGTCATGGCAGAGATAAAGAAAATATGAGACGTCATAAGACAGATTTTTCACTCAGTTTCAGTTTGCATAGTAATCTGTCAGTCAACAACTTCTGCAGTATCTTCCAAGAGATACTTCTGCAGTATTTGATACTTACTGAAATTGTTGACCTTTGTGAATATAGTTTTGAATTCTTTGCAAAATTAAAATATAGAATACTTTACAGATACTTTGCATATGATAATAACACAGCCAATATCATTAAGGCCAGATCTTACAACTCTGGGAACAATTAGTTATTGTAGGAATTATAATTTCATAAATGCACTCTGGACACTGTTATTTTCATGTTTAGAATTAAATCTACAAATTAATTCAGTCTGTGACGGAGGTAAACATGCAAAGCAGTTAAATGTTTTTCTTGTCTAGAACAAGCTTCCATTTTTATGTTTTAACTTCTTACATATTAGCTAATTTGATCAAAGTTTGATCAGATTCTTTAAGTTTTTGATGACAAGGAAAAACCTGGGTTTCCTTCAGTGCACCAGTGCTTGGAAACTCCAGAAATCTCTGTAAACATTTCCATAATTAAAGTATAAAACTGTAAAAGAAGAAGCAGAATTAAGACACACAAAATAAAACCAGCTACATATAACAGCTAAAAGTTCAAACTATATTTATTATTATTGAGGACCCAGCCAAGTTAAAAAAAAAACAGAATTGCAAATAATAGATTTTGGGATACTAATTATGGTTTTAACCAATCAGTTTCATGTAACTATTGGTTGCTGTAGCATTTAAGAGATTCTGACTGATATTTTAACCTATTAATATCCTATTAAGGATAGAGAATTGCTACGTTTTACTTTTTATTAATATAATTAAATTGGGATGCACAATTTCTCAAGGATAAAAACATACAGCTTCTGTCTGTCATTCAGTCAAGGACTTTGCTTTGAGAAATTGGTTATACAGTAACAAATAGAAAGGAATATTGGTTCTGATGGATTAATTATATGAAAATAATAGTAATTATTTAATAGTAATGGTAAATAATAGCTAAACAATTTTATAATCAATGATTTCTCTTTAAAACTTTATTTAAATTTTATTTGTTTACTATGATGATATCCATTCAGTTGTATCATTCAGTTTTACCATTTATAATGGTAAAACATACAATGAACTGAGGTAGATTCTCCCTTCTATCTTTTAATAGGAAAAGGCAGGGGAGCAAAAAAAAGGAAAGCATCTGGTTCTGAAAATGAAGGTGAATATAACCCTGGAAGGAAACCGCCCAAGACAATTGCGAGCAAGGTAATTTAACAAACTGCTAGATACATTTAGAGGTTATTAGTAGCAGTTACTTATATACTGCTTTACAAGCTTCTCTAAACGGTTTACAGAGTCAGTGTATTGCACCCAACAATTTGGGTCCTCATTTTACCCATCCTAGAAGGATGAAAGGCTGAGTCAACCTTGAGCCTTGTGAGATTTGAACTGCCAAATTGCAGGCAGCTGGCAGTCAACAGAAGTAGCCTATAGTACTGCAACCATTGCGCCTCTTAATGACAATGAAAGCATTGCAAATATTCATAGGTTAGCTTGCATATAAATTCTTTTTTTTAAAAATTGCATCTTTATAGCTTTAAATGGCTACGTAATTGATATCTTCATCACAGTAACTTTTAATAATTATTTTAAAACAGAAACTGAAGAAAACAGCCTTTGATCAGGATTCTGATGTAGACATTTTCCCATCTGACTTTGCTTCTGAAACAACTTCCAGGCCACGGACAGGTCGGGCAAGAAAAGAAGTGAAGTATTTTGCAGAATCTGATGAAGATGATGATTTTTCTATGTTTTAATTAAGTGCTGAAAGAGCACACAAACTTCCAACAAATATCTTAAGTTGTCCTTTTGTCCTTTTCTGTCGCAGACTTTTTGTACATTTGACTTATTTTATGTGATGTAATTGATGGTTTTTATTATTGTGTGTAGGCATTTTAACATTTTGTTCTTACACTTACAGTTTTATGCTCTTTTTTACTCATTGAAATGTCATGTGTCTGACCGGCTTGTAGAAATGTTATAGAAAGCAGTGCAAAAGCACACATTTTAATTGTCATGGTTGCAAACAGTAACTTTTTGAAATGAAATTTAAACATTAAAAATATAAAACCATTTACTTGTGTATAGAGCTTCCTCTAAATAAATTTTGTTTACACAGGGTCAAAATAAATATATTTTATTTTTTGCCAAGAGAATTCATGGAAAAAGGTAAACAGCATATGAACATAGAAAGCATTGTTAAACAATCTCAATGTACAAACCGAGTCAGTGAAAGTACATCACAGATTTGCTAGAATATATATATATATAAAAAAAATCCACTAGTGCTTTTAATGAAACCTAAAAAAACCTGACTCTTTAAAAACTGTAACCATTCTACCACATTTTCACTGTTTTATGGTGATTAGCAAGGTCATAGAGACAGACTCCATCATCTGTTTCAAGGTGTTCCAGTGCCAGCCCTGTGATGCCACAGAAGAGAATGATAGGACTGAGGAACACTTTCTCCAGGGTGGTTTTTTTTTTTTCACTAGTGCCATCGATTCAGAGGTAGTGATTATGCCTGGTTATTATTTCACAAAGTTTCCCTAATAAGCTTGTGAACAAGTAAAATAACACTGTAAAGTGTTTTGCCTTGAAGGCTATAAATGAAGTAAAATTTCAGTATTTTTAAAAGTAGAGAAGTCAATAAAGTAATAAACCCTTTGTATATTTTTAAAGTGACATTAACAATAGAACAAATTATGTTCAAATAACTGAGCTGGCAGTTACACTCCCACAAAAGTTACTTCTGTTAAAGCAGTGAAATTCTTTGATCTTTTGCTGGGAAAGAAGTAATACACTGAGGTCTTTAAAAAGAACAGTTTTCATCCTAACTAAGACTCTGTCTTTTAAAATGTTCTTATCCAGACAATGTTATCCATTTCTAAGGGATATCTGGAACATTTAATGTACACATTTAAAAAGGGAAAGCATCAAACATTCAGGATAGAAAGTACATATTCATAAATTTTATATGTACAAAGTCATCAGAAATGGTATAACCACAACTTTTAAACCTCCTCTTTGAGATCAATCTTGTCACTTGCAATTTTGGACATTCAAAAGAAGTAATAGCAACATATCCGTTTGTTTATTTCATGAAATCACAGGTTCAGAGCACAGTCCTACAAATGTAGAGAAGTAATGGAACTTACTCCCAGTGTGTGCATGTGTGTGTATGTACGCGCATGCGTACACACACATGTACAAATACATTGAAATTTTAGTGTACTAAAAATGTTTCAAATTAAGCTGCAAGGTATTCCTTTTTGTGTGTGTACACATACTCATACCTTCACACAACATAGATACATATGAACAATTCTTGGTCCTTTTGGGTTGTAGTGTCTGCAAAAGTCCAGAAAACAAGCAGCCGTAGAGAGAATATGCCATGTGATCCTTGTGCATCAAGAGTTAGGGGTTTCGCTAGAGAAAATGTCTTACTGCACCAAAGGAGACTGAGTGATACTGCTATTATCTACCAAACTTGGAGAAATACTTGGACTGTGCTCTGCTGTGGTCACTGTTGAGCTTGGTGTCAGTGGTTCATGTCCTTCTGAGTTCTCCAACATTTCCTGGATAAGAGGTGGCATAGATCCGGGGATCTCCATTTTCAGTGTAATAACACGTTCAGCACCTTATGAAAAAAGAAAGAAATGTAAAAAGTTAGTATGTTGAAATTTTTTCCAGTCATACTTCTTTTCTCTCAGAGGATAAGAAATTTAGGTAATATTAGAACTAATACACAGAATAATCCACTTATTACATGGATTATTGCAAGAAACCATGTCTATGTTTGGGTAACAGCAATAGTAAAACTATTCAGGTGTTTGATTAGAGCAGTGGTGGCAAACCTTTTATTCACCGAATCCTGAACAGGTATGCGCTTTGCTCGCTTCGTGCCATCCGCGCTAACGTATGGCTCCTCCCCATGTGTTGCGCGCACAACTGCACCATCTGCGCATGCACACAGCTTTTGCATGTGCCCCCCACTATGTACTGCATGCACAATCACACAACCTGTGCATGCACATGGTTTTCATGCATGCAATGCACATGCATGAACGCCATCTAACGCCACACATCAGTACTCTTGCATGCATGCGCAGGAGAGCTCCAAAGACCAGCTGAGTCCCCTGAATTGTGCGCATTTGCACCAGAGGCCTGAAAACCAGTTGGGGGATGCACGCATGCACAGCTGCAGGTGAGTTAGGCGACAGCTTACATGCCCGGAAAAATGGTTCTGCATGCCACTTCTGGCACGTGCCATCTAGTGGTGGGTTGCCCCCGGTTCGGACTGGTTCTATAGAACTGGTAGTAAAACCGGAGGGAGGCTCCACCCTCGAACCCCAACGTCATCAGAATGCTTCTGCGCGTGTGCAGAACATGCGACCCCGTTGCGAACCGGTAGTAAAGGTGAGAACCACCCCTGGTGCCATCACGGGATTGGAGTGCGTCCTATCTATTCAGAGCTGATAACTAGGACAAAGAATCAATGAACAATTCTAAGGTAGAGATTTTATAAACAGAAAAATGTAGGGCTGCCTTGTTTCTTCGGACATCTAAGAAACTAAAAAGTACTATTTAGATGTATTATTTGGATGGCCACGTAAATAAACTGCATTTGGATTCTTAAAGTCTTAAAATTATTGTCACAGACCAAGAAATCAAAAGATTATTCAAAATATGATAAAATCTTAGCTGTGCATTTTTACTTAACTGAATGCCATATTTGAGCAACTATTAAACCATGTGATAGAAAGCTAAAAAACCCTAAAAATTACAGAGAAATCCTATATTGGGAAAGGGCAATTTCCAAGATGAAATAACGTTTCAAAACATGGAGTCTTTAAATCAGGATATAGGGAAAATATCTATCCAGCAGTTCTTTGGAATTTTTAAAACTCTTCATTGATATTAAAAAGAAAAAAAGTCATGCAGTCATTCAGAACATTCAATTTTATTTTATTATTTTCTATTTATTAAACTGCAAGGGTTCATTTTAACTAGCAGAAAGGTAAAGGTAAAGGTTCTCCTCGCACATATGTGCAAGTCATTCCTGACTTTAGGAGACAGTGCTCATCTCCGTTTCAAAGCCAAGAGCCAGCGCTGCCCGAAGACATCTCCATGGTCATTGGCCGGCATCACTAAATGGCAAAGGTGCACGGAACACTGTTACCTTCCCACCAAAGGTGGTCCCTATTTTTCTACTTGCATTTTTTACATGCTTTCGAACTGCTAGGTTGGCAGAAGCAAGTAATGGGAGCTCACCCCAGTATGCGGCACTAGGGATTCAAACTGCTGAACTGCCAACCTTTCGATCGACAAGCTCAGCATCTTAGCCACTGAATCTTTAATTAATATAGTCAACCTTTAGGAGCCATTTTGAATTATTCTTGTTTTCTGAACAATGTTCAGAATAAACAGGCCTGCCAACAAAATTGAGCATCTTAGCAAAAATATGGCAAAAAACTTTTGTTTGCATATCAGTTTATACTACCCCGTTTTCCCCAAAATAAGACATCCCCTGATAATAAGCCCAATTGGGCTTTTGAGGGCATGGCAATAAGGCCAAGTGCTTATTTCAGTGTTCAAAAAAATATAAGACAGAGTCTTATTTTTGGGGAATCACGGTGTGTTGAACTCATATCTGCCTAAATTTCAAGGGAAATCAAATTTACCCACTTATCATCATATGTTTCAACTTCTAGACACAAGTCATGATGAAAAACATGTTTTGGTTGAGATGTGACACTTAACATTTTCACGTTAAGTGAACCAGACTCATCTCTTTTAAAAAAGGGGTACAGCTTTGACTATGCAGGCATAGTTGCTATTTTTATTTTTTGAGTTCCCATATGAACACTTGAGAAGAAAATGCTCTATCTTTGATTTTTTTCATGAAATAATGGTATTCTTCAACCAATATTGTAGGTTTAGCCATATCTATTACTGACTAATTGATCTATATATCTACACTGGTAGCTGGTCATAGCAGAAGTCTGAATCTGATGTCTCCATTAACTAATTTTTCCAGCCATCCCAAAAACTGAAAAAAGTTGGTAATTCATGGCATGGGCCCGGGGTATCTGCAGGACCACCTTCTGCCTGCCTCCCACCACCCTGTGCTCTCACATAGGACTGCCCTCCTCCGGGTGCCATCGGCCAGACAATGTCGGCTGGTGGCACCCAGGATGAGGGTGTTCTCTGTGGGCGCACCGACCCTCTGGAATGAGTTAGCCACGGGGCTCCGGACGGCCCCTGACCTCCGCTCTTTCCGCTGTGACCTGAAGACATGGCTTTTCTAACAAATTTGCTGATCTGATGGGTGATTTTTAATTGGGAGATTTTAATTGATTATTTTAGTAGCTATTTTTATTGTTTTCATTGTTTTAAATTTCTGTGACCCGCCCCAAATCCTTTGGGAGAAGGGCAGCATATAATAATGAATGAATGAATTAATTAATTAATTAATTAATTAATTAATTAATTAATAATTCATTTTTCTACTTTACTCTTTTTGTCTTACTAATTTTTTTTTTTAAAAAAATATGATCATGCAATCAGAATTAGTGGCATTACAATCATAGCCAGGTAGACAGGATTGACAAACTTGAACAATGGGCCCTATCCAACAAAATGAATTTTAATGTGGAGAAAAGCAAAGTTTTACATTTAGACAGGAAAAATCAAAGTTGTAAATACAGATTAGGCGAGACCTGACTCAAAAACAGTAACTGTGAGAGGGGCCTTGGATGCTAGTAGATGGTCTCTTGAATATGAGCCAGCACTGTGCAGCAGACACCAAAAAAGTTAATAGAATCCTGGGTTGTATAAACAGACATAGAATCAAGATCACATGAAGTACTAGTACCGCTTATAAAACCCCAGGAAGACCATACCTAGAATACTGCAACCAATTTTAGTCACCATATTATAAAAAAAAGATGTTGAGACTTTGGAAAAAGTTCAGAGAAGCGCAACTAAGCTAATCCAAGGCCTGGAGACTAAAACATGAAGAACAGCAGCAGGATTTTGCATTTTTTGGCAAAGTAATAAAATTAGTGCCCCAGATAAATGCTGTGGATATAATTTACTTCGACTTTGGTAAGGTTTTTGATAAAGTAAACCACAATTTACTAACTTACTACTTGATAAGATAGAAAAATATAGGTTAGACATCACCACAGATGGATTAGTAACTGGCTGACCAACTACACTCAACATGTAGTCTAAATGGAACTGAATCTACATGGAGGGAAGTATGCAGTGGGGTATCCCAAGGCTCTGTCTTAGGCCCAGTAATCTTCAATATTTTCATCAATGATTTAGATGAAGGGATAGATGGGGAGCTCATCAAATTTGCACATAACATCAAGCTAGCAGGAATAGCCAGCGCTCTAGAACTGTGATGGCGAACCTATGGCACACATGCCACAGGTGGCACGCAGAGCCCTTTCTGCGGGAACACCAGCCGTCGTCCCAGCCCAGCTCCACTGCACAAGCGTGCACCTCCTGTCGGCCAGCTGGTCTTCAGGTCTCTGCCACACATGCACAGGGGTGGGGCCTTCCCAATTTCCACATGTTCCACCCTCCACAGATGCCTCTCTGTGGCAGAAATGTAGGAGAAAGCTAGGACATGATGGGGGTAGAAACTGCAAAGATCGGAGAAGGCACGGAAGGCAGGAGAAAGCTAGGACGCGACGGGGGTAGAAACTGTGGAGATCGCGAGCTACCCCCCAGTTTTGGGCCAGAAAAGCCTTCTGCACCAACCTGGAAGCCGAAATGGGGGCCTGGGGTGCATGCATAGGTGTGAGTGTGCATGCGCAGGGAACATGTGTGCATGTGCGGGGTGCATGCGCAGGGGCGCTCACATTGCATTTTGGGGATTGTGGCACACACATGTGCATTTATGCGCGTGCACGCATGCTTTGGGCACTCAGCACCAAAAGTGTTAACCATCACTGCTCTAAAAGGTTTAAGATATAGGATATTGACAAAGTTGAACACCTACCTAACAAAATGCATAGGTATAGTATAACTGGGATATGGCTAAATAGTATAAGGGATCATGAAATTCTAGTGAACAATTACTTAAATATAAGCCAGCAGCTGCCAAAAAAGTCAAAGCAGTCTAGCTTACATTAATAAAGTCAAGATTACATGAAGTGTCAATACCACACTATAACGTCTTGGTAAGACCATGCTTGAAATAATATATCCAGTTTTAGTCGCCGTGATGTAAAAAAGATGTTAACACTCTAGAAAGAGTACACAGAAGAACAACAAAGATGATTAGGTGATTGGAGGCTAAAACATATGTATAAAGAATGGTTGATGGGATTAGGTGTGTTTAATTTAATGAAAAGGACTAGGGTGACATGATAGCAGTTCTCTTTACCTGGTTCTTTACATTTAATCCTAAACATTACTACTTTACTTAAAAAGTGATTCTGCAATGATAACTTTTTGTTATTGATGAGCTTTACTTAAATCAAGTTTATATAAAACTCATCATGATTATGTAAATCATAAATTTACATAATTCAAGAAGTTCAGGATCAATATTTTGTTTTCATTAAGGAAACTGAATTTATGCAAACATAACAAGCATACCTAAGGGGTTGCCATAAAGAAGAGAGAGTCAAGCTATTCTCCAAAGAGGATAATTCTGAGAGCAGGACAAGAAGCAATGAATGGAAACTAATCAAGGAGAGAAGCAACTTAGAACTCAGGAGAAATTTTCTGAAAGAACAATCAGTGGAACAACTTCTCTCCAATAGTTGTAGATGCTCCAACACTGGAAGTTTTAAAGAAGAGTTGGACAAACATTTGTCTGAAATGGTATAGGGCAGCCTGTGGGCCAGATGCATCATGTCCTGGCCACACCCACCCCAGCTCCGTAAAGGGGAAAATGTCACAATATGTCACGAGATGGCAATGTGATGCAGCAAGTTTGACACCCATGATATAAGGTCTCCTGCCTGAAGATGAAAGACCTAGATTCCTTCCAGGTCTGCTGTTCTGTCAAAGGTACTAATATCTTTCCAAAGATGTACTTCTGTAACTCTTTTAGCATTAACCAGCTGTGTTAACAATTGCAATTGTCAACAATCTCCTGTTGACAATACATTTCCATCTTCCTTAAAAAGTGATCAAACTTACCTTTTGCACTGATACTGCGCAAATCTGTGATTTTCATTAAGATCTTTGGAAACATATGAGGTTTGCTGGGTCTTCTTTTTCGGATGTATATTTTGAGAGCTTCTAGTAATGGCTCCTGTAGTTCATCTATTTTTGCTGGTTCTTCAAGGTCCTGGCGGTCTGAGAAAGTATAATACTTAAATGTCTGTACCCAAACATCAAACCGTTATAAACACATGCTATGATGGCTTCCTATTTTCCTTTGTTATTACTTGTTCTGGAGATTTTTTTAAAAAAATCAATTCCTACTTGTCATCCCTGTGGTAACATTCTTTGCACAACTTGTTTTTTTCTAACTGATGAGGCTGCAACTGATGACCTATTTTATTTCCTTTTTTCCAGCTGTAGACTATTGCACTATCAAAAGAAAATATTTATATAAAGTCCAACAGTAAGTATCCATAAAATTTTAATTTGTAAAACAGTAACATAAAACAACAAAATAAATTTCAAAGATTAGTACACCGTATATTCTTTCTTTTATCTTTTATTTCTTTTGTATCCCTGATCCCAGAGAAATATTGCCTTTGGGTGCCAGTAGGTGTCAGCAAAAGATTAAAGGAAAGCTAGATCTATTGCTTTCCTCCATTCATATTTAAACACTGAAAATCGTTGCTAATGCTTCCTCCTTAATTTATCTACCACCAGATTTTGCCTGAAGGAATATATGAAGAAATATTTAGATTTTGGCTGTGCTTTTCTCCAATTTTTTCCAACATTGAAATCATTTTTAAGTACTGGTCATAGCAATCCAATTTTGTTTACAGTTTAGTTTTATGTCAAGGCATTTCAATACCACCTTCTTTCTTTCTAATCCCTTTACAAAGAACTTTCTGTTTCACAGTTACCGTACCATGAAACCCTCTTTTCTTTTTCTTCAGCTACCACCAGATTTCATCTCGAGACCAGAACATTAAGAAGCCAAAACAAATAGAAAAACATGACATAGAGACTGATTACTTGAGGGACTACCTATCTCCCTACTGTATCTGGCCAGGCAAATCAATTCAGGTTCCTTCAATTAAGCAGTGCTATGTATCCGGACTCTGGAAAAATGCCTTCTCTTGATGTATTTACCCCTGCAGAACTGAACAGTCCCCATCCTACTAATGTTTCAAGAGACCAGAATACCTGGCACTTATCCAAGCCTTTGGTGGGGATGACTGAAGCTTGTTTTTAACTTAGGTAGGTTTCTTTTATTAATCCAGTTGATTATTCTACCACCTCTACCCTTTTTTTGTTTCTTGTTCTTTTTACTGTCATGTTTTAAATATGTGCCAAACTGCGAAGTCATTGAGAATTGGACAGCATGTAAATTGAATATATATTAGCACTAAGGCTTTCGCAATATCTGATCTTAGTAAGACAGGAAATGTCCTGCAATAGGTAGCAAACTTCCTCCTACTTCCATGTTAACTGCATCAAAATTTAAAATCCTGTTGGCAAAATCTGGAGCAATGGTAGCCTATTCAACTCATTCCACAATTAAGTTGATGTCATTCAAACATACCTCCACAAATTAAGCAGATGGCACTAAGCAGGCCAGTTTCAGTGTCATCCATTTCCAATGGCAGAAGCTGATTGGCAAATGTGAACACAAGATCTGTCAAGGGACCAAATCCAGCATTATGCATCTGAGTTCGGTTTAGCGTAAGGCCATCAGAAAATGTCATTGTGTCTTGTTCAGGGGTGTATCTTGTGCAAATGCGGAGAATCTGGGAAGGAAGGAAGGAAAGGAAGAAGGAAAACTTATGTCAATTTAGGAAGGTTAAAAATTATGAGTTTTGGAAATAATCCTTATAGTTATTGCCTCCATCAATGGGTTTGACTAGACCAAAATCTCTCTCTACAATTTTGGAGCCACCACTTAGCTAAATTAATTTTTAAAGTAATTTAGTAGTGTACATCTTATGCCACCAAATACTAAATATTAATTCAGAAGTTAAGACTCAAGTATTGTGTTCCCTCAGAAATACTTGTTTGAAGCAAAATAGTTTAGGTGTTTTGGGCCAATTGCTCATTTTTTTTCTCTATCTTTTCTATGTAACAAATGTTTTAATATGTATCATGTTAGGATATGGTGTAAGCCTAACAAGTTGTCCAGGCAATATATGTGTTCTATTACTTTAAATGTAATGCTGAGTGATTGTACTGCTGAGTCACTGTAATGACTAATGACTGCTGACTAACTGCTGACTGCAATTATTATAATTGCATATACTGTTGAGTCATTGCACTGCTGACTTCACTTAAGTGGATAATTACTAGTGTAAACTGTATATAAGAAGGAAGCTGAGTTATAGTCATTGTTGGACCTGCTCTCATCATTGCTTGACTTGCTGCTTGACTGGAACTGTTGATTGGAACTGTTACTGTCGTGTGTGAAGAAATGGATGGATCTGTTATCATCGTGATTTCTTGCCAGCATTGAATTGCTGTTTATTACCAACTGCTGTTTGTCTGGTAAGAAGATATCTGTAACTTAGGACTGCTTTAAATGGCTAAAGACTTGGATTGACTAAATGACTATGCAATTGTTTTTCACTACAAAGTAAAAGCTTTGTTAAACCAGTTTGTATGTATTGTATTCATTGCTCTCAATACCGTTTCTCTGTGCACTTATTCTGCTGGTTGGTAACACAACAATATCCTTAACATATCATATATGTATTAATAAGAGGTAAAAATTCTCTGTCTGTCATTATTGCAATTCTTCTTTCAAGTCAAGAAAGGGAAGGTGATGTACCATAGACTACAGTGGAGTGCCCCTATCCATTCAGAGTTGGAATTGATCAAGGTCTGTTCTCTTTGTTTATTGACTTATTAAATTTGTTTACCATTCATCTTTCAGCAACTCTGGATGGTTTACATTCAGATGAAATGCAACCATAAATACATATATAAGTATATAAAATTACATAAATACATATATACATAAATACATAAATAAACATATATAAGCATATAAAATTACAATAAAATTGTAATAAAAATACAGGTAAAATAATATTATTAAGTGGAAAACAAAATACTGCAATGAATTTAATTTATAGCAAAGTGTATCCTGATTGAATGTTAGAGAAATCTTTTCAACAGTAAGAGCAGTTCAACCCTAACGACTAAGGAAATACTCTACTTCAGGGAAATCTGAAATCCTGCTTTCTAGCGAATCTAAATCATGTGGCACAGCTGTTCCCCCCTGCTGTTCTGCTTACCTTCAAATGGCTCCTTTTCCCATGTGCAGCATACATTTGGTGCTCACTGCGCATGCGCGCACATGCAGCATGTGTTTGGCACGCACTGTGCATGCGTGCAGTGTGCTTTTGGCACACACAGCACATGTGCGTGCATGTGCATTTGGCACACACTGCACATGCGCGGGCAGCGAACCGGTGGCAACCCACAAAGGATTTCACCACTGGTCTACTTCCTATTGCTCGATGTATTCAAATGGGAACTAGTCAACCTTTCTGTTGTGTTCTGTTCTGGATTCCTTACAGCAGAAGTCTCCAAACCAGATTGATAGATGATTGCAGTGATGGTTGTCCTTCTGGAACTCTGTCCCATCTCCACACAGGATCTCTGGAACTCAGTTGGAGCTCAGCCAGAGTGACCATCGGGTCCTTGGTCACTTCTCTTCGTAAGGCCTTCTCCCCCGATTGCTCAGTTTGACTGGGCGACCAGCTCTTGGATGAGTTCTGGTTGCGCTAAACTTCTCCATTTGAGAATTATGGAGGTCATGTGCTCTTAGCAGTCTTCAATGCAGCAGAAATTTTATTGTAGCTTTCCCCAGATGTGTGCCTTGCAATAATCCCATCACTGACCTCTGCAGGCAGCTTCTTTGACCTTACGGCTTTTGCTCTGCTACAGTATGCATTGTCAGCTGTGATGCCTTCTATAGAGAAGTGTGTGCCTTTCCAAATCATGTCCAATCAATTTAGTTTACCATTAAATGACTCCATTCAAGGTGTAGAAGCATAGCAGCAACGATCAAGAGAAATGGGAGACACTAGAGCTAAATTTCACGTGTCGTTGCAAAGGGTCTGAATACTTTTGCTAATGTGATATTCCAGTTTTTTCTTTTTAATAAATTTACAGGCATTTTTAAAATTCTGTTTTCACTTTGTCATTATGGAATACTGACTGTAGATTAATGAGAAAAAATTGAATTTCAACAACTGTAGACTCAAGCTGCCGCACAACAAAATTGACAAAAGTGAAGCAAGTCTGAATACTTTCTGAATGTACTGTATCTGTAATCAAGAGCAACCTTTTATCTTTAGAGAAAGTCCTGCAAGAAAGAACTCTACCATAATTAATCCCATAATGCAGAAGTGGACAATTTGAACCCCTAGCTTAAAAGAGAACCATAGTTTCATTTCATGTGTTTTTTTGTAACAATCAATTTAGACTTCTCAGCAAGCAGAAGAGAGATAGGGCAGGGGAAGAGAAAACAAGCATAGAAAAAAAAAAGAAATAAAAGGAGTGATCAGAAGTGCATAAAGCAGGGGTGTCAAACTCGCGTTGTCATGGTGTCATCACGTGATGTATTGGGACTTTTTTCTCCTTCGCTAAACTGGGTAGGGGTGGTACCAGCATGTGATACATCTGGCCCGCAAGTTTGACACCCTTGGCATAAAGGGATATTCAAAAAGTAAGAATGTCACGCCTACCTAAATACTTCTACTTTTGGCCCCACCTAAACAGTGAGAACATAAAGGCTCACATGATCAGATATACAGAAGAGAAATGTTTCCATTCCTCCAGAAAGGAAAGTTGTCCAAAAATGCTAAAAATGGCACATATCTACATGAGATATATTACCATCTGTGCCAAAAGCTTGGTCCAATCCAGTGGTGGGTTGCCCCTGGTTTGGACTGGTTCGCAAGAAGCAGTAGTAAAACTGGCGGGAGGCCTGCCCACCGCCCGGATGTCATCATCAGCAATTTGTGCATGCGCAGAAGCAAGGCACCCACATGAGCAATCCCATTGTGAACCAGTAGTAAAGGTAAGTAGAACCTACCCCTGGTCCAATCCTGTCTGGGATCCAGGATGGTCCTTGAAGCAAAGGGAGATTATAGATTATCATATCTGGCTGCTGATAAATGTTCCAGGGGAATGGCAATCTGAAAATAGCCTCTTACAAGTGAAGAGTTGGAGAATAGTTAAGCTACGAAAACTCTCTCTTAACCTTTATTTAAAAGAGCCATACCAGCAGTAATATAGTAACCATTTATTAAGCTACTCTGCCTCTCAACTGCAGTTCAACTTCCCTCTCAGAATTCTTCATCAAGCATGCTTGGAACTATTTAGATATTTTATAAAATCTGGCATTACTTCACTGTGTTATATTACAGCAGCATTAACTATGGCAGGCATGTAATTGACAATAGATAGGTCTGTCTTGAAGAAAAAGCATAGACAATAAAAAGAAGACTAACAAATGTGAAAGCCTGTATGAAAAAGGACTCTGCTAGGTGCATCTTTGAGGTGCACATTAATCTCTTCTTGCCTCTTTTCTTCTCATCGTCTTGTAGTAGTGGTGGTAGAACTTGCAAGAAAAGGAAAAGAAGCTACAGTACTTACCATATTCCCCTCCCTAGGATTTTGTTTGAAGTTTTCAACCAAACTGGTTTCTGGCAACATAACATTATTTTAGTGGGCAATGTTCCTGTACAAACCAAACTTCAAATCTACTTAACAAGAGGCAAGCCAGATTTTGGGGAATTAATTCTTTATTACTTACTTTACCCTAAACCAAAGATAGGAAATGTATGGTCCTTCAATTGTTGCTGGAGTCTCCCAGCACCGTTCACCATTGGCTATACTGGCTAGAGCTAATGATATTAAGGAACATCTGCAGGGTCACAGACTCTCCATTCTGTCCTAAAAAAATGATTAATCACATGCACATGAACTCTCACAACACTTATTAGGGATCACAAATGTATACGATAGCTTGGAGGCAAGTGTCCCTGAACTTAAAAAAGGGAAACATTTTGGATCTTAGCGCTACGAATTCTGAACAGAAAAATTACATTCCTCAGTTCTGCAGTATTTCTCTTTCTGATCCTTTTGTTTGCCTCTAATCATGGGAGAGGAAAGAGGAAAAGCATTCAGTTTTAATTTCCAATTGTTTAAAATTGACAGAGTCTCTCCTTTGAACTTGATTGGATAAATACAGGGAAATTGGGAAATGGCTAGTTACAGCTCTTTTGAGCAGCTTTTGTTTACTAGAGCAAGCTATGAGAAATACCATTAACTGCAAGAACTTATTTTAGTGTGAAGCAGGTTCCCTGCCTCAAATGAATGTTCTCTCTTCCACCCTCCACCCTCCCTCTGTTCACATACACACTCACACAACAATACTGTAATAGGAATTAAAGTAACAGCCTCCTTTGTTCCCAAGATTGCCTCTGCTTCATTTAAAAGTGTGCTTGCCTGACTACGCTGGAGTGTATGGGGATGAATATGAAGAGGCTAGAGAAAACAGTAGTTTGCTATTGTTCTTGCTAGTTTGTTTGCTGGCAGTGATTTTTTAAAAATGCAAACTTTTCCATGGCACATGCCCATCCCCTCCAAAGGTTGTTGTGCCCATTATCTTTCTATTACCAGTATTAATCAGCCTGACTCCCCCTGAACACACTGCTTATTGGAAGCAAAAGTCAACAGAATACTGTAATGAGACAAGTTACATACCAAAATGTCCAAGCAAGCAGCCTTAAGTAGTGTGATCTGGTCTGCAATTGTCAAACTTGTGAAACCAGGCAATCGTTTTGCAAATTCCACTATTTTAATAATGCACTTTGTTGCAAGTTCACTGAATTTGTCCCAAAGCCCAAGGTCCAGACGAACTCTATGGTCCGCACTAGAGTTCTAAAAAGAACAAAATGAATCAATTGCTGTGACAAAATGTAGTTGAAACAAAGACCCGCTAAAAATAACTTATCTTAACAATTTCAGTATCAGTGAGATTTGTGGTTGAAATCATTTTGTTTTTTCCTTATATACTTTTCTTGTACTTATGATTAAAGGCTATATCGTCCAATGGGTAAAATAAATGACAGAATTTCTAAAGATTACAGATCTTCTTTTCCCATTTGGTATACAGTGTCTACTTTGAAATCCCACCCTTTACTGTCAGAACTGAGGAATTAATTATGTGTAAGTAGAAGAATGATTTCCATGTGTGGAGGAAAACAGCTTCATTTTGCAGCGTACACTTTCCATACAATGTGATCTCTTTTCACATGCTTATAGGTTCAGCAAATAAGTAGTTCAAGTTAGCCTTTCTTCTCTGTGGCTCAAAAAGCTTTTACATCTCTGAAAAAATAATTTTATTATAAACAAAAGAAGAACCATTTATTATGCAGAAGAAAACAATTAGGAATTCCTTTTCCTTTCTCCTTGCTAAATATGGCATTTGATAATAATCTGTTCTACCCTGGGTTCAAAGTTCTTCATTTACAAACTGTTGTCCACTGAGAAAATATATGCTAGATCTTTACTTAGTACTATGCATATGTTGGTGCAAGTTGTAACAGTTGAATTTAAATCAAGGATGCATAACCAAGAGAGAGGGAGAGCATAATGGGAGACACATATCCCCAAGTGGGTGAGACTATCAAAAGCCAAGTCTGATTTATTCACATTAATTCTAATGAAAATTAAATCAAGTAATCACAGTTACTAGAGTTATTCTCCAATATATCTTTCTATTGGATTAGACTAAAGTGTACAATTTGACAATAAGTTCTGAGAAGGCTCTAGCAGTCACCTCCAAAGCTATATAAACTATATTGCCCTGAGGTTCAGTCTGCTTTATAAATGTTGAAAAATTGGGTAATTTGCCCAAGCAGCATCCTATGAAGAATATTTCAGTGTGTGATATCTAGATATTGTCTGCACCTACAAAATAAAAAATGGAATACTTCTAAATTTGACTAAAGTCAGTTAAAACAAAAATATATTGTTTCCAAAAATGAATTATTATGGAAATGAACCTGAGTAGAGAGGATAGATATAACCAAACTGTTAGAACAGGAAGTACAATATCGCTGAACCATACTTTCAGGGGTTCAAAACAGCATGGTCAGCAGGGAGGGATCAGGGATGAAATCCAGAAGGTTCTGACAGGTTCTGGAGAACCAGTAGCATAAATTTTGTGCAGTTTGGAGAACTGGTAGCAGAAATTTTGAGTAGTTCGGAGAACTGGCAAATACCATCTCTAGCTGGCTCCAGAATGGGGTGGAAATGGAGATTTTGCAATATCCTTCCCCTGGGGTGGGGTGGGAATGGGGATTTTGCAGTATCCTTCCCCTGCCATGCCCACCAAGCCACGCCCACCAAGCCACACCATGCCCACCAAGCCATGTCCACAGAACCAGTAGTAAAAAAAAATGGATTTCACCACTGGGATGGATGTTGGGATTGTTGTTCCCACATCTTGTCCTAAAGTACTGAGGTCAACTAACTACTCCTAAAATGCAGCAAGAGATTCCTTTCTATCATTTCTGGTTCCATACAGAGCAGTGGTCCCTAACCTTTTTGACACAAGGGACCAGTTCCGTGGAAGACAAATTTTCCACAGACTTGCGGGGAGGAGATGATTTCAATTTTTCTCACTTGGCTGCCAGTCACCTCCAGCTGTGCAGCCTGGTTCCTAACAAGTCATGGACTGGTACTAGTATGTGGCTCGGGGATTGTGGACCCCTGATATAGAGCATTCAATGTAGTGAAAGATTAGGAATGTCACAACTGCCCCTTAGAGATAGGACAGGATTGGCCCAGGAGTGCATCAATTACAGAATACCTGAAGAATAAACATAATGATCAGACTGAGGTTTGAAAGGCTTAGAAAAGATACAAATACAACTAATGATGAACCACAGTCTGAGATGCAAGAACTATTTTAAAACAAACAGAAATTTTCTATGTTTGTTCTGTTTTACGTTCTGGTTATATATAAACTCTTTTTCTGCGAGTTTATTTTTCTATATTCCTTATGCTGGTCTTTTGACCATAACAATAAACTACAAATTACACTAAGGTAAATTGAGACAAGAGTCCATGTCTGAACTGTCTCTTAGATCTTTTTTTCCTCATTTTTAAACATAACCCGAATGATTTGTCATATGCAGGAAAAATATATGACACCTATCCAGAAGGTAAAATAAAATAGTACTAAACACGTATTTCACTTCTACAGTTTCCTACATATATTATGCAGAGAATTGAATTCCAATGTTGGATCTTATCCAGCAGATTATATTCTAGAGGTACAACATGACATACTGGGGTGGGGTGGGGTGGGGTAGGGTGTTAATAGGTTTTGTTTTGATGACTTGATACATTCCCTTTTCAGGATTCTGCATCCTATAAGTATAAAGATTTACTTTATATCCTTTACATCATTAGTGAAATGCTGTACATGGGGGGTTGGGACGGTGGGAGATAAAATCAAGATGTGTGGTGATTTGGGCTGTAATTAAATACAATAGCCAATTTATATCCACTTTCCTAGAAAAATGTCAATGAAGACATGAACACAGCACAGCCTAGAGCTTGAAATTTATTCCACAGTAGGGCATCCATCTGGAAAGAAGTTGTTGCATGAAACCAGCTAGTGTGAATGAAATGTTCAGCAGGATCTTCCCAGATCTCTTTATCATGCTTCCCTACCATCCATGCAAGAAAGTTAGATGCATCTGTGTCTGAACCAATGATTAGCAGCTCTAACAAAGCATAAATCTAATTTGATTATTATGCAAACTGATGAGAAAAGGCCATGAAAAAAGCACAGTTACCTTGTTGCTTTACTGCCCTGCTAAGTCAAGAGAGACTACAACTGAAAATGGCTAGATGCGTCATAACTATGGGAGCTTTAGACAGAAAGCATTTGTGGCTTTCATTTGGTAATGGTCATTTAAAAGTATCTCTAGAAATATAGTTTTAGTAATTTCCCTCCATACCAGTAGTGGGTTCCACTTACCTTCGCTAGTGGTTTGGAACTGTGAGTACGTGTGTCACTTCTGTGCATGCACAGAAGGTTCTGCGCATGCACAGCGCATCTGTGATGATGTCCGGGCGGATGGGTGGAGCCTCCCGCTGCCGCCACTACCGGTTCGCCTGAACTGGGACAAACTGGTAGAAATGTACCATTGCTCCATACCAAATGATAAAATCAAGTCAGCAATGTCGTGCCAGCCAAATAATGAGGTAGGAATAAAGCTGGAAAGCACTCTAGTCCTGTTTTTATTAGTAAGAAAGCACAAGCCTGTTGCACTGCCATTTGATATTTAGATTTTTTTTTGTTTTAATTTTTCATTTAAGCGATGTCCTGTCTTTTTTGCCACTATTTGCTACACCTCTTACTAAAAAGAGAAAGACGAGATCACAGAAAAGAAAACAACACAATGCACAAGAAAAAAAAGATCTTTCTTTATTTTCAGATTTTTAAAACTTTGCCTTTATTACTTTATAAGTAACTCAAGGTAGTAAACATACATAAAGTCCTTCCCCCTATTTTTTTTTTTGGCACAACAACCCTTTGAGGTGAGTTGATCTGAGAGAATGAGTGGTCCAAAGTCACCCAGCCAGCTTCAATGACTAAGACAGGACTAGAATTCAGTTTCCTGGTTTCTAGTTTTGTGCATTAACCATTAGACCAAACTGGCTTTTCTTAACTGATTTCCACTTGCCCAACACTGAGGTTTAGATTAAGAGGAGATGCAAATTTTTGAATCTGTAAGCTGAGTCTGACCAGCCTTTTTTAAATTGGCTAATGATTTGCTGGGAATAGCATGATCAGTAGGGCTGAAAAAAGACATAAGTAGGGTCAGAGCCAAAAGAGCACACCCATGCTTCAAGAAGTCTCTCTCTCATTTACTTTTGAATCAGGCCATCACCCTATGTTATGTGGTATGTAAGATTCCTGACTTCTAGACTTCCCTAAGGAAAAAAAGGTGAATATTGATGATAGGAGATTCCATTTTTTTTGTTAGACTTATATACCACTTCATGGGGCTTTACAGCCCTCTCTAAGCAGTTTACAGAGTCAGCCTATTGCCCCCAACAATCTGGGTCCTCATTTTACCGACCTCGGAAGGATGGAAGGCTGAGTTAACCTTGAGCCTGGTGAGATTCAATCTGCCAAACTGCTGGCAGCCAGTGATCAGCAGAAGTAGCTTGTAGTACTGCACTCTAACCACTGTGCCACCGCGGCTCTTAGGGGATAATAATAATAAATAAATAATAAAAATTAATAAATAAGACCAATCTTATTTCATTATTTGACAAAGTGACTAAATTAGTAGACCAGCGAAATGCTGTGGACATCATATATTTAGATTTCAAGCAAGGCTTCAACAAAGAAGACCACAACCTACTTCTTGGTAATCTAGAAAAATGTGGGATAGACAGCATCACCACCACATGGATTAATGATTAATGGTACTACATCTACATGGAGGGAAGTAAGCAGTGGGGTACCACAAGGTTCCACCTTACACCCAGTACTCTTCAATCTCTTTATACAGTAAATTACTTACATGAGGGAATAGAAGGGGAACTCATCAAATTTGCAGATTACAATAAACTGGCAGGAATGGCGAACAATCCATAAAACAAGCTTAGGATCCAAAAGAATCTTGACAGACTTAAACCCTATCCAGCAACATGAAATTTAATGCAAAGAAAAGCAAGGTTTTATACTTAGGCAGGAAACCCAAAGGTACAAGTACAGATTAGGAAAAACCAGGCTAAAAAAAATGGTAACAGTGAGAGGGATCTTGAAGTCCTAGTGTGGATATCAGCAACCCACAGCCCGAGAGCCGCATATGGCTCTTTGACCCCTCTCCTGCGGCTCCCTCCTGACCCGATCATGCAATCTGCTCTCCGCCCTGAGAAGGCACGAACCTCTCCTCAGAGCTGCATGGCTGAAGCGCCCCTAGCATTTTCTCCACACCGCCTACGACCAGCTGCTTTTTGCAATTCCACATCCTTTGTAGGCAGCTCAGCGCCAGCTGTAGTCCCCTTCATGTCGGCTCAGGAAGGAGGGTAATGGGGAGTAGAAGCCATCGTTGCTGGATGCAGGGAGGGAAGAGCTCTAGCTCTCCTGTGTAGCATGGCTCTTCTGCGCAGTGCAGCTCTCCTGCGCTGCACAGCCGGTTACTCACCTCATTGTGCAGTAGCAGCAGCAGGAGGAGGAGTTGCTGTCCCCACTGCCGCCACCATCCCGGCCCAGGAAAGTGTTTCTCCTTGCACGTGCGTGCAAGAAAGAGATGAAGAGACAGAAAAGGCGAGAAAGAGAGAGAAATGATGGAGGGAGAGAATGAGAGAGGAAAAAGAAAGAAACAATTGAGAGAGAGAAGGGGGGAGAGAGAGGGAGAGAGAAATGAAAGAGAGCTGGAGGGAGAGAGTGAGAGAAAGGGAAAAGAGAGGGAAACAAATGAGAGAGAAGGGGGAGAAAAGAAGAAAAAGAAAGAAAGAAGGGAGGGAGGGAGGGAGGGAGGGAGGAAAGAAAGAAAGAAAGAAAGAAAGAAAGAAAGAAAGAAAGAAAGAAAGAAAGAACTCTCTCCAATCTATGACAAAAGCAATGACAAGCTAGATCTCTTGCCAAGAAAACTGCAGTTTGCCAGAAGGCACAAATTGGAAGCAAGTCTGATTTTTTTTACTAAGGAAATAACAGAGATGGCAAAATGTATTATATTGTCAAACTCAAAAGAAATCAAAATATATACACTATTGCTGTAAGAACAATCTTGCCAGCTTCTATCAACTTAGAGTTCACTATGAAAAGATTACACAGAAGCAATTTCCCACAATTAATAACTTTATTTTGGATTTGCTATCGTATTCAATGAGAAAGAAAGAAAAAGAAAGAAGGGAAGGGAAGGGAAGGGAAGGGAGGGAAAGGAAGGGAAGGGAGGAAGAAAAGAAGGAAGGAAGGAAGGAAGGAAGGAAGGAAGGAAGGAAGGAAGGAAGGAAGGAAAGAAGAGAGAGGGAAAAGAAAAAGAGAGAAAAACAGAAATGACAGGGAGGGAGAGAGAGGGAGGGAGGGAGAGAGAGGGAGGGAGGGACCCATTTCCCACAGAAAACACCGAGATACATGAAAACTGGGTAGGTGTGGTGCGGGGGGGGGGGTTTCATGTGACTGGGTGGGAGTGATGTTGAGTTGGCCACGTCCACCCAGGTTTTGTGGCTCCCGGTGTTTTCTTTTCTGTGAGAAACAGGTCCAAATGGCTCTTTGACTGTTTAAGATTGCAGATCCGTCCTAGTGGATGATCACTTAAACATGAGCCAGCAGTGTGTGGCAGTAGCAAAAAAACTCATACAATCCTTAGTTGTATAAACAGAGGCATAGAATCAAAATCACATGAAATATTAGTACTGTTTATAAATCCTTCATAAGATCACACCTGGAAGACTGCATTCAGTTTTGGTCACTACTTTATAAAACCATCTTTGATCACTACATTATAAACCATCTTCATAAAAAAAATGCTGAGGCTTTAGAAAAAGTTCAAAGAGCAACTAAGATGATTAAAGGTCTGGAGACTAAAACATAGAAAGAATGGTTGTAGGAATTGGGTATGGCTAGTTTAGAGAAAAGAAAGACTGGGGTGAGATATAGCAGTATTCCAATATTTGAGGGGCTGCCACAAAGAAGAGAGGGTCAGCTGATTTTCCAAAGCATCAGAAGGCAAGTAAAAAAACAATGGATGAAAACTAATCAAGGAGAGAAGCAACATGGAATTAAGGAGAAACTTCCTAACAGTGAGAACAATTAATCAGTGGAATAGCTTGTCTTCAGAAGTTGTAGGTACTTCCATCACTGAAGGGTTTTAAGAAAAGACTGGACAGCCACTGTCTGAAATGGTATAGGGTCTCCTGTTTGAGTAGGTGGTTGGATTAGGTCCCTTCCAAAATCTATTCTGACTGATTAACTGATTGATTGGCCCCTGTCACTTACGGTATTGTTTGTCTTGCCCACCAAATATCCAAATATTCACTTCAGAGTTTTTACACTACAGGTAGTCCTTGACAGATGACCAAAATTGGGACGTGATTTGGGAAAGTTGGCAAAGCCCTACAAAGGAGATTCCATTCTTGCAATCCTTCTGAAGCCTCCTTCTGCAAGTCTTAAGTGATTTGGGAAGAAAACTACTTGGAGAATGATCATGGTAGCAGGGGTGAAATGCTCCCGGTTCGGACCGGATCGCCCGATCCGGTAGCGATGATGGCGGGTGGTTCAGAGAACCAGTAGCAAAAATCCCTGCCCCCCACATACCAGCTAAGCTGTGCGATCATCAGAGGCTGTTTTTTTTTACTTTTAAAAGCATTTTTTCCTGCAATCTCTTCAGCCGAAAAAATGCTTTTAAAAGTAAAAAAAAAAGCCTCTGATGATCCCATGGCTCAGCTGGGATCATAAGAGGCTTTTAAAGGCATTTTTTCCTGCAACCTCTTCAGCTGAAGACGTTGTAGGAAAAAAATGGCTTTAAAAGCCTCTGGCAATCCCAGCTGAGTTGCCTGATCGTCAAAGGTTTCTAAAAGCATTTTTTTCTACAACCTCTTAAGGGTGTAGAAAAAATGCTTTTAAAAGTAAAAAAAAAAAAGTTGGCCACGCCCACCCAGTCAGATTACCCACCACCACCAAGCCACGCCCACAGAACCAGTAGTAACAAATTTTACATTTCATCATTGCATGGTAGCCTTAGTAAGAAAGCAACACCATTTATAAGCTAGGCATGGCTATCTGTGGCTGAAAAAAAAATCAGCGAAGGTAAGTGGGGCATTTTACCTATGTTGATGGGCAAGATAAAAGGTCAAGGTCTACTGGGCCAAGAAAAGTTTGCAAACTGGTAGGTAGCAGGTTGTGACTTCCCAAGCCTCAGCAGCTTTCAATGTGCTGATGGGTCAAGTAGCGGGCTGCAGCAGCTTTGTGCATGCTGGTAGGCCAGGTTGATAGCCAACATGGGGGCAAAGTTAGGCATGTGGGAGAAGTTGTAACACCCCTGCAGTATAAGTGTGAGCTGATTGCCATTAATTTTATCATGTGTGCAAGGGCACTGCAACAGCCCTAATTTAGGCAAAGATCTTAAGTCCCTTCATTCAGCACTATCGTAATTTAGAGCAGTCACTGAATATATGGTCATAAGTCAAGGACTACCTGTACATCAAATTGGACTTTCTGAAATTCAACTGGTTTGTGACATCTAATCATAGACCACAATCAACCAGAGAAATAGGTGTGCTTCTCAACTGTTTTATCAAATATACACCCTACCTTATTAGAGAAAGAGGAGATTGGTAATTCACAATAGAAACTTCAAGATGCCAGAAAATATCTGGTTTCCCTATGAGATTCTGACTCCCACAGTTGAATCAGACAGAGAAAACAAAACCTCATAAAAACTCACAAAACACTGATGCTCATGTACAAATCAGGTGAAACAATGTTCACATTTGTGATGTTCAGTTGCCTTTTGGAAAAGAAGCACCTTTGGACAATGTTCACTTATAGAACCATATTTTTGGGAGGAGTATATATATATATACCCATACATAAAGTGTTTCAATCCTTTCAGAATGGATAGTTTCCCCCCAGCAGCTATTATTGAAGAGCGATATCAAAATATCCCTTTTGAAGAGACTGGGTTCATCTCTGGAGGGGTAACTGAAATGATGAAATATATTATTTCATATTGTTCTCTCTCTAATGCACGCTCACCATATATTATTATGTCCAGTCTTCACTAAACATCCTGACTCATTCTATCTTATGTTATTGCTATCTGATCAATCTGATTTCATTTTGTTGTCCACAACTAAGTATTGCTCTATAGATAGTACCTTAGCACCTCTTCCAATTTTAAAAAAAATATTTTAGAAGGTTGTGTGTTTTTCTTTTTATCTTAACTGTGATTTTTTTTGTTTTATTTGCTAGTCTTTTACTGAATAAAAATTGATTGATTGATTAATTGATTCTTATTTCTTTCCTAGTTCTTGCTTGCTCAAGATTTTGATCTTCAATTCTTACTTTATTTGACTCCCGGGATTTATTTCAGTTTTATCCTCTTGAACTGACTTGATTATATAATGTCTTATTCTGCTACAGTGTAGCAGTATACCTATAACATGTATATGTATGTATAATATTGTATATGCAAAGTGTATTACTAATTTCAATTATGGATACATATACATGTTCTTATTGGGAAGTTGGCTGCCTTGTTATTTATCCACTGGATACTGAATTATACTTTGAAGCTCAACACCCCCAACTTTTGCTTTTCTTCCTTAGGTTTCCACTTTTAAAAAGATAATTTTTTTATCAATAGGACGTACAACCCATCCAGGTTAAATTTTCTTTTCCCAGTTTCTTTTCCCAGTTTCCAGTAAAGTAAAATAAAACCATCCAAATTTTCTATTTCCACTTCGTAACATATGCTGTACCCAAGAGATACTTTTGTTTAACTGATTTACTACTATCAGTTGCAAGAATTTGTTTACAAGTACAAATTTGTTCTATTTATTTTTGGCCCATCAACTAAATATTAATAGTAAATATTGTTCAATTATTTACTGGACTATCCAAGCTAGATCAGTGTAGTATAAAAGGATTCTATTTTAATGCATGTGATTGTACTATAATAGGCATGGTCCTTTTAGAGCAATTAATTTCTCTAATTTTGAGATTCCATCCAATCTGGAATCCAGTCCTAAAAATAAAATAATAAAATAAAATAAAGTTTTTATAATAGCTCTTACCGTTGTATATTTGCCCAGCTGGCAGAGTGAAGGGAATGTTTCCTGGTGAGATTTTCTGATTTTCTCAGTGAGATCATCCAATTCTGCTGTCATTTCATAATTCCCTAAGAACTCTTGCTTTAAAGGCTCCTTTTTCTTTTTGTTCCTGTCATTTCTGACAGCTGGAGGCAAGAAAAAGCAATTCAAATTTGGTTATTTAATATTTAACATAGAGAAGAAATCAGTAATTTTATTTAAAGTGTCCATTAGATTACAGATAGTTTTTGACTTATATAATCATGTTTGAAGTTATAGCTGAACGAAAGGACATATGACTGGTGCCAGTGGTGGGATTCAAATAATTTAACAACCGGTTCTCTGCCCTAATGATTTCTTCCAACAACCAGTTCACCAAACAGCTCAGAAAGTTAACAACCAGTTCTCCCGAAGTGGTGCGAACTGGCTGAATCTCACCACTGATTGGTGCCCAAAATTACTGCCACTAGAATGCTGTTATGGTCTTATGATCAAATCTAGGCACTTGATACCCTGTCCTCATTCACAACTGCAAGGGTACTTCATCTCTCCCCACTTGTTTTTTTCCCATCATTGCCTTTTTAGCACCTTCCACTATATAGCCCCTGCTGCCCTAATTCCCTTTTCCAAGATTCTTTCTCCAGCTGCTGATCAAGCATGCCTTTTGTGAGACAGCTACTGGCCATACAAGGTTTTTTTCCCAAGATCGCACAGAGTGGTTTCCTTGCAAGACTTGGGGAAGATGGCATTCCCTTTATGAAGGGCCAGGGCAGGCAATATCTCATTGACAATAGGAACTAGAAATAGCAAAGGTCAGCTGGAACAGCAGAATACAGGGAAACAACAGCCTCAGACTTCAGGGTGGCAAGGGCTGCAGCTGGGCTAGGGAGGCTGATATTTTCCAGAGTGGATATGATTTTATGCAGCATTTCTAAGATGGCTGAAGGTGCTGCAGCTACGTGATGTGCTGCTGGGGCTTCCTGAGATGCTGAGGCTTTGCACGCACTGTTGGGACAACTGGAGCTTCCAGGGATGCTATGGCTTCACAACTGAGCTACAGCTCAAGAGTTCTTTGCAGCCCCAGAGTTGCAGTGTGCCAAGAAGTTCCTGAGCTGCAGAGAGCAAGCAGCCTGAGAGTCACATGGTTCTGGCACTGCTTGCCGCCCCAGAAGACAAGGTATAGGGCAGTCAAAAGGACAGAAATGGGGGAGGAGATAGGCAGATGGTGGAATTGAAGACTTAGTGTGAAGAGCCTTGTTAGTACAGGGGTTTAAGGCACCCTGTTATTAAGCTGGTTATTAAGACCAGCTGCCTGCAATTACTGCAGGGTTCGAATCTCGCCAAGGCTCAAGGTTGACTCAGCCTTCCATCCTTTCTAAGGTAGGTGAAATGAGGACCCAGCTGTGGGGGCAATAAGCTGACTTTGTATAAATATACAAAAGGATGAAGGCTATTGCTTAGCACATTGTAAGCCGCCCTGAGTCTTCGGAGAAGGGCGGCATATAAATCAAATTAAAAAAAAAAAAGTGTGGGGGGAGGACTAAGTAGCATGTTTTGAGGAGGATCATCAGCTAACCACTTATAGAATTCAGTTAATAACAGAACGGAGAGTTGCATTTACTAAGTGATGTTGTAAGTGACATTATAATTTATGACAGCACTGTTTAATGATGGAAGTTCTCATCCCAATTGTGATCATAAGTAAAAAAACTACCTGTAATCAAGTTATAATACTGGTAAGAGACTTCCAATTTTGATATCGCTGCGATACAGTCCTAAAAATAAGAGGAATGGGTCTCCACATTCCTGTGCTGAATTCTTCCTGTCTTCCTGGAGGAAACCTAAGACTCTCTGAAGGGCGGTGAAGCAAAGAGGAGCACCCTGTGAGGTCGGGGAGAGTTGCAGCTCTCCTGTCTGACCCAGGGTTTTTTCCTTCCTCTCAGCTACGGCAAGAAGAAGCAGACTAAAGATGGCTGCTACAAAGCTAGGACAAACTGAAAAATAACAGCTAAGACTGGTGCTGGAGGGAAAAAGGAGAGCAGTGGTGGAACTGGGGGAAAGGATTCTTCTTTTGTCTTAAATTGATCCCCACAAAATAGTCAGAACTATTTGCCCAGAATTGAGTGTTAAAGCGGTGCGTAAGCATTTTGGGACGTTTTGAAAAAAAAAAATACCTAACCGGAAATGAGAGTTGTAGAGGAATAAACAACTGACTATGAAATAAACAGACTCCTAAACTGGGAAGAAATGCTACTGGGAAGGTATTTTTAAATGTTGGATTTATTTATATATATAAAAAACTTACTCTGCTCAATATTTGCTGGATAATCCAAACAACAACAGATTAGTAAATTAGTAAACTGAAATTTAAATGGAGAGTTCCACCTGCTGACAAAAGAGGAAACTACAAAGAAATGATTTAAGTAAAAGACATTTGAATATGATATCAGACATTGAATTTGCAAAGAGGATATAAAAGATTTTTTTTGTAATTTTATTATAATATATATATGACATTCATATAACATACAACATATACATCTTATCTCTTTTAAACATCGTTTCTTCGTGGTCTTCTTTCTGTTATTTTATCTTTCCTCCCATATATCTTAATTTCTTTCTTTCTTTTTTCCCCCCCATTGTCTTTTCCCCCCCTTTGATTACAATATGTTTTTTATCTTTAACAAGCTTAACTTTATACATTTCTCTACAGTTATTATAATTATATCCTTAATTTTATACATTTCTATATTCTTGTTATATAAAAATTTTCTTTTTTATTTATACTGTTTATTTTTGTCCATTTCTTTTTTTTTAATTTTATTTATTTCTTTACAACAAAATATTTACTCACACACAGATCGCGATGGGAGCTTTACAGAATATATTAACTTCAGTCAATATATACAAATAAAAAATAAAATCTACACTAACCTTATCCTTTTTTTATTCTATTATTCAACCAAGTATACCATTGGTCCCAGCATTGAAAATATATGGAGTCCTTTTGATCTCTCAAAATTTTTGTTAACCTGTCAGCTTCCGCATATTTGATAATTTTTCCCAGAATCAAATCTTCAGCCGGTAGGTCTTTCCCCTTTCAATGTTGAGCAAAACATATTCTTGCTGCAGTTGTGATATATGTAATCAGACACCATATATTCGTGCCTATCTTATCTGGCCTAATATTTAATAGATAGTATTCTGGTTTCAATTGTAATTTATATCCCGTGATTTCTAATATCCACCTCTGTATAGATCTCCAAAATTCGATTGCCTTAGGGCAGGTCCACCATACATGATAATAAGTACCTATCTTCCAACACTTCCAACAATTTGAGGAGAGTCCTGGAAACATTTTGGCTAATCGAGCAGGAGGGAGATGCCATCTATACACCATCTTATACAAGTTTTATTTGTAAGTTGCCATCAGAAATTTCAATTGTTTTGTCCAAATTTCTTCCCATTTTATCAATTCAATTGAGTAACCAATATTTCTCCCCCAGGCAATCATTGAGTCTTTAACTATCTCATCCCATATCCAATAAGTTATTAAGAATGTATAGATCTTAGATAATATTCTTTCCTTCTTTCCTAATATGCTACTATCTATTTCTTACTGGGTCATGTCTATACCACTTTTTTCCTTGTCTTTCTTATATTTAGAGCTGATCTGGGCATAGGACCACCAATCCAATTTTATTCCTTGAAGCTCTAACTCAGTTCTTGTTTTTAAGCAGCCTTGGGCATCCAACAGTTCCCGATAGGATAGGTGTTTTTCTCTGTTATAAAGCGAACTATATGTTGTAGCTTCTAACGGGACCAACCAAGAAGGAGTCAAAAAGTAGAGTTTACCCTTAACTTTCCTCTATGTATCAATTAGAATATTCCTTACATAATGTCCTGCAAAACTCATATGTTTATCTTGCCAAAGATAACCTTATCCTTATCCTTAACCTCATAACCTTATCTTGCCAAAGAAAATAGTGCCGACCCTGTTGTAACCCCGAACCATCCAGAATCAACAACCGTCTTCTTCTCAGCAGGATCCATTCCCTTACCCAAACTAAATTTGCAGCCTGATAATAATATTCCCATTTTGGTAAGCCAAATCCCCCTCTTTCTTTCACCTCTTGAAGCATTTTAAGTTTAATTCTGGGCTTTTTATTTTGCCAGATAAATTTAAGAACACATAGATTTAACTTTTTGAAAAAAGTATTGTCTAGTCTAGCTGGTGCTGTATAAAATAAATATGTCCATTTTGGGAGGATATAGGATTTTATAATCGCGATCCTACCTAATAAAGACGTCTGAAGGTTCTTCCATTTCTCTAAATCCTGTTCTGTTCATTGGAGTAATTTCAAATAATTATCTTCTTTAATTATTGTGCATTTGGCTGATAATATAATACCTAGATATCATAATTTATTGACAATTTGGAATCCCAAATTCACTTCTAATTCCTTCCCCTGCTTTATTGTTAAATTTTTAATAATAACCTTATTTATTTATTTATTTATTTATTTATTTATTTATTTATTTATTTATTTTATTAGATTTCTATACCGCCCTACTCCCGAAGGACTCAAGGCGGTGCACAGCCAAACAATAAAAACACATACATAAAAAATTTAAAAATAGAATAAAATCAAATTAAATAATTTTGGCCCTGACAAATTTAAAACCCCAAACTTTTAAAACCAATTTAAAATTGAATATATAAAATACTAAAAGATATTTAAAATTTTAAAAATCTTTTATAAAAGAGAGGGAAAATTAGGCCAGGCCGGCCTGGTGAAATAGTAAGGTCTTTAAGGCGCGGCGGAAGGTGCGCAGATCCGGGATCCTCCGTATCTCTGGGGGGAGCTCGTTCCAGATAGTAGGTGCCCCCACAGAGAAGGCTCTTCCCCTGGGGGCCGCCAGTCGGCATTGTTTGGCTGACAGCACCCGGAGGAGCCCCTCTCTATGGGAGCGTACCGGCCGGTGGGAGGCTATTGGTGGTAGTAGGCGGTCCCGCAAGTACCCAGGTCCTAAGCCATGGAGCGCTTTAAAGGTGGTAACCAGAACCTTGAAGCGCACCCGGAAGACCACCGGGAGCCAGGGCAGCTCGCGCAGGAGAGGTGTTACATGGGAACGCCATGTCGCTCCCATTACCACCTGCGCGGCCGCACTCTGCGCCAGTTGGAGCTTCCGGGTGCTCCTCAAGGGGAGCCCCATGTAGAGAGTGTTGCAATAGTCCAGGTGGGAGGTGACAAGGGCATGCGTAACGAGTCCCGATCCAGAAAGGGACGCAACTGGCGAATCAGGCGAACCTGATGAAAAATCCTCCCGGTCATGGCCGTCAAGTGCTCTTCTAAAGACAACCGTGAATCCAGGAGGACGCCCAAGTTGCGAGCCCTCTCCATGGGGGCCAATGATTCACCCCCAATAGTCAGTGATGGCGTCAACTGACTATATCGGGACGTCGGAAACCACAGCCACTCGGTCTTGGATGGGTTGAGCCTGAGCCTGTTTCTCCCCATCCAGATCCGCACGGCCTCCAGGCACCGGGACATCACTTCAAGGGCATCGTTGGGGTGATCCGGGGTGGAGATGTACAGCTGGGTGTCGTCAGCATACTGATGGTAGTCCACCCCGAAACCACAGATGATCTCGCCCAGCGGCTTCACATAAATGTTGAACAGGAGAGGCGAGAGGACTGACCCTTGCGGCACCCCACATATGAGGGGCCTCAGGGTCAACCTCTATCCCCCTGTCAACACAGACTGCGACCGGTCAGAGAGAAAGGAGGAGAACCACAGCAACACAGTGCCTCCCACCCCCAACTCTTCCAACCGGTGCAGCATGATACCATGGTCGATGGTATCAAAAGCCGCTGAGAGATCTAACAGGACCAGGACAGAGGAGCACCCCCTGTCCCAAGCCCTCCAGAGATCAGCGACCAATGCCGTTTCCGTGCTGTACCCGGGCCTGAAGCCTGACTGGAACGGATCCAGATACGTCGTTTCATCCAGGTGCTGGGGGAGCTGTTGCGCGACCACACTCTCAACAACCTTCGCAACAAAGTGAAGGTTGGAGACCGGACAATAATTTACCAACATTGCCGGGTCCAGGGAAGGCTTTTTGAGGAGAGGCCTCACCACCACCTCTTTCAAGGCAGCGGGAAAGTCACCCTCACCCAGTGAAGTGTTTATAATCCCCTGGAGCCAGCCTCGTGTCACTTCCCGGGAAGCCAGTACTAACCAGGAAGGACACAGGTCCAATAAACAAGTTATCGCGTTCAGTCTACCCAGAATCCTGTCCATGTCCTCAGGGGTCACAGGATCAAACTCATCCCAGATAACAGTCTCAAGACCTGCCCCTGTCTCTCCCCATGAGACTACCCAGTCGGAGTCCAAATCTTCCCGAATCTGAGTGATTTTGTCATACAGTTACTGAACAAAATCCTCGGCTCTACCCTCCAAGGGGTCCTCCCGCGCTTCCTGGTGGAGCAGGGAGCGGGTCACCCTAAAGAGGGCAGCCGGGCGATTATCTGATGACGCAATAAGAGCAGCAAAATAACTACATTTTGCTGCTTTTATCGCCACTAAGTAATTCCTAATGTGGGATCTTACTAGTGTCTGGTCAGAATCAGAAAGACTGGCCCTCCAACTACTCTCTAGGCATCTTTTCCGGCGCTTCAACTCCCTCCCTTGGTAAACCAATGAGTCAATTGAGATCGGCACCGGGTCAGAGGCCGCAAAGGCACGACCCGATCCAGAGCACCAGCAGCCGCCCTATCCCAGGCGGCTACCAGGTCTCCAGTCGAGGCGTGTGCCAGAACCTCAGGAAATGGCCCAAGCTCCGTCTGGAATCTGTCAGGTTCCATCAGGCGCCTGGGGCGGAACCATCTTACTGGCTCCGCCTCCCTGCGGCGGGGTGCAGCAGTTCGAAAGTCGAGAAGAAGGAGAGAGTGATCTGAACATGACAAGGGTTCAGTAACTATATCCCCTATATCAAGATCCCTCAACCACTGTCCAGAGACAAAAACCAGATCCAGCGTGTTTCCCACTGTGTGGGTAGGGCCATGAATTAACTGGGTCAGGTCCATAGCTGTCGTGGAAGCCATGAACTCCCGAACCATCTCCAACGTCTCACCCATGGACGGTAGGTTGAAATCCCCCATGACCATAAGCCTAGGGGTATCAACCGCCACCGCGGCGATGACGTTGAGTAGCTCGGGCAGGGCTGTTGCCACATGGCAGGGAGCCAGGTACGTGATCAGCAAACCCATCTGAACCCCATGACCCCATTTCACAAAAAGGGATTCACAACCGGCCGTCTGAGGAACAGTGGCCTCCCTCGGTCTCAGACCTTCTTTAATGTTAACCGCTACCCCCCCTGCCCCTCCCCTGTGACCTCGGCTGATGGAATGCTTGGAAACCTGGCGCGCACATTTCAACGAGGGGAACCCCCTCTCCTGGCCCAACCAGGTCTCCGTAATATCTGCTGGGTCCGCACCCCCCTCCTGAACAAGATCACAGATGAGGGGGGCTTTATTTACTACGGACCTGGCATTGCACAGCATCAGCCGAAGGCCTGGGTCCTGAGGGTCTATGCAACCTGAGGAGCGAGTAGAGCCTTGGGGGCCGGAGCACACCACTGCTCATAGACAGCAAATGCGCACTCCCCTAACATGATATGGCCCCCTGCTCCTGCCATATCTACCCCTCCCACCTACAGTACTGATGTTCAAAAAACTATCCAGATAAGCCCCAACCCCCCCTCGATCCCGGGTCCCCCACCCCCCACACCACGCTTCACTGCCAGACCCGACCCGACCCCTTGTAGGTTATCCCCCCTACCCACAGCCCGAATTCCAATCTGACCCTCCCCCTCCCTGGGACCCCTTAAAAATTTGACTAAAAATTTTGTCAGAAAACCCCTCAAACCCCTCGTTTTCACATGCCACCTTTCTGGGTCCCGAAACCCTTCCTTAAGGTGGGCCCTCGATAGTGAGGAGGCCACATCTGCGAGAAGGGGGAATCTCGCAAGAAGATCTGCAGTCGTATACATCTCCAAAATGCAGCGATGGAGGCCCAAAGTTCAGACAGGGGACTTCACAAAAGATGTAACACAGCCATTTGTTCATCGATGTGCTGTTGGTATCTCAACTGTCCTCCCACAACAGCAGGAGGGTCCTAATTATCTCCTCCAATGGGGTCGACCTCCTGCCCGCCCGCTCACGGCGGAACCCCACGGGGCCGTAGATTGAAAAAGTTCTCCCACAAACAAGAGTCATGATGTAATAGAGGACCCCTCAACAGTTACATCAGTTTGGCTGACCATGGTCGGAAGAAAGATTTATCAGTCTATCAGTCAGTCTATGAGTCACGCCAGGGGCGAAGATGGAAAATCCTTGGCAAAGTCTTATACTCAAGATCATATTCGAGTAAGTCCCGATGAAAAAGGGAAAGAAGGGAAGGGGAAGAAGGAAGAGGGGAAGAAAAGGGGGGGAGAGAGAAAATTCCCTCAATTAGGGCAAATAATAAGCCCAGTTAGGCGGACATAGTACCCGGGAGGGGGAGGAGAAAAGGGCTGGTATCTATGTGACGGAAAACTCCTCCATCGCCCCCCAGCCCTACATTCCTCAGATAATTCAGTTCTTCCGGGATAACAAATCCGAACCCCAGCCTCCATTGGATGTCACAGGGGGCCTCCAGGTCCTCTACAGCTGCCAAGATATCCCAGGAGGGGGTCTTTCTTCTCCGGTCCTAGGCCCGTTATGCTCCTCTCAGTTTTCACCCTTAGTTTTTTCCTTGTTTACTACATGGGGAGGCTTGAAAACAAGGCCCAGGTGGAGAATGGATGTAAGGGTCCTCAAAGATGAACAATTCTTAAGTTATTTAAAGAAGGAGATGGGCTTTTTCTTTCAGGAATATAATAAGGAATATGCGAACTTTTTAAATGTTTGGGGGCCTTTTATCAGGTTCGCCTGATTCGCCAGTTGCAGCCCTTTCTGGATCGGGACGCCTTGCGCACGGTCACTCACGCCCTTGTCACCTCCCAGCTGGACTATTGTAATGCTCTCTACATGGGGCTCCCCTTGAAGAGCACTTGGAGGCTCCAACTGGTCCAGAATGCGGCCGCGCGGGTGGTTATGGGTGCAACTCGTTGCGCCCACGTGACACCCCTCCTGCGCGAGCTGCACTGGCTCCCAGTGGTCTTCCGGGTGCAATTCAAGGTGTTGGTTACCACCTTTAAAGCGCTCCATGGCATAGGACCCGGGTACCTTCGAGACTGACTTCTGCCACCAATAGCCTCCCACCGACCAGTCCACTCCCACAGAGGGTCTCCTCAGGGTGCCATCGGCCAAGTTATGTCGGCTGACGACACCCAGGGGGAGGGCCTTCTCTGTGGGAGCCCCAGCCCTGTGGAATGAACTGCCTCCGGAAATACGTAAGATCTCCGACCTTCGGGTGTTTCGCTGTGCTCTGAAGACCCTGTTGTTCCGCCAGGCCGGGCTATTAACATAACGATTTTAAATTGGGGTATTTTAAATTTCTGGGATTTTAATTGGAGCCTAATTATTTAATGATTTTAAATTTTAATTGTTGTTTTGTTTCTGTGTTTTTAAATAGGCTGTACACCGCCCTGAGTCCTTCGGGAGAAGGGCGGTATAGAAATAAAATTATTATTATTATTATTTATTATCCATAATGGATTATGGTCTGCCCACTCATTGATGCCTATTTCTACTTTCTGTGTTCCCTGCCTCAGTTCCCCCGACATCCAAACCGCATCTATCTGCGACCAAAATGAGTGCCTGGCGGAGAAATATGTGTACTGTCTATCTTCTGGATGTTTTTCCCTCCAAATGTCTCTAAGTCCAAATTCCTCTTGTATTTGATGGCAAATAGTAGGCAATCTTTTCTTTGCTGATCTCTTTTTTCCCTCCTGATTCTTATTTCCAGATATATAATCTTTATCCTTATCATCTATGGCGTTGAAGTGCCCCACTACACAAATATGTGAGTAATCAAGTTCTACCAATTTACTATAAAGATTCTGAAAAAAAACTTTTTGATTCCCATTAGGTGCATAAATACAAACCAATATGCTTTTTTTACCACAAATTTCTACTTCAATTATCAAAAGTCTCCCTTCTTCATCTGCAAAAATTAGTCTCGAGTTTATATGCTTTTGAACATAAATCGCTACTCTTTGTTTAGTTTCCGCTAGAGATGTATATAATTGACCCAATTTGGTATAATTCAGTAAATAAAGATGATCTCTTTTCACGTGTACTTCTTGAAGGCATATAATATTCAAACGTGCTTTTATTAATTTATTAAAGATCTTTTTTCTCTTATTCAGGTTATTCAGCCCATTAATGTTAACTGATAACAGTCAAATTTCCTCCCCCATCCCTTCTCCCTTCTGTTGCCCTTACTTGCTTTCTACTTGAAGTTTCTTTTTTATTTGTCTTGTTTCTCTCTGGTTTAGTCCCTCGGTTCCTATTTCTGCCTGTATCTGCATCTGTCCTCTCCCTTTCTTTCTCCCACCTAGCTGTTCTGGTTCCCCTCTCTCTTCCTCCTCTAATAATTCTTCCCCACTCTTCCCCTCTGACTCTTCTCCCACCTCCACTTCTAAAGGGTTCAAATGTCTTATAAAAAATTCTCTAGCATCTCTAAGGTTATCAATTCTCACTTTTTTGTCAGCCCAAGTAAATTGTAACCCTTCCGGTAATAACCACCTGTATAGTACTTTGTGTTTTCTTAATTGAATGGTTAAGAAATGATAGTTTCGTCGTATTTCCCATACCCGTCTGGGGAGTTGCTTCAGTATTATCAATTGTTTGTCGTTATATGTCACCGTTTTGTCTCTGGACTTCAAAATCACTTCTTCCCTAAGAGCTTTTTTTGATAGTCTAACATGAACCTCTGTCGGAAGTCTCTGCCTCCTAGCGTAACTTGTAAATACACGGAAAACATTGTCTATATCTCTCAGAACATCTTTCTTAGTTATCTCCAGAATCCCAGCCAAAATATCCCCCCGTTCTTCCACCACATTTTGTATCCTCAAGTAAAAGGCTGACTTTTCCATTTCAAGAAATATAATTTCTTCTTCCAGGGCCCTATTCACCGAGAGGTGCTCTCTTTCATTTCCATCCAGTGTCTCCTCACATCGTCCCACTCTCTTCTATACATCTTGAACTTTACTCTCCTGTTGTGTCAACACCCCCTGAACACCTTCCAGCCTCTTGTTCAGCATTTTGATATCGTTTCTAACAGCTCTCAGCTCCCCTTTAAGGTCTGACGTTAAGTCCTCTAAATTTTTGGAGATATCTTCTTGATTTTTTGTCATCACCTCATACATTGCCTGCAGCATATTTTGTAGACTTAATAACGATGGAGGTTTCCCTGCAGTGGCTAAGTCCTCCGAAGATTTAGATGATGATGAAGATGATGATGTAGGTGTGGCTGGAGTAGCAACCATTGGGAATGTCAAAACTTTTTTCCCTGATTTTGTGGTCATTACAATTGTTGCACTTGACATCTTGTTTATAGGGGTATTACCGATCACTTTCAAAATATCTTAATCAGCTTTTAAGTTAGTCAATTCAGCAAATATATTATATTTCAAGTCCTTCAGGTCAAGTCTAGTCAATACAGATAATAATCAATGGGGGTAATTCATTCAAACACGTATAATCAAGTACAAAACAGATTCAAATTTCTTCTCTCCTAAGAGCACATATATAGTGTAATTATACAATTCGCCACTAGAGGGGGGTAAAGTACTGTTCCATACACTCACCTTCTAATGATAGAAAAGAAGAAAGAGGGTACATATATAGATTGGTGGACATACACACAAATCAAATCACGACACAAAAAAGATAAAGAAGAGTATGGCATAGAAATAGGTACCAATGGCTTCAATAAAGTATGGATGGGCACGGACAACAAAATTTTGGCTAAACTTTACAACTATCTGGTAGACTATGATCTGATGGAGGAAGTAGTTAAGGACCCTATGATAGTCTGGGCTAAAAATTTCGGACAAACAATAAATTTGAACGAGTGGGACCAAATCTGGAATAATAATTTAAAAATGACTAGGGCAACAACTTACAGGGAAAATCAATACAAGATGATATACAGATGGCACCTAGCACCGGCTAGGATTGCTAAAATTTATCCAAATATGGCTCCAAATTGTTGGAAGTGTGACTATCAGCAAGGTACTTATTATCATTGTTGGTGGACATGCCCACAAGCTAAAAAATTTTGGAGGAGGATACATAAATGGGTGTCAGAAATAATAGGAGAAAAAATCGAATTAGAACCAAAAATATTTCTCCTGGGAATCTTAAAAAAAGAAATCACAAGAAAGATATATATCATTACACATATAATTACAGCAGCGAGAATCTCTTTTGCTCAACACTGGAAGGAGAAAAAGTTGCCATCTGACGAGCACGTAATCAGAAAAATACTAGATTGTGCCGAAATGAATAAACTGACGCTAGAAATCAATGACAGAGAAGAAACTGGCTATTATAGTGTTTGGGACATGTGGTACGAGTGGCTGAAGAAAAGAAAAGTGAAGTGAATTTGAGAGAGATAAAGGAGTCTGGAAGGGTGATTAGCTAAATGGGTATATGGATAGAAGGTATATTACTGTAGGAGGATATAAAAGGGAGTAGGGATGTAATTTTATGAAAAAGAGAGGTAATTCTTGGTATCAAATTATAACAGTAAGAAATCCTACGGATAATATTTTTGAATAGAGACAACGAATTAATACCATGTAAATGACAATGTAATTAATGCAAAGGTATAACTGTAGATATATATTAACACCATGTAACCGGAAATAGTGCAATTGTACCGTAATTCTTTAATAATAATAAAAAAAAAGAAAAGAAGGAAGAGTATTTCTCTACCAAGGGATATATCTGTCCGTTCAACCACCGTTCTTAATTTAATTCTTAATTTATCAGCAGGGAGAGAGGAAATAAACAATCCAACAATATTTCCCATCAATCGAGTACAAATCCAATATTTCTTTCAGTCAGCACAATTTAATAACGGCTTGAAGTTCCTGGTGTAATAAACTAGCAGCTGCTTTCCTCGTCTTAGCTCCAATCGTAAAAGGGCACTCAGAACATTCCTCCACCACCACAGCACTCACAATAGGGAGATCAAGAGGATCAAAGGTCCGTCACAATGTAGACTAATTTACATTAGAAGAGGGCCCCTTGCCCGTCTACGATCGGGTTTCCCTTCCAAAATAGGTAGTCATCGCTTTGGGGGCACCATTACTGGCGCCGTCTTCCCAGCCTGTGACAGGAGAGATTCGCCTTTGCACGTCGGATTGCCACTCCACACGCACTCTCTGCTCCTCTCCGCTTACGGCCAGCTCTCCGGGGCCGCCGCCAGCACAGAAAAGCCGCCCAGACTGGAAAGTTTACAAGAAAGGGACAGGAGCGATCTCCATACCCGTCTTACTTGACACGATGACGTAACCGGAAATCCCTATTTTTGTCCATTTCTATACATTTTTATTCCGCTCCTTACATTTGTTTTGTATATATTTTATACTTCTAATTTTTTTCCCCTGATAGTCATTATTCTTTATTTCTCACCTTAAGCCATTTATACCATTTATTCCATATTCTATAATAATCTTCTTTTTCTTTAATTTCCTTTGTTAATTTATCCATTTAGCACATTGTAAAATTTTATCTAGCAATTCTTCCTCTGTTGGGGTTCTTTCCTGTTTCCAATTTTTTGCATATACTATAAGTGCTGCTGTTAATATGTGTAGCATCAAACATTTTATTTCCTTGGTATATGGTCTTGTAAAAATTCCTAACAGGAATGTTTCTGGTTTTCTTTCTGTTGGTTGATCTATGATTTGTTATATCCACTTCTTAATATTTGCCCAACATTTTTTTGCTGCCGGGCACATCCACCATAGATGATAATATGTTCCATGGGATTTCTCGCATTTCCAACATGTTGAGCTATTGTTCAGATACATCTTTGCAAGTCTTGTCGGTGGAAGATGCCATCTATAAAACAATTTCAACTGGTTTTACTTGTATGCCACCGATACAATTACTTTTTCATTTACTTGCCACATTGTTTCCCATCTCTCCAGATCTATTGTATAATTAAAGTTTTGCACCCATTTAATCATTGTATCCTTCACTATCTCTTCTTCTATTTTATATTGTAATAGAAATTTATAAATTTTGCTAATTAGCTTCTCCTCTGATCCTAATATGATTTTGTCTAATTCGTATTGCTCTCTTTGTGTTTCATATGTTTTTGTGTCTTTCTTATATTTAGATTGGATTTGTACGTCCACCTATCAATTTCTCTGTTTAGGTCCAGTTCCAATTTTTGGTTAGATTTCAATTTTCCTTGTTGTTCTATTAGATCTTTATACCTTTTTTTTAATTGGTTTTTATTGTGAAAATATAGAAATACAATTCTACGTTTTTCAGTTCCGTGGTGTTAAATATAAATACATATTATTTACATAGTATTGCATCTTTGCTTGTATATGACTTGGGTATTAGTACAAGTAGTAATGCACAGTTCTTTATGATCATATATACATGTTATTTACTTGTTATTTACATAGATTGCAACCTTAGTTCAGTAATGCACATGGTAATAGTTAACTCTTTATGATCATTATTAGTTAACCTTTATACTTCTCAAACTTCACTTTTTGTTTCTTTTCTCTATCCACTCATACCACAGCTCCCACACATTATAATATTCCGTGTTCTCTCTTTCATTAAGTTCTAATGTTAGCTTATTCATTTCGGCGCACTCTAATATTTTCCAAGATTACTTGTTCTTTGGGCGGTAGTTTTTTCTCCTTCCAATACTGAGCATAGGTTATTCTTGCCACTGTCATTATATGTATGATTAGATACTTCTCCTTTTTTCGTATTCTGTTTTCAGGATTCCCAGGAGAAAGATTTTCGGTTCAAAATCAATATTTTCTTTTTTTATTTCCATAATCCATTTCCAGATCATTTCCCAGAATTTTTTCGCTTGGGGGCAGGTCCACCAGCAATGGTAGAAGGTGCCTTGGTGATGGCCACATTTCCAACAATTGGGACTCATATTGGGATATATTTTAGCTAACCTGGCCCGGGCTAGATGCCACCTGTACAGCATCTTACATTGATTTTCCTTATAAGTCACCGCCCTAGTCATTTTAAGGTTGCTATTCCAAATTATGGCCCATTCATTTAAATTTATACTTTGTCCGATGTTTTTGGCCCATGCTATCATCTGTTCCTTAACCACCTCTTCCATCATATCATATTCCAGCAAATAATTATATAATTTCACCAATATTTTGTTGTCTGTTCCCATCCATATCTTATCAAATCTGTCAATACCTATCTCAATGCCAAACTCCTCCTTGTCCTTTTTATTCCGGGACTTTATTTGTGCATACGGCCACCAATCAATGTGGATGCCCTGTTCTTCCATTTCTTCATTTGTTTTAAGGTTCCCTCCCCCATCTAATATCTCTTTATATTTGACCATTTTCCCCATTTCCAATAAGTTAGGATATATCATGGCCTCCATTGTGGAGAGTCATCTTGGGACTTTTGTATATTGTTTTCGTCTTATTTCACCCCATGTCTGTATTAGTGTATCCCTTATTTTATGACTATGAAAATATGTCCTTGCTCTTTTCCCTATGTCCCAGAGGAAGGCATGGACACGATCTGTAGATCATGCCCTTCCAGGGTCAGGAGTCTGTTATTTTCCAGGGTTGCCCACTCCTTCAACCAAACCAAATTCGCTGCTTTGTGACACATTTCCCATACTGGGAGTCCGAACCCACCTCTATCCTTTTTGTCTTGCAAATTTCTAATCGCTATCCTAGGTTTCTTCCCATCCCAAATAAATTTTCTTAAGATAGAATTAAGTTCCGAGAAGAATTTTTTGTCCAATTTAATAGGGGCAGTTTGGAACAGGTATAGCAACTTTGGTAACGCGCTCATTTTTATTGTTGCGATCCTGCCTAAAAATGATATCTGAAGTTTTCCCCACTTTTCTAGGTCCTGTTTAATATTTCTAATTAAGGGGATGTAATTGTCTTCCTTAAGGGCCGAACACCTTGCCGATATCCACACTCCCAGATATTTTACCTTCTTGGCTATTTGGAGCCCCATTGCTTCTTCAAGTGCTTTCTTTCGTTCCTCAGTCATATTTTTGGTTAGCAGTTTGGTTTTGGTTTTATTTAATTTAAGACCAGCTACCTCTCCATATTTACCCAATTCTTCCATTATTTTAGCGCCTGTTTCTAATGGTTCCTCCATAATAAGGGCCACATCGTCAGCAAATGCCTGGGTCTTATACGTTTCCTTTTTAATTGTCAATCCCTTAATTCCATTATTATTTCTAATCCTTTTTAATAAGACTTCTAGGGCTAATATATACAAAAGTGGTGACAAGGGACACCCTTGTCTCACCCCCTTTCTAATTTGAAAAGTTTTTGTCAATTCTCCATTAAGGAAAATGTTGGTTCTTTGTTTTTCATATATTGTGGTTATTGTGTTTTCAAAATTTGGACCAAAATTCATCTTTTTAATCTGTTGTATCATAAAATCCCAATTCAAGTTGTCGAAAGCCTTCTGGGCATCTAAAAAGACCAATGCTATTTCTTTATTCGGCTGTGCCTCATAATATTCAAGTACGTCTATTACCATCCTTGTATTATTTCTTATCTGTCTCTCAGGGAGGAATCCATTTTGGTTGCTATATATCAAATTATTCAAAATTATCTTTAGCCTTCCTGCTATAACACTCATATAAATCTTATAATCTGTATTGAGAAGTGAGATAGGTCTATAATTTTTTATCAGTTTTTGATCTGCCTTCTTTTTGGAGGAGTTTAATGTATGTCTCCTGACATGATTCCGGTATTTTGGATTTTGTCAGGGCCTCATTGTAAATTTCTAACAATTTTGGTAGAAGAATTTCCTCTAGGTCTGGGTTTTTGTATAATTCTCCTGGGAATCCCTTTATATCTTATTATTTTATTTAATTCTATTAAATTTGGATATCTTACTGCTTACATACCAATCTGGTGAGAGCCAGATTGGTATTTTTGTATAGTGTGCTTTTTAATTTTCAACCAAATTTGTAGTAGCACATTCCTTATTATGTGTCTTTTAAAATAACGCACGCATCCTAGAGGAATGCATGCCAACCCACTTGTATTTCATGCCCTTCAATTGTTAATATTCTATTATCTTTTAGTTCCATCCATTCTTTTAGCCAAGTTCAGCCAGCCGCTTGATAATATATTTCCCATTCTGGGAGTGCTGTTCCTCCTCTCTCTTTTATGTCTTGAAATAATTTAAGTTTAATTCATAGTTGCTTCCCCTGCCATATAAATTTGGATGTTATTTTATTCAATGTTTCAAAAAACTTTTTTTCCAATTTTATTGATATGACCTGGAATAAAAATAAAAGTTTTAGGTAAAATATTCATTTTAATGGTGGAGATCCTTCCCAATAATGATATCTGTAAATTTCTCCAATTATCTAAATCTTTCTTTATTTGTGTTACTAATTTATCATAATTGTCTTCTTTAATTGATGAACCTCTTGCCGATAACCAAATCCCTAGATATTTTATTTTCTTAGTTATTTGAATTCATATGTTTTCCAACTCTTTTTCCTGTTCCTTTGTGAGATTGTTATTAATTTTAATTTGTTTTTATTAATATTTCGTCCCGCCACTTTACCGAATCAATTTCTTAAACAATTTTGGTGCTGACTCTAGCGGTTCTTCTACTATAAACACGAGATTCTCGGCAAAGGCCTGAACCTTATATTCTTCTTTCCTTATCTTTAACCTTTTAATTTCTTGGTCTTCCCTGACCTTTTTAAAAAGGATCTCCAACGTTAAGATATACAATATTGGAGAGAATGGACATCCCTGCCTAACCCCTTTTGTTATGCCAAATTGCTCTGTGGTATCTTCATTCATAATTACTCTTGCCGTTTGTTTTGTATAGATTTCCCCTATGATTTTTTCAAATTTTTTCCCAAATTGCATAAATTTTAGTTGCCCCATTAAAAATTTCCAATTCAGATTATCGAATGCTTTCTGGGCATCAAGAAAAACCAGCGAAGCTTGTTTTTCCGGGTGATTTGTAAAACTCTAATGTGTTTAGTATTGTTTTCATGTTGTTCTTGATTTATCGGCCTGGCAGAAATCCATTTTGGTCCGAGTGTATGTGGTTATTTAATACTTTTTTAATTTGTTCAGCTATAATTACTGCAAATATTTTATAATGTATATTTAATAAAAAGATTGTTCTATAGTTTTGTATTAACTGGTCGTCTATATCTTCTTTGGGTATAATAGTAATTATTGCCTCTGTCCAGGTTGTCGGGATTTTTGCCTTTTCTAAAGCTTCATTATATAGTTGTAACATGATTTCTCCCATTGTTTCCTGTAGCTTTTAAGGCTTTTATATACAGTAATTCCACTGGTAGCCTGTCTGGACCCAGTGTTTTTTTGTTTTTTTAGTGCCGATTGAAATTCAAGTTTAGTTATCAGTCCGTTTAGTATTTCTCTTTGTTCTTCTATGATTATTCCATTTCTGATCTTTCTATATATTGTTTTACTTTTTTTCTCCTCTATTTCTTCTTGTTTATATAACTTTGAAAAAAATGTTTGAATAATTTCATTTTTGGCTTCTCTTCTATATTGAATTACGCCTTTTTCGTCTCTGAATTGGTATATCATTCTTTTATCTTTTTCTTTTTTCAATTTATATGCCAACCATCTGCCTGTTTTGTTCGCAAATTCAAAATAGTTTTGTTTTGCCATCTTTATTTTCTGGGCTATTTCCTTTTGATTTATCAGATTTATTTTATGTTTGATTATATTCCATTCCTCTGTTTTGGGGATCTTTTTGTAATTTGTGTTCTAAGTTTTTTAATTCTTCATATAATTTATCTTGCTGTTATCTCTTTTCCTTGTTTTTTCTTTCCTATATATGCAATATTCATCAATCCGCATATGTATGCTTTTGTTGTATCCCAACAAACTATTTGATATTAATGTTGCAACACCTCTAGATTTTGAGGACCCAAAAGCTTTTTCATAAACCTGCATCCCTTTTAAATACATCCTGTTTATATCTTCAGATTTCTGATGAGTTTCTTGCATAAAAAGTATGTCAGGAGAATCTCTTTTAATCTTAAATTCTAAACGTCTTCTCTTAATCTGATTCCCAGTACCTTTAACAATGTTCTCTTTTATTTTAAAAAAGGGTTCTAATTCTTTTTCCAGAACTTGTTTAAACCCTTTTTCTTTACATATATTTTGGTTCATTGTCCATCTCCTAAATCTTTTTTTCCCCTTCCACTTTATAAGTATTGGGTTGTGATCTGCCCATTCGTTTACTCCTATTTCTATTGTTTCTACACCTGTCCTGGTATCTGCAGTGATCCAGGCCATATCAATTCTAGACCAAGATTGGTGTGGATGGGCATAAAATGTATATTGATTCTCATCTTCGTGCATCTCCCTCCAAAAATCTCTCAGTTTTATGTCCAAGGCCATATTAAAAAATTCTTTTGGTAGTGTTTCTTTTTTTTATTTTTCTTACTACTCTTATAGTCTTTTTTGGCATCTACTATAGCATTGTAATTTCCAATTAGATATTTTCATATTCTATTATTTTATTGAATTTCTTTAAAGTATTTCTTTAAGAATTCGTGTTGATTTTGGTTAGGGGCATATATTACTATTAATAATGATTTTTTCCTTTCTATTTCTAATTCAACCATCACAAACTTCCTTCCTCGTCTGCGTAAATTAGTTTTGATTTTATCCTTTCTTTTACATAGACCACTACTCCCCCCCTCCTCCCTCCCTCCCTCTCTCTCTCTCTCTCTCTCTCTCTCTCTCTCTCTCTCTCTCTCTTTTTGGTATCAAAGATGTATATAGTTTTCCTAATTTGGGATTTTCTAATAGTTTTTGGAATCCTTTCTTGATATGTACCTCTTGAAGATACATTTTTCGTAATTTTGTGAATGTTTGTGTTCTTTTCTTTGGTACATTTAATTCATTTATGTTTACTGAGAGAAGTTTAATTGCCTCTTCCATTGCCTAATGTAATTGTTTTTTGGTGTGTTGTCTCCATCTGCCATTTTGCTTTCGCCCCTTCTCTTTCCTCTCGTTCCTTTTCCTGACTCTTTCTTACTTCTCTTTCTTGCTCCATTTCTTCTATTTGTTCTTCTTCCAGGCTTTTACTCTCTGTTTCTTATTTGCTTTCCTGTTCCTCTTCCTGTGTGAAGTGTAAGTTATAGAATTCTCTTGCTTTCTCTAATGTATCTACTTTCTACTTTTTGTCTTGCCATGTGATTAGAATCCCATCTGGTGTCAGCCATCTAAACATTATTTTACATCTAATCAATTGGGTTGTTAAAAATTGGTATTGTTGGCATTGGTTTCTAATTCTTCGTGGTATTTGTTTTAAAATTATAATTTCTTTACCCTTATATGTCAAAGTTTCTTCTCTTGATTTCTTATATACTTCATCTCTAATTGTACATTTAGAAAATCTGACATGTACTTCCCTTGCCAATCAATGCCTTATGTAATTAGTGTGTACCTGGTAGATTTCGTCCATCTGTCCTTTTATTTCTGACTTGTCTCTCTGTATTATTTCTGACACTATCTCCGCCATTTTTTCTCCCAGGTCTTCATCTTTTTCTTCTATTATATTTTGAAAGCGCAAGAAATATGAAGCTTTCTCCATTTCCAATATCGCTATTGAGTCAGACAATTCCTTATTTAGTTGGAAAGATTTTTGCTCCATTGTCTCCACTTTTATCTCTACTTGATCTATTTTTGTTTCCATCTTTTTAATTCTTTGTTCATTTTCTGTTATTGTTTGTTTCATGTCCCCAATTTTATCATTCATGTTTTTGATGTCCTCTTTTACTTCTATTTTGTTTTTGATTTCTGTATGAAACATTTTCATTTCTTCATGGTTATCCGCAATTTGTCTGTGTGTTTTAATAGAGTTTCTTGAATCATCTGGAACATGTTTTGCATAGTATTTAATGTCACTTCCGGCATTTCTTTTTCTTTTCCTATCATATTGTCTATTGTTTTTTGCTGTAATGGTGATGCCCCGATATTGTAGGATTTGCAGTTGGTATTTTTCCTGTTTTAGTTTTAGTAGTTATAATTGACATCTTTAATTCTTGTTTTTTCTCTCTCTCTCTCTTTTGGCTATACTTATTTCTATACCTTTTACTTATTCAAAAACAATTTTAGATACACACACCTTTACTTATATCCTATATACGTTTCAACTTACTCTGAATTCATCTATTATGCAAATTTACAATATAATACATCACTTCATATAACAATATAACAATATAATCAATTATTACTTAATCAATTATTACTTTACAATATTTTTAATCATGTAATATATTTAATTTGCTTTTCTTCTGCTTCTCTATTTTCCCCCTCCCCTCTTTATATTACTGTAATTCACTTAATATCTTATTCATTCATTCATTATATTCTGTAATATTCCTCTTTTTCATATTCAGTAATTTAACAATACAATAATTAATTATAGAATTAATAGATATTTTTTCTTACTTTACTACTTGTACTACAAATATACTACAAATATATATATTTGTGTATAAAAAGTATATATTTTATTCTTCCTTTGGTGCTTCTTTGTTGCTCTTTCTCTTCTTTAATTTTACTTCTAGTGTTATTCTGTTGTGCTATTGCATCAGTTTTCTTTCAAGTCTTTATCTCCGCCCTCAAGTCCATTTGTATATCTCACGTCTTTCCTTCTTCTTATTTTATATCTCCATTCTATAGTCACTAGTCAAAGTTTAAGTTCCACGGATTTTTCAAAATTAAAGTTTTTAGTTTCTTCTTTAGCTCGTAAGATACTTCCGTATTTCACCTATTCCAATGCCCTCCGTCCCAGGGATCTTATCTCCGCCACTAGTCCTCTTCCGTTGTTTCACTCTCTGGGACCCTCCTTCGCTCGCACTAACCCCTTTTTCCGTTTCCCCCTAAGTTTGTCACCGCTTGTTGGATCTCTTATCTGTCTCTTTTGTGTCTTCCTCTCTCCCGTGCTTTCGATCCTCCAATTTATTTCGATCTTCTTCTTCTGGGTTTGTGTCTTTGCCACTAGAAACTGTTTATTGTTCACTCTTTGCTTCCTCTCTATACGGCTGCCATCGCCCCTATCCTGCCTTACTGGCAGGCTTCCTCTCCACCAGTTTTAAAGGGATTAATCCTTTGTCCCCCCCGGGCGATAGCGTGTCGACCAGTGGCTTCAGATCTTCCCCTTTTGTAACCTGATCTCTACAGGATCAAGATTACCCTTTAAAGGCTCCTGATGCCGAGTTTTTTGGGTTTTGGTTACAGCTCTCCGTTTCCTCACCACGATGACGGATTTGTCACCACCGGAAATCTAAAAGGTTGGGGGTTTTTTTATAACTTCTGGGGGTTATTTGAATGGAACTGACTGTTAATTTAAGAGATATAAAGAATTGGGACTAGTGCACTCCTTGAAGGGCAGTTTAAAGACTAAATAAATAATTCTTGGACTGTTGGATAAAAATCAATCTTCTTAAAAATAAAATAAGATATCAAAGAAGCAGATATGAGTGGAATTGTCCAGGAAATTGAAGTACTTTATCAAAATATAAAAGACATTATGGACAAAGGATTTAAGGATGTTATGGAAAAAATGGAAAACACTATACAAGAGATTATGACCACAGACCAAGACGCCCAGGAAAGGGAGGAGCTAAAAGAAGAAACAAAGAAGGAAGAAACAAGGAGGAGACTACAACAAAAATAATAATGATTGATGAATTAAACCAGGGGAAAAACATATTAAGAGAATTGGAAGATACGTTTGAAATGGACACAGAGGCCTTGGTAAAAATGGTAGAAAATAGGCAGTGGAAGAGGGTAGAGGTGGGAGGAATATTTAGATTGGACATCCAAGAAATAGAAATAAATGGAGACTTTGTCAGTAATAAAGAAAATGAAAAATTAAAGCAATCTTCAGAAAAGAAAGAAGAAAAATTAAATCCAAAAAGAAAAATATTTCAAGTATAAGGCACAAAGGCTTACAAATGTTAAACTCTCAGTTCTATCAATCCTTTTCAACCCAGTCCCGGGCAAAAGCAAAACAAAAATGTAAAGCTCCACCAGTGTAAATGATTTGAGAATAAAAAATGACTTCTGCTTAATTTCGCCGCTTGATTTCCTTTTAAATCCAATTTAATTCCCACTTCAATCTCAGGGTATTCTTTGCACTGATTTAAATTGAATGTCTCTCACTGCATCGAGTCACTGTCCTTCTATTCTTCTTCCAGAGCTGTCCCAACTTCAGCAGCTATTATGGCTGCCACCCTGCTGCTCGAAAAAGGGCTTCTCCTGGATCGACCAGGGACTTTGCAGTGTCCCTGGGATCGTCAGGATGTGCCATCATAATCATAGTCAAAACAAGACTGTGAGGTCCGAAAAGGACCGTCCGGCAGCGGAGTTTTCGGCAGCCATCTTGGAGCCCAGGAATCCTCCATCCATTCTGTCGTGATGTCAGCTCCTCCCCCCCATTAAAGAATGGGTAATATTAAGAAATACTAGATTATTGAATTTAGAAGGTCATGATTTGTTGATGAGGTGGCATGCTTTTTTTATGGTATAAAGGAACAAAAATACAGGGGTATTTTAGAAGACACCAGAAGAAACGTCACATACGTGAGGCTTTGTTATTAAATTGGGAGAAGATTAAAAAACAACACTATTTGAAAATTCCAGTCTGGGTATCAACGATTGAAGCATTCTCATATTCAGTAATATTTAGAAGAGAACAAATTCTTAGATATAGTGAATTAATGCTACAAGGCAAGAGAATTATGGGATTGGGGCATGCAGAAGATCTGGTTGTTACCCTAACATGGTGGTTGGAATGAATAATCTAGATGAAAGACATTACAAAAGACACTATATGGAATACAAATATAAAGTCACTCGGGTGGTTTTTTGCTATACGAAAATACTTACTATTGATGGGGGCAGATGGTAATTGAAGATACTGAACATACTGTTGGAACTAGAATTTGATGTTACCCTAACATGGGTGATGAAATCAACAATCCAGTTGAAAGACATCACAGAAGATATTATAAGGATTACAAGCTTAAAGTCATTTGAGAATTTTATTTACATATGGAAATATTTTTTAGTGGTGTGGGCAGAAGAACAAAGATATCGAAAATATTATGTATGGTAGACCTGTAGGATAGTGGGTGGAAATAGGTTAGCTTACTGATTGTTTAGTTTAGGTAAAGGGATGTTATGTTATATTAATATATGTAAAAGATTTGAATCAAGAGATATATGCATGGGGGAGGAGGAAATGGATAGATTATGAGTTGAAATTGCTAAATTAGGATTTATTATATAATTTTACAGTTGAATGTTGCTTTGAAATGTATAGTATAAGGGGGATATAATAATATTGTTAGAAAGAAAGGGTCAGCATATGGGGGTGGAGCAAAAAGGATGGTAAAGTAAAGTATTATATAATCTGTTATTAATTTGGGTTTTATTCTGGAGAAGCCACAGGGGGAGGGGAGGGGGAGGGGGGTTAGGGAGGAGGGGGGGAAAGGGGGAAAAATCTGTATTTGAAAAACTTTTTCAATAAAAAAAAAAAGTCCAGATAGTGATCTTGATATGCTCTTTACAGACTATGGCTTTTGCTGTAAGAGACAGTAAGTAAATTTCAGAAAAATCTTCTAGAACAGCTGAACTTTATATGGAGGAAATGATTTTAGGTGGACAGGACCAGACAGTAATAAAATTGTATAAATTAATAATAATTAATAGAGTTGTTTAAAATTTCAGTTAGTGATCAATGGAAATTCTATCAAATCCTGCTGGCATAAAGGACCTATATATACAACTACAGACTGAAGATCTGCCTCATTACTTTACTTATTTACTATTTATACATATCAAAACATTCCTCAAGATATTATTTTTTTATCATCTAAATTTGGTTAAGGACAAAATTGTGGTTTTGGTATCATACACCATTACCAATGGTGGTTTGCTACCAATTCGCCCCAGATCAGGCTGGGACAACAGTGGGAGGCTCTGCCCACCTGCCCGGATGCTTCAGCGCAGCGCCAGTGCCCAAGAGTGAACTGGTTGCGACAGGTTTTGAAACTTGCCCCCTGACCATTACCCAGATTTCTTAATCTGTGGCTTCTTTTAGAATAGCAACCTTAAAGTTATAAGTGCACTATTTGAAAACCATGGCCATAACAAATACTTTGTATTAATCCTACATAGATTAATTTAATCATTTTATATCTTGTTATCTGTAAACCTTGTGAAATGATCTTACAGAAGCTAAATTTGACAGGACTCTTCCCTAATTCTACTTGAAAATGCATTGGGATCTTTAAAAATGCAAAATATTCTTTTTTTGAAATAAAAATAAAATACTTCCTCTTAACGGACTATCAACAAACTCAGAAATCCAGAGTCCTTGGTAGGGCAGATGCAACACAGTGTAATTTTATATGCTCAAACATATGAAGTAGTGTTTTGGGAGAGGTCTGAACATTATCAATAGTTCTGATGAAATTTGTAAGAGCTTATTTCCTCTCTATATTCCTTTTTGGAAACATTGCATCATAAATGGTAGGCTGACATGGGCAATTATTTTCAATTTATGCTCAATGCATTTGTTTCCTCTTTGTGTAAAGCTATATTAAAAATTGAATGAAGTTGAGTTTTTCTTTCTCCTTTCTCTACCTGAGAAATGCTGCTTTCCCACAATCTAAAAATAAGGAATATTTTGTCCCTCTCTATTTCACTTGGAAGTAGCCCTCTTTTTGACAGAAACTAATCCATCCTGGAGTCTTCCTGAGTGACAATTCTCCAAATTCCCAATTAGCAAATACTGTACATTGGATAAAAGATTGAGAAAGTTTCTATAAATATGATACCCCAGATAGCTACCTTCAAATCACATTTCAGTATCATACTTACATTATTTCCATTTCTATATTGGATTATATCCCTTGGAGACCATTTATGAACATATTAATATCAGGATGTCAACATCTGTGATACTTCTGAGACAAAGATTGATTAGTTAAGAGCTTTTGTAGAAAAACATTCTATGCCTCAAGCGTACTGAAAATGTGCTAAGATATTACATTGAATCAGTCAACCACCGGTTTGCAATAGAGTAGATACTATATGTATTTTATACTTTTCAGAGAAGACAATTTCAATAGTGTCAGTATAAATTGCATGAATGTTGTATTGTATTGTAAAGAAATTACTTATAAGCAAATAATATACAAAAGTACAAATCTGCCCTGAACATCTTGCAATCTTTTGGTATGATGCAAATCAGAGAAGTATCGAGAATAGCAATGAGCAGCCATGAGTCCTATGGTATCAATAATCTACTCCAAATCTATTGTCATTAAGAAAAGGAGAGGGAAGAAGTTCTTGTAGATTTCACTAGAATTATTGAGAATGTTCAAAGTTCTTCCAAAAAATACCCAATATATTTTTGCAGGTAAAATTTGTAATTAATTAATCTTTAATGAAGTTCATTGTGACTGGAAAGAACATTTAAGGCATATGGTTAGGTTCATGCTTTGTAAGACCTGCAATGTGCATAAATTTATTACACATTTTTCTTCTCTCCATCCACTATTAGGTCAGTGCTATCACCTGGCGCTCTTAGGCAGACACTGACAAGATAAGCTTGTCTGGACTTCCGGTTTCCTCGTCTTCGGCGACGATGGTGCCTTTTTAAGCACCGCCAGCCCAGCTGCTTGTAGAGCCGCTTCCCGATCGAGAAGCGGCTTGAAAACTTCAAAATCCTCAGGATTCTTGAAGAAGAGGCAGCAGGGTACAGGTCGAGCCCCTGCAACCCCCCCCCCGGGAATTGTTTCTGGGGAGGAAACAGGCACGGCTCCCTCCCAACCTGCTGAGACTCCGGGCGGCGTGGGACGTTTCTGCTTTCGCAGAACAAGCCGGCTGCAGGAAACTTCAATAGAGAAAGGAAATAACCTAAACAAGCAGCCGAAACTTACTTGAACCCTGAAACTCGGAACTGCAAGTATTAGCACTTTGCTGATTTCTTATTTTGAAGGGAAAATTTTTGTATGAGTGAAAGTGACTGGAAAAAATATGGCGCTCAGCATTAGAGTAAACGAATCAGCGAGTGTGGATTGGTGAAGTCATTTTGCTTTGTTACAAAGTTAATAAGTTGCTATAAAGTTGCTTCGGCTGTAATAATAGAAACAAGAGGAAAATCTCTCCCTTTTTAATACTTGACTTTGCATCACCACAGTTTTGCCCTGATTAAATCTGGGGGACTTTTTTAGAAGGCTTTGTGGAGGTGGCAGAAGAAGAGGAACCTCCCTCTTCAGAAAAGCTAGCTTACGTGGCAGGATGGCTTCAAAGAAGCAGGAAGGCAAAACAGGGGGGGGATCCCCCACATGCAAACAGGATACGCAGTCACAAGCTCAGAAAAAAGATTTTGATATGGGAGATTTAAAAGAATTTATTTCAAAAATTTTGGATGACAAATTTCAAAAAGCTCAACAGGAAATAGATGATAAAATCCAAAAGTCTCAACAGGAAATTATGCAGGAAATGCAGCAGAACCAAAAGAAGGTGACCAAAAAAATATCAGATGTGGCATCTGGCCTGGCAGGATTTATTATGAAAGTTGAGTCAAAAGTGGATGAATTTAAATCAGAAGTTAATGCTAAAATGAAAGATAATGACCATAAATTTTCTGATGTTGATGATAAGATGCAGAGAGTTGAGAACGAAATTGTTATGATGCAATTCAGGGCAATGGAATTCGCTATACGGCTTCGAGGAATTAGAGAAGAGGAGAGACAAGATTTGAGACAGGTCTGTGCTGAAGCCCTGGCTGTGATTTTAAAAATTAATCCTGATATGGTTTTCTACAAAATAGACAAAATTTACAGAGTGAATTCCTGGGTGGCCAGACAAAGACAATTGCCTAGAGATGTGGTCATATATTTTACAGACAGAGCAATAAGAAATGATATCCTGCAAAAATCTTTTCTTACCTCTGTGCAAGTGGGAGGTTCGAAAATCACAGTTTACAAAGAGCTTCCACCTAAGATGTTGAAATCCAGAAAAGACTTTGGCTTTCTTGTTAAAGAACTGCAGAATAATCAGATACCATTTCGTTGGGATGCTCCAACTGGTATAATTTTGAGATATAAGGGAGAGAGATACCGTTTGAATACTGTGGAGAAGGCGGAGCAATTTTATACTGACATCCTTAAAGAAAGAACACCATCCCCACGTACATCTACAGTTTTGGAGATTAAGGAGAGTGATAAGAAGCAACTTCAAGAACCGCAAGAACAATCTAAGCAGGAATTAGAGGAGTTGAAGGGCGCTGAAGGAGGTCTCCTGGATGAGCCTTTGCTGGAATCTTCTCCAATTTTGGAGCCGGTCTGGATGGCTGAAGTCAAGGACTAGCGTATAACCCGAGCAAAATCCAAGCAACTTAAAGAAAAGTTACAACAGGAAAGACAAGATGAAAAGGGGGCAAAGACTATACAAGAGACTGGAGCCATGGGGAATGCAGGATTGAAGATTTCGGATGAAATCCGATTATTCTGTTCTTTGCTCCAGAAAGAGAATAATGATGATTAAATGCTTATCTTGGAATGTGAATGGGTTGAATGTAACACAGAAAAGGAAGAAAGTATTTGAATATTTGAAACAATTTAATAATGATATAATCTGTCTACAAGAAACGCATATTACAGTTCAAGACCAAAACTATTTGAAAAATCCCAAATTAGGAACACATTTTATATCTTCAACTAACCAAAAGAAGAATGGTGTGGTTATCTATGTAAATAAAAAATTAACAGCTAAACTTATAGAAGCTGATCAAGATGGTAGGTTTGTAGCAATTGAATTACTTTCAGCAAATAGTCAAATTCTTTTGATTGGAATTTATGCTCCCAATCAACCACAGGACTATTTTTACAAAATGCTACATACTAAAATACTACAATGGGATTATAGATCTATTTTAATTATGGGAGATTGGAATGGAGTAATTGATTCTAAATTAGATAAAAAGACTTTGGCGAAGTCAAGGATTAGACTACCACAGACTTTTTTTGATATGAAAGAAGACTTGGAATTAAAAGATATTTGGAGAATACACAACCCAAAAGAACTGGATTATACTTTCTTTTCTGATAGACACAGATCCTTTTCTAGGATTGATTTCATTTTGTTGTCAGATGACTTACTTGTTAGGACAAAAAGAACAAAGATTTTGCCAAGAACTTTGACTGATCATAGCCCAGTGTGGATAGAAATCGAGACAAGTAAGATTGAGAGACGCTCTTGGAGATTAAATGAAAACTTGTTCAGATATGAAAAAAATATAATAGAACTTAAAAAGTACTTGAAAGAGTTTTTTGAAATGAATCTGAATAAAGGCACCCCAATGGAAATTGTGTGGGATGCTAGCAAAGCTTATATGAGAGGGGTGCTTATTTATATGAACTCTAAACATAGATTGATTCGACAAAAGAAAAGACTTGAATTGGAAGCAGAAATAAAGAATAAAGAACAGTTACTTATTAAAAATCCAACAGATGAAAGAATATGTGGTGTCATAAAACTTTTGAAAGATCAATTCCAAATGCTTATAGCGGAACAAGTTGCAACAAATTTACAATATGCGAAGCACAATACATTCTGCAATGCTAATAAACCGGGCAGGTGGTTGGCCTACACACTGAGGAAGAAACAGAGTATACGGACTATTGATAGTATTGATATTGGAGGGAAAGAAATTTTTCAACAGAAATTAATTAAAGAAGCTTTTCTTGATTATTACACTAAATTATATGCCAAAGAGGAGGTGCAGAATGGACTTATAGAAAAATATTTAGATAATAAAAGAGTTACAAAAATGACTGAGCAACAAAAGGAAAGAATGAATTACCCTATAACAGAGGAGGAGATAATAACAGCAATAAAACAACTAAAAACAGCCAAAGCTCCTGGAACGGATGGTCTGACTGCAGTGTACTATAAAACTTTGCAGGCAGAAATGGTGGAACAACTTAGAGACTTATTTTGTAATATACAACAAGGGGGAAAAGTACCCCCATCATGGACTACAGCTTATATTTCTTTGATACCAAAAGAGCAAGCAGGTCCCAAAAAACCGGAGAATTACAGACGAATATCTCTTTTGAATACGGATTATAAAATTTATGCAAAAGTATTAGCCAACAGATTGATGCCAGTAATTCAAAAGGTGATTCATGATGATCAAGCGGGATTTATCGAGGGTAGGCACATGAAGGACAATGTAAGGCAAGTAATAGATTTATTGGAATATCTTGAGAAGAATAAACAGATCCCTGCAGTGCTGGTTTTCTTGGATGCAGAGAAGGCCTTTGATAAAGTGGATTGGAATTTTCTACTAAAGACTTTAAAAAAGATGGATTTTGGGGACCAATTTATACAGGCGGTTTCAGCAATTTACCAAGAGCAAAAGGCACAGATCATTATTAATGGAAGTTTGACAACAGAGTTTAAAATCGAAAAAGGAACAAGACAGGGATGTCCGTTGTCCCCACTGTTGTTTATTTTAAAACTAGAAGTCTTGTTAAACACAATACGGGACTCTAATATCTTGAAAGGTATAATGATAAGGCAAGAGGATTACAGAATAAAGGCATTTGCAGATGATCTGGTTGTTACCCTAACACAGCCAATGGAATCAATAATCCAGATGAAGGACATTATACAAGACTATGGTAAAGTTTCAGGTTTTAGACTGAACCAGAAAAAAACTAAGATGATAGTCAAAAATGTGACACAAGATCGTAAACATGAGCTTGAAAGGAGGGCAGGTTTTGAGGTTGTACCAAAGGTAAAATATCTAGGAGTTCAGGTTGCAGAATCAAATATGAAATTGTTTCAAAATAATTATGAGGTGTTGTGGCGAGAGATACAAAAAGACATGGAGACTTGGAAAAAACTGCAGCTGTCTTTACTTGGAAGAATAGCAGCAGTTAAGATGAACATTTTGCCAAGATTTCTTTTTTTGTTTCAAATGATTCCGGTGCTTAAAAGTGATAAACAACTAAAAGTGTGGCAAACTGGAGTGAATAAGTTTGTCTGGAACGAGAAAAAACCAAGAGTGAAATTGAAAATTATGCAAGATGTTCCAGAAAGGGGAGGTCTTAAACTTCCAAACCTACAGTTATATTATGATGCAGCAGCTTTGACTTTAATAAGTGATTGGTTTGGAGGAAAAAAGACTGGAATACTGAATGCAGAAAGTTTTGATTTGGAACTTGGATGGCATGCTTACTTATTTTATGACAACAAAGTGGATAAAGTATTTAAAAGCCATATACTTAGAGACCCTTTGTTGAGAGTTTGGAAGAAGCACCGACTCAAATGGGATTATAAAATACCGCTATGGCTGGATCTTGGTCATACTTTGTGGAATACAAATATAATGTCACTCGGGGGGTTTTTATATAAAGAGGTTCTTTTTACAGATGCAGGCAGATGGCAGCTGAAGACATTACAGACATTGTTGGCTGAAGGGATTAATTTAACTTGGTTACAATATAATCAATTGCAATTGAGATGGAAAGAGGACCAAAAAACTGGTATTATGATGTATGAGGAAGAATTGGTCAGACACATAAAAGAGAAAGGTCCAATGCATATTAAAAGGCTTTATAATGTTTTGTTAGAAAGGGATTCAGAAACTGAACTACTTAAAGATTGTATGATTAAGTGGGCACAAAATTTTGAGGAACCAGTGATGTTGGAAACATGGGAAAAAATTTGGGTTCAGAATGTTAAATTTACACAGTCGCAGAACCTGAGGGAAAATTTTTATAAAATGTTTTATAGATGGCATTTAGACCCCAAAAAATTGTCGTGTATGTACCCTAATGTGCAGCCTAAATGTTGGAGATGTGATTGTCTAGATGCTACATATTATCATGTTTGGTGGACCTGTAAGAAAGTCAAGGCTTTTTGGATAAAAATTTGGTGGGTCATGCAGAATGTTTTGAAGAAAAAAATTCAATTTTCTCCACAATTGTTTTTATTGGGTATAGTTAAGGGTTTTACATTGGGTGAAACAAAATTGATATTGTATATGATAACAGCCGCAAGATTGTTGATAGGTAAATACTGGGAAAATGAAGCGCTGCCCACGATTGAGGAATGGACTTTGAAGATGGCCAGTTTTGCAGAGATGGCGAAGATTTCAGCATATCTAAAAGATTGTTCACAAGAGACTTATGAATGGGAATGGAAGAAGTGGATAGATTATGTTCAGAACAAATATCAAACTAGGAAGTATCAAATAGCTTTTATTTGAAAATGTTATTTTAAGATAGAAACATTTTAAGGTAATGAGGATGAAAATTTATTTGAAAATGTTATATTAAGATAGAAATATTTTAAGGTAAAGAGGATGAAAATTTATTTGAAAATGTTATATTAAGATAGAAATAGGTTAATGTAATGAAGATGAAAATTTATAAGGACGAGAGAGGGGTTCAAGTTTTATATACAAAGGAGGGTTTTTCCTTTTACTTGATATGAGTATACTGTGTGGAAGTCTGGGGGGGAGGGGAGGGTGAGAGTGGGTTAGGGAGGTTGGGAAGTTAGGGGTGGGTTGAGGTGGGGGAAAGGGATGAAAATGTAATTGTAAAACTTTTGCAATAAAAAAAAAAAGATAAGCTTGTCTGGGCTAGAAACTCTGGTTGTCTTCAAATAAGAATATACTGTTTTCATTATGCGCACTGCTGGCAACCCAGCATTTGAGGGCGGTGGATACTGAAGAAAAATTTAATGGCATGCTCCATTCTTTATACATAATTAAAATCAAAAACAGCTACAACTCACAGCTCCAGAACACTGCACCAATGCTTCTAAGAGTATTGAGTTTACAAATTCAAAAGCCTTTTGGGTTCACCATTATTATAGGAAGACATAGGCATCTGAACACTTATGTTAATATTCTTTTCTTAAGCAGAGTAATCAGAATTGGCAAACAGGTCTCCTTTGTAGCCCCTCTCTACTTGACAACTGGGCATTGTTGTTAGGATCCCATTATATTCCCCAAAAATGAAACTTTCAAACACAAAGATCCAGAAAAACTGCCACTGGGCATATGGAATTAGTCTTAGTTAATAAAACTCTTCTCATTTTCATGTGTATCTGCTGTAATTTGACCCACTATTTTGTTTCTTTTTTCTGCTAATAACTTCATTTTCACAGAAGAAAGGCTATTTAAACAAGTAACTGAGGGATTCCTATTTTCTTGTATTAACTTTCGCATCTTTCTTGAAAGTGCAACAGATAATAACTTTTGATGCTACTCAACTAACAGATTCCACAGATATCAGTCTGAGCAGAGAAGTAAAGAAGCATTCCTGGTGCTCTCTGAGCTTGGTTGTTTTGTTGTAGATGTTTCATTACCCAAACTACGCAACATCATAGGCAACATCAGTGATCACCAACACTAGCACTGATGTTATCTAATTTTAGTAATGAAATATCTGCAAGAGAACAAGCAAACTCAGAGACCACCAAGGGCCCTCATTTCAACTCTGACCTACAAATATTGTCCTATAGAATAGAGAGAATTCTAGAGAAGCAAATAATTGCTTTTAATCATCTTCCACTGCAATGGAACACAATTTTTTTTGCAAAGAAGCTCCACTTGCCTAAATGCCCAAGTGTTGCTCAGCATAAGTTCTCATGGAATAGCAATTGGAATTATTACTGGAATAATCATTTTTAGATTATTCCAACAACAGTGTGAGAGTCTGAACTATGCCTGGCTTCAATATACTTATACATTAGATAATTGTTGCTATCACTATAAACATGATCTATTGTAACCTTTGATAGAGTACATTGAATGATATAGAAAATTAGATTATTCTTATTATCAGAGAAACAAAAAAGGTGCTAAACCCCTGTAAGTCTCATAATCAATCACTGTATGCATCTGTGGGCAATAAAAATCAATCAGGAGCCAGCGCATTTAAATCTAGTTTTTTAAGCATGACATTTTCCTTAAGAGTTTCCTTCTTTGAATGTCAGCCTTTTCTGCTACAGTGATTGATTCCATCCTCAGGGAGAGGAACATAAGCAGTTTCATCTCTTTCACAGACTACAGATTTTTTTAATATCCTTGAAAACAGAAATAATATTAAACAATGTGTTTTTATTCTTAAATAAAGAGTTTCATATTAATTATGAGAGACACAAAATTTGGGTAGCTAGGCTGCATCCTGGATATTTTTGCAGCATTGCGTGGATTGGGCAGGTCTTGTTTATGGTTTTCTTTTTCTAATTATTAAAAATAAAATGTGGATTCTGAAATATGATGATAAACCTGCCTAAAGGCTTAGATATATTGGCTTTATTTTTGTATCCAAATGTATATAATCTTGCTGTATTTCTGGGGGTTTTACTTTAATTCTGGGGGTTTAACTTGTAAGAAAACATGTAATCCTCTATTTTTAAAGACTATGAGAATGCAAAGGAGAGTGATTTTGTTTTTTAACAGCCAAAGATTAGATTCTCTGAACTTCTGATCAAAATCTGGACATGTTTTCTACAGTTAAAAAAGTTTATAAAAGATGAAATAAGGCAATAACGATGTTCCCTTTATATATTGTCTGCACTGCTCTTCAGTGAACATTAAAATGAGTAAGTATTTTGTTTTGAATCTGCTTTCAGACATCATTACCTGAAGTTAAAAAAAAACTTCAAGCCAACTTCTAAGAACACTTTTAATCAGCCTGTTCCTTTATCAGAGAATATTGGTAAAGGAAGGCAGGGAATATTGCCAGCACTGAGCAGTCACTATTTTAATTTCTCATAGTATCGTAAAAAGATAATATATAATGGGAAATTTAAATAGTGCCTTAACTCAATTATCCAGAGTATTCAACAAGGTAAGTCCAAATTTTTGCAGAAATCTACATTTATGCCCTTATGGGGCTTTTATCGTTTCCTGTTCACTTTTGGCCAACAATAATTTTTGTTTACAATTTTTGTAAGCTTAAAAGAAATTATTAATTGTTCTTTATCAAATCTTACAAGACAAATGCTTAGGCTAATATAATGTAAAAAATAAATTTCATTAAAATTAACATTTGTTATCCTAGTGCTGTTTAATACTGTTATGCTACTATCGGTAAAAGAAGATTGGTTTAGAATTAAAAGCTCTATGGTTGCTGGGTCCAGAAATCTACATAGAGGTATAATTTGTTATTGTGTAATAATTTTTAACTGCAATATCACATAACATGTAACAACTCTTTCCTAGCCTAGAAAAAAACATTTTTTCCCTCATAAAGGATTATCAACTTAATAGAAAAACAAAGATTTCTATTGTAAATTTTAAAATATCTGAGTATCAATTTTAAACCTTCAGACAGAGATCATTAAAAGATGATCTTTAAGTTGTGTCATCTCATTCCAGATGTATAAATATCCTTGAGAGCTAACTTCTTGAAGCACATGACCTTTAAGGATGGGGTCTTGTAATTTGTAACAGTAATTCTTTTAGACAGATTATTACAAAAATAAATAGCCTAGATTTGGCCTATAACCTTAGAGATTAATCATTTAAGAATATATAAATGTTGCATTAATGTTATATGTAACTCTACATTATGGTTCATAATGTAGAGAAATTGAGTTTTCCGGAGATCATTTTGGTTTTTTAAAAAAGGAAAATACTGATGGTGTAAAATACATTGCTCCAAAGATCGTTAAAAACACCATCTATAAATAGCATTTAACAATACTACCTGTTTTAGGGTAAAATCTTTATAATACTTTAATATTTTTTTAAAAATAATTGAAGAAATCACATTTATACAGTAGAAAAACTAAAAATAAAATAAAGGATCATCAAACAAATCAACCCTAAATTCTCATTTGATGCACAAATGACCAGACTCAAATTATTCATGTGAAGACCCAACTCTATGAAAAAGATTCTAAAAGTGAAAAAAAGGGAAGAATAAGATCACCTGCAGCAGAATAGATGGACTCAGTTACAATGGCAATGAGTGCAGGTTGGAAGACCTGAGAGATTAGATTAGGGATCGATCACCATAGAGAAAATCTATCTATGTGGTTACTAAGAGCTGAAAATGACTTGATGGCACATAATAAATATCAGATGTCGAAGTAGCATATATTATTTTTATCTTAGCAATATGATGCAAACAGTCAAATAACTCAAACTGAGAGAAGTAAATATCTTTTAAATTCCCAAAACAGATATAGAGAGCCAGAAATACTAGCTGCATATTACTGCATTTTTAAAAAGATAATTATGGTTTGTTACATTTAGAATTACGTAAAAATGTTATCATAGTGTTATGATAATTTTTACATTTAAATAAATAAACTTGATTTTAAAATTCATTTCAAACTAACTATTGTTAGTGTGAGACTTTATATGTTGCAGTAAAGCAGCATATAAAGTCTTGGAATTTGTTAAAATTCCAAGCACAAATTATGGCTTCTCACTCTAACTATGAATTTGGAAGGAAGTTTTATTTTGCGATTCAGTTGTAATATTTTAAGAAAGGCTTTAAACTTTTTTTTTTTTTACTTAGGTCATTTAGTTTGTTTTTTAAAGATTTTTTTTCTGCTTTTATTATTTTACTAAATAACTCAAAGCAGTGAACATACCTAATATTCTTTTATCGTCCTCCTGCTTGTGAGGCGAGTTGGGCTGAGACAAAGTCATTGGCCCAAAATCACCAGCCAGTTTTCATGCTTACGGCAGGACTAGGACTCTCTCTTGGTTTCTAGTAACTTAACCACAAAATCAAACAAGCTTTTTTTTGTTTTTCATATAGATATATTTTAATTATTTATTTCTAAAGCACCACAGCCACTAATCTGTAATGGATTATTAGCATTAATTTCATATTGATAATACTTGGATGATTTTTTCCCCTTAATATTAACTTTCTTTTTCTTCCTGTATGTCTAATTTATTTATTTTTTTTATTATTGCAAAAGTTTTACAATTACATTTTCACCCCATTTCCCCCCCCCTAGCCCACCCCAAACTCCCCAACCTAACCCTCCCTAACCCCCCCTAGCCCTCCCCTCCCCCCGGACTTCCGCAGAATATACTCCCATCAAAAAACCCCTTTATATAAAACTTGAACCCCTCCGTCCCCCATAAAATTTTTCATCTTCACAAAATTAAAATATTTCTATCTTAATATAATACTGTCAATGAAAAGCTATTTGATACTTCCTAGTTTGATATTTGTTCTGCACATAACCTATCCACTTTTTCCATTCCCATTCATAAGTCTCTTGTGAACAATCTTTTAGATATGCTGAGATCTTTGTCATCTCTGCAAAACTGGCCATCTTCAAAGTCCATTCCTCGATAGTGGGCAAAGCTTCATTTTTCCAGTATTTACCTATCAATAATCTCGCTGCTGTTATCATATACAATATTAACTTTGTTTCACCCAATGTAAAACCCTTAACTATACCCAATAAAAACAATTGTGGAGAAAATTGAATTTTTTTCTTCAAGACATTCTGCATAACCCACCAAATTTTTATCCAAAAAGCCTTAACTTTCTTACAAATCCACCAAACATGATAATATGTAGCATCTAAACAATCACATCTCCAACATTTTGGCTGAACATTAGGGTACATACACGATAATTTCTTGGGATCTAAATGCCATCTATAAAACATTTTATAGAAATTTTCCCTCAGGTTCTGCGCTTGTGTGAATTTAACGTTCTGAACCCAAATTTTTTCCCATGTTTCCAACATCACTGGTTCTGCAAAATTTTGTGCCCACTTAATCATACAATCTTTAACCAATTCAGTTTCTGAATCCCTTTCTAACAAAACATTGTAAAGCTTTTTAATATGCATTGGACCTTTCTCTTTTATATGTCTAACCAATTCTTCCTCATGCAACATAATACCAGTTTTTTGGTCCTCTTTCCATCTCAGTTGAAGTTGATTATATTGTAACCAAGTTAAGTTAATCCCTTCATCCAACAGTGTCTCTAATGTCTTCAGTTGCCATCTGCCCGCATCTGTAAAAAGAACCTCTTTATATAAAACCCCCCCGAGTGACATTATATTTGTACTCCACATAATATGACCAAGATCCAGCCATAGCGGTATTTTATAATCCCATTTGAATCGGTGCTTCTTCCAAACTCTCATCAAGGAGTCTCTAAATATATGGCTTTTAAATACTTTATCCACTTTATTTTCATAAAATAAGTAAGCATGCCATCCAAATTCGAGATCAAAACTTTCTATATTCAATATTCCAGTCTTTTTCCTTCCAAACCAGTCACTTGCTTGAGATAAAGCTGCTGCTTCATAATATAACTGTAGGTTTGGAAGTTTAAGACCTCCCCGTTCTGGAACATCTTGCATAATTTTCAATTTCACTCTCGGTTTTTTCTTGTTCCAGACAACTTATTCACTCCACTTTGCCACTCTTTCAATTGTTTATCACTTTTAAGCACCGGAATCATTTGAAACAAAAAAAGAAATCTTGGCAAAATGTTCATCTTAACTGCTGCTATTCTTCCAAGTAAAGACAGCTGCAGTTTTTTCCAAGTCTCCATGTCTTTTCGTATCTCTCGCCACAACACCTCATAATTATTTTGAAACAGTTTCATATTTGATTCTGCAACCTGAACTCCTAGATATTTAACCTTTGGTACAATCTCAAAACCTGCCCTCCTTTCAAGTTCGTGTTTACGATCTTGTGTCATATTTTTAACTATCATCTTAGTTTTTTTCTGGTTCAATCTAAAATCTGATACTGTGCCATAGTCTTGTATAATGTCTTTCATCTGGATTATTGATTCCATCGGCTGTGTTAGGGTAACAACCAGATCGTCTGCAAATGCCTTTATTCTGTAGTCCTCTTGCCTTATCACTATACCTTTCAAGATATTAGAGTCCCGTATTGTATTCAACAAGACTTCTAATGTTAAAATAAATAACAATGGGGATAACGGACAACCTTGTCTTGTTCCTTTTTCAATATTAAAATCTGTTGTTAAACTTCCATTAACAATAATCTGTGCCTTTTGCTCTTCGTAAATTGCTGAAACTGCTTGTATAAATTGATCCCCAAAGTCCATCTTTTTTAAAGTCTTTAAAATTCCAGTCCACTCTATCAAAGGCCTTCTCCGCATCCAGGAAGACCAGCACTGCAGGGATCTGTTTATTCTTCTCAAGATATTCCAACAAATCTATAACTTGTCTTACATTGTCCTTCATATATCTGCCCTCAATAAATCCCGCTTGATCATCGTGAATCACCTTTTGAATTACTGGCATCAACCTGTTGGCTAGTACTTTTGCGTAAATTTTATAATCATTATTCAGAAGAGATATTGGTCTATAATTCTCCGTTTTTTTAGGACCTACTTGCTCTTTTGGTATCAAGGAAATGTAAGATGTTTTCCATGATGGGGGTATTTTACCCCCTTGTTGTATGTTACAAAAAAGCCTCTCAGTTGTTCCACCATTTCTGCTTGCAAAGTTTTATAATACACTGCAGTCAAACCATCCGTTCCAGGAGCTTTAGCTGTTTTTAATTGTTTGATTGCTGCAATTATCTCCTCAACTGTTATAGGATGATTCATTCTTTCCTTTTGTTGGTTGGTAATTTTTGTGACTCTTTTATTTTCTAAATATTTTTCTCTAAGTCCATTCTGCATATCATCTTTAGCATATAATTTGGTATAATAATCTACAATTAATTAATTAATTTTAATTAATTTTTTGTTGAGAATTAATTTTTGTTGAGAAATTTCTTTCCCTCCAATATCAATACTATCAATAGTCCGTATGCTCTGCTTCTTCCTTAATGTATAGGCCAACCATCTGCCCGGTTTATTGGTGTTACAAAATGTATTATGCTTCGCATATTGTAAATTTGTTGCAGCTTGTTCCGCCATAAGCATTTGGAATTGATCTTTCTAAAGTTTTATAGCACCACGTATTCTTTCATCTGTTGGATTTTTAATAAGTAACTGTTCTTTATTCTTTATTTCTGCTTCCAGTTCAGATCTTTTCTTTTGTCGATTCAGTTTATGTTTAGAATTCATATAAATGAGTACTCCTCTCATATACGCTTTGCTCGCATCCCACACAATTTCAATTGGGGTACCCTTATTCAAATTTATTTCAAAAAATTCTTTCATCTGCTTTTTAAGTTCTATTATATTTTTTTCATATCTAAACAAGTTTTCATTTAATCTCCATGATCTCCTCTCAATCTTTCCCATCTCAATTTCTATCCATATTGGGCTATGGTCGGTCAAGGTTCTTGGAAAAATCTTTGTTCTTTTTGTCTTAACAAGTAGATCATCAGATAACAAAATAAAATCAATCCTAGAGAAAGATCTGTGTCTATCATTTAATTTAGAATCGATTACTCCGTTCCAATCTCCCATAATTAAAATAGATCTATAATCCCATTGCAGTATTTTAGTATGTAAAGTTTTATAAAAATGATCCTGTTGTTGGTTAGGAGCGTAAATTCCAATCAGAAGAATTTGGCCATTTATCGTATGCAATTCAATTGCTATGAACCTGCCACCTTCATCTGCTTCTATAATTTTAGCTGACAGTCTTTTATTTACATAAACGACCACACCATTCTTTTTTCCAAAGTTGAGGCTACAAAATGTGTTCCTAATTTTGAGTTTATCGAGTATTTTTGATCTTGAGTTCGGACATGAGTTTCTTGTAAACAGATTATATCATTATTAAATTGTTTCAAATATGTAAATAACTTCTTCCTTTTTTGTGGTGAATTCAGTCCGTTCACATTCCAAGATAAAAACTTAATTGTCATCTTCACCTTTTTGAAGCGACGAGCACAATAGCCGAATATCTTTGGTTTTGCTCCCCCCATGGCTTCACTTCCTTGTGTAGTACTGTTAGCTCCCTTTTTGTATTGTCTTTCCTGTTGTTGCTTTTCTTTAAGTTGCTTAGAAATTGCACGAGTTATACGCTGGTCTTTGACTTCAGCCATCCGAACCGGGTCCAAAATTGGAGAAGATTCTAACAGGTGCTCCTCCAGAAACCCTCATGTAGCACCCTGCGTTTCCACCGGCTCCACCTGCTTAAACTGTTCTTCCATCTCTTGCTGAGGTTGCTTTTCCTTGTCACTCTCCTTTATCTCCAACACTGTGGATGTACGTGGAGATGGTGATCTCTCTTTAAAAACGGTAAAATAAAAGTGTTCCGCCTTCTCAACAGTGTTCAACCGATGTCTTTCTCCATTGTACTTCAGAATTATACCAGTTGGGGCGTCCCACCGAAATGGTATTTGTTGTTTTTTCAGTTCATTCACTAAGAAACCAAAGTCTTTTCTATCTTTTAACATTTTAGGTGGGAGTTCTTTATAAATTCCAATTTGAGCTCCCTCCACTTGCACAGAGGAAAGAAAAGATTTTTGCAAAATATCATTTCTTATTGTTCTGTCTGTAAAATATATCACCACATCTCTAGGCAATTGTCTTTGTCTGGCCACCCAGGAGTTCACTCTGTAAATTTTGTCTATTTTATAAAAAATCTCTTCAGGATTGATTTTTAATAGCACAGCCAGAGCATCAGCACAAATCTGTCTCAGATCTTGTCTATCATTCTCTTTAATACCTCTAAGCCTTATAGCGAATTCCATAGCCCTGAATTGCATCATTGTAATTTCATTTTCAACTCTCTGCATTTTATTATCAACATCAGAAATTTTATAGTCAGTATCCTTAATTTTGACATTGACTTCTGATTTAAATTCTTCCAACTTGGAATCCACTTTAATAATAATTTCTGACAAGCCAGACACCACATTCGATATTTTTTTAGTCACCTTGCCATAATTCTCCTTCACCACATTTTTAATTTCATTAATTTCCTGCATAATTTCCTGTTGAAATTTTTGAAATTTATCATCCATTTCCTGTTGAGATTTTTGAAATTTATCATCCAGAGCCTGAGTAATAAATTCATTTAAACTTTCAAAATCGAAATCTTTTTTCTGACTCTGCTGAGCAGGAGGAAGCTGCTGTTCATGTTTGCGTGTGGGGGATCCCCCCCTGCTGCCTTTTCTTCCTGCTTCTTAGAAGCCATCCTGCCACGTAGGTTAGATTTTCTGAAAAAGGAGATCCTTTTTCCTTTTCCACCACCACAAAGTCCTCTAAAAAAATCCCCCAGGTTTAATCAAATTGAGGATAGAAACTAGACTGAAGCAAGCTCAGACTTATTTTTAAAAAAGAAATTTTTTTCCCTCTTCTCCTGTTCCTCCTTGTTACAGGCAGCGCAACTTTGTAGCTGATTAGAATAACTTTACAAGTCCACTCTCACTCTCAGCTTGTTAATGCTGAAGCCGGGCGCCATTTTTTTTCAAACCACTTTCACTCGTTCGTACTTTTGTTTAAATCAGAAAGTCACAAAAACAGTAATACTTGCAATTTCCAGATTTAGGGGTTCAAGTCGATGTTTCCACTAATTATTAAGGTTGATTTCATTCAATTTGGATGTCTGCTGCAGCCGACTTGCTCTGCGGAAGGCAGAGTCGTCCCACGCCGTCCGGAGTCTCCGCAAGTTCAAAGGGAGCCGCGCCTGTTTCCTCCCCAGTAGCAATTTTCAGGGGGTTCACAGGGGCTCAACCTGCACCTTGCTGGCTCTTCTCCTCCAATCCTTCAGATTTCGGAGTTTTCAAACCGCTTCTCAGGATCGAAGCGGCTCTATAGGCGGCGGGGCTGGCGGTCCTTAAGAAGGGACTGTCTTTCGTCAGAGGCAGACAAACCGGAAGTCCTCTAATTTATTTTAATTACTATAATGTCTGTAGGGTTTTTACTGTCTAATCATTGAGGTATTTTGTTGATATAGTTGTTATATTTTACCAATAAAATAAAAATTGAAATAAGCACACAATACAAGACTTAAAAATTGAAGCTCTTGATTTACATCCATTTTATTTTTAATAGCATTGAAATAGCCACTATGTTTTCTGTATAATTTGCAATTAATTGGTTATTATATTGCACACATGGTCACACATTTTAAAATATCATGAGATTTCATAATTCTTATTGCTTTAAATCCAAAAACTTAACGCCTTTTCTATATTTTCTCTAGGTAAAATCTACCAAGTTTTTTTCAAAAGTCATGCTTCAAAAATAATAAAATATAATGTAAAATGGTTAATATCAAGAAAGTAGATTTCAGATTGCTAAACTAGTCGGCAATAACTTTTTAAAAAATGCAGAATGCTTTGCACGGTTCCATTATCAGCAATCTAAGGATTTTTAAATGCAGTGTATTTGAATCCAATTTTGCCTGTAAAGTCTAGTGTTGTAAACCAGGTTCCTTTCCTTATGAACTTTTTTAAAACAAGTTATTTTGTAAAATCCTGTAGTTTGACTAGTATACCTGCTTAAAGGAACTGAAAACATCTTATGTAATTTAAAGAAATGAAATAAATGAAATATATTATACTGTTATGCATTCTTTTTGATTTCTATCTATACTTGAACATAGGAAACTGTTAATGCAAATAAATACTGGTAGTCAAATTTGTCAGTTTCTTGCAAAAATCAAATCCAGAAGCACACACAGATAAACTGATTCATTAAATTTACAATACCAACAGCAGATTCAGTTTCATTTCAGCTGAGCAGGACACACACACACTGGTTTCAGTTTCTTTTCTTCGCACAGACTCAAAAGCTGCAAACTAAGACACACCCTGGCTCCAGTCTGTCTCAGCTCCCAATTGGCTGGCTTAGTTGCTATGCCTATTCATGGGCTGACCTTGTTACCATGTCTTCCCAGTCACCAATATTCGGACACTCTTCCCTTCATGACTGGAGTAGACATAAAATCAAATTACCTTAATATTCTTCAGATACCTGTATTTGAGGGCCCACATTCACACTTCCCTTCAAATGCCTGAGAACCCTTTTACTGTGATGCATCCTTTGCAATGAAACAAAGATCACACACACATGTTAATAGTTTACAATCTCCACCTTGTAGCTCTCCAGTGTATATGCAACCATCAGCCTTGCAACTTCAATGCCTTATCTAGACAGATATTCTAATTCCTGGCTGACTGCTTCAGCCCATAATTGGCCTTGTTCAATTTAAACACCATGTTAGGTCTTTTACTTTCATACCCTGGTGCTTGAACCATGTAAATTTCTTCCTCTAATTATGCATTGAGGAGTTCAGTGGTTATGTCAAAATGCCAAATTTTATAGCCATGTGCCGCTGCCAGTTTTATGCTTTCACTCTGGCGCGAATACCTCATCATAGTGCACATTTTTCAACTGTGAAAAACTTTGTGCCACTAACCTGGCTTTATATTGTACCTCTTTATTGGCTAGTACTTGTATATCCACTTGCATCATACAGCTTTGCTACCCTGTGGCAAAGTCATAGATGGGAACACTTTGTGTTCATCCATGGATTTCATTTCTTTCTCCATGGTTTCTTTCCATTTTATTTGTTCTATTTTAGGCAATTCCAATACTTCCTTATAGTTTCTTGACTCATACTATATATTACACACTTTAACTTTACTAGCAGAATACCTGTCAGGTAGAATCCCCTTGTTTCATCGCTCTGACCTACGTGTCATTGACTGCTCCTATGTTTCAACCCTTTCTTGCTTCATTTCTTTTTCAGCTTCTTCAGTTTCTCCTCCCTGAACGCTGACACCTTCACTAAGTGAGTTACCATCACTAAGTGAGTTACCGTTACTAAGTGAGTTACTGTCACTAAGTGAATCATTCCATAAATTTGCATCAATTCTGTTCCAATTTTGCTCTGCAAAACTAGCAGACCTTGAAATCACTATTCTTTTGCTCCCATCATTAAAACGATAGCTTTTTGAACCAGGCTCATTTAAACCTGAGCTTTTTAGCCTTTGGTTATCCCTTTCTTCTAACTGCTTTTGGAATACTTTTGTACCCACGCATTTCTTCCAAAAACTCTTAAATAAGCCAGACATGGCTTCCTCGCATATAGCACTGCATATGGAATATCATTAATGGAGGAACTCCACAGTCTATTGATTAAATAATTAGCAGTCAATATGGCTTCACCCCAATATGACCTGCTCAGACCAGAATCCTCCAGCAGTGAGTCCTTCATGGTTTGTAAAACGCCATTCTGCCTCTCAACTACACCACTCTCAGCAGCTGTATAGGGATTTGTGCATCTGTTCTTTATTCCTAACTGTCCCAACCATTGTTGAAAACTTGTTGACATGAATTCTGAACCTCTGTCAGTCTGCAGCTGACATACCTGTTGTTTATACCTTCTTTCAATGAAGCTTACCCATTGCTTAAATTTCTGTAGCACCTTTGTTTTACTCTTTAGTAAATAGCAGAACCCAAACCTGCTGTGGTCATCTACAATCACCAGCGCATACATTGCTCCTTCCAAACTGGCTTGCATTAGCCCAACCAAATCTGCATGTACCAGATCTAGAGCTCTTGTTGTCTGCCTTGTGCTACTTTTGCTTACTGGGAATGCCTTGGACTTTAATGACTTGCATACTGCATAGTCCAAGTATGCCTTACATCCCTTTAAATTCAACCCTTCTGCAAACTCTTGCATTTTTTGTAAAACTGTGAAGCCAGAATGGCCAAGCTTCCTGTTCAAGAGATGAACACAGGAATCGTGTTGTGGTATATTTCCAAATGTTTGTGCACATTGAACCTTTTGTCCCTGCAACACATGAAGATTATCCTCTTTTATGCCCTGTGCACATACATTCCCATTTTTCTTTATGAGACACATCCCATTTGCAATGTGGTCTCAAATCCTTGCTTGTCTAAATTAGAGACACTCAGCAAATTATGCTCCATTCCATGCACACATATCATTAAACCTTGTTTCTAAATATGGAATTTGCACACTGCCTCTTCCAATGACTTTAGCCTTTTGGCCATTTGCCAAGGCTAAACTGCATTTCCAGCAGCTGAATCCAACCTGTAAAACAATTTAGAATTATTAACAATTGTTTGACTTGCCTCACTGTCAATAAACCATTTGTCTCTGCTATTACAATAACCAACTTTTGCAACAGTAATTTGTCCATCTTGCAATTTTCTTTGCAAATAGTTCCTTCTTTGCAAATAATTTCTTCCTTGCAAACAGTCTTTCTTTAAATGTGTTGTTTCACCACAAATGAAGCACTGCCCCTGTAGCTGGGCTTTTTACTTGCAAAGTCTTTGCTGGGCTGTAATCTGATATCTTCTGCTGCTACTTATCTCTCTCTCTCTCTTTTTTAAAATTTGATTTATATGCCGCCCTTCTCCGGAGACTCAGGGTGGCTTACAATGTGCTCAGCAATAGCCTTCATCCTTTTGTATATTTATACAAAGTCAGCTTATTGCCCCCACAACTGGGTCCTCAATTTACCTACCTTAGAAAGGATGGAAGGCTGAGTCAACCTTGAGCCTTGGCGAGATTCGAACCTGCAGTAATTGCAGGCAGCTGGTCTTAATAACCAGCTTAATAACAGGGTGCCTTAGATCACTGTACTACCAAGGCTCTTTGCAGACATCTTGTCTGTTGATAGGGTCTCTGCAGATAGCCAGTCTGTGGAATTTTCCATTCTTCTTCTCACTCTGCTCCTTGGGCCCCCACCAGGGATTTCTCCTCGTGGCTTTTTCTATATATGTTTCTCCTCCTCAGCAATCAAACAAACCTTTAAAGCATCCAAATGCAACTCCTGCTCTGGTTTGCACGCAAACACTGAAGAAACAATGTCCCACGTTTTATCCAGACTGTTTAACACTAGCAACACCTTCTGGGACTCGGGGATTTGCATCCCATGCTTTCTAACTCCACAAACAAAGTTTGCATTTGTACAAAAAGCTGTTCCACAGATTCTCCTGGTTGCAAACAGGCTCTGTATAATTTTCTTGACAATTGAACAATATTACATACAAACACACTGACATGCACATTTCTTAATTTCAGCCAGACCTCCTTTGCAGTCTTTAAATCTTTAAATCAGCTACATTGATAAACTGATCATCTTTTAAATTCAAGATGATATAAGCCAATGTTTTATCATGCTGCCTCTACTCTGCAGCTAAAAATGCCTGGAGTGGATTAATAACCATACCCCAGAGCTCCTTAGCCTTCAGGAAACATTCCATCTTTGCAGCCCAAATAATATAGTTCTTCTGTCCCAAACGCGGCAGAGAGCTCTCCCACAATTTAACAGCAGCCATTCTGCAAAAACCTTTTCTCTGCCTTGTTTCTCACACAGACATTCCTTCATCTTAATTACAGTTCAGTCTTCTGTGTGCTCTGGGCCCATAGTCTGTCAGAGTTTCTTGTAAAAATAAAAACCAGAAGCATTCACAGATAAACTGATTCAGCAGGATTCATTAACTTCTTTATATTCACAATATTACATAAGTAAATTTACAATACCAACAGTAGATTCACAGTTTAATTTCAGCTGAGCAGATCAGCAGAGCAGTTCACACATACTGGTTTCAGTTTCTCTTTTCTTTGCACAGACTCAGAAGCTGCAGACTAAGACACACCCTGGCTCCAGTCTATCTCAGCTCCCAGTTGGCTGGCTTAGTTGTTATGCCTATTCATTGGCTGACCTTGTTACCATGTCTTCCCAGTCATGAATATTCTGACAAAGGTTTTCAACTTTCTATTTCCAAACATTAGGGGTGCTCAAATGTTGTGACATGCCTTAAAGATTGTAACGGTATTATGGTTATTTTAATATAATTTAGATGTGCTTGGTAAGTAACTATATATATAAATATCATAATTTTTTAACATTTTTGTTTCATTCTACAAAAAAATGAATTAATAGATTTATTAATTATTAATTATTAATAGATTTCAAAACTGATTTATTTTGTTGATTATTTCAATATTTATGTTATCATATTATGATTGAACTGATTCTTAAAGTCAAACCAATAATTATTGCATCATTTTAGAAGTATTTTTCTACATAGGAAAAACACATACACCAAATTGTAATCTCATTCCATTCATCACTTTATAACATTCTACAGCGCAAGTCAATAAAATCAGGATGGAATCCATGGATGTTCCTCCACTGATGTTCCTCCACTTTCTATGTGCATCTTATACACATAGATAGTGTTAGATCGGCGCAGGGAAAGAAAGACGCAACCAGCTCTGGTCCATTCAGCACTTTATTCAAGCACAAGAATAAGACGAGCAGCTGCGCTGCTGGGGCTCTTTAAATACGCTCCAGCAGACTCAGCCGCCCAATGACAGTTCTTTAAATCTCCCGCCGGAGGATTAGCCAATCCCCGGCGGATGTCCTTATAAGGACTTAACACTCCTCCCCTCTTAGTCTGAAAGCTGTCCATCAGAGTCAATATCAATATGCGTAACTAACTCACGCAGGTAGGCGGGACGCCTGATGGTTCTGGAAGACCTGCGCTGTTCACTCCGAGCTTCGCCGCTGACCTGGGTGGGTGAAGCTCCTGTCCTCTCCGGCTCCCCGGTTGGGGCAGCCCGGATTCCGGCCGTCGAATTGTGCGGGACTCGTCCCAGCACCTCTGGCCGCAACGTCTGGATCTTCCTGCTGGTGTCGCCGGTCCTTCCCTCACCCGGAGTTTCTGGAACCTCGCGGTTGGACATCGCTGCTGTCCGGTGGGTGCCGTCCAAAGCCCAGTATGTCCACTGGTGTTATTTTAGACTTCTGCGGCTTCCGATGGTGTCGATGTTGGTCGTGGTTGACCTTGCCGGGGTGGTGTTCGCCTCCACTGTCGGGTTGGTGCAGGTCGACCTCGCGGGATTGGCCCTGGCCGACCTGGTCGGGTTGGTGGTGGAGGTCTCCCTCACCGGTCGGTCGCTGCCTAGCTTTGCTGGGGTGTTGTATGCTCTCCTCGCCTGGTTGTTCCCGGTCTACTCACCTGGGATGGAGGTCTCCCTGGCTGGGGTGTTGTTTGTCGCCCCTGCTGGGGGTATGTGGTTCTTCCCCCCTGGGTAGCTCCCGGTCTACCTCAATGCTGCAGTGGAGGTCTCCCTCGCTGGCATGGTGAGTGCCCTCCTCGCTGGGTAGGTGTTGACGTCCCTCAGGCCGTGGGTACCAGTCTACTGCTCTGGATTTCCGCCGGTTCAGCTCGTGGTAGTGGCATTGGTCGGCTTCGTCGGGGTGTCGTAGGCCTACCTCGTTGGGGTGTGGTCGGCCTACCTCGTCAGGGTGTTGCAGGCCTACCTCGTCGGGGTGTTGCAGGCCTACCTCGTCGGGGTGTTGCAGGCCTACCTCGTCGGGGTGTTGTAGGCCAACCTCGTCAGGCTGGTTTCTTTCCATTCCCCCCCACCTTTTCCGGAGCTGGTCGATGTGACATCTACAGACCTGTCCATCTTCCAGCTCCACTCTGTAGGACTTCGGGCCGGTTGAGCTCTCGATCTTGTCTTTCAGCCACTTCAGAAACCCGTGAAAGTTAAGCGCGAAGACCGGGTCTCCTGTGGCGAAGGTGCAGGGTGGGTGGCTGGCATCTGATGGCACCTCTGGGTTGTACTGGGGGTGCAGCCAATCCAGATGTGACCTCAGTCTTCTCCCCATCAGCAGCTTGGCCGGACTTTTCCGCGTTGTTGCATGCGGCGTGATGAGCTGGGTTAGGAGGAACTGGTCAATTCTCTCTTGCCAGTCGCCGGTGCCCATTTTGGTGAGGGCTTCCTTTGTGAGCCTCACCATCCTCTCAGCCTGCCCATTTCCAACCGGTCTGTAGGGGGCAATCAGGGCATGGCGGATGCCCAGTCCTGCCAGGAACGTTTCCATGGGCTTGGAGGTGAGCTGGGGCCCGTTGTCAGAAACGAATACATCCGGTAGCCCGTGCGTCACGAAAAGTCTCTGGAGTGCCCTTGTGGTGGTCTCTGTTGTTGTAGATGCCATGGGCACGACCTCCAGCCATTTAGAGAAGGCATCTACCACGATGAGGAGATATTTTCCACTCATCGGCCCCACAAAATCGATGTGGATTCTTGACCACGGGCTGCTGGGCATCTCCCATTCGGATGCGTGGATGCGGGGTGGCGCTGGCTGGGATTCCTGGCACGGGTCACATCTGGCTACCCAGATGTCTTTGTCTAATGTGGGCCACCACACGTAGCTTCGTGCCAACCCCTTAATGCGCACGATGCCAGGGTGCCCCTTGTGCAGTGTCTCTAGGGTATTCTGCTGTAGTGCCCGGGGAATCACGACCCTGTCGCCCTAAAGAATGCAGCCCTTCATTGTGGTTAGTTCTTGCTGCTTCCTGATGAATGGGTTAATTCCTCTGCCACCCTCTCCGTTGGCCACCCCCGCAGGACCCAGGAGAGTACCTGTTTGAGACTTTTGTCCTTCTGGGTCTGCGCTGCCACATCTGCAGAGGTGACTGGGCAAATGGGGTCATTATCGATGTGGAATAGTCCGAATGTGGGGGCAGGGTCCTCCACAGGCTCCTGGGATGGGCATCGGCTCAGGGCGTCGGCGTTTCCAATGGTCTTGCCGGGTCTGTGGATGAGTTTATATGAGTACCCGGCAAGGAAGATGGCCCATCGTGTCATCCTGGGTGACATGTAGCCGGGTGTGGGTTTGTCGCCTGCTAACAGTCCCAACAGTGGCTTGTGGTCCATGATGACCGTGAAGCTCCTGCCATACAGGTACTCGTGGAAGCGCTTGATGCCAACCACAATGGCCAAGACTTCCTTGTCCAGCTGGCTATAGTTCCTCTCGGTGCTAGACATCGTCTTGGAAAAATAGGCGATGGGTGCCTCAGAGCCATTAGGAAGTTGGTGGCTGAGGACTGCGCCAATCGCGTATGGTGATGCATCGCAGGTCAGCAGGAGTGGGAGCGTCTCGTGGTACTGGATGAGCACACTGTCTGAGGAAAGGAGCCCTTTGATGGTCTTGAAAGCTGCTTCCTCTTCTGTCCCTCATCTCCACGGTACCGCTTTCCCCAGCAGGCAATGGAGCAGTTCAGCAGCTGTTGCCTTTTGTTTTAAGAAGACACTGTAAAAATTCAGTAGTCCCCAAAAGGCTTGAAGCTCCGCTTTGTTTTTGGGGGCTGGAGCTTCGTGGATTGCCCTAACTTTTGCTTTGGTGGGGTGGATGCCATCTATGAGATAGCCCAGGAACTCGACTTCCTGGACCCCAATGATGCACTTGTCTCTCCTGACTCTTAAACCCTTCTCCTTAAAGCGCTGTAACACTTATTTTAGCCACTCAAGTAGTTGGGTTTTAGAGTGTTCGGAGATTAAGACATCATCGAAGTACGGCACTACCCCTGGAATGCCTTGGAGAAGGCATTCCATCATTGATTGGAAAATTCCTGGGGCTGCGCTGACTCCAAATTGGAGACGGTTACATTTAAATGCGCCTCTGTGGGTGACAATGGTTTGAGCCTCCGCAGTTTTTTCATCTACTGGCAGTTGCTGGTAAGCCTGGGCCAGGTCCAGTTTGGCGAATATTATTAGTATTATTTTTTTTTAAATTTGATTTATATGCCGCCCTTCTCCGGAGACTCAGGGTGGCTTACAATGTGCTCAGCAATAGCCTTCATCCTTTTGTATATTTATACAAAGTCAGCTTATTGCCCCCACAACTGGGTCCTCAATTTACCTACATTAGAAAGGATGGAAGGCTGAGTCAACTCTCTGACCGGTTGCAGTCTGTGTTGACAGGGGGACAGAGGTCGACCCCGAGGCCCCTCATATGTGGGATGCCGCAAGGGTCGGTCCTCTCGCCTCTCCTGTTCAACATTTATGTGAAGCCGCTGGGTGAGATCATCCGTGGTTTCGGGGTGGAGTACCATCAGTACGCTGACGACACCCAGCTGTACATCTCCACCCCGGATCACCCCAACGATGCACTTGAAGTGATGTCCTGGTGCCTGGAGGCCGTACGGATCTGGATGGGGAGGAACAGGCTCAGGCTCAACCCATCCAAGACCGAGTGGCTGTGGTTTCCGACGTCCCGATATAGTCAGTTGACACCATCACTGACTATTGGGGGCGAATCATTGGCCCCCACGGAGAGGGCTCGCAACTTGGGCGTCCTCCTGGATTCACGGCTGTCTTTAGAAGAGCACTTGATGGCCATGACCGGGAGGATTTTTCATCAGGTTCGCCTGATTCGCCAGTTGCGTCCCTTTCTGGATCGGGACTCGTTACGCACGGTCACTCATGCCCTCGTTACCTCCTGCCTGGACTATTGTAATGCTCTCTACATGGGGCTCCCCTTGAGGAGCACCCGGAGGCTCCAACTGGCGCAGAGTGCGGCCGCGTGGGTGGTAATGGGAGCGACAGGGCGCTCCCATGTAACACCTCTCCTGCGCGAGCTGCACTGGCTCCCGGTGGTCTTCCGGGTGCGCTTCAAGGTTTTGGTTACCACCTTTAAAGCGCTCCATGGCTTAGGACCTGGTTATCTATGGGACCGCCTACTACCACCAATAGCCTCCCACCGGCCAGTACGCTCTCATAGAGAGGGACTCCTCCGGGTGCCGTCAGCCAAACAGTGTCGCCTGGCGGCCCCTAGGGGGAGAGCCTTCTCTGTGGGGGCACCTACCATCTGGAATGAGCTCCCCCCGGAGGTACGGAGGATCCCGGATCTGCGCTCCTTCCGCCGTGCTGTGAAGACCTTTTTATTCCATCAGGCGGGCTTGGCCTAATCTCTCCCTTTTTAAATATGTACTTTTTAATCTGTTTTAAAATTATTGGGGTGTTTTAATCTGTCTGGGCCAAAATGATTTAATTTGATTTTATTCTGGTTTTAAATTTTTTGTATCTATGTATTTTATTGTTGGCTGTTCACCGCCCTAAGTCCTTCGGGAGTAGGGCAGTATACAAATCAAATAAAATATAACTAACTATAACTAACTCAACCTTGAGCCTTGGCGAGATTCGAACCTGCAGTAAATGCAGGCAGCTGGTCTTAATAACCAGCTTAATAACAGGGTGCCTTAGACCACTGTACTACCAAGGCTCTATTGTCCCACTCCCAAGTGACTGCAGCAGATGTTGCACCACTGGAACTGGGTATGCGCTCTGTGACAGGGCCTTATTGATGGAACACTTGTAGTCGGCACAGATGCGCACAGATCCATCATGCTTCATGGGGGTCACAATGGGCGTCTCCCATGCCACATGATCGATTGGTTCCAAAATGCCTTGGGCTATCAGCTTATCTAGCTGAGCATCTACTTTGGGCCTCAAGGCAAACGGAACTCTGCGGGGCTTAAGCCTAATGGGTGTAATTGCCTTATCAAGATTGAAGGAAATGGGCTTTCCCACAAATTTCCCCAGCTTCCTTGAACTCTTCGAGGAGGGTGTCGAGTTCATCCTGTCAGATCTGATTAACCCCTTGTATCCCTAGCCCTAGTGGCTTGAGCCACTCCATGCCCAGCAGGGTCGGGCGGCTGTGCTCGACAATGGTGATGGGGAGGTCGCCTTGGAATTCGTGGAAAGAGGTGTGGAGTGAGGTTCTTCCCAGGACTCCGATGGGGTTTCCCCCAAAATCGACTAGTCTGGAACGTAGGGGTTTCAGGTCCTTCTTGCGGATGTCTGGCTTGATGCGCTTGAGGTGTTGCCAGTCCATAATGGAGTAGATTGAGCCTGAATCTACCTCCATTGAACATGGGGTTCCTTCCAAGTGTACGGTCACGTGGCACTTGGTGGCGGTGTCGTCGTCGTCGGAGAAGTCTATGGTCGTCTGGTGCACCACTCTCCTCCGGTTCCCATCGCTCTCACCGCGTCTGGACTGGTAGGAGGACCGTTTGGATGACCTCGCATTTTCCTCCCGATTTTCGCGCGGCCGGTGGCTGGATGGCTCCGGGGATGCCACCTCGGCTCTGCAAGCTTCGACGATGTGCCCCCTTCTGTTGCAATGTCTGCAGGTGGCATCCCTCCACTTGCAGCTGGCTCTGGCATGGTCCCCTCTGCAGCTGGCACAGTGCTCCCCCTGGTCGCTTTTCCGAGCGGTTTCCCGCTTCAGGGGTCTGGAGACCTTTTGCACGGCCGATTCTTCATTGGATTCCAATCCACTTGTGGAATCCTCGGTCGATGATTGTGCAGCTCTGTGAATTTTATGGAGTCCTTTTGCCCGGAGCACTGCGGCTGCTGCTCTCTCGGAGGTCTCAGAGGCCGTAGCTTCCTCCACCACGTCCTTGAGCATGAGTTTCTTCTTGCTCAGGAACTTTTTCTGTAGGGCTCTGTCCCTCATGCCAAAAACCACGCATCAGCTATGGCATTGTCCACGTGATCGAATTCACAACTGGCTGCGATTTGGCGCAACGCGGCCATGAATTCCTTGATGGTTTCACCTTCTTTTTGATCCCTCTGGTGGAAGGTGAACTGATTTGCCACCGGTGTTCCCGTTGGGGCATAGTGGTCCTGCATGATCTGTTGCAGGTCCGTCTATGGCAGCTGTTCGATGTCCCTTGGTGCCACCAGGTCGATGGCCATCTCGAGGACATCAATGCCGCAGTTTGCCAAGAAAATGCCCTTCTTGCGGTCGTCATCAGCATCCCTGATGTTGTTGCCTCTCAGGAATTGCCTGAATCTGATCATGTAGGACTTCCATTTCTCCTTCCCTGGGCGGAAGGGGGCAAGGGTCAGCAATGTGGCTTCAGCTGCTGCCATGCCACTAGAAGGTGCCTACGAGTGACTTCAGCTGCCTAGTGACTTAGCTCTTGAGGTTGGCTTCGTGCCACGAGGTTCATCGCTTGATTCTTGATTCCTTCGTCGCCAGTGTTAGATCGGCACAGGGAAAGAAAGACACGACCAGCTCTGGTCCATTCAGCACTTTATTCAAGCACAAGAATAAGACGAGCGGCTGTGCTGCCGGGGCTCTTTAAATACGCTCCGGCAGACTCAGCCGCCCAATGACAGTTCTTTAAATCTTCCGCTGGAGGATTAGCCAAACCCCGGCGGATGTCCTTATAAGAACATAACAGATAGCAAACAATGTGTGGAAAAAAGGGTTGGTATTGTGATCACACAGCCACAGCCATCACCTTGATTTGTTTTGTTTTGTTTAATTTCCTCCTATAGATACCTTGTATAACACCTAATTATTTTTAGTAAATGATTTTGTACCATGCAGGTCTGTCTAATGATAAAAGAATTAGCAAAAGGCAGGGAAACAGAGACTTCTATGTCAAGAATTACAGTACATTAGGGAGTTTCTCAAATAAGGCAAAATAGCAGTTCATCATAGAGTTAATTCAATAAAATGTTTTTTACTTGGATTAACTGACCCAGTTTTTCCAGGCTCTTGAATGGGAAACAAAAGATGAAACTTGTATATTATATGGATCTGAAAGGAAAGGCCTGGGTGTTCCAGCTCGCTGAAGGCAGGCCTCTGTCCCTCTGCCTGGTTTCAATGGTCTCTCATTAGATGAGTGCAGTGGCCCTTAGGAAGGCCCAAGCTTGCTAAAATTTACATTACAAATAATTGTGCATAGTTTGTATAAAGTGACATAGCTGGGATTTTATACTCTCAAAGAAGAACGTATGGCTGGTGAAGACAAAATAATTTTGCTTTCCTGCCACTCCACTGCAACTGGAAAGTACTACATTGTTTTTATCAGGGAAATTTGGATATACAACATGAAGTAAATAAAATATCTTCTATTTATAACATTATGCTCTTGAATATTTTATCCAATTCATATCAAAAAGCAATCTAACATGATTTTTAGTTCTCAAACTAATGTGAATATTAGGATATAACTATTCTATCCCACTGAGAATCACTTCTCATGAGATGGGCAGATGTATACATTTGAGAAATAAATGAATAAAGTTAATTATTTTCCAGTTTTATGAAAAGCAAAAACGCATATAAAAATTGGTTATAGAAAATGTACAGCAAATCTGTACATAAAATACAGGCATTGTTCACTTCTTAAACATGATTCAAATTTTGCTTTATATTTCATAGTGATACAATCATATACCTCCTTACTTAAAAATAAATCAAAAGAAGTTCCATGGAATATATACCCAAGTAATTGTGCCCAGATTAAGATCTCATATTTTTTCATTAGAGCTGGATATAATGAACAAACAAAAATACAATATTTTTTTGTAGTCGGAAAAAGTAAGTTACAGTTAAAAAAGGCAAGAGACAAAACAGATTTAAAGACATAAGATACACATATATTTTAATTTTTGTTCCTTAACCTATAGTTAATGTAATTTGACTTTATTTATAATTTCTAAAAAATTATGCAAGGTAAAAATAATTGTCTTGTGATAATTTCACTTTTACAAATGGTGTGACAGATTAAAATTCATATTTAATCATATTTCATAATTAATTGCAACTAATTGCTCTTCCCCTTGCAAAAAATAAAAGAAAACAAGGAGTGTTTCCCTTTGAACTGAGGGAATGGGCAGGGATGGGAATGGAGCGCTTTTACAATTTCTTTTTCTTCCTTTCTAAATCTTGAATGGGATGTTTGCCAATATCTCCCACCCTTTTTTAGGGATGGGAATCAATGCCATAAATTATTGTCATTAGTTAGCGATTTCGATATCTGGCCTGAAAAGGGTTCTTCCTTCTCTCGAAAAAAAAGCCAGAGGTGGAAGTCTCTCCTTCTCCCTCCCATTTCAGTAAGGCTGTTCCTTCCTTCCTTCTCCCTCTAGCTGATTTGTTGAGCCCTAACTGTCCCAGGTGTCAAAAAAACCTAGCACGAAACCTCCTTCTGCAGCAAAGCGCCTGGGAGGGAGTGGCCATGGCCATTGTGCCGGGGCAAAAGATTGGTGGAGGGCCAGCCGAGGAGAAAAATTTGTGGCTAATAACCCAGCTGCCGAGTCTTCAGGAGTCAGGGCAGAGAGTCTTCCGGCAGCTGGGGCAGAGAGGCGGCGAAGGGTAAAGAGAGCCGCAGCCCCGCATGGAGAGTTCGCACTCCCGCCATCCCAGCACTGAGGATGGCTTCTTCTGTGGCTTCCAAACCACGGCTAGAAGCAGAGAAGAGGCCGGTCGGGCCAGCCGACTACTGCAGAGAATTCCGGGAGCCAGGGCAGCCGCATGGACCTTGTCCACTCTATGGTTCCAGGTCCATGCGGCTGCCCTGGATCCCAGAAGACTTGGCAGCAGACGGCTGGCCCGACCAGCCTCTTCTCCGCTTCCAGCAGCTTCCAGCCAGGGTTTAGAAGCCGCAGAGGAAGCCAGCCTCAGTGCTGGGATGGCGACAGCGCTGACTCCTTTAAGGACCTGGTGCTCACCAGCTTCGCCCACATCGTGATCCTGGGATACCGCTTGGTCGGTGAGTGGTGCTCTGCCTGCCCAGAGGGGGAGTTTCCACTGGGTGGGCACCAAGTGGCAAGAGATGCCGGGTGGCTGCTCTCTTGCAAGCAGGCTCCCAAAGAACCGTGATGACACAGGTACGACCTTGGGTGAACAGCTGACGAGCGGCTATGTTTAAATAAAAAAAGGATACAGATAAAAAAAATCCTAAGCTTTTCAATAAGGTATAAAGCTGCTTCTAAAGAGAAAGTAGAGGTCAATGTAAGCATAATACCACAAGTAGTCCTTGAAGAGTGACTGCCTCTTTTAGCAACTGTTTGCAGGTAGGAGAGTGGTGAAAAATTAACATTCTGGCATTTATGTCTGTCAGGGCAGCAACAGCCAGCCACTCAGCCAGCACAAACAACAGGGAAGGGAGGTGGCGGTGGCAATGGGACATCCAGTCCCACGCTCGCCGCCTCCTCCACCCCCAAAATAATAAGACCACCCCCAAGACCTTATTTCGGGATTCAAAAGAAAAGAAGACCCTTTCTTATTTTCGAGGAAATACGGTAACAACAACAAAATATTAAGTGTAATCCCACTTTTGAACAAGCATTTGAGTTTTCAGTCTGCAGCTCTAATTCAGACTGCAGAAAAGCAACATCTGGCCTGGAAGTCATTTAGAAATGTCTACATTTTGAAATGTTTTAGCAAGTTTTTTATATTGTAGATGTATAATATTCTGTCTATTTTTATTTTTCAAAGGAAAATTCTGTAGTTTTACTTCTGTGAAAATGGGCATTTTCATCAGAGCAGGTATGTGATTGGACAATTGCAGCCCTATCTCCTCCTGTCTCTTATGTGATTTATTTTTTGAGTCTTAGTGGTTTGACTTCTCAGTTTTTCTTTGTGAAATGGACAATTTGCTATTGAAATGCACAGCTTAGGATATGAGACTGAACTCAAAAAGCTTTGATTCCAAAGATCCAAGAGAACTAATACAATATTATATTGTATATATCACAGTTCAACTATATTCAAAGAAGATTCTTCCATGGATAGTATTGTAGTAGTGTCATTTATAGTATTATAGTATGCATAGTATTATAGTAGTGTCATTTATAGCACTGTGTTGTATTTCTTCTCATAGCCAAGTATTATGTTAGTCTTATCCGTTACACAGTGTGTTAAGTATAATATTATTATTCAGTTTTATCCCAATTCTTGTCATTGCCAATGTAATTAACATACATAATTCAAAATTCTGTTGCAATACTCTTTAAGATCTGAATAGTTAATTTATATGAGAAATGGCTAAATTCCTGTTCTAATAAACGTTGTTTCATGGGGCAGATACAAGAAATATCTTATTTCACTCAGGGCATATTGCTTTTCAGATTCTTTTTGTGGCTAATGCTTGTAAACAAAAAACAGTTATCTGTTTTGCTTTCTCATCTAAGCACTGAATATTAACTTACAAATTCCATTGTAACTGAGGAAAGTTGGCTATTCAATTGAGTCTTCTGATGTAAGTCACAGTTTGCCTAGAAGTCTTATTTCTTATTTTGAGTGTAGAAAAATATAGACTTAAGAGTAGGCAGTCAAAAGAGAATTAGAATGCAATTAATTACTTAATGTTCACTATCTGACCCATTAACAGTAAAGAAGTCAGGCATGGGAAGGTTTTCTGAAATCCATAAATTGTTCAAATATTAGTTATTTGATAAATATTTAAAACAGAGAAAAAGCAAAATATACCATGCTATCAATCTCTTACTATATGCAATTATTTTCCTAGCAACTATATCTTTCTCTATATTAGTGCAGTACAATACTAAATCAAACTAAACCTCCCTATTCTCACTGTCTCCTTCATGATTCTTTTCTACCATTCTCTTTACTCCAGCATTCCCACAAGCCATTGAACAGTCTCATAAGGCAGTTTTTCTTTTGTTTTAGGGTGTTGATTGTTACAAAGTTTTTTTGAACGTACCTTAGGATTTACTCAGACATATTGAGTATTCTGATTCCATTGTGTTGACATGGGAATGTTGCATTTGCTATAAGAAAGATCCAGTTACCAATGTTTTTCTGAACTGCTGCAACTATCAAGTAACTCTAATTCAGGGGGGGAAATATACTGGATACATTTTCTTATCCTGCAACAACATCAAAGGCCACTTAGGTAACTATGTGAATACTTACCTCCCGCTAACTCTTGTTGGCCATTTCTCCTGTATTCAATTTTAAATCTGATTATACTTGCCATTCTTTTGCTAACAGTTTTTACCATTGCCTATAATCATTTGCACATATTCTGTTTGTACTAAGAGATGCCTTTTAAAGCTTCGATTCCATTTTTACTATTAATATATTCTTATTTCACAAGCGAGATTAGCTTCTGGATTTTTTTGCATGTGTATGTGTTTTTACTGTTTTTACTGCTTCGTATGTAATTTTTACTGTTTCATATGTAGTCCTTTGTTCTCTATCTTTCTCATCACTTTCTTTTCAAGGATCTTTAAATACTTGTACCTAATTTTTCATCTAGATTGCATATTATAAAGATCCTAGTAACAAGGTACTGAGTTGCAACTGAGAGGTGCTATGCACTGCAAGAATTCAAGCTACCTAAATTCTGTGCCAACAAAATGTACAGTACATGACAGCCTTATGAAAAATGAGACATTTAATGTTTTCACTCCAACATTTGATCTCAACTAGTCCAATTAAATACTAGATTCCCATGAATGTCACTTCGATCTGAACAGAAAGATAAAGCAAATGATACAATTTCTACTTACATTCTTTGGACATTCCCACTTCAAAGCACTTCTGTAGTCTGCAGTATTGGCAGCGATTCCTAGTGACTTTATTGATAACACAGTTCTTATCTCGATGACATGTATAAACCATGTTCTTTTGAATGCTCCTGCGGAAAAAACCCTGCAATCAAGCAAAAAAGAAAAATGACTGAAGTGAAAATTGTTATTGTCTTTCAAATTGTTCTGTTAAGTGACAGAAAGTGTCACATTTTGATGCAATTTAATAACATTCAAGCTTTAAAAATATTCAACATTCAACAATAGGAAACTGTTTTTTTAAAAATAAACAATAGCATCTAATATCTAAAATAGGCTTTCAACAAACAAAAGATACTGTTTAGGAATTGTCTTGTATCAACCTGGAGGAGGAAAGACTGAATGACATAAAGTAAAAAACATTTTCTGGCATACTTTTGCTATCCAATCATAACAATAAGGGAGGTACAAATGAAGGGTCAAGAGGAAAGAGAACTGGAGTAACTGGAGCTGATAAGATTCTCAAAAAGAAAGAAGTAAGAAAGTTAAATATACAGAAGACCAAGCAGTAAACGGACGCAGCAAAACCAAAAACAGAAAGACATGGTTAAGGTACATGCTGGTGTTGGTTTTTATTCTTTTTTTCAACAAGTGTTATTAGGAATTATATTAAACAGAAAAAACTAATGTAGGAACCTAATTCAAAAGTGCATTTTAAAAAAGAGAAAAGAAAATATTAAAAATAGTTTTACAAAATCCCCAAAAGGGGGGGGGGGGAAGGACGAGTAGTTACTGAGACAAAGTAACTACTCCTTCAGCAAGTTTATAAAACATTAACAACTTATCACTGCATCTTAAAATACAACCATTGGTATACAGTACAGTAGACTGGGTTTAATTTCCCCAATGTGTTATATGCATTACTTCTCAATCCCTTTTTGCACATTGTATACTGTGCAATGAATGGCATGATAAGGAAATAATGCTATAATGGCTTGGATTTAGTAATATACCAGAGTAGTATTTAAGTTGTTGGACTGGACTAAGACCCAGGTAAAAGCCTACAAACATGGAAATGAGAGTTGGTGCCAGATATTCTATTTCAGTCCAATGAATCTCATAGTGGAGAACAGGTGAAGAGAATCCTGTGTACCACTTGAATATCTGAATAAAAGATAAATCTGACAAATGCTTTTAAAAAATAGATTTTCTTGACTGACTTTTTAAAAAAAGCAAACGTTGCATCACGTAAGTATTTTTGTCATCCAAACAGTAAGAGTATCCTTAATGCAGTGGACATCAATTGAATTAATTAATTAATTAATTTTAATAATTAATTAATAAACAAATTATACATAAAATCACAGTTTTGATACATTTCTCTACTCATTGGAGGAGTCAAATTAAAATATCACCAATCATCTTCTTGCACATATTCAAGGAAGTCCTTACCTACTTACCAGTCCAAAGTTCAAACAGTACTTATCTCAAAATTAAGGTAGAATCTGTCACTATTACTTATAGATAGTTGAAGATGCTATCATACTTTCCATAATAGTATTTTCTGAAGATTAAATATACCCAAATCTTAATAGGTCTTAATATGCAGCTATATTGAAACCACAATGTAATATAATGGATTGTAGTCTAAGATTTTTAACCTGCAATTATGCATGACTGAAATTAGAAAAAAATAAACTTGATCACATTAGAACCATGATGGCAAACCTATGGCACGCATGCCAGACGTGGCACACAGAGCCTTCTCTGTGGGTGCGCGCGCCATTGCCCCAGCCCAGGTCCAATCACGTTTCTCCATCGCAATCAATCAATCAATCAATTCCAACTTCTCACAAAAGAAAACATTCTCACGAAGTTGGAATTGATTGAGTGAACTTTTTCACTCGCACGCTTCACAATGGGGGAGGTGAGGTCCCCTCTTCCTGAAACCCAATAAGATGCAGAGCCACAATGTGATCCACGCGTACCCCTCTGCTGCAGCTCCCTGTCACGGCAGAGGGATGAAAGAGCTGTCCTGTTGCAGTGGTGATGATGAGCGGAGCAACAGGATTCCGCCTTCCTTGGAGTACATTTACTTTTGCCACCAGCAAAGAGGGCTGGGAGAATGGTGGGGGTGGTTCTTGCGGGGTGGGGGCCATTCCCCCAAGCCTGGCCTTCCTCCTCCCTCAATGGCAGGGCCAAGACAAAGAAGGGAACAGCACGGGGAAGCACTCCCGTCCTCCAGCTGAGCACTGAGCACAAAAGCCCAGCGGGTGTGGTGGCTGGCCCAGCAGAAGCGCCCCCATTGGTGAGTTGGACAGTGGAGAGGCCTGGTCCAGGTCTCACAGGTGTCCCACTGTTCACCACCTCCAGGCGTGAGCTGCCACCATTGAAGTGCACCACACCTTTGAAGAAGCTGGACAGCAATGGCTAGGGCCATGAGAGCAGCAGCGGAGGCATCAGAGCTGCTCTCCCCCTCCTCAGAAAGCCAGGCCTGGAGGAGCGCAGAGAGTTGTGGGCCGAATGCTGGAGGGTAAGAAGGTGCGCTCCCACGTCACCCAACATGCGTTTCCAATGCGCACTCCTCTGTCCCCAAGTTGAATTGAGTGGGGGATAGGGAGAAGGGAGCAGGGGGAAGGGTAGGGGGGCTTCTAGGAGAAGAAGCCCGGCTGGCTTTCCTTTTGGCATGCGGCAGAGGAAAACCCAATAAAAATCCAATTTCCCCCAATAAATGGGAAAATAAAGGCCCAGCGGTCCAAAGTCCAAAAAGTGGGGTGGAATCTGTTTATCAGAGGATATTCAAAGAGGGATCTTCTTCCCTCCCCCTTAGATTCCCCCCTCCCAGCTTTCTTACCTTGCCTTGTTTTAAGGGGAGGGGGAAGCAAGGTAGGACAATAGTAGCTAAAAGGCTGTGAGAGGGATTAGGGTTTATTAAAGATGGGGATGGGGAAAAGATGCAATTCCTTTCCAAAGGACCCAGGGAAAATGGAATAAAAAAAAGTTTGTATGTGTGTAAGAAAGTAAATAACTGTCCGGGATAGCTTCAGCCACAAACAACAGCTGCTGTTATTTTTGCTTCTAAACTACACAGCATTCTTTAATATTAAACTACACAGCATTCTTTAATACTAACAATACAGAACCATAATATATAGGATTAAAGGAAGGAAGGTGAAATCAGAGGGGGGAAGGAAGGAAGGAAGGAAGGAAGGAAGGAAGGAAGGAAGGAAGGAAGGAAGGAAGGAAGGAAGGAAGGAAGGAATAAGGATGTGGTGGCCCTCCAAAGGCTAAAGCACTACACTCCCATTATTCCTGAGTTGTGCTGTTAAAGAAATCCAGTGCCACCAGGAAGAAGTCAAGTTGAGAAAGAGTGATTGAAATTCCTCACAAAACCTCATTATTCAGGTTAAATTGCCATGTTGGCACTTTGTGATAAATAAGTGGATTTTGGGTTGCAGTTTGGGCACTCAGTCCCTAAAAGGTTCGCCATCACTGCATTAGAAGATGGACCAGTCCAAATATGTTAGATAGAGGTCAAGTAACATAAGACATAATGAAATATATATGGATTCTCAGATTTTTCTTCACTTTCTTGATTACTGATGGGTGTGTATGTATGTGTGTGTGTGTGTGTGTGCAGGCACACACATTCCCCCCCCTGTATATCTCAACGCTTAAGTGAACTTGATGCCAATTTTAAATTACTTTTATGAGTGGAAAAGGATATGGCGAAAAAAAGGGCAATTCCATCAATGTGATAAGTGGGAGGGGCAGGTATGGCGGACGCAGGGGGTCACATCAAGTGTCGGGGGTGCGCATGCGCTGTCTCCGAGCGATTGCACACTCCGGCCCCCAATGCGCAACTCGTGTCCTGGGTTGTGCAGAGTTTCAGGCCCAGGGTCTGCGGCTGATGTTATGTAATGCCAGGTCGGTGGTTAATAAAGCCCCCCTCATTTGTGATCTTATTTCGGAGGGGGGTGCGGACCTGGCAGGTATTACGGAGACCTGGTTGGGCCAAGGGGGGGGGGGTCCCCCTCGTCGAAATGTGCCCGCCAGGTTTCCGTGCATTTCATCAGCCAAGGGCCCAAGGGAGGGGTGGGGGGAGTGGCGGTGATTATTAGGGAAAGTCTTTGTCCAAGGGAGACCACTGTTCCTCAGATAGCCGGATGTGAGTCCCTTTGTGTGAAGTGGGGCCGTGGGGTGCAGATGGGTTTGCTGGCCACGTACCTGGCTCCCTGCCACGTGGCAGCGACCCTGCCCGAGCTACTCGACGTCATTGCCGGGGTGGCGGTTGATACCCCCAGACTTATTGTCATGGGGGATTTCAACCTTCCATCTGCGGGTGAGACGTCAGAGGTGGCTCGGGAGTTCATGGCTTCCATGACGGCCATAGACCTGACCCAGGTAGTTCAAGGCCCCACTCACATAGGGGGACACATTCTGGACTTGATTTTTATCTCTGGTCAGTGGTTGAATGATCTTGGTAGAGGGGATATAGACATTAAGCCCTTGTCATGGACAGATCATTCGCTCCTTCACCTGGACTTTCCTACCGCTTCCCCCCACCGCAGGGAGATGGAACCGACCAGATGGTTCCGTCCCAGGCGCCTGATGGACCCCGAAAGGTTCCTGACGGAGCTTGGGCAGTTTCCTGAGACTCTGACACACGAGTCAACTGAAGAGCTGGTGGCCGCCTGGGAAAGGGCGGCCGCTGGAGCTTTGGACCGCGTCGTGCCTTTGCGGCCTCTGACCCGATGCCGATCTCAATTGGCTCCTTGGTTCTCTGAGGAGCTGAGAGAGATGAAGCATCGGAAAAGACGCCTAGAGAGCATTTGGAGGACTAGTCAATCTGATTCCGACCGGACACAGGTGAGGTCTTATATCAAGACCTACCTAGTGGCAATAAAAGCGGCAAAATCTAACCATTTTTCCGCTCTTATCGCATCTGCAGAGAACCGCCCAGCCGCCCTGTTTAGGGTGACCCACTCCCTTCTTTGGGGGGGGAGTGCGGGAAGATCCCTTGCAGGGTCGTGCTGAGGATTTTGTGCAATTCCTGCATGATAAAGTCGCTCGGATTCGGGATGGCTTGGACTCCGATTGGATGAGTCCACGGGAGGAGACGAGGGCAGGTCTTGAGAATGTTATCTGGGAGGAGTTTGATCCTGTGGCTCCCGAGGATGTGGACAGGGTTCTGGGTAAGATTAGTGCCGCCACGTGTTTATTGGACCCGTGTCCCTCCTGGTTGGTACTGGCCTCCCGGGAGGTTACATGAGGCTGGCTCCAGGGGATTATAAATGCTTCTTTGAGCGAGGGTGCCTTTCCTGCCGCCTTGAAAGAGGCGGTAGTGAGGCCCCTCCTCAAGAAGCCTTCCCTGGACCCGGCTGAATTAGCCAACTATCGTCCAGTCTCCAACCTTCGTTTTCTGGCGAAGGTTGTTGAGAGCGTGGTGGCACGACAGCTTCCCCGACACCTGGATGAAGCTATCTATCTGGACCCGTGCCAGTCGGGCTTCAGGCAGGGGCACAGCACAGAAACGGCATTGGTCGCGTTGGTGGATGATCTCTGGAGGGCTTGGGACAGGGGTTGTTCCTCTGTCCTAGTCCTATTAGATCTCTCAGCGGCTTTTGATACCATCGACCATGGTATCATGCTGCGGCGGTTGAGGGGGTTAGGAATAGGGGGCACCATTCTGCGGTGGTTCTCCTCCTTCCTCTCCGACCGCTCGCAGTTTGTGTTGGCAGGGGGACAGAGGTCGACCTCGAGGCATCTCGCATGGGGAGTGCTGCAAGGGTCGGTCCTCTCGCCCCTCCTGTTCAACATTTATGTGAAGCCGCTGGGTGAGATCATCCGTGGTTTTGGGGTGAAGTGTCACCTGTACGCTGACGACACTCAGCTGTACATCTCCACCCCAGACCACCCCAATGATGCCCTTGATGTGATGTCTCGCTGCCTGGAGGCCGTGCGGGTCTGGATGGGGAGGAACAGGCTCAGACTCAACCCTTCCAAGACCGACTGGCTGTGGCTCCCGGCGTCCCGATATAGTCAGCAGGTGCCATCGCTGACTATTGGGGGTGAATCTTTGCCCCCCACAGAGAGGGCTCGCAATCTGGGTGTCCTCTTGGATGCACGGCTGTCTTTAGAAGAACATATGACGGCCGTGGCCAGGGGGGCCTTTTATCAGGTCCGCCTGATTCGCCAGTTGCAGCCCTTTCTGGATCGGGACGCCCTGCGCACAGTCACTCATGCCCTTGTCACCTCCCGGTTGGACTATTGCAATGCTCTCTACATGGGGCTCCCCTTGAAGAGCACTCGGAGGCTCCAACTGGTCCAGAATGCGGCCGCGCGGGTGGTTATGGGTGCAACCCATTGCGCCCACGTGACACCCCTCCTGCGCGAGCTGCACTGGCTCCCAGTGGTCTTCCGGGTGCAATTCAAGGTGTTGGTCACCACCTTTAAAGCGCTCCATGGCATAGGACCCGGGTACCTTCGAGACCGTCTTCTGCACCAATAACCTCCCACAGGCCAGTCCGCTCCCACAGAGAGGGTCTCCTCAGGGTGCCATCGGCCAAGTCATGTCGGCTGGCGACACCCAGGGGGAGGGCCTTCTCTGTGGGAGCCCCAGCCCCGTGGAATGAACTGCCCCCGGAAATTCGTAAGATTTCTGACCTCCGGGTATTTCGCTGCGCACTCAAGACCCTATTGTTCCGCCAGGCTGGGTTAGCAACATAATTTTTAATTGGATGTTTTAAATTTTGGGGGTTTTAAATTAAGCCAATTATTTAATATTTTTAATTATTTTAATTTGATGTCTATTCTGTTTTTAAATAGGCTGTACACCGCCCTGAGTCCTTTGGGAGAATGGCGGTATAGAAATAAAATTATTATTATTATTATTATTATTATTATTATTATTATTATTATTATTATTATTATTATTATTATATGCAAAAATTATGAATTTAATCCTCAATAATCATCACTATTTAATGCAAAATACCAGACAAATTTCAGCTTTTGGAAATAGGCTTCTCAGGCAGCTCCTAGAAATTGAAAGTTCCTCTAAGAAAGAGATATACCAACATTATGGGTGCTGCAGCTAGAACAAAGACAGACAATTAGCAAATATTAGAGATAACATGGACAGAAGTTCCATGCAGTGCAAAGGGCTATCTGAATTCAAATTTATACAGATACTGGCATGATGGGATAATTAAAGAATAATGCATTTTTAAAAAATGAGCTATCCAATCCACAGAATGAAAGAAACAAAGCCTGCAATATGAGGAAGGACACTCTACCCATTTGACTTCCATTTATAGGTCACCTGTTTGACAGTTGTCCTGTTACACTACCGACCTAGGCAATCCTTTTAACCCAAAGGTCCTATTACAACTGCTGAAGAAAGAACATGAGAAGGCCCCTCTCATTTACAGGAAGAGAACAGGAATGCATTAGTACATGCTTACCTTGTTCCCTACTTCTGTCTTGGCATCTTCCCCAAAATAAAGTTTTGGGGTGGGATGGGTTTTTTACAACCCAAAAAGGTTGCCCATCACAATACAGGCATTTTGAAGATCTTAGAAGCTACTAGAAGAGAGTGCACTAGAAGAATTGGGGCAGCTTGGAGAAAGAGCATGTCAGAAAATTAAACTAGTAGGAAATAACCCGTATAATCTTATGAACTAAACTTTTCCTGGAAATGTGCTCCCACTTCGATACTAATACTACAAAACAAGCATGTAGCTGGAAAGCTTACATTTTCCAGAAGACTTCTCAAATTTGGAACTTATGGTCTTCTGTCGCTAGCTGTACCTAGAATTGGTTATACTGAATCGGACTACTAGGAACTGTAATTCAAGATAAAGAGATCTTAATCCCTGATATAAAGGATGCATAATTCTCCAATCTAAAACACTTCCACCAAATACTAACAGAATATAGGCTAAAATCAGATCCATCTTTCTCGAAAAGTATTTTTGTAATAGCACAGTCTTATACATTTGGCATTTCCCTCTGAGAGAATTATACATATCCTAAGATGGTACATACTTTATTATCTCTAATAACAATAATAATAATAATAATAATAATAATAATAATAATAATAATAATAATAATAATAATAATAATGTAGTGACTTCAAATTAATAGCCAGCAGGGTATGAGTTATCTAAGTTATTTTTTCAAGAATTCATTTGCCCACATTTCATTCTATTTATTAGCACTGAGTACTTTTATAAGGGAGCATATTATGCCTATGAGGCATAAGGAATTTACATTAACAATTCTCATTAGTGTTAATGGCTATTCAATACCTACATAAATCCTCTGTGATAGAAGCATGAGAGTGTCAGTGACAAAAATAAGCAGGAAAGATATTACCTTTGCCAGGCAAAATATTGGATGTTGAGACAGCAGTATATTCCAAACTGTATGTGTTTTACTTGACATCTAAAGTAGGCTTTTAGAAGAGGAATAACCAGCAAGAATGCTTTGTCTGAGCATGCCATGTGTATTAACAAATAAATTTGGATATTTCTATTTTAATTTAGTTAATAGATAAAGAATGATGGACCAACCCACTTCTGAAAAACAATACTTGCATAAGTTACATTCCTATTCATATATATACATTTTTCTTTTCCTCCTTTCCTCCCAAGCTCTACAATTCAAAAATCTTCAGAACGTAATGTTTATTCTCCTTTCTCCAACCCATTCCTTCCTCAATAATTTTTCTTAAAAGTTTTTGGGTAGAGTATCATCTTAGTCATGTTGCATTAGATGTCCTCATTTACAGATTGCAATGGGACAAAAAACACCTAGTATAAATAATTCAAAATCTACTGTATCAACGTGTGTTCTCTGAGTATTCACCATTGGCAAAGCAGATGGATTATTTTTCACATTTAATTGTGTTGATACCTTATCTGCCCCATCGAAAGTGGAGAATGGTATGTGAAACCAAGAACAAATAAAGACAGTTCCTAGGTCCATTATTTAAAGCCAGAGTATGCAATCTACACAATATTACTCTAAAAAAAGAAACAAAAGAAGAGAAAAAAAGACCAAACTTATTATTTACTTTTGTAATACTTGTCTATTACTATGTCAAACATGAAAGAGTTTAGTTCAGAGATAGGTTGTTCAAGAAGATCTGAAAAGATTTAATAACTAGTGTCACAAAAATCTTTTGAATGCCATCTGGATACAAAGGAGTCATTGTAATCACATCCTCTATGATAATACACCAAATGGCTCTTTGCTCAAAATTCAAAGGCATTTAAATCAACATAAATGTTTTAGAACATCTTGCCTTGTTATCCAACATGATGAAAAGAGAAGCATCTATACCAGCATATCATATTCAGGCAAAATGGGAAACAAATCTAACAAACAAACAAACATACATACAAACAAACACTGCTGAAAATGGGAGAGAAATCTACTCATATAAACTACTATTTTCTCAAAAGGAAAAAGCCTTAATTTATCATAGTGTGTTTCTTTTAAAATCATGAGAATGCATAGCGTTGCCTGGTTATATACATGGCTCCTATTGACAAAGGCACAAATTTACAAGTAAAAAACTAGATTTGCAAATTAGTTTAGGTTAAGCACTGGAAACAGAAAAGTGATCCAGTGCCAGCTGGATCTTTTACGGGAACAGCTCATTCAAACAGCTTTCATTAATTGTAAGTATCAACTTTGGTATATAAAATAGCTTCCAAACTGAGTTCTCTGCAGTTACCCAAAAAGAAAGCTAATTCAAATGTCATATAATATGCTCTCTTACAATGTTAGTACAAAGAATACACACATACTTCAGGCACCCTTTTTCAAAGGACTGTGCTTAGATAAGGCCCATTTAGATTAGCCTGATAAAACAGTCAAACACAAAAGCCAAGGAAGATGAAGCTCTGTCTAAATTCAGCAGAGCTAATACTTGCTAAATCACACATGTAACACTTGGGAAGCTGATCTTGAAAAAGCTAAGTAAGCTCATTGTTGGCTGCTATTTAAGTAGAAAGTTCTGGGGCTATATGACTAAGGAAGGGGAAGATGAAAGAACAACCTAGCAATGGAAATAACTTTTCTAGTGTTCTATAGTAGTAGGAAAATTGTATGATCATGTCCACAGAGATGCGGGGAATCAAACTGAACTTGAAAGACGCTTACTCTTTTTAAAATATTTGTGAAGAAAATTATATGTCTCTTTGTTAGGTTAGAATTGTCAATTGTGCATCTCAAAATGGCATCCTTACCTTCAAGAGCTGTAGATAAAGCACAGTTGCTTTTATCAGACATAATTTCTGTAACTATAAAGTTCAAAAACCAATATTGCAAGATTCTGTTTTTTCTGACAAAAAATTCTGTCCCCCGCCCCCCAACAAACCATCAAGAGGGAAAAAAAGTTAGAAAGCTTTTAGCCATGAAAGCCATCTGGGTGACTTTGGACCAGTCACTTTCTCTCAGCCCTCACAGGGTTGTTGTTGTTGTGAGGAAAATAGGAGGTGGAAGGTATGTTGGATATGTTTGCCACTTTAAGTTAGTTGTAAAAATAATAAAGACAGGATATAAATAAATATGTAAAAGAGAGAAAGAGAAAGACGGGGGGCGGGAGGGAGGAAAGAAACTGTTTTCAGAACTGTTTATAAAGTTCTATGTCTAGCACTTTAAAATCTATCCTGATTAGATATTAACTATTCTATCTGCATACAAAGAAGTTTACAAGAATGGCAAAGAAAGAATAAATGGTGCTCAGCCATACTCTGCCTCTTACTATGTAAAATTAAAGAGAGGATAGCTGGCTTGATTGAATGATGCATAAAATCAGATGATACAGTGACAAAATCTCATATATTCACTGAAGTGGTCATCTTCTGTTCAGGGTAGGTTTCTCCCAAAAAAGATCCTGTAATATATGTATTAGAAGGATATTGGAAGCCCCTGAGCAGAGGCTTATTCCTACATAAATACTCAGTGAACCAATGAAATATTTAATACACAGATACTTCCTTATTTAACAGTCAAACAGTTGCTTTTCCCTTAGGCAACTTCTGGAAAAGATTTTCAACCTGAATAAAGAGATTTTTGTGAACTGATCTCCTTACCAATGTACTTCAACTCCATATAGGAATAAATTTCTTTGAATTCAACTGGAACCATTTCACTAATACTTACAGAACTGTTCTGCTTAGTTTTCTGTCCACATTATTAAACACACAGAATCACATATTCTGTATGTTTAATAATGCAGCAATAACAAATTGTAACAAATAATTTGTTGCTCTTTTAGAGCGCACCAGATGAACTATTGGTAGTAGATTAGGGTTAGGGTATATTTATTTATATTCTGCCTTTATTATTTTTACAAATAACTGATGGCAGCAAGCACATCCAATACATCTTCCACCTTCTATTTTCTCCACAACAACCCTATAAGGTGAATTGGGCTGAGAGAATGATTGGTCCAAAATTACCCAGCTGGCTTTCATGACTAAGTAGAGACTAGAATTCAATTCTTCTGCTTTCAAGACTGGTATCTTAACCACTAGATCAACTGGCTTTCAGTATTCCTAGTATTCATTTGCTATTCTATTCTTTGTATGGAATGCTGGCTAAAAATTCTAAGAGTTGGTTTACAATTTATTTAGAGAATGCCAGGATGGGAAAGTATTATACACCTGGGTAGAAAGGATGTAATTTGTTGCCTCAGGCCATGTTTATGCCAGTCCCAAAATGGGAATTTATGTGGTTGAATTCTCTGTTGGAAGAGTAGGATAGAAATATAATCCAAATGTTACAGACAGACAAAATACAACCATATTCAGCTACATTTAACTCTTATTTTCTTCCTCTTTTTAAGGCAAAACTTTTAGTAAACTGAAACATATAATTATGACCACTTGTAAAATAATTCAGCTTCACCGATTTAGAAGAAGGCACCAAATACATTTCAAACACTTTGTTGCTATTTGTTGCTATTTAAGATGGATTTCAAACGCAAACAAATTTGCCATGTCTGGTCATGAGAAAAGCTATTTATGTTAACAGCCTCAATCGTCAAAGTATGTTCTGCCATAAGCCCCATTAAAACTAATGGAGCCTGCACTATCACAGTGACTTGTGAATTGCAACTTATGGCTTTTTCTAAGCTGATCTGGCAGTGGGAAATGACACCCAGTCCTACTTTAAGAGTCCTTTTCATGGCCAGAGAAAGTAATCTGCAAATATATATTTATCCCAATATTATTGTGATTCAAACACTCCTTTTGATAGGAAGAAAAATAATGTGCACCATGAAATAATATTGTTTTGCCAGGCTTCAACTCTTTGTTCTCAGTGGTATGTAATACAGGTAGTTGTCAGTGGTATGTAATATATAATGAAATTTCTGAAAATAGAACAACAAAAATAAATTAAAAAAATAATGGCTCTAGTGTTATAATCTCAGCCCTTCTTCCTTCTTATATGTGACCAGCTTCAGGTTATTTACATGCTTTATTACATCACAACCTGGAAATTGTTGTTTAATTTTGATTTATTTTGGCCTAAATTTATCCAAGTTAAACTGGTAATTAGTTATGGGAAAATTAGTGTGAACAAATTAAATAACTTTAATTTCAATGGCATCATAAGAAAAGAATAAATAGCACACTGCTTATTTCTGGATCCTTTGAAATGCATTTTGTTAAGGAAATGAAAAACTAGAACCAGGGAGGAAAATATGGAATCAATTTCAAAAATTGTAATTATTACAGTTTGAAATCAAATGGCTGAATGAGTTGAGTAACATTATCAAGGCAAGAATACAAAATTTTGATTTGTTTTCAAATCAAAAGAAATCAGACTTTTGATTTGAAAGACTGATAACCCATTAAAAAGTATGTAAAAGATATAAATGCCAATGTGTTCAAAATAACAAAGAAAAAATAAGCATCCAATGTAAATAGTGAGGAAGGAAAATACTAAAGAAGCTGGAGACATTGTAGATCCAGATAAAGCATCACATGGAAACAAAGAGCATGGCAAAAAATTAGTTCTTTGGTTCTTGGTTGAGCTCCAAACTTTTGGGATGCCTTCTGTATAAAAAGCAGCAGTATCACTTCCTTTCATTCTCAAGAAACAATTAAACATATTATTGCCAGAAAATTTGAAGCTCACAATTATTTTGCCATGTCAGTATATGACATAGATGGCCAAAAATAAAAGGGAGATAAACGGTTAAGACACTGGGCATGTCAGCTGGGAAGCTGACAGTCCAGGTTTGAGATATGAGTGACACGTAATGAGATGAGCTCCCATTACTTGCCCCGAGTCCTGCCTGTTACTTGCCCCAGGTTCTGTTTGAAAACATAGAAATGTGAGATTAACAGGTACACTTTGATGGAAAGGTAACAGGGTTCCAATATACCGTCATGCTGGCCACATGACCATGGAAATGTCTTCAGACAATGCTAGCTCCCTCAGCTAAGAAACAGAGATGAGCACCGCCCCCTAAAGTCAGACATAATTGGTCAGGAAGAACTTTACCCTTTCTTTAAACTTCTAAATCAAGCACTGTTAGCTCCCCAAAACAACTCCACCATATTACCTTCAAGAAAATGCACACTATGTTGGAAACCCCGCCTCCCCACAACATCTCTAACACTATGTGAAATGTGGATTAAACATGGATGAATACAAATATTCATATTTTACTATGAAAAGTAGACTGTAGATCCACTAAAATCAATGGGATAAGAGTGAGAAGATTTTGAAAGTTTAACGATTAAGTCAAATTAATTTAAATTTACTCAATTCATCTGAGCTGTAGTGTCTTTGACAAAAGAGGGGGGGAAATAACTATAAAAGTTTGAGTTGAACATGATCTATCTTTTCTGAATATTTATTCCTTTCACTTTTGAAATGAATTAGTTTCCAAACTAAAATATTTACCAATCCACAAACAAGCATACACATGTACATACACACACACACACACACATTGTTTATGTGTGTGTGAGAGAGAAAATGAGAGAGTGAATGGGTAAATCTTCCATTTTTTGTTCTGAATTTGTTCTAGTCATGTTTGCTACATATTTAGTTTATGCCAGAAATGTGCATCGTGTTTCAGTACCAAATGAATGTTGCCTTCTAAATGTTTAGAACAAGAGACAAGTCTCGCTGCATGTGCCAAAATCTTGATTTTTTTCAATTAACTAGCACAATATCAGCATTATTTGAGGTAAATGCTTGGTATACTCTTTTCTCCCCCATAAATCTTTTGCGGGCTGTGTTAGAAAGAAGACAAAGTTAGTACCAAAAAGCCAGAGTTTTAAGCAACAACATTAGAATTGCTGAGTCTAGCATTTTTATATACTGCAAGCTGAAAGTCAAGAAACAGATAAGGAAAAACATAATTTTATTACAAAGAAATTATGCTTGTAAATATTAAGAATACTCTTATATTAATTACAGTTTAAAGTTATTTTCTATTTTGGTTAATTGGTCCTTCATAAGCTTTCATCATAAATGTCAGAAAGCCACTCTCTTCTCTATAGTACATTCATTGACACCGTATAGTGGCTGCAAAAAGTATTTGTCATAGAAATATTGCACCTGAGTATCATTAACAAAATATCTAAAATTCAGTTTAAGCCATGGTTTCTGATTTTCTTCTCTTCAAGACCATCAGTTTTTCAACTGAGACTTCAGCCAAACGGTAGTTTAATTTGCCTAATCATAGCACCATGAGATACCAGAGATGAATATGAAGGCCTCATATTAATGTATCATACTGCTTATATCCTACGAGGTTAGTCTGAACAGTTTTGATTCAGGGCACAATCAACATACTATCTGATAAATAATGACTATAAGGATCTATCTGTTAATGTGCAACATTGTGACAGTGAACAAGATTGATATTTCAACAGTTTTTTCATATGGACATACTTTCACATTTTTAATAAACAGCATAAGATGAAACTAGATAACGTACATCAGTGGTGAAATGTAAAATTTGTTACTACCGGTTCTGTGGGCATGGCTTGGGGGGGGGGGGGTATAATATGACTGAGTGGGCATGGCCAACTTTTTTTAAAAAAAAACTTTTAAAACCATTTTTTCTACAACCTCTTCAGCTGAAGAGGTTGTAAAAAAAATGGTTTTAAAGTCTCTGATGATCCCAGCTGACTTGCCTGATCGGCAGAGGCTTTCTTTCTTTTTTTAAAGCCTCTGACGATCCCAGCTGACTTGCCTGATCGGCAGAGGCTTTTTTTCCTTTTAAAAACATTTTTTCTATAACCTCTTCGGCCAAAGAGGTTGTAAAAAAAATGCTTTTAAAAGCCTCTGATGATCCCAGCTGAGCCACGCAATCATCAGAGGCTTTTTTTTTCTTTTAAATTTTTGGCCAAAGAGGTTGCAGAAAAAATGCTTTTAAAAATTAAAAAAAGCCTCTGATGATTGTGTGGCTCAGCTGGGCAATGGAGGTGGAACCACCCACCTCCATCACTACCGGATTGGGCGATCTGGTCTGAACCGGGAGCATTTCACCGTGATGTACATAGCAACTCACAAAAACTCCACTTCTTCCAGTTTGCTGTACTGATGGGAATCCTAACTGAACTATAGCTTTTATCTCCCCCAAAGAACTGAAAAATCTGTTAGCCACCCAAATTTATATAAACATGATATGTAAATATTATTATATATTTAAGTAAATAATATTACCATAATATAATTAAAATTACAATAATTTAAAAGTATCCCAGCTTGAAGACTTGAGATGCAAAAAATCAGATTGCAAAGAATAATAGGGGTCAGCTGGGGAAGATGTTGATTGGCCAATATGGGTTTAAGAAAGGCTGAAGGAGAAGAAGGAAATTCTCTGTTAGGAGAGACTCTAAAATAAAGACTCTTGGAAAAAGTTATAGGGAAGAAAACAAATATTTAAAAGTTATGTTAATCAAGAAGAGAGGTAATATATTTAGTTGACTACTTTAGTCAAAAGGATCAGCTTGGAAGAATTTGATGATAAAGAGTAAGAGGCAATGGTAATATTATATGTAGTCAAACAATAAACATTGCCCTAGGTTTTAAAAGTAATTACAAGTGTATATCAATAAAACTACAAGGCTGACAAGGAGAAAAGCTAATAGAATTCTCTGCAAAAAATCAAAACCAAGGATCAGGTATTTCAAGAAGTTATACATAAATTATCTATCTATAAAAGTGTAAATAAAAAAGCAAAACAAGTTCAAGTGTAAAGAGTGCATAATACACATAGAAGGTTGGCTACATGATATAAAATGTGCAGAGGTAAACAAGCAAAATGAGGTTTTTGAGAACTTTCTTCTATGTAAGATCCATTATAATCAGAGGAACCACTGGGGAGGTCCTTTTTTTAAAATACTTTCTTTGGTCAAGTGTTATTAGTCACACAGGGAATTCATCTCCAGTGCAGAAGCTCTCAGTGCACATATAAAGCCACAGAATAATAATACGTTTTTACCAGTCCCAGACTATGAATCAAATTAAAGATTAACAACAATAATACCAATAAGGGGGTGAGTAAAGAAGATAGTAAGAAAAAATAATATTACACCCATACTACATGGGTAAATACATATAGACATTAGACAGCATTGTGAGAATCAGTTGTTCTCTACTCCTGATACTATGCTGCCGAATATAGCAAGAGGTAAAACAGAAAGGCTTCTTCTTAAATCCAATCTCATCTCTACAGTTTTAAACATGTTCAGCTAAAGATTGCTACAGCTGCACCACAGGGCCAGTTGTTCAACCTCTCGTCTATATACAGACTCACTGTCTCGAATGAGGCCAATAATCTCTGTATGGTCTTCAATACTTTACAGGGTGGATAAAAATCAATGATTTTTTAAAAAAATCAAAAAAATCAGATTTTTTTTATTTAAATCGGATTTTTTTTTATTTAAATCGGATTTTTTTTATTTAAATCGGATTTTTTAAAATAAAATGCTTTTTGAGGAAAATATATTACCATCCAAAGGTTATTCCATCATGAAATAAAGATTAGTTTTTTAATTATGTAGAATAAGGCTGTATATGTTTAATTTTTTTGGTAAATAAATTCCATTAATCCATTCACAATGTCATGCTCTTCCAGAGGTTTTTGTAAGATTATTGGGCAGTTTCTCTGCCTACAAGGTATTATCACAGATGCTTGGTTTACTTTTGCAGTTTTCAAAACTGAATTTGACTCAGCAGAGATCACATGCCTCTTCTTCACAGCAATAATGTTATAACATGAACAGAGTTGAGAAAAAGACCTTAATCCTATTGTTCTACAAACCTATGAACACAGAATCAACCCCTTCAGTGCTAAGTCTCAAGAAGTTCAGTGAATAGAATAGAAACGATATTTTTCTGATTGTTTGGAGTGGAATAGATCTGCACAAGAAGAAAGTGAAACTAAGTGTGAGGAGGAAGGGGCAAGCAGACAAGCAGTACAAAATGAAAGTGAAACTTTCTGAGCACAATACTGCACAGCCACAGACAGACAAGTCTTTGGATCTTTTTGTGTGTATGACCTGAGGTTTATCACATTCTTTCTTGGAGGAAAAAACCTATAATGGCAGCAGGCCGTAAAAGAGACCCAGTTTGGCAATATTTTAATGAAGTTCCTTTACCTATTGGTAAGGCAGGCATGCGTGCAAACTGCAAACACTGCAACAAAGAAATGCAAGGCCTGGTGGCTCGAATGAGGCAACATCATGAGAAGTGCTGTGATGAAGATGACCAAAGAAACACATTTGAACAGGCAGGATCTTCAGGTTGGTAAACATTTTTATTGAATCATATTTCTAAAGACTGCCTTGAACTGTCATGTTTGAGCAAAATTATATTTCTTATTATAACTGCATGTTACTGTCATTTGGTACAGTTATGAAGAAAAGCAAATATTCCTTTTGGGACAGTGCTGTGTACAATAAGCAGAAATTGTATAAACAATAAAATAACAGCATTGACTTTTTTTTAGGGGAATTCATGGATTCTGGAAACTATCCACCTTCAAGATCACCATCTTCCTGTTCTACAGTTTCAGAGTTATCCATCCAGGATAGTGCTTCATTAGTATCATCATCATCAGACACCCACAGCCACATATCACTATCACTTAAAAGAAAGAAAAAACCCTTCCCTCCTGGAACCACCATAGATAAGTTTGTGATAAAAACTAGCAGATTAGAAAAAGAGTTAATTGATGAAAAAATTGCCCAGTTTGTTTATGCAATGAACTCTTCTTTCCGTCTGACTGAGAACCCACATTTCATCAATATGGTTCAGTCACTGAGACCAGGATACAGTCCACCTAGCAGAGCAGATGTTGCAGGGAAACTGCTGGATAAAGTGTATGACAGAGAAATGGAGCAATGTGCAACAGCTCTGGAGGGTAGAATTGTTAACCTCAGTATTGATGGGTGGAGTAATGTCCACAATGATCCTATTGTATGTGCTTGTATAACAACAGAAGAAGGGAAAGTCTTCCTTGCACAAACAATTGATACATCAGGAAATGCACACACAGCAGAATACTTACAAGAAGTGGCAGTAAAGCTATAATAACGTGAACAAAAATTCAAATGTCTAGTACGCAGTTTGGTCACAGACAATGATGCAAATGTATCCAAGATAAGAAGAAATTTAGAAGAGCAGGAAGGGAATACAAAGCTAATAACATATGGTTGCAGTGCTCATTTGCTGCACCTCTTAGCCAAAGACTTAAGTGTTCCAGAAATAAAGACTAATGTTGTTGCAATTGCTAAATACTTCCATAACAATCATTTTGCTGCAGCAGCTCTGAAAAGGATGGGTGGAACCAAGCTAACGCTCCCACAAGATGTTAGATGGAACTCTGTGGTGGACTGTTTTGAGCAGTATATCAAGAACTGGCCTATTCTGGCTTCCGGTTTGGTTTCCGCCGCCGCTGGACGGTCTTTCGGGACCACCAGCCTCGTCGCCTGTAAAGAGCCGTCTCTACAGCTGAGAGACGGCTCGAAAAACTCCGTCTCCTTAAGGAGACGTGAGATAGAGCCGGCGAGGACAGGTAGAGCCCTATGCGAACTCCCCAAAGTTTTTTTTTACTCTTGAGGAGGAAGCAGAATGTGGCTCCCTATACAGCTCGCCGCTGCTCCGGGCGTCGGGGGAACTCTGCTTCTTGCAGAGCCAGGCGATGGGACCAATCCAATCAACAAAATCTAACAGATTGTCTGAACAAATAGGATGAAATCTGGACTTGGAACCCTAAATCGCAAGTATTTCTAACAAATCCTATGAGTGATTTTAAAAGTGAAGAAAGAAAGTTTTTAAAATGGCGACTGGCTGAGGCTTGAGAAGAAGAAAGCTGAAAGCGAAAGTCCTTCCATTTGAATAGCTTAATACGCTACAAAGTATCTGAAACAATAGCGCTGGCTAGAATTGAAGAGAAAAATTTCTATTTTAAGTTTCTTTCTTCCTGGAGACTTGATATTGATATTGTTTGGAGAAAAGTCCTTTTTTCTTTTTTAAAAAAAGAGTTTGTTTGTGGGGCAGGATGGTGTTAAAACAGACAAAGCCAGACAACCAAACTGTGGTGGTGGTGGGGGGGGGGTTTCCCCCATTTACAAATCATATGAGCAAGTTTTGAGCTTGCAGATTCAGAAGAATGGCTCAGACCTAAAGGAATTTGTTTTGGAGGAGATGGCAAGACATGATGAGATTGTGAACCAGAATCTTGAAAAATTCAGGCAGGAAATTAAAGAGTTGGTACAACGAAAGTATGATAATCTGAAACAACAGATTGTAACAGCTTTCAAAACTTTTTCAGAAATAGTTCTAAAGATGGATAAAGATACCAATTTATTAGAGTCTAAAATGAAGGAAGCTGATGATAAGATTTATAATTTGGACAATAAAATACAAAGAATTTATAATGATTTGATAAATATTTAAGACAATAGCTCAGAAGTAAAGTCTAAAATAAAGGAAGCTGACAATGCAGATAATATAAAACAAAGGATTGAAAAAGAAGTTAAATGATGCAATACAGGTCCATGGAATTTGCGGTCAGAATGAGGGGACTACAGGAAAATAACAGAGATGATTTGAGAAAGATGTCTGCTGAAGTTCTGGCTGTGATTTTAAAGGTTAGTCCTGAAGAGGTATCCTGTAAGATTGATAAGGCCTACAGAGTAAATTCCTGGGTGGCAAAGCAAAAGCAGTTGCCTAGAGATGTGGTGATTTACTTTACTGATAAAGGAATAAAAAATGATATTGTGCAAAAGTCTTTTAACTCCACTCCAAAAATGAATGGAAGGAAGATTTGGATATATAAAGAGCTGCCGCCTAAGATGTTAAAAGATAGAAAGGAATTTGGATTTTTGGTGACTGAGCTAAAGAAACAAAACATCCCATTTAGGTGGGATGTTCCAGTTGGTATAATATTGAGATATCAAGGAGAAAGATATCAACTAAATACTGTTGAAAAAGCGGAAGAATTTTACTACAAGGTTCTTAAAATGGATCCAACATCTTCACGTATGCCTTCAGTGTTAGGAACACAGGAGGGGAATAAAGAAAAGCAAAATGAACAAGAGATTAAAACTCAGGCTAAGCCGATGGAGATGGAGGTAATGGAAAAACAACAAGTTACAGAGGCCCTTTTGGACGAGCCGCTTTTGGATTCTCCTTCAGAGGTTATAGCTGGATTACCTATACATATAAGAGAGGCGGCTTTGGATTTTAATGTGATGTCTTTTTTTTTTCTTATTGCAAAAGTTTTACAATTACATTTTCACCCCTTTTCCCCCCCCTCAACCCACCCCAAACTTCCCAACCTCCCTAACCCACCCTAACCCTCCCCTCCCCCCCGGACTTCCACACAATATACTCATATCAGGTAAAAGGAAAAACCCTCCTTTGTATAAAACTTACATAAAACTTGAACCCCTCCCTCCCCCTTATAAATTTTCATCTTCATTACATTAATATATTTCTATCTTAATATAACATTTTCAAATAAAAGCTATTTGATACTTCCTAGTTTGATATTTGTTCTGAACATAATCTATCCACTTTTTCCATTCCCATTCATAAGTCTCTTGTGAACAATCTTTTAAATATGCTGAGATCTTTGTCATCTCTGCAAAACTGGCCATCTTCAAAGTCCATTCCTCGATCGTGGGCAATGCTTCATTTTTCCAGTATTTACCTATCAACAATCTTGCTGCTGTTATCATGTACAATATCAATTTTGTTTCACCCAATGTAAAACCCGTAACTATACCCAATAAAAACAATTGTGGAGAAAATTGAATTTTTTTCTTCAAAACATTCTGCATGACCCACCAAATTTTTATCCAAAAAGCCTTGACTTTCCTACAGGTCCACCAAACATGATAATATGTAGCATCTGAACAATCACATCTCCAACATTTAGGCTGAACATTAGGGTACATACACGACTATTTTTTGGGGTCTAAATGCCATCTATAAAACATTTTATAAAAATTTTCCCTCAAGTTCTGCGCTTGTGTGAATTTAACGTTCTGAACCCAAATTTTTTCCCATGTTTCCAACATCACTGGTTCTGCAAAATTTTGTGCCCACTTAATCATACAATCTTTAACTAATTCAGTTTCTGAATCCCTTTCTAACAAAACATTATAAAGTCTTTTAATATGCATTGGACCTTTCTCTTTTATGTGTCTAACCAATTCTTCCTCATGCATCATAATACCAGTTTTTTGGTCCTCTTTCCATCTCAATTGCAATTGATTATATTGTAACCAAGTTAAATTAATCCCTTCAGCCAACAATGTCTGTAATGTCTTCAGCTGCCATCTGCCCGCATCTGTAAAAAGAACCTCTTTGTATAAAAACCTCCCGAGTGACATTATATTTGTATTCCACAAAGTATGACCAAGATCCAGCCATAGCGGTATTTTATAATCCCATTTGAGTCGGTGCTTCTTCCAAACTCTCAACAAAGAATCTCTAAGTATATGGCTTTTAAATACTTTATCCACTTTGTTGTCATAAAATAAGTAGGCATGCCATCCAAATTCCAAATCAAAACTTTCTGCGTTCAATATTCCAGTCTTTTTTCCTCCAAACCAATCACTTGTTAAAGTCAAAGCTGCTGCATCATAATATAACTGTAGGTTTGGAAGTTTAAGACCTCCCCTTTCTGGAACATCTTGCATAATTTTCATTTTCACTCTCGGCTTTTTCTCGTTCCAGACAAACTTATTCACTCCAGTTTGCCACAATTTCAATTGTTCATCACTATTAAGCACCGGAATCATTTGAAACAAAAAAAGAAATCTTGGCAAAATATTCATCTTAATTGCTGCTATTCTTCCAAGTAGAGATAGCTGCAGTTTTTTCCAAGTCTCCATATCTTTCTGCACCTCTCGCCACAACACCTCATAGTTATTTTGAAACAATTTTGTGTTTGATTCTGCAATCTGAACTCCTAGATATTTTACCTTTGGTACAATCTCAAAACCTGCCCTTCTTTCAAGATCGTGTTTACGATCTTGAGTCATATTTTTGACTATCATCTTTTTTTCTGGTTCAGTCTAAAACCTGAAACTTTACCATAGTCTTGTATAATATCCTTCATCTGGATTATTGATTCCATTGGATGTGTTAGGGTAACAACCAGATCATCTGCGAATGCCTTTATTCTGTAGTCCTCTTGCCTTATCATTATACCTTTCAAGATATTAGAGTCCCGTATTGTATTTAACAAGACTTCTAATGTTAAAATAAATAGAAGTGGGGACAACGGACATCCCTGTCTTGTTCCTTTTTCGATTTTAAACTCTGTTGTCAAACTTCCATTGATAATAATCTGTGCCTTTTGCTCTTGATAAATTGCTGAAACCGCCTGTATAAATTGGTCCCCAAAGTCCATCTTTTTTATAGAAAATTCCAATCCACTCTATCAAAGGCCTTCTCTGCATCCAAGAAAACCAGCACTGCAGGAATCTGTTTATTCTTCTCAAGATATTCCAATAAATCTATTACTTGCCTTACATTGTCCTTCATGTATCTACCCTCGATAAATCCCGCTTGATCATCATGAATCACCTTTTGAATTACTGGCATCAATCTGTTGGCTAATACTTTTGCATAAATTTTATAATCCGTATTCAGAAGAGATATTGGTCTGTAATTCTCCGTTTTTTTAGGACCTGCTTGCTCTTTTGGTATCAAAGAAATATAAGCTGTTGTCCATGATGGGGGTATTTTTCCCCCTTGTTGTATATTACAAAATAAGTCTCTGAGTTGTTCCACCATTTCTGCCTGCAAAGTTTTATAGTACACTGCAGTCAGACCATCCGTTCCAGGAGCTTTAGCTGTTTTTAGTTGTTTAATTGCTGCTATTATCTCCTCCTCTGTTATAGGATAATTCATTCTTTCCTTTTGTTGGTCAGTAATTTTTATAACTCTTTTATTATCTAAATATTTTTCTATAAGTCCATTCTGCACCTCCTCTTTAGCATATAATTTAGTGTAGTAGTCGAGAAAAGCTTCTTTAATTAATTTCTGTTGAAAAATTTCTTTCCCTCCAATATCGATACTATCAATAGTCCGTATACTCTGTTTTTTCCTCAGTGTGTAGGCCAACCACCTGCCCGGTTTATTGGCATTGCAGAATGTATTGTGCTTCGCATATTGTAAATTTGTTGCAACTTGTTCCGCCATAAGCATTTGGAATTGATCTTTCAAAAGTTTTATAACACCACGTATTCTTTCATCTGTTGGGTTTTTAATAAGTAACTGTTCTTTATTCTTTATTTCTGCTTCCAATTCAAGTCTTTTCTTTTGTCGAATCAATCTGTGTTTAGAGTTCATATAAATAAGCACCCCTCTCATATAAGCCTTGCTTGCATCCCACACAATTTCCATTGGAGTGCCTTTATTCAGATTCATTTCAAAAAACTCTTTCAAGTACTTTTTAAGTTCTATTATATTTTTTTCATATCTGAACAAGTTTTCATTTAATCTCCAAGAGCGTCTCTCAGTCTTACTTATCTCAATTTCTATCCATACTGGGCTATGGTCAGTCAAAGTTGTTGGCAAAATCTTTGTTCTTTTTGTCCTGACAAGTAAATCATCTGACAACAAAATGAAATCAATCCTAAAGAAGGATATATGTCTATCAGAAAAAAAAGTATAATCCAGTTCTTTTGGATTGTGTATTCTCCAAATATCTTTTATTTCCAAGTCTTCTTTCATGTCAAAAAAAGTCTGTGGTAGTCTAATCCTTGACTTCGCCAAAGTCTTTTTATCTAATTTAGAATCAATTACTCCATTCCAGTCTCCCATAATTAAAATAGATCTATAATCCCATTGTAGTATTTCAGTATGTAGCATTTTGTAAAAGTGGTCCTGTTGTTGATTGGGAGCATAAATTCCAATCAAAAGAATTTGGCCATTTGCTGAAAGTAGTTCAATTGCTACAAACCTACCATCTTGATCTGCTTCTATAAGTTTGGCTGTTAATTTTTTATTTACATAAATAACCACACCATTCTTTTTTTGGTTAGTTGAAGATATAAAGTGTGTTCCTAATTTGGAATTTTTCAAATAGTTTTGATCTTGAACTGTAATATGCGTTTCTTGTAAACAAATTATATCATTATTAAATTGTTTCAAATATGCAAATACTTTCTTCTTTTTCTGTGCTGAGTTCAATCCATTCACATTCCAAGATAAGCATTTAATCATCATCATTATCTTTCTGGAGCAAAGAGCAGAATAACCGGATGTCTTCCGGAATCTTCGATCCTGCATTCCCCATGTCTCCAGTCTCTTGTGTAGTACTCTTAGCTCCCTTTTTATCTTGTCTTTCCTGTTGTTGTTTTTCTTTAAGTTGCTTGGATTTTGCTCGGGTTATACGCTGATCCTTAACTTCAGCCATCCAGACCGGCTCCAGAATTGGAGAAGATTCCAACAAAGGCTCATCCAAAAAAACCCCTTCAGCGCCCTTCAATTCCTCTGATTCCTGCTTAGACTGTTCTTGCGGTTCTTGTTGAAGTTGCTTCTTATCACTCTCCTTAATCTCCAGAACTGTAGATGTACGTGGAGATGGTGTTCTTTCTTTAAAGATGTTAGTTTAAAATTGCTCCGCCTTCTCCACAGTATTCAAACGATATCTCTCTCCCTTATATCTCAGAATTATACCAGTTGGAGCATCCCACTGAAATGGTATCTGATAGTTTGCAATTCTTTAACAAGAAAGCCAAAGTCTTTTCTGGATTTCAACATTTTTAGGTGGTAACTCTTTGTAGAGTGTAATTTGCGAACCCCCCACTTGCACAGAGGTATGAAAAGATTTTTGCAGGATATCATTTCTTATTGCTCTATCCGTAAAATATATGACCACATCTCTAGGCAATTGTCTTTGTCTGGCCACCCAGGAATTCACTCTGTAAATTTTGTCTATTTTGTAAAAAACCATATCAGGATTAATTTTTAGAATCACAGCCAAGGCCTCAGCACAGACCTGTCTCAAATCCTGTCTGTCCTCTTCTCTAATTCCTCGAAGCCGTATAGCGAATTCCATTGCCCTGAATTGCATCATAGCAATTTCATTTTCAACTCTCTGCATTTTATCATCAACATCAAAAAATTTGTGATCATTATCTTTCATCTTAACATTGACTTCTGATTTAAATTCATCCACTTTTGAATCAACTTTAATAATAAATTCTGCCAGGCCAGACGCCACATCTGATATTTTTTTGGTCACCTTATTTTGATTCTGTTTCATTTCCTGCATAATTTCCTGTTGAGACTTTTGAAGTTTATCATCTATTTCCTGTTGGGCTTTTTGAAATTTATCATCCAAAATTTTTGAAATAAATTCTTTTAAATCTCCCATATCAAAATCTTTTTTCTGAGTTTGTAACTGTTGAGCAGGAGAAATCTGCGTTTCATGTTTGCGTGTGGGGGATCCCCCCCCGGTGGCTTGCCTTCCTGCTTCTTTGAAGCCATCCTGCCACGTAAGCTAGTTTTTCTGAAGAGGGAAGTTCCTTTTCCTCTCCCACCTCCACAAAGCCTTCTAAAAATGTCCCCCAGATTTAATCAAATCAAAACTGTGGTGATGCAAAGTCAAGTATTAAAAAGGGAGAATTTTTTCTCTTGTTTCTGTTGTTGCAACCGAAGCAACTTTGTAGCAACTTATTAACTTTGTAACAAAGCAAGATGACTTCACCAATCCACACTTGCTGATTCGTTCACTCTAATGCTGAGCGCCATATTTTTTCAAGTCACTTTCACTCATTCGCATTTTTTTTTCCTTCAGATTAAGAAATCAACAAAGTGCTAATACTTGCAGTTCCGAGTTTCAGGGTTCAAGTAGATTTCCGCTACTTGTTTAGGTTATTTCCTTTCTCTTTTGAAGTTTCCTGCAGCCGGCTTGTTCTGCAAAAGCAGAATCGTCCCACGCCGCCCGGAGTCTCAGCAGGTTGGGAGGGAGCCACGCCTGTTTCCTCCCCAGAAACAATTCCCTGGGGGGGTTACAGGGGCTTGACCTGTGCCCTGCTGCCTCTCCTCCAAGAATCCTGAGGATTTTGAAGTTTTCAAGCCGCTTCTCGATCGTGAAGCGGCTCTACAAGCGGCTGGGCTGGCGGTGCTTCAAAAGGCACCGTCGTCGCCGAAGACAGAGAAACCGGAAGTCCAATGTGATGTCTTATCAAGTTACAGACCAGCATGGAACTCAATCAGCTGATATACAAGTCCTAGAAAGGCAACTAGGATGGAGATCTAAACCACAAAAAGTTAAGAAAAGAAAAAGCAGGTCCTACAAAACTAAAAAAATTTAAACTAAACAACAGTCTAATGCCAGTTACTTAAGAGACGATTAAATATAATAAGTGGGATTTATAGATGGCTGATACATGAAAATATAGCTGAGGCAAATTATTGACTTAGACTATTTTGAGAAGAATAACAGATCTCTGCAGTGCTGGTGCTTTTGGGATGTGGAAGATGGCCTCTGATTGAGTGGACTGGAACTTTCTATTTTGGACTCTTTGAAAAATGGATTACGTATATGCTGAGTTATAAGGCAAGAGAACTATGGGATTGGGGCATGCAGAAGATCTGGTTGTTATCCCCATGTGGTGGTTGGAATTAACAATCTAGATAAAAGACACTACAGAAGATACCATATGGAATATAAATATAAAGTCACTCGGGTGGTTTTTTATATACGAAAATATTTATTATTGATGGGGGCAGATGGTAATGGAAGATACTGAATATACTGTTGGAAGCTGAACCTGATGTTGCCCTAACATGGGCGATGGAATTAATAATCTAGTTGAAAGACGTTACAGAAGACATTATATGGATTATAAATTTAAAGTCATTTGAGGATTTTATTCATATATGGAAATATTTTTGTAGTTGTGTGGTGTGGGGAGAAGAACAAAGATATTAAAAATATTATGTATGGTAGACCTGTAGGAAAATGGGTGGAGATGGGTTAGGTTATTGATTGTTTAGTTTAGGAAAAGGGATGTTATGTTTAGATATAAATATACGTAAAAGATTTGAATTAGGAGATATATGTATGGGGGAGGAAATGGGTAGATTATGAGCCGAATAAATGTCAAATTAGGTTTTATTATATAGTTTTATAGCTGAAGGTTGCTTTGAAATGTATAGTATACAGGGGATATAATAACAATATTAGAAAGAAATGGTTAGCATGTGTGGGGGGTGTAAAAGGATGGTAAAGTATTATAGAATTTGATATCAATCTGGATTTTATTTTTGGAGAAGCCATGAGGGGTGGGGTGGGTGAGGGGGGTTAGGGAGGAGGAGGGGGAAAAAAAGGGGGGGGGGAAATCTGTATTTGAAAAACTTTTTCAATTAAAAAAAAAAAGAACTGGCCTCTTCTGATGACAGTTTGTGAAGAAAATCGAGATAAAATAGATGGCACTGTCACGGCCAAAATCCTCAACATTGGCCTTAAGAGAAATGTTGAACATATGCTGAGCATCCTGAAACCCATCTCTGAAGCTTTAAACAAAATACAGAAAAATAGCTGTTTTATTGCTGATGCTGTTGAAATTTGGAAGGAACTGAGTGAACACTTAAAAACAGAACTACACATGGACAGAATTAAATTACAAGCATAAAAAAAACGAATGGGACAAGTGCTGTCTCCAGCTCATTTTTTGGCAAATATTGTCAATATCCAGTATCAGGGTCAAAACTTAAGTGCTGAGGAAGAGCAGTTAGCTATGACATGGGTATCTAGCAATCATCCATCTGTAATGCCAACTATAATAAACTAAACTAAGGGGGAACCATTCAAGAAATATATGTTTGCTGAAGGTATTTTAAAGAAAATCACACCAGTGAACTGGTGGAAGTCACTTAAGCACTTGAATTTAGAGACTGTTCAAAATGATTTCACTTTAACAGCAGTAGCTTCTTCTGCAGGCGTTGAAAGAATATTCTCTTCCTTTGGACTCATTCATTCTAAATTGAGAAATCGTTTGGAACCCAATAAAGCAGGAAAGCTTGTTTTTCTTTTCCAGATTATGAACAAAGAAGAAGATGAAGATGACGAATGAGCTACAGAGGACAGTATTTAAGTTTTTCATGTGTAGGCTGGGCTGACAGTCTAAGTTTCTTAAAATATATATATATTGTTTAGCCAAATTAGTTAACAAACACGGATGTTTGTTTAAGCAAATAACATATGCTGTAATGTTATTGTTTCAGTTGAATAAATCTATTTAAATTGTTATTATTAAGGTAATGATTATTTTTCTCCTTCCTAAGTACAACCGAAAAGTTGTCCAAATATGAATGATTAACCTATTAAACTGGGGATAAAAAACTAATATGAAAAGTTGTTATTCTAAAAATCTTCATCTACTTGCATATTAAAGTTATACCAGCAAGAATTAGTCTTTATGTAGAAAACTATGATTTAAATCAAGCCTTACTGACTAGTGATTTAAATCGTAATTTAAATCAATTTGATTTAAATCAAATCTACCCTGATACTTTAACAGAGCATTTTCTTGAAATGCAGTCATTGGTACTGTCATGCCTCCAGCATATAGTTTGGATATATGCTGCTGTTGTTCTCTGGCCCCTTCTAGCGGCCAGAGCCAAATACCAATCTTTATTATTTGGAAACTGATCTGGCCCTTTAAGACATCCATCTTCCATCACTCCTCATTCCAAAAATAAGTGCATCCTGGTAAACCAGACTCCTTGAGCAGTCTCAGGAAACAGAAGCATATGGAAGAACCCAGCCTAATCTGTTACACATGTTCATCTGAAGACAAAAATCCACATCCCATACATACAGCATCTTCTTGTTCTTCTTGTTCCATATCTGTCATTGGACGTTGGCGATCATGTTGGCAATCCTATTTTTGTCAACAACCGTATGAAAAAGTGTTGCTGAGTTTTTTCCAAACAAGTCCTTAGGTTTTGAAGCCATGATATTCTTCTTCTGCCTGGACCTCAGTCCTTCAGTCTTTCCCTGGAGGATTAAGTGAAGGATGCCGTATTTTTCTGGGTGTCACATACACACAGCATAGCTGATGAGATTTAGATTGATCTGGGTTTGTTATTGTTATAACAATAACACCACTTCAACATCTCAACACCACTTATTTTATATTTGCTCACTGTATGTATTTCTGTTTTTCCTAGTTTAGCCCATCCTGTTCCTTCAATAAAACATCCTGATCTACACACATGGTCTGTTTTATTGGAGAATAGGTGGGTTTAGAGGCATGTCAAGCTGCACGCAGAGTAATGTGTAGCAAAGACAGAACAGGTATATATAAACAGAGAAGAACAGTGGAGAGAGTACACAGCCTTGTGCTAATTGCCTGGGTATTAAATGTAATACCTCCCTAGCTGTTAACTTTTCCTAGCTTCATGTTGCTTTCTATCTGTAAAAAGTTGGTAATCAACCTACAAGTATGAACAGGCACAGTGAGCTGAATCAGTTTAGAGCATGGGCATCAAACTCAGTTTCACTGGGGGCCATATTAGCATTAGGGTGGCCCTCAACAAAGGGCCAGTAGCATGTAGGACTATGATAACTCACAGTAGCCAGGTGGATGTGGCAGGTAGGTGTGGCTGAGTGGTCACAGCCAGGTCACTCTGACTAGGTGGGTGTGCTTGGTGGGCATGGTCAGCTCAACGCTGCTCACTGGGCGCAGCTGACTTGGGACGACTGGGTTGGGATGGAATAAGTTGCACCAGCTAATTTGCTGTGGAGACAATTTGCTGTCCCACAAGTTCCTCGCCTCCCCAAACTGCTGGTAGTCAGGTGCGCACGCACATGCGCGCGCACGCACACACACACAGCATTCCAAGTTTGGGGACTTTTATTCACAGAGGAAAGAGAGGGCCTTCTCCCCAAGTCCCATGATTGGCAGTTTGTAAGCTCAGATATGGATAAAAGTCTCCAAGCTTGGTTTGTGTGTGTGTGGGGGGGGGGGGGGAGGGAGGCTGGCCCTTCTTGAAAGGGAATCCCCATTTCCAATTACACGTGGTAAGTATGCTGGCTTGTTAGGGCAGCCTTCCCTCATGCAGCTCCTTTGCCGCCAACCCCTCCTTCTCTCCAGAGATCTGTCAAGACAGAAGTTGGACTCAGAGGAAACTGCTTCCTGAAAACTTTCTCCTTTGTGCTTCCATACACAGCATCATCCTCCGCCTTGGGGTGGTGGGGGCAAGGCTGGGTGGGGGATCTGGAGGTCTCCAGCAGAGGAAAGAGAAACTAGGGCGAGCATCAAAGTATCATTCATCAGAGGAGCCTCGCCATCCCTCTTACCCCATGCAGAGGAACCCCATTCAGTGGCGGAATCCTGGGCAGTGGAGAGCAAGTGCACAGCCCAGCCCTCGAGCTCCTGGACACAGGACCCTGCAGCCGTCCCAGCCCTGCTTCCCTGAGTGGGCACCTGGCTGCACTTACCTTTTCCTTAAGGCTGCTGCTGCTGCTGCTGCTGTGCTTGTATTCCTTGGTCATGCCTGGTTAGGGCTCCACACCTGTCCTGACCAATGCTGGCCTCCTGCCCATCCCTGGCCTTGAGAGCTGGGCACAGAGCCAAATCACATATGCAGCAGAAAGCAAAGTGTGTGGGTCAGAGGGAGGCCCACTCCCTCTCCATGCAAGGAGACCCGGTTTTTTAAGCAAAGCATCCTCAGAGATAGGATGAGAGAGCACCAGGAGAAGCTAGGAAGAGGGAGCAAGGGGGATGGCAAAAGGGCAGCAGGACTGGTGGTGGCCAAGTGCTAAGGCAGGACTTCCTTCACACCATCTCTCACTCTCATTCCAATCTCCTTCCTTCCTTCCTTCCTTCCTTCCTTCCTTCCTTCCTTCCTTCCCTCCTTCCTTCCCTCTTTCCTTCTCATTCCCATCTCCTTCCTTTCTTCCTCCCTCCCTCCTTCCACACCCAGGAAGGGATGAGGGGAGGGGTAGAGGGCGGCAGTACAGCCAGTGCCCGTGATTTTCCCACATGAAGGCAGGGCAGGAGATGGACAGGAGTCATCCCGATGAATTGGAAGTGCTCATGGGCTGTGGGTCCAGTGAGCGGGCCATGGAGGTGGCAGAGGCATTGTTGGTGGGCAAAATGCTGCTGATGGGGCTCTATGCATTGGTCTACTACAACTTTGTGGTGACAGTGCTTATTACATATCAGCTGCGCATCAGCCCCTGACACTTGCCACTTCCTGTATAGCGCCCAACTGGGCTGGGTGGGCTGGGGGCCAGCCCATCACTGACTCCAGGGCAGTCCAAAAGGGCAGATCTAACCACATTGTGGGCCAAATCTGGCCCACAGGCCTTGAGTTTGACATGTCTGGTTTAGACTGAAGAATTTCTGGAATGATGGTATTAATGCTGAGCTGAAAGATAAGGTTCTACTCTGGGCAAGCAAATGGGGGGGGGGGTGTTTATAAAATGAAACAGACTTTTCGGCTACTTTATGGAGGTAAAAGAGCATAAAAATATTGCTTCAATCCACTGAGGAAATGTAAAAATAATAAACTAAAATAAATAGTAAGAATCATTCACTCTCCAGATCAGTTCAACAGATTTCAATTACTTTAATTTGAAGGCAGATCAGTTGATCACTAAATCCAACAGGTCTCCTATCTCCTTCATTTTGTTATTTTTTTCTAAGCGATGTTCTAGGTTGCTACTTTGGCAAAACTGAGGTCTTCATGGCATAATGGAGGTCTCAAAGAATAGACCGAGATCTTCCTCCTTTACTCCTTTATAGACTAGTGAAAATCTATTACATAATACTCAGATTCATCTTAAGGTCAATCAGTCATCAATCAAATCCATGTACACTTCCAATATTGAAAAATTAAGGAAATGTTCAGTAAGACTATAGTTTTCTATTCAGTGAAATAATTGGATATTGTAAAATCCGGATCAGAACTTTACTTTTAAAAAAGTTCACAAATATATTCATTTAGTCCATGTGGATGCTAAAATCAACTTTGAAGAACAACTGTGAGTCAACATATATACATATAAGCAGATAGGCCTGCACACAGATTAAATTTAGCATTGAAAAACTATTAATAAAGTGAAAAGCAATATCATAAAGGTAACATTTGAAGAAAATAAAAGCACAATTCTTTGTTATCAGTTTTCTTCATATGTAATTTTCAAATATTTTTTGAGCCACTAAACCATTCGGTCTGCACTGTGATATTTTAAGTGGTTCTTTTTCAGCTGCCCCAGTACTTCAGGTTGTGGATTTATTCATGTGTCCTGCCAAATTCTGTGTATTACACAAAATAAAGACCTAATGGAGCCTCTGAGTCTGTATAATTTCAATAGCACTGAATCTGCAACAATTTAACTAATTATGTCAGTGATTCACCGTAACAATTTGTTTTCACAATTTCAGTCACAAATTGACTTCTGTGGACCTTACATCATACTTAAGTGGTCAGTAGAGGGGGCGTGCATAAGTGCACTAATGTGCCTATCATGCCTGTCATTGTATTTTTATTCTTTTATTTTTGTTCTCGTTTTTGTGTGACAAATTCTAATAAATAAATATAAATAAATAAATAAACAAGCAGGATGGAAGTACAATATTAAATCCTTAAAGAAACGTGAAAAGCCATACCAAATTTTATTACTAGGAAAAATAAGCACTTCAGCTACTGTATGCAGAATATATTCTTTAAAGTTGATTGTTAACTATATAATGTAAAAGATAAAAGGTAAAAATATAACTGTCAAATATTCTATAGGAATCTATCTATACACAAGGTCCGTCTGCTTCAAGTGCTTTTTCACCTCTCCTGTTACCTATTTACAAAATGGTCACCATTTTGTTTGTTATCATACATGGCATAAATGTAGTACTACTGTACAAATACTGTACCATACTCCCTTTCCCAAACTACTTAAAATACCTATTGCATATAACATATTCATTTAAGCTAGAATTCCCATCCTTTTAGCTATATATATATTATTATTAAATGGCTTCACTACTATACACTGAACTTTTTCTCTGTTTCCAATCCTTCCCATTGCCTCAGTATGATTTTGAGTTTATTAGGCTTCTGTCACCATGAAAAGAATGCAAACAGCAACATTTAACTGAGATGTTTGGACACTCACCTTACACCCCTCACAAGCACTGACACCATAGTGATATCCAGAAGATTTGTCCTGACAAACAAAACAGGGCTTGTAAACACGAGGGGGAGGAAGTGGGGAAGGTGGACTGGGAACAAGTTCCTCAGAACTGGTGCTCTGAGTTTCAATTGCTAAAAAGAGAGAAAGAGAGAAAGAAAGATAATTTTAGTACATTTAACTATTGATATTGCTGCGGTGCAGTGCTAATAGCAGAGACAAGTTAAGACTTTCATTAACTGCCTGTCCTTTTCCCAAGTCTTCAAAATATACATAATAAATTCAGAGAACACCTGAAGTTTTTACTTTTTTATGTATGCTGACGTTTATAGCACCACACACACAGTCAGACAGATAATATCATTCAATCAACATAATCCCAGACTACCTCAAACTGATCAAGAAATGAATCCACATTGATCCCATCCATTCAGCAATATCCACAGAGTATTAAAAACCAGTCAAAATGGCCCATCTGATGGTGCATCAAAACTTTTTTCTTTTCAAATGTCTATCACACCATCACTGTAATGTGACTTAGTTGCTGGCTAAGATAGCCCAAACATTTTTTTAAATTACACCTAATGGTAGTTATAAATTACCACCTACTGGTAGTTATATATGTGTGCGTGTGTGTGTGTGTGTGTGTGTGTGTGTAGGTCTTTGGTTATTCAGGTTTTCTCCTGCGTAAAATTGGAGGTGTCTTGGTGACGTTTCGACAAAGTCTGATTCCTCATCTTCAGGCTGGTGTTGCTTCGCATTTGTGGTCGTGCCACATCTTCATGGTGGGTGTCAGTTTGCTTCATGTATGGATTGGAGGGGTTTAAAGTGGCTAATGATGCAGCTGTGATCTGGCTTCTGGTTTGTGGTCGTGCCTCATCGGTGTGGGTTTGCTTTTTGCGTGGATGTGTGGTGGTGACATCCTGTGTGGTTTTCGTGAGTGTGGGTCTGGTGTCATTCTTTGTGTTAGGAACTCGTTTGTCAATGAGGGCTCAAATCCCCCTATCCCCCATCCTAAGAAACCCCAAAGGCAAAATTGAGTTAGAAAATCAAGGAGTATATGAAATCCCATGCATCGCCTGCCACACCACATACATCGGACAAACCAACAGAAGAATAAGTGCACACATTGAAGAACACAAGAACTCAGTCAGAAAAGAGGAACCAACTTCTTCCCTGGTCCAACACCTTAAAGCCACAGGACATGATATTGACTTTAAAAAGACCAGAACTATCGCCAAAACTGAACACTTTAATAACAGAATAATCAGAGAAGCCATCATGATAGAAAAACACCCACACAGCATGAATAAACGAGATGATACTTCCCGCCTACCAGCCATTTGTCCTGTGGCTTTAAGGTGTTGGACCAGGGAAGAAGTTGGTTCCTCTTTTCTGACTGAGTTCTTGTGTTCTTCAATGCACTTATTCTTCTGTTGGCTTGTCCGATGTATGTGGTGGGGCAGGCAGTGCATGGGATTTCATATACTCCTTGATTTTCTAACTCAAGTTTGTCTTTGGGGTTTCTTAGGATGGTGCATATTTTTTGGTTTGTGCAGAATGCTGTCTTGATGTTGTGTTTGTGGAGGATCTTGCTGATTCTGTCTGTGGTGCCTTTTATGTATGGGAGGAGGGCTTTGCCGTTTTCTTGTTCTCTGTCTTGGATTTTAGTGGGGGTTTCTTTTTGGATTAGGTTGGTAATCTTATTTCTTTGGAATTTGTTGGATGTTAGTACGTTAGTGAGAGTGTGTAGTTCGGTTTTTAGGTGTTGTTCATGAGCTAAGCGTTTTGTTCTGGAGATGAGTGTCTTGGCTATGGAGTGGTGGTATGAGACTGCGTGCAGATAGCGGTTTGTGTGTGTTTTCTTCTGGTAGATGGTGTGTCCTAAGGAGCCATTGGATTTCTTGTAGATTAAGACATCCAGGAAGGGAAGTTGGTTGTTAGCTTCTGTTTCCATGGTGAACTGTATTTTGGGATGTAGGCTGTTGAAGTGTGTGAGGAAGTTGTCCAGTTTTTCTTTCCCGTGTGGCCAGATTATGAAGGTGTCGTCTACATATCTGAGCCAGAGTTTGGGTTTGTGATCAGATTTTTCTAGAGCTTGGGTTTCAAAGTGTTCCATGTAGAGGTTTGCAATGACAGGTGAGAGGGGTGATCCCATGGGTGCTCCTTCTATTTGTTTGTATTTTTGTCCATTATAGATAACCCCTTACTTACATATTATTTTGTATAACCAATTGGCCCTAATAAAGATACAGCTATCAGCAAGCAGAAGCAGCTATAGTGATATTGGAAAAATATATATGCAGCATTACACTTGGTTTATGCTTCAAATGCACAGAAAATTCCAAGTGGGAAATCCCAAGACTGAGAATCAAAAATAACCTGAAATAAAATTGAAACATCCAGTGAATATGGCCAACTGAATTCACACCCAGGGTGGGATCCTAAAAGTTTTTTCCCTGGGCTGCAGCTCTTCAACTACTAATGGAAGGAACGGGCATTCCTTCAGTTTATATGATTCTCCTGGTTTAGGGAGAGTCTTAGAATTACCCCTCCATATCCTCAGATACAGCAGAGGGTTGCAAGTAACTTCAGGAGCTGCGCTTCAAAACAACTGTGGGCTGAAAGGTGGGGGGGGGATGCAATTTGTTCGTTATTGAAGAAGTAGCCATTTTGAATTTTACTTTTCAAATGGACAGTAAGTTGTGCCTTTCATTTCTTAATCACCTTTACGGACTATCTATCTTTACTAAGGTAAAAGATGCTCTCTTTAGTCACAGTTTGCTACTCTTTTTTAAAGACCTGAGCCATTTTGGGGATTTCTTCAGTTAAACAACAAGGAAGAAGACTGCTTAGCAAGCCAAAATAAGGAACTGTGGGCAAAAAGAAAAAAAGCTGACGGAGAAACAAAAAGGTAAAAGTTGTTGTTTTAGTTTATTATATGTAGTAATTTGTAGCTTGGTCTTGTGGGATGGCTAAAACTTTCTGATTTTTATGATTTCTGAATAGCGAGCAATTTTTAAGTGACTTATAAAAAAAACCCTACTCTCTGACCAAAAAGTAAGTCAAGATGGAGGAGCAAATTATTACAGATGTATTTGAAAATTTTCTAAATAAATGTTTGTAGATTAGCTCCAAGGATGATAAAAAAAAATCTTCTCAAACTACTTTAGAGATGCAAACATGTATAGAAAATTACCAAACTACGGAGGCTTTTTCACAAGTAGCTGAAAATGCAGAGGAGTCAACTGCAATTTTGGAATACAAACTTTACACCAATTTTTATTACGATGGTTTAAATATAAATCTCTCAACACAACTGAAAGAAGAGTGCCAAGAAAATCTGCAACTTTAAAAAGACAAATTTGGAACTTTTTCTTTAAGGACATTAACAAGGTTGAGAAATCCTTGAGAAAAAGGGAAGCTTATAACCAGTGATATATTCAAATAATTTAACAACCAGTTCTGTGCCCTAATGACTGGCTGGGTAGGCATGGACGGATGGACATGTGAATGGCTGGGTGTGGCCAACTCAACGTCACCTCATCACCAGCCCTGCCTCCCGGCCACTCACCTCAAAGGCAGAGGTGGGATTCAGCTGGTTCAGACCGGTTCGGGCTATCCCACCACTGGCTAGCTCTGCCCCTGCCCGATTTTCGGCCCATTTTGAGATCCACGAGTCTTAAAGTTGCCAAGGTTGGATACCTCTGAGCTAGATCCTCTGATAGATCAATGTTTTTCAAATTTGGCAACTTTTAAGATGTGTAGACTTCAGCTTCCAGAAGTCTATTGGAATACTGTTCGGGCAATTCTGGAAGTCCACACATTTTAAATAAATAAGTAAATAAATAATTTTATTTCTATATTGCCCTTCTCCCAAAGACTCAGGGCGGTGTACAGCCTATTAAAAGCACAAAGACAGACATCAGTTAAAAATAATTAAAATTATTAAATAATTTCGGCTCAAATTTAAAAACCCAAAAATTTAAAACACCCTATTTAAAAATCATTACATTGATAGCCCGGCCTGGCGGAACAACAGGGTCTTGAGGGTATAGCGTAATACACGGAGGTCGGAGATCTTACGCATTTCCGGGGGCAGTTCATTCCACAGGGCATTCCACAGGGCATTTTAGGATTTTAAATTTGAAAAGCCCTGTCAAAAATGGGCAAATTAAGATCCTTTTTAGGGAACTGCTTTGGTCTCCTTTAAAAAAAAAATAAATTACAAATTAGCCTGACTATCTATGAAGGAAAACTCTAATAGAAACATGCTTTATGCATAAAAATATGGAAAGGCATCTAAGGATCACTAATCTCCCCATCTTCACGGACCATAATTTATGAGAAGAAGTTCGCAATTATCTCAACAGAAGTTTTCCTCAGCTCTGCTTTGCCTGAATATGCAATATCTATTCTCTGTCATTGAGCTGTGATCATTCTGGCCCTAAAAATAGACACAAAGTTCTCTCAATCACAAGAATTGTCTCCCATTCTCTTTATTTATAATATAGGACCCTAAAAATAGACACAAAGTTCTCCCAAAGATGAAACTGTCCTCCTCTGTCTTTTTTTATATTCTGGAATAGTCAGATAATGAGGAAAAGCTGAGCAGGAGAGATACATGGACAGGCATTATTATTGATTGATTTATCCTAGAACGGTTATCAATGGAAAAAAGGGACTTTTACACTGATACTTAAGATACCCTACCCCACCCCATTACTATTTTGGGGGGGGGGTCTCTTGGTTTTCTTCCCTTCTTTCCTTGATTTCTTTCCAAAGAGTCTACTTGTTGTCCAGCTAAATGTGCTAAAGACAGATGTGTGTTTTAAAGCAGAACCTGTTTTGCAAAGAGATGTACTGATATGAGGAAAAGGTCCAAGTGGGTGGAAAGATTTTTGGCCCTCTTTCAAACTTATTTTCTCAGAATTGGTTCTATAACTGGATGTAAAGTTTATTAGTACAGAAATTGTAATTGGAGCAAAGAAGGAAGCAGGGGGCTTTAGGAAGACAACATTATGGCAATTCAAGTTTTTGATGAAATTTTCTTGTTTTTCTTATTTTCATATCTTGGCTTTAAATCAACCCAAAGACATTACATTTATTCAACATAATCTATATATAGAGTATGGGAACTTATATCAATTTTTTTCCACAAAGTTTCGCTATAGTCCAGATGTTATTGTGCTTAGTAGTGCAATTTGATATTATTTCATATGGTTGTGTAATAATCCAAATTCAGAAGGGGGGAATATGCTTTGGGATGAAGCTCACTTTGTGTTTGCCAGCAAATGTTTAAAAGATTTGTGCAGCGGGGCATGAAAAAGCACAATGGATGTGAGGAATTGAGAGGTCTTGTGTGCCCACACAAGAATTCCTCTTCCCCTTTCAAATCCAGATTGTTGTACAGCTTCAAGAGATGTAATTGAAGATTTGAAATCTTCATTTTTTGGCCTGTTTTTGGGCTGTTTTCAGGCCATTTTTGGGCTGTTTTCAGGCTGTTTTTGGCCAATTCCAGGGTGTTTTTCAGACCATTTTGGATGTTCAGTTTGGATGTTCAGTGTACCTTGTTGAGGTCTTTGACTCAATTTCCCTCACTATTTATTTACTACTACTGAACATCCAAAACGGCCTGTAAAATTGCCTAAAAAATGGTCTGAAAGTGTCTGAAAAATGGCCTGAAAAACAGCCCAAAAATGGGCCCAAAAACAGGCGGGGGCAGGGCCAGCCAGTGGTGGGATTAGCCGGTTTGCCAAACTGGGCAGAATTTTAACAACCTGTTCCCCCAAACCGGTCTGAACTGGCTGAAGCCCACCTCTGCTTATAACTACTTGATAAACTTTCCAGAGAAGAAAAAGATTTTACTCCATGAAGGCAAACTGGAAGAAGTGACTTAACGAGTTAACTGGGATTAGGATGAATTTCTATCTGTTGGATATTTGTAATGGAAAGAAAGTCCTAATCTAAAATTTGAAAATGTAACAAATAAATATATATATATATATATATATATATATATATATATATATATATATATAGCCTAAATAATTCCTAAAGTATGCAAAATGTTATTGAAAATATATTTGAGAGTATCTGTGTTAAGAGAAAATTAAAATGATGTATTAGGTTTAAAGAAAAATTTAGAGTTTTAAAACTCTATGAGGGTAGTTTGGAGAAAGCGACCTAAATTTAATACTGAATTTCAAAGCATGTATGTAAAGAAGTTAAAAGAAAAAGATGTAGTAGAAAGTTTTGAAATGTGTTTAAAAAAAAGTTTAGCATTTTAAAAAGGATGAAAAAAAAATAAGGTTAAAGAATCTGAAAGAATACAGTGAAACTTAACAAAGATTATTATGTGCAAATAGAAATATATATTATTACCACAGCAAGGAAGATAAAGCAGAAATGGTTAAATTGATTATTTTATTCAAAGAGAATATATTTCAGTACGTTTTTCATTTGGATAGCACTCCTAGTTTTTTTGCTTGCGATGAAAAAAAGAAAGAAATTTGACTTTAGTTTTGTCAATTAGATAGATTTGTTGTTTAGATAGATTTGTCATTATAGAAATGGCTAGTTATATACTAATGTGTAAAAGCAAAAGTTGAGGCTGAAGAGTTTTTATCTTGTACTTAGCTAGGAAGAGTGGAAAGTCAACACCTGTTTTTTCTTTTTTCCCTTGTATCTTACATTTTCTCCCCTTTCTTTTTCCTTCCCCTAATTTCCTATTTCTATTTCTCTTTGTATTTTAGATATATATAGATACATAGATAAAACAATAAAAGCAGATAGTCAAAAAAAAAAATGAACCTGGAATAAAATTATTGCTAAGGAATTTACCGAACATGATAATATGAGCACCACAAGCTGAACTAATTCAAGGGGCCCTACCTTCTTCATATGAATGCTACCCAATTTATTATAGACTCTATGTGCCTCATGGTGTAATTAAGTGAAAATTAAAAACTCACAGTAATCTAAAACTTCTTAACCAATCCCCACATAGCAGCTCCTTCTGGATAAGTAGCATTCCCTGCACTGAAGGCTATTTGTAACAGCACTGTTTAACACATATTGAGAAATGGGACATGAAATGGGACAACCTGATCTTGGGGCAGGATGCTGAAAGCAATGAATCTAAGAATAGAAAAGTAAAAGACTCAAGAATCCCCAGCATAAGGGTAAGAGGGAAGCATAAGAAAAGAAGGAAGTATCCCCAGCATACCTTCATAACAGTGGTGGGTTCCTCCCGGTTCGGCCCAGTTTGGCCAAGCCGGTAGCGGTGACGATATGACATCACCGAACCAGTTCTCTTTGTTTGGGAGTTGTCCGCTCCCACGTTATTCTTACCTTTTATTTGGCCCCACCCCCATTCTATTCGCTGCCTCCTGAGTCCCAGCTAATCGGCTAGAAGAAAAAAACTGTTTAAACTCTTGCCGCGGGGCTTCAAAGGGCCGCCCTACAGCTGATCAGGGTTAAAAGGCAGTGTGGTGGTAGACCAGTGTGCTCGAAAAACAAATGGGTAGACTGGTGCGCTCCAAAAACAAATGGGTAGACCAGTGCCTCCCAAAAAAAATGGGTAGACTGGTGCCTCCAAAAACAAATGGGTAGCCCGGAACGCTCCAAGAACAAATTGGTAGACCAGTACCTCTATTAAATCTTAAAGAATTGTCACATGACCATCAATCCACGCTCACAAAATAAGCCACACCCACAGAACCGGTAGTAAAAAAATTTAGAACCCACCCCTGCTTCATAACCATAGAACATACTGTATGGGTTGATTCTACCTGGAACAGATGGGCTTGGATCTGATAAGGACCCAAGCTTAATGGATTTTTTGAGTAACAACTATCTGGTACCAATACTTTGAACTGCTACCAGAAGCCAACTGGCAGCATTAAAAAAGAAAATGATGGTACTTTAGTAAATAGGTTCTTTCTGAGATAATGCTGAGTCAGCTGCAACTTTCAAATAAGTTCAAGGACACACCATCTAAAATGAATTGCAACAAACCAAATTATAAATGAAAGCATGAATTACAAGCGTAGGAGAAACTAAAACTGCTGCAATATCTGAACCTGAGCAAAAGATTTCCTGACTACAGCTTCCACCTAGTGATAAAAAAGGAGCTGCAAGTCCAGGAGAATCCCAAATTGCCTACCTTCTCTTTCAGGTGTTGTGTAATCCCAGCAAGAACTAAAGATGAACATCCATGAACACCCATTTTATCCCATTGGGATTCATCCTAAGCCTGTTTATCCCATCCAGTACCTCACAATTTCAGATATGTCATCAAGACCTCCACAGTATTTCCTATTCAACCCAGTATAGGGATGTAAACTTAATATCTTCTGAATATTGATCATTCTTCACCCCATACCAATGAATAATATCTCCTAAGAAGTTAAAGAGTCAGAGAGAGGTCTGAGTCTAGAGGACAATACATTAGAATATTCAGATATTTCTTTCACCCACTTCAGTATAGAGAAGAACAGAAATACAAGTGCCTTCAACAATCATAATCAATGATTGTTAATTATGATAAGTCCGCCATGCATTTTAGCTGTTTTCCCTCTCCTTCTTTGGGAACTTTTTTCCTGCAGTTTAAGGGAAAAACATGTAAATAGACCATTTTTAAAAAATCTATCAAAATACATAGAAATATGCATTTGACTTTGATCTCTAATCTGTTTTACCAGGTTTTCCTCATTTTGCATAACACCAATTTTTTGATTTTCCCTCCATCTAGCTTGAAGCTGACCATACTGAAACCAAGTATAGATTATCCCTTCTTCTTTCAATACATTTAAAGGTTTCAATTGCAATTTACCCCTTTCCATAAAAAGAAGCTCTTTATAAGTAATCACCTGCTGTTTTTGTTCTATACTTATATTTTCTATTGCATATCTGGGGTTTGTCCATATAGGTATCTTATAGTTTAGCTTATATTGATACTTTTTCCAAACCCTCAACAAAGCATTTCTAAGTATGTGACCCTTAAACACCTTATCTACTTTTTTTTCATATAAAAGTAAGCATGCCATCCTTATAACAAATCATAACCTTCTATGTTTAACTTTCTCTCTTCAGTTAAATTAAACCAGTCACTAAATTGTGATAAGACAACTGCTTCATAGTACAATCTTAAATTAGGCATTTTAAGACCTCCTCTCTCACGTACGTTCTGTATAATTTTCAATTTCACTCTTGGTTTCTTCCCACCCCAAATAAAAGTATTAACCCCTTTCTGCCACTCCCTCAAATTTCCATCTTTCTTAAGCACTGATATCATTTGAAACAAAAATAGGAACCTGGGCAATACCTTCATTTTTATTACTGCTATCCTTCCCAGTAGAGATAGTTATAACTTTTTCCAATTTTCCATTTCTTTCTGCACTTTTTTTCAAAGAACATCATAATTGTTTTTAAATAATTTCGTATTTGAGGCTGCAATATATACTCCTAGATATTTAACTTTTTTAACTATTTTAAACCCTGTTATTCTTCCTAAGTCTTCTCTTTGAGATATAGACATATTTTTAGTTATCATCTTTGTCTTATGTTGATTTACTTTAAATCCAGATACCTTACCATATTGACCTATTATGTCCAACATATGTGGAGCCGATTCTATAGGTTGAGATAAAGTAACAACCAAGTCATCTGCAAACGCTCTTAATCTGTAATCTTGCTGTCTAATTACAATTCCTTTTATTTTATCAGAGTCACATATCTTATTCAACAAAACTTCTAAAGTTAAAATAAACAACAATGGAGACAAAGGGCAAACCTGCCTTGTTCCTTTCTCAATTTTAAAAGCATCTGATAAACCTCCATTAACTATTATTTGTGCTGTTTGTTCCTGATATATTGATCTAATTGATTGTATAAAATACTCTCCAAAATGCATTTTTTCTATTACCTTAAACAGAAATTGCCAGTTCAATCGATCAAATGCCTTCTCTGCATCCAAAAATATGAACGCTGCAGGGACTTGGTTGTTTTTTTTCCAGATATTCCAATAAATTTACAATTTGTCTAACATTGTATTTCATTTGCCTCCCTTTTATAAACCCTGATTGGTCATTATGAATTGTTTGTTGCATAACTGGCATTAATCTATTCGCTAATATCTTGGCAAAGACTTTGTAATCAGTGTTCAAAAGCGATATTGGCCTAAAATTTTCAGGTTTGGTACAGTTTTGATGTTCCTTCGGGATCAATGAAACAAAAGTTGTTCTCCAAGAGGGTGGGACTCCTCCCCGATTGAATTTTACAAAATAAAGCTCTAAGCGATTCTACCATTTCAGACTGTAAATTCTTGTAGTAAACAGCTGTTAATCCATCTGTTCCCGGAGCTTTACCTGTTTTTAACTGTTTAATTGCTGTTATTACTTCACCTTCTGATGGGATTTTTTCTACCTTCCAATTTTGTGCAAATACAATTCTTGCTGCTATTATTATGTGTATAATTAAATACGTATCTTCTTTACTATATCTCTCTGGTAAAATACCCAATAGAAAAATCTCTGGTTTTAATTCTACACGCTGGTGTATCATTTCCTCTAACCATGTCTCTATTCTAATCCAATAGTTTTTTGCTTCTGTACATGACCACCACAATATGATAATATGATCCCAGCAAGTGCAAACATTTCCAACATTTAGCTGATTTATTCTTTAACATTTTTGCTAACTTTTCTGGTGACATATGCCATCTATAAAACATTTTATATAAGTTTTCTTTATATGCTGTTGCCATTGTTAATTTATAATTCCTTTCCCATAGTTGTTGCCATTTCTCTGATTCTATTGTATAACCAATTTTTTTTGCCCATGTTATCATTGTCTCTTTTACTTCATCTTTTAAACTAATTTGCAATAAGTAATTATACAATTTCTTAATCATTTTTTCATCTTTTCCAGTAATTATTTAATCCAGTTCTGATTTTCCCAAATTAAAATTATACTGTTTCAAGTCTTTGTTGTATCTTGATTGTATTTGCAGTCGCGTATATCAGTCTGACTCAATCCCTTGTTTTTCTAGTTCTTGCTTCTGTTTAAATTCTCCCTTCTGTTAAAATGTCCTTATTATCTCACAATGTTTTCCATGTTAATCATATCTGGATGTGTCAAAGTTTCTATTGTTGAAAGCCACATTGGTATTTCCATATAATGTTTTTCTTTCACTCTCTCTGTGTGAAAGAGAGTGAACCGTTAACAAACCATTCCTTACACAATGTCTCTGGAAGTATCCATGTATCCTGTTTTTCCCATACCATAGAAAAGTGTGCCAACCTAATTGCAAATCATGTCCTCCAAAGTCAATAATTTCTCAATAAAATCTATTCTTTAACCCAAGTTAACATCATCGCTTGATGGTAAAGTTCCCAGTTTGGTAGGCCGAACCCTCCTCTAGTTCTAGAATCTTGGAGCAATTTGAGGTTAATTCTTGCTTTTTTTCCTTGCCATATGTATTTCCACATCATTTTATCCAACTTTATCGGAATTGTTTGAAAGAGAAACAAGTTCTTGGTAATATATTTATTTTAATTAATACTATTCTTCCCATTAGTGATAATTGCAAATTTTTCCATTTTTCCAAATCTATCTCAATTTGATTTCTTAGTTTATAGTAATTATCTTCCTTCACCGTAATACACCTTGAAGTTAATTGGATGCCCAAATATTTCACTTTCTTCACTACTTGAATATCTAACTTCTCCATTAGTTGTTTCTTTTGTTTATCTCTCATGTTTTTAACTATAATTTTTGTCTTATCTTTATTAATTTTCAGTTCCGCTACTTCTCCATATTTCTCTATTTGCTCAATTAACGTTGGATCCGTTTCTGTTTGTTCTTCCATAATAAAAACTAAATCATCCACAAATGCTTGTAGTTTATATTCTTCTTTTTAAATTTTCATTACTTTTATTTCTTTATCTTGTCTTATTTTTCTGTTTAAGATTTCTAGAGTCAAAATAAATAATAATGGAGATAGCGGACATCCTTGTCTGGTTCCTTTTCTAATGTTCATTTTTCTGTCATTTCAAAATTTACAATTATGTTTGCTGATTGGTCTTTATATATAGTTTTAACCATATTAATAAACCTATCCTCAAAATCCATCTTTTGTAGTTATATGGTCATAAATTGCCAATTCACATTATCAAACACTTTCTGTGCATCTAAAAATAACAGTGCCATTTGTTTCTCTGAATGTGCTTCATAATATTGCAATGTATCCAATACGATCCAATGTATTATATATTATCTCTAATCTGTCTTTTCGGTAAAAAACCATTCTAATCTGAATGTATAAACTCATTTTTTTAAAAAAATTGATTTATATGCCGCCCTTCTCCGGAGACTCAGGGCGGCTTACAATGTGTTAAGCAATAGCCTTCATACTTTTGTATATTTATACAAAGTCATCTTATTGCCCCCATAATCTGGGTCCTCATTTTACCTACCTTAGAAAGGATGGAAGGCTGAGTCAACCTTGAGCCTGGTGAGATTTGAACTTGCAGTAATTGCAAGCAGCTGATGTTAATAACAGTGCTTTAGTCCACTGTACTATCAGGCTCTTAACAACCTCTTCAATCTTTCCGCCATCATTGATGCAAATTTAATAATGAAAGTCTGCATTTAATAATGAAATTGGTCTATAATTCTTTATTTGTTGTAAATCTGATTCTATCTGATTCTAAAAAGAGTCTATCTTCTAAAGTATTGGCTATTCCACTCAGCTTGGTGTTGTCTGCAAATGGTGAGCTCCTTTTCTATCACCTCATTGAAGTCATTTATAATTATTTATGATATTATTCATGAATAGTTTTAGAAGTAATGCTTTTATTCAAAATAAGGAGTACAAAACAAACTTTGATACTGAAATAATTGAGGGTAATCCATTTTCACAAACTTGTTTTATTTTTAGTGCTCAAGCCATGTGTTCCATCTTCAACAACTTGCTGAATATTACATGAGCGAGAAAGGCAATGGCATCAAAATAAGAAAGATATAGAGATGACTTTCTATTTCACTACTGCTGCAGATCAAGCTGGCAATTTGCTTCACACAAAAGAAAGTTCCCGATCGTTAAATTTTCCATACTGTTTTAGCTTAATTCTTTATCCTATATGATGACATATTTGAGCCAATGGGTTAGAAACAATCTAGCTTTTGAATTCACAGTGAAAGGTTTAGCGTGGTGTGAAATAGCACTAGTTGTGTCCAAAGAACAAATCTAATGAACTCAAGTATCAACTTGGTAACAAAATAGGAGTTTAGCAGCATGACCATTTAAATTAATTTTAATTGGCTATGCAGGCATGCGGAGGCATTATCTAAGCTCTTCTATCAGAGATCTTCTATATAGTACAGGCAACTAGCCTATGAATACAATCCTTTAAATTACTTTAGCTTGTTCCCAAACCCAAGGAAAATTTGGAAATTTGAGATGTTTAAAGGAATTTTTGGATCTTTGTCTGTAGATGCATGTATTCTAAAACTTCCAATATTGATTCTTGGCAATACAGAAATCACTAAATAAAGCAATTAAATTTAGACAGTTCTGTTTGTGATGAATAAGGAAAGCCCAATATGAAATTAAATTACTTATAAAAGTAGTTACAATCCATTTTTTCTTATTATTTGTGGAGATACAAAGATACTATTTTAGCTTTTAGTGAATACTATTTATTGGTGGGAGAACAGGAAACTTATGGAGCACATGTTTCAACAAAAGGTCATATTTATCAATCAACCAGCCAATTCAAATATAAACATCTATGTCCAACTCTAAGCTTTACAATTACATTTCCTTATGAAAGAAAGGTAGGTGTACAATATTCTCTACAGTAATTTTTGTTGCTATTTAAGATAGGCACAAAGTGCTTTGAGAATAGATTGTAGGAGAGTATTCTGACTTAGATCAATAATCTATTAGTCCCTTTAAATTAAAATTAGATTCATCAAATGCCCTTGAGAAGCCTCAAAGCATTCTGTTCTTCTTATTTCATTCACGCATGTTATTCTCAAATCAGTGTAAAAGAGGATAAAATATTTCACTCTGAAAGCTATTCAATTTCTGTATTGCTCTCAGAAGCTATTTTTATGATAGTGGTAGGAGACACAATAAATAAATAAATAAATTTGCTCTCCTAAATAACATTTCAATGCCCTCCAATTAGAGTGTTCAAACTGCTGACATCATTAAACAAAAACAAAGAGCTAGCTGTAAGTACAGTTTTCAAATTGATAAGATCAAAAAAGTATTTTCTACCTTTAGAAAACTAAAGGTAGAATAAGCTGCTATTTAATTCTACCTACTACAGGAAAATAGGAACCCATAGCACTTGTTTGAAGAGTTACTGAACCAAAAGGATTTCTTATATATGAACCCTATTTCTGAAGGAAAATGTCCAAATATTGTCATTTCACAACAGATCGAAGTGATGTATAAATATATCAATGTATACAAATATGTAGTGATATATAAACCACTACAACCTACCGTGCTTCCTCGAAAATAAAACCTAACCAGAAAATAAGCCCGTCTGATTTTAGTGTTCTCCTAATATAAATCCTACCCCAAAAATAAGCCCCGGTTAAAGTTGTCATCAGCCAGGGGTGTGAGTGGGTATGGCCAGCACCAGAGGCAGCAAGGATGCAAGGGCCAACTGTGTCCGACAGCAGCCGCAGCCCACACAATGCAGGTGAGTTGATTACCTCTCCAAGCAGCAGATCGAGACAGAAGCAAGGGGGGAAGATGTGCTGCACCGGGTTCAGAGAAAGCTAAGAGTCAGTGGGACAGAGCAGGCCAACGTTGACAGGAGATGGGAGGCAGAAGCACGAGGGAAGGCAGATGATCCAGACCCACCGCAAGCAAGTCAAGAGATGGTATGACAGAATGGGCAGGCGGCTGAAGGAGGCTTGTCTTTGTGTTTCTCAGTGTCTAGATCGCCTGCCTTCCCCCCCATGCTTCTACCTCTGCCTGATGCCACTGCACAAAAACGAGCCTCCCATGACTGGCCCACCAACTCTCAGCTCTCCTGCAGCCCACACAGCACGTCCGGGTTGCATAGCTCCCCTTCATGGCTCTGCCTCCATCTGCTGTTTAGATAGGTAATCAATTCACCTTTGCTGCCTGGACACCTCAGCCCCTCATGCTCGCTGCCTTTGTGCACATGCCGGGGGGGGGGGGAGGGCGACAAGCTGGGCTGATCACCCTGATATCATGTTTTCCCCAAAATAAGTCCTAATGCTAATTTTGGAGCCCCCCAAAATATAAGGCTGGATTTTATTTTCAGGGAAACATGGTCTCTCCCTTTAAAGTCTTGTAGACTGCATATGGGTGAACTCATTCCTGCCCATCTTAACATGGAATATTGATGCACTTAATGGAGGTGACAGCCTGCATTGCACTGGATTGGATATACTTTGAAATGTCATCTACAGATACATATAAGTAAATGAAAAGTTCCAGGCCTGAATTTTTCTATCTCTTGTTGGCTTTACATATAAAATAAAACAAACCATTGTTTGCTAGTATTCTACCAACTTCTGTTCTTGGGCATCACAAGAAGATTGGACACATAGTGTGGCTGTTTTCTGTCCAGTTCATGTGGTCAGTAAAATTAGGATCCCTTACGTTTTATGTTTAAGATATAGTTAACCAGGATGATCACTGTTGTGCATAATTTGGGTGGGTTAAATGTTTTTCTTTCTCAGTTGTTCCATTTTTATATATTTTTCTTTCCTTTCTTTTTTTAACTGGGACAGGTAAAACAGGGATCTGACACCAGCTTTGGTGATTCCATGCATATCCTGACATATTCTGCAAATAAAGTAATTATGATTTCAAATTATATACATTACATTGTTTTACATTGACATGCTGATGCACATTAATCTTTTTTCCTTTCAGCCTATGGAGTTAAGCCTCAATCTGTATTGAGATCCAATATACCGTATTTTTTGCTCCATAAAATGCTCCTGACCATAAGACGCACCTAGGTTTAGAGGACAAAAACAAGAAAAAAAATTTGCCTCTGCATCCCAGCGTCCATCTGATATTCATCTGTCTAGCATCCCTGCAGCAAGCAGCAAGCAGTCTAGCTCCTCCTGCTGCCTCCGCTGGGGAATGCTGGAGCCTTTGCCTCCAAGCAGCTGTTCAGTGGTTGGATCGGCCTCCCAGAATACTGCTGATCATCTGTTCCAGGTGGCAGAACGTTTGCCACTGCAGTCTGTTACCCATATTTGCTCCATAAGATGGACAGACATTTCCACTCACTTTTGGAAGGAAAAAAAGTTTTATGGAGCGAAAAATACGATAATTCCTTCTTATATAAATTACTTAGGTCTGAGAATGTATCATGTATACCTAATATGGAGTAATGTTGTTTTCTTTGAGCAATTCTAGTGCTGCACAACTATCAAAAGCAATGCTTTTTACTCTGTTAATTTTTGGTTTCCAATTTCCAGTTTGGTTCAGTTTTTCCTATATCAGTTGAGTCATACATACAAATATATCTCTAACCAGGGGTGTGTTCTACTTACCTTTACTACTGGTTCACAGCGGGGTTGCGTGCTCGCTTCGCTTGCACGCACACTCTTCTGCGCAGAAGCATTTTGATGACATCAGGTTCAGTGGGCAGAACCTCCCGCCGGTTTTACTACTGGTTCTATAGAACCAGTGCAAACTGGGGGCAACCCACCACTGTCTCTAACGTATGCATTTGGCATTCAACTTTGCTTACAATTTTGTTCTAAACATTCACCTGACTCATGTTACTCTTGCATTTTATTTCTCTTGGAAAGAAATATTACAAAATTCTGAAATATATAAATTTAAAGAGTAAATTGGGAGGGCTGGATTGAGATTGTGAAATTAACTACATTCCTATTCAAAATGAACTGTTTATCCAATAAAATTATTAAATTATTTATTCCCTACTCAACACATTTCAGAAATTGTAGTCCACCACAATTTTAAAAAGTGCACAACTTTTTAAAATGTAACTAAAATACTGGGAGTCACAATGCTAGAATTTTGTATAACATTGAGGGCATTGTCTTATTCAAAACTCCACGGACCAGGGGTCCCCAACCCCTGGTCCGTGGACCGGCACAGGTCCGCAGCATGCCAGTAACAAACATGCGAAGCCCTATCCGTGGTATGCAGTAAGTGCATGAAACCACACCCCTTCTGGTCCACAGAAAAACCTCTCAGAAAAACCAGTCCCTGGTGCTCAAAACATTGGGAGCTTCTGCTCTAGTGTAATTAATTGATTGATTGGGTATCTTTAAAGGGTTACCTGCTCAATTTCAGTTTTCTACCTCTAAAATAGGACCATTTGTCTGCTTATTTATTATGAAGAAAAAAGAACAGTCAAGCATGTTAAATTGTTAAAACGTTTGATAAGTATCTGAAATCATTATAATATGCACTAATAAAAATGATCACATTATAAAAAGTTCCTGATGATAGGTATGCTTACCAAAGAAAGGTGCTGTTGCATAGAAACCAAATAATTGTTATTGTCTGAACAAAGCAGAAAGAGGAATGTCAGAGTAACAGAGTTAGAAGGGATCTTGAAAGTCTTTAGTCCAACCCCACTGCTCAAGCAAGAAACTGTATACCATTTCAGACAAATGGTTATCCACTCTCTTCTTAAAAACCTCCAATGTTGAAGAACCCACAACTCTTGGAGGCAAGTCGTTCCACTGATTAATTGCTCTGTCAATTAAATTTATCCTTAATTCTAGCTTGGTTCTTTCTTTGATTAGTTTACATCCATTAATTCTTCTGCTGCCTTCAGGTGCTTTGGAGAACAGGCTGACCCTTTCTTTTTTATGGTAGTCCCTTAAATATTGGAACATTGATATCATGTCACCCGTAGTCCTTTTCATTAAACTAGACATACCTAATTCCTGCAACCATTCTTCATATGTTTTAACCTCCAGTGCCGTATTCATCTTTTCTCTGAATTCTTTCCAACATGTTAACATCTTTTTTTTATAATGTGGCAACGAAAACTGGAGGCAATATTGCAACTATGGTCTTACTAAGGCATTATAAAATGGTACTAACACGTGACATGATCTTGATTCTATTATCTGTTAATACAGCCTTGAACTGTGTTGACTTTTTTGGCAGCTGCAATACACTGCTGGCTCATATTTAAGTGATTGTCCACTCAAAGATCCCTCTTGCAGTAGTATGGATCAGGTTCTCCCTATTCTGTACCTGTGAATTTGGTTTTTCTTGCCTAAATGTAGAACCTTACTTTTCTCACCACTGAATTTCATTTCATTAGATAGAGCCCAATGTTCAAGTCTGTCAAGTTGCTACTGTATCTTGAGCCTATTTCTAGAGTGTTGGCTATTCCTGCCAGCTTAGTGTCATCTGCAAATTTGATGAGTTCCCCTTCTATCTCATCTAAATCATTTATAAAGATATGGTAGAGTACTGGTCTAAGACGGAGCCTTGGGGTGCCCCACTGCATTCTCTTCATGCAGATGCAGTTCTATTAATGCGGTTAGTCAGCCAGTTATGAATCCATCTGGTGGTGATGGTGTCTAACCCACATTTTTCTGTGTAGTAAGTTGTGATCAACTTTATCAAATGCCTTACTGAAGTCCAAGTAAATTATATCCACAGCATTTCTCTGGTCCACTAATTTTGTCGCATTGTCAAGGAGTGCAATAATGTTTGTGTGGCATGATCTATTTTTGATAAACCCATGTTGACTTCTAGTTATGAATAGGTATTCACTGATTCGTTGCCTGATTATCTTTTCTAGAATCTTCCAAGGTATTGATGTCAGGCTGATAGGTCTGTAGTTTCCTGGATCCTTCCCCCCCTCCCTTTTTTGAAAATGGTAACTACAGTACATCAGCCCTTTCCCACTCATCTGGTAGTTACCCCGAGCTATAGGATTTTTGAAAGTTGTGGTTCTAACATCATATCTGCCAGTTCCTTCAAAACCTTGAGGGTAATCCATCTGGTTCTAGTGATCTGAACTCATCTAGAGTAGATAGATAGTCTCTTACCATTTTCTTGCTTATTTTTGACTTGCATTCTAAATCCGAATTTTACTTATTTATAAGTATGTGAGCACCAGTTATTGTATATATGTATATATAAGCATACATGTAAAGAAAATAGAAAAAGAAAGCAAGAATTTGTAGAACTCCCTTAAATTATAATTGTAAATGGCATTCATACTGCAATAACTACTTTAAAGTCGTACCTAATAACTATTGTTAGACAATAGTTTATATCACACTTTTTACTTTTAATAATTGATAATTATTATTTTTTTTAATGTAAAATATTTAGCTCAAGAGGTAGATGAGATGTTTAAGAAAATGAATTGTGCTTTACAGGGTATAGTTTCATGGTAGTGAATATATTTTAGCAAATTGTAGGACTTTCATGTTGTGGCTGATTAAAAACAGAACACACATTTATGAAATCTCTTTAATTTTTACTACAAATACACATGCAGAAATTTAATGCACTTTTTTCAGACCAGCTGAGCTTTCAAAGAATCAGTAGTTGTAAAGCAAATGGCATTTCCTGGAAAGCCCTTAGGGAAGTGGGAACACTCAGTTCTGAATCTTTCCAGAGGAGGAGCAATTTGAGGGTGAATCGTGAATCTTGCATTTGGTCAAAACATTCTAATTTCTATTGGCACCAGAGCGGGGGTCGGGATATGTGCATCTTCATGTGTGAATACATTGCAGAAATACTTTAGAAGGAAAGTCAAAAGGAAACACCAAGTTCAACCAAAGTACAAGTAATTAGAACCAGATTCTTTGCTGCTGATATGTGCACTTCATTGTGGAAGTTATTTATAAGCCCCAAATTCTTTTTTATAAGGTATCATTTAATTTTCATGTCTTGTCTGGGACAAAAAAAAAATCTGCTTTTAATTATCTTCTGGAAAAGGCCTTTGCTAATTTGTTTGCATGTGTTCTATTTTTCTTTTCATGTGTTGTTCAAAGATAGTCTATACTTTTAGATTCAAAACAGTATGTGATTTGCTCATTATACACTTGAAAAAGATATTATTTTGGATACATATTCTAGAGAGATGAAGAAATAGTGAGAGCAGGAAAAAAATAAATGTGATCACAGATGATTGTCAGACTGGACTGGTAACCTGGCCATGACCCTGCACTCAAGAATATACTGTACTTGACCAGGTCACAGAATGCTCTCGCTGAGTCTTCTTGCTGGCTTAAGAATTTCTCCCTGCTATTTTTGACACATATTTTAGAACAGGTGCAGTTCACTGAGGACAGTGAAGAAAACAAACTGACATGATCAACACTTTTTTCCCCTTTCTTCATGCTTTTTTCCCCTTTCCAATCAAAATAGGGCAAGAAAGAAACTTCAAGATATATACTTTTATTTCAGCATCTTTTTACATCTACATTTCCAAGCTGGTGGTCTTCGGCAGGAACTATAACTCATACTCATCCCAACACATCTGGGAAACATTAAGCCAGGAAAGGCAGCAAAAGGATTCAACACAGGAAAATACTTAGAAAACTATAAGTTAATCAAATAAATGCTGTATGCCCTTACCAATTCTTCAGTTTAACATTTTCCAGATATGCTAAATAGCAACTACAATAATCAACCAACACGATCACTGCTATAAAATGAACCACAGAAATAATTTTGCAATGTTTTAAAGGCCCATGAAAAACAACTACTGCACCAGAGTTGACATCATGACATCGTCACCTTCATTTTTTAAAATTCACTCCTAATCTCTGTTTCAATTTCTGAGGGTTAAATAAGAAAATTTGTAGTGGTAACAGACTTTCAACTGGGGAATAATTGTCCAGCCAGGCCTTCTTATTTTCTCAAATATTTCTGTAGTAGTGAGTTCATTATCTTTTAAAACAATTATATTGCAAAATACCTCATTTTAATTTGTGCCCATATTTTTCCGATATTTATTTTATTTAGTAGTTGTACACTTCTTTCAACTGTAATTGCAGAAGCAGGTCAAGAAAATTAAATACCTACACTGATTTTTCTTTTGCTGCGTTTATCTCACCTTCTTCATTTTATGGAAGAGAAAATATTATTTAATGTTCAAATTCACAGGAATTCAACAAAGACAAATCACCATAAAGATTATTCTATTTATTTAGTCTACAGGTTACAATATATTTTCCATATACCTGACAATATGGCCTATAAAGATTTATAGCACAAAGTACATCCCTGTTTGAATTTACTGAACTCAAGGGCACTGATAACCAAAGAGACAAGCAAAGTCTTTACTTGGTCTTTAAGTTGCCATGTAATCTTTGTTGGCTTTATTGCAAGAAATCTTCTGAAGTCTATAACAGCCCAGAGAACTCCCACAACATGGTTCCATTTGTGGTATTTGTCAAAATTTTGTTGTTGTTAGTTGTGAAGTCATGTCCAACCCATCGCTACCCCATGGACAATGTTCCTCCAGGCCAGGGTGGATTCTAATTTTTTTTTACTACTGGTTCTGTGGGCATAGCTTATTTTGTGGGCGTGGCTTGATGGTCATGTGACAATGCTTTTGGATTTAGCAGAGATACTGGTCTCCCGGGCTTTTTACTGCTTGTCTATATGTTGTGATCTACACAATCAAAGGCTTTAGCATAGTCAATGAAGCAGAAGTATATGTTTTTCTGGAACTCCCTAGCTTTCTCCATGATCCAGCATATGTTGGCAATTTGATCTCTAGTTCCTCTGCCTCTTCGAAATCCTGCCTGTACTTCTGGTAGTTCTCAATCCACATACTCCTGGAGCCTAGCTTGTAGGATTTTGAGCATAATTTTACTAGCCTGTGAAATGAGTGCAATGGTGGGATAGTTTGAACATTCTTTGGCATTGCCTTTCTTTGGAATTGGAATGTAAACTGACCTTTTCCAATCCTGTGGCCACTGCTGAGTTTTCCAAATTTGCTGGCAAATTGAGTGTGGCACTTTTACTGCATCGTCTTTTACTATTTTGAATAGCTCAGCTGTAATAATGTCACCTCCACTAACTTTATTGTTGCTCAGGTTTCCTAAGATCCATTTGACTTCACATTCTAGGATATTTGGCTCAAGGTCAGTGGCCACCCCATTGTGGTTATCAGGGACCTTAAGCTCGTTTTTGTATAGTTCTTCTGTGTAATTTTGCCATCTCTTCTGCCTCTCTTAGATCCCTGCCATTTTGGTCCTTTACCATGCCCATCTTTGCATGAAACGTTCCCTTCATATCTCCAATTTTCTTGAAGAGATCTCTGGTCCTCCCTATTCTATTGTTTTCTTCTATTTCTTTGTACTGCTCATTTAAGAAGGCAGTCTTATCTCTTCTAGCTATTCTCTGGAATTCTGCATTCAATTGGGTGTATCTTTCTCTTTCTACCTTGCCTTTCACTTCCTTTCTTTCCTTAGCTATTTGCAAAACTTCCCCAGACAGCCATTTTGTTTTCTTGCCTTTTTCTTTGGAATGGTTTTAGTTGCTACCTCTTGTACAATGTTGCGAACTCCATCCATAGTTCTTCAGGCACTCTGTCTATCAGATCTAATTCCTTAAATCCATTTGTTACCTCTACTGTATATTCATCAGGGATATGATTTAGTTCATACCTGAGTGGCCTAGTGCTTTTCCTTACTTTCTTCAATTTAAGCCTAAATTTTGCAATGAAAAGCTCATGATCTGAGCCACAGTCAGCTCCTGGTCTTGTATGTATATGGTCTTTACTGTATAGAGCTTGTCCATCTTTGGCTGTAGAGCACAGTCAGTCTGATTTCTGGATTGACCCTCTGGTGATGTCCATCTGTAGAGTCATCTCTTGGGTTGTTGGAAAAGAGTGTTTGCTATGACCATCGTACTCTCTTGACAAAATTCTATCAGCCTGTGCCCTGCTTCATTTTGTACTCCAAGGCCAAACATGCCTGTTATTTCGGTTATCTTTTGGCTTCCTATTTTAGCATTCCAATCCCCCATGATGATAAGGACATCATTTTTTGGTGTTAATTCTATAAGGTGTTGTAGGGCTTCATAGAACCAAGTCAATTTCATCCTCTTCAGCATCAGTGATTGGGGCATAGATTTGGACTACTGTGATATTGAATGGTTTGCCTTGGATTTGAATTGAAATAATTCTGTCATTTTGGGGATTGTATCCCAGTATTGCTTTTTCTACTCTTTTATTGACTATGAAGGCTACTCCATTTCTTCTGAGGGATTCTTGCCTGCAGTAGTATACCTTGTCATCTGAATTAATTAAAAAAATATCTGAGGCCTTAGGAAGAAAGGGATGGTTTGGAAAATATTTCTATTACATTATTTCTTCCCAATATAATAATTGGTTGGCTGGGAATTCTGTCACTCATGCCCTCGTCACCTCCCATCTGGACTATTGTAACACTCTCTACATGGGGCTCCCCTTGAGGAGCACTCGGAGGCTCCAACTGGCGCAGAGTGCGGCCGTGCGGGTGGTGACAGGAGCGACATGGCGCTCCCATGTAACACCTCCTACGCGAGCTGCACTGGCTCCCGGTGGTCTTCCGAGTGCGCTTCAAGGATTTGGTTATCACCTTTAGAGCGCTCCATGGCTTAGGACCTGGTTATTTACGGGACTGCCTGCTACCACCAATAGCCTCCCACCGACCAGTACGCTCCCATAGAGAGGGGCTCCTCCGGGTGCCGTCGGCCAAACAATGTCGACTGGAGGCCCCCAAGGGGAGAGCCTTTTCTATGGGGGCACCTACTATCTGGAACGAGCTCCCCCCGGAGATACGGAGGATCCCGGATCTGCGTACCTTCCGTCGCGCGCTCAAGACTTTCTTATTTCATCAAGCTGGCCTGATCTAAGTCTTTCCCCTTTTTAAATGGAAATTTTAAATTGGGTTTTAAATTATTGGGGTTTTAAATTTGTTCAGCCAAATTATTTAATTCGTTTTAGTTTATTTTAAATTTTGTTGTTGTTTTTCTATGGCTGTTCACCGCCCTGAGTCCTTCGGGAGTAGGGCGGTATACAAATTCAATAAAATAAAATAAATACATAAATAAATAAATAAAATATGTATAGGTAGTCCTCGATTTATAATCACTTTGGTTACTAAGCAAAGTAGAGGTTAATCACGCTCAATGTTATGCATTTTTTTGCTGATGTTGCTAAGTAAATCATCACAATTGTTAAGTGAATTTCATGGTTCTTAAGAGAATCTGACTTTCCTCATTGTTGAATGGGAAATCCACAAATGATCACATGACTACACGACACTGCAGCTATATAAATACATGCCAGCTGCCAAGAGTCTAAATTTTGATCATATGATCATGGGGACACTACAATGAGTTTTAAGTATAAGAAAGTGTTTGCAAGTCATTTTGTTTTAGTACAGTTGTAACTGAATGATCACAAGATGAGGACTACTTGCCGCAGCTATCTCAAAAACAGCTGATTTAATAATGAGTTATGCCTTTTCTTCCAAAATGTAAGTAAGAGTCCTACGTCTTAGATTGTATAGGTGCATCTGCAAATCTTCTGTGCCCATACTTAACTGCACTTCAGCTTTTGTGAATTGTAATACAGTACATGACACTTTTAAATGGCAAATTCTTGTTTGAAATGTGTTTCAGGATGCATCCTAAACTTTAAAAAAATGTAATGGTATTATGTTCTCCATTACCTATTAGAAAGCTCTGCAGGGCTGAATGATAGTATCTTTCCTAATGCTTTTCATCTAGAAATGGCTGTGTTCCAATTTTGATATTAAAACATTAACTATTAGGATCATGTATTGCAGCCACTACAGTTAATGTGAATATTGACCCTGACCCTGTGATTGGAGTGTATCTTTTGTAATTCTGACCTATATCATTGTTTGTAGTCAGAAGATAAAGTCAGAATGTCTTATCACTCTGCTGACATATTGACAATGAGAGCTTCACATAATAAAGGTGCATGCAAAGTCATTGAAACCGTGCCATTTATTTAAACTTTCAAATTCAAAGCCTATGCTTTTTTTAAAAAAAAAAAAACAATACTTTTCCTTTTACTGGGTGGCTGCTTTTTTGTTTTTGCAAAAAACAAAAAACTTAAAGGAATCTTTAAGTAAGATTATGTTCAATATTCTTTAAAACTGACATTTGTTTTTCAAGTAGTATTGGCGTGGTCTCAGAAGACAGAGAGAATAAACAAACGAACTAAAAAAGATCTCATGACAGGCATTCCCACCTGATCTCTTCTTTTGAAATTTATCCAAGGAATGAGATGCAAGGGAGGAAGCAAATCACCACATTTATTAATGTACAATAAAATACACACCTTTAGTTACCTTGTGATTGGCTTTGCATCCTGTCCATACAGATTTTATTTATCTCTGTCTTTCAGGGGAAAACACCAGAAAACTTCTTTTTCATCAAATATAAAAAGAATGGAACTAAAAATGGAGATAAAATGTTCAGGTGAACTCAAAATTGAACATTTCATCTGCTCTCTTTTAATTGAGTTGGCTATTGTTGGGTATAAAATCCATAGATGCACCTAAATTTATCACACTTTTCTGGATGAAGATACCAGTCAATTTAATCGAAATAAAATATTACATGATCTCAAGAATAGTTTTTGTGGGTAGCTGTGGGAGTTAGAGACAACAGACAGAAGAAGATAAGACAGGTAGGGAGGCTGCTTCACATGGCAGCAATCACACACCTCCTCACATAAGATCATGCTTAAGATCATATCTTCTGCTTTATAACTGCTACCCAATCTCCATTTATGCTTTATGACTCACATTTCCTGCTAGCCATGTGGCAAATACAGCAGACATCTACAAACAATAATAAGTTCAATACAAAATATAAGAAAAATAAGAGACTTTGAAAGCCAATGAGAGATACTGTACTGGTTAAGATGCTGGACTAGAACTAGATACAAATCCACTATAAGCTTTGGAAACTTTCTGATTTCCGTTATCTCTCAGATCAACTTACCTGACAGCTAGGTTGCTGTAGTTGTTGTTGAAACATGAAGGAAGGGTGGTAATGGCAGTATCATGGTCAATCTAAGAAACTTTGCATGAGAAAAGACTTCTGAATATACAACTAGCAGCAAACTGAGCACATGAAGCATTTTGACAGCAGAAAATCCTATCATGTTCTCTTATTTTTTTTAAAAAAAAATTCTCAAGAATCTATCCACATTTTTAATTAAATACCAGAATTTTTTGGCCTGCACTATAAATCTATCCCATAGGACAAAAAGCTGGAGCAAGTTTATAGTAGACTACTTACTCCTTGGAAATGGCTGCAATTTCTTACAGATGATAGGATGAACTGGTGTCCCAGACTCTAGATACTCTAAAGAAGCTAGCATTTTAAATGAATAAATCCCTGCCCTCTCTCCCTTAGGTCTCAATCAGCACAATAATCTGGACTATTGTTAATTAAATTCAACAGAATTACCATAGGGAATGCATTAATAGAACAAAACACTGGAAATAAAACACGAGAGGGCGCCCATGGGAGTAATTTTACAGAAGGAAAGCTATTACAATTACATCTTACTATAACTTTATACAGTTGCTTTTAATGATTTTTGGTGTCAATCATTGTTACTAGTATCTCAGTTAATATGATTTTAATCAATTGAGTTCCAGATTTGGAAATAAAAAAATGCAAACTCTGGGAAGAGAATGGCTTCCAGCTTCATTCCACTGATTCTTGAGGATGGCTTTTTTTCTCTTTATTGAAATGGTTGTACCCTAACCATTTCTCAATATGAGACTTGATAATGCCAAGCCTTAGATGTATTCTACATTGATGGGAAGCTACCAAAGATATTTCTTGAGAAATGGATCCTCAGCTATTGATTATGCATTTATCCCAGCCTCAAGTGACTTTTCCATTATAGGATTCATTGATTTGTTTTTTTTTACTTTTGGCAGGCTGCTTCAAAGAGAAATCCAATGAATATGTATTCATTTTCAAATAAGTTCTGTATAAAATTTTTAATTAAGTTTTGTTCCTATCAGAACACAATAGTGTGCTTTACATATTTCTATAGGAACTCTTCCTGTTAAAATTATTTATCCCATTTTATGCCCTAGCTGAAAGCAAAGAAAATGTGGGAGGTTTAATGCCTTTAATTTATTACACATTTGTCCAATAGCATGTGAACAGACTAAAACTCCAGCGTTATAATAATATGTAATTGATTTTTTAAGGTAATATTTATGTAACATTTTATTTGTCAATTTTATGTTGCTGTAATTAAAGAAACTTAAAACTTTGCATCAAAGTTAAATCTTAAAATTAATGCACTGACTTAATAACTAGAATTATTTACAATTTAGAATCATATTCTCTCAAAACTAGTGTGTCCCAATTAATATCCCAGATGTATTGATGTGTGTTAATTGATTTATATACCTTCCTATGTATTCCTATTGGAAAGGGTCATTAGGAAACTAGCAAAATTATTTAAGTGAGTTATGCCTAAATTAATCTAAGAGATGCAACTTGTATTTTTCTCTATAGGATGAAAAAAATGTAAGTGAGTATACTCATTAGACTGAATGATGTTATCTTTTATAATTAGAACTAGCAAGTTTTTCATTATACTTCCCCCCCAATTGCCTAAACTACTACTACTACTACTATACTACTACTATTACTACTACTACTTTTACCACCACTATTGTCAAAAGTTAATTATGAAAGCTTCAAACCTGCAGCTGTTGTTCTCTGAACAAAATATATTACAATGTAATACAGAGACAGTCTTTGACATTCAACTGTAATGGAGCAATTATGTTTGAATGCCATTATGTCTGTTAAGCAAGATGGCCTCACTTAATGATTCCCCTGCTCTCCCTGATGTGGCCAATAAACAAACACACAGGTCATTACCCAGAGCATGGGGTGCCTCAACTGTAAGGGAGAAACTTGGAGAAATAACAAGGCTCAGGCACACCTGTCCTAAGCCTCGCAAGGGCTTACCTCCAAGACTCCCAGTGCTCTGCTTCCTCCCCCTTTGGGGAAAGGTCATAAGTAGGTTTTTTGAGGGGGGGAAGGAGTCCGCCACAACTTTCAATAGCCATTAACTGACTGATCATAAGTCAACAACTATCTGTATATTATTCAAAAAAATCTTATATAGCTATTTTATGTTTTCTCTGTTCATACAAATAAGCTTATCTCAATATGAAACAGAAATGTATTGTCCTTATATTTCTTAGAAAGTGGCAATTTGTTTTGAATTGTATAGCACAGAAAAATCAAATTATTTTCATTATTTCAAAAGACTACTTATTAGTTCTGAGATTCAATGGCATGATTTTCTGAAATGAGTCTCCATAATTTTCACTGTTTCTCTTACTGAATACTCTCAAAATTATTAGAATGCTTACTTTGATTGCAGAAGGCCCACATTCAAATATAAAAGATATCTATTGATAATAATATAATTTATTTCTTTTATATGCAACTTCTGCCAGGACGCAACCACACATGCCTTTCAGTTATGTGCTAACATTATCTATTATTTATTTAACAGCTGTGTTAAGGCAAAAACTAAGTTTTTTTTTCTTATTATTAAGTATCATTAAAATTAAATACTGTTAATCTGATTAGCCTCTAGTGAGGACCCAGATTTTTGGGGCAATATGCTGACTCTGTAAACCACTTAGAGAGGGCTGTAAAGCACTGTGAAGTGGTATATAAATCTTAGTGCTAGTCTCTTCTCAAATATTTAACAGTTTCCCTTGCTATCATATTACAAATCAAAATAATTTTTGAAACTGTCTGAGAACCCAACAAGGGCATGTGGATATAAGGCCTCAGGTTGTGCATTCACATGAGGAATATTTGGCATTTGGGGGTCTATACTCCCAATCTATTCCAAGGGTGCCATATTAGGGAAATTTAAGATATATACATTGTAAACTGTAAAAAAATTCATTTACAGTACACCTGAGAATTTGTCTACTAAAACAATATTAAAAGTCCTTAATAACCCTGTGTAATCAAGTTTATACCGTGTTTCTCTGAAAATAAGATCCTGTCTTACATTTTTTTGAACCCTGAAATAAGCACTTGGCCTTATTGCCATGCGTTCAAAAGCCCATTGGGCTTATTATCAGGGGATATCTTATTTTGGAGGAAACAGGATAACAAATAGAAAATCAGCCTAGAATATTACTGCCTTGCTTTGATCCATAAGAACAATTGTATACTAATTGTTGTCATTTCGGTGAGTTCGGTAGTATAGAAATTTAATAAATAAATAAAATAGATAATAGATTGCAATTATGGGGTGCAGCATTCTACCTCAGCCAGAGATGAAAAACCTGGAGCCTAATTCTCATTCTTTGCAGCCCTGAAAGTTCCTCTGACCAAAACACTTTCTCATTGGTGTTTAAGAAACATGGCCTAAATACGTTCAACGTTATTTAAAAACAAAGAAAAATCCCTTTCCAGTCTTTGTTCATGATCCCTGCCCACCTCTGCAGAATGTTTGTTGCTGCATTGATCAGTTGTGTCATATAAAATCTTATTACAAGGGAGAACATTCAGTTTAATATTGAGCATAGTGATACATGGCTGCTGCAGGGCTTCAAGGACACCTGACTAGCTGCTGTTGTTGCTTTTAATGTTGAGATATTTACTTATGATCTCTGCATATAAAATATGTGAGTTGGAGGTATGCATGACAGTTTAGTATTTACACATTGGTTTGTTGAACAACTACATTCTATTGTTTCCTCAGATAAGCTGGACCACAGTGAACAATTAAACCTTTCAATAAATAATTTGTAAGCACATTCCTTTGATCTACTGTTATTTGATACAGCAGTTAGTTTCAATGGGACAGTTAATATTGATCACGCAAAGAACTACAGATAAACATGAAACAGAATTCTATGGTTTATTACTTTTTATCTGCAACTCATCACACTTACTTGTAATTGTAGCAAAATTGAAAATCAATAGTCATTAGTGTTGTACACATTTAAAGAAATAAAGAATGAAAGTTATGCTTTGGGTTTGGTTTATGTTTTGCCAGCAATACAATAAAATATTACATTTTAAAATATAGATATAATTGTGCTAGTTAGTTACCACATATTCAGACACATCCTTTTTTGTAAAATATTTCCTTATAATAAAGAGAAAGTATTTATTTGTAGCATATTTTATTTATTTATTTATTTATTTATTTGTTTGTTTGTATACCGCCCTTCTCCTGAAGGACTCGGGGCGGTGAACAGCCAGCAGATAAAATACAGAAAATACAAAAATTAAAACAATATTAAAAATCAATTAAATTAATTTGGCCCACAGTTAAAACACCCCCATATTATGGGATTATGGGAGCGACGGGGCGCTCCCATGTGACTCCTCTCCTGCGCGAGCTGCATTGGCTTCCGGTGGACTTCCGGGTGCGCTTCAAGGTGTTGGTGATCATGTTTAAAGCGCTCCATGGCTTAGGGCCGGGGTACTTACAGGACCGTCTTCTGCCACCAATTGCCTCCCACCGGCCAGTTCGCTCCCACAGAGAGGGCCTCCTCAGGGTGCTATCGGCCAATGTCGGCTGGCGACCCCCAGGAGGAGAGCCTTCTCTGTGGTGGCACCTACCCTCTGGAACAATCTACCCCCAGAGATACGAGTGACCCCAGACCTCCGGACTTTTCGTCGGGCCCTTAAAACCTACTTCTTTCAGTTAGTCGGGCTGTCCTGATTTTATGATGGGTTTTTAAAATTTGAAATTGGTTTTAAATTGTAATGCTTTAAATTATGGGCCAAATTATTTAATTATTTTAAATCTATTTTAACTTTTGTGTATAAAGTGTTTTACTTGGCTGTTCACCGCCCTGAATCAGAAAGAAGGGTGGTATAGAAATCTGAAAAATAAATAAATAAATAAATAAATAAATAAATAAATAAATAAATAAATAAATAATAAATATTAAAAAAACCATAATTTAGCAATTTAAAATTAAAACAACTTAAAAAATATGGTCAGGTCAGCCCAGCTTGATGAAACAAAAACATCTTTAAGGCATGGCGGAAAGTGCGCAGATCCGGGATCCACTGTATCTCCGGGGGCAACTCGTTCCAGAGGGTCGGTGCCCCCACAGAGAAGGCTCTCTCCCTGGGGGCTGCCAGCCGACATGGTGGGAGGCTACTGGCGGCAGAAGGCGGTCTCGTAAATACCCAGGTCCTAAGCCATGTAGCGCTCTAAAGGTGGTAACCAATACCTTGAAGCGCACCTGGAAGACCACTGGGAGCCAGTGCAGCTCGCGCAGGAGAGGTATTACATGGAAGTGTCGAGTCGTCCCCATCACCACCCGCACAGCTGCATTCTGGACCAGTTGGAGCCTCCGGGTGTTCCTCAAGGGGAGCCCCATGTAGAGAGCATTACAGTAATCCAAGCGGGACGTGACAAGAGCATGAGTGACCGTGCGTAAGGCATCCCGATCCAAAAAGGGACGCAACTGGTGGATTAGGCGAATCTGATAAAAAGCCCCCCTGGCTACAGCCATCATATGCTCTTCCAAAGACAGCTGTGTATCCAGGAGGACACCCAAGTTGCGAGCCCTCTCTGTGGGGGCCAACGACTCGCCCCCAAAAGTCAGCGATGGTACCAACTGACTATATCGGGATGCCGGAAGCCACAGCCACTCGGTCTGGATGGGTTGAGCCTGAGCCTGTTTCTCCCCATCCAGATCCGCACGGCCTCCAGGCACCAGGACATCACATCAAGCGCATCGTTGGGGTGGTCCGGGGTGGAGATGTACAGCTGAGTGTCATCAGCGTTCAGATGACACTTCACCCCGAAACCATAGATGATCTCACCCAGCGGCTTCACATAAATGTTGACCAGAAGGGTTGAGAGAACCGACCCTTGCGGCACCCCACACACAAGGCGCCTTGAGGACGATCTCTGCCCCCGTCAACATGAACTGCAACCAGTCAGAGAGGAAGGAGAACAACCGCAACACAGTGCCCCCTATCCCCAACCCCTCCAGTCGGCGGAGCATGATACCATGGTGGATGGTATCAAAAGCCGCCGAGAGATCTAATAGGACCAGGACAGAGGAACAACCCCTGTCCCGAGCCCTCAGAGATCATCCACCAACGCGACCAATGCCGTTTCCGTGCTGTGCCCGGGCCTGAAACCCGACTGGAACGGATCTAGATAAACCGTTTCCTCCAGGAACCGGGGAAACTGTCACGCCACCACACTCTCAACAACCTTCGCCACAAAGCGAAGGTTGGAGACAGGACGATAATTTGCTAACACAGCCGGGTCCAGGGAAGGCTTCTTGAGGAGGGGCCTCACCACCTCAAGGCGGCGGGGAAGTTACCCTCACTCAGAGAAGCATTGATAATCCCCTGGAGCCAGCCTCGTGTAACCTCCCGGGAGGCCAGTACCAACCAGGAGGAACACGGGTCCAGTAAACATGTGGCCGCGCTAAGCCTGCCCAGAATCCTGTCCACGTCCTCAGGAGCCACAGGGTCAAATTCCTCCTAAATGACATTCTCAAGGCCCACCTCCGTCACCCCGCCTGAAACTACCCAGTCAGAGTCCAATCCTTCCCGAATCTGAGCAATTTTGTCATACAGATATTGCACAAAGTCCTCAGCTCTTCCATGTAAGGGATCATCCCTCGCTCCCTGATGGAATAGGGAACGGGTCACCCTAAACTGGGTGGCTGGGCGATTATCTGATGACGCGATAAGAGCGGAGAAATACTCAGATTTCGCCGCTTTTATCGCCACTAGGTAGGTCTTAATATGAGACCTCACCAGTGTCTGGTCGGATTCGGATCGGCTGGCCCTCCAACTGCTCTCTAGGCGTCTTTTCCGGCACTTCATTTCCCTGAGCTCCTCGGAGAACCAGGAAGCCACATGGGATCAGTACTGGGTCAGAGGCCGCAAAGGCATGACGTGATCCAAGGCTCCGGCAGCCGCCCTATCCCAGGCGGCTACCAGGTCCTCGGTCGAATCATGAGCCAGAATCTCAGGAAATGACCCAAACTCCCTCTGGAATCCATCCAGATCCATCAGGCACCTGGGGCGGAAACACCTAACTGGTTCCGCCTCCCTGCGGCGGGGGGCAACGGTATAGAAATCCAGTCGGAGGAGCGAATGATCAGACCATGACAAGGGTTCGATGACTACATCCCCTATATCTAGATCATTCAGCCACTGACCTGAGACAAAAATCAGGTCCAGAGTGTGTCCCCCTGTGTGCGTCGGGCCATAAACTACCTGGGTCATGTCCATAGCCATCATGGAAGCCATGAACTCCCGAGCCGCTTCCGACGTCTCGCCGACAGACGGCAGGTTAAAATCCCCCATAACCATAAGTCTGGGGGTATCCACCGCCACCCCAGCTATCACATCAAGCGGCTCGGGCAGGGCTGCTGCTACATGGCAGGGAGCCAGGTACGCAGTCAGCAGGCCCATCTGAACTCCACGACCCCACTTCACAAGGAGGGACTCACATCCGGCTATCTGAGGAACAGTGGCCTCTCTCGGACTCAGATCTTCTTTAATAATAACCCCTACTCCACCACCCCTACCCTGAGCCCTCGGCCAATGGAACGCGCAGAAACCTGGTGGATACAGTTCAATGAGGGGAACCCTCTCCTCCTGCCCCAACCAGGTCTCTGTAACACCCGCCAGGTCCGCACCCCCCTCCTGTATGAGATCGCAAATGAGGGGGCTTTATTTACCACGGACCTGGCGTTGCACAGCATCAGCTGAAAACCCGGGCCCTGAGGATCTGGACTACCCAGAGAACAAGAGGAGCCTTGGGGGCTGGAGCGCGCAATCGCTTGAAGATAGCGAGTGTGCGCTCCCTGAACATATGGCCCCCTGTTCCCGCCATATCTGCCCCTCCCAACCACAGTACCGATGGAACAACCCTCCACAGTATGGACACTGGCCCCCTCCTTAATCCCGGACCGCACATCCCGTAACACCATCCCTCGCCGGGCTAGTCCCAACCCCCCATAAATTAACCCTCCCAGAACCCCTTAAAATACTATCTAAAATCTTAGTCAAGAAGCCCCTCAACTCACTTCTCGCACCATGCCACCTCTCGGGGTTCCAAAACCTGTCATCAAGGTAGGCCCTTGATAGAGTGGAGGGCCAAACCTGCGAGAGGGGGGAGTCTCGCAGTGCACATAGCTCCGCCGCCGAGTACATCCAATAAGACCAGAATGGGAAGGCAGTTTGGTAGGGTCCAACAGAGTCCTAGGACAGAAGGTCTTCATATAAGTAGCAGCCCGGGCTCCCCTGCTCTCTCACAGCAGCGGAAGGAGTTGATTTATACAATCACTCAGAGGGAAAAAAGTTTCCCGGCCACCCTCTCACAGTGGCCAGCCAGATGTCCAAAGGCAGGGAATTTGATGGTATCATCCCCTCTGGTGATAGATGGTTCATAACAGCCAGCTCCCTCAGGGTCCACACAATACTGTCCAAGTCCCCATCTGCCAGGGAGTTTCAATGGGAATAATTCAATTTGATTTGATTTGAAGCGGGGTACAAATAAAAGCAGCCCAAGAGTTCCGTAGGAGGATAGATGTACACAAAAGGGGGGGGAGGGGGAGGGGAGGGGAGGAAGGCTGACCCCCAGGCCGATAACAGGGCCAGAAAGAAGGGGGTGGGGTGAGGAGAGGCCACCCATGGAGGCCCCATCCCAGAGCCATCCACCTTACCCATTTCGCAGCCATCTTCATCCAGCTATCATCCCCTGCCAATCTCTGCGTGGCAGCCACCATTGCCGCCGCAACTCCGCAACTCTACCGACAGTGCCAGACCACCCTCAGTCCACCGTCAGCACCGTCGGTACTCCCACGTCATCACTGCCGTTCTGACAGCCATCACCCAGCGAGCAGGGAAGAAGCCGGCATCGTTGCAGGCCAGCCTCCCTAATCCTCCTTGTGTGGCGCCTTGCGGCGTCCTGCAGCCTCCCACGGCGTTCTTCTTTCACTTCCCCTCACCTCAGACATTTCGGAGGGCAAAAAAGCCCTCAACGGGTTGAGGAGGAACTCTCCCAAGTGGGGGTGGGGCTGCCGATGGTCCTGGCAGCCCCAGGAGACCCCGAAACACCAAAAACGCTGCCCATCCCGACAGCGACTCAGGTCGGCACCGCCATGTTGGGGCATGCGCAGTATAATAGTTAAGAGAGAAAAATGTGAAAATAATTAGAATATATATTAAGAAGAAAATAGATATTTTAAGATGGAATTGTTTTTCTGAACTAATTATATTAATAATAACTAATACCATCAAGTCAGGAAAATTATGCCTTGAAAATTTCCAGACCCTATGAATAAAATATATATGGTTTGAGAGTGCTGAGATTCCCCAGATTGGGAAAGAATGACAAAGTCTCTCAAAAAAATAAAAAAGTAAAAAAAAATAAATCATAAAAAAAAAAATCATAAGTTAAGTTTAAAACTTATCTCCTTTGCTTTTTTTTGCATTCTAAGTTCTAATTTCATACCCTAGAAGTGCTTTTTAAGTTTAATTAATTTCAATTGTGTTGATTAAATTATACAAATCTAAGTCTTTACTCCTGTACTGCAAACCAAAAAATAAACTTGCTCATAGGCTAATCTGCCTTTATAACCAGTCTTTTGCTCTTGTGCTGGCCCCATGTTCTGACAGTTAATATTTGTATCTATAGCTACACAGTCTTTTCTTTCTTCAATACTTCAAGCAAGTAAAGTCACTCTTCCACTACACACAGAGACATGCACAATTTTGTCTAGGTCAGAAATAACAAGAAATTCATTGCAAGCAATGCCTGGGTTTTTTTCTTTTTTTCAAGCAAATGGAAATGTTGCTGATACTTAAAGGGTGAAGGGGGTAGAAGCTTCCTTAGACAAGCACACTTATGCTAACTGATTAGCAAACCTATATAATATTACACACATACAAATAATGAAAGATACTTCTTCTCCTTAGAAAGGAGAAAGATGGATTTTTTTGGACTTCTAAAGATCAGGCTTGTATCACTGTGAATTTAAAATAATGCATGAAAATCATACTATTTGAGTACATCTGTTACAACAATAATCCTAGATAATTAAATTGTGACAATGTTTGCATAATCAAAAGTATCTGTGAAGCAACTATTCATGAAGCCTTTTTTTATCTGTTTGTTGTTTTTCTGATGCAGTGAAAGAAAAAACTGATTAAAATGTATAATTCCATATGCAATAGCTTCTCATTAAATTCAATAAAGACATTTGGAGGATCATCATGAAATAATTATGTTTGCTTTCAAGAATTCTTCTCTTCAACAACATATAGCAACACAAGCACTGAACTGAACACCGGCAGCTAAATTTCACTTGCCTCCATTTTAGCTAATTATATCCTCAAGCTTTTCAACAGACTAAGCCTCAAAAATCTTTTGAAGCTGAAATGTCTCAAAAGAAAAGCATCCTTTAACAGTTACAACTTTAACGAAGAAACAAAGGTAATTCAGTCCCCAAACTCTTTAATATTTCAAGGAAATACAATCTACAGTTTGGAAAAAAGTTGGTTCAAATTTAGGATGTATTCAAGCTTAATTTCTCAAGCACTTACATAAATTGCCCCATCTCTATTTGGCAGTAACTCAGACCTGTAATTTGGAATCTGGCAACTTGGTTCAACAACTATGAACCAACTCTGAAGCATTTCACATGAATTTAACATAGATTAAGACAGACCTGCACAACTTATTACAACTCTCCTAAATTGATGGCAGGCAACCAGAAAACATATTACTGTATGTATGCAGCCTAGCAGGTCCTTGAAATGTCTTATCCTTCTTGCAATCCAGACAAGCAGCACACCTAGAAGCTTACTGAGTTGCAGTTAGTTTTGCAACAGGATAGAAATTGCATGATATTGGATTAATATCAGAACTTTTGAAATGAAGTGTATCTCAAGACAGAGCTTCAGCCTCTGGTCTCTGTATGTATTTGAGGAGAAAAATCTGTCAAAACGTGTAACATATAACTTTCTGCATCATATACTATCATCATAGAAAGTAAAATGACATTTAGTTTGAGTCTATGGAACATATTTAACTTGGACAGCTAAATATATAGAGACTGCCAAATTTAGTTAGAGATTTGAATTAATATATTTTTAAATATATTTTACGAAGCTATAAAATAGGTTAATTCATTAAGCATATTAAACATCTATGAAGATGTTACAACATCATTATCATTCAAATGGATTAACGTTTTCTTCACACATCAATTAGAACCCAATATGATATTTGTTTACCAGTACCAAGAGAGCTTAACTGGTAAAGCTACATCAATTTTGCAACCCAGAGATCTTCCAAAATTATCTTCCAAGGAATGATTCCTAGAATTTTCATTAACCAAAGTACTTGTATGACAGACTGCAGGGCTTGAGAACTTGAAGATATTGGATTGGGGAATACTAGTTTATATGAGGAATGTTGGATGACTATATGCAACTCCCTAATATAAATGAATGCAGGGCTTCTAAATACAATCAGTAATATCTTGATTCAGCACCAGGTGCCAAGAAAATCAGTGAGAACTTGAAAAATTTCCATCAATTAGAATAGACCAACTTGGTCAAATGTGCAAACAGCTTATGCCTCCTCACACTAAGAAATTAGAGTGAATATAAAGAGTCAACACCCCCTGTTAAAATGATAGGGTTTTGAGATATTAAAAAAAAATCAATCCAAGATGTTCAAACTTCAGAATTCTTTACACCTTAAATAGATATTGTAGAACTCAATTGAAAAAACAAAATACTTACAGTAACATGGTTACATATGTGTGCGCACTGTCTAATAAGTAAGAATGTGGCTATATTCAGAATTAACCAATCAACATTCAAACTGATGTTAAGTAGTAATCAATACATACCTGTTAAAGTGATTCTGATCTAAAGTTACAGTGATTCTGATCAAGCCCATCTAAACTTCAGCTGTTATAGTGGGATTTTTCTGACATTACACAATTGCCTCTTAGAACAAAAGCCACGATCTGTAAAGAACTTATAAAGCATCAAAAGATTCTCATTGTTAGAATGTATCAGCCAGGAGAAGGCTATAAAACAATTTCCAAGATATTGAATATACCATAGAATATAGTGAAGAGAGTCATTATTATCAACTGGAGAAAATATGAAACAATAGTGACATTACCAAGAATTGGATGTCCCTCCAAAAATAATGAAAAATCAAGGAAATTGAGGAAAGGCAGAAATTTCTGGCCAAGTACTGATTGTGTAATCTCCCTTATTCTTCATGTGAGGTAGAGTAGCAAGAGCAAAACCTTTTCATAGAAAGAAAAACATTCAAGCCCAGGTACATTTTCCAAAACATAGATGAAGTCTGACAAAAGTATATGGGAAAATGCATTATGGTTTGATGAGACCGAGGTTGAATTTTTGGGTCACAATTCTGAAAAGTATGTTTAGCACAAAAACAAGACTGTGCATCACCAAAAGTACACCATACCCACAGAGAAGCATGTTGGAAGCATGCTTTGGGGCTGCTTTTTTCAGCTGGAATTGGGGCTTTAGTCAAAGAGGTGGGAATATTGAACAATTCCAAATATTGGTCAATATTAGTACAAAACCTTCTGGCCTCTATTAAAATACTGAAGATAAAGAAGAATTTCACTTTTCAACATGACAATGACCCAAAGCATAGCTACAAATTAACAAAAAATTGGGTTCACCAGAATATCAATGAAAAAGATCATTCTTCTTGCTGGAATGGCCCAGCTAAAGTCTGGATGTGAATCCAATCAAAAATCTATTGAGTGAGCTGAAGAGGGCTGTGCATATGAATGTTTTTTAAAATGTTATCTAATTTTAGGTTCTATTTAATTGGGCCAAACTATGTTATAATAATAATTTTAATTAGCAATTTTTTGATGTTTGTGTATCTATATTTTTCTTGACTGTACACCGCCTTGAGTCCTACGGGAGAAAGGTGGCATAGAAATATAATAAATAAATAAATAAATAAATAAATAAATAAATAAATAAATAAATAAATAAATAAATAAATAAATAAATAAAATGCCCTTGCAATCTGACAGCGCTTGGAGTGCTTTTGCAAGGAAGATTCCCATGGCAAGATGCATCATGCTGACAGGCTCCTACCCCATAAGTCTAAATGCTGTCAATAACATCAAAAGTTGTTTTAACAAAGTATTAGTTTAAGTTTGTTATTTTAAATTTTTTATTTTTCTTCTAAGAGATTTCAGTTTGTTTTTCAATTGAAATGTATAGCTTATACGTTACATTAAATGTGAAAACAAATCTGAAGTCTTTTACCTTGATCTGATTTTTTATATCTCAAAAGCTTGTCATTTTAACAGGAGTGTTAAACATTATAACCACTGTTTATATCCATGAATATATTCTATCAGTGATAAAGGACTAGAAATTCCATATATCTTTAGTGCAAGTATGCCACAAGTCTCTCTGGATAAAAATGAAATTCCAAGTATATTTTTTCTAAGAAAAAAATATGAATGCTCATATGAACAACAAATAAAATACACCATTTACTTCTTGGTAATATAGAAAAATGTGGGATAGACAGCATCACCACCAGATGGATTTATAATTGGCTGATCAATCGCAGTCAACAAGTAATCTTCAATAGAACTACCATCTAAAGCAGTGGTTCTCAACCTTCCTAATGCCGCGACCCTTTAATACAGTTCCTCATGTTGTGATGACTCCCAACCAGGGGTGGGTTCTAAATTTTTTTTACTACCGGTTCTGTGGGCGTGGCTTATTTTGTGAGCGTGGCTTGGAGGTCATATGACTGGGTGGGCGTGGCTAGCTGGTCATGTGACCGGATGGCCATGGCTATGTGTATAGGGACTACTCAGAGGGCTGAAAAAAGTCATTTCTGACAGGTCCTTGCACTTTTGACTGGTCCTCACACTTATGACCATCCTCACATTTATGCCTGTGCAGCATTCTTAACAACCATGTCACTCATTTCACAACTGCTTCTCTTCAACATGGTATAAGATAGGGCAAAAAACGTAAAATGTGAGGACAGTCGTAATTTCGAGGACTGGTCAAAAGTGCGAGGACCAGTCAAAAATAACTTTTTCGGCCCTCTGAGTAGTCCCTGTGCACAAAAGGACTACCCAGAGGGCTGAAAAAAGTGATTTCTGACAGGTCCTCGCACTTTTGACCGGTCTTCGCAGTTATGACTGGTCATCATTTATGCCCATTGTACCATTCCTTTTTTTTTATTGAAAAAAATTTCAAATACAAGTTTTTCCCCCTTTCCCCCCTCTTCCCTAACCCCCCCTCACCACCCATCCCCCCCTGTGACTTCTTCACAACAATAGGCTATTTCATAACTAATTACATAATATCTTTCCTTTCCCTTACTCCCTCCTCAAAATACTGACCCTTAGCATAATATTCTTATAACTCCCATTTTTACGATAATCTGCCCTTTTTCTCCTCCCCTAAACTTATAGTGTATTATTACAACAATTTAACATTTAGTCTTTTATATATATTAATATAACATTTTAAAGCGGCCTTCTCCCTGCATCAAAATTTAACATTTATTCAGTTCTATCCAATTCCTCCACTCCCCTAAATATATGACTTAAAGATCCTTTTTCTTAAACTAATCAATCAGTAAACTAACCTATTTCAACCCAAATTCCTACAAAATCATGCAATACAATTCTAAATATAATCCACTGCCCACTTTACTAAAGTATACACATATCTATATATGCATTCCATTTTATAAAAAGAAAAAAGACAATAACTTTAAATTTATAATCCATATAATATCTTCTTTGGTGTCTTTCCACTGGATTGTTAAATCCATCACCCATAATAGGGTAAAATAACATGCTGGTGCAACAGTTTGTTCAAAATCTTCAATCATCTTCTGCCCCCATCAGTAGTAGATATCCTCATATATGTATAAAAGTAAAAACAACCACCCGAGTGACATTATAATTATATCCATATAATTATAGTTGTGGTATTCATCAGGATTGTTGATTCCCATCATCCTAATGGGTAACATCCAGATCTTCTGCATGCCCCAGCGTGACTCTCTTGCCTTGTAACTCAAAATAATTATAATATATTTACCAGTAAAAGAAATCCAGAGTAGATGATTCAAATCCAACAAGGTAAGGCTCTTTCACATCCCAAAATCACGGCATTGCAGAGATCTGCCACTATCCTCAAGATAGTATTAAACAATTGTTCGCCTCCACTATCTTTTCACATATTCATTCATTTTTTAAAGTCCCTGGCTTCACTGTTGCTTGGTTTAGAAACTGCTGTTTCTATGAGATCTATTTCTCTTCTTTTTCTTTTGTGGGTTGAATTTCCATCCTCGTTTCCTTCCTGCCAGTTGTGTGTCAGCTGATTGATTTTCATTCTGCTTTATGAGTTGATCTTGTTGGTTTTGTTTTGTCATCTCATCTTTCTTCTCCATCACTTGTATATCAACTGGTTGATTTACGCACTTGTCTGTAACTTGATGGTTCATCACATTGGAGTCGGATGACACTGCTCTCATATTTATAGACAGTCCAGCTGGGGTATCCAGGGAGTCCAAAGACAATTTATCCACCACAGCCTCTGTAATTTGATATTTTCCTTTTGTTTCCAACTCCTTTTGCTTATCCTGTATTGTGCCTAAAGATATTAAGTTCATTTTTAAAATTTTTTGATAAAATTCTTCCGCTTTTTCAACAGTGTTCAGTTGATATCTAACTCCTTGGTGTCTCAATATTAAACCAACTGGGGCATCCCACCTAAATAGGATATTTCTTTTTTTTAACTCAGTCACTAGAAAGCCAAATTTCTTCCTCTCCATTAGCATCTTAGTCGGGAGCTCCTTAAAAATCCAAATCTTTCTTCCATGAAATTGCAAAGTAGAATTAAAAGAGTTCTGCACAATATTATTCCTAATTTCTTTATCTGTAAAATAAATCACCACATCTCTAGGCAATTGCCTTTGCTTTGCCAACCAGGAGTTTGTTCTATAAATTCTATCAATCCTGCAAAACACTTCATCAGGTTGAACCTTTAAAATCCCAGCCAGAATTTCAGAAGATATTTTCCTTAAGTCATCTCTATTATTTTCCTGCAGACCTCTCAGTCTAATTGCATATTCTGTAAAATTATATTGAATCATTAAAACTTCTCTTTCAATCCTCTGTTGCACATTTTCTTCATTACCAGTCTTTTGGTCAACCTCCATTTTAGGTTTGTCTTCTGAACTATCATCCTGAATGTTTACCAAATCCTTTTTAATTTTTTGAATCTTGTCATCCAGATTCTCCTGTTTCTTTCATTTTAGACTCTAATAGTTTAGTCTTTGCATCCAGCTGAATCAGAAAGTCTGATAAACCATTAGCTGTTTTTAAAATCTTTCGATTCAAAAAGTCAAACTTTGATTTCACCAATTCACCAATTTCTTTAATTTCCTGCTTAAATTTTTCGAGTTGCTGGTTCACAATCTCATCCCTTCTTACAATCTCTTCAAGAAGAAATTCTATTATATTAAAGTCAGGTTTCTGACACTGGAGAGTTAGAACTTGTTGATGTAATTTGTTAATGGGGGAATTTCCCCCCACTGCCTGTTTGTCTAACTGTATAAGTCCCGGTGCCATTTCCCACACAGACAAGATTTAGTGGAAAAGAGAGAGAAAAAAAAGCTTGTTTCCAACCAAGATCAATATCAGATCCCCAGGAAAAAAAAAGAAAAAAAAACAAGAGTGAGAGTGAGGTTTTGCCTCAATTACAGCCAGAAGTATTCATTCCGCTACTTTGTAATAGAAAACGGAAGGACTTTCCCTTTTCAGCCTCTCTTCAAGCCTCAGCAATCGCCATTTTAAAAATCTTTTTTCCTTTCACTTCTTAAACAACTTCAGTAACTTTTCTAAAATAAGAAAAAAAAAATACTTGCGCTTCAGGGTCAGCGGACCAGCTCATGTCTTCTTTAATTAGTTTAACAAGTTTACAGGCTTGCTTTTGCCACCTAGCTCTGCGTGTAGCAGAGATCTCCCAGAGCCTGGAGCATCGGCTGGGGATACGGGGAGTCTCTTCCGCTCCGTCCCAAAAGTAAAAAAAAAAACTTTTGGGATTAGGCAGAGGACTCAACCCACCCCAGCCTGCTCTATCTCCGTTTCCTCATGGAAACGGAGTTTTTTCGAGCCGCCATTCCGCTATAAAGGCGGCTCTTACAGGCAGTGGGTACGACGATCCCGAAGGAGCGTCCAGCAGGGACAAACAGCAAACCGGAAGCCCCCATTGTACCATTCTTAACAACTGTGTCACTCATTTCACAACTGCTTCTCTTCACCATGGTGACAAGATAGGGCAAAAACATAAATTGTGAGGACAGTTGTAAGTTCGAGGACTGGTCAAAAGTGCGAGGACCAGTCAAAAATAACTTTTTCAGCTCTCTGAGTAGTCCATATGCATAAAAGGATACAGCAATAGAGAGGGATGAAGGAAGGGAAGGGAAATTAGAGTAGGAGTGAAGGTAAGAGAGGGAGGAAGAGAGGAGGAGAAGGAGAAAGAAAGAGGAAGTAGGGAGAAGAAGAAGAGGGGGGAAAGAGAAAGTAAGAAAAGACAGAGGTGGTAGGTTTGAGGAGAAAGATTGCTGTACAATAAAAAAGATGAAAGGGAAGAAAGCCAACCCCAAACAAATATTAAGATATTAAGATAAAGAATGAATTGTTAAACTTTAAAGAATAAAAGAGAACAAATAGCAATAAATAGCAATAATTAGAAACACACATACAAACATACAACGTATTTTCTTTGAACAGAGTATTTGGCTGGTTCACAAATTTAAACAGTTGTAGGAGGTTAGCACCCACCTCTTTCCTAGAAGAATGAAATATTTTGGGAAATATTAAAAAGGCAGAATATTATATTTCCCTGGATGATAAATGGAGAAGCATATTTTACAGACAAAGCAGCTCCCACCTTCCTGCCCCCCACCCTTTGTTAATGGGCCAGAGGCAGAAAGTCAATCCTTTGTCAAAGGACATTTGCAACACAATAGCAACAGAAACTAACACAGTGGGCCCCATCAAGCCATGTGATCCTGTCCACCATTAAACCATCTTTCCAAGCAGACTCCATGTTTCCAGTGTCTTTTTCCCCACTTGGAGCAGAACCCAGAAAGATATTTCTTCCAACACAGTATTTAGTCATTTCAATTAAATTTACAATTTCTATATTTCCTTTTTACCATATTTATTCCTCATCTATTTTTTTAAAAAACCAATATTACCCTTCATCCTCATCTCTAATCTTAATCAAATTCAATTTTTCCCTTCTATTCTATATTATACCCCTTCCCATTGTTATCTATTTTTATATCCATCCTCACATTGGTTAATTATGTAATACAGTTGTTTAATACAAATTCAACATTTTAATATAAATCAATTAGTTATATAACTATCTTTTTTGTATATTAATCAATATGAACATGAATATTCCAATTATTTCCATGCAATCCAATTTCTTACAAATCAATTAATTATATTTACCAATACTAATAAACCAAATAATTTCCCCCATATATTCCTCCAAACCACAACCATTTCTGCTTTCAACATAATATCCAATTAATAGTATCTCAATTATTACAATTCCCTAAATAGAGCTTTTTTTCTTTTGTGTTTTAAAATCTTGCCCTAAAATCTTGCCCTAAATTTCCCATTGTTTGCAGTTTTGTACCTACCTTTTTTGGTGAGGAAAAAGAAAAAGAAATCTCTCTGCCTCATTTTGTCACGTTGCAGCTAAGACCCTCCTTTCGCTTTCTCTTTTCAGCATAGGTAGGGGGAAAAAAACTTGCTCCAGGAATTTACCTCTTTGTAGCTAACTCTTTGAAGCCTCGCAGCAAGAATTTAAAGTTTTTTTCCCCTCTAGCCATCAGCTGGGACTCCGGAGGCAGCAATAGATTGGGAGTAGGCGGGGTAAGCGAACGGCGACTGGGCGATCCAACAGAGGCAGAGGGTGAGGGTGAGTGAAGGCGTGGGGGGAGGGGGACGAGAGAGGGCTTTGGCAACCCCTGTGAAATGGCCGTTCGATCCCCAAAGGGGTCGCGACCCCCAGGTTGAGAACCGCTGATCTAAAGGGAAAGAAGCATATAGTACTCCAAGCTTCTGTCTTAGGCCCAGCAGTCCAATATATTCATAAATGATTTAGATAAGGATAGAAGGGGAGCTCAGCAAATTTGCAAACCAGACCAAGCTGGGGGAAATAGTCAATACTTGAGAACGCATGATCCAGAAGAATCTTGACAGACTTGAATGCTCTATCCAACAAATTGAAATACAGTGAAGAGAAAAGTAGGGTTTTATACTTAGGCAAGAAAAATCAAATGCACAGATATAAAATAGGTGGTACCTGGCTCTCCAGCAGTAATTATTTATTTATTTTATTTATTTATTTATTTATTGAATTATGACAAAGATGTAAGAGTCCCACTTAAATATGGATTAGCAGGGTGCTGCAGCTGTCAAAAAAGCTTACGCAATTCTAGGCTGCATCCACAGAAAGATAGTATCAAGATCAAGTGTGGTACTAAGACCACAGTTGGTATACTGTGTCCTGTTTTGGTCACCATGATACAAAAAAGATGCTGAGAACTTTAGAAAAAGTGCAGAGAAGAGCAACAGAAATGATTAGAAGACTGGAGGATAAAACATATGTATGGTTGCAACATTGGATGTGTCTAGTCTAATGAAGAGAAGGACTACAGAAAAGCTGATAGCAGTCTTCAATATTTGAAGGGTTATCAAATACAGTAGGTATTAACCTATTTTCCAAGGAATCTGAGGGCAGGACATGAAGTTAGGAATACAAACTTATCAAGGAGAGATCCAACCTAGAACTAAGGAGAAATTTCCTGACAATGAGATTAAATAATTAATGGAATGGCCTGCCTCCAGAACCTCTGATTGCTCCATCACTGGAGGTTTTTAACAAGAGATTTCACAGCCATTTGTCTGGACTAGTATAGGGCTTCTTACCTGAGCCGGGGGGGGGGGGGGGGGTTGGACTAGAAGACCTTCAGGATCCCTTCCAACTCTGTTATTCTGTTATTCATTGTAAAGTTTTACCAGCCAACATAGGTTGAAGCAAAGACAATCCATTTTGTAGAAGGGGAAGCATTCTTAGGCTCTCTAAACTCAAACCATAGTAAAGAGAAATAAAGAGATGCTCAGGAAAATTCAAAGAATATTCAGTGATTCCTTCTTTTGGTGCCTGCTTTAAAAAGAAGGTTGAATACATTGTTGATTAAGATGGTTTTTTAAAACTATTATGAAAAGACTAATGTAAAAGCACAGTAACAAACTGTGAAGGACTATATTAAATTTTAATTAAATAAATTTAAATTTAGTTCAGCCATATTTCTTGTAGAAAAAATGTAAACCAATAGTCAAACAGTCTCCTCCTATAAATATTTCATAGTTGTAAAGTTTGTGTTAGACAGCAGTGCAAAATTATAATGGACATAACCACTGGGAAAATATCCTATCCGGTCATGGGCTAGTTACTTTTTGCTGAACATTTGCATCATACAAATCATGAATCTGTATACCTGATGGGAATACATTGCTGCACTTCCCCTTCTGCTTTTAGTTCAATATGCTGCAATGAAATGCAGAAGCTTTAATATAAATTTGAAGAACATGTTGCTTCTTAAAAGGTTTGAATCTGGGCATTCTCCTCACAGAACAAATGGCTATTAGATGAAGTGTTTTTTGTTTGTTTGTTTGTTTGATTGATTGATTGATTGATTTCTATAGCTGCCCATCTCAGCAAATGATTCTGGGTGGTGTTAGTTTGATGTCCCTATCAGTGGTATGATTAGTTAACCATTGGCATAGTTTGTCTTACTGAACAAAACTGCTTTTCCAAAGATAAATGTTATAACTTTGCAATGTTCTCCTTCTACCATCTTGCTTGTTCTCCCCTTCTTTATCTTGCTCTTTGGGAATCAATCTAATTGTGGCACAATGCACTCTTAAACTACTGTAAGGCCTTGAATGGTTTGAGGAACTCAATTCTATTGCCAATAGCACAATGAACTTCAACTACCAGTCCTGTTGATACTATTCAATGGTGGTACAATACCCCGTTTTCTTTTTCTCAGGCAGGAATATATCCTGCTCTGGCCTTGGTAGGGATTTTTCTATTTGCATGAAAAATGCTGACATACAATAGGTTTTATGTTAGATTTAAACAAATGCAAAAAAACCCTAAATAGTTTCAATAGCTTCATAAGCACAAAAGTAGTCCTCTCGATTGTTAGATTAATACATTTTGATTTCTCAAAAACAGCCTATAATCATTTAAATCCTTGAAAAAATTCATGTTTTGAGATTTACGAACATGTCATTTGAAGTCGAAATTGTATTACAATAACTAAGTGACTGTACTGTCTAGTTCCAAATATTCCATCTTTACAGAATATAGAAACCACAGAAGTAGCATTACAGAAATGGCAGAAGCAATACATATCATGTGTCCTGTAGTCTGGCAGGCATTTATGATCACAGGAAGCTGTTTTTTATTTCTGTTACATTTGGTCTGTGATGGCAGGGACATGGAACAGAAAAGACAAAATGTAGTGCCAAAGTCTGTAAGATTGGATTCCTTATTACTGTATGGGATACTGTAATGTATCTAGTTAACTATCAGATTCTCAGAAGTGTTCTTCAGAAGTGGTAAATTGCTTACACAAATATATATGCACAACCAAAAGGAAGTTTAAACAATAATAACCAAATATCTTGTAGTACATCTAAAAACTACACAATTATTAGGTTCTATAATCATTTCTCACATGCATGGAGTTTTAGAGGAAAACAACTGTTGGTAGGGAAACAATTGTAAACACTAAGGAGAAGTCAGAGATAAAAGTGAAATATAGGTGATAATTGTCGCTAAATTATGGCCATTCATAAACTGCAGTTTAGGGTATGATCCATTCTTTTCTTTTAATAGTTAACTGATTAATACAGGTACAATAATTTGGTAAATAATTCCAGTCTTTTGGGAATTATTGTTATTGGGAATTATAATTATTCCCAGCTCACATTATTTATGTTTATTTATATAGAGTTCATATTTCTGCCCATCTTCCTCAAAAAGGGGCTCTGGGTGGTGTACAATATAACATAAACAAAACATAAAATTAACATTAAATTTAAATTATGATAAACACTTTTAAAATTATAGAACAATGATAATTAAACATCAAATTGGGAAGAAAAAAAAATCCTGAAATGCCATTTATTTAATTCCACATGCACTTTTAAAAATTCCACATGCAATATTTTCAATTCTCTCCCCTTTCTGTTCTTATTTCAAGACTTTCCTTTCTGACAAGATCAATCAGAAAGAAAGGAACAAAAAAAGTAGATATTTATACAACTATTTTCAGACTTTTGACATTCAAATGTATTAAGCAGAGTCAAAGGAGAATTATATTCAACTAATTCTGACTCCTTGATCCAAAATGTCCTTGGCATCAGTTTTATTTTCGTCAGCGAGTGGAAGTTAACAGTAAGTTGAAGTGATGCTAGCATCAGACATTTTACTTTGAGATCAAACATGTTGCCATAAGTATGAATTAACTGTGCCATCTTTGTAAAAAGTGACACAGGAAACATGAACGAAGCAGATATTACACTTTTAAACTAGCAAGAGTTTGTGAATAGAATAAACAAACAGCTTTCAGTAGAGATGGTTAAAGATGACCAATATATGAATACAATCAATGTATAGGCAGCTTTGGAAATAAACTTGTTTGGATAATATAAATATTATTATAATCTGAGATGGACTTTATCTTATCTTACTAGCTGGACTGTAATGATTTGATATATAATACTGGGCTAAAATCTGGAGGTAATAGATATATTCTCCAAGCAAAATGAAAGTAACTGAATTCCCGTTTATGAATAAACAATAATCAGCCTCTCTTGCCTCTTCAAATTCAGGTATATTAACTTCAGCTTTTTTTTTTTTTAAAGTAGAATATATTGAAAAAGTAGTTGTCTTCTTCAAATGAAATGTCAAATGTCACAAGAAAAATCCAGAGAGTTGGGTTCACTGTTTTTCAAACTGCCCTAAATCAATTTGGATCTATATTAAATAATGAATAAGAGAGTGTCTTTTAGACCAATTTACAGCAAATAAAAGCTTCTTAATAAAAGTTTTTTAGTAACTGTACCAGAAATTTGTTAGAACCTTTAAATAAACCTACATAACAATGAATCTTCTCTTTGGCTGAAAAGCAGAACCTCCAACAGCACCTGCTGCAATTCAATACCTAGGAATGTAGATGTCATGTCATACACTTAAATATGTTTGTTTTTATATTCTGACTAAAGATACGAAAAATAAACAGTGAGTTTTCTCTTAGGATAGTTGTTTGTGAACTTTATGAAGCTGATTACTGCAAGAACGCAGTCAGATCTAAACATTAATAACTGCCAATATTTTAGCAATGTCCTATAATTCCAGATTTTCTTCAGAGATTTTATGCAGATATATAAACTATTATCCTGTAAGCTTAATTTGTGTAAACTGAATTTTTTGAATCCCATACATTCTATGCGAAAGAGATCAAATTTTTAATCCTAAACACACATAAGGATTAGATCTCACTCAATGAAGTGAAGCTTACTTCTGAATAGACAAGATTATGTCGTTACCTTGCAATCCTATGCAGTTCCCTTAAAGTATGTAACATTTAACTTCTGAGTAGAGATGCACAGGAATATGTTATTATACACGTACTTCATTACCTTATTTAAATAAAAAAATAATGCTGATACCATTATATTTTCTCTGAAAACAATGACAAAATGTATAAGGGCCATTCTAAAACAGGCATTATCCATTGAAAAGCTGGTTTATCATTTTTCAATAATCAGAAATAAAATAGCTTTCATTCATTTATGCTTTACATTATTTTAAAAATCAGAAATATATACAAAGGTTTTATCTAAGCCTTTTACATTTTCATAAAATTGCTTTAAACAGTTTGCTATAGGAAAAGTACAATAGGTTATTTGTAAATTCTTGACTCAAAAATTGTTCATTTCACGTTGGCATATTGAGAAGTGTGCTAAACTCACACTTTAGCACATTTGAGAACAATATACAATAAGTACACAAACACACACACACAATTTTAATATTGGCAACTCAATCTTTAAATGTATGATTTTAGAATATATCAAATATGTACTGCATTACTGTGGTGTAACATTTCAATTATTTGGATGTTTGCACCTCAGAGAACTGCCAATATTTTCCTGGGTGTTTCTGCACTAATTACTGAACCAATATAACTGCTGTTACTTTCTACTTATTAAACTTCTAGAATTGATGCATCAAAAACTGTGGAATAAATCAGCTATTGCAACATAATGATTACCCAAAACAAAATACACTCGACTGTTCTTTTTCTTTCATATTTTCTAAAATGGCTCTTATCTCAATACATTATGCAAAATTGTAGAGTTTATTGTTAACAAAAAGAAATATCTGCAACTGGAGTTACTGTTTACTACGGAGAGTATATTTTTTTATAATGATAGATAATAGGTTAATTATAAGAATAAAATTAAACACATTGCAGGATATGGTAACTGCTATAAATATCATTAATTAAAAATCATAATTTGCAAATTGAAAAGTAATTTCAATCCATGAAAGTATATTTTGAAATCATTTTGCTGTATGATAGTGTAATTTATTTAACATTGTACCAGCTTCGACTAAATGGCATATTTAGAACCTGCAATTCACAGATCAGGGTAAGCCTGTTTTAATTTGCTCTTGAACAATTGGCATGGCATTTTTTTAAAAAAAGAAAACATAGTTCTGTTTCATAGCAATTTATTATAGAACTCTGCAATGTTAGCTTTTTCTAGGACATTGACACTAGAAAAGATAAGAACACCTTAACATTTAAATATTTATACTATGATTACAACTAAACTATACATTATAAAATTCTTGCTTAAAAAAAGAACAGAAGTGTCAAAAGTGTCCTAACAGTGTTAAATAAAATTCTTTTAGTCAGCAATGCTGAATTAATGCAGCTTAAATACCTTCCCACCCTAGTATGGCAATACTTGAAAGTACCTTCACTATTTTATTTGCCTGTTGATTTTACACTTCACACGTTTTTAACTTTATTCCTGAAGCATTCCTGAAGCATTTTATCCCAGAGACTCATTTCTAAGTTCTCTTGCTTTTGTAATTAATAATGGTGACTTAATCACAATGACAATACTTCTGATTATGGCATTTGTTATCAAAATGCTCATATTATAGATATTAAAAAAAAATCACAATTTACTTTCTTTGCAGATTGCACCTTTTAAAGCTTGTGTATTTTAAGCAATTGAGAAGCCTAAAAACAACACTAATGTCAACCATACTCTCTAGTTAATGGTCCACTGAGGTGTCAAAGAGCATGTTAAAACAATTTGATAGATAGTCATCATTTATCTAAATCAATGTCAAAGCAATGAAGCATCCTTCAAGGGTCTCCCTCCCTCCTCCCCCTGCAGACAAGTGTAGTGTTGGAACTTTGGCACTGCTTGCTCTTTCTCAAACTTTAAACTATAAAAGCATGCCATGTTGTGACACCCATATCCTTTAACACTGGATGAAGATCTGATAACATAATAGGCATTTAAAAAGAATTTTGCAGGATGAAACTATAGTTTTTCTTGTCCAGACTGAATTGTTCACACACCAAGAAAGTGCTGAGATAATTGATGGCAAAACACAAGGGGTGTTCATAGTTAGTTTTTTAGAAAAAACAGGGACTTCTTAGAGCAATAAACTAAAAAGAGGAAAGAAAGGTGGCAGCATGGTCAATGCAAAGAAATGCTGCTGCTTCTTTCTTTTTCTTGGTCAGAGAAAGAGAACACTTACAGAAGCTCTCAATTTTGCATTTTACCTACCCAGAGATGGCTGCTTTGCAAAATACTCCATCATTTGAGATGCTAAAATATATCTAATTAAAATATTAAAATATATTTTTAAAAAAGCCTATGAAAAGCAAATTAACGTACAGAAAAGGAAACAGCTTTTTGTGTATACGGCATGATATTTTATTTAATAAAAAGCATTACTGCATTTACATCTAATGACCAAACTATTTAAATATTATAGGAATAGGTTTGGAAGGTGAAACATGCTTAAATTTGTAGTATTTTTTTTAAAAAAATGCAAAGCCAAAATGTGCATGCATACACATATACCTGCATAAAAATCGATTTGGGAGAAATACACCTGGTTTTAATCTTTCCTGTTTTCTTTCTGGTTTTTGGCATGCAATTTTTTTTAAAAAAAATGAGAGCAAATAAGTGCAACAAAACAATAGGAGGACCTACATTGAGCACTGTGCCGGTGCTGCCACTCTGTTTGTGCCAATCCAGTGAAGCAGGCTTTCAGAGCCTTCTCCTGGAGCATGCAAGAAGATGGACTTGCTGTGTAGAAATCCAGCATTTGACCAGGGCTGACTGCTAGGACATCCATGCAGTCAAACATGATTCCCTCTCCAGTAGGTCTGCAAAAGTGCCTTCCTCTAGGTGTGGGGGAAAATGACATATAAAAGTACATCCAACTCCATCAAACTCTGCCCCTTTTTTGGCACGTAAGCTGTTGGTCTTTTTCCCAGACCAGAATCATGAATTATGACAGACAACACAGCTAAAAGCCTGTAATTGATCCAAATGATCATTTACCATTTTCCAGGCTGTTCAGCCAATCCAGTCGAATAAAGGGAGGGGGTGGGGAAACAAGCAGCATTCCAAGTTCTAATTCCCATTAATCTGTGCCCCCAAATCTTTCAGAAACCTTCGAGCCACTTTGCCTTGCTCTGAAGCTATGATATTTTTTTGCTTCCCGTGCAGCCTTGAAGTTTTGCGGACGAAACAGTCTTCGATATCAGCTTAAGATCCCCCTTTGCTGCTGAATAGATCCTTCTGCTTTCGAACGGCTCACTTCCTACTACTTGTGTCACAGAGAATGAAAGATTGAATTGCTTAATATATGCGAGTGAACTTTCTATGAACCCTTCCCAGGCTGCTAACCTTCAAATGACCCAACCCGTCTGACATCACCAACTCCCAGGATTCTCACACAGCTTAAAAACTCCCAACAGCCTTACAGAATAAAGCAGGGAAGGCAGGGTAGCAGGCAATTGCTCGATCCCGTACTGAAGCAACTTCCCTTTAAAAAAAAATGTAACGATATAAAACAGACATAAGAGATGCCTTGGAATTCTAAGCAGCAAAACTACCTTTTGCAAAAATTCTTTTCCTACAAAGGTATCGAGCTGCTGCCTTTAGTTAAACAGTTTTATATGCTCAGTTCTGTGCACATGCATGTCCCGTTAGACTGTCCACAGGAGAAACCAAGATGCATTTACTTCATAGCCAAAATAGAAATCATTTTTCTGGCTGAAAACAGAGAAAACAAAACGGAGGTCAGAGCAGAGTGAAATGAAAATATGGAGTGGAGAATGCATTCACAAAGCACTGGGATTTACAAGCTTAGAACAGAATTAGAGGCATCTCTTGATTTAGCTCTGGCTGCTTCAAGTTTCTCTGCTTTTGTTGTATAACCAGCAGTATATAGTGAAGGAGATCCCTTTGCCCAATTGGCAGTTGCGGTGATGCTGACAGTAATGTCTTTCTTCCCCATGTAAAAATAATTGTTTATTAAAGACACATTCTATCCTCTTCATGAAAATACATGGCAATTCAGTCTTTTTATTAAAAGGTTTGCAGAATATACTTAACAGAGAGACCCAAGAATTTGGGTCCAGTGGTTAAGACACCAAGACAGAAATCAGGAGACCTTGAGATCTAGTTGTGAAGTCAAACTAAAAACGTACTGATGGAGGAAGAAGCACAGACTTCTAAGACACCTGCAAATTTCCATTCATCATGTTTTTATCAATTTACACTAAACTGCAGGTAAGGCTATTTTTGTGCTGGTTAGCAATTGCTTGTGAAACATTTTCACAATTTGTACTTTTCTTCATCCGCTATTAACATAATGTAATGACTTCATATAGGCTGAATGCATAATAATTTTTCCACAGTTTATATCAATGAAGTAGAAGTATCATAATAAATATATGAAACATATGCAATGCATTTCCTGTGCTGATACACATTATGAGTGGAAATGCTCTAACTTTTAAAGCAGCATAAATGAGGGAGAAAATAAATGACGTGGCAACATCTTCAATATCAGAAAATGGCAGAAACCAGAGATTTGTTCCTGATATGGCTACAAAGTATTGCATGCACAACAATGTTTTAAGCACAACATGAATCTTCATATAATGACTATCCACCCGCTCCAATTTCAATATCATAAAAATAGTAATTTTTCCTAGGCATTACCCACAAAGAGGGATATAATCAGGGATCCACTAAATTTGAAAAAAGTACCAGTGAGTGCCACATGTTTTTGAATATAACTTTTTCTCTTCAAATTTAAAATGCTTTAAAAAAAGATATTCAAAAAATCTTGAAAACGTTTTTTTACAATTTTGGATCTGCTTTTCCCTAGCCAAAGAATGTATAGGTAGTCGCTCATTGTGGAGTCTGCCCATTATAGTCATAAGTCATGACTGTGGTACAGCAGGTCATCTCACATGACCATCTCAATTTCACCTTTTTTGCAGTAGTTGTTAAGCTAATTACCATGATTGTTAAGTGAATCCATGATCATTACGCACACATTTTTCACTATTGGAAATTTTTGAAAAACAGAAGTAAATGCCAGGTTTTGTTAAAAATATAAATTTTGTTAGTGTGAACTTGGGAAGTTAAAACCAACCATAAATGCAGATGGATTGCCAAGTTCCCCAGAATGTAGTCATGTAACTTGGGAGACATTTTTCAGAACATTGGAATCAGATTGGAAGTACCTTTTGTGAGGTCATGGTAACTTTCAATGGCTCCTAAGTGACTGATAGTAAGTTGAGAGCTACCTGAATATGATTGATATAAAGATTAATGTGAGAATGTGTGTTAATGTTTGGATTTACTATACAACTTTCCTAATATAAACTGTATTAATCACAATAAACCTGAGCAGGCATTCTCAACACAAATATTCATATGTACATCAAATTTAGCAAACTATATACTGCTTTAAACACTTATAAAGAATGATGCATTCCATTAATTGCTGATGCCAGTGCTACTGTGGTGTACAATAATTTTTAATATTCAGAAATGTAATACATTGTTAAATATTCAAGAAATATTTCCATTCTGAAAATATATTTTACTTCCCAAGCTGCCAGGGCAGCTTTGCTCAGTTTTGCATGGCAAATAGCATTGGTTGATAGGCTCTGTCCTTTCAAGTGAACAAGTGACAACCATGGAAATGCACATTGCTCCATTTACAGAGATATATGAAAAAGATTTACCTCTCCCTGATTATCAGATATCCTGAACAATCAGATCTGGACTATGACCTGCAGGAAGAAAAATCCAGTCTGGTTCCAACCCCAGAAGAAAGGTGCTGGAAATAAAATGGAGGCTGATTGGAAAAAAGGACTCCTGTTTATTGATAAACAGAACCAACAACAGCATGTTCTTCTGGGACAGCTGACACACTTGATGAGTATATGTATTTTTATACAGTTCTGAGATGCTTCAAGGGGTTATGCAATGTCTATAATACACTTAGGGGATTGTGCAATGTAGTACTGTAAGCTTTTGCTATTGTGTTTTTTTGCTATTCTAATGGTGGTGGGTTAATTCTATTATGTCCCAAAAGTCATGTCCTGTTCTTAGAATTTTTTTTGGGGGGGGGAGATGTAAATTCCTAATCCCATCATCTGCAGTTGAAGATGTTTTGTTTGTGAATAGGCCCATTAAGAAATAGATTTCTTAATGGGCACAAAATATCCATCTCTAAAAGACTTCAGGCATCTGCTGGAGGCTGTTGGGCTGCTTTCTGCCTTTCTTAAGTTTTTTTCTCCTTTGGGGAAATATATTATTATTATTATTATTATTATTATTATTATTATTATTAATATTATTATTATTTAATTAATTAATTAAATTTTTATACCGCCCTTCTCCCAAAGGACTCAGGGCGGTGAACAGCTAGGATTAAAATACATACAATATGAAAATTAAAATAATTTAAAAAATAATTAAATCAATTTGGCTTCCCAATTTTAAAACCCCATACCCATAAAATTAATCAATTAAAATTTTTGAGCCAGCCTGGCTTGCTGAAACAAGAAAGTCTTCAGAGCCCAGCGGAAAGTACAGAGGTCCGGGATCAGTCGTATCCCTGGGGGTAGCTCGTTCCAGAGGGCAGGTGCCCCCACAGAGAAGGCTCTCCCCCTGGGGGTCACCAGTCGACATTGCTTGACCGATGGCATCCTGAGGAGACCTTCTCTGTGGGAGCGTATTGGCCGGTGGAAGGTTATCGGTGGCAGGTGGTCTTGTAGATACCCAGGCCCTAAGCCATGGAGCGCTTTAAAGATGAGAACCAAAACCTTGAAGTACACCTGGAAGACCACCGTAAGTCAGTGCAGCTCGCGCAGGAGAGGTGTTACATGGGAGCGCCATGTCACCCCCATAATCACCCGCGCGGCTGCATTCTGGACCAGTTGGAGCCTCCGGGTGCTCCTCAAGGGGAGCCCAATGTATTCTGCCTCTTTTAATATTCCCCAAAGTAATTCATTCTCTGGGGGTGGGGGTGGACAATTATTTCTTACAGACTAAATGCCACTTACAAATGAACTACCATTTATTACACAGCATGAGGCTAGGTATTTTTGCAGCAGTCTATAAGATCTGCCAAACCTTAACAGCTCAGGTTCCTGCTACATATGTCAGCACTTCAAGCTCTAGTGCTGACATGAGAAGGAGAAGCAGAGGCGTCTGGAAAGGGACGTTTGACTTTTCACCTACTTATTTTCCCTGGAGATAATATCCCCTAGGAGATGGGATGGGAGGGGGGAAATTCCTTTGAGCTGGAGCAGTAGATTAGGGGTAGAGTGACTTGGAAGATGGCCAATGAGTGCAGAGGAGTGGGGAACAGAAAGGGAGGGTTTGGGGTCTGGAAGTCAGTGTTGGCTGCGATGGAGTCAGAGTTAGAATGTCGTGCTTAATAAATGGGAGTTTTTCATCAAAGACTTTGTTTGAAATGCAATTTATTTGAGATGACCTCGAAACCTGACAACATAAATTTATATATTATCATATTATATGTAAATTATATATTATCACATTTTATATAATTAATACATCAAATTTTGGTAACATTAGATATTGATAACATTTTGTGTAAATTTAGATATCTCATTTATAGTCTAGATATAGATTAATGCTTTTGGGTTTCATTCATGGGCCCCAGCCAGATTGTTTTATAACTGTATTTTAATTTTTATTTACAGTTTTCTTAAGTTAGACTATTCTATACATAAGGGGTGAAATGCTCCCGGTTCGGACTGGATCACCCGATCCGATAGCGATGGCGGTGGGTGGTTCGGAGAACCGGTAGCAAAAATCCCTGCCCCTCCCCCCCATGCCCAGTTGAGCCGCGCGATCATCAGAGCCTTTTTTTTTAAATTTTAAAAGCATTTTTTTCTTCAGCTGAAAAAATGCTTTTAAAAGTAAAAAAAAGAGGCTCTGATGATCATGCAGTTCAGCTGGGATAGCCAGAGCTTTTTAAAAGCATTTTTTCTACAACCTCTGGCCAAAGAGGTTGTTTAAAAAATGCTTATAATAGGCTCTGACGATCCCAGCTAAGTTGCCTGATCGTCAGAGCCTTTGGTAGAAAAAATGCTTTTAAAAAGCTCTGACGATCAGGCAACTCAGCTGAGATTGTCAGAGCTTTTTATAAGCATTTTTTTACAATCTCTTTGACCCACTCAGCCTTATTACTCCCCACCAAGCCACGCCCACAGAACTGGTAGAAACAAATTTTACATTTCATCACTGCTATACATGCTTACAAATAACTTAAGGAGCTATTTCTTGTATTGGTCTGAGACTGAAATAAAATGACAGATCGACTAATCGACTGTTTGGTACCATAGAAGAAGAAAATACTTTTACGTTGTTTCACTATGTGGTAATGCAATTTGATGAAATAGTTTGCTTTCAAAAGAACTTTCAAAGGGGAAGACAACTGCAGTGGAATTATGTTGTTTAACCATTAAATAAATGGAAGTGTTATTCTTGAATTTATTCAAGGGTGGTAGGCAGTTTATTCATGCGATCCCCTTTCTAGTATCTTTTCTGTTTTTCAATGCTTCTGTTATACCATAAAGGAAAACTTCATGAGAAAATACTTTCTACTCTCTGTTTCATAGTGGAAAAAGTGAGTTACCAGAAGATTTCAGAATGATACGAAGATGTGTAACAGAAAACAACATTTGGTTATTTAGTGACTGTTTGAAATTATGATAGATCACCACAAAAGGAAACAACCCAGTTCCAGAATTCATGAAATGCAAACATGTGACTAGTGGGATATGCCTCTGTTGAAACTCCAGAATTTGATCATTCATATGGATCTTCAATTTATGATTGTCATGAGTTACGAGAGAAATCCTGTGCTTCATTCTTGTTATCAGTCAAGAATTCTTTTGCATTCCTTTGCTTTGTTGCGAAGGTTGTTGAGAGTGTGGTGGCGCAACAGCTTCCCCGGTACCTGGATGAAGCTGTCTATCTAGACCCGCTCCAGTCCGGTTTCCGGCCTGGGCACAGCACGGAAACAGCATTGGTCGCGTTGGTGGATGATTTCTGGAGGGCTTGGGATAGGGGTTGCTCCTCTATCCTGGTCCTGTTAGACCTCTCAGCGGCTTTTGATACCATTGACCATGGTATCATGTTGCGCCGGTTGGGGGTGGGGGGCACCGTTTTGCGGTGGTTCTCCTCCTACCTCTCTGACCGGTCGCAATCTGTGTTGACAGGGGGGCAGCGGTCGACCCCGAGGCACCTTGCTTGTGGGGTGCCACAAGGGTCGGTCCTCTCGCCCCTTCTGTTTAACATTTATGTAAAGCCGCTGGGTGAGATCATCTGTGGCTTTGGGGTGGAGTTCCATCAGTACGCTGATGACACCCAGCTGTACATCTCCACCCCAGGCCACCCCAACGATGCCCTTGAAGTGATGTCCCAGTGCCTGGAGGCCGTGCGGGCCTGGATGGAGAGAAACAGGCTCCGACTCAACCCCTCCAAGACCGAGTGGCTGTGGCTTCCGGCGTCCCGATATAGCCAGCTGACGCCATCGCTGGCTATTGGGGGCGAATCATTGGCCCCCACGGAAGGGGCTCGCAACTTGGGCATCCTCCTGGACGCACGGCTGTCTTTAGAAGATCATTTGACGGCCGTGGCCAGGGGGGCTTTTTATCAGGTCCGCCTGATACGCCAGTTGCGCCCCTTTCTAGATCGGGACTCCCTATGCACAGTCACTCAGGCACTCGTCACTTCCCGCTGGACTACTGCAACGCTCTCTACATGGGGCTCCCCCTGGGGTGCACCCGGAGGCTCCAGCTGGTCCAGAACGCGGCCGCGCGGGGGATTATGGGGGCGACGAGGCGCTCCCATGTAACACCTCTCCTGCGCGAGCTGCACTGGCTCCCGGTGGTCTTCCGGGTGCGCTTCAAGGTGTTGGTGACCACCTTTAAAGCGCTCCATGGCTTAGGGCCGGGGTACTTACAAGACCGCCTTCTGCCACCAATAGCGTCCCACCGGCCAGTACGCTCACACAGAGTGGGCCTCCTCAGGGTGCCGTCTGCCAGACAATGTCGGCTGACGACTCCCAGGGGGAGAGCCTTCTCTGTGGCAGCGCTCACCCTCTGGAACAACCTCCCCCCAGAGATACGTACAATAACAGACCTCCAGATTTTTCGGCGGGCCCTGAAAACCCATTTATTTCAACTAGCTGGGCTGGCTTGAGTTAAATTTTAAATTGATTTTAAATTGGGTTGTTTTAACTTACGGCCAAAATATTTAATTATTTTAAACTGCTTTTAAATTTTGTATGTATTGTTTTTTACTTTGGCTGTTCACCGCCCTGAGTCCTATTTGGAGAACAGCGGTATAGAAATAAGAACAAATAAATAAATAAATAAAATGTATACATCTGCCTCTAAAAATAATCGTAAAAAACTAAGATATACAATTATTAAATATTCTGCAAATATATTGGTAAAATAACATGAACCCATTTTACAGGGGAAGAAAACTTTTGAGAAACTGGAGGCAACTTTGGCACAACATTAATCTTAACAGAGTTGAGAAAATATGTTGAAATTAGAGCTTTCCACGTAAGATAGTAAGCCAAACATAATTCCATCAGCAATATACTGGTTCTTGTTCCTTCTTTGCAACATAATGCAAAGAGGGTAATGGACATGTTTAATAAATATCACCACCACTTTACTTAGTCAGAGTTTTATTTATTTGTTAGATGTATGCAAATTTAAGATGATTAACATGATGATCTCCCTTTATTTATTCTTACAGCAGCAACTCTGTGGGACAGGTTGTTGGAAAGAGCATGTGAAGCTGGACCAAAGTTACCCAATGCATTTCCATGATTAAAGTAGGCATGGACATTGTCTCCTCTGTACATATGTAACATTGCAATGGTCACTGCATATTGGCTTGTTTATTTTAAAATGTGGATTGGAGAAAGGCATCTTGTTGATTCATAAAGTCCTGTCACTTGAGTTTAGTTTATTTTAATCTCTCAGTCTACCCTCCAGTGTAGAAACTAGTGTGAAATTAAAAATAGATGTGTGGCTGTACCTTAAGAAAATTTAAATCTTAAAACATGTCTTTCTGAGGTATAGATTTAAAAAAGAATTATGCACCCAACTAATCCAATTTTTAATTGATAGACTGCTTAGCTGTTCTGTCCAATGGTATTTAGAATCACAAAAAACAAGTGCCCCGAAATACATATACAATTGCTAAATTTTGTGTCAAGCCATAAACCTTTACTCTGTTCAGAATGAAATAAGTAGGCTATTCACTTAATTAATTAGATTTTACTATATTCTCACATTATATTTAGTTGTTTTAACTTTTATGATCTGGTCTGGACTGCAATAAAATGTTAATTCATGCAAATAAATGTGAGTACAGCTCCCTTTCATTCTTTTGAATGTCCTCAAAGCATATATAAATTATCCTAGTGGGAAATCTGCTCAACTATCATCTGTTAAATGTTCATATTAGTGATTGAGAGTCTATATCCATTGATCTATTTTCTATGAATTTCTCATAGATTCAAGAAGTCATTATAGGGTGGACTCTGCACTTTTAGACACCCCTACAGAATTGTTTGCTAACTGATTCAGTCAAATATATTCTAAAATTGATAGTGTCATGGAATACCAATATACACCAAATAAAGTGCATTGCTAAGAAAATAATTTCACTACTTTCCTTCCACGTATCAGATATATTACTTAAAATCTATTTCAGAAAAAGAATGTGCATGCATTAGTGTAACAATTTGACTTAATAACTCTGTATGTTGATGTATCACTGAATCAATCAAACCAAACAATTCTTTTTTTGCGTTAAGAGTATTTTTACCTACACAATGTTGATCAGCTCTAATAGTTGAAAATTCACAGAAAAACATCTATCCTCCCATTGCACAAGATGTCTGTGATTCATTAAAAACTTAGTGACATTGCTTCCTCATTGGGATTAACAAAATTTAAATATAAGAGGATTCAAAAGCATCTTTAAAAACTGCTTTTGAAATTGATATTTGTAAATTGAAAATAAACATCCAAAAGAAAGAAAACAAGAAAAGACAAGACAAGACACTGGAGTGTCATAAGTAAATGCCTTATTCTATAACAAGAGATATGTATATATGTACAAGATATAAAGGGTTAATTTATTCATCCTCCTTTAATGTATTCATGTATAATCACCCCCCTTTCTTGACTCCTCCCCTTTGATATAAATAGAGAGTGCTTTTACCTCATGATGGCTTCTCACTGTAAATCTGACAAGAATAAGTAGAATGCCTATTATGAATAAACTCTTCTTTAACTGAAGAAATTGCTTCTGAATTCATCATTGAGTCTGATCCTCAAAATATTGTAACAATCTGGTAGCAGAGGATGGTTTAACTGACTCAATAAAATCCAACATGCCTAAGAAAGAAAACCTCAAGAATAAACAAGAAAGACCCAATACCAGGGCAAATGATAAAGAAACAAAAACAGATCAAGAAATGATCGACGAACCAATAAATACAACAATCAAAGAATCTGAAGATAACACCACAGACATCGAAGAAACAGCAGATGAAACCGACAACCAAGAAGAGAACAAAATAAAAGACAAAGACCTCAGATCGGAGATACTGAGGCTAATAAAAAGTCAAAAAGATGACCACAAACTCATTGCGGAACTCCGAGGCTTCTTGGAAGAAAACGGAGCAGCGAGAGAAAAAGACATTGAAAAAGCCAAACCCGAAAATACAAAAATGGTGAGCGAACCTACAACTAAAGAAAAAATAACCAGAAGCAAGACCAGAGGTCCCGCTCAAAATTTTGAAAGGCAGCCATCTTTTCTTCAACCGGCCACAGAAATGAACACGGCTGAACCAATCAGAATGCACCATTCAAAAACTCTGGCGCGAAAAAACACAAAAAATATCAAGAAATATATTTATTCTTCTGAAGAGTCAGAAACAGATACAGAAGAATCATCCACTGAACAAGAAATCGAAACACCCATGAGAAAACTATTTAAAATGTTTGGCACAAGTCTAACAATTTCAAAAGAATCGATAAAAGCCAATAATGCAAAAATACAAAAGAGACGAAGAAACAAACAGACACCTCAAAGCCTGCACGACTCAATCCGGACAACGATGATGACGACGCCTGAACCCAGAGGGCCCTGCGAAATTTCCCCCATACCACAAACGATCCAAAGAACAAAATACTCCAAGCAAGAAAGCTTCAAAGAAAAGAGACGAACCACAGCTGCCAGCAGAACACCCAAGATCGAGCCGGAGACCGAATCATCAGAAGGAGAGCACTACGAGGGAGCTACAGCAAAGAGAACCTCTCCCAGCAGCTTCAGCAGAGAAATGATCAATGCGCATGCGCAGATGAACACAGAGAACTACAATGAACTTTATGAAGAAGGAGAACCTTTCAAGCTCATCAGCAGAATACCCACACCATTCTGCAATTTTCAACATCTACAGGACCATGGACTACCCACAGTTGTAAGTAGTGGGAATAGTAATATTGGGAATCTACCTAGTGATTTCCCAAAACTTAGAATTGATGGCATCAATTTACAGGAATGGTGTCAACAAATTCAGGTTGTCTTTATGAAAGAAAATTTATTATTTTTTATAACCAATCCTCCCAAAAGACCTTGGACTCTAAAAATGGACTGCCTGCATCACAGAGCATTCTATTTAATAATTTCTAGCATATCACCTGCCATGTACTACAGTATTAAGCATAATCTTACTGTTTCAGAAATAATTCAATGCATGTTTAAATTGTTTCATAGTGAAAGTGTAGCAACAACCACTAGAATGTCTAAAGATTTCTTTTCAGCCAAATTAAGATCTGGAACCACCATAAATGAACATTTAATATCCTTAAACAAAACCAGAGCAGAATTACATCTAAGAGGAGAAATGATATCAGAACAGACAATGAAAAGCGTTATCCTTAACTCATTAGATTTATCATGAGATAACTACATATCACACTTAGACTCAATCAATCTAGGATACTTATCCATAGAAAGTCTGTCAAATAAGTTAATAGCTGAAGATAATTTGAGGAGAAGTAGATACAATGCATACACAGAACACAGACAGGCAAAAGGGGTAACCTTCCAAGAAAATCACCAAAAAACAATTGAATGTTACAATTGTGGATCCAGAAAACACTCTAAGGGAGATTGCCCCATGTTTCATAGGGAAAGACAAAACCGTGATTATAGGGGTAGATATCAAGACAGGCAATCATCTATTGATAGATACAGATATAGAGACTCCCCAAACTACAGAGAACGCAGAAAGGATAGAGATAATTCAAGGGACAGAAAATCAGGATCATTAAATGGATTAGATAAACATAACGATGTCATCACACAAAAATCAAAAAACAATACTTGGCTCATAGATTCAGGGGCGACTAATCATACAACAAATAACAAGAAAATACTGTCTTCATTCACAAATGATAAATTTATGAGAAGAGTAGCCAATCAAGAAAATGTTCAAGTCATAGGGAAAGGAGATGTAAATATACCTGGTTTAGGTAAAGTAGAGGGGGTATTGTTGATACCAGAAATATCACATAACATACTTAGTGCAGTGAAATTAAGCCAAGATTTCAACATAAATATAATCTTCTCTGGGGGAAAAGCAATACTAGAAAAGGATGGGACTAAATTGAATAGTGTAGTTATCGAAGGGGGCCTACCCTTCCTTGTAACAGAAGATAAATGGTTGCATAACATTAATACAAACACTGATGACGACACCAACATAGACAGTGAACATAGTAACAACAATGACAATGAAGAACCCAATACACACTGTAATCACAAAGACACATCCACTAGTGATACACACAATAACAAAAGACCCAATATAGGCAAACCAATTCATGATGAATGTGCACACATGTTGCATAGGAAATTGGGACATGCAAGTTTCCATGTAATACAAAAAATGATTGAACATGCTGATGGCGTTAAAATAAAGGATTGTAAAAACTATTTGGAATGCTCAGTATGTAAATCCTCAAAACTCAGAACAAACCCAAAACCAAAGAGGGCAACAAGGACCTCTAACCAAATTTTTGATCTGGTACATATGGATCTAGTTGGTCCATTAACACCATCCATCACATACAAAAAAAGATATTTCCTAACTATTGTAGACGACTATAGCCTTTATGGATTTGTTTATACTTTAAAACACAAAGATGAAACTTTCCAAAAATTCAAAGAATTTTACAAACGTGTAGAAACACAACACAATATCAAAATAAAACAAATCATGACAGATATGGGATCCGAATTCATGTCAAAAGAATTCTCACAATGGATAAAAGACAAAGGAATGATACACTTCACGACTAGCCCATTTTCTGCTTTTCAGAATGGTACAGCAGAACGAAAGAACTCAACACTGCAAACCATGATTAGATGTACATTAGAAGATGCTGGTTTAGGAAAACAATTCTGGTCAGAAGCATTACTATATTCAAACTATACCCAAAATAGGACCTGGTCTAGCATCCTAAATAAAACACCATACGAAGTGATGTACAATAGGAAACCAAAAATATCACACATGCACATATTTGGAGTTACAGCAGACGTACACATACCAAAACAATTAAGACGTAAGGGAGATAACGTATCCAGAAGGCTCAGATTCATGGGATATGAAACAGGCACAAAAGGATATAGATTCATTGACAATAATAACAAATTCATAGTCTCAAGAACAGCAGTATTTCATGAACAGGCCAACTGATCTAAGATACATCTTAACGAGATAATCCAAAATACAGAACCAAATATTGAACAACAAGACAGAATAGAAAGAGAGAAACATGAACATAACACACATGATGACAAAAACAAAACATGGACAGGTAACCATACCAGGATAAAAACAGATTCATTAACCAAAAAGGAAGCAAGGTATCTACACGATAATGAAAGCATTCCAATAAGAACAATCAGGTGTAACAGAAAACAATTACCCAATAAGTATAAGGATTATATAATGTGTGTGAATGACGAGACACCAACACCTAACACATACGAGGAAGTGTTGAAACTTCCCATGGAAGAAAGAGAAAAATGGGAATTAGCCATAACAAAAGAAATGAACAGCTTGCGTGAATTAGGTGTATTTACACCAGTCCCTGCCCCTAAGAACAAGACAATTATAGGCACCAGATGGATATTCAAAATCAAAGATTTAGAAGAGGGTAATAAATTATATAAAGCTAGATTAGTCGCACAAGGTTACGCTCAAAAATATCCTGAGGATTACACTGACACATACTCTCCCACTGTAAGAACCGAAAGTGTTAAGACAGCTTTAGTCATAGCTGCTATACTCAATCTTGATGTCTTTCAATATGATGTGCAGACTGCATACTTACATGCAAAGCTCGACAAAGAGATATATGTAAGGGCACCTCATAGCCAATGTACAAATAGAAATGAGACCTGGTTACTTAACAAAAGCTTGTACGGATTAAAACAATCCGGCAAGCGTTGGTATGAATGTCTAGTCAGCGTGCTTAAAAATATGGAATTCAAAGCCACAACTGCAGACAATTGCTTTTTTGTTAGAAAGGAAGGTGAATCATTAGAATTTGTGTTAATCTATGTGGATGATATTTTGTATATAGGCAAACATAAAGAAAAGAAAGACTTATTTGTATCCAAGCTAAATGAACATTTCTCTTTAAAGTCGCTAGGAAGGGTAAACAAATACCTTGGAGTTCAAATCAATAAAACAAGAAAGGGATTCAAATTATCCCAGAGAGATAAAATTATAGAACTTCTGGAAAAATGCAATTTAAGAGATGCCAAACCTTGCGATACTCCTATGCAGACTGATTTTCTAAGGAATAAGGATGAATCTTCACCTGAGTTCGAGAACAATACATTATATAGATCAATTATTGGTTCTTTCTTGTATATATCTAATTGGACCAGGCCTGATATAGCTCTGCCACTTAATTTATTATCTAGACATGTAAGTAAACCACTTATGTATCATTGAGAAGCAGTTAAACGAATACTAAGATATCTAAAACACAGCATAGATTTCTGTCTACTCTTAGAACCCAATAATATTAAAGAACCTATTATCACCAGTTACGCTGATGCAGACTGGGCAGGTGACATCAAATGTAGAAAGAGCACCTCAGGTTATGTATTATTTTTAAATGATTGCCCAATATTCTGGTACACTGGGAAGCAAGATTTAGTAGCGACTTCCACAACAGAGGCAGAATACGTCTGTTTATCTAAAGCCTCAAATAATTTAGTGTGGTTTAATGATTTATTATTTGATATTTGGAAGAATCCAATACTACCATTTGTCATACATGAAGATAATAAGGCGGCTATAGAAATATCAAGATCTGACGCCATTGGTCAAAGGTCCAGACATATAGATATCAAATTTAAACACGTGAGACAATTATCTCAGGATGGATTCATTAAATCCACTGCGAAACCTCAGAACAAATAGCTGATATATTAACTAAACCTTTACCTTCTAAACAACACAAATACTTGACATCAAAATTACAAGTACTATATAATTCTGAATCCGAATGCAATCATTGTTATATGTCGAATCGGCATTTAGAGGGGGATTTGTCATAAGTAAATGCCTTATTCTATAACAAGAGATATGTATATATGTACAGGATATAAAGGGTTAATTTATTCATCCTCCTTTAATGTATTCATGTGTAATCACCCCCCTTTCTTGACTCCTCCCCTTTGATATAAATAGAGAGTGCTTTTACCTCATGATGGCTTCTCACTGTAAATCTGACAAGAATAAGTAGAATGCCTATTATGAATAAACTCTTCTTTAACTGAAGAAATTGCTTCTGAATTCATCATTGAGTCTGATCCTCAAAATATTGTAACATGGAGAAAGAGAAAAAAAAATGCTAAAGTAATCTAAACTTGTTTAATAATAAATAAACCTCTTTAAATACACAATATAAATAAAAAATAAATTTATTGTCTTAGTTAACTGAATGTACATCTTTAATGGTACTGAGAAGCAAGTGCTGGATAGATACAAATAATCCTCTAATTTTGTACTGTTTTAATTCATACTTCATTTTTATCCTTCTAGAAACATTCCTATGATATCTGCTGATTGCTGGGATATCTTACAGTTTTGATTTGATTTGATTTGATTTGATTACATTTCTATACCGCCCTTCTCCCGAAGGACTCAGGGCGGTGTACAGCCATATTAAAACAAACCCATCACAAAAATTAAAAACCGTTAAAATAAATTAAAGCAATTTGGCCATTATTAAAACCCTTAGCTAAAACCCCTTTAAAACCAATTAAAACCCATTAAAATTAATTTATTCGGTCAGGCCGACTTGATTGAACAATAGTCTTCAGAGCACAACGGAAGGCGCAGAGGTCAGGGATCCTTCTTATATCCAGGGGCAGCTCATTCCATAGGGCAGGAGCCCCCACAGAGAAGGCTCTCCCCCTGGGGGTCACCAGCCGACATTGCTTGGCCAACGGCACCCTGAGGAGGCCCTCTCTGTTAGAGCATATTGGACGGTGTTATTTTGTTTTGTTATTGAGTATGTATTGATGTGCATGTGTCACATATTTATGTGACAGCAATGTGGTCTTAGGTTCAAACCCAGGCTTATCTAACCAAGGTTCCTATCTAATATCAGTCAATGTGGATTAGCCTTCTTCAGTTTGATGCCCTCCATTGGTTGTCCTAGCTTTCTTATGACAAAAGATGTAGTCCAGAATATCTGGCACAAGGTTGAGGAAAATTGTGTAAATAATAAGTTAGATAAACTGATGGCATGAGATGCCCCATAAGCACACTGAGTAGGTCACCCTGGTGATTATTGCGGAATAATAAAATAATAAAAAACAATAAAATAATAATAAAAATAGAAGAATTATTCCTCTTTTATTTTTAATTTTAAAATTAAAATTTATAAGGCAAATAGAAAACAACTCTACATTTTATAATTCAATTAAAAGCTCCAAAGTAGGGAAAAATACAGCAATTTTATACAGGGAAAAATACAGGGATTGTATATATTTCCTATTTTTGTAAGGTGTTTCCAATATATTGCAGAGCTACTTTAGGTGAAACAATATCTTTTGAATTAAAAAAAGATCATTTTTATAATAATATATCTAAATTAACAGGACAGTTCACTATGTTTCATAATTAACTCTAAATTAATGCCTTATTATTGAGCCCATATGCAATTAACATACATTAATTCTTTAGATAATCCTAATGTTAATTACTAGGATTTTTTTTTACTTTACTATACTATATACTTTATTAAATTTTTCCATTATAAAAGAAAATATACAATCTCTATCTCTTTCAGAAGTACAGTGTTTATACAATTTATGGAATCATACGTTAAATAAACTTCATCCTTAGCTGTTCAATATTCTATGCAATATAACTCGTACTTCGAGTGCATAACAAGTCTTATCCTAAAATCATGTTTTTGTCTTGTTCTTCAACCAATTGTACCAATTTCCCCATACTTCATAATATTTAGATTTCTCCTCATTATTTATCTCACTCATCAATTTTGCCATTTCTGCGCACTCTAGGATTTTGTTTATTAGTATTTCTTCTGAAGGTATGGATTTATTTTTCCAGTATTTCGCAAAGGCTAGTCTAGCTGCAGTTGTAATCTGGATTATGAGTTGAGTGTTGTTGTTATTGAGGCCGTCTCCGATTATACCCAGGAGGAAGATTTCTGGAGATAGAACTATCTCCTGTCCCGTTATTTCACAAAGCCAATATCGAATTTTTGACCAGAACCTTTTGGTCTCTGGACAGGTCCACCATAGATGATAGAAGGTGCCAACCGTTTTTCCACATTTCCAACACGTGGCTGAGAGATTGGGAAACATTTTCACTAACCTAGCTGGTGCTAGGTACCACCTGTGTAGCATTTTATAATGGTTTTCTCTAAAAGTTGCTGATTTCGTCATTTTATAATTCCTATTCCAGGCCATCTCCCAGTCGTTAAAATTTAATCTGTATCCCAGGTTTTTTCCCCAAATATTTAGGTGATTTTTTGCTATAATCTCTGCCCTATCCTCATCTAATAAGAAGTTATATATTTTTGCTAGCATTTTCTTGTCTATTCCCCAAATAATTTTATCAAAATTTCCATATTTAGCTTCAATACCAAATTGGTCTCTGTCTTTTTGGAATCTTGAATTAATCTGCAGGTAATTCCACCAATCCAAGTTGAAACCTTGATCCCTCAATAAATCCAAAGATTTGAGCTTCCCCTTTTCATCAAGAATGTCTTTATATGTGCCCAATTTATAATCGTCTCTCCTGTTTGGGGCCGCCAACGCTTCCGTAATAGAAAGCCAGTTAGGTACCTTAGTATTACTAGTATTTTTACTCATTTTTATAAATTAGTTAATTAGCTATGTTTAGCTTTAAAAATTGAAAGCTTTTTCAAGTATCTGATTAAATAATCACAAATACAATTTTTACACGTGATATAAAATGTAGAAATTTTTTCACATGAAACCAAAATCATTTAAAAGATAGATTTTTATTCATTATAATTATAAAGAATATACACTGAAGCAGATTAATTCCTTAATTAATTTAAATGCAATGGTGTGTGAATATTTTATGCTTAGTCATGCCTTTGAAAGATGATAATGGATAAAAATATTCTCAAATTCTTTTCATTCTTATTTCATGCCATTTTCCATTATTTGTTTTCTTCCAATCTTCAATTGCAAAAAATTTACAATAAAATGCTAAAGTTAAACTGTTACAGAATCCATGGATCAGGCCCAATAACTGACACGATTCAATCATTTGAACAAGTCTCTTTTATTTACAGGTTCAACATAACATCACATGCTGTATCTGGAAGTGAGAGTCAGGAAGGAGTGTGCTAACCTTTTATGCCTGTGGGCGGGGACTCAGGTAAGGAGTGGTCTGTGGGTGGAGCTGGCCAAGTGGGTATTGGTGTTAACTCCTGCACTACTGTGTCCGTATTGACCCCTGGCATGGGTAAGGCATTTATGTGTGACAAATCCCCCTCTAAATGCCTGACCTGTGACTGTGGACCTGATCGTTTTAGTGGTGCCCAAGGGTGGACATTGAGTTTGGATACTAGGTATGAGTGTTGCTTGCCCTGTAGTGGTTTCGTGAGTATATCTGCAGTCTGTTCTTCTGTGTCGCAATGTATGGCCTTTATGAACCCGATTTTGGAGAGCTGCCTCACATGTTTGTACTTTATGTCAATATGCCTGGATCTCTGCCCTACTGCGTCGGCCATGGAGATTTCTATGGCCGCCTTGATGTCTTCGTAGATGTTTATCGGGTACTCTGGTTCACACCACACACTGGCGAGTAGGTCGTCGAACCAGATGAGGTTGTTTGCGGCCTTGGATAGGCATATGTACTCCGCCTCTGTGGTTGAGGTAGCCACTAAGTTTTGTTTTCCCGTGTACCAATGTACCGGACTATTGTTCAGGTAGAATACATATCCTGATGTGCTTTTCCAGCTTTTGGTGTCACCGGCCCAGTCAGCATCGGCATAGCAGGAGAGGACGGGTTCGTTGGACGGTTCTGGTTCTAGGACTAGGCATGCATCGGCACTTTGCTTCAGGTACCTCAGTACCCTCTTTACAGCGTCCCAGTGGTACAAGGTGGGTTTTCCTACGTGCCTGGACAGCAAATTGACTGGTATTGCGATGTCTGGCCTAGTCCAGTTGGCGATATATAAAAGAGAGCCTATGACTGATCTATATAGTGAGTTGTCTCCAAATTTGGGTGATTCACCATGCGTATTTTTTAGGAAGTCTGGTTGCATGGGTGACTCACATCCCTTGGCATCTGCCATGTTGCATTTATGCCGTATTTCTTCTATCTTTTCTTTTTGAGACAGTTGGAAACCCTTGGGAGTTTCGCTAACTTGTACGCCTAGGTATTTGTTTATCTTCCCTACGTACTTTAATGTGAAGTGTTCACTCAGTTTACTGGCGAAGGCATTGCGGTTTCCCTCGTGTTTACTGATGTAAAGTATATCATCCACGTAGACTAGGATGTATTCTGGTGAATTTCCCTCTCTCTTGGTAAAGAAGCAGTTGTCGGCTACGGTTGCTGTAAACCCCATTGACTTCAGGACCTCAAGTAGACATTCATACCAGCGTTTGCCGGATTGTTTCAGTCCGTATAGGCTTTTGTGAAGTAGCCAGGTGTCCCCTCTGTTGGTCTCTTTACTGTGTGGTGCCCTAATGTATACTTCCTTGTCTAGGTTGGTGTGCAGGTAAGCTGTCTGCATGTCGAACTGGTGTACCTCTAGCCCTAGCAGGGAAGCGATAACCAGGGCACTCTTGACACTTTCAGTCCTTACGGTTGGGGAGTAAATGTCAGTGTAGTCTTCTGGGAATCTCTGGGCGAATCCCTGGGCAACCAGTCTGGCCTTGTACAGGCTTTGACCACATTCTAGATCCTTGATCTTGAAGATCCACCTGGTGCCTATCGTATTTTTACCCTCTGGAACTTTGGCTGGGGTGTAGACCTCTAGCTCCCTCAGACTGTTCATTTCTTTGTCCATGGCCGATTCCCACTTCGATCTCTCCTCTGGTGGTAGTTTCAATACCTCTTCATATGAGTTTGGTGTGATTTGGTTCGTGTGTATGTGCATCACGTAGTCATTTAACCTTCTGGGTAATTGGTTCCTGGTCGTTCTGACTGGCCTGTCTGTCATTTGCTCAGCGTCATGTAAGTACCTGGCTTCCTTTTGTGTTAGTGAGTCTACACTTATCTTGGGGTGATTCCCTTTCCATTCCCCAACCTTGATGTCCTGTCGCTTGGGTTTTTGTTCTATCCTTTCCTGTCTATCTGTCGTTTTGTGTTTGTCTAGTACTCGCTCGTCTGGTCTGGTCTCCTGCCTGGTGGGTACCTCGTTGAGGTGTATTCTGGACCAGTTAGCTTGCTCATGGAATACCGCTGTCCTAGACCACGAACCTGTTGTTATTGTCTACAAACCTAAAGCCTTTGGTACCTGGCTCGTACCCCATAAATCTCAGTCTCCTGGATACTTTGTCCCCTTTCTTGCGCAGTTGTTTGGGTATATGGACATCAGCGGTTACGCCGAATACATGTAGGTGTGCTATTTGTGGTTTTTTGTTGTACATGAGTTCATATGGCGTTTTGTCTATTACGCTGGACCAGGCTCTGTTTAATGTGTAGTTTGAGTAGACTAAGGCCTCAGAGCAAAAATGTTGACAAGTTCCTGCGTCCTCTAAGGCACATCTGATCATGGTCTGTAGCGTGGAATTCTGTCGTTCTGCGACGCCGTTCTGGAAGGCTGAGAACGAGGATGACGTAAAGTGAAGCACGCCTTTAGATCTGAGCCAATGAGAGAAATCCTTAGACAGAAACTCAGATCCTCTGTCTATCATGATTTGTTTGATTTGGGTGTTGTTTTGAGTCTCTACCCTTTTGTAGAACTCTTTGAATTTTTGGAAGGCCTCATCCTTTCGTTTTAGGGTGTAGACGAAGCCATAACGACTATAGTCTTCTACGATGGTGAGAAAGTATCTTTTCTGGTATTTGATGGATGGCCTTAGGGGCCCCACCAGATCCATGTGGACTAAATTGAATACTTGTTTGGAGGCGCGTGAGGATTTCTTAGGTCTGGGCTTGACCTTTAACTTAGAACATTTGCACACCGAGCACTCAAGGTAATTTTCACAACTCTTTATTTTGATGCCCTCGGTACAGTTGGCCATTTTTTGGACTACGGGGAAGCTGGCATGCCCTAGTCTCCGGTGTAGTAAGTGAGCACAGCCATCATGCATGAGTTTGCCTATCGATGGTCTTCCCTGGGTGTGTTCGGTGGTGTGTGTCTCGTGTGTCATGTTCTCCTTGCTCTCCGTCTCTCCCTCATTCACCTGCCCTTCCCCATCATTGTTCTGATCAGTGTCCTTTGTGCATTTTGAGTTGGTGTATATGCTGGGTGTGTTACTCTCATGGAATGTTATGTATGGTAGCCCTTGCTTGACTGTCACTCTACCTACACTTTCTCTACCCTTGCTAACGTGAGCCTTCCCTTCTGCGAAGGTTACCTTAATCCCTGATTCTCCACTGAGTTTTAACGTGGCCAATATGTTGTGGGGTATCTCCGGGACCAGTAGCACCCCCTCTATTTTCCCTATGCCCGGTAGAGTAACTACCCCCATGCCTGTTACCTTAACCTCGCTTTGGTTTGCAACCTTGATTGAAAAATTCTCCTCCATGAATGAGGAGAGCAGACTTTGGTTATAGGTCATGTGGTTGGAGGCCCCAGAGTCCAGGAGCCACGACTTGGCCTCCCCATCCTGACATGTTATGTGGGAGCACTCCCCTATCCCATACAATGATCCTGTTCTGCTGTCACGTGAACTATCCCTGTTCCCCCTCCTGTCTCTGGGATTGGAAGAGTCCCTGCGTCTGTACCTCTCCTCAGAAGTGTGTCTCTCTGTCTGTTTGAATCTATGTTCTGGTCTACTTCTCTCTCTGTAGTTCTTGGGGCAGTCTCTCTTGAGATGTCCCCTTGACCCGCAGCTGTAGCACTCTGTTATGCTATGCTGCCTGTCTTGGAAGGCTATTTTCTTTTCATGTTTATGTTCCCTGGAAGAGCCAGAGCGGCTCCTTTTCAAATTGTCTTCAGCGATCAGTTTGTTAGACAGCTTCTCAACGGATAGGAGGCCTAGACTAACGGTATCTAAGTGTGCTAAGAAGCTGTCCCATGAGTGATCTAAAGAGTTAATTATTACACTCTTCATGATCTGGTCTGATATGACTTCCCCCCTAAGGTGTAGTTCTGCCCTGGTAGCGTTTAGGGATACCAGGTGCTCACTTATGGGGGTTCCCGGTTTGACTCTGGCAGAGAAGAAGTCTTTGGAAATCTGGGTAGTGGTTGCCACACTTTCACTGTAAAATAACCCAAACATTTTTTGTATGATTTCCGACACAGTAAGATTGTGACCAATGCTATGGTAAATAGTGGGAGATATGCTAGAAATTAAAAGGTAAAATGCCCTATGGTGCATACAGTCCAACTCTAAAGTCCATGGTCTCTCTGGGGGTTCATTAATAAAATGTGACATGTTTTCTTTTAGGAACAACACCTGAAGCTGCTGTGACCACTCTAGGATATTGCTCCCATCCATCCTCAACTTTGGAAAGTCACTTGGTAAGTTCCCAGCATTATTTGTAAAATTACTTACTGCAAGCTGCTGTCCATGGTTCTTTATGTGCCTATAGCAGCAGTACGGCATGGGAACGCTTGCCGGTAGTTTAAAGGTCCCGCTTTGCAATTTTTTTCTTTTTTCTTCCTCTAGGTGCGTAGGGGGGTTGGCGCGCTGGTATGGGCATCTGTGGTCCTCGGGTGGGTGTTCCGGTGCCCCTCTCCTCACCTCCCCTTTCGTTTTGGCCCCTCCGGTTTCCCTTTAGTGATCTTGAGGCCTGGGCCGAAGGCGGCGGCAAGGGTCTTCATGGCCTTATCGACTTGCTGCTCGGTCGGGGTGTATCTGGGGTCCGAATCGGATTCTGTCCCCTCACCCTGGTCGCTTTCTTCGTCGCTTATTGTCGGGCATTTTTCGCGCGCCGGCCATTTTGAATTCTGGCTGCTGATTGGATGGGGGTCGGCCATCTTGTCCGACCACGTGGACAAAGATGGCCGCCGTTTCAAATTTTGAGCAGGGCTTCGGGGCTCGGTGACTGTTGAGGGGTCCTTTTGGGGTGATCCACTCACCGAGTCCAGCTCCTCGAGCTCTGGATCCGAGTCTTCCTCGCTCCTCGCCACCTCGCGGTCCATTATGAAGCTCCGCAGGACTGCGAGGAGGTTCTTTCGCTGGCTCGCTCCCTCAGTAATCGTAGGACGTCGAGCCGCAGCCTTTCTTCCTCCCGGTCGTCATGGTCTGCTATTTTTCCTTTCTTGACCTCCCCCTTTTCTTCCGTTGTGGTGGCTTTGGGGTCGATTGAGGTTTCTACCTTCCCTGGCGATCCCGATGGGTTACACTCTCGTTGCTTCGGAGGTGTCGCCATCTCGTAGGTAGTGATGTGTCCTCGTTGTGTGGTCTGGAGTTATTGGGCCATAGAACCATCCTCTGCTACCATATTGTTACAGAATCCATGGATCAGGCCCAATAACTGACACGATTCAATCATTTGAACAAGTCTCTTTTATTTACAGGTTCAACATAACATCACATGCTGTATCTGGAAGTGAGAGTCAGGAAGGAGTGTGCCAACCTTTTATGCCTGTGGACGGGGACTCAGGTAAGGAGTGGTCTGTGGGAGGAGCTGGCCAAGTGGGTATTGGTGTTAACTCCTGCACTACTGTGTCCCTATTGACCCCTGGCATGGGTAAGGCATTTATGTGTGACATAAACAATTAAACAATAACAACAAAACCAACTGCATTTGGTACTAATTATATTTTTCTGGATTATAAAGCAACAATTTCTAGCCAAAATTCAAATATAGTAATCCACATCTTTTTATATAATAATGAATACATAGTGTTCAGATCCATGAATCATATTCCAGCCTCTTACATAAGAAATTATAATCTGCAAAATTAAGAATCTTTCATAGTTAAAACATTAAAAGCCAAATTATGTTCCATAATTTAAAGCTGAAAATAGGTATGATATGTCATAGAAATAGATATGATAGGTCGTATCTCACAAATTTTTAAGCATGTACATTGAAAATCTGCTTGGATATTTCTTTCCAAGTATTGTACAATTCGGAGCACCAGTGAATATAGTAATCAACTAATAGAATTCTAAACTACTCGATGTATGATATTTCAAGGACCATCTTATGGCACATAAGACTGCCTGTATACTGCTGCATTCATTATTTGAGTCCCTTTGTTCCATGCTTTATCACCATCTCATGTTGGACATGTTGTAATCAGACCAAGAACAAGGTTTACAGGCCCAGCTGTTGATCACTCTGTTATCCTTTTGCCTAGGTACATAGGTGCAATAATACCTGGACCTTAGGTCCAATATTCAGGATCTGAATATTGGTATAGTAGGACTAATTCTCAGTTGTACACCAAAGAGCAACAATATATGGAAAAGCAGCAAACAAGACTAAGGTCAATTCCAGGGCATACTGAGACTTATTATAGATATTCTTCCCAAAGGATTTCTTCTATTAGCATATTAGTAGTTTCAAAACCTTATTTAATTTAAAATTAAATGGTTAATCAGCAACAAACTGTACTTGTTCCTAACTAAGAGTTTCTAAAAGAAGTCTGTGTGTGCACAAATTATCCAACTATATACCACTCATAGGAGATTTTAGGATGTATTACTGTATTTCCCCGAAAATAAGACCCTGTCTTACATTTTTTTGAACCCAGAAATAAACTCTTGGTCTTATTTTTGGGGAGGTCTTATTATTTTGGGGCACATGGAGCAAGATGGGGCTCCTCTTGCCATCTTATCTGATTTCTGGTTCTGCATTTAAATATTTTTTGGCCTTATTTTTTGGAGGAGGCTTATTTTAGCACATGCGCTCAAAAGCCCAGTTGGGTTTATTATCAGGGGATGTCTTAATTTTGGGGAAACAGGGTATATACTAGGTTAATTATGATTTGAGCTCCTTTTCATTTATTTAAACATATACATTCTATAATAATACAGTTATTATGTCTACATTTTTTGTCTATTTGCCTAGGAATTTTAGCAGTACTGATATTTTCAAATAAACAAAAATATAGGAATATAGCTATGGATATGGCAAAAAATGATAAAATGGCAATGTAATGCCAAGAGTAATACAAAGAGCCCAGTATTTGACATTTGTACTAAATGCACTTTTCTTTACCTCATACTCTCATCATTATTCATCAGGCAAGCATTGCCCATTTAAATACGGTTAATTTTTTAACACTGATTGGTATTGAATTTCCAGACTTTCTGATAAGAATTTTTCCTGTCCTACCTGGAAATAGCAGAATTAAATCTGGGCCGCTTCTCTCGTAAGAGATGAATGCCTTCTTCAACATACTAACACAACTATTATTGTACTGAACACAAAAAGGTTTTAGAATTATTACAGATTTTTTTAGGATCAAATAGGAACAAATTATTCATAAGATATTCCTTCATAACAATACTTTCATAAGATCATGGTTTATTTCTTTTCCCTGAAATTAATGAGAACTTAATTCAAAGTATTTCTATTAGTGAGGGGTCGTGGTGCTTTCTGAACTTGGTTATTTTCTTGCAGACATTTCATTACCCAAACTAGGTAACATCAATATAATGAAATGTCTGCAAGAAAACAATCAAGCCCAGAAAGCAGCAAGGATTTCTCATTTCCACCCTTTGGGACAACCATGATCTGGATGACTGAGAATCTCCATAGACAACCAATTGGCAAGCATCCGAATTTTGATTATGTGACAATGGAGATGCTGCAATGGTCATAAATGTGAAAAATAGTCATAAGACACTTTTTTCAGTGTAGCTTCAAATGGAACTAAATGAATTGTTTTAAGTCAAAAACTACCTGTACCACTACAAACTTACCATCAGAGGAGGATAACTTGACTTGTGGACTAATATCCATCAATGTATTGATCTATTAGTAAATAGCTCAATTACCTTTCTAGGAGAATTTGAAATTATATCTGTAGGATCCACGGAGAGCAGAAAACATTTTGTGGGTTTTGAAAGTCAGAACTTGAGGGTTTTCTTCTAGATGCAATCATTCACTTGCTTAAATTGTCTTATATAATTATGTTCTTCTATGTAGCTGTAAATTTATTCAACAGATTTGGTAAGTAATTTAATCCCTGCCCATGAAATAGGAGAAAAACACTCTTTTCCAAACAAAGAATTTTTTTTTTGCTGAATGCTGTCAAATCAGCACAGCTTTAAAAAAATGTGTAACTAAGGTACACTGACCTTTAAACTAGACTTAGGTTTCTACTACTTACTGTAGTAAAGCAAATGAATTTTTATGTCATGAAAGCAGGGGTGAAATGCTCCCAGTTCGGACCAGCTCGGGCGAGTAGGTAGCGATGGCGGCGGGCAGTTTGGAGAACTGGTAGCAAAAATCCCTTTCCCCTCCAGCCTCCAGCTTGTTTACCTTAGCTGCTGGTCGCAATGCCTGCCTTGCTTCGCTTGCTGTAATCCCTGCAATCCATTGCATCATTGGAAGAGGGGTAGTCTTATACGGCGAGTATAGCCCAAACCCTATATTTTAACAGGAAAATTCGGGGGTCGTCTTATACGCCCAGTCGTCTTATACGCCGGAAAATACGGTAAGAGCCTTGATAGTACAGTGGTTTAGTGCACCCTGTTATTAACACAGCTGCCTGCAATTTCTGCTGGTTCGAATCTCTCCAAGGCTCAAGGTTGACTCAGCCTTCCATCCTTTCTAAGGTAGGTGAAATGAGGACCCAGTTTGTGGGGGCAATAAGATGACTTTGTATAAAATATACAAAAGAATGAAGGCTATTGCTTAACGCATTGTAAGCCACCCTGAGTCTCCGGAGAAGGGCAGCATATAAATCAAATTTAAAAAATAAAAAATAAAAAAAAATATTTATCTAATCCCAACTAATATGGTACTTCAGAAATCCAACGCAGTTTAAGAAAACTGTTAAGTAATAAAATGAGAAAAAATGTGCCATTTTATGGCTTTTACAAGGATGTCAGATTATCAATAAAATGAAATTAAGCAGTCTTTTAATTAAATTTATCCTATAAGGATAAATTTTGAAATGAATAGGATAATTTCTAGGATAATTTTTAAATGGAACATATGCATTTTTAAATGGAAAAATATTGTTATGAATGTTGCATCTAACAAAGAGATGTAATAGATTCAGAAGATAAATGTTACTTTAAAAAAGTAAGTATCATTTATGTCGTGTGAGATGGGGGAGGTCTCACTAAGAAACAAAACAAGGGAGAATGAAGCTGGATGCTTTTATGCCATTTTTCCCAGATGGCCTCAAATGAGAATAGAAGGGCCACATTTGTAATTCCTTTGTTAACACAAATGTTTCCTTCCTCTTGAAAAAAAATTTCTGTTGACAGTTGCAAAACAAAATGGCAGCTCAGAGCTGAAACTCTGAGGCTAGGAGGGAGATGTTTTGACATTTTCAAGAGTGTGGGGGTCAATTAACCATCCACAGACCCCTCTCCCAGCAAGCTGAGGTATTTTCAGCTCAATAGAGCTGTGGATGGAGCCCAAGGATAAAACCCGAGCCGAGCCCGAAGATCAGCTGTTTGTCAGTAAAAAGACTGAGGGCGGTGGGGAGAATGTCAACATCAAAGCCTGGCTGTCATGACCGGGTCAACCACTGAGTCTAATACAGCTGATGAAATGGTTGGCGAGACGGTGGCAACAGCGACTCCGGATAGGGTGTTGATAATGATGCCTGGGCTAATAGGTGCTGCAGGTAGCAACACGGCGGCGATGATGTCTATGGCAAGGGGGGTTACCACAATGGCGAGGGGAATGGCACTAATGGCAGCGACGGCAACGGCAACACCAGGAGGCTGCAAGGAAGCCCTCGTTGTTAATTGAGGAGAGGGCAATGCTGCAAAGGCTATAAATGTTAGGATCCCTTCAACCTCTAGGGATCTGTTGCACTCCTCTTTCTTGAAACTCTGAGGACTTATTAAACTAATTGAACTAAGTAGCCTGAGCAAGGTGATGGATAGGGACTGAGGATTACAAACAGGAGATGATGACTTACTCTCCCCCTCAACTGTCCCTCTCTCCTTTATCAGATCTAGATCTATTACGACCACTCAGCATTAACTTGCAATCTTAGCTTTATTTACCACCTATTCCCCAAGATTACCCTGATTATTTAACCCTAAATACTTTGTCCAGTGGCTCTGCCTTACTTTTTTGATCTAATCCTCGGCCATCGCTGGTATCAGGACTGGAGGAGATACAGACATTGAGAGTCTTGGATTATGGGGAGATAGACCATCTTCTCTTTGTTTGTTTCAAATGGTTTGGTTGCTGTGAGAGGACGTCCCTTTGAGACCTCTATCCCCACCTCCTTTGGATGGACTTACTACAACCACAAGACTTCCCATTGTCGTGAGAGGGCGATGATGTTCCGATGTATTGACATTTGTAACATACTGGTCTCCCTTTTACATCTATTTCCTCCCTTATTTTAAATTACCTGTCTTGACCATCTCTAACACTCTTAGAAGAAAATGATCCTTCATCTCCTTCAACTCACTCCTATCTTTGATGTATTCAACTGCGGAGTTCCTTGCACTGCGAGATTCCCCCCTCTCGCATGTCTGGCCCTCTCAGTTATCAAGGGCCGCCCTTGAGGACGGGTTTTGGAACCCTGAGGTGGTTTGCAAAAAACCGACGGCTTTGGGGGTTTTTAGATAAATCTTTAAGTTCTATTTTAAGGGGTTCTGGGAGGGATTGTGGGAATGGATCTGGGGGGATCCATAAAACCACTGAAAGGGGTAATGGGTCTGATAATCATGGTGGGGAGGATGGGGACAGAAATCTGACAAGGATGCAGGGAGATGAAGCGATGGGCATTAGTATAGTAAGTGGGAGGGGCAGATATGACGGCTGCAGGGGGCCATATTATGTTTCGGGAGTGCGCACTTGTTGTTTACGAGCGATTGCCCACTCCGACCCCCAAAGCACTGCTCGTTTCCCGGGTTGTTCAGAGCCTCAGACTTGGGTCTACGGCTGATGTTATGTAATGCCAGGTCAGTGGTAAATAAAGCCCCCCTCATTCATGATCTTATTTCAGAGGGGGGTGCTGACCTGACAGGGATTATGGAGACCTGGTTAGGCCAGGAGGGAGGAGTTCCCCTTGTGGAAATGTGCCCACCAGGTTTCTGTGCATTCCATCAGCCAAGGACTCAGGGAAGGGGTTGGGGAGTGGCAGCAATCATTAGAGAAAGTCTTTGCCCAAGGGAGGCCACTGTTCCTCAGATAGCCGGATGTGAGTCCCTCCTTGTGAAGTGGGGTCGGGGGATTCAGCTGGGCCTACTGATTGCGTACCTGGCTCCCTGCCACGTAACAGTGGTCCTGCCTGAGCTGCTTGACACTATAGCCGGGGTGGCGGTGGAAACCCCCAGCCTTATGGTTATGGGGGATTTTAACCTGCTGGTGAGATGTCGGAGATGGCTCGGGAGTTCATGGCTTCCATGACGGCCATGGACCTGACCCAGGTAGTTCAAGGCCCCACCCACTTGGGGAATCACACTCTGGACTTGATTTTTGTCTCTGATCAGTGGCTGAATGATCTAAGAATAGGGGATATAGACATCAAGCCCTTGTCATGGTCTGATCATTCTCTCCTTCACATGGACTTTCAAGTCACTTCCACCCACCACAGGGAGACGGAACCAACCAAATGGTTCCGTCCCAGGTGCCTGATGGACCCCAAAAGGTTCCTGATGAAGCTTGGGCCATTTCCTGAGACTCTGGCTCACAACTCGACTGAGGACCTGGTGGTCACCTGGGACAGGGTGGCTACTGGGGCCTTGGACCGCGTTGTGCCTTTGCGACCTCTGACCCGATGCCGATCTCGTCTACCTCCTTGGTTTTCCGAGGAGCTGAGAGAGATGAAGCATCGGAAAAGACGCCTGGAGAGCAATTGGAGAACAAGCCGATCTGAATCTGACCAAACACAGGTGAGATCTTATATTAAGACCTACCTAGTGGCGATAAGAGCGGCGAAGTCTAGCTACTTCTCCGCTCTTATTGCATCTGCAGAGAACCGCCCAGCTGCGCTGTTTAGGGTGACCCGCTCCCTACTTCAGCTGGGGGTACGGGAAGATCCCTTAAAGGGTCGAGCTGAGGATTTTGTACAATTCCTGCATGATAAAGTCGCTCAGATTTGGGAAGGCCTGGACTCCGATTGGATAGATCCAGGGGAGGAGACGGGGGCAGGTCTTGAGAGCATTATCTGGGAAGAGTTTGACTCTGTGGCTCCTGAGAACGTGGACAGGATTCTGGGCAAGTTTAACGCTGCCACATGTTTATTGGACCCGTGTCCCTTCTGGTTGGTACTGGCCTCCCGGGAGGTTACACGAGGCTGGCTCCAGGGGATTATAAATGCTTCTCTGAGTGAGGGTGTCCAGTCTCCAATCTTCGCTTTGTTGCGAAGGTTGTTGAGAGTGTGGTGTTGCTCCTCTATCCTGGTCCTATTAGATCTCTCAGCGGCTTTTGATACCATCGACCATGGTATCTTACTGCATCGGCTGGAGGGGTTAGGAATAGGGGGCACCGTGCTTGGGTGGTTCTCCTCCTTCCTCTCTGACCGTTCGCAGTTTGTGTTGGTGGGGGGCAGAGGTCGACCTTGAGGCACCTTATTTGTGGGGTGCTGCAAGGGTCAGTCCTCTCACCCCTTCTGTTCAACATTTATGTAAAACTGCTAGGCGAGATCATCCGTGGTTTTGGGGTGAGCGTTCATCAGTATGCTGATGACACACAGCTATACATCTCCACCCCAGACCACCCCAATGATGCCCTTGCTGTGATGTCCCGTTGCCTGGAGGCCGTGCGGATCTGGATGGGGAGAAACAAGCTCAGACTCAACCCCTCCAAGACCGAGTGGCTGTGTCTTCCAGCGTCCCGGTATAGTCAGCTGGTACCATCACTGACAATAGGGGATGAGATCTTGCTCCCCACAGAGAGGTTCCGCAACTTGGGTGTCCTCCTGGATTCACGGTTATCTTTAGAAGATCATTTGACGGCCGTGGCCAGAGGTGCCTTTTATCAGGTTCGCCTGATCCGCCAGTTGCGTCCCTTTCTGGATCGGGACGCCTTGCACACGGTCACTCATGCCCTAGTTACCTCCCGTATGGACTACTGTAATGCTCTCTACATGGGGCTCCCCTTGAAAAGCACCCGGAGGCTCCAACTGGTCCAGAACGTAGCCGCGCGGGTGATTATGGGCGCAGCTCGTTACGCCCATGTAACACCTCTCCTACGCGAGCTGCACTGGCTCCCGGTGGTCTTCCGGGTGCGATTCAAGGTGTTAGTTATCACCTTTAAAGCGCTCCATGGCTTAGGACCTGGGTACCTACAAGACCATCTTTTGCCACCAATAGCCTCCCACTGACCAGTTCGTTCTCACAGGGAGGGACTATTCAGGGTACCGTCAGTCAAATTATGTCGACTGGCGACTCCCAGGGGGAGGGCCTTCTCTGTGGGGACTCCAACCCTTTGGAATGAACTGCCCCCGGAGATACGGAATATCCCTGATCTCCGTGCTTTCCGCCATGCCCTCAAGACCCTGATGTTCCAACAGGCGGGGCTAAACATACGAACATGTGAATGATTTTTTAAATGTTATCTAATTCTGGGTTTTATTTAATTGACCAAACTAAGTAATAATTTTAATTAGCAATTTTATGATGTTTGTGTGTCTATATTTTTCTTGACTGTACACCACCTTGAGTCCTACGGGAGAAAGGCAGTATAGAAATATAATTAATAAATAAATGAATGAATGAATGAATGAATGAATGAATGAATGAATAAATAAATAAATAGGCATAAGGCTAATTTCTCTCTAGGAAACTGACTTTAAGAAAGAAAAATATCAGCTAGTCAGTAGCTTTATCTTTAACATAATGGGTTATTTGACAGCTATGATTTAATTTGGCTTTATTCAAAACAAGATATTAATGAGAATATGAATGTGTGTAACTTGGCATATTGACTTTGTCATTCATCTGTCCCCGGACACACACACCCTCCAGATATGAGTTCAAAGGAGGAAAATGAGTTTGAGTCAGCAGAGGAAAAAGCAGAGACAAGCAGTCAAGTGTTGGCCTAGATTGCTAGCCTGACTGAGAAGCTTCAGCTGGGTTGATTGGACAAAGGACAGGTTGAAGGTGAGCAAGGCAAGCTACAGCTACAATAAATTGGCCAGGAGCCTTCAGGTGAGGACCATGAGCAGCATTAGCAATGAGGAGAATGTGGAGTCCCCTCAAGGATATAGGGCAGAGACAGTCACAATGCCAGTCAGCTAGACTACTCGTGAGGAGGCAATCTTGCCTCTCTTGAAGGGCTACACTGGCATTTCCTACTTAATCTGCTCCCAAAAACATGAGTGTTGCTGGCAACGTGCCCAGTTCTGTGCCTTGTGTGCTCATGCCATGTATTCTGACCTGTTCAATTTGTGGACTGCTTTCCTGGACTTTGTGTTTGCCTGTTTGACTCTTGCTCAGGGACTCTTGCCATGCTGAGCTTAGAATCTGACCCTGCTTTCTGAAGACCTGTTTGGGGGGTTTGAATAAACACCTGTAGAATTCTTGGTATACATGTGTGTGAGGGGAGCAGGGCAGCACAGATCTATTTCAAAAAACAGACACTGTCAGAAATGGAAAAACTACTTCTGGAATATATTTCTCAAATTAGTTGGTTTATTTTTAAAAAGATCTTTGCTGTAACTATAGCTAATGAGTGCAACTGAAATATTGATTTCAACTGGAAAATTAGAGTATTCTTATTTCTACTAAGCTGTCCTGCTTTTGCTTTCATGGCAACCCTATATGATTATTTAAAGAGCAAGATAAAAACCCAATAAAGGGTCCTTAAATAAAGAACCAATAGATTTTCTATAGTGAATTAATATTTAGTTGATTTCTAAAAGACTATTCTTAGTTCAACTCTTGATTTTTTACTACTTTCCAAGTTATGTCTATATATTTTATGAAAGCTGCATAAAGACACTTATTATTTTTCTCCCCATTTTGGCCTGTTATTGAATATTGACCAAGCACTTTGTGTAACTAATTGTCTTAAACATATCCCACCATGTTATTTCTGATACAACTTCCTTAATGGAACCAAACTTTGGTGGGAGTGCCTGTGAGTGCTTATAGGTTTCCTACAAGAAAAATATTAATTAAGATGATATCAAAACGAACGTGTGGGAGAGAGGAGTTATTTATTTTGTGAGCTAAAATTTTAAAATAAAAACTGCAAGTCTAGTATTGGCTATAAATACTTCAGAACACATAAACTTAAAACTTAATATTTATATAAGCCATATATTTCTGGTCTTCTCTTTGAACATTGTGATTCATATTGAACATTATTTAAAATAATCCTGCCATTAGATAAAAATATGATTTCCTGAACAAGGTATTATACAATAATATACGAAATCTCTTCTCTATAGATATTTATACATTTATTTACAACTACCTATTAGATTTACCTTTGTATTGAGTTTACTTTGATTTATTATTCTTGGAATTTCAAAATATTTAAAATCCTAGAACAACTAAAAAGGCAGGAAAATTTTTTCATAAATGAATTAAACTATGAAGCAGGATTTTCTTGGAAAATTGGCAAAAGAACATAAATAATCTGTGTATGAATGAATCAACAGCATGCTTGTTGCAGTTAACTTCTGCTAAAAATAAAAGCTGATGCTCACCACATAGCAGAACAAAAGAAAGACAGGAAAAAGTAATTATGCTGATTCTTCTTATACCTGTAGTTGTGCCCAGAAGGCAGAAACAGGCACTTTCCTTTGAAAACCACAGCAATGTTTTCTCTTTGGAATAAAGTGCTGGATTTCCCTCAAAAAAAGGAGACCAGTCAAAAGATATATGAAAAGCTCCTTTACAAATTCTTTTGAACAAAACTCTTTAAAATCCAAGAGAAGAAGAAAATCTTTAGTTCTTAAAATGGAATTTTAGCTTCCATAAGCAGCAAATCCCATCAAAATGCTGATGTTAAAATGAGGAAGAGTTTTAGAAAGTCTGCACAGAGTTAATAAATTACCTTTACCAGTCATAGAAAGGTAAATTATACCTTATCAAATATACCACAGTATAGTACCAAGTAAGAAGCTACTTTATGAGCACATATTTAGAATTCAATATAATAGCATCTGATTTAATCTAGTTTATCCACATATCTCTTTTCTTCTATATCCCTATCTTTTAAAATAATTAGAAATATGTTTCTTTATATGAAATATTTAAACCTAACTAAATCAGCAATAAGCAATAAATAAGAAATGGATTGTATGGCTTTGTAAACTATATACTCTCAATAGGTCTCATAAATCAATGAATTAGAAAACTATTTCAGTTTAACCAACATGTTCTTTATTGTTTGTGCTTTTAATCACAAAACAGCATATTATATATTCAGAACAGTTACATCTAATTCACGGCAAACGTCTTAGTTTTACAGGTTGACTAACCAAATGAAACAGATCAAAAAGCAAATCCATGTTAGAGATCTATTTTTGTCTTGCTTGTCAGAAAAACCTTGCATGAACTTATAAAATAGAAAATGATTATTTATGCCTGAATAATCTGGTATTAATACTCCTATTTTATCTATCAGCTAGGTGTCCATCAATATCCAACAATCAGAATAATGCAATGGGAGTTCATATACATAAAATTATCCAAACAGACTTCTAAATGCTAATAAAGTAAAACACGCAAACAATAGGTCAATACGTTTTGTATAATTTGTGTTCACTGCAAAGAGCAGGCAGTTTTTGAGAATACTATTTACACAAAATCAATTTTACAAGCATCTAAATAATTCAGGAGTACACCTCAATAATAATTAAATTCGGAATTCAATATAATGGTCTCTAACCTAATCTAGTTTATCCACATATCTGCTTGCTTTCAGTTTTTATTCCTATCTTTTAAAATAATTAGAAATATATGCCTTTATATGAAATATTTAGATATAGCTAAGTAAGCAGCCACTGCTTATCAATATGCTGATTAATACATTATCCAACACTCCCGTTATAACCACTGGTGTATAAAAATATTGGAGTAATCAATAAGCTTATTATGGAAAGTTGACATTATTTCAGTTTCTCCAACAGTGGAATTTATTGCCCAAAGATGTCATAGCTTTTCCTTCATTCAAGTTCAAGTGACAGTATCTATTAGGGAGTTGTATCTTGGATTACAGTACTGATCACAGGGTTGGCTCTTTCCAGCTCTAGGAATTCTGATGAAAAAATTACAAATGAACGACTTCCAATTTTATAACATGCATTTGTATGTTTAAGATAAAAAATGGCGAATTTCTTAACATTTTGGCATCTACTTGACATTACAGAGAAGAAAGTCTGAGTCAACTAGGACATGGAAGGCATATACCTAAACTCCATGAAAATCAATGCAAGATAACACAATCTCATTCTAGACTAGAGAAAGGGAAACACCAGTCTTCTTGTGAGTAACTACAGCATCAGAATATGAGTGTCTACAGACTCATTGAGAAGTTGGAGTAGATGCCTGCAGGATTATCCTTATCAGGCTTGTATACACAAGCTATCCCCTCTCCTCCAGCCATTCTCCCCAGCTGGGACTTAGCTCATTGACCAGGCAGAGAAGAAAGCTTGCTCCAGATGCTGGGAAGTCTTACTCAAAAGGAAGGAAGAGGCCAGAACTATTAAACTCAGGAATTGGTTATATATTCAGAGCTGAATATATTGAGATCATTAGTGTGAGAAAAATAGAACAAGTTTTAAATTGCTATTATTGCTGCCAAAACAATATACAGTATATCACAGAAGTGAGTACACCCCTTACATTTTGTAAATATTTAAGTATAACTTTTCATGTGACAACCCTGAAGAAATGACACTTGGCTACAATGTAAAATAGTGAGTATACAGTTTGTATAATGTGCTGTCCCCTCAAAATAACGCAACACACAGCCATTAATGTCTAAACTGCTGGCAACAAAAGTGAGTACACCCTTAAAATAATGTCCAAAAATAGCTGTTTTCCCTCCTGGTGTCATGTGACAGATTAGTGTTTCAAGGTCTCAGGTGTGAAGGGAGACCAGGTGTGTTAAATTTGGTGTTATCGCTCTCACTGTCTCATACTGGTCACTGGAAGTTCAACATGGCATCTCATGGCAATGAACTCTCTGAGGATCCTAAAAAACGAATTGTTGCTCTACATAAAGATGGCCTAGGCTATAAGAAGATGGCCAAGATCCTGAAACTGAGCTGCAGCATGGTGGCCAAGACCATACAGCAGTTTAACATGACAGATTCCACTCAGAACAGGCCTCGCCATGGTCGACCAAAGAAATTGAATGCCCATGTTCAGTGTCATATCCAGAGGTTGGCTTTGGGAAATAGACGTATGAGTGCTGCCAGCATTGCTGCAGAGGTTGAGGGGTGTGTGTGTGTGGGGGGAGGGGTCAGCCTGTCAGTGCTCAGGCCATACACCACATGCTGCATCAACTTGGTCTACAGGACCATCGTCCCAGAAGGAAACCTTTCTAAAAATGATGCACAAGAAAGCCTGCAGACTTAGGACATGGATTCCTGGAACCATGTCTTGTGGTCCAATGAGACCAAGATAAACTTATTTGGTTCAGGTGGTGTTAAATGTGTGTGGCGGCAACCAGGTGAGGAGTACAAGGACAAGTGTGTCTTGCCTACAGTCAAGCATGGTGGTGGGAATGGCATGGTCTGGGGCTTTGAAGTGTTTTCACTTTAAGTGTTTTCACTGTCATTGTTCCAAAAAGCTCTAATCAAAATATTTTACAAAAACTTCCCAATAAACTGATTGTATTTATTGCTTATAAGCATTAGTACAATAAAAGTACACAGACACCGAATGTTCTAGATAAACAAAAAAGGACCAGTAATACAAGTATAATAGAGTTAGCAAATTAGGTTTTTAAACAGCTCAAATGAACCCATAAATAGGCAACTCTGTCTATTTTGTTCTTTAAGGAATATATATCTGAGATATATTTAAGTCATTAAATATCAGAGTAGCCGAAACAACATGGCACTCTTAGTTAGCTGTTGTTCCCTAGAGACTAATGTTGCTTTCCTCACAGCAGAAAGCAGCTCAGTGTTTTTGTCAATACATGTAGTGTAGTAGAGAAAAAGAAATTTTGCTGAACAAAATAGAGAGGTACATGAATTACTTAAGCTAAAGAACTTGGACTGTGGCACAATATAGTGATGTGTTTTTACCTCTAAATTAAAGCTATTAAATTCCTCCCTATTATGTGCACAAATGAGAGATAAATAGTGGCAGAGTTGTTAAACTGGTAGCCCACGGGCTAGATGCGTCATGAGCAGGCCACACCCATCCCGGCTCTGCAAAGGCAAAAAATGTCATGATATGTCATATGATGTCACGTGACATGATCGGGTTTGACACCCATGGTAACAGATAACAATAACAGAGTTGGAAGGGACCTTGGAGGTCATCTAGTCCAACTCCCTGCTCACACAGAAGACCTATACTAGGGATTCGATCTGCCAAACTGCCGATCTTTCTGATCAACAAGCTTAGTGTCTTAGCCACTGAGCCACCTAGCCAGGCAGGTGTAGAGGTGCAATACTTCAGATCTGATTCATAAGGTTGTTCAGCACCTGTCTGCAATTCGTTAAAGCAGCCATGTTCTAGGATTATGTCAGAGCCTGACATATTGGTACGACTTGATTTGATGCCTATGCATCAATTGGCTGAGAAACTCCATATGTTCAAACCAAAACCAAACATAATAGCTTGGTGTGGTGTAAAACTGAAACATTGCTCTCCTTTGTAGGGAACAATTCTTATAATATTGCTAATTGTAGTCTGTGACCTTGATTGCCATCAATGGGTTTGTCAATATTCAATATTGGCTCTAGCCTTGGCTTCATTTATTTATAACCAATCCTTATGTGTTAAGGGTTTTGTGATTATAAGGATAAAACTGATTATATGGCATATAATCAGGGATGCTCTTTTTATATCTTTAACTGAAGTACAATGCTATAAATTTTACATGCCGTAGGAACCTCACAATTATAGTAACATAATTCTGAAAGCAAAATTATACTTAGCCACTGAAAAGGATACTTAATCAATCAAAAATTATATAAAAATGTGGAAAATAAAACTACCAAGAGAGGATGAAAATCTCTCAAGGCTGTAATGAGCTGATTTTCTTGATCATGACAGATCAAAGCTAAAGTGATTAACTGATAAACCAAAACTGAGGCAACTAATATGCCTCTATGATATTGTGGCTGCGAAAATCTGCCCGTTGTTCACAGAAAATTATTATCCTGAGCCAGAGAAAAAGAGATTTTCAGCTTTAAGTCCATTACTGAATTCCCTTTCCCTTTCCTATTTATAGATCTGTGCTTTCAGATCAAAGGCAGCAGAAAAGTAATGCAAGAAAAAGTGTGAAAGAGAATATCATGAAATATTCATTCCTACTAAGTAGATATAATTTTGATTATGTTCTTTTTTCATAAATTAAAAATATTTTTTCTGAACCATCCCTAACTGGTCATAGCACTGTATAATATCTGGAAAAAAAAAAAAAACAGAAGATGGTTCAGTTAAATCTGTGACTGCTAGAATAAAATATCTGGAGCTGCATCCAAAGAAAAATATTCCAAAACATAAGTTTAAAACAGAATTACTGTATTTCTATGAACCTTTCATATGATATACTCTAAAACTCTAAAGCACCCTGTTATTAAGACCAGCTGCCTGCAATTACTGCAGGTTCGAATCTCGCCAGGCTCAAGGTTGACTCAGCCTTCCATCCTTTCTAAGGTAGGTAAATTGAGGACCCAGTTGTGGGGGCAATAAGCTGACTCTGTATAAATATACAAAAGGATAAAGGCTATTGCTTAGCGCATTGTAAGTCGCCCTGAGTCTCCGGAGAAGGGCGGCATATAAATCAAATTATATATATATATATATATATATACACACATATATATATATATATATATTCTCTATTTTTGTTTCTGAGTGATATAAGTATATTATATATATATATCAAACACACACATTATACACACACATTCTGATATACATTGCAATTTTTTTAAAAAAACAGTAGATTTGCTTATGAGCATGCAATCTCTAACGCAATTCAACTGCTACCACAAACTCATGGTGAACATTTCTATTAGCTTATTTCCTCAAATCCAATTCTGCCAAGCTGTCTAAAAGTATGTGAATTACTACTCAAAATTTTCAGTCCACTCAAACTTTTTTAAAAAGATAAATACAAAGTATGAAGAATACCTTTTGTTTCTGCTTATAAGCAGCCTTTCCCTGAGCAAGTTCCAACAGTAGCTATCATTAACAAAATGTATTGGTTTGTTCAAACAACTGCAGGTCACATTACTCCTTGATAAGGCAAAAAATAATAATAAATAAAAGTAAAAGGGATACTTAGGCAGGTTATTAATCACCTACTTGCAATTTTCTCTGGGACCTAAAATAAATATGTGCCATACCAGATTGTAAAAGAATAAAAATAATTAATGCGAATCCCAGTAATATTCGGAAAAGAGCATAACTTCATTGATCAAATAAAGTAAAACTAGGTTATTACAACATTTGAATATACATAGCTCAATGGTAATATGATCGAATCCTAGGAACAGGCCGAAAATTGTAAATTCACTTTGCCATTCTAAAGTCTTTATTTTGATCCAACCATTTTGATGCATTTTATTGCATTTCCAGTTTTCCAGTTCCAATATACTTTTGTATATTTATACAAAGTCAGCTTATTGCCCCCACAAACTGGGTCCTCATTTCACCTACCTTAGAAAAGATGGAAGGCTGAGTCAACCTTGAGCCTTGGAGAGATTCGAACCAGCAGTAATTGCAGGCAGCTGTGTTAATAACAGGGTGCTTAGACCACTGTACTATCAAGGCTCTTTATTGTATTACTTCAAAATACTGTGGACAAATTCATCAATTTCACCTTTCTTTAACCTTTTCATTTCCCCAAATGTAAATCTATTTAGGCTGCTTTTAATTTGAACTTGCCAAAAAGTGTCAGTGAAATAACTATACAGTACTTATTTTCTTGCATATTTCCCATAACATACATACTTATTTACTATCTGTGTAAGTCTTTTTGCAAGTCATATTCCTTTTAATATGAATATCTAACATCTTTATTCATGTATGCTTTATTTTTATTTCATGAAGTTATGAATTACACAGTGCAGATCTTCACATTTAAGGGTATTCTAGTTCAAACAGAGTTTGAGGAATTACATACAAATAGTCCTCAATTACCAACCACAATAGGGATCAGTAACTCTGTTGCTCAGTGATATAGTGAAATGTCATGTGATGTACCAATTTATTAGGTCAATCGTGGTTGCAGTCATTGTTCAAATCACCACAGATCTTTAAGCACTATATCACATATCCACAACTTGTGACTACCTACAAGCTTCTCCACTAACTTTGCTTTTGAGAAACTAGGCATGAAGTTGCAAATGGTGATTGCATGACTACAGAATGTTGAGACCATCCTAAGTCCAAGGTTGGTTGCCAAATACCCAAATTGTGATCACATGACTGTGGGAACACTTTGACAGCTGCAATTTTAAGATTCCCTTTATTAAGCTTCCCTTTTCAATGCCATTGTAACCTTGAGTGGTTGCTGAATGAATTATTGGTAAGAAGATACTAGCTGCTCACAGTAAATTCATATAAAAATATATGACTTTTTCCCTTCTCTTCTTCATAACTCAATATCCATTTGTAATAAAATTATGTTGATCATTGTTCATCATAAGCAAACAGTTTAAAGAACAAAAACAGAAGGAGTTGGTAGCACTATTCAGATTAACACATTTTATTATAAGGCATTAGCTCAATTTATCAGATGGCTACAACATCTGAAAAATAATATTGATATATAATTACCGAAGTAGCTCTATTTTCAAAGCTCAAGCTTTATGACTTGATTTCATTGTATAGTTAGTTTATGTATACTTTGTTTAAACGTCTATATTTGTATGTGTATGTTTGTCTATAATAAAAAATAAAATAAAAAAAATAAATCAGCATGGCTTTTTGCAATGCAGTGCAACTTTAATACTGAGTAATTTTAATTTAATAGGCTGCAGTCATACATACGTAGCTAACTTGAATAATGCAGGTATTTTTCTGATAAAGAACTATGGTACACCTTGTAAGTTTACGAATAGAGGAAACATTAAGACAGGGATGGTAGGCACACTGGTGTTCTTATGCACACCCCTTACAGACCTCTTAGGAATGGAGTGAGGTCAACAGTAGACAGTCTTGGGTTAAAATTTTGGGGGGTTGGGGATGAAACCACAGAGTCAGGTAGTGCATTCCAGGCATTGACCACTCTGTTGCTGGAATCATATTTTCTGCAATCAAATTTGGAGCGGTCCACTTTAAGTTGGTATCTGTTGTGTGCTCGTATATTGTTGTGGTTGAAGTTAAAGTAGTTATTGACAGGTAGGACATTGTAGCAGGTAATTTTATGAGCTACGCTTAGGTCATACCGGTGGCGGCGTAGTTCTAAGTTTTCTAAGCCTAGAATTTCAAGTCTGGTGGCATAAGGTATTTTGTTGTGAACAGAGGAGTGGAGGACTCTTCTTGTGAAATATTTCTGGACACGTTCAATTGTATTAATGTCCGATATGTAGTGTGGGTTCCAGACAGATAGCTGTATTCGACAATTGGTCTAGCAAATGTTTGCTATATTTTTTCTTTATTAAAGAGACACAGTCAAGATTAGTGAGTGATTAGTTAGGCAGATTTTTAAGGGTTATCTGTTGAAATTTCAGCTAAATTATTTAGTCCCATGACAGAAGAAACATCCCTTATGGTGACGCTCAGGGACATCTTGCATAACATCAGGCACCTTTCATTTAAAATGTACAAAAAACACCCTTAAGAAGTGATAAAGAATCCCTCTATGAATCAGCACTCAGGCATAAGCATTAGATACAAAACCAAACATGTGTTTATTTATCAAGGGATATGTCAACATCAGTGGAAGATGTAGCATAAACACAGTTTCCCTTTGCTCACTTTGGAAGAAGCGACATTTTTATAAAGTTTGCCTTCCACAACCACCACAAGGATTCAGCCATTCTATAGAAGAAAGACCTAAAGTTAAGAAGAATTCTAACAAAAGTTGAATGTAGCATATTCTGGAAATCCCTTAAGTCACGGAACTGAATTTTCTTAGCATTTGGGCAACAGTGTTCAGCTGTTAAGAGAAGGATTCTGACAGAAACTCAAGATAAAAGCATAGAATTAGAAAACTTATTAGCAATCTGTAATAGTTACAGAATAGTATGTGTATGCGTGCATGTATTTTTAATAAAATACAGCTTCCTTACATGACAGTATAAATCACCTATCATTATGCAAGATTACAAGGCTGATACTAAAACTGTTTCATAAATAATCTGATTAACATAGATTTCTAAAGGAGGCTCAGACCAAAGAAGAGTGGGAGATTATGAGCTTAGGAAACTGGAAAAATAGAACTACCATGAAAGGAAACTGTCAAAGTGGATAAAGGGGAAAAGGAGAAATCATTAAAAAGAAAAGGCATGACTGTAACCTCTGCAATTTATTAACTTTCAAGTGAAGGTCTTGCAACCAATTTTGCAATTTTTCCTTATTTTCAAAAAGTTATTCCTAACCTGCAGGAAGGCTAAATTGTGGGAAGAACCTATCTGGACATTATTCCCTTCTTTAGCAATAATGAAATGAAATGGGATGTTTTCTCTCTCTCTTTGTCCTTCTCTCATTTTTCACTGCTATTTTAGAAGATAACACCTACCCAAGGGATCTTGAGAATGTGGAATTGCTTTTACTATACTTCAAGTATTTGAATAGAATAAGAATACTTAATTGACTAAGTGTGATTCGACACACAAAGAATTTGTCTCCAGTGCAAAAGCACTCAGTGTAATGCAAAGCAGAAAGTAATAATAATAATTGGTATTTGTATCATTATGATATTGGTATCATTATGATATTAGTATCATTATGATACCAATAAAACCTGATATTAACAATGAGAAGGATAATAATGCTACAGCCATATAACATGCATATATATACTTTGACAAACTCATATAGCCTCCCATCTTAACAATATGGACTCTATACATAAAATCATTAAGCAATTAAAATGCATAGTTGCTGAGTAAAACTATTGACATAGATGTTTATATAGTTTATATTATACAGAATCCTTTAACAAACTTGGGACCATAGGACTTCATGGCCTACAGAAGGCCAGCAAGCTCTGGATCAGCTTGGTCTCTGAAGAATATTTCAGGGCTAAGGGAAATAAGACACATCTTCCAATCTCTACCAGCTGACATTCTTTGTCTCATGGGACCCATAACATGCCCAGTATGTTATGGGTCCTGTGCTGTTACAGATAGTGAGTTGTGGTGAGTTAGTTACCTTAAGAATTAAGAGTTGTCTCCTTAAGAGATTGCATTGTGGGAGATGTAGTGAGAGATTGCATTATGGGAAATGTAGTCCATGCCATGTGACCTTATCCGTGTGTCTGATTGGCCACTGAGGCTCTCTGCCGGGATTTTAGAACAAAGACCTGGCCACATGTTGAATTACCTCAGAAGAGAGAACATGCTTTCTGAACAGGGAGTCAGAACTACCATCCTTTTACACTAGGAAATGGGACAGATTATGAAATATGGATGCACCTCAGCTGGACTCACTATGATTGTAAGTCTTATATGTTCAAGGATTCCCAAATAAATATAATCTGCATGAAAACCTGTTTGCTAGAGTTTATCTGCCTGTTCCCAGTGGAGCCAGATGCCTGGGGAACAGAACAGTAAAAGAATGTAGATGCCTGACCCCCTCCCTTTCTTTTGGATTATTGATGGACATTCTGTTTGAGTGAAAATGCATCTCTTCTCTGCGCACAACTTATAAAAGGACTTTGTTTGCATCTAATTGAGACCTTTGCTTAGCCATGAAAGTGACAAAAATTGCTTTCCTTCTCTTTGCCTGAGTGAAGTATTCTGCTCAGCAGTAAAAGACAGAAAGAGAAAGACAATTCTTGTGCTAGCTAAGAAGATTGCCCTGCCATAAAGGGGCCCAGGGCTGCATGTTTCAATCACCTTTGCAAAGTTTGTGTGTATGTTGTTTTAGAAGTTTACTTCGCCAGTAAAACGAAAAGCCTTATTTTAACACAAAGTAATCCGAGCCACCTAAGCTCTTTGGAGATTGAATTTGCATGATACAAGTTGCTTCCCAGCCTGACCACTCAATTTGCATTTGAAAAAAGAAACAATCCAGCCACAGGGCATGCTGTTGCTTTGAATCTTGCTTGAATAAAATACTGGAAAGCTAAATCCCCTTTACAGGGCAAGCAACTAAAGCCCAAAGGAACCCAAGTCAAGGAAAGCCTCTTAGGGTCTCCAAATAGGACAGTTGCTTTGCAGCTCTATACAAAGGAAAACACTGAAACCAGTTTAACCCAAGCATTAGTTAGGTAACAGCACCCTAGTGGCCAAAGGTGTACTGCACCAACCACCCCCAGTGGTCAGAAGGCGAACTGTAACGACATCTCCTAGAGTTTGCAACGCACCCCAGTGGTCAGAGGGCGAACTGCAGCAACGTCTCCTAAAGTTTGCAACGCACCCCAGTGGTCAACAGGCGAACTGCAACGACGTCTCCTAAAGTTTGCAACGCACCCCAGCGGTCATCAGGCAAACTGCAACGACGTCTCCTAGAATTTGCAGCACACCTCAGCAGTCAACAGGCGAACTGCATCGACATCCCCTAGAGTTTGCAGCGCACCCCAGTGGTCAACAGGCGAACTGCAACAACGCCTCCTAAAGTTTGCAGAAAGTTCCCCGAGTTTCCCAGTCATGGGTGAGACCTCTAATGAGTCAACAGAGTTGAACCTCCCAGCTAATCTTGACATGCCTGAAGCATCGGATGCTGTGGAGTCTTATCCAATCATGGCAGAAGCATATGATTCATCAGGAATAATGACTCTTCCATCACCCAACCTCAACACAATTCCAGAAGTGAATGTCCAAAATTCCAAAGAGGCTGAAACTCAACAGAGAACCTATGACCTCAGGCAGCACAGGAAGCTCACTGGTGTTATGCAGTCAAGCCTGAAGGAAGATTGGGACAAGCATTATCGTCGCAACAAAAGGTATTGGGAGAAGTTGCAACAGATCTGCAACAGGCCCGTGGATGAGCTTTCACACGGCTGCATCCGCACGTTGGTGAATGAAATGGATGAACTTTATAAGCAATGGAAGAATTCTGAAAGCCATCTTGTCAAAATCCAGCAGCAGCTAGAAGACCCAGAACTCGTGGGGGACATGCAACGCTTAGAGAGTGCGGAACGTGGGAAAATATTTCAAAGTTGTAAGAACTCCTTCCACACGGCACTCCAGGCGAAAGGCACATCAAGGGAGAAAGCCTCCTCACCCCAATGCTCACATGCATCTATCGCTCATTCTTCCAAGAAAGCTGTGGGTGAGAAGGCCCAATCCAAGGCAACCCATCGCTCACACGCATCATCTCATCGGTCACAAGCGGTCCCCTCTTACAAGTCATCCTGGGTTCAGCAGGGTAGCAGTGTCTCACAACAATCTTCTGCCTCAGGTTCCTTCCATCCTTCCAAAGCATCTTCCCATCCAGAGCCTCCACAGCGAGGAGTTTCGCTGCCCGAGCCAAAGCTGCAGTGGCCAAAGCAACCTTGAGCGTGGCAAAGGAAGAACAACTGCTGAAGGAAGAATTGGCCAAAGTTCAGGCCAGACAACAGGAAGAAATGGCCAAAGTTCAGGCCAGACTAGACTATTTGAAGTATGAAAAAGAGACACTGGAAAAAGTAACACTGGCTGAAGCTTTAGAGGCGGCGGCTGAACACGCTTCACTCAACTTCAGTCCTGGACAGTTAGAGGAGGAGGACTCAGATGAGCGTGTCAAAGCCTATGTTGAGGACCAGGACTCCCCACAGCAGGGACAAAGAGGAGAACCTCACCCACCAGCTCTACGAACTACTCAGACAGCAGATATCATAAGATCTAGACCACGAGACTCCTCCTTTGAAAGTGCACGACCTACCCCGGCAAATGAAGACATTCAGGGCAACCAGAGTACTCCTTCAGCAGCAATGAAGGCGTCTCAAGAGGCAAGCACGCAAACAACCACGATGCACCACCTCAGAGTGGAGGCTAAGGAGTTCCTGCCAAACCTGCCAGGCATTCTGAGTGCAGACGTCCAGCCCAATGGAGGTGCTCCACTTGCCTGCCAGGAAAAAGACCTATCATCACCTGTGGCATGGAAAGACGAAATTGTCCGTAAACACTCTGTAGGGAACTACCAGCCAGCGTTGGCACTTAATCCTGCCCTAGCCAACGCAGTAGGGCGAACCTTGCCACCACCCCCATCGTATAACTCTCCTGAAGTCCAAAAGGATACTGCAACATCCTGGAGAAGGATGGACCTGGCACAAAGGGGAGTACACAAGTTCTCCGACAAATCAGGCATAGATTACATGCTATGGAAGCTTCTTTTTGTAAATGCCATTAAAGGCGAACGATTGGAGCCAGCTGAGGAACTCGGTCATATGTTCACATGGCTAGGCCCACAATCAACGCAAGCAGTAAAGGGGGACTACGCAGCAAAAATGTACGAGCCAGTTGAAGCCCTCAAGCTATCATGGGAAATACTTGATGAGCGGTATGGGGCAGCTACAATGACAGAATCCTCATTCCTAGAGCAGGTCGACAACTTCCCTGCCATGGATCTCAGTAACCCTGAAGAACTATGGAACTTCTCCGATCTCCTTACACAGCTACGGTCAGCACAAATGGATCCCACCTTGCCAGGACTTAGCTGTCTCGACCTGTATAAGACACAAAGGTCTATCGTTGAAAAACTACCAATGAAACTGACTGATGATGGATCGACCTAGCTGATAATTACAGGGCATAGAACCTTGGCAGAGAACCACCCTTCGCCGCCCTTCAAGAATTTGTTGCCCACATGTCGAAGAAGTACAATGATCCACGAAATAAAGGTTTTACAATACGAAGAGCCTATGCCAGCATAAAAAGCAATCAAAGCCTTGGTCCGATCAAGAGCCCAGTGCAGGCTGCAAGAGGAACAGCCTCTGTGTCAGTGCATAGCACAGAGGTCGTTCCCCTGTCAACAAGGAACTCCGATGTAAAGCCGTCTAAGAGTGCTCTACATCGACCTCAGAAAGCGAAGGAAGAACCCGTTTGTCCAATACACAAGACCTCGCATTCTCTGAATAAATGCAGAGAATTCCGAAAGAAGTCCCTGGGCGAAAGGAAGGCATTGATCAGGGAGTACAAAGTCTGCTTCAAATGCTGTGAGTCTACGGACCACATGGCCAAGACTTGCACAGTTAAGGTGCTATGTTATCTATGCAAAAGTGACCAGCATCCAACCGCCTTGCATCTAGAGCATGAGTCGACACCACAGCCGACTCCCACTCCATGGTCGACCTCTACCTCACCTACAACTAATGAGTCTCAGAATGACAATGAAACACACCCAGAAGCGATAAGTGTCAACTGCACTTCAGTATGCGGAGACTCACCGTCACCTCGTTCATGCCACCCGATCTGCCTAGCTAAAGTCTATGCAGCTGGACACCCAGAAGAAGCAGTGAAAATGTATGTGGTAGTGGACGCGCAGAGCAACCAATCGTTGGCCAAATCAGCTTTCTTCGACCGCTTTAACATTCAATCCGAAGAAATGCATTTCACAATGTCGACATGTATGGGGGTACAGCGCACGGCGGGGAGGAGAGCTACCGGATTCTGCATAGAATCAATAGATGGGAGTGCTAAATTCACATTGCCACCACTGCTAGAATGTGACGCTTTACCGGATAACCGCAGTCAAATCGCAACACCAGAGGTAGTAAGCAATATACCTCACCTGAGACACATAGCCAATCTCTTCCCCTCCCTAGACCCTGAAGCCGAAATCCTGCTCTTGTTGGGTGCGGACGCCCCCGAAGCCTTTCCTCCCCAGGAAGCGGTCAGAGGCCCAGCAGGCTCTCCGTGTGCCCTCAAGACAGACCTTGGATGGGCCATCATAGGACCTGTTTGTATCGACCGCTTACGAGACCCCCCCTGACTTCTACCAAGTAGTTCTAGACCAGTCACCGACATGGAAGAAGACTTTCAAGATTGAACCTCAAGCTTTGCATGAATCGTGTCCACTTCACTGTTTGCATTGTTTGATGCTATTAACTTGTTTACTTTAGTTACGTAGATAGTTACATTGCATTATTTTCTGCTATGCCTATGTTTATCTCAATTAAGTAGTTAGTTAGTAGTGGAATTTATAATTCCAGGCGGGGAGTGTGCTGTTACAGATAGTGAGTTGTGGTGAGTTAGTTACCTTAAGAATTAAGAGTTGTCTCCTTAAGAGATTGCATTGTGGGAGATGTAGTGAGAGATTGCATTATGGGAAATGTAGTCCATGCCATGTGACCTTATCTGTGTGTCTGATTGGCCACTGAGGCTCTCTGCCGGGATTTTAGAACAAAGACCTGGCCACATGTTGAATTACCTCAGAAGAGAGAACATGCTTTCTGAACAGGGAGTCAGAACTACCATCCTTTTACACTAGGAAATGGGACAGATTATGAAATATGGATGCACCTCAGCTGGACTCACTATGATTGTAAGTCTTATATGTTCAAGGATTCCCAAATAAATATAATCTGCATGAAAACCTGTTTGCTAGAGTTTATCTGCCTGTTCCCAGTGGAGCCAGATGCCTGGGGAACAGAACAGGTCCCCTGAATTGGATAGTACAACCACATGGAAGAAGATGGTCCCTCAGGTAATCCGGTACTAAACCATGAAGGGCTTTAAAGATGACAAGCAACATCTTCAACTGGACACAGAAACATACTAGCAACTCGTGCATTGGTATTACATGGGTCAAAAATCTGTTTACTACTAATGGAGCTGTGTTTTGCACCAGTTGAAGCTTGTGAATACTTTTCAAGGACAGCCCTTTGTAGAATGCATTGCAGTAAATCAGAATACAGGTAAAAGGGCATGTGTGGCCATGAGCAAAACATCAACCCTCCTAGCCATGGCTGCCACCAGCTAGTCTAGCAAAAAAAAAAAGTGAGTCTTGAAATAACTTCTTTAAAACTACTTTTTCCTGTAGAATTGCCTCACATGGAGATTCAGTGTCTAGTATAAAATATCCATTATCCTACTTTTATTGCCAGAAGTCCAAATTCTGGGCATCAGAGAAACCCATATTTTCTCTATCTTTTTTCCCTAAATGATGGGAAATGGGAGATATAGTGGGCTTCATGTCTCTTCTCTCAATGGGATCCACTTCATTTCATTGAGCAGCAACTGAGACTTCAAATGTCTTTGATTTGCCTTTCTCAAAGGAAATATCTGTATGATGTCTTGAGTTGGACAGGAATACTTACCTCAAGGCAATCATCAGAGGTGAAGTGGCAGTCACAATTTTGAATCTTTTTGGTAACTGGGAATTTGAATGGCTCTATTCTAATTGGTTCTTGCAATAAATATGCACACATTATACTTTACATAGTCATTCAGCTGAAAGTATGACAGATAGATCAAAGAGAGATAGTAGCTCACTTCCTAATATTTTTTGTTTATAATTTAATGTTCTGTTTTAGCCTTTTATAATGATATTAATTTTTTATACTTTTTAGAATTTTTAAAACATTTAAAAAGTATAAAAAATTAATATCATTATAAAAAGCTAAAACAGAACACTAGATTATAAACAATGAAGTGATCAAATTACTGTGATATCAGGTCTGATTTAACAACCCTGTTTTAAAGAACTTCTGGAAGGTCGAAAGAGTTGGAACCAATCTCACATAAGGCAGGATAAGGTACCATGGGGCAAGTGCCATGACAGAGGCAAGTGCTACTGATAGCACTTACTATACGAAATAAAAGGTTGTATTTTATATAAATCTGACTTTGAGATTAACAAGAATATGAGTTAAACTTTGAGAGTGTAACAATTGGAACTGCTAGATGAATTGGGCTGAGAGAGAGAGAAACTGGCCCAAGGTCACTCATCTGACTTTCATGGCTAATATGAGATTGGAATTCACATTCTCCCGCTTTCTAGTTAACTACTAGATTGAGTGTTTTTTATCAGGGCAACCTGCTCTACCTAAATATGGGACGGAGCATTCTGCTTCCACTTATAATATAAATGATGGAAAATGGGAGATATAGTGGGCTAATATAAATTTAACTACTAGATCAAAGTGGCTCTGTTGAATAAACATGTTTTCCATTAATATTCCCTTTTGTAATTTCAATAATTTCACTTCGCCACTGAGCAGAGGTGGCGCAGTGGTTAGGGTGCAGTACTGCAGCTACTTCAGCTGACTGCTAGTTCAGCAGATCAGCGGATCAAATCTCACCGGCTCAAGGTTGAAGAGTGGGCGACATAGAAATATGAAAAATTAATTAATTAATTAATTAAATCAAGCATGTTTTATTATTATTAAAATAGTATAACAGTAACATTCATGAACATTTATGCTTGTGTGTTGACTTGGTTCCAATCAGCTAACCATGATAGTGAAATACACAATTAAGAGAGAATAGCGATTTTAGAAAAAGTTTAAAATTGCTAGTTCTTCTACAATACTCCATTACATAAACAGTCAAACAGATATAATTGGAAAAAATGACAGATGCTAAACTATGGACTAATTGAATTGCAACTATATAAGGGCATTACATTATTATCCCAGTGATGGTATAAACATGCCTAGGATCCTTGTTTCAAAGATTTCTATCACTCGTTTCCAAGAGATCAATTACTATGTAAAATCATCTGAATAATTTCAGAGCTAGGGCAATTTTTCTACACAATGTTATTGATCTCACTGTTCCAAAGGTCTGGCTTATGGTTCTGGCACAAATCTAAAGACAGAAGTGGGCAGTTGCATATGACCATATGCCATGTGGTTGTTAAAATAGCCTGAATGTAAATCAAATTGGGAGCCAGATGTTTGTAGCAACTAGTTGCATGGAGATTAACATTTTACCACGATCTCCCTCCATATACACAAGAGACTAAGGGAATGGTAACATTTCTCTCATTGTATGGCTTGCCAGCTTCTTGTACAGATTATGTGATAATGATAAACAGCCGTTCTTAAAGCAATGAACTGGAAATCTTCAATACAATCATAACCTCTTAGAAGTAAAAATAAAAACCCATTAAGCTGTGTATAAATTCAGTATTTAGTTCAATTCTTATTATTTAAATATACAAAGCAAAAATATGGAGAGAAATATATAAATTTAAGTATCATCAATAAACGTGGAAGAAATGTGAGCCCATAAAAGTAATTGGATAAAGACCCTTAACCTTGGAGTCATTATATCAATGTTAACAATAAATAAGACTTTTAAATAAGATTAATGCAGGAAACTCTTTTGAACAGGCTTCTCAAAGCCTAATTTGGGTTTTAAAAGCAAGAATGAGATTCAGAATTAAGCCAATGAAGAATCAAAATTAAATTCACTAGAATTAAATTCAGCTGACATCAAAACTTAACCAAATGCAATCAAACTGTGCAGCTGAGATTGGTTGATAATGTAAGAGTAAACAAATAGATGACAAGCAGAGAAAGAGATGAAATGCTGAAACAAAAAAACCCAAAGAAATTATATCTAGTAGCAGGTGCCAAGCAAACAACCAGAAGGCAATATGTAGGAAATCATGAAATCTTGATTAAAGTGGTGTCCAAGGTGATAAGGTATTTTAATGCCTATTTGGTTGGAAATAAAGGATTCTTGTAATTGAAATAGTAGTTCTATTATTTCTCTGGATTAATACAATGCTACATATTGAATCTGTCTAATCTTAATAAAATCTGCTGATGGAAAGACAAATCTAAGTCATCTACCTAGTCCTCTTAAGTAGAGTCTCCTAAAAGCAGATTTTAAAAGTAAGCAATAAGGAAGATATGCTATAGTCACATCATTGTACAACCAGCCCAAGATTGTCTACTTCAACAATATACAAGCTGTGATTCTAATGCTGCATGTATTTGTCAAAATCCTTCCTACTTCTCGCAAACTGTAGTTCAGTTTGTGATACCTTTAGGTGTCAATCAACTGAATGTTTTTGGGGGAAGAAGAAGGTCTGTAAAACATTTATAAATCACTATGCTACTGGCCTAATGTAGTAAAAAACAACAACAATAAAAATGCATTCTACACCTGCATGAGGAGCAGAAAAAAAAATCCTAGCTCTATCTAACAGCTTATTGTCATAGTTATCTAGTCACATTTTTCTCTTCTCAAAAATCATTCTGTGACCTTAGTCATTAAAAGATTCTCAATTCTGGCCTACTGAGATAAGTAGCAATTAACCAGGATTTGAGGGACTTGTGTAGCTTGCTCATTTTGGACACCACCTTAATGAATTAGGGGAAATTTGTTTATCTCTTTGGAACAAGAATCAATGTATTGCCAAAAGGTGTAATATAGACAAAACGAACACCCTTAATTATGTATGCATGAAAGTAGGTAACCCATTAGTTATCTTTTTTTTAAAAAAAATTGATTTATATGCCGCCCTTCTCCGGAGACTCAGGGCGGCTTACAATGCATTAAGCAATAGCCTTCATACTTTTGTATATTTATACAAAGTCATCTTATTGCCCCCACAAACTGGGTCCTCAATTTACCTACCTTAGAAAGGATGGAAGGCTGAGTCAACCTTGAGCCTGGCGGGATTCGATCTTTAATTGCAGACAGCTGGTCTTAAATTACAGAGTTCTGTCTGTTGAGCTATCCAGGCTCCATTTTAAAAAATGAGATGGTGGTAAGCAACATCAGGCCTAATCCATCTTTGCCAGCCCATGAATGGAAGTCATGCCTGTTTGCTGCTGCCTTCCAGGTCATTGATTAGCCAACAGTTTTATGTAGTTTTAAGCTCCAGTTGGAGAAGCTGAGGATTCAGTCTGAGATTTTCTGCCTGTAAATCATGAATTAAACAAATAATTTATATAGCTGTTCAACTCACACACAATATTATATAGGTAAAAATATTTTTATGAGACTTTACTATCATGTGGGATGTGATGACCCATCAGGTATTTGAAGGGGGATAGAAAGATTAATGATCAAAGATATCTGATAAACATTGCTCGGTCTCCCATCTTTTTTTCCTTTTATAGGAAACATTATGGCACTGTAAAGGTTCTGGACATTAATAACATTCTAGAATTAGAATAACAGAGTTTGAAGGGACCTTGGGGATCTTCTACTCCAACCCCCTGCTTAGGCAGGAAACCCTATACCATTTTAGACAAATGGTTATCCAATCTCTTCTTAAAAACTTCCAGTGTTGGAGAATTCACAACTTCTGGAGCAACTTGTTCCACTGATAAATTATTCTGTCAGGAAATTTCTTCTTAGTTCTAGGTTGCTTCTCTCATTGATTAGTTTCCATCTATTGCTTCTTGTCCTGCTCTCAGCACACGAATTCTCCTCTGTAGAGAATAGCTTGACTCTCTCTTCTTTATGGCAACCCCTGAGATATCGACACACTACTATCATGTCATCCTTACTCCTTCTTTTCATTAAATTAGACATACCCAATTCCAGCAACCCTTATTTATATGTTTTAGCCTCCAGTCTCCTAATCACCTTTGTTGCTCTTTTCTGCATTCTGTCTCAACATCTTTTTTACATTGTTGTGACCAAAACTAGATGCAGTATTCCAAATGTGGCCTTACCAAGGCATTATAAAGTGATATTAACACTACACGTAATCTTGATTCCATCCTTTTGTTAATGCAGCCTAGAACTGTGTTGGCTTTTTGGCATTTGCAACATACTGCTGGTTCATATTTCAGTGATTGTCCACCAGGACTCCAAGATCCCTCTCACAGTTGCTAATATTGAGTGAGGTACCACATATACTGTACTGTGCATTTTGGGTTTTTTTTTTTGCCTAAATATAGAACCTTACTTTTTTCACCATTGAATTTTATTTGTTACCTAGCGTCCAATATTCAAGTCTGTCAAATCCTTCGATATCTTAAATCTATCTTCTGGAGTGTTGGTTATTCCTGCCAGCTTGGTGTAGTCTGCAAATTTGATGAGTTCTCCATCTATCTCTTCACCCAAATAATTGATGAAGAGTACTGGGCTAAAACAGAGCATTGGGGTACCCCACTGCATTCTCTCCTTCCATGTAAATGCATTTCCATTGAAGACTACACATTGAATGCGGTTGATCAGCCAGTTATGAATCCATCTGGTGGTGATGCTGTCTAACCCACATTTTTCTATCTTATCAAGTAGTAGGTTATGTTCTACTTTATCAAATGCCTTACTGAAGTCCAAGTAAAGTATATACACAGCATTTCCCTGGCCACTAATTTTGTCACTTTGTCAAAGAATGCAATAAAGATTTGTCTGGCATGATCTGTTTTTGACACACCCATGTTGGCTTTTGGTTATGACTTTGTTTGCCTCTAGGTGTCCATTGTTCAATTCATTGCTTGATTATCTTCTCCAGAATTTTCCCAGGTATTGAGGTCAGGCTGATAGGTCTGTAGTTTCCTGGATCTATTCCCCCCCCACACTTTTTAAAAAAAAGTTGGGAACTACATTAGCTCTTTTCCTATCCTCTGGCAGTTCCCTGGTGCTCCAGGGTCTTTGAAAAATATAATTCAGTGGTTCTGAGATCATGTCTGCCAGTTCCTTCAGAACCTTGGGATGTAATCCATCTGGTCCTGGTAATTTGAATTCATCTAGGGTGAATAAGTGCTCACTTACAATTTTCTTTCCTATTTTAACTTGTGTTCCTAATCTGTTTTTTGCAGTGCTGTTTTTGATAGGTTGGATGTTTTTTCGCTTTATGTAAAGACGGATGCAAAAAAACAAGTTAAGTAGTTCTGCTTTCTCCCTGTTGCTTGTCACCTTCTTGCCACTTTCTTCCACCAATGGGCCAATTGTTTCATTGACCTTTTCTTGTTTTTAACATGTTGAAAGAAGCTTTTTTTGTTGTTGTTATTTTTGACTTTTGTCACAAACCTTAGTTTTGAACTTTAGCTTTCCTCACTTCATCTTTCTAGGCTTGGGCTATTTGCCAATATTCTGCCCTAGTTATGAGCCCCTAGTTCCACTTGTCCTTTTTCTCTTCCAATTTATCAGAGAGTTCTTTATGCAGCCAGGGTGGTTTCTTTTTAAAGCTGTTATTCTTCTTCTTCATTGGTATTGTGCTAGACTAGGCTTTCATAAACTCACTTTTCAAATTTTCCCAAGCTTCTTGAATTGTTTTCCTCTTGAGGATTCTCACCAATGGAATCCTTCCCAAGCTCTCTCTAAATTTATTGAAATTAGCTCTCTTAAAATCCAAGATTTAGTTTGACTTTTTTCTATTACTTGTGCTTGCGTAATGTTGAATTCCAAATTATCAGCTGATCCAAACATGGGCAATGATGTGGGATGCTGGTGGCCACTGGAGATTCTCACAGGAATGTGCAGGCCAAACTCAGCAAATTTAACTTCTTGTTTCTTTCTATCTTGCTTATTTCTATGCAGTTCTCAAATATTATTTTCATTCATCCACCATAATACTAACTGCTTTGGCTGGAAGCAGGCTTGTGGAAAGTTTCCATCTTTGCTATTTGATCCTTTGAACAGGGCATGGCAATTATTACATGGGAAACCTGAGAAGGCAAAACATATGATGACATTCTAATCACTGAAGGAGAGCTCTAATTTCTCCTTCAATGAGTATGCTTGTTTTTCAAAGCATATTTTTCTTCTGCAGTGTGCCAAAAGTTCAAAAATATGATTCCTGTATCTTCCACTTATGGCTTAGTTTATCCTTTGCAGCATGGTATACCTTGTTAATGTGCAAAATAAGTGTGAAGATAAATTATGTAGTAGATGTCCTGGATTACATGTGCACCATATAATATATGCTGATTTCCTGAAGATCTGAACAATGTCAATGACCTATTATTATCTAATAAACACGTTTAATCTATATTTTTATGCAAACCTTTTTCTTAGTTTCTTTTTGGTAAAGCAACAAGCAAATAAAAACATAAAATTGTACCTTTGTATACCAACAATATTAAAAACCAACTACGAATGTTAATGAGGAGATGTTTAAATAGAACTATATCAAAAATATGATGATACAAAAATAAGATGCAGGGACATTTACATCAAAGGCACACAGAGTTTATGAATAATAAAGGTTTGGGAAACAGTTCTGCATTATATAACCACTCACATTAAAACCTAGAAAAATTCTCTCTGGCTTTAATTGCCTAATTGGAAAGATATATTTCCTATACACTAATTTCTGCTATCATCATTGCAGCAAAAATGCAAAGTGGAACAGAAATGGCCATTCCATGTGTCAAAACGGGATATATATCATCTTCTGTAGAGCTTTCTCTTTAACACACAATTCAGCTGATCACTGTCATTGTTCTAGATAATGAATCATCTACCCATACATTTTCAAGTGTAATGATACTCTTGCTTATTAAAGATCTCTTTGCCGAAGGGCCAGAATATTAAGAACTGGCCATTCCATTCATTTTCTTCAATATGTTATTCAGTATTTTATGCTAAAGATGCAATACACCATCCATTTTAGTACAATAATCCTTATGTTCAATAAGATTGAAGAGCTGCATCATAAATCTTTAGAGTCATTTATTCTACATTAGACATATTAGACACTATATTCCATAATCTATTACAATAAGGTGAGTTTAAATATACCCCAAGGAACTACAATAATAACTTGAAGACCAAATATAGCAACTGAAGATAAAATATAGTTAACCTAAAATTGCACTAGCTGAAAAACAGTGGTGAACTTTAAATGAAATTCCAAATATGTTATAATATAAATCAAATAAATAAACAGTTGAGAAAGAGTTGAACCTGCTCTACGAAATCTGATTAAATAATTCCTAAATACTTTGTTTATATTTTGCTTCTGTTTCTTTAATTTATTTAGGAAGAAAGAAATCCATCTTTAAAATGATAGTGTTATGAAAACCTTCACAGAACATACAACCATATTACTTTAGAGCTCACTGGTTCTTTATGCTTTCATATGATTATTTTACACAATGTCTAATTTATTGACAGTGTGCATTTTCTCTTCCTAAGAGAAATTTTTATCATTTTCATTTTAAATTCAGGTTCTCAGTGACTACATTCCAAATAGTTCTAATGGAACTAATCCTTTGGCTCTATCTAACACTTTTTCATATGATAAACAGGAAGCTGATAAGTGAAAGGGAGGAACAGACAGGAAGAACCTTATTTCCTCTTATTTCAACATCTTGTTGTTTTAAAATATTAAGAAAATCAATTTAAAATCCCAAAACTGCACAAAAGAGAAATTAATAGTGTAAAATATCTAAAATGCTTTGAAATACGTAATGACAACTTAAAAAGTAAAAGAAAAGGCTACCTGGTACCAAAGCTCATTAAATATATTATTAAAAAGCTGGTTAATGAGTTTTGCCACAATGAAGGGTAAAAAACGGAGACAGAGTGTTTTCTTTACTAGACAAGATAGGGTTTTATTTTTCTTGCTGAGACATTTTTGGTTCAGTCAAGGAGAAACAGGCAATCCCTGGGTTAAGAATGAGTTCTGTTTCCAAGTCTGTCTTTAACTTGAATTTGTACGTAAGTCAGAACTCATATCAATGAGCAAACCAACAATTTAGTAATGCCTATTATTAAAAATAGGGGATGGTGTTTTTATTTCTTGAGCCAATAAACCACTAAAGCATGAAATGCTTTTAACAAGTGCTGAAAACAGGCTGTATATTAAACATGTGCAATTTTAGCAATGCATGGAAATTTTGTGCTGGTTCAGCAATTTGTCAGCTCAAGGAAGGAGAGTGCAATCCACCATTTTTAGTAATAGCTAGTCTGTTTGTGAGTATAAACTAGATATAAGTTGGACCTTCTTAACCTGGGGACTGCTTTTATATCACTTGTGGACCTACCAGAGAGCCCACAAGAAATGATAAAAATGTCAAAATGGCCACTGCAACGATGTGATGTTTTTAAAAACAGCTGGAACTTTGATTGCACTGTCATGATTATTCTCTTGATTTTTTTCACTGTACCCTGCAGGTATTTCTGGGGCTTATTCTGGAAATCGCAACCGCAATTAAACCTGTTCTGGAAATTTTATACATTTATCGCTTGATATGTAATAAAATATATTTAAAGTGGAATTGGGTTGTAATATAGTACAATTTTTAAGAATAAAATATGGATATGAATAAAAAAAGAATCTGTATTCACAAACTGAAACCTTTGTATTGGTGAATTTATTTATTTAACTTACCGGTATATACTACCCATCTCACCAATATACTGGAACTTAGAAAACAATGAAAAACAGAAAATAGATCTTCAGCATTTAGTAATTATTTTACGAGACATATATACGTCTGACTCAGGCCACCATACCATGGTGAATGCAGTAAATGATAGACCAGAATGCTTGCATAATGATCTAAAGTACCAGCATCATGTTACTACTATGTACTTGGAAATTAAACTTTTAGCCTGCAAGTTAATAAATTTACCAGGTAGCCATTAAGACAGTTAATACATTTTCTCATGTCAATCAAACTCTATAACTCTTGGGCAAGTATTCTGAGTGAATACATTCTAATTATTTGAAAGCAGGACAGAGGTCATAAAAGTGCCACAAAACCCCCTACAATTCTACAATAATGGAATTTCTGGAAGTAGGAACATGTCCATTGATCATTTCTGCTCTGTAACTTCATTTAAGTCCTTTACAGCATCAATACACTTAAAACCCCAAGTTTTTCTTAATATTACTTTGAATATTACATAATATTGTTATATCAATATTGGATAGAAATTATTTTCCTGAATATAAATGCTATATTATAAATGTTAGGGTTTTCATTTTATTCTGTTAACCTTTTATTTAAAATTGGTATCTACTATAATAACCACTACATGGAATTTTATTTATTTCAAACAACAGTAGAAATAATTTTTACATTCATTTACACTTCTTAGTATTTAATTATTAATTCCACAATCCAGTAATCTTTAGGTCAGAATTTAATTTTTAAAACTCCCCAAAAAATAAACTCTGGAAATCAAAGTTGTTCATTTTTCTTATATTATTTATTTTTCCTTTTTAAATAAACCACCTCAGTTTCATTACAGTACAAGCACAGATTTCCATCGTTTTGTCCTTTACCACTTACTAGAAATCTAAACAAGTTTATCTAGTATGTTGTGCATGGTCTAAAGTAGAGGTTTATGATCTGTGATTTTGCTTTTCTTTCATCGCAGGTTATCATTATTTCAACAATTATATTTGAAGTTTACTAGTAAGTGCAAAAATTGTTCATTTTTTTTCTAGAAATAAGTAAGTCAACAGTTAACATCATCTGGCTGTTCAGAACTTTTCAGATGGATTTGCCCTTTGGCTAACAAACTAAAGTATTTCCTGAAATGCCAATTAGACAGATATTTTTATTTGCACTGAAGATTAGCATTGATTTTCATTCTTTTCTTCTACTAAAAGATGACTCATCTAACTCATTAAAAAAGTAAATGCCATTTTGAAGACAAGAAACAGTTTTTAATGAAGAAATGCCAGGAATACTACAAAAGCATTTTTATGTATAGCCTCTGATGCTGACTTTATCTATACTCCTAACAAGCATAGATGCTTATTTGAATGCTAATTTGAGAAATAGTATATACAAAAGTGCCATGATTTAATTTTGTTTTGCTGAAGAATTTATCACAATCTAGTTCATGTCATGCTAGGCTATTAACTATGATTTATAAACCATTTATACATTGAGCTAATCAAAACCACTCAAATCAGTGTGGATAGGGTGGAGGGCAGTTCTATCAGGACCGTGGTTGGGAGGGGCAGATATGGCGGGAGTAGGGGGCCACATCCGGTGGGGGGGCACGCACCCGCTATCTCCAAGCGGTGGCATGCCTCGGCCCCCATGACTCTTCTCATCTCCCCGGCTGTCCAGAGTCTCAGAGCCCAGGCCTTAGACTGATGTTGTGCAACGCCAGGTCCGTGGTTAATAAGGCCCCCCTCATTTGTGAGCTAATACAGGAGGGGGGTGCGGACCTGGCAGGTATTACAGAGACCTGGTTGGGCCAAGAGGGGGGGGTCCCCCTTGTAGAGATGTGCCCACCAGGTTTCCGTGCATTCCATCAGCCAAGGGCCCAGGGCAGGGGTGGGGGGGTGGCGGTCATTATAAAGGAAGGTCTTGATCCGAAGGAGGCCACTGTACCTCAGATAGCCGGATGTGAGTCTCTCCTGGTGAAGTGGGGCCATGGGATGCAGGTGGGCCTGCTGATCGCGTACCTGGCTCCCTGCCACGTGACAGCGGCCCTGCCCGAGCTTCTCAACGTTATTGCTGGGGTGGCGGTTGATACCCCCAGACTTTTGGTCATGGGGGATTTCAACCTGCCATCTACCGGTGAGGCGTCTGGGATGGCTCGGGAGTTTATGGCTTCCATGACAGCCATGGACCTGACACAATTAATTCATGGCCCCACTCACGTGGGAGGACACACTCTGGACTTGGTTTTTATCTCTGGTCAGTGGCGGAGTGGTCTGGATATAGGGGATATAGTTATTGAACCCCTGTCATGGTCGGACCATTCTCTCCTGAGACTGGACCTTTCGACCGCTGCACCCCACTGCAGGGAGGCGGAACCGACCAGGTGGTTCCGCCCCAGGCACCTGATGAATCCTGATAGGTTCCAGAGGGAGCTTGGGCCAGTTCCTGAAACTCTGGCTCACGACTCGGCCGAAGATCTGGTGGCTGCCTGGGATAGGACAGCCGCCGGTGCTCTGGACCGAGTCGTGCCTTTGCGGCCTCTGACCCGACGCCGAACCTGCCCGGCCCCTTGGTTTTCCGAGGAGCTGAGGGGGATGAAGCGCCGGAAAAGACGCCTAGAGAGTGGTTGGAGGGCCAGTCGCTCCGAATCCGACCGAACACTAGTTAGGTCTCATATTAAGACCTATCTAGTGGCGATAAAAGCGGCAAAGCGTAACCACTTTTCCGCTCTTATTGCATCGGCAGATAACCGCCCAGCCGCCTTGTTTAGGGTGACTCGCTCCCTCCTACATCAGGGAGCGCGGGAAGACCCCTTGCAAGGGCAGGCTGAGGATTTTGCACAGTATCTGCACGATAAAATCGCTCAGATTCGGGAAGGCTTGGACTCTGACTGGGTAGATCCTGGCGGGGTGACTGAGGCTGGTCTTGAGAATGTTATCTGGGATGAGTTCGACCCTGTGACTCCTGAGGACGTGGACAGGATCCTGGGGAGGCTAAACGCAACCACATGTTTATTGGACCCGTGCCCCTCCTGGCTGGTACTGGCCACCCGGGAGGTAACACGAGGCTGGCTCCAGAGGATCATAAATGCTTCTTTGAGAGAGGGTTTCTTGCCTCCCACCTTGAAAGAGGCGGTGGTGAGGCCTCTCCTCAAGAAGCCTTCTCTGGACCCGGCCGTTTTGGCAAACTATCGTCCGGTCTCCAACCTTCGCTTTGTTACGAAGGTTGTGGAGAGTGTGGTTGCACGACAGCTCCCACAGTTCCTGGATGAAACCGTCTATCTAGATCCGTGCCAGTCCGGCTTCAGGCCTGGATACAGCACGGAGACGGCATTGGTCGCATAGGTGGATGATCTCTGGAGGGCTCGGGACAGGGGTTGTTCCTCTGTTCTGGTCCTATTAGACCTCTCAGCGGCTTTTGATACCATCGACTATGGTATCATGCTGCGCCGGCTGGAGGGACTGGGGGTGGGAGGCACCGTGCTGCGGTGGTTCTCCTCCTATCTCTCTGACCGGTCGCAGTCTGTGTTGGCAGGGGGGCAGAGGTCGACCTCGAGGCACCTTGCTTGCGGGGTGCCGCAAGGGTCGGTCCTCTCGCCGCTCCTGTTCAACATTTATGTGAAGCCGCTGGGTGAGATCATCCGTGGTTTTGGGGTGCGATGCCATCTGTACGCTGATGACACTCAGCTGTACATTTCCACCCCAGACCACCCCAATGATGCCCTCGAAGTGATGTCCCAGTGTCTGGAGGCCGTGCGGGTCTGGATGGGGAGGAACAGGCTTCGGCTCAACCCTTCCAAGACCGAGTGGCTGTGGATGCTGGCGTCCCGGTATAGCCAGCTGGTGCCATCGCTGGCTATTGGGGGCGAGTCACTGACCCCCACAGAGGGGGCTCGCAACTTGGGCGTCCTCCTGGACACACGGCTGTCTTTAGAAGAGCATATGACGGCCATGGCCAGGGGGGCTTTTTATCAGGTTCGCCTGATACGCCAGTTGCGCCCCTTTCTGGATCGGGACTCCTTGTGCACAGTCACTCATGCCTTGGTTACGTCATGCCTGGACTACTGTAACGCTCTCTACATGGGGTTCCCCCTGAGGAGCACCCGGAGGCTCCAGCTGGTGCAGAATGCGGCCGCGTGGGTGATTATGGGAGCGACGTGGCACTCCCAAGTAACACCTCTCCTGCGCGAGCTGCATTGGCTCCCGGTGGTCTTCCGGGTGCGCTTTAAGGTGTTGGTTCTCATCTTTAAAGCGCTCCATGGCTTAGGGCCAGGGTATTTGCGAGACCGCCTGCTGCTACCGATAACCTCCCACCGGCCAATACGCTCTCACAGAGAGGGCCTTCTTGGGGTGCCGTCGGTCAGGCAATGTTGGCTGGCGGCCCCCATGGGGCGAGCCTTCTCTGTGGGGGCACCCGCCCTGTGGAATGAGCTGCCTCCCGGAATACGATTGATCCCGGACCTCCGGACCTTCCGTAAAGCCCTGAAGACGTTTTTATTTCATCAAGCCGGCCTAGCCTAAATGGTTTTTAACTGGGATTTTAAATTTTATGGATTTGGGGTTTAAATTGGGTAGCCAATTATTTAATTCTTTTAATTATCTTAACTTTTGTATTTGTATGTTTTTTAATTTTGGCTGTTCACCGCCCTGAGTCCCTTCTGGGAGAAGGGCAGTATACAAATTAAATAAATAAATAAATAAATAAATAAATAAATAAATAAATAAATAAATAAATAAATAAAATCAGATTCTGAGGTAAGCTAAAATTCATCCCCTGATAAGGATTCCTAAAAGAAATGCATAGTTCACATATAACACTGCAGTGTAATTCAGCCTTCTGAAAGGAAAGTTTAGGTGATTCTCTAGGGCCTGGCTTCTCCATCTTTCTCTAGCAGAGCTGTTAAGAAGGAACTTTACAGTTTTCCATTTTTTTAAAAGAATCCCTCCACAAATTAGTCTTCCTGCTGAAAAAAATAGGATAAAGAAACATACCTGGCTCTGTACATTTAATCCTAAACATTACCACTTTACTCAAAAAGTCTTTCTGAAAATATACCATGTTTCCCCGAAAATAAGACCCTGTCTTATATTTTTTTTTGAACCCTGAAATAAGCACTTGGCCTTATTGCCATGTGCTCAAAAGCCTGATTGGGCTTATTATCAGGGAATGTCTTATTTTGGAGGAAACAGGGTAACTTTTTGTTATTGATGAGCTTTACATAAATAAAATTTATGTAAAGCTCATCATGATTATGTAAATCAGAAATTTACAAAGGTCAGGAAGTTCAGGATCAATATTCAGCTTTTATTAAGGAAACAGAATTTATGCAAATATAACAAACATAAATGCCCATTTATATGTAGATGCAAACCTATAGGGCAAGAAGGACAGAAAGATAATGGGACTGGTAAGGCAATATGCATTTATCTGAAACCTCCATTTGTTTGGAATTGTAACTCTCATTGGTTCCAACCAAGAGAATCTGGAACTTATGAAACCATATACTCCAGGATAGGTGGACAAATGCATTTGTTTTCTTTTTTGCAACCAGATTTTTTAAAAAAAATTATCTTGGTATAATATAGTAATATATGATTACTTTCCGGCATCACAAAGTAATTATTTACCTTTTAACAGACAAGGAAATGAAACATTTCCATATGTTATCATGAGCTAAATTTAAACCCCTAGTAAATATTCTAACCAAATACAGCAGTAATTTCTCAAATACAGTAGAACAAGATAGTATTTGCTGCTGATATTGATCCAACCTTTGAATTACTCCTATCTCCAGATCAATACTAGCATGTAAATCCTATCTTATTGTATAGTGTTTAAGAAAATATATTCTTAAAGACATATATGACAGATGTTCATATTTATAAATAACAGATAAACACAATAAATATCAGGGTCTCCAACTGAGAATTAAGGCAGTAGAAAGTCTGACTCCTCAAGAGCTTCTGTATTTTGCTATGTGTGATAAACTGTAGACCCATGTGACATAATTCTCTCATGCATGGCTGAATGCCTCACCCTGCACTTTGACCATTGGCCCATCACTTCTGTATCCAATATAGAATATATTCGATCATCCAAACTCCTAAATAGTTAAAACTTTCTCAATCATGGCTGCTCTGATTTGTGACCTGTAACTAGCTACTTTCAATCCAAATGCAGTGACAGAATTATTACACTTCCTGTCCAACCGGAAAAAAGAACACTAGTTTTAAACTGAAAAGGCGGAAAACATTCCTTTCAATGATACTTAGTCTCCCCACCACCACACACACACATGGTGATTTACTGCAAGAGGAATCAGAATTTAACTAGACATTTTCGTCTCTCTTCTTTCTTTTCTCCTATATCCAAATTGCCTCATAGTTTGTATTTAAAAGAAACAAAGAAGAGGCTTTCTAGATTAATGTTTAGACTTAATTATATGAATATTTTCTTTCTGTTAAAGCACAATTTAGAACATATAATGATTGGCTATTGGTGTTTTATTAAAACTAATTATCTACTATGAATGCATTTTAAATCCCTGTCAGTTTCTTCTCTTCTGTCTGCAAAACCCTACAGTTCATCATCTCCAGAGACTTCCACTCATCTCTATTTATATCTCACTTATGCTCCTACTCTTATGCACACAGCTAGGAAAGATGAAAAGAAATTTAAAACAGAGCTTCTCCAGAGTCCCTGTGGTAAGCAAACTGTCATCATGGACTGAAAGAAAAAGGCCAGCAGCAATGGCAAGAAGGCAGGGAAATTCATTAAAACCATGCTCCTTTAATGGTCAATCTAAGTTTATTGCTACTTATTTGGGTGAGCCTGTACTAGCAGTAAGGAGCACATTTTATATGTAGATTTAACATGTGATATTTCTAGTTCAAAGAGAACAACTTTAAGTGATAGAAAATACATTTCCTTTTCAGAATGGTTTACTACTGTACTGCATTCTTCCTAAGAATAAGAGAAAAAAACCTGATCCAAGCTGGTTTCATGCCTAAATTGGAACTAGATCTCATTGTCTCATGGTATCATGCGAGACCACTACAGTGGTTCTTGCTCCCGTTTCAGAGGGTGGGCACCAGCTCATCCAAGGTCAGAGTATAGGTGCCACCAGGGGTGCTTCGCTCCCTGGGTTGGTGAACTTCAGAGGCCATCTAGAGGGGTTGCTACTTCAGGGAGCCCTGCAGAGTGATACTGACATCGGATGCCAGTTTGTTGGGCTGGGGAGGCCATTGCGGGTCTCAAGTGGCCCAGGGACGCTGGTCTCAGCTGGAACTCTCCCAGCAGATCAATTGGTTGGAACTGCGGGCTGCACGTCTAACACTTCAGGCATTTCTACCACAGGTGACAGGGCAGCATGTGCTCCTTCTCACAGACAACATGACTATGAAGGCCCATATAAACAGGCAAGGAGGGCCTTGTTCATGGTCTCTAATGCTAGAGGCGGAGACCCTTTGCCAATGGGCAGAGATTCACCTTTTGTCCCTGACAGCGGACCACATCACCGGGACAGACAACATCCAAGCCGACTGGCTGAGTCAGGCTACCGTGGACCCATCGGAGTGGAGGCTCCATCCCAGCCTGTTTATGGACACAGTCGACCAGTTCAGTGGTAATGGACCTCTTTGCCTCTCCAATGAATACCCACCTTCCCCGTTTCCCGACCTGGTTTCCTGCCCCAGGAGCTTAGGGAGTGGACACTCTGAGGACCCTGTGGCCCAGGGGCCTCTTATATGCCTTCCCTCCCCTCCCCTCCCCCTCATCCCAGCTGTAATACCCCGGACAGAGTCTCCCTCAGCCAGGGGCTGGTGCAGCACCCCGACCCGCAGAGACTGCAGTTGGCCATTTGGCGGTTGAGCGGGGGCTCTTGAGGCAGGAGAACTTCTCTAATAGGGTCATCTGGACGATGCAGGCGGCAAGGCGGCCTTCAACCATGCGCATCTACGTGGCCATGTGGAACAAGTTTACCTGCTGGTGTGCCACGAGACATTTGGACCCTACTTCAGCATCTGTGGCAGAGGTGCTGGAGTTTTTACAGGAGGGCTTGGAAATGGGACTTTCCCCTAATACTCTAAGATGACAGGTGGCTGCACTGGGCTCAGTATTGACATTTGGAGATTGGGGACCCCTCGCTAACCATCCGAGGGTGAGGACATTTATGCATGGAGTAACTAATTTAAAACCTCTTACACTTCACCGTTATCCCACTTGGGACCTGACTAAGGTTTTACAGGCATTGGCCAAGGCACCTTTTGAACCGTTGAGGGAGGCTAGTCTTTGTCTCCTGTCATGTAAGGTTGCTTTCCTTGTGGCCGTCACATATGCCTGACGGATATCGGAGTTGGTGGCATTATCGGTGTGGAAAGACCGAGTGTATTTTTCACTCTAACAGGGTGGTCCTACGGTTGGACTCTACCTTCCTTCCAAAGGTCAACTCCTTGTTTCACCGAGCGCAGGAATTGGTCCTGCCTCAGCATGCCTTGGAGCAGACCTGGCATACATTGGATGTTAGGAGGGCCCTCCATATTTATGTATCTTGGACCTCTTCTTTCCGGAAGACGGCTCCTTTCAGCCGTCAACTCTTGGCCACAGCGTGACCCCTTCCATGGTGGGGTGTTGGCTTCTGACATGTATAGCATCTGCGTACGAGCTTCAAGCTCTTCCAGTGCCTCAGGGGATAACGGCCCACTCTACCCGCAGTGCAGCCACAATGGTGGCCTGGGCTACTCAGGCTTCCATTGAAGACATCTGCAGAGCGGCCACATGGACTTCTCCCTCTCCCTTTATACATCACTACAAACTTGACTCCTACGCTTTGGTGGACGCGGCGTTTGGGAGAAGGGTGTTGCAGAGGGTCCACGAGAATCCAGGGTTGTCAGCCTAGGACAGTTCCCGCCCATAATGCTGACTGATACTTGGTATATCCCAGCCTGGCACCTCCCATTTCTACACTACGGAGAAGGGACGTTGGTCTTACCGTGATACATTCCTTCTCATAGTGTAAAATGGGAGGTGCCAGCCCCACCCTGTCCTTTTTGTCTGGGCCGGCTCCCATTGGTGGGGCGTATTTATTTCTGTCTTTCAGACGGCTTCCCATTCGCTTCGTCTTCGTTGTCAAAACTGAAGGAACGTCACCAGGGAGACGGATCTTCAGAAGTTTTCAACTCAGAGCATAGGCTAGAGTATAGAATATCCCAGCCTGGCACCTCCCATTTTACACTATGAGAAGGAACGTATCACAGTAAGACCAATGTCCCTTTTCTTTTCAGAATGGTTTACTACTGTACTGCATTCTTCCTAAGGATAAAAGAAAAAAAGCCTAATCCAAGCTGGTTTCATGCCTAAATTGGAACTAGATCTCATTGTCTCATGGCTCTTGCTTTAGATGCTTTTACGACGACGGTACACCAAACTAGCTCTCCATGTTTATAATACAATCTAATAATCCAGCGATTTGCTAAAAGCAAGATGAATTCAATTATAGCCTTTCTGAAAGCAATCTCTATTCTTCATCCATCTTTATGTGCCAGTATTTATTAAGACTCCAGATTCAGATGAAAAAACATTTTATTGGATACCCTTTTTAAGGAACCAATATTTTTGGATAAATGTATATACTGGAACAGTTATCCATCACACTGCAAAATTCAGAGTAATGCAAAAGCTATATTTTACCTTTTCTGTATATTAGAGGGCATTGCATGTTAAAATGAACAGCATATTTTAATTGGGTAGATGCAGATATAAGACAGAAGAAATTCAATACTAAATACAAATGAAACTAAAAGTGGGCAAGAAATAAACTGATTAGTTTATCCAAATCCTAAAATAATTAATTTTAAAATTAAATCTAAGATATTTTTCTTGCATTACTGAAATTTTAAACAATGTAGAATAGTTATTACTCTTTATTTAACTGGATTAAAGCATGGCTAAATTATCTTAGATTTAAATGAGTACATTTTCCTTAAAGCTGAATGTAAGATATAAAACTGAATTCAATAGAAAGACTACATTACTAATTTTTATTTTAAGAAAATGTCACTATGTTAATTCTAGTAATAAGAAACAAAATGAGAAAAAAGTCTCTAAATGAGAAAAACCTAAAAAACAAGTAAAAGGATAGTGACAGAAATTTCACTTTGCCTATTTTTTTTTTTAAATTTGATTTACATGCCACCCTTCTCCGGAGACTCAGGGCGGCTTACAGTGCGTTAAGCAATAGCCTTCATTCTTTTGTATATTTTGTACAAAGTCAGCTTATTGCCCCCACAAACTGGGTCCTCATTTCACCTACCTTAGAAAGGATGGAAGGCTGAGTCAACCTTGAGCCTTGGAGAGATTCGAACCAGCAGAAATTGCAGGCAGCTGTGTTAATAACAGGGTGCATTAAACCACTGTACTATCAAGGCTCCTATTTAAAAAGCATTGCTCCACCAAACTTCCATCTTCCTTTATTAGCATGTTACCTCTTGGTTTTGGAAAGATTATGTAGCATATTTGACATTATACGATGAATGTATTTTTTTTCTTTTTATGTACACTGAGAACATATGCATCAAAGACAAATTCCTTATGTGTCCAATCACACTTGGCCAATAAAGAATTCTATTCTATTCTATTCTATTCTATTCTATTCTATTCTATTCTATTCTATTCTATTCTATTCATTTTATTGGCTATATAATGTGCTATTATCAAGACATAATTACTTGATAATTATTCAAAAATGTTAATGTTAATAAATAATAATAATAATAATAATAATAATAATAATAATAATAATAATAATAATTTTATTTATATACCGCCCATTCCCCCGAAGGACTCAGGGCGGTGTACAGCCAGAATTAAAATAAAAATATACAATATCATAGTTAAAATTAATTAAAATCATTAAATAGTTTTGGCTGAATTTTAAAACCCAAAATTAAAACCCAATTTAAAATCATTCAATTTGACAGCCCCGCCTGTCGGAACAGTAGGGTCGTGAGGGCACAGCGAAAAACCCGAAGGTCAGAGATGTTACGAATATCCAGGGGCAATTCATTCCAGAGGGCAGGAGCTCCCACAGAGAAGGCTCTCCTCCTGGGTGTTGCCAGCCGACATAACCCTGAAGAGTCCCTCTCTGTGGGAGCAAACTGGTTGGTGGGAGGCTGTTGGTGGCAGAAGGCGGTCCCATAGATATCCTGGTCCTATGCCATGGAGCGCTTTAAAGGTGGTGACCAACACCTTGAATTGCACTCGGAAGACCACTGGGAGCCAGTGCAGCTCGCGCAGGAGAGGTGTTACATGGGCGTAACGAGGTGCGCCCATAGCCACCCGCGCGGCCGCATTCTGGACCAGTTGGAGCCTCTGACTGCTCTTCAAGGGGAGCCCCATGTAGAGAGCATTACAATAGTCCAGACGGGAGGTGACGAGGGCGTGAGTGACCGTGCGCAAGGCATCCTGGTCCAGAAAGGGACGGAACTGGCGGATCAGGCGAACCTGATAAAAAGCCCTCCTAGCTATGGCCATCATATGCTCTTCTAAAGACAGCCGTGAGTCCAGGAGAACACCCAGATTGCGAGCCCTCTCTGTGGGGGGCAGAGATTCACCCCCAATAGTCAGCAATGACACCAGCTGACTATACCGGGACGCCGGGAGTCACAGCCACTCAGTCTTGGAAGGATGAGCTTGAGCCTATTTCTCCCGATCCAGACCCGCACGGCCTACAGGCAGCGGGACATCACATTAAGGGCATCATTGGGGTGGTTTGGGGTGGAAATGTACAACTGGATGTCATCAGTGTACTAGTGGACTCTCACCCCAAAACCACGGATGATCTCACCCAGCAGCTTCACATAAATGTTGAACAGAAGGGGCAAGAGGACCGACCCCTGCGGCCCCTCCCCAAGCGAGGCGCCTCGAGGTCGACCTCTGCCCCCCTGCCAACACAAACTGCGAGCAGTCAGAGAGGTAGGAGGAGAACCACCGTAACACGATGCCTCCAATTCCTAGCCTTCTCAACCGCTGCAGCATGATACCATGGTCAATGGTATCAAAAGCCGCTGAGAGATCTAATAGGACCAGGACAGAAGAGCAACCACTGTCCCGAGCCCTCCAGAGATCATCCACCAACGTGACCAATGCCGTTTCTGTGCTGTACCCCTGCCTGAAGCCCGACTGGTACGGGTCCAGATAGACAGCTTCCTCCAGGTACTGCGGTAGCTGTCGTGCCACCACACTCTCGACAACCTTCACCACAAAACGAAGGTTGGAGACGGGACGGTAATTTGCTAATAGAGCCGGGTCCAGGGATGGCTTCTTGAGGAGGGGCCTCACCACCGCCTCTTTCAAGATGGCGGGAAAGGCACCCTCACTCAAAGAAGCATTTATAATCCCCCGGAGCCAGCCTCATGTAACCTCCCGGGAAGCCAGTACCAATCAGGAGGGACACAGGTCCAATAAACGTGACAACACTAAGCCTACCCAGAATCCTGTCCATGTCCTTGGAAGCCACGGGGTCAAACTCTTCCCAGATAGAATTTTCCAGACTCAGCTCCGCCTCCCTCCCCAGACTCACCCAGTCAGAGTCCAAGCCTTCCCAAATCTGAGCTATTTTATCATGCAGGAATTGCACAAAATCCTCAGCTCGACCCTGCAAGGGATCTTCCCGCAACCCCACCCGAAGGAGGGAGTGGGTCACCCTGAACAGAGCGGCTGGGCGGTTCTCTGCAGATATGATAAGAGCGGAAAAAAAGTTAGATTTTGCCATTTTTATTGCCACTAGGTAGGTCTTGATATAAGATCTTACCTGTGTCCGGTCAGATTTGGATTGACTAGTCCTCCAAACACTCTCTAGGTGTCTTTTCCAACGCTTCATCTCTCTCAGCTCCTAGGAGAACCAAGGAGCCAATTGAGATCTGCATCGGGTAAGAGGCCGCAAAGGCACGACACGGTCCAAAGCCCCTGCGCCTGCACTATCCCAGGAGGCCACCAGGTCTTCAGTCGAGTCATGTGCCAGAGTCTTCAGAAACGGCCCAAGCTTCATCTGGAACCTTTTGGGATCCATCAGGTGCCTGGGACGGAACCATCTGTTGGTTCCGTCTCCCTGCGGCGGGGGAAAGCGGCTTGAAAGTCTAAGTGAAGGAGCGAATGATCTGTCCATGACAAGGGTTAAATGTCTAGGTCCCCTCTACCAAGATCATTCAGCCACTGACCAGAGATGAAAATCAAGTCCAGAGTGTGTCCCCCTGTGTGAGTGCGGCCTTGCACTAACTGAGTCAGGTCCATGGCCGTCATGGCATCCATGAACTCCCGAGCCACCTCTGATGTCTCACCGACGGATGGTAGGTTGAAGTCCCCCATAACAATAAGTCTGGGAGTATCAACCACCACCCTGGCAATCATGTCGAGTAGCTCAGGCAGGGTCGCCACCACGTGGCAGGGAGCCAGGTACGTAGTCAGCAAACCCATCTGCACCCCACGACCCCACTTCACAAAAAGGGACTCATATCTGGCTATCTGAGGAACAGTGGCCTCCCTCGGACAAAGACTTTCTCTAATAATTGCCGCTACTCCCCCACCTCTCCCCTCGGCTGATGAAATGCACAGAAACCTGGAGGGCACGTTTCAACGAGGGGAACACCCCCCTCCTGGTCCAACCAGGTCTCCGTAATCCCAGCCAGGTGTACACCCCCCTCCACAATAAGATCACAAATGAGGGGGGCTTTATTAATTACTGACCTGGCATTACATAACATCAGTCGAGGGCCCAGGGCCTGAAACTCTGTGCAATCCAGGACACGAGCCACGTTATGGGGGCCGGAGTGTGCAATCGCTCGGAGACAGCGCGTGCCCACCCCCAGAACCTGATATGGCCCCCTGCGCCTGTCATACCTATCCCTCTCACTTACCACTTTGATGGAACTGCCCTTCGTTTCACCCCCTGGAGCCCCAGTCAGATTACCCTTCTCCTCTCCTCTGCTGCGCCCATCTAACCCACCACCCTGCAAAATGGCTATATGGACCCCCCCAGTCCATCTCTATAGCCCCCTCCCCCTTCCCGGGTCCCCTTAAAAACGTCCCTGCTACTCTTTTTAAAAAAAACCCTCAACCCCCTCTTTTTCACATGCCACCTCTCTGGGTCCCAGGACCCGTCATTGAGGTAGGCCCTCGATAATGTGGAGGGCCACATCTGCGAGAAGGGGGCATCTCGCAGTGCAATTAGCTCAGCCGCCAAATACATCAACCAACAAGACCAAATGGAACTGGTATCCGGGTAGGGGTCCAATAATATTCTGTAATAAAAGATGGTAAAAAAGATGGTAGAAACCATGTGGAATAACAGCTGGCCTCCACTGTTCTCTCACCACAGTGGGAGGAGTCCCAGGCCTTTGAGCACCTCTGCAGGATCAATGTCCCAATCACCCTCTCACGGCGATGGTCAGATGGTCACAACTTTGGAAGATTTGTTGGTCCGCCTCCAATCTTTCAGCAGTAACCAGTGCCCAAAAGCCATCTCCCTCAGCACCCACATGACTGTCCAGACCACCTTGGTACATGGGCTCAGGAATAGAATAACAGAATAGAATAAAAATTTATAGAGATAAATCGATGATAATCCACGGGCGTGGGATATTCCACAACCGGGAATAAACCCACAGTAATACAATCCATGGGCAGCATCTAAAAAGTCCAAAACAGGCTGAAAAGAAAAGGGGAGGGGGGAAGAGAGATTCCGTCCAAGGCAGCCAGTCCACAGGCCCGCCTCCGGCCACTCCCATACCCAGAAGTTTAGTCATCCCCTCAGCCATAACTGCAGCCTCCAAGTCCCTGATCACATTGGTGGTTTGGTGGTTTGTTTGCCTCTGCTCGGTTGCAGGGCATGTTAGACGTTGCCTTTTGTCCCCTCCACCAACATTGCTCTTCCGAGCCAAACCAGCCTCCTATAGCAGTTGTCATTTCGCCGGGGGTAACCTCCACTGCCGCCAGCAAACATCTGGGTCTCCAGTGCGTCCCCCGGTATTCATGCAGCTCCCTGAGGTAACTCTGGGCCAGACAAAGATCTTCAGGCCGGTCTCGTCCCATCGCCAATTTGACCAACCGCTGTGTTCGGCTGCCAACATTGCCGTTGCCGCCCCCAAATGCAAAACGCCGGAGCGACCGGCCGTTGGTGTCTTCGACCCCGTGGCACTCAGTTTCTGTAAATTCTCCCCAACCATGTTGTTCTGGAGGGCAAAAATGCCCTTTCCAGGTTGGGGGAGAGTTCCCATTTCCGGGGGTTCAGGCTAAAGATGTAAAAGCAGCCCCAGCGAACCCCAAAACACCCGAATCCACTCCATGGTCGATTGTGGATTCAGGGTAGCGGCGCCATCTTGCGATGCGAAAAAACAAATATTTGACTGGAGGGCAAGAATTTCTGTAAATGACCAAATGAAGGGAGATGATTTAAAACACTGAAACAAAAAATAGTGTTGCTATTCTAGAAAACATTTGGAAAACATATTGGAAAATATGTGATCATTTTTATACATATCTAAAAACACTGCAATAATATGAGGCAAGCTAAAGATGCTTCAGAAATTTAAGTTTGAAAATTCTTAAAGAAAATGGGAAGACCTATATAACAGACAGTTCTATTTAGCTTAAACAAATTAAGATAACTTGAAACAAAATACATCTTTATGCATGTGTTTAATTATATATTTTAGCGCATTTTTGAAATGTTCTAACACACTGGAGATTAATTTACTGCATACTCATTAAACAAATTATGTGATAATATTGTATACATAATTCCATATAAATTTATAAAGCATATTCTCTAGTCTCAAACAGTTACTATTTTTTCTGCATTCACATACCATTACTCCTATATTTGTACACTTTTTTCAAAATTCAGGCAGATAGAGAACGATATCAAGATAAGCAGACCCAATAATCAGTAGCCAAATTAGCCTATAGATTTATGAATGTAGGCATAAGCCCAAGAATCATTCTGGAAGATAACAGGGAACACTAAGAGAGTTGGGGGATGCTTGCATGCCTATATCATGAATGGAAAAATCATTTATTTAGAGTTGGCTGAGTCAGATTACCGCAGATATATGAAATACTTCTTTAATTAATGCAGCCAGGACATTCTGATAACCAAACTTCAGATAATTTATTTTGCAAAAGTGGGGAGAGAAATAATCACTTTATGTATACACTTCTCTATAATAGGTAAAGGAGATATAGCCAAGACATTAATCCTATTTCAAACTTTTCTGAATTAAAACCAAAGACCAGCAAATTACTTGTGGAGAATGAATTCCTCTTACAAGTTCAATGCAATCATTGAACAAGTATGAATGAAAAAATAAAAATAAAAAAAATATAAATATCAAGGTGAAAATCAAATGAAGATGCACAGACAATTAAAAAATAAATGTGCAGCAATTCAAAGCAAAGTATTTGAGAAATAACCTTGGTTTGCTGAGCTCCAAGTCATGATTTTTGACAAAGGCATGCAAATGCGAGCAAGTCAAGACTTTTCCAAACCATGTTTTCACTAAAGATTGTGCTGTTTTCCTAGAATAACAGTAAATGACACATGAACTTCATATGAACTATAGGTCATGCAAGGATTTAGCATTGGCATTTTTAATCTAAAAAGTCTGTTCCAGAAAATCAATATGTTTCAGTCACAGTATTCAAATGCAATTTTCTTCATATAACAGTGCTTCTTTCTTTCTGTCTTTCTTCCCTTCTGTTTCACTGTTTCCCTGGCTCTCCTTCTCTTCTTTTAAAGAAATAATGACTAATTTCCCATTTTTCTATGAAACAAGCAGCTGTGTTATAAGGTAATGGCATCAATAACACATTACATGTAAACAGAAAATGAACAAAAAAAATCATTCAAGCCCTTTTCAAACCAGTGTGCTTTTCATCAGTGCTATTACTGGTTCCATTCACATTATCGGATTGAACCATGCTGCATAACCAAGGTGCTGACAAGCCTTGATTACTCAATAACTCCTGTATTCCTTTCAGGCAGGTTCACCAAAAGGACAGGAACACAGGGTCTTCCTGTGGAGCAGACTGCTTTCCACAGAGACTCAAGGCAATGAAACCCAATGCCCTTGCGGCTCCAGCACCTAAATGGAGCTTTGCATTTCCTGGTATGTATTTATGACTTTTTTCCTCCTTTGTTCTCTATTGTTTTAGATAACTATTTATTGTGCAGCAGACATGCCAAGCCAAACATTTTAAAAACTCTTTTCATAACACTTGGAAAGGGGCAAACAGCTAAACTAACTTTGCAGTAAATCTGTGGTTGGCTTTTTCCCATGCTGAAGAGTCAACAAATCTGCTTCTCATCCAGGGCAAATCCAGACATTGCAATAACAGTGGAAACACAAATCCTGTATCCTAAGGCCCCAGGATCCTCTACTCCACACCACCAGAATGTTGATCAGTAGCTTCTATTCTTGGTACATTGTTTCAGCTGAATTTCTTAGCGCGTTCTTTTGCAGGTATCCATTAAATAATAATAAAGTGTTAAGTTTCTAGATGAAATGCTACTTAAATTTGACACTGATGAAAAAGGAATATGAATTTACTTTTTCTTCTTGCAAAGTGTTAATGAAAAGCAGCTCTCCAGCTTGACTCACAGATGTCTACCGGTCCAAAACAAAGCAAAGCAGAGCCATTCTGACTATGCTATCAGATGAACTTAAACCCAGAACTCTTAAATATCCTACTGCAATAATAATAATAATAATAAAAAAAAAAATCACGTCCCTGCTAAGATAAAGTGTGTATAACTAAACCACCATTTCAGTTCCAGGAGCAGAATTTGCCTGTCCTTATTCATGTTGCACCTTATAGATGGAAAACATACAGTAATAAACAGCACTAATAACATTTGCATAATTTTGTCTATCAGTGTCATTTTATGGAAACTAGGAAGTGCATATTGTCAGTAGCAGCACCTGCCTTCTAAACTGGTATCCCCCTGGAGATTCATGGAGTTCCCACCTTTAAGATGTTCCAAAAATTATTCAAAATTTGTTTTTCTCTGGTTTAAGGCGGTTGTATAGTCTTTTCTAGTCTATTTAGTTTATTTAATTTAAAGTTGAGTGCTTGTTTTCTGGCTGGGTCTGTTCCTTTTTATTAATTTTTCTTTTCTTTTTTTTTTTAAAAAGCTTTTCAGAGTCAATGACAAATTGGACAGTCTCAAAATTTGAATGAACTAATGAATGAATGAACCATGAGTTCATGCAGGCAATTACTAGGTTTGTGATACAGATCATACAACTGTTACCAGCTTCTTTGATTAACACTTTCTTTTCTCAGTGGAAGAAAGCGAATATACTTCTATTTTATTTTTATGGATCATTCTTCAATAAATACTTCAATGTGACCATCTGGCAGAGTCCCTACCATGAGTTATTTTATCAAATATAACTATTTAAATTAGTAATACTTTTGTACAATTATGTACAATTGAGAGTTGGTAATAAAGAGTTTAGAAATCTATGCTGGGCATGCTAAAATTAGAAAGAACTCCAATCCATTCTGTTTCTGTAGTTAAAGAACAACAATTGAATCTCATTTGCAGCTTCCAAAAGATACTGGGTGCTTCAAATGCATTGTTACCATTTTGTTAACTTAATAATAATCAAACGATTATATATTGTAAGGACAAAAGTAATGGAAAGTATTTTGGCATAAATAAAATAAAATAATTTTCTTTTATCTTGATTAATTGTATTAATCAAATTTATATGACTTCCTATCTTACCAAAGATGACTCTGGGCAGCATACAAAACCAGAATGAACATAACTATCCTCAAAGCTGTCTGCAAGAATATATATTCTTTGAGCTCCACTTTCTCAATTTTCCATGTTGCCTGCAGGAAGATGATATCAAAATCTTATAAAATGGATCAAAATGGATAATTGTTTTAAGATCCATTCTGTTGTTTCCATATCATCAAGAAGAGCTCTTGATAAGTGTTATAGATATGTCGTTAAGTTGGCTGTTGGGAGAAAAAGGCATATATGTTGAATCACTCGGCAGTCTGAGTTCCAGTTAAATCTTATTAGTCTGATTAGTGTCCTAACATTCACAGCCATAATTTGTGGATCATTATACTTTATAATGTTATGTTATTTGAGTAGTTTCATTTTGACTTCTATTGTTATTCCTCAACACTGACTGACAAACTTACATTTCACACAAAACATCATTGGCTGAAAATCAGAAGAAAAGGCTAGGATGTAAAGAAAATATGTATTCCTCTGGGAGTTGCTGACATTCTTCAGAACTTGTTATTTGAAGTTGTTTTGTTCCTTGTATTAAGTTTTAAGGACTAGCTGCTATTGTAGAGTTAAGTTAATCCACGTATACTCTCAACAAATCTTGTTTTAAATCATCCAGGCTTGAATAGTGAAACAAAATAGCATTTCAGCAGCATAGAGAATAGAACCAGAAATTAAGACAGTGAAAAGCAGCTTAGAAATCAATACAACGAGGAAATGAGGAGTTCGGGATGGCTAACATGAGAAGGAGACCCAACCATAAATTCCTGGTGATTATGGGCGCAGATCTCAAAGAATTGCGAGTGTAGCCAGCTGGAAAAGCTCACGGCGGTGGGAAGGTGGCAAGTATAAGTGACAGAGCAGATTGACTGCATGTGGATTGCTGGCGAAGCTGCGAGGAGGAAGGAGAATTTGCTGAAGCGGGGAAGGCGAAATCAGCTGTTGGGACATTTTTCTAAAATTACAGCGAACGTGGATAAAGAGGCTCAGATCTAGATTCTGTGTATAACATTGCGAAGAATTATCAAAATAATAACTCTTTGTTGTCATCTCTCAGCTATCCGGCTCTCCCTCAAGAGAGAAACTGGAAGCGCAGCCATAAATCATAATGAGTATTTGAAGCTCGACAACAGGAAGGATTTTGTAACGTTCTGAGCTGCGGTCTTCTCTTTGAACTGTATTCCTGCTTATTAAGACTTAGCTGCTCGTTGGATTCATTTGAGATTTCCCCTTAATTAACTGAAATATCTCTCCACGTGGAAGAACTCCCTTGATTGTGGTAGTACTTAATTAAACAAATAAGAGTAATGAATTTTTAAAACACTATTTATAGAATTCTTTATTAATTACTAATATTAATATTAATACTAATTTATTAACTTATTAATTATTCTATAATCATCCCTCTATCTATACAGATACTATATAGATACTTCTTTTTTTCTTTCTTTATTAATTATTTTAGATGACTTCTCTTACTTCTTTTTGAGTGAACTATATATTACCTGGTAAAAAACTTAATAAATCTTAATCTACTGCTATTGTATAACCCTTCTACTTAAACTGTTAACTTCTTATATCCAGTAAATTGATACTTATATCTATATTTAACTTAGATTTATATAAGAATAATGTATAGCTTATACCTGTGTGAAATAGCACGACTGTACTAATATCGCAAAGTGAATATTGAAGAGATTGAGTATTTATCATATATTGATCTGGATTAATCAACTATATCTAACCTATATTTAGATATAACTTGGACTATAATTGGAATGAGTACTTAATATTGTATATTGGCTTTGTTTAGATAACTGCATCTAGCTTATTTATATATAATCTTGAATAATAACAGCTGAATGAATTGTTGTGAGTTGCTAGGAAAATTGGGTAAATCTATGATTGAAAGAATTAAGTGAATCTTGCTATTAGAGAGAGGATAGTGGATGATAATTTGGAAGAACATCGAGGTAATTTTGACAAACCAGAAGAGAATCTTAAAGGAGATGACAAGCATCTCATCGGCAGTATTTAAGGCTGGGAAGAAAACGTCATCTAACCCTGCATTAACAATGTCCTCTCCAGCTCCGCAAAAACCCACTGAGCTGCTAACAAAAACAGACAAATCAGCAATGTTACCAACCATTCAAGCGATACAAGTGACTTTGTCAACAATCCAAGAAACTATGCTCCTGTTACAAGAAAAAATGACCAACAATCATGTAGAACTTAAAACTGATATCCATTCTATTGACCAGAAAATGAGTGAGATTCAGGAGTCCATCCATAATAATGAGAAAAAGATAATGAAGGTCGAGACGAGGGTGGAGCAGAATGAGAGAAATCTCGACTCGATTGACCAGAAATTAATGGCACAGAATAGGGAGTTGGAGGACTCTATCATCCAACTTGAGATGAACCGGGCAGCTTTCTACCTTCGTTTCCAGAACGTGGTAGAGGATAAAGACGAAGATCTGGGAAATGTTATGGTGGACTTAATAGCTGCAATACTACAACAAGATAAAGATGATATTATAAAAGAGCTGGATGAAATTTACAGGGTGCAAACCAATTACGCTAGGAGGAACAAGCTCCCTCGTGAAGTCCATGTCAGATTCGCCCAAAGGAAAGTGAAAGATATGCTATACAACATAGTAAGAGATGAACCTGTAAGCTTTAAAGGCAAAGAGGTAATAGTACTGAAGCAAGTTCCCAAGAAGGTTCGAGATTTGAGAAGTGACTACAGGTTCTTGGCAATACAACTAAACAAGAGAAGTATTCCCTTTAGATGGATTTTACCAGAGGGAATGTTCATTACTTGGCAAGGGAAAAGAATTAAGATTGACAGTCTCGTCTCCGCACAAGAACTTTTGGATCAGTTGAGAGGTGCGGAAGAAGACCAAAGTAGTAAGGAGGAACTGGATATAGCCTCCCAGGAAGAAATTAACACACAGTTAAAAAAATCCAAAGAAGGAACCCAGAGGAAAAGGAGTTAGAAGAGAAGGAAGTTAAAGAAACTAAAGGAAAGAGGCAAAGACCACAAAGAGCCATAAGGACAAACAAAAACTAGGTAGTTAGCCGGACAATGGAGGGTTGGAAATTGTTGTCTGTTAACGTCAATGGTCTAAACAATGGAGGGAAGAGAAAACATATATTCTCAAAATTAATTAAATCTAATCCGGAAATAATCTGCCTCCAAGAAGTCCATATAAAGAGAGAGGAGAGGAAATATTTGGAATTTGCAAAATTTGGTAAAACCTTTACCTCTCTAGCAGAGAAAAAAAAGGAGGGGGTAGTGCTATATGTAAAAAAAAGGAATTGCCGCTGAACTTAAATATTCAGATGATAAAGGGAGACTATTGGCAATTGAAATCAAGAGGAGTAGTATCCCAATTTTAGTAGTAGCCATTTATGCTCCAAATAGAAATCTAGGAGAATTTTATAAGAAATTAAGCCATAAAATAGATGAATTGGAATATATGAATATTTATATTATCGGGAACTTCAATGGGGTAGTAAATCCGGATCTGGATTACAAGAGTGGAATAGAGAAAAAGAACAAAAGGGAAAAGCTTCCCAAAACTTTTTTTGATTTGGTTGATGAGCACAATTTAGTAGATCTCTGGCGAGTATTACATCCGAACGACAAGCAATTCACCTATTATTCAAACCCCCAGATGTCCTGGTCAAGGATTGACATGGTTTGGGTCAGTAGAAGTTTGGGGTTAGAAATCCACTCGGTTGAAATCGCCCCGAATGTTTGGGCCAATCACAACCCATTAGAGATAAAGTGGAAAGGCCCAAACAGAATTAAACGAAGGAGATGGAGATTAAATACCCATATCTTCAGAGATGCAGGATTTACTAAAAGGCTCCAGAGAGATCTACAATTTTTCTTTGAGGAGAATGAAAATCAGGAAACTCCCTTAACATGTGTTTGGGATACAATGAAAGCCTACTTAAGAGGGTTAGTAATATCACATAATATATATAACAATAAAGAAAAAAGAAAGGTTCAGAAGGATTTGTTAACCCAACTGGAAGAAGCAGAAAAGAGATTACAACGAGATCCGAGTGATACCGCAAAAAAAAGAGCAATGGATGACAGCAAGGCATAAATTAAATCTATTAGAACAGGAAGAACTGGCAAAAAAAAAATCAAACAATCCAAACAATACTATTTTGACAATGCAAACAAGCCGGGAGATGGCTATCATATAAATTAAAAAAAGAGAAGGAGAAGGGGGGTTATAGACTGCTTGGAGAATTCAGAAGGCAAAATATTAGAGGATGAGGAGGAGAAACTCGAGTTTGTCAGACAATATTATGAGACGTTATATAGTGAGGAGAAAATCTCAATTGATAATATAAATCAATATCTTGCCAAAGAGAAACTCCCACAGATAAAGGAGGAGGAAAGGGAAATGTTAAATAGAACAATTACAACAGAGGAATTGAAGGGGGTAATATCCAAATTAAAGAGCAATAAAACCCCTGGCCCTGACGGCCTACCAGGAGAATTGTATAAAAATCAGGATTTGGAAGAAATACTTATACCAAAACTTCTGACAATATGTAATGAGGCCCTGAGAGGCTCCAGGATCCCAGAATCGTGGAAGGAGGCATTCATCACACTGGTAGGAAAAGAAGGTACCGACCCCAAGCAAATAAAGAATTATAAGCCAATCTCCTGTTGTGGCCCCGCCCTCTGAGCCTGTCCCATCGGAGGAAGAAAGCTCCGAGCATGAGGAAGAGGAGTCAGCCAGGCCTCCCTCTCCAGGCCCCTCCCCTCTGGCATTGTCTCAGGTGCCGGCCGAGGGAGAGGAGATTAGCAGGGAGACAGGTGGCTCGGATCAGAGTGATGGAGAAACATAATTCCTGGACGCACGCCTCCGAAGGCGTGATAAACGATTGCGGCAGCTTAGGAGGCGTGCTAGGGATTAGAACTGAGTCACTGGACCACACCCCAGAGACTATATAATAGAGGGTGGTGGTCAGTGATCCTTGTGACGAACAAAACTAACCTTGAATAATCACTAAAGCCTCGTTCGGAACTGCGGAGAGAAACATTTATTGTTGTCGGACATTTGGAAGCTGAGTATTTATCTTTCTGTTTTCCTGTGAAAATAAAGGCACTTGGCAGATGGTGTGTCTATCGCTACCAAGTTGGAGATAAAGAAACTGGATGTGTTCCAAAGTGTTTCCTTAACCCTTGGCTGGCTGTGTTTGTGTGTGTGTGTGTGGCGGGGGACAGATCATCTCCTTACTTAATACAGACTATAAAATATTTATGGGAATTTTAGCAGGTAGGATGAAGATAATACTAAATAATTGGATCCACCCCGACCAAAATGGGTTCCTCCCTGGCAGACAGATTAGAATTAATATGAGAGTGGTGATGGATATGCTGGAGTATTATGAAACACACTCTGAAAAACAGCTGGCCTTGGTCTTTCTCGATGCTCAGAAGGCCTTTGACAATCTAAATTGGGGATTTATGATCCAGCAAATCAAAAGAATGAATTTTGGGGGATACTTTGAGAATGCGATAAAAACAATTTATGATAAGCAGAGTGCAAATATTATACTAAATGGAGATATGACCAAAACTTTCTGGATTGGTAAAGGGGTAAGACAAGGTTGTCCACTCTCTCCACTCTTATTCATATTAGCCCTGGAGGTATTGCTAAGGAAAATTAGGCAAAATAACGAGATACGTGGACTGGAAATTAGGAATGAAACCTTCAAGATTCAAGCCTTTGCCGACGATGTAGCGCTGATTATGGAGGACCCGTCAACAACTGGGCCAAAAGTATTGAAAGAATTAGACAAGTACGGGAAGCTATCTGGATTCAAATTAAATATGACAAAAACTAAAATGTTAACAAAAAATATCCCAATAAGAGAACAGGAAACATTAGTAGAAAACTTGGGCATCCAAATAGTTAAGAAGATAAAATATTTAGGGATTTGGATTACTGCTAGATGCTCAACCTTAAAGGAGGACAATTATACACCCTTATTGACAAAGATCAAGCAAGATTTGGAACGTTGGGGGAAGTTGCAAATATCGTTTCTTGGTAGGATAGTCACCATTAAGATGAGTATTCTCCCCAAATTAATATACTTGTTTCAAACCACTCCTGTCGGTATTGACAAAAAAAATTTTCGGATCTAAATGGGATAGTAAGGAAATTTTTTTTGGAGGGGGGAAAAACTGAGAATTGCATTACGGTCATTGCAGGATAAAAGGAATAAAGGCAGATTTGGGCTCCCAGTTTGGGAGCTATACCATAAAGCTGCCAACTTAGTATGGCTACGAGAGTGGACCTCATTAAGAGACAAAAGAATTTTACAACTGGAAGGGCATGACTTATTGAGAGGTTGGCATGCCTATCTCTGGGATAAAGGAAAGGGGGTAGGGATATGTTTCCACCAATACAAAATTAGAGATACATTAATGAAGACATGGAAAGAAATTAGGCATAAACATTATTTAAAATACCCAAAATGGATCTCTACAATGGAGGCAATGATTCATCCAAACACAATAAGTAGAGAGAAAATGTTCACCTATCAAGACATCCTAGATAACAGTGGTAACCTTAAACCTAACGAGATTTTAAAAGAGCAAGGGATTCATATTGATTGGTGGCCTTATTTACAAATTAAATCCCGATATAGGAAAGATAAACAGGAAAAGGGAATAGAGACGGGGACAAATAGTTTTGATAAGGTATGGCTAGGCAGTGAGAATAAACTATTAGCTAAATTATACTCCTACCTGCTCGAATATGATAGAGAAGGAGAAATATTAAAAGACCAAATGATTGCTTGGGGAAGAAATATCGACTCAAAGATAAACCTAGATGATTGGGAAGAAATATGGAACAGCAATCTTAAACTGACGAGAGCAATAAGCTATAAGGAGAATCAGTATAAGCTGCTGTATAGATGGCACCTAGCACCGTCTAGAATTGCAAAGATATATCCAAATGCAAGCTCCAAGTGTTGGAAATGCGGCCACCATCAAGGTACCTTCTACCACATGTGGTGGACGTGTCTGGAAGTGAGGAAGTTTTGGAAAAAAATACAAAAATGGATCCAAGAAATATTAAATGAGGATATCAACTTTTTGCCTGAAATTTATCTCCTGGGAGTGCTAAAATGAACATTTGTTAAGGATAAGAAATATTTGATTATTCATATTGTCACAGCCGCTAGACTCTCCTATGCCAGATATTGGAAAGAGAAAAGAGGTCCAACTGAGGAACAGATAGTCAATAAGGTACTGGACTGTGCAGAAATGTGCAGATTAACGTATGTGTTAAACGGAAAGCAGGATTCAGAATTTTACACGATTTGGGATCTGTGGTATAGGTGGTTGGAAAATAAATGCAAAAGTTAATACTCATGAGGAACAATGTACAACTACTAATTAATCCTATATAGTATTGTATTTTAATTTAACTAAGTAATTTTATAAGAATTTTCGTAAAAATTGTATAATATTTAGATAATTGATTAGATACCGCACTTGTAAATATATAATATGATTACACGTTGCCGAACCGTAAAGTTTGAATTGTAATATATTCTTTATTCAATAAAATTTCATTAAAAAAAAAAGAAATCAATACTGAAGCACAATGAAAAAGGTCAGATATAAACAAATAATAGGAACTAGTTAATAAAAAAGAAGCCTTTCGCTATCTTGAAACTGCAAACAAGAAAGTCTGTCCTGCATTCTTATCACCTTATATACCTCAACAGTACGGGGCACAGGTCTCACCCCTGCAAATATCACTAGGCAGGAAGAACATGGAAACAGTTTTTCCCCCCAGATACTCTTGTATCAAATTGGTTTCATATCTTTAAATATGAGTTTGGCTTGGAATTAAATGGAAAGCCAATAAAATTCCAATCTTACTGAAATAATGTATAGCTCAAATTGATCCCACTAAGATTCTAGTTTCAATATTCATTCAATCCTTTCAAAAATGTCTGTTCTACCTTATCACTAAAATCAGTCCTATCTCAACAAAATATTAATGAAAACTGGAAATTACAGTTTAAAAAAATAGTTAAAAAAACTATTTCTCAATCAGTTCTCTTACTGACTTTTCCCATTGGAACCTGTCTCAGGTTTTTCCACAAGTTTGGATTCTTCTCTTATTGAGGACAACATGGTTCAGGACAAGCTTATAAAAAACATCAGCCTCTCATTTTCGCAGGGAGACATGCTTAATGATGGGCTATGAATAGGTATTGAGCACATTTAAATAATATATTCAAGAACTGGAAGCCCAACAAGACCAATATGCTTTACCCAAGAATGTTTTTCTGAGCAGTAAGGCCCCTTTTTAAAACCAGTGAGATACTTATACATATGCTTTCAAATTCCAAAGGACACTAACTTCAATGCTTTCCTCACAGCAATATTTGTTTGTTTTATTTGTGTTTATCAGATTTTTATACTACCCATTTCACCTAACTGACTCTGAGTGGTTTACAATGAAAAGAAAAAAGTGGTATAGACGCATAAATTAAAAAAAAAAAGATAAAAACAAAGAGCTAAAAACTATGTTAAAATTAAAATATTACAGATTTTAAAAGATGGAGAAAGTAGTCTCATGTCACCAAACACGATATCGGAATGCACACAATTCTTTGATCCTCATGCCAATTGGCAGAGCCAGGTGGGGGTCTGCCTTACCTCTAGAGGCAAGGTATTTCAAAGGACTAGATCTCTTCCTGGATCCCAGCAGGCAAAATTCTTTAATTGATAGGATATGCAACATATCCTCCTTACCTCACCAGATGGGATGGGAACATGTAATTGAGATGGGACAGTTGCTCCGGTAACCTGGTTCCATTCCATAGATGGCTTTCAAGGTAATAACCAATAACGAACTGAAATTGGAAGCAAACTCAATGCAGCTCATGTAATAGATGTGTTACATACACAACTTGGCAGTCACCCAAAACTGCTCTCACTGACTTTTCTGCACCAACTGCAGCTTCTGGATACTCTTCAAGGATAACCCGTATAAAGTGCAATGCGACAATTCATTCACAAGATGACCAGGACATTAATGACTGAAAGAAGGGCTTCTTGATCCACGAAAGGATGGAATTGGTCCATAGCATGAAGATGAGCAAAGGTCCTTCTGGACACATCTGTCATATGTTCCTCAAGTAAGAATCAAGGGTCCAGGAGGCACCCGGAACTTGATTATGCACCAGGTTTGTCTGGGGCATTGTAAACTCCACCCAGACCAAAGAAGATAAACTCCTGTGCACAACAGATCCACCTACCCACAACCATTGTTCCCCATCCCCATAGCCACCAGGTACCATGAAACAGAATCCAGAGTGTCATTTATTTTGCCCAGGACTCAAGGAGTGCAGTGACTCATGTGGTTGGGTTGACAATTCGCAATCCTATGTTTGAGACCCGATTGCTGTGGCATGATGGGGTGAGTTCCCATCATTCACTCCAACTCCTGCTGACCTATTAATTTGAAAGGAAGTAATCGCAACTAGATAGATAGGTATCACTTCAGTGGGTGCACTAACGGGGATAGGAAAGGAGCTGCCAACCAGGCATCTCCTGGGTAATGATGATGTCACCGGCTAATCCTTTCAGCCTGGAAGTGTTTCGGTGCTTTCAACACAAATACAAGCAAGCCCAGTGCAGAGGTATACACTGGATATCATAAGCACAGTGATGCTACCCCATCCTGTGAGGACAGATGTTCTCACCCAGCAGTTTTTTCATGTAGATGTTAAAAAGGAGCAAAGGAGCTAAAGAATGAGCTTCCAGCAGAGTAAATGAAATTAAGAATAAAAATCAAATCCAGAAAGCACAAGTAACTTCAGCAGGATTCATTAACTTCTCTTTATACACAATATAATACATAAAGTAAATATACAATACCAACAGAAGAGGAGAGAACAGTTTTCAGTTCAGAGTTTCGTTTTAGAGCTGAGCACACAGCTACAGAACCACACCCAAGCTCTTTCCTGTCTTAGCTCCCATTGGCTGACCTTGTTGCTATGCCCCTGTTCCAGTTCATGAATATTCTGAAACAAGGCCTGATAGTTGGAAGAAAACGGTTAATCTTACCTTATATCAACAGTCCCCAACCTTTCTAGCTTGGCAGCTTGGCCTGGCCCAGTGGGGGGTGGAGGTGGGAACATATAAGTGACAGGCGCATCATGCACGGCTCCACTTGTGTGAGTTGCAGGGGTTTGCGCTCATGTGAGAAGTTCCACTCATTCAAAAGGCACTTTGCATGCAAGTGTCCTCCACTCACGCATTAAGGACTATTCATGAGAATGGAGCCTCACTTGCGAGTGCAAGCCAAGCACCCTCCAGTCATGTGAGTGGAGCTTCATGCACCCATGCTTGCTCATCTTTCCTGCTGCCTGGTTTTGAACAGGCCACGGCCCACTACTACAGCAGTGGTGAGTTGCCCCCATTCGCACTGGTTCTATAGAACCAGTAGTAAAACCGGGGGGAGGCCCTGCCCACTGACCCTGACATCATGAAAATGCTTCTGCGCTTGTGCAGAAGAGCGCACGTGCGGCCCTGTTGGGAACTGGTAGTAAAGGTAAGTAAAACCCACCCCTGTACTAAAGGCCTGGGGGTTGACCTTATATAATAGAAAAGGTAGCAAGAGGGGATACAAAAATTATGCAGCAATTAGTTTATTAATGTGACTCTGGAGATATTTTGCAGAATTTTGATTGAAAGGATACAAGAGTTAACAATGAAAAAAATCCAAAAATTATATATGAATAGAAAAAAAGTAGACTAATTAGAATAGTAGATGATCTTCTATTATCTTGGTAAATTCTTTAGTAAAGGCAAGAAATGGATTGAGAATTTTTAAAACATTGAAATGCTGATAAAACCTGTTAGATTGGTGCAGGGAAAAGAAGATGCAACTCAGCAGAGATCCATTCAGCGCTTTATTCAGCTCTTACAGAAAGTGCCAGCTGAGCTGCCGAGCCCTCCTTATATACAGCTCCGGCAAGCTAGCCGGCCAATGACATCCATTTAAACTTCCCGCCGGTGGATTAGCCAACCACCGGCAGATGCCCATATAAGGACACAACACCCCTCCCCTCCTAGTTCTCAGTCTGTCAATCCGTGGCCGACGTAGGTCACGTAGTCGCGCAGGTAGGTGGGGCATCTAATAGCCCTACTTGACCTGCACGGCTCAGTTCTTGCTTCATTGCTGACCCGGATGGGTTGGACTTCTGCCCCCTCCAGTTTTCGATGTGGAATTGTCTGGAACTCGGCTGTCGAGTGCGCTGGGTCCGGCCTAGTGCCTCCGGCTGGGTTTGTTGGATTGTTCTGTGGGTGGCGGAGTCCCTCTCCCTGGCCGGGGTGACAGAGATTCGGCCGCTGAAGTTCACCTTGGACCCGGGCTGGGCAGCTGAACTGTGGTAGGTCCTTGGGTTCTTTCCTCCCTTTTTCGGCTTGCGCTCTGGGCCCCTGGCAGACTGTCGTTGCAGGACGTCCCTGCAGCTGTGGTTTTGGTTGATGCAGTGTTTGTCACCGGCCGACCCTGCTGGGGTGGCCGTAGTTGATCCTTCTGGGGTGGTGTACACCTACCTCATCGGGGTGGTGCAGGCCTACCTCGTCGGGGTGGTGGCAGTTTATCTCGCCGGGGTGGTGTAGGCCTACCTTGTTGGGACGGTGTAGGCCTACCTCGTCTGGCTGATCTTCCTCAACTCCCCTCCACCTTTTCCGGAGCTGGTCGATGTGACATCTACAGGTTCGTCCGTCGTCCAGCTCCACTTCGTATGATCTCAGGCTGGTCACTCTCCCGATCAGTCCTTTCAGCCACTTTGGATGGCCCTGGAAATTTAGCGCGAAGACCGGATCTCCGATTCCAAGAGTCTGCGGCGGCTGGGAATTATTTTGCTGGCACTGCGGATTGTACTGAGTGTGTAGCCGATCCAAAGGTGATTGTAGTCTTCTTCCCATCAGGAGCTCTGCCAGGCTCTTCTTTGTGGTGGTGTGCGGAGTGATATCAATTTTCTCCTGCCAGTCTCCTGCACCCATTTTGGCGAGTGTGTCTTTGGTGAGTCTCACCATTTTCTCCGCTTGCCCGTTTCCTGCTGGCCTGTAAGGGGCGATGAGGGCGTGCCTAATGCCCAGCTCTGCTAAGAAAGCTTCCATGGTCTTGGAAGTGAGCTGGGGGCTGTTGTCCGAGACCAGGACGTCTGGAAGACCGTGCGTGGCGAACAGCCAGTGGAGTGCCCTGATGGTGGACTACGTCGTGGTGGTGGGCATTGCGATTACTTCCAGCCATTTTGAGAAAGCATCCACCACTATAAGGAGAGACTTGCCATCTATTGGTCCTGCGAAGTTGATGTGTATTCTCGACCAGGGGCTGCTGGGCGTCTCCCACTCCGTTGGCTGAGCTTGCGGTGGCGCTGGTCTCACCTCCTGGCACAGGTCACATCTGGCGATCCATTCCTCAATGTCCTTGTCCAGCGTTGGCCACCAGACATAGCTCCTTGCCAGGGCCTTCATCCTGACGATGCCAGGATGCCCACTGTGCAGTGTCTCTAAGGTCTGCTTCTGTAGGGTGTGGGGAATCACCACCCCAGAGAATGCATCCTTTCATTGTGGAGAGTTCTTGTTGTTTCCGCATGAACGGACTGAACTCTTTGCCCACTCTCCCAGTTGGCCAGCCCCTCAAGATCCAGGACATGACTTGCCTGAGGGTTTTTTCTCTTTGGGTGTGCTTTACCACAGTGGTGGATGAAACTGGGCACAACTGGTCATCATCAATATGGAACAGTCCGAGAGTGGGTGCCGGGTCTTCCACTGGCTCCTGGATGGGGCATCTGCTGAGGTCATCAGCATTGCAGATGGTCTTGCCAGGTCTGTGTATCAGCTTATATGAGTAGCCAGAGAGGAAGATGGCCCAACGTGTCATCCTGGGCGACATGTAGGTGGGCGTTTGCTTGTCTCCTGTGAGGAGTCCCAGCAGCGGCTTGTGGTCATGATGGTGAACGCTCTTCCATATAGATATTCATGGAAGCGCTTGATGCCAGCTACAATGGCCAAAGCTTCGTTGTCCAGCTGGCTGTAGTTGCGCTTAGTCATGGACATTGTTTTAGAAAAGAACGCAATGGGAGCTTCTGATCTGTTGGGAAGTTGGTGGCTGAGGATAGCCCCTACTCCATATGGCGAGGCATCACAGGTCAGAAGCATGGGGAGTGTCTCATGGTACTGCATGAGGATGCTGTCCAAAGAGAGTAGTCTTTTGATGTTCTGGAAAGCTGCCTTTTCTTCTCCCCATTTCCAAGGGATCACCTTCCCTAAAAGTTGCTGGAGCAGCTCAGCAACTGTGGCTTTCTGTTTTAAGAAGACACTGTAAAAGTTCAGTAGTCCCAAGAAAGCCTGAAGCTCTACTTTGCTTTTGGGGGCTGGAACTTCGTGAATTGCTTTTACTTTACTTTGGGGTGGATGCCTTTGCTATCAATTAGGTAGCCCAGGAACTCGATCTCCTGGACCCCAATATCGCACTTATCTCTCCTGACTCTTAGACCCTTTGCCTGAAGCCGCTGCAGGGCAAGCCTGAGCCATTCCAGTAGTTGGTCTTCCGAGTGGCCGGAAACCAAGACGTCATTGAAGTATGGCACCACCCCTGGAATGCCTTGCAGAAGGCGTTCCATCATCGATTGGAAAATGCTTGGGGCAACGCTGACTCCAAATTGGAGGCGGTTGCATTTGAATGTGCCCCGGTGAGTGACAATAGTCTGAGCCTCTGCAGTTTTTTCATTGACTGGCAGTTGCTGGTAAGCCTGGGCCAGGTCCAGTTTTGCAAATATGGTTCCACTCCCTAGTGAATGTAACAGATGTTGCACCACTGGGACTGGGTATGCGCTCTGCTGTAACACCCTGTTAATGGTGCATTTATAATCAGCGCATATGCGCACAGATCCATCGTGCTTCATTGGGGTCACAATGAGGTCTCCCATGCAGCATGATCAATCAGCTCCAATATGCCCTGGGTGATTAATTTGTCCAGTTGGGCATCAACTTTAGGTCAGAGGGCGAATGGAACCCTGCGGGTCTTTAGCCGAATTGGAGTAATTGTTGGGTCTAAATTGAATGAGATAGGTTTCCCCAAAAATTTACTAGGCCCCCGTTGAAGATGTCCTGGAAGTCCTCTAGGAGCTTGTCGAGTTCGCTCTGTCTGATCAGATTAATCCCTCCAATGCTGAGCCCTAGAGGCTTGAACCACTCTACTCCAAGAAGGGTTGGTCGGGTTTCCTTGACAACTGTGATGGGTAGGTCCCCGGAGAAGTCTTTGTAATTGACTCTGAGCTTGGTCCTTCCCAGGATTCTGATTGGATGGCCTCCAAAATCCACCAATTTTGCTTGCAGCAGCTTGAGGTGGCTTTTGGCAATCTGCGGCTTTAGTTTCTTGAACTGAACCCAGTCTATAATAGAATAGGGCGATCTGGAGACGATCTCCATAGGACATGGTGTCCCTTCCACGTGGACAGTCACGTGGAACTTGTTGGATCCCTCAGTCACGGCATGCGCTTTGGTGGTCTGATGGACCCCTCTGCTCTTCGCGTAGCCTTCTCCCTCGCGCCTGGAGTATTGGGACCATTTGGAGGGCCTCTGGTTCTCACGGTTGCGGGTTTTGGGAGCCTCCATGACCGGTTCTGCCACTCTGGATGCCTCAGCGATGTGGCCCTTCCTTCTGCAGCGCCTGCAGGTCGCATCCCGCCAGCGACATCTGGCGCGCACGTGATCCCCGTTGCAGCTGGCACAGCGTTCCTCTCGTCTGCCCTCTTGAGGGTTTTCACGTCATTGGGGTCTGAGAACCTTATGGACGGCCATTTCGGCTTCGGACTCTGAACCCGTGGTGGTCTCGTCTGATGAAATTTGGGGATTCTTGTGAATCTTGTGGATCCCCTTAGACCTCCTCATAGTGGCTGCTGCTCTCTCTGACAATTCTGCAGCTGTAGCTTCTTCGATCACATCTCTCAGTGAGACCTGAGGATTTTCTTCTGGACAGAAACATCCCTCATCCCAAAGACGATTATTTATTATTTATTTATTATTTATTAATTAAATTTGTATACCGCCCTACTCCCGAAGGACTCAGGGCGGTGAACAGCCATAAAATAAAACATGTAAATACAAAAATTAAAATAGAGATAAAACCGATTAAATAAATTTGGCTGAATCATTTTAAAACCCCAATAATTTAAAACCAAATTTAAAATTCCCATTTAAAAGAGGAAAATTTACGTCAGGCCAGCTTGATGAAATAGGAATGTCTTAAGCACGCGACGGAAGGTACGCAGATCCGGGATCCTCCGTATCTCTGGGGGGAGCTCGTTCCAGATAGTAGGTGCCCCCACAGAGAAGGCTCTCCCCCTGGGGGCCGCCAATCGACATTGTTTGGCCGACGGCACCCGGAGGAGCCCCTCTCTATGGGAACGTACTGGTCAGTGGGAGGCTATTGGTGGTAGGAGGTGGTCCCGTAAATAACCAGGTCCTAAGCCATGGAGCGCTGTAAAGGTGATAACCAAAACCTTGAAGTGCACTCAGAAGACCACTGGGAGCCAGTGCAGCTCGCGCAGGAGAGGTGTTACATGGGAGCGCCACGTCGCTTCCATCATCACCCGCGCGGCCGCACTCTGCGCCAGTTGGAGCCTCCGAGTGCTCCTCAAGGGGAGCCCCATGTAGAGAGCGTTACAATAGTCTAGACGGGAGGTGACAAGGGCATGAGTGACCGTGCGTAACGAGTCCTGATCCAGAAAGGGACGCAACTGGCGGATCAGGCAAACCTGATGAAAAATCCTCCCGGTCACGGCCGTCAAGTGCTCTTCTAAAGACAGCCGTGAATCCAGGAGGACACCCAAGTTGCGAGATCTCTCCATGGGGGCCAATGATTCGCCCCCAATAGTCAGCGATGGCACCAGCTGACTATATTGGGACATTGGAAACCACAGCCACTCGGTCTTGGATGGGTTGAGCCTGAGCCTGTTCCTCCCCATCCAGATCCGTACGGCCTCCAGGCACCGGGACATCACTTCAAGGGCATCGTTGGGGTGGTCTGGGGTGGAGATGTATAGCTGGGTGTCCTCAGTGTACTGATGGTACTCCACCCCGAAACCACGGATAATCTCGCCCACTGGCTTTACATAAATGTTGGACAAAAGGGGCGAGAGAACCGATCCTTGTGGCACCCCACATATAAGGGGCCTCGGGGTCGACCTCTGTCCCCCAGTCAACACAGACTGCGACTAGTTGGAGAGAAAGAAGGAGAACCACTGTAGTACGGTGCCTCCCACCCCCAACCCTTCCAACCGGTGCAGCATGATACCATGGTCGATGGTATCAAAAGCCGCTGAGAGATCTAATAGGACCAGGACAGAGGAACAACCTCTGTCACGAGCTCTCCAGAGATCATCAACCAACGCGACCAATGCCGTTTCCGTGCTGTACCCAGGCCTGAAGCCTGACTGGAACGGATCTAGATACGTCGCTTCATCCAGGTACTGGGGGAGCTGTCGCGCAACCACACTCTCGACAACCTTCACAACAAAGCGAAGATTGGAGACTGGACGATAATTAGCCAATATTGCTGGTTCCAGGGAAGGCTTCTTGAGGAGAGGTCTGACCACTGCCTCTTTCAAGGCGGCGGGAAAGACCCCCTCACCCAATGAAGCATTTATAATCCCCTGGAGCCAGCCTCGCGTCACCTCCTGGGAAGCCAGCACTAACCAGGTGGGGCACGGGTCCAACAAACATGTGGTCGCGTTCAGTCTACCCAGAATCCTGTCCATGTCCTCAGGGGTCACAGGATCAAACTCATCCCAGATAACATTCTCAGGACCTGCCTCCATCATCCCCACTGGATCTACCCAGTCGGAGTCCAGATCTTCCCGAATCTGAGTGATTTTGTCATACAGATACTGAACAAAATCCTTGGCTCCAAGGGGTCCCTCACTTCCTGGTGGAGCAGGGAGCAGGTCATCCTAAACAGGGCGGCCGGGCGGTTATCTGATGACGCAATAAGAGCAGCGAAATGAGTGCATTTCGCTGCTTTTATCGCCACTAAGTAATTCTTAATATGAGATCTTACCAGTGTCCGGTCAGATTCAGTACAACTGGCCCTCCAACTACTCTCTAGGCATCTTTTCCGGCGCTTCATCTCCCTCAGCTCCTCGGTAAACCAAGGAGCCAGGTGAGATCGGCGCTGGGTCAGAGGCCGCAAAGGCACGACTCGATCCAGAGCTCCAGCGGCCGCCCTATCCCAGGCGGCCACTAGGTCTCCAGTCGAGGCGTGAGCCAGAACCTCGGGAATTGGCCCAAGCTCCATCTGGAACCTATCTGGTTCCATCAGGCGCCTAGGGCGGTACCATCTTATCAGTTCTGCCTCCCTGCGGCAGGGTGCAGCGGTTCGGAGGTCAAGGCAAAGGAGAGAGTGATCCGACCATGACAAGGGCTCGATGACTATGTCCCCTATCTCGAGATCACTCAGCCACTGTCCAGAGACAAAAATCAGGTCCAGTGTGTTTCCCCCCATGTGCATATGGCAATGAATTAGCTGGGTCAGATCCATAGCCGTCATGGAAGCCATGAACTCTCGGGCCACCTCAGACGTCTCACCCGCGGACGGCAGGTTGAAATCTCCCATGACCATGAGTCTGGGGGTGTCAACCGCCACTGCGGCTATAAAGTTGAGAAGCTCAGGCAGGGCTGCTGCCACGTGGCAGGGAGCCAGGTACATGATCAGCAAACCCATCTGAACCCCATGACCCCACTTCACAAGGAGGGTCTCACAACCGGCCGTCTGAGGGACAGTGGCCTCCCTCGGCCTAAGGCCTTCTCTAATAATAACCGCTACTTCCCCGCCCCTCCCCTGTGACCTCAGCTGATGGAATGCCTGGAAGCCTGGTGAGCATATTTCTACCAGAGGGACCCCTCCCTCCGGGCCCAACCAGGTCTCCGTAATACCCGCTAGGTCCGCTCCCCCCTCCTGAACCAGATCACAAATGAGGGGGGCTTTATTTATTACGGACCTGGCATTGCACAACATCAGTCGAAGGCCCGGGCTCTGAGGGTCTGTGCAACCTGGAAAACAAGTGGAGCCTTGGGGGCCCGGAACACGCTACCACTCGGAGACAGCGGGTGCGCGTTCCCTTAACATGATATGGCCCCCTTCTCCCGCCATATCTACCCCTCCCACTCACAGTACCAATGGTAAAAACACAGTCTGGACAAGCTCAACCCCCCCCATTACCACCGGATCCCCCACCCCCTCCACCGCGCATAGTGGCCAGGCCCGACCCTCCCCTTAGTGGGTTTTCCCCCAAACCCACAACCCTAGTTCCCATTTTATCCTCCCCCCCGGGACCCCTTAAAAGTTTACCCAATTTACTTAAAAAACACCTCAACCCCCTCTTTGCAGCATGCCACCTCTTTGGGTCCCAAAGCCTGTCATTGAGGTAGGCCCTCGATAACGTGGAGGGCCAGAGCTGCGAGAGGGGGGGAGTCTCGCAGCGCAAGAAGCTCAATGGCTGAGTACATCCACAAAATGAAAAAGGGTGAAGATGGCGTCTGGCCAGGATTCCATCGAGTCTAAAGGTCCTAAAGACAAAAAGGCAGCAACAAAAGCATGGGTAGCTAAACTCCACTGTCCTCTCACGACAGTGGGAGTCCCATGCCATTTCAATAAATCTAGGGGATGTTCCTCCCAGACATCCTCTCACGATGTCTGGCCAGATGGAATATTCTATGGAGAAGTTCAAAAGCTGTCCCCTCTAATAGGAATGGCAGTAGTAACTTGGACTCCCTAGGAACCCACTTCAAAGCTGTCCATTTGTCGTATAGTCCGGGGCATAGATAGAATAAGCCAGTCCAGAAGGCAGAGGTAGATAATAAGCCCGGGGGCAGAGTTCGATGGCACACAAAAGACAGAAAAAGTGGCTTACGAGGCAGAAGGCAGCTGGGGTAATGACTATAATGGGGCCTACACAGACCAAAAAAGGGGGGGAGGGTATGGCCCGAGGCAACCCAAGGCCAGCCCTCGGCCATCCTCCAACCTCTCCCGCTCCCTGGTCTTTAGTCTTTAGTCATATTTATCCCCAGTCTGCAGCCCCAATTCAGGGGGCCTCAGGATTTGGCCAGGAAATGGGTCCATAGAACCAGCCCCTGACAGGTCCGGGCTGTTGGCTATTTGCCTCTCCCCACAATCGGCTGCTGCCACCTCTCCTCCACCAGCATTCAGAGCAATCAAAGCCTCGTAGGCACCAGTGCCGCCGCCGCCACCGTCTCCACCAGGGCTCCCACCACGCTCCAGGAACACCAGGGGCCTTAAGAAAAGCCCCAGAGAGACTGGAGAGCCGGGGAGACCCTCGTTTTGCCGCCGCAACTGCAAAGCTGCCGCCGCCGTCCCAACCGTCACCGACCATAGTGAGGGGAAAAAAGCACCGCCGAACAGCTGTTACTGCCGTCACCCCACGATACGGTCTCTCAGTTGGATGTCCATGTTCTCAAACTCACAGCTGGCTGCGATTGTCCGGAGCGCAGATACAAAGTCCTTAATAGATTTGCCGTCCCATTGATTCCGCTGGTGGAAATCAAACCGGTTGGCCAATGGGGTGCTGGCTGGAGCGTAAGGCTCTTGCAGGATTTCCTGTAGTTTGGTCCAAGGCATCAGCTCAATGTCCCTTGGTGCCACGAGATCCATGGTCATTTCCATGAACCCGGAGCCGCAGTGAGCCAGGAACAGGGCTCGCTTTTGGTTGTCGTCCAGGTCGGTGAAACCGCTGCCCGCCAGGAATTGTCTGAACCAGACCATGAAGGACTTCCATTTCTCCTGGTTAGGATCGAACGGAGCCAGCGAGATCTGTGGTCCAGACATGGTTCTGTGGTTCAGTTTCAGTGACTTTGCTCAAGTGACTCAGCTCTTGGTAGATGGTGGTGATCGTGCCACGAGGTATGCTGTCAGTTCTTTTGTGTCCTTTGTCGCCAGTGTTAGATTGGCGCAGTGAAAAGAAGACGCGACTCAGCAGAGGTCCATTCAGCATTTTATTCAGCTCTTACAGGAACTGCCAGCTGAGCTGCTGAGCCCTCCTTATATACAGCTCCGGCAAGCTAGCCCACCAATGACATCCATTTAAACTTCCCGCCGGTGGATTAGCCAACCACCGGCGGATGCCCATATAAGGACACAACAAAACCTATGTGTAAAATATGTGTTATGATGAGTAATGTGTCAAGTGCGACGTGCACTTATGCTGTTGCAACTATTATCGCTTCTCAGCTTGCCAACAAACCAGGGGGAGGGAAGGGTGAGATGGAATTCCAGTCATCAAGAAGACAAGCCAAATCAAGGACACTTCTGCATGTGCTTGCTTGCCAAACCCAAATACTTTTTCTTATAACAATACAATGACACTCAATTGGACAATGTGACCTGCACTAACAGGGAGAGGGAAAATTCTATACTTTAATTATGTGGGTTTGTGCGGGAATTAGCTAGAGCTGGTTTTACTCTAATCACTGCCAAACTTATGTACTCAATAAAGTTTTGCATTCAGAGATTGGACTGTCTCGTCCATACTTGCTTTGATTGGATTTGTCAGTCGGAACATTGACAAAATGAATATTTGTGAATAAATGAATGGAAAATGTCTGCAACAGTCTATTTTATTACATGGGTGAGTCAGAAGACTATAAAAATAATCTGCATTCATTTTATATTATTTTTTAAATTTCGTTAATTAAATGTATTAAATTTAGATATTGCCCAATTCCAGATAACTGGGTGGCCACAATATAAAAATGAAGAAAAAAAACCATAAAACAAATCATAAAGGGAAAAGAATGAAAGGAAAAGGGACAGTGGTCGGATTCAAAAATTTTTACTACAGGTTCTGTGGGCATGGCTTGGTGGGCATGGTTTGGTGGGCATGGCAGGGGAAGGATACTGTAAAATTTTCATTCCCACCTCACTCCAAGCAGTAGTGGATTTCAATTTCGGCCACTACTGGTTCGCTTGTAGGCATGCGTGTGCTTATGTGCGTGACACTTCTGCGCATGCATAGAAGCTGCTGCGCATGCACAGAAATGTCCAGGTGGGTGGGCGGAGCCTGGGGCGAACTGGTAGCAACCCATCACTGACTCCAGGGGAAGGATACTGTATAATCTCCATTTCCTCCCCACTCCAGGAGAAGTTTACTGCAAAATCCCCATTTCCTCCCGATCAGCTGGGACTCAGGAGGCAGAGAATAGATGGGGCGGGGCCAGTCAGAGGTGGTATTTACCAGTTCTCGAACTACTCAAAATTTCCACTACTGGTCAGAACCTGCTGAATACCACCTCTGAAAAGGAAGAATGAGAAAGCCCGGTTGAATGAAATTAACAAGATCGTCAAAAAGAAAGTTAGGGTTTTTTTAATAATATAAAGATCCCATAAATAATTATAGTACCTTTTTTCAATTTCTAAAGAATGTTTGTTGACTTAGGAGCCACATAATTTCTCTAGAACCAATAATCAATATATGGTTTCAGGACAACAATTGCATCTCCATATATACCAAATAACAAGTATTCAGGGTGAAAATCCTACCAAGAAGTGAATCTCAAACTGCTTCTCTTTTTCAGGAGACTGCAAGAATACTTTTGCTTCTGCATTCAACTAATGTCAAAAAGAAAGTTAGGTTTTTTTTAATAATATAAAGATCCCATAAATAATTATAGTACCTTTTTTCAATTTCTAAAGAATGTTTGTTGACTTAGGAGCCACATAATTTCTCTAGAACCAATAATCAATATATGGTTTCAGGACAACAATTGCATCTCCATATATACCAAATAACAAGTATTCAGGGTGAAAATCCTACCAAGAAGTGAATCTCAAACTGCTTCTCTTTTTCAGGAGACTGCAAGAATACTTTTGCTTCTGCATTCAACTAACTGAAATTAGTTATATATATTATATGAATATTATATGTAAATGGTTAAGCAAATTAACTTGAAAACATGGTTATTTCAATAAAGCAGAAGTTAAACACATGGCACTGAATTACAATGAAAATGAAACAGGAATATCTTCTTACCATATTCCTGAGGAGCAAACCTAAAGTCTGTTCAAAATAACTTGGTTACATTCATTACATCTGAATATGGTCATTATGCTGCCTATATGTACGACACTTGAAAGATAAAAACAAACAAAACAAGGTTTTCCTCAGTATTTATATCTATTCATTTATTTTACAGCAGAAGATATATTTTTTCATTATATAAATTTACCTCCAATTGTTTGGCCTTAATTGGATTGTGGATTAAGCTCTGTCTTCAAGACTGAATGGGGCCACCAAAACCAGCTGTATATATTTGTCCCTGAGGAAAAACTATTGAAAAGGAAAAAAAATACTAAAAAAAAAAAGTCTTGAGTATAATTAAAAATATACTGTGCAATGTTAGGCAATAATGTATTGGTGGATCTTCAAACTTGAAGAAGAAGATAAAAGTGATTGCATAATAAAGAAAATGCACTTGTATCAGGAGTAACTAACTATTCCACAAGCTTTTAGAAAACACTAAAGACTGAATGCTTTTATAGAGCATGACACAACTAGGTTACACAACAAATGCAGTATTTTTATATCAGTTCGAATAAATAATATAGAGCTTACTTTTAGATAATGGTATATATTCAACAATCCTTTGTCCCATAGCTGAAAAGAAAAAAAAAAGAATTAGAAGAGATGAATCATTTCTTGGCAATCTCTCAAGGTAAACAGATTAAAAATGAATGTTTCTATTTCTCTCCCTCCTATTCCCACTTCTAAAGCACATGCACTCACTTTAGAGCAAAAAACTGCCTGTTAAAACACTAGATATGATCAAGTTCATCTGTAACATGTAACAAAAAAATGAAAAAAAAATTAAAATAAACCATCGCAGAGACAGATATGATCATATAAACGTGTGTGTGTGGGTATTATTAATTCTACATAGTCTTTCTGTGATCTCAGCTCTGGAGTGCTACAGTTCTTAAGATACCAGCTCTTGTTCTGTATAATTGGCAGCTGAGTATTGCAGCCTATATGGCTAAACAGTGCTCATATAAAAGCTGTGGGTATCCAGCTTAATCACACTGTGAGGCTAACTGTCAGCCTCAGCTTTGCCTGCTTCAGCTGCCATAAGAAACGGGGGAGGGATTAGTTATGGGGCAAAGGGTGGGAAGATGCAGGAGGTGGGTTTTTTTTCTTGTAGGACGTGTCTTCATAAGAAACGAAAGTGAATCTTCAAAGGGGACGGCTGACCAACTGCCCTACATTCCTGATGAATGACGCTGCCAGACGTGATGCCACCTGACCTTTGGGAGACCTTTGGATTGGCTGATGATCAATGGACACGGGGGGGGGGAGAGAAGCTTAGTAGATGCATTTCGTGGGTTGCGATCATTTCGTATTCAGTAAAAGTACTAATCTCTTCAAAATGATTGAGTTTGGGTTTTTCTTTCCTGAATATTGAAGGAAGCATACCTGACATTAAGCTGGAAGTCACATCCAGTCATCCCGGACAAAAACCGAGGGGACTGTAAATCCAAAATATGTCAGATCGAGGGAGTGATGAAGAAGAGCAAATGGGGGCAGCGAGTTCAACGGCAGCCGCCCTCCAAGCAGAGAAAGAGAATGAAGAATGGTTGGAAAGACTTCGTTTAGAGCCGGAGGAAGCTAGATGGTTGAAAGGAGTGGGGAGGCTGCCAGACTGGGGAGAGGACCCTCGGGGGGTGACGATTTCCAGACCCCGTAAAAAGGAGGCAGTGTGGATGCAAAAGCAAAAGGAACGTCTCATGATGGAACAAACCTTGCAGCTTATTCGTGATGTAGAAGAAAGCAGAAAAAAACGTGAGTCTTTGGGAATTCCTGTAGAGAAAGGGGGAGCAAGCCCCAGGGGGGAGCCAGAAGAGACAGCCTGCGGGGGAGAGGAAGAGTTTGAGGAAGAAACCTCCCAGGTTTCGGCAGTTCGAGGGAGAGATGCAGCTGGCCAGAGAACCCCAGTCCTGCAGCCCCCCCCCCCCGCAGACGTAAATCCCCCCTCCTTCCTGGGAAGTATGATGGAAATCCGAAAACATTGGGATTTTTCCTGACCCAATGGAACCACATGCAGGATTGGGGGGAGGACTATGAATCAGAGGCTGCTAAAGTGAGAAGCACGCGAACGCTCTAGAGGGAGCAGCTGCTGAGTGGATGGTGGTTCTCCACAATAACAACTCCCTCTTGCTGAGAAATTACAACCAGTTCATGGGGGCCCTTAGGAAGCATTTTGAAGAACATTTAGCTGAACGAAAGGCCAGACTCAGAATGAAGAGCATTCAGCAGGGCCGGAGTCGGTGGCAGAGTATATCCAAGAGTTTCATGAGCTGGCACCCTATATGACAGGCTGGTCAGAAATGGCTCTGTGGGGGGGGGGGGGGAAAGGGGGTGAAAATGTAATTGTATTGAAAATGAAAATGTAATTGTACAGAGCCAGAAATGGCTCTGTGGGGGGGGGGGGGGAAAGGGGGTGAAAATGTAATTGTAAAACTTTTGCAATAAAAAAAAAAAAAGAAATGGCTCTTTTGGAGAGTTTCAAGGATGGGTTGAATGAAGAGATATATCGAGATTGCAGAAGCATGGGGGTCCCCGAAGATTTGCATAGATGGTACATAGTAGCTGAGGATGTGGAGATCGAGCTGAGATGGAGCAAACTCCGAGGAAGGCGTATGGGGGACCAGTCATCCTCTTTCCACCGTAAAGGGGCACCAAAGATGACTGGGGGGAAGGCCGAATTCAAACCCAAGTCAAAGCCCTTCACCTGTTTCAAATGTGGGAAAGAAGGGCACAGGGCTGCCGAATGCTTCTCCAAGCCACCGCCAAAAGCTACCGGGGCCAGCCCGAAGAAAGACGACAAAAATACGTGCCAAAGCCCGCGGCACCGCCCTGAAAGGAGAAGTCGTTGAGTTCACTCGACGAAACCAGGGTGAGTTGGGAACTCCGACCAATGATGACGACAGCGAGACGGACTCCGACTCCGACGATCGGGTGAGTCACATGGAAGAACCATTACTCATCCCCGTAGAAATAAGGGTGCCCTCCACAGGGGCTCACACGCAATTGTTAGCCCTGTTGGACTCGGGGTGCACTAAGTGCATAATTAGCCTCAAAGTAGTGGAGGAAATGGGACTGAGACTAAAAACTTTAAAAAGATCCATTGCATTTTGTCAATTAGATGGGTCGATTGCAGGAGGGGGCCCAGCTAGCTTTATGACCGAACCCCTTGAACTGCAATTGGGGAATCATGTAGAGAATCTCAGATTTATTGTAGCCCCTGGTATGGCAAGACCCCTCATTCTAGGACTGCCCTGGCTTCGAAAATGGAACCCACGGGTAAATTGGAAGATTGGGGTCCTGCGCATCTGCATGGCAGAACCAACTCCGGAAAAGGAAGCCCCCCACCCTGAGAGACTACATGAAACCAGAAAGGGTGGCAGTAGCCATTAACTATACTGAGGGAGAAGAGAAAATTCCAAAGGAATATTGGGATCTCAAGGATGTTTGTAGCAAAAAGCTCGGATGCTCTGCCTCCCCACAGGGCCACCGACTGCACCATTGAAATACTCCCTGGGGTGAAGCTTCCCAAACCAAAAATTTACCCCATGACACCACGAGAGTTGGGGGAATTGTGAAATTTTATTGACAAAAACTTAGAACGGGGATTCATCGAACGAGCCAAACCCAAGGTGGCGGCGCCAGTAATGTTCCGCGAAAAGAAAGATGGATCCTTTCGTTTAGTGGTTGATTATAGAAATATGAACGCAATTTGTGTAGAAAATGTCTACCCCCTCCCATTCATGAAGGACATGTTAGCCCATTTAGGGAAGGGAAAAATTTTCACCAAACTTGATTTAAGAGAGGCATACTACTGAGTGAGAATAAAAGAGGGAGATGAATGGAAGACAGCATTTAATTGCCCACTGGGATGTTTCCAGTTTAGAGTACTCCCTTTTGGACTACAGGGAGCACCGGCTGTATTCATGCAGTTGATCAACGAAGTATTGCACGAGCACCTGTATAAGGGGGTGTTGGTCTATTTGGATGACATTCTGATCTATTCTGACAACATGGCCGACCATGTAAGGTTGGTTCGAACGGTCTTGAAGAAACTCAGAGCAGCTAAACTCTATGCCAAACTTTCTAAATGTGAATTTCACCAAGACAAAATCGACTATCTTGGATATCGTATATCGCATGAGGGAATAGAGATGGACCCTGAAAAGGTCCGGGCAGTGCTGGAACGGGCCGCACCGTGCGCCCGTAAACAGTTACAAAGTTTCTTAGGGTTTGCTAACGTCTATAGACAATTTATCCCCTCTTTCGCAAAAATCGCACTACCAATTACAGACTTGTTAAAAACCAAAGGGGAAGTAAGGCCCAAACCCTCGAAACCACTAGAATGGACTATGGACTGTCAAGCCACTTTCGAAAAATTGAAATGGCTGTTTGCGGCTGAACCTGTGCTCAAACACCCCGACATGGAACAACCTTTTGTAGTACAAGCTGACGCCAGCGACGTAGCTGTAGGAGCAATACTCTTGCAAAAGAATGAAAACGGGATCTTACAACCCTGTGCTTACACGTCCCGTAAACTATCAGATACAGAAAGGAGATGGGCCATATGGGAGAAGGAGGCGTTTGCAGTTAGATGGGCGCTGTTAACATGGAGACAATTTTTAGAAGGGGTGAAACACCCTTTCGAGGTGTGGACTGATCATAAGAATCTAGAAGCATTAAAAACACCATGCAAACTATCACCAAAACAGGCTCGTTGGGCCCAACATTTCAAGCATTTCAATTTCACTTTACGTTACCTTCCTGGTGGAAAAAAATTCATGGCGGACGCACTTTCCAGATTGCCGCAGTACAACAGCATCAAGAAGGAAGTGGTTCAACCAATGATCCCCTTGACACAATTGGCAACACCTGTCACTACCAGAGCGCAGAGTAAAACCGAACCAGAACTCTCGGGGGATTTGCTTGAAAAATTACGAGAAGCGCTAAAAACTGATGAGTGGTTTAAGAACCGCTCGAATGAATGCACACTTCGTGATGGACTAGCTTGGGTTGGATCGAAATTGTATGTTCCAACCACATTAAGGACAACCGTATTGAAATATGCTCATGATGCCAAGGCCGCAGGACACTTTGCGTTTGTCAAGACTCTACATCTTGCTAAAAGACAATTTTGGTGGCCTGCACTTAAAAAGGACATAGAGGCATATGTGGCTAGCTGTCCAGTATGTGCCTCAGCTAAAAGACCTCCAGGAAAATCCCCTGGATTACTGCAAAGTGTGGCTAGACCGAACGCCCCATGGAAGGAAATATCTATGGACTTTATTGTGGACTTACCAGAGAGTGAGGGCTGCACTGTCATTTGGGTAGTAACTGATTTGTTTTCCAAACAAGTACATTTCATCCCTTGCTCAAAGATCCCTTCAGCAAGAACCCTCGCAAAACTGTTTATTCAGCAGATTTACCGACTACATGGATCTCCAAAAAGAATAATTTCTGACAGTTTACTTCCAGTTTCTGGAAAGAATTTTTGAAGTTGATAGGCTTCGCCCAGGGGCTAAATTCCAGTCACCACCCCCAGACAAATGGGGCCTGTGAAAGAACCAATGGAGTACTAGAACAATACCTGAGGTGTTATGTAAATTACCAGCAAGACAATTGGGTAGACTTGTTGCCATTTGCAGAAGTGGCATATAATAATTCCGTACACAGTAGCACCGGATTCACTCCTTTTAAGGTTGCGTCAGGCCAGGATTTCATACCCATTCCCGAGCTACCACAAGATGATCCTCAGAATCCCTCTTTGATGGATTGGATTGAACAATTAAAGAGCACATGGGCAGTGACTCGGAAAGCATTAGATGAGGCACACCGGGCCCATAAGGCGCAAGCCGATAAGAAAAGGTCCCCAGCTCACATTTATAAAGTGGGTGATAAAGTCTATTTATCTACTAAATACTTACAGACTACCCAGAAGTCCAAAAAGCTAGGGCCTAAGTATGTGGGACCATTTCGTGTGATTAGACTGATTAATCCAGTAACAGTTGAATTGGAATTGCCAAAAACGTTGAGACGTATACATCCTGTATTTCATGTTAGTTTATTGAAACCTGAACACTCGTCTCCCCTAAGGGCTGACCAAAGCACTCCTCCAATTCCCATTCTCATAGAGGGGGAGCAACATTTTGAAGTTAAAGAAATCTTGGACTCTAGAAAACACCATGGTAAAGTCCAATATCTGATTGCCTGGAAACATTTCCCTTTGTCTCAGGCTGAATGGGTGAATAAACGGGATGTCCGAGCTCCCAAGAAAGTACAGCAATTCTATACCAAATACCCAGATAAACCATAATTATTGTATATATTCTGTTTCTCTCTCTTTTCTTTCCTTTTATTTAGGAATAACGTCTCTTCTGCAAGAGGGGCCGAATGTCAGCCTCAGCTTTGCCTGCTTCAGCTGCCATAAGAAACGGGGAAGGGATTAGTTATGGGGCGAAGGGTGGGAAGATGCAGGAGGTGTTTTTTTTTCCTTGTAGGACGTGTCTTCATAAAAAACTAAAGTGAATCTTCAAAGGGGACGGCTGACCAACTGCCCTACATTCCTGATGAATGACGCTGCCAGACGTGATGCCACCTGACCTTTGGGAGACCTTTGGATTGGCTGATGATCAATGGACACAGCGGGGGGGAGAAACTTAGTAGATGCATTTCGCGTGTTTTGTTCACTTCCAGCTTTACCTGGGTTGCGATCATTTCGTATTCAGTAAAAGTACTAATCTCTTCAAAATGATTGAGTTTGGGTTTTTCTTTCCTGGATATTGAAGGAAGCATACCTGACACTAACATTAATGCCTTCCAAATAGCTACCATGTTTCCCCGAAAATAAGACCCTGTCTTACATTTTTTTGAACCCTGAAATAAGCGCTTGGCCTTACTGCCATGCGCTCAAAAGCCCGATTGAGCTTATTATCAGGGGATGTCTTATTTGGAGGAAAACAGGGTATATATATATTCTATTGATTGGCCCAGTTTAGTTAATAAAAGTGAAGTTGAAGATGAATATTAAATGTAGTCTTTTAAATACGAATATGATTTCAAGCCCTCTTCCCTAATTTGCTATTTTTCAGACTTTTGAGACTATACAGATAATCCTTGATTTGTCTTTTTCTGTTTTTCGTAGGCTTTTATGTGCATATTCTTTCTAGCCAGGTTTTACCTACGTAAGCTAGGTTGTTCTGCAGCTCTGACTGTGTGAAATCTCATTCACCATCCTCAGAGCTCCTCCTCTGCTGACAAACTGCAACTCTGCGTTGCTCTCTGGGAGACTCAGATAGCTATTTCTGCCTTATAAGGCTTCGTCAGTGAGCCACACCCACTTCTCAGATATTCCCCCTGTAAAGGTACAATGTGTCTTTTTCTGTTTTTCGTAGGCTTTTATGTGCATATTCTTTCTAGCCAGGTTTTACCTACGTAAGCTAGGTTGTTCTGCAGCTCTGACTGTGTGAAATCTCATTCACCATCCTCAGAGCTCCTCCTCTGCTGACAAACTGCAACTCTGCGTTGCTCTCTGGGAGACTCAGATAGCTATTTCTGCCTTATAAGGCTTCGTCAGTGAGCCACACCCACTTCTCAGATATTCCCCCTGTAAAGGTACAATGTGTCTTTTTCTGTTTTTCGTAGGCTTTTATGTGCATATTCTTTCTAGCCAGGTTTTACCTACGTAAGCTAGGTTGTTCTGCAGCTCTGACTGTGTGAAATCTCATTCACCATCCTCAGAGCTCCTCCTCTGCTGACAAACTGCAACTCTGCGTTGCTCTCTGGGAGACTCAGATAGCTATTTCTGCCTTATAAGGCTTCGTCAGTGAGCCACACCCACTTCTCAGATATTCCCCCTGTAAAGGTACAATGTGTCTTTTTCTGTTTTTCGTAGGCTTTTATGTGCATATTCTTTCTAGCCAGGTTTTACCTACGTAAGCTAGGTTGTTCTGCAGCTCTGACTGTGTGAAATCTCATTCACCATCCTCAGAGCTCCTCCTCTGCTGACAAACTGCAACTCTGCGTTGCTCTCTGGGAGACTCAGATAGCTATTTCTGCCTTATAAGGCTTCGTCAGTGAGCCACACCCACTTCTCAGATATTCCCCCTGTAAAGGTACAATGTGTCTTTTTCTGTTTTTCGTAGGCTTTTATGTGCATATTCTTTCTAGCCAGGTTTTACCTACGTAAGCTAGGTTGTTCTGCAGCTCTGACTGTGTGAAATCTCATTCACCATCCTCAGAGCTCCTCCTCTGCTGACAAACTGCAACTCTGCGTTGCTCTCTGGGAGACTCAGATAGCTATTTCTGCCTTATAAGGCTTCGTCAGTGAGCCACACCCACTTCTCAGATATTCCCCCTGTAAAGGTACAATGTGTCTTTTTCTGTTTTTCGTAGGCTTTTATGTGCATATTCTTTCTAGCCAGGTTTTACCTACGTAAGCTAGGTTGTTCTGCAGCTCTGACTGTGTGAAATCTCATTCAGAAGACTCAGAAATGCAAGTACTGGCCAAATTGGAAAGGCAAAAGTTATTTGAATTGACCATGCAAAAGATATTTGAATTGGCACTGCAAGCCCCAGAAGTTGACCTTGACTTGAAATAGACTTTTTTATTATTCATCATAACATTTAATGTCTGAATGTAATCAGTAGGGTCATATCCTACCTAACAGTTTCACTAGTTGCCTATTCTTAGAAATCACTTGAATCCTGGAATAGAGAATATTTCTGTAATTGTTACTTGTTGTATGTTTGATTTTCTTTAAAGTAATATTATTTCTACTCTACTTTCTGATCTTTATAACCAAAGGTTAATAGCTCTTATTATAACTGTACCTCAAAGATTTTTTTCCTTATCTTTGTTTCCTGTGAGAAAGCAACAGAAAAACAAATTATTTTGAAATCTTGTCTTACAATCAATGATCGCTAACTCCCTCTCTTGCATCAAAGGCTCTGGGCTACTTTCATTGCATTTCTTCCTGACTTTTTTTTTACATTCTGACATTTTAATGACTTGATAAAATTAGGAATATTTTTTTTCCCATTTCAGTTTTCACAGGGATTGGAAATTATGCATCAGTCACAAATACCCATGCTCTTGTCTGCAGTGACATGAAGCCAAAAGAAGATTTGCTTTCTGTTTTTGTCTGCTGAGTGTGGGCTAAACTCAAGGCAAAGAACATGACATGGCAACCAAGAGCAAGCCATTTCATTTACTGTATTTTAGAAGCTATTTTTTGGGATTCTGGGCCTCACATCGGTTTCCGAGTAACTGAGTTCAATATATCTTGATTAGGGTAAGGGATGGAAGACGTGTCACCTCAGGTAGCACCTTTGGCCACTTCTGGCTGAGTTACATGTGATATGAGAGATTTGCTACAAAATACAAAAGGAAAAGCACAGAAATATTAAAAATGCATTTTTAATTTCAGAAAAGGGCAAATGAGTAAATACAGATTATGCTGCCTCAGACATTCCTTGTCCAATGTGAAGTAGCTCGACTGGGAGAAAACCACTTAAACAGAAGGCTATAGGAAAGGAAGCAGGAGAACTGATTCTTCATTTGCATACCTGGCCTTATTTTATTTTAAGTCCTCAACCCTTCTTTTAAAATAATAAGGGCATGGAGAATTCAAGGATCTTCTTTAAGAATGTTCAGCTTGGCCCTAAAATAACTTCAAACCAAAAGCCTTTGAATGTCAGGGAGCACATTGGGAAGTGGGAGTGGAAAATGGGTAGAAAAATGATGATGGTGGTGATGATGATGTAGCCAAAATCTCCATTACAAGGCAAGAATATGGGTAACCAAACATAAAAAGCTTTGCGGACGATGGGGTGATCAAAGAAGTTAAAGATTAATATTTCACACCAAGAACAAAAGGATGCTCTTTTGTTGTCCTGTGCTTATTCTTTGAATATAAACATTGTTCTGAGAACCATTTTTTTCTTTATACAATTTTTAAAGGATAATAAATTAGGCCTTGGACAACCATACAAGCTGCTACTAGATGTGAATGTGAATGTGTCTGTAGAAAAGGCTGACTTTCAATCAAAGTCCATTGAAAGAATAGTTGGATTTTCTAAAGAAGCATGTTGTGCCTATTAACAAACTTACAAAAGCAGCTATTTTCTTGATTTATGTTTGGTTGCTATAGTGATCTTGCAATATAGACAGACAGATGAAGCCTTCATTTAACAGTCCCATAGGCTTTCTCTCACTCTATTTAGAAGGCATACAACCACAGTAGATAAAGTATATTGTACAAGTAACTATTATATATCCTAAATTGGCTTTAAACACTCTCAAAAACTAGCTATGAATAAGTAGAATTAATTCAGGCCTTGTATTTTGAACCATTTTTACACACGTTCAAAAAACAGTTTTGGATCTTTCTGCCTTGATCAACAATTGTTTTGTTATCTTTTTCCTTCTCTCAAAAATTTCATCTGGGCTTAGAACCAAGGTTGAACCTGATTAGTGTTTGGATGAATGGCCTTAAGAAAACCCCAAAACTGAAGAACAATTTTTAAAAAATAATCCGGAAATAAGGCAATGGCAAAATGCATGTCTCTTATTGCCAAGAAAACCCCATTCATGTAGTCATCAGGAGTTGAGCTGATTTAAATAACAAAACAGCATGAAAACAATGTCTTGCCTCAAGGATTACAGCCGATTTCCCCGCAAAAGCCAATTGATCACCTGCAGCTATGCAGAAAGCCTAGACAGGACAGTTACAAAAAATATGTAATAACAGGAATGACAATCTATAACAGTAGATTGTCTTCAAGCACCAACTAGCCTTTACCTCTGGGCAAAGTCTGGAGAACTGCAGACTGAGACTCTCCAGTTATCATGTTGTAGCACAGCAGTAATTATACTCAATTAAATATCTGATATACAACATTATATCTGTACTTTAAAAAAAAGCAAATAAGGATTAGCTAGCTAGGCATGAACATGCTTACTGGTATTTACTATAATTCAGCCTTAACTTTTCCTGTAACAAGTTACAACTGCAGTATTAAAATGCCTAAGGATAATGCCATAGGATCCATAGGACCTTAAAGTATACAGATAGATCCTGTATGTAGAATAATCCAAAAGAAATAACCCTATCAGAATATTTGACAATATTTTTCCTTTAGATTTTAAGATCTGTACGAGATAGCAGTGCCCTTTTCCCAAAAGGGGAGAACATAGGTGACTTAATCTTACAATATGGTAATGGCTGATTAGGTATTAGACATTCCCAGATTAGGACAAAACCAACATTTATACAATATGCAAAACTGAATAAAATACATAGTTAGGCTTTCTCAATATGAATTCATGAGATAAAAAGGTGGTTAATTAGTTTTGATTATATTGTGCTCCAAAATCAGTTTAAGTTCTTTCATGTCCACTTTGTGTCTAACTGCTGTGTATAGAATACTATAATATAAAATTATCAAGGTTGCCTTTCTGATTAAGCATATTTTCAATTACAATTTTATTTTTTGTCTCAAGTGATCTCTGACATTGTAGAGACTATTATTGAAACAATACTTGTGAAGAACTAAAATGGACAAATAAATATTGGAATTTGGTTTTATTCAATGCTACTGCATTACCACAGATCATCCAACATCAAAACTCAAACAGGATTTGGCTACATTTATTTTTATTATATTCTAATCTACCATGCTGCTGATTGTGAACAACTACCATATATATATGAAGTCACTTCTCTTTTTTTAAATTAAAAACTGTTGTTTGTTTGAAATTTACTCAACTTTCTAAGGATAGACATCCTATGGTCTTATGTTACTAGTTGAACTACAACTCCTACCTCATTGTAACAGGTACTGTAGTTCAATATTTGACTTCTGTTTCCTGTAAGTAAATCAATTATGTATTCTTTTAGTGACTTTACATTTGTCGGTCATTTTGATATCTAGTTTTAGATTTCAAAACTGGGGCCCATAACACAAAGCAAAATATTGCTTTGTTTACCTAATTTTAACTGAGAATTATGAAATAGGTCTGTGCAAGCAAAACACCACCAGCTCTACATAGTGCCTTATTTCCATGAATGCAGTCCAGTGCATTGGAAGTATGCGAACCTTATCAGAATAAAACTGTTGGGAAATTATACTAGACTAGACATGGGAAACGGTGGCTCAGTAGCTAAGATGCTGAACTTGTCGATTGAAAGGTCGGCAGTTCAGCAGTTCTAATCCCTAGTGCCACGTAACTCGGTGAACTCCCATTACATGTCCCAGCTTTTGCCAACCTAGCAGTTCAAAAGCATGTAGAAAATGCAAGTAGAAAAATAGGGACCACCTTTAGTGGGATGGTAACAGTGTTTCATGCGTCTTTGGAGATGAGCACCGCCCTCTAGAGTTGAGAACGACTAGCACATATGTGCGAGGGGAACCTTTACCTCTACCTCTACCTCTACCTTAGACTAGACTAGACTAGACTAGACTAGACTAGACCAGACCAGACCAGACCAGAACAGAACAGAACAGAACAGAACAGAATAGAATAACAGAGTTGGAAGGGATCTTGGAGGTCTTCTAGTCCAACCCTGCTTAGGCAGGAAACCCTATACCATTTCAGACAAATGGTTATCCAATCACTTCTTAAAAACTTCCAGAGCATTCACAACTTCTGGAGGCAAGTTGTTCCATGATTAATTGTTCTAACTGTCAGGAAATTTCTTCTTAGTTCTAGGTTGCTTCTCTCCTTGATTAGTTTCCATCCATTGCTTCTTGTCCTACCCTTCAAGTGCTTTGGAGAATAGCTTGACTCCTCTTCTTTGTAGCAACACCTGAGATATATGAACACTGCTATTATGTCACCCCTAGTCCTTTGTTTCATTAAACTAGACATATCCAATTCTGGAAACCATTCTTTATATGTTTTAGCCTCCAGTCCCATAGTCATCTTTGCTGTCTTGTCTGTGCTCTGGTCTTTCTAGAGTCTCATATTTAAATGAAAGTCCACCTAGACTCCAATTAAATTAATCAAATTAACGATGCTTATGTGGTTTGTCATTATTTTGAAGTTTTTATTCCTAACTGTCATTTCTTCATTCTTGGATTATATGTTTTATTTTATAGTGTTTTAATTTTAAATTCTGTTCACCATCCATAGCCATTTTGGTGATATATCCAAGATGGTATATATTATCCTAGGAGTTGGTATCCCAGGAAATGGTAAATGGGTGATTGCCCTCTAGTAAATGGATGGTTAACTCTATGTCTATTTTTCAGAGTGACCATAACATGCTTTTAAATTTCAAATCTGCCTGGATATTCAAAAAATACTGAAGACTCTTTCAATATAAAGCATGGTTCAAGAGTAAAGCATGGTTCAAGATCATGCTGATAGCTGTAATTGTCTTAAAATAAATGTAAATTCTCGTAGCTAAATCTTAGAAGTTAGACAGAGGTAAAAGTAGAGCCATATATATACCCCACTGTCTTCAATTTAACTTCTCCAGGCATTCAGACATATATTTAAACAGCTAAAATTAATGTTTAGGCAGGAATCAGAAGTTGCAGGGAATATACAGTTCTGGAAAGAACCCAGCCTGAGAATTTGAAAGGATCCTATTTAACAGACTTGGAGCATTTAATGTGACTTTGTGCATATCATTATCTTCTAGCCTAACAAACATTAGAGATTTGGGGTATGTGTGTGTGTGTGTGTGTATGTGTATATGTATATGTGTATATATGTGTGTGTGTGTATATACATACATACACATATACATATATACATTTAGATTCACACACACACACACACACACATTAACAAATTAATATATAATTTTAAAAATATGTTTAATATACAGATTATGAACTTTACATTGTCAATACGCAAGTGATGATGTTACCTTGCTTCCCTGTTTTGCAGTCTTGAATGTTGTAGGGTAGGTCTCCACCCAGCATGCAGATATGTTTAGATTTTACCTGATGATACAGAGTTATGACGCAAAGCCCACTGATACACCAACGATAAAAATTGGGACTAAGGGTTGAATCCATGAAATCCAACATTTCCCAGTAATCTACATATTACTAAAATTATTGTGTATGTTTGATTGTTTGTAGCCTTCAATTGGGCAAAATGGTGCATCACAGGGGGAACAATTTTTAAATCAATTTATCTTAAATGACCTAACTTGAGAATGTGCCCAAAATCTGGGGTTTGTGATTGCTGTGGGATTGAAATTTAGCAAAACTGCAGACAAGTGCTGCAATGCTACCACATTGTTACAGTAAGGTCAATCAAATCGTGATCATTTAATGTCCACAATTTGTCAACTATGTCAACTATGCTTGATTGGCACAATTGTTTTTTAAAAGGTGGGTATGCTTGATTCAACAGATGAGACAGAATTAATATTTCAAAACCATAATAGCACATGGCATATCACGGTTCCTGTAAATTATACAAACCAACTAAAAAGTTTTATTAACTGCAGTATATAGTGCCTTGAAGGATTGTAAAGAAAGAGATAGGTTCATACACTGCACTAAACCAAAATGTGATTGGTTCTGAAGTAGCATCTTCTGTTAATTCAGACATCATTGTTTGCAAGCATGGTTAATAGCTTAATGCTAATATGAATTTAGACAACAGTGTCTTACACAATAAAGTCACTAAATGTATCTTAGTGCAATATATAAACTAGGTAACTAACTAGCAGGTTACAAGGAGGTCCTCACTTAACAACTGAGAATCTCATTTAATGGGAACGGCTGGGATTACAACAGCGATAAAATCCACTTACCTTCGCTACCGGTTCGGGAACGGGAGTGTGCGGGAGCACCCACATACACAGAGAGTAAAAAACAGGACTTAATGATGTCCCAGCAGGTGGGGGGAGCATCCCGCCACTAGCACTACTGGTTCGCGCGAGCCAGATAGATCCAGCCAGATTTCACCGCTGGATTGCTAAATGATGCAATCATGTGACATCACACTTTACAGCCACATCGCTTAATAATGGAAATTACCATCATTAACCAAGAATTAATTGTAGTTTGCAAATAATTTCTTACTTACAACTCCTTAGAGAGGCCTCTGGTGAACAAAAACTGGGTGAAAGGACAAGTAAATTTAATTTTCCAAGTTCATGGTACATGAAGGCAGTCATGACCCCCACAGAGGCATGGCTCAATGAAAGCAACCACAACTCCAACTAGCTCAAAGTAAGGCAAGGACAAATGCAGCTCCAGCAGATCTGAAGCAAGATGAATGCAAACATGACTCCAACAGGTTCAAAGCAAGTCAAAGACAAATGTGACTCCAATAAGTTTGAAGCAGGACGTTGTTCATGTTCATTACAGATATTTCTCCATATACAAAAGTAATGGAGAGTGCCCATTATGATTACATGCTGCAACAATCATAAAATGGATTATAATCTTATAATCTTTTTTGCACTGATCAAGTAAATCATTTGGTCTATTTGGTCTGTTTGGTCTGCTGTTTAAGACATCAGACTAGAAAACAGTAGACTGTTAGTTCAAGTGCTCTCTCAGCTGGATGACCTTGGTCCAGTCATTCGCTTAATCCATTTCATAGGTTCATTGTGGGGAAAATAGGAGGAGGAAGGTGTTTCAGATAATAAACATGGAAAATCAATCAATCAATCAATCAATCAATCCACAATTGTTAAGCAAATACCACCATCATTAAGCAAATCAATGGTCTGAAATGGGTACAGTTTAGCCAAAATTCAGAAATGCCTTAAGTTCAGTCATATGACAATGAAGGGAGCTTTACCATCATAAGTTCAAATTCAGGTCATGTCCCTTTTTTTCGGGTTGATCATAATTTCAAATGGTCATTAAGCCACCAGTCACAAGTTGAGGGTTACCTGTAGTGATATTAATTTGGTCACCAGAATAAAAAAAATTCTGCTTGCTCAACTTGAAAGTTAAGAGTTGATGTTCCTGGGGCCATTCATAGCATGGAAAACAATTTGGCATTGCTGGAAAATTGGTCAAAAATGTGGAAATAGCAGTTTAATGTTTCTAAATGTAAGATAATACACTTGACTTGAGGAAAAAAATCCTCTGGCACAGTATAGTATTGCGGGTACAGTGTTAAACAAAACAATAGAAGAAAAGGATTTAGGTATAATATAGCAGATAACTGTAAAATGAGGGAATAGTGTGGCTGGGCAGCTGTAAAGAAAAAAAATTCTGGGATGTATTTCTGGAGGCACCAGCAGCAGGAAAAAGAAAGTAGTAATCCTGCTACATAGGCCTCAGATCCCATTTGGAATACTGCGTCCAGTTGTCTATGGAGATTCTCAGTAATCCAGGTCATGGCTGTCACAAAGGTGACAGTGATCGGTCTCATTCGAAACAATGATGAATCCACATATAGACGAGAGGTTGAACAACTAGCCTGGAATTGAATACACTCAAAACTGTAGAAATGGTGGTAGACTTAGGAGAAACCCTTCCATACTTCCACCTTTTACAATACTAGACAACGTAGTATCAACAGTAGAGACCTTCAAATTTCTAGGTTCTACCATATCACAAGATCTAAAATGGACACCTGACATCAAAAACGTCATCACAAAAGCACAACAAAGAATGTTTTTTCTGTGCCAACTCAGAAAGCTCAAGCTGCCCAAAGAGCTGCTGTTACAGTTCTACAGAGGAATTATTGAGTCTGTCATTGTACCTCTATGACTGTCTGGTTTGGTTCTGTAACCCAACAAGACAGACACAGACTTCAGAGGATAATTAGAACTGCAGAAAAAACAATTGCTACCAACCTGCCTTCCATAGAGGAACTGTATACTGCACAAGTCAAAAAGAGAGCTGTGAAAATATTTACAGACCCTTCGCATCCTGAACATAAACTGTTTCAACTCCTACCTCAAAATGACGCTATAGAGCACTGCAAACCAGAACAACTAGACACAAGAACAGATTTTTTCCGAATGCCATCACTCTGCTAAACAAATAATTCTCTTAACACTGTCAAACTAGTTATTAAGTCTGCATTACTATTAATCTTCTCATCGATCCTATCATCCATCTCCTCCCACTTATGACTGTATGACTGTAACCTTGTTACTGGTATCCTTACGATTTATATTGACTGTTTCCTAATATTATTTGATTGCTTATTTGTTCCCTATGACTATCATTAAGTGTTGTACCTTATGATTCTTGATGAACATATCTTCCTTGATGTACACTGAGAGTATATGCACCAAGACAAATTCCTTGTGTATCCAATCACACTTGGTCAATAAAAAAAAAAATCTATTCTATTCTAAAAGGCAATTGGACTTTGGTTTTCCTTGAAGACATTTTGTTTCTCATCGAAGAAGAGCTGAAGAAGCTTCTTGGATGAGAAGTGAAATGTCTTCAAGGAAAAACAAAGTCCATTTGCGTTTTGAAAAAGCATTTTTGGAATTATGCCCAGTTCTGAGAATTAAAAAATAAAAAATAAAATTGAGTGAGTTCAAAGCAACATAAATGGTGCATTGAAAACGTCTATGAAGATTTTCAGTCATCCAGGTCATAGTTGTCTGAAAGATCCTTTTTCAAGAGGCAACTGGACTTTCTGGGGATTTTTTGAAGACCTTTTGCTTCTCATCTAAGAAGCTTCTGGCTGACTGGATAGTGGGAAATGGAAGGATTTATACTCATTGCAAACAGCTGGTCATTTATATACTTTTAGCGAGTCATTAAGATCACTTGGATGTTTATTTATGTCGTCAGGGTCACCTGAGTGGTGCAAAATGGGTATGGAGCCTTCTTGGAGCTGTTGAAAGGTCTGTGTTGTAGACTAGAGATAAATTGTTATATTTCCCCCTCTCTTGAGAGAGGGCTGTTCAGTTTTGACATAGATGGCTTCTTTGACCCCTCTTTCAAAACAGTGGTCCTCTCTTTCTAAAATGTGGACTTTGCTGTCTCCAAACAAGTGGCCTTTGTCTTTAAATGAAAATGGACTGCTGAATCTAGTCCTGATAGGTTTGTTCTCCTATGTTGTGTCATATGTTTACGAAGTAGTTGTTTTGTTTCCCCAATATACACATCTACACATGGCTCATTGCATTGTACTGCATATATCACATTGCTCAGTTTGTGTCTGGGTGTTTTATTCCAGCTTCTGCTTAAGTGTATTCTTGGGTTTGAAATGTGAACATATGTTTTGTTGGCTGAAGATCCTCCTGAGCTTTTCTGATATTTGTGTATTGCATCATCATCATCATCATCATCATCATCATCTTCAGTCAGACACGAAGAAGCTTCTTGGATGAGAAGCAAAAACGCCTTGAAAGAAAAACCAAAAAGTCCAGATGCCTCTTGAAAAAGTACCTTTGGGATAAAGTCTGAGAAATAAAACATATCGGAAGCGACTGGAGGAACTGAATATGTAAAGCCTGGAGATGGGAAAAGGGGGATATTTATATTGAGTGTAAATAAGGTTCTAGAAAGCAGTATTTTTAATATTAAGCAAAAATCAAAAAGACAAGGACATAACCTCAAACTGACAGGAGAAAAGTTAAAAAGTAATGCTAGATAAACACTTGTGCATCATCTGACAAAAATTTGAAAAATAAAATAAAATAAATGATAATAAAATAATAATAATAATTAAAAATAATAAATTAAAAAGAAAACAAAAACAAACAACCAAAAAACTCAAAAGAGCAGACAATGGACCACTAGGTCTTTTTCTGCCTTCAAGTTTCTATGTTTATATTTCTGCTGAGCTTAGCTCAATTCTAATGAAGCTGCCTTAAATAGTTAAGTAGATTTAAAGTGAGTTTGATTTATGATCAAATGCTGCTTGTTAATTAAATTTAAGCACTTGTTCCTGAATTATTTGATCTTGATGCATTTTCTAAAAATCCACACTATTAAAGATATTTTAGATAAGTCCAACTGAGCTCCTATAATTTTTAGAAGTTGAATCTAATACTGTTTATACAACTTTTTAAAAAAGCAAACTTAAATAATCAAGCAGAATGTTACTTTTTAATGTTTTTTTTAATCTTTACATGTGTTAATTGAAAAATCTATTTTTCTATATATGCCCAATAAAATTAGACCATAATTACAATTTAATTGCACTTTCAGGTGAGAAAATATTATTTACACAGCGTAAAATGTCTTGCTGTTGCCACAATTTGATATGAAATCCTTTGGATTCTTAACTTCAATTTAGACTAATTGTTACACACAGCTTGTCTATATTGTTACATCTGGAACACATTTTTCATGCATGAGAGATGACCAAAAGAATCACTGGAAAGGATCATTCTATACAATATTTGCAGCAATGGATTGCTATTAAGTCTCATCTTTTAATTAGGTTTCTTTTGAGAAAGAGACAAAAGAAACTTTTGGTCGATTTGATTAAAAATTATGGATTATTTTTAAATTGTAATTTTTAAATGCTAAAAGAAATTTAAGTTGTTAAAATTATTATATGACTGCATTTTTGTTAATTAATATAATAAATTAAAAAGAAAAAATAGCAAGTCATCCACTATATCCCTTGCAATTTGCATAGAATTTATATAAAATTTGTGATTTTTTTAGTTATACAATACAGTTCCAGTATTCAGCAACTTTCAGCAACTTTCTCAAAGAACATTTGTAAAAATACAATATAACTGAGGGAAAATGTCAAGATATTCCAGCCTGTAAGAAAAATAATATTGCTGACATTTGTTAAGCAAACCTTACAGCTTGTAGGGTTATTGGTCTGGTTACATTCAATTCTTCTGTTTATCTTCAGGCCAGGAGATGCAGGGAGTATGTGGTTTTCTAGGCTGACCTGCTAATAACCTCCATCCAGGCCTGGAGTGACTAGCATGCCTGGGAACCAGAAGATATTTAACTTTGTTGCCAATTCAACCTCAGGATGATGCTCAAAGGAACTACCAAATCCTTTGCCTAGAATATGACATAAATTTGATTAAATCAGACTTTATCCATATCTTATACTGAATTTAAAATATTAAAAAAGCAAAACTAAGCAAATAGGCAAACTTGTGAATAGAAATAGGAGGTGTATCAATCTGATTCTTAAGTAGTTTATACTGATTCCTATTATAATTCCTGATAATCTAATGATATTGGCGAGAGATACTTTCTTGATCACTTAGCTGCTTTGTGTTCATTTAAATAATAGGCGATTAAACAATGAGCAGTATCAAATTGAGACTAATTTTCCCAGAACTAAAATTCCCCACAGGACAATTTCAACATGTACCACAATCATTTCCAGATGTATTGTACTCTCTTGATAAATTACACAGCGTTTTTTATTCCAATAGGCAGCTAGTAACAAATGACAAAAACATTAATATATTCATATGTACAATGCTGCATATCAGTACTTCAGTACATTGTATGATTTTGCAGGTTTGGTTGGTGCACTTTAGAAATATATTCATTTATTATAATTTTTATCATTTCTTCAATGTTCAAAGAGACTGAAAGCTTGCAAGATGTTCAATTATAACAATATTTTGAAATTCTTTGTCCAAAATGTGTTTTCAGATCAATGACCTTTCACAAAATTTGACTATCTCCCAGTTTGTACTATTACTATATAAAGGTTAATAGCAGATGAGAATAAAATAAGATTTCCTACATACATGTTCCTGAATCCAAAGTATAATCCAGCAAACCCTGTAATATAGGTAATATAGTAGTAAAGATACTGCTCAATTTATAACAGTTCATTTAGTGACCATTCAAAGTTACAATGGCACTGAAAAAAGTGATTTAGGACCGTTTTTCACAGTTACAAGCTTTGCAGCATCCCCCTGACAATGTGGTCAAAATTCAGATGCTTTGCAATTGATTCATACTTACGATGGTCGCAATCTCCCGAGTCATGTGATCTTCTTTTGCAACTTTTTGACATGCAAAGTCAATGGGAAAGCCAGATTCACTTAACAACCAGATTACTAATTTATCAATTGCAGTGATTTTCTCAACAACTGTGGCAAAGAATGTTGTAAAATGGGGCAAAACTCACTCAACAAATTTCTCACTTAACAACAGAAATTTTGGGTTCAATTGTGGTCATAAGTGAAGGACTACCTGTACTGGTAATTTTAGTCCAGAATCACATGGCCTGGAAGCTATTCTTCTGAATTTAAGGCAAGAATTCTTCTCATCTCTCTGGAGATGATGAAACTTGAATTGAGGACCTACTGCAGATTAAATATATGCTTTCCCATGAAAGTACTGATTTTATTGTTTGTTTGATGGAACTTCTAATAAAAAGCAAATCAACTTCCTGTGGCAGCAGTAGTCAGTGAGATGTATTAGAAAGAGCATAACAGCATCAGAGGCCTTGTTATTTAGACTACCGGTAATATTTAAACACTGGTTTTAAATAAATATATTGTTCTTCATCAAAAGCTATCTTCTGAATTTTTTAGGAGACATTAGTTTCATTTTTCAAATTTAAGTAACTGTTTACTTTCTACTCATATTGCCGGCTATTCATAGCCCTTCCAGCCATGCTATTTTTATAATTCAGAAAGGGGGCTATGAATAAGGGAGTTTTTGGCAAGAGGGAAACCTGCAATTAGCAATGAAATGGAAGTGCCATTAATGCAGAACATGTGTTCTGAGTTCACCATTTAAGATCTTATAAGAGAAAAAAAACCATTTTATTCTGAAAGTAGATGATTTAAAAATATTTCTTTCTCAAAAATACTTTGTTCAATTTTCAAGATAATCTTCCTACTTTTATTGTCTTTTAAAGTAGCTACTCTCTCTAGGACGGGTCAATCCTAGAAGAGATCAACCCTGACTTCTCTTTAGAAGGCCAGATCCTGAAAATGAAACTCAAATACTTACTATTGGCTACCTAATGAGAAGGAAGGACTCACTGGAGAAGAGCCTAATGCTGGGAACATTTGAGGGCAAAAGAAGAATGGGACGACAGAGAATTAGGTTGCTGGATGAAGTCACTGAAGCTGTCAGCATGCGCTTAAATGGACTCCGCAGGATGGTAGAGGACAGGAAGGCCTGAAGGAGCGTTGTCGCGATGGATCAAACACGACTTCACGACTAACAACAACAACAACAACTCTCTCTAAATCCACTTGCACCTTAACTGGCTGTAATATTTTGTTTTTTTTCTTATTGATGCTTCCTAGCACATCCTTTATTTAAATAAAATAAAATGGCTTTCAAAAGATTAAATAGTACTTTCATTTTTTTTCCAGGGACTAAATACGGTAGGCATAATTCACACAGTACTTCTCTTATATCGCAGTGATTGGAATTTGCAGCCAAGATAATGTAATTTAATACTTAAACAATTTTTTCAACAGTTAACAATATGTAGAATGAAATCCCACAGACAGACACTTCACTTAATCATTTGTCATTTAAGAAAAATAATTGTCAAACTGCAAATATTTACTGATCATACATTCACAACCAATCTTAGTTTGAGAAACAGAGAGAAGGTTATTGTATCTACAAATGAAGCTCCTTAAGGAAAGACACAGATTATTATGAAATACTATACAATTTAATAAAACCTCTTTGATCATATTCTATTTCTTCCAAAAGCCTAGATCAGTGGTTCCCAAACTTTTTCAGTCTACTGCCCCCTTGGTGCTACAAACTCATCCTCAGTGCCCCCCACCCCCACCCCTATAAATAGCATTGTTCGGAATAGCAGTTTGAATGACCCACTAAGGAAGATAGTAACAGTAAAATTCAAAACTGTAACAATTAATTGCACATTTATTCAAAATCCAATTTAAAAATCTTTTGTTAATTCAACAAAATTATTGAACATGATCCAGTGATACCATCCCCTTGCCTCTTAGTGCCCCCCTGCCGCCCCCCTTGCCTCTTAGTGCCCCCCAAGTCATCCCCCCCCCCAGGGGGCAGTACCACCCACTTTGGGAACCACTGGCCTAGATCATCTACAATATATGAGTTACATTGGGTGAAGAATACATCCTTATCCCAGAAATTTTTAAACAATTCATTTTGTATACTATTTAACTAATTATTAAAATTAGTAATTATTAAAACAGACACATCAAATACTAGTCATTAGAATCTTCCTCAACAGAACGGCATACTGCTTAGGCTATTAGAAAACTTGGCAGCCACTCAAAACCTACAATAGCTTCTAATTAATTGATCTCACCTCTAATCTGCTATTGTTCACCCAATGCTGATCATTTGTTTGGCCTACGGATCCTATTGCCCCTTTCATTTGATTGTATTTGTTACTGTACCCTTTCTATCTCTTTCAATTAAGTACAGGTTAAGTGGTTCAACCACAAGAGAATAGGAGATAATGGCACCAATCAAAGTAATCTCTTTAATTTGCTAAAAGGATTACAAGGAAACTCCAGCCAAAGTGAAGTCATTGCCATTGGCCTTCGCTTGAACCATACACAAAGAGTATTAACCTATGAAGTGCCAAACCTAATACTTCAGTACTATTTATTCCATCTGGTACATCCGTACCACAGATTTGGCCATTATATAGGTATTCTCTTTCTGAAGAACAACCATTGCTGGGAACTGCCCAACTCAGCTACATATCTTTGCTTTCAAAAGTTAACATTTTGGTATATCTGGGTAAAGCATTCAAAAACATGGCACAGCTCAAATCAGAACAAGTAGAATTATAATCTCTTTAAGGACAAGCTTAGAATAAACCCCATTTTTCATATTTATAGTATAAATTCAAATTAAAGTTCGTAGACATTCTTACTTTTGCTGATTAAATTAAAATGCTAACAATAAACATGCTTTGTCCTTAAAATGGTTTGCAGACTTTTCTTTCCCTCCCAATCCTTTTCTAAAGTATCCAGAACTAGGCAAGCAGCCAAGAGAACTACATGTTCAGTATGTTCTTCACTGATCAATCAAATAGTGGTTTTATAAATGGGAACTGCATAAGACCAGCAGTTATTTTATTTTATCATTAGACAACAAACAGGGACCTAGGAAAAAATGGGATAAATGCACAAAAATTACTACTATTTATTATCAAAGATTTTTTTTCAGACACAAGACTCATGTTTAATTAAAAGATACATTTGAAGATCCACTGTTTAATTCACTACCATTGATTTATACAGGTAATAATTGCTGTTGTTGAATCTCAGCTAAAATCAACCTAACAGAGCATTTTTCTCCAAGATGGGGATTTACAGATGTTGGGCACTAGGTCTCTTATTCTTTAAGCAGCAGGGATATTGCTTAAGAAATTACTAGAGTTGCATTTAATCCATATCTGCTGAATAACCTCACTGCTGCTGAATTCTGCACAAATCTTAACTGAGAAGACAAGTTTGAATATGCATTTTACTGAGGAAGGAGAAAATGAAAAAGTATCAAAACCCTGTGAAAATATATACATTCACTCTTGAAATGACTGTGTCTTTCACACAATCCTTGCCAAAAAGGACTGTACTTTCACCACAATGTCCATCCAGGTCCTTGTAAATATGATAAAAAAACTTTCATTGTATATTGGATGATAGAAGAGTAAAGTGCATTTATTCTCTTTAAAAAGAAGTAGGGGAAACATATAATAACAACTGGCACAAACATTCTGACACAAATCTGTCACTGCTTATGTCTAAATGTGGCAAGTTGCTAATAATAATGTATGCAAAACACATTTTCCCTCTCTTGGTAATGCATATCATCTTTGCCAAATAATAGAATTATGAAAGAAAACTAATAATCTATTTCAAAATGCTTCATTTAAAACTAGTTGTTACAATATGAAATTGTTTATTAATGTTCAACAAAGGACATTTAGAACTGCAAATCACATTCAGGGGTACCTTCGTATCATCCTTAATTGGTTCCAGGAAGTGCAATGAGTACCAAAAACAATGAGTACCTAACAAATTTTCCCCATAAGAAGTAATGTAGTGAATCCAATCCAGTTGATATCAATAAGTTCTAGCTTGTTCATTGAGTACCAAACAAATGATGAGACAAAATTTTCAATCAAAATATGTTGAGTGTCAAATTTGATGAGTTTCAAAGCAGCTGAATACCAAGGCACCACTGTATATAGTTCCATATTATGACTGAAATGTAATTTACACATAAAACATTTTTCAAAGAACGTCTAACAATTATAGGAGTTAACTGAACTATTCATATGGGACCATTTAGAAATATGCAATAAAGCAATAATTTTCCTAGAATCAGATGCATGTTTCTATAATGGCAACTGCTCAGTTGTTTAAATCTTTATCGTTTGTCATCTAATTTTAATTCCTTTAAAAGGAGCACATAGTGAAGATGTTTCATATTATTATGCTTACACAAGTCCAAACCTACAAGATTTGCAAAACAAAAGAAGCAAACTTGCTTGTATCACATGTTTTGTTTATATTATTGCTTTCGTTTATAGCATTGGCGATGCTATGCTGACTTGTTTTTGAATGCTGGAAAAGATTCTGGGAATGGAGGTTAAGTCTGAGGCTCTAAGTAATGGGAAGAGAGCAAAAAATGGAAAGATATGCATTGGAATCACCAGCTAGCCCTTTTCTGGTTAGTTGATCAAAATGTATCAATCAAGATTTATGTACAAAAGCAAAATACTCAACATGCAGTTATTTTTAACTTTGATATGACTATATGCTCTTTGATCATCATTTGCCTGAATCCTTATGTCACACAAAAATAAAATGCATACACATATATTTTTAAGATGATTCTATGGAAAGATTTTTCTGGTCACATGACTGGTGAACAAGTAAAGGCATTGGCTGATCTGGATCATTGTAGTGCTTGAGTCTAGGTGACATGGATGAATTAATTCTTATATAAATAACTAACTAACTTTATTGTCATTGTACGTGTATACACAGTATACCCATACAATAAAATTCACTTAACACCCAAAGACCAGGTCCCCAAACACACTCCCACTCACCACAATTCTCCACCTCTAAACCACCCAAACATCCACACAACAGACCAGCTCACAGATGGCGGCCCTTTAGTTCATTGTTGAGTGCAATTATAGCTCTGGGATAAAAACTATTCAGAAAACATGTGGTCCGAGTTTTAATTGTTCTGTATCTTCTGCTAGAAGGCAACAATCCAAAAAGATTGTAAGCAGGATGGGAAGAGTCTCTGAGAATGTTATGCAACTTTCTCAAACAGTGACATTTGAATATGTCATCCAGAACTGGTAGCTGGAGTCCAATGATATTCTGGGCAGTTTTAATGATTATCTGTAGAGCATTTTTGTCCGCTACAGAGCTGCTCCCATACCATGCAAGAATGCCTTATGTCAGGACACTCTTAATGGTGCTGTGATAGTAGGACAGAAGTAGATGCAGAGATAGATTTATCTTCCTGAGCATTCTCAGGAAGTACAGCCTCTTCTGTGCCTTCTTCACAAGCATGTTAGCATTCATGGTTCATGAGAGGTCCTCCAAGATATAAATGCCCAGAAATTTAAAACTACCACCCTCTCCACCTTCTCACCAATAATGTACAATGGTAAATGTACATTTCTCTTCTTCCTGAAGTCAATTATAAGTTCTTTAGTTTTTGTGGTGTTAAGTGTGAGATTATTTTCATTACACCACAATGTCAGCCCTTGTACTTCCTTCCTGTAAGCAGACTCATTGTTCTTATTAATGAGCCCCACCACTGTTGTGTCATCCGCAAATTTAATAATTGTGTTGGTGTTATACAATGGGATGCAGTCATATGTGTACAAGGAATAAAGGAAAGGGCTTAGCACACAACCCTGAGGTGCTCCTGTGCTTAGTATCAGAGTAGAGGAATGGTGAGATCCCATCCTTACTGACTGTGGCCTATCTGTCAGAAAATCCCTTATCCACAAACAAATCCTCTGATTTATACCCAAATTGGATATTTTAAAAAACAACCTGAAGACCGAAGCAATGCTGTAGGTGCTACTAGGAAATAATTCTACAAACCACGATTGCACATATGTATTGGACAAAGAACTAAAATGGTATTTTAAGGAGAAAGTTCAGGCCTAGACTTAGGGAGAGGGAAACAGTAGTAATAGCATTTAGACTTATATACTGCTTCATATAACAGGATCCGTACCCAACATGGTGTCTGCCAGGATTCATTGTTTAAGTGGGGTCTACCCCTCAGTGTGACTGCGGTGTCACACCTCAGTGTCTACCCCTTTATTCATGCAATATGGTCTTTTCTCTATTTCAATTGCCTCTCTGATTATTCTGCCATTGAGATGTTCTATTTTTGCAACTGGTTTTGTGTTATTAAAATTAATATTATGTCCTGTTGTATTTATGTGTTGAACTAATGATGATGTGTGTTCTTGCTTTTGTATTGAGTTTTTGTATTCCTCGATGTGCACACTCATTCTTCTGTTGGTCTGTCCAATGTATGTTGATGGGCAGGAAGCACATGGGATTTCGTATATGCCTTGGTTTTCTAATTCTATTTTGTCCTTAGGGTTTCTCAGAATGGACGATATCTTTCTATCTGTGCAAAATATGGTTTTGATGGTGTGTCTATGTAGTACTTTGCTAATTTTATCTGTTGTTCCCCTTATATAGGGCAAGATGGCTTTCCCATTGTTTTGTTCCTCTTGTTGTTTTTTCTTCTGTCTAGGTGTTGCATGTTGGATCATACTGATGATTTTATTTCTACAGAACCCATTTGATGTCAGTACGTTAGTTAGTGTATATAATTCTGTTTGTAAATGTGCTTCATCAGCCAGACGTTTAGTTCTTGTGGTTAATGTTTTGGCAACAGAGTTTATTTGTGCTGGATGGTGGTGTGATTTGGTGTTGAGATAGCGGTTCGTATGTGTCTTCTTTTGATAGATGGTATGTCCTAAGGTGCCATCAGATTTTTTATAAATTAATACATTGAGGAAAGGTAACTGGTTTTCTGATTCTATCTCCATGGTGAACTTTATTTTGGGATGGAGGCTGTTCAAATATACTAAGAAGTTTTCCAGTTTATCTCTTCCATGTGGCCAGATCACAAAAGTGTCATCAACATATCTGAGCCATAATTTTGCTTTGTTAACAGTTTTTTCTAAAGCATTGGATTCGAAATCTTCCATGAAAAGATTAGCGATGACTGGTGATAATGGTGATCCCATTGGTGCACCTTCTACTTGTTTATATCTCTGTTCTCTGTGTATGAAATATGTGTTGGATAAACAATGTTCTGTTAAATCTGTGATATGTTTCGGTAGTTGATATTTGTTTTTAATTGATGACAGGGCTTCTTTGACAGGTATTTGTGTGAATAGTGATACAACATCGAAGCTTACAAGAAGGTCATTTTCTTTTATGTGTTGCTTTTTTATTATTTGTATGAAATGGTATGAGTTCTATACATATGAAGCAGCAGATTCTGCGTAAGGTTGCAGATGTTTTGCTAAATATCTGGCTAGATTTTGTAACGGTGAGCCTATGGAACTTACTATGGGTCTGAGAGGTATTCCATCTTTGTGTATTTTTGGGAGGCCATACAGTTTTGGGCATTTTGATGATTTTTCTCTGGGAATAATTGTTTGTTGGATTTCTTTACTTATAGTACTTGATTTTATCTTTATCTTCGTAGTTTTTTCTAGATATGTTGTTGGGTCTGTGTTTATGGGTTTATATGTGGCGTCTTGAAGTAAGTCAGACAGTTTCTTTTCATAGTCCACTTCTACTCTTCGCTTCTACTCTTTTAGGGATATATCCCCAATTACACGGGAAGAAACCCGAAATATTAACTACACACACACACACACACACACGTGTGTGTATATATATATTCTTCTTTTTACATATTTCTATATACATTTATATATCTCCATATCTTTATATGACTTAGATATATTTATATACATTTATATATTCATATAATACATATAGCTTCAATTTAAATTTGTGACATCTTTCTCATTAATTTCCTGCTTGGTGTTAGTACTACGAAACAAGTTGCTTATTTAAGATAAGTTACACATTCTAACTGTGATATAAATGGGAAATAGAACACTAATTTACTAATAATAATTTGATAATCATTGTACTTAATCACCTGTGAATATAACCAAACTAATTATAAATTAATTACAAATTAATTATTATTATTATAAATTAAGCATTTATAGTTATAGATATTGATTGATTGACTGATATAGATTGATAAGTAAAACTACTTAATATCTGAAGGTTATATATATATATATTTAAAAAAGAACATTTTCTGTAACATAAGAAATAAGACAACATTGGATAAAGAGAAGAGGTAGTCAGTGAATGATAATTTGGAGGAATATTGAAAGAATAGTAAGAGACCAAAAAAAGGTCTTGAGAGAAATGACAAGTCTTTCATCAATGGTATTAAAAACAGGAAAGAAGACTACCTCAAACCCTACGATAACTATGACTTCACCAGCAACACAGAGATCGACAGAAGGGTTGTCTAAAACAGAAAAATCTATGGTGATACCGACTGCAAGCCATGCAATCGACCCTGACACTAATCCAAGACACTATGCTGAAGATGCAAGAAAAGATGTCTAACAACCACGAAGAGTTAAAGACGGATATCCAAGTCTTAGATCATAAGATGAATGAGATACAAGAATCAATACATAACAATGAACAAAGGATAAAAAAGGTGGGAACCAGGATGGAACAAAATGAGAAGAATTTGGATTCAATAGATCAGAAACTGATGGTGCAAAATAGAGAGCTAGTAGACTCGATAATTCAGTTAGAGATGGATAGAGCATCTTTCTACTTACATTTTCAAAACACAGTAGAAGATAAAGAGGAAGACCTGGGACAAGTGATGGTTGAATTGATCACAGAAATATTACAACAAGATAAGCAGAATATAATTAAAGAATTAGATGAAGTCTATAGAATGCAGACCAATTACGCTAGAAGGAATAGACTACCCAGGGAAGTGCATATCAGATTCGCGAGGAAAAAAGAGAAGGATATATTGTACAACATGGCGAGAGAAGAACCGGTGATGTATAGAGGGAAAGAGGTAATAATCTTGAAACAGGTTCCCAGGAGAGTGAGGGAAGTGTGAAGGGACTCTCAATTTTTAGCTGTACAATTAAATAAAAGGAACATCCTGTTTAGATGGATTCTGCCGGAAGATATGTTAATTACCTGCAGGGGAAGAAAATTAAAATAGATAGTTTAATAGCTGCACAAGACTTCCTTGACCAATTGAGAGGAACGGAGGAGAAACAAAGCAGCAAGGAAGAAATAGAAGCAATAGCACCAGAAGAGGAAACCCTCTACCAACGGAACACCAAAGAAGGAACCCCGGAGAAGAAGGAGATAGAAGAAAAGGAAAGCAAAGAGACAAAAGGGAAGAAACTAAGACCTCAAAGAACCACAGCCGAGCAAGAAAATTAGAAATGGAGGATTGGAAACTAACATCAATTAATGTTAATGGACTAAATGATAGTAGAAAGAGAAAACAAATACTCACAAAATTAGTTAAGCAGAATGCCAACATAATATGTCTTCAGGAAGTTCATATAAGAAAAAAAGATGAAAATATGTAGAATATAAGAAATTTGGAAAAGCCTTTACCTCACTAGCGGGGGGAAAAAAGAGGGGAGTAGTAATATACGTTAAAAAAGGGATTGTTAAAATATAATGATACTAAGGGGAGAACATTAATGATTGAGATAAAGAGAGGGAACTCTCCAATATTATTGGTAGCTATATATGCCCCAAACAAAAAGCAGGGGGAATATTTTAGAAAACTCCATGAGCAAATAAGTAGAATGGAACATAGTAACATCTGTATAATAGGAGATTTCAATGGGATAGTAGATTCTGATAAGGACCATAAGAGCGGTAAAGACAAAAAAAGGGGGGGGGGGACAAACTACCAAGAACATTTTTTGATTTAACGGACAAATTAAACTTACTAGATATTTGGCAGACTTTGCATCCGAATAATAAACAATATACCTTCTACTCGAATCCCCAAAAATCGTGGTCAAGAATCGATATGATATGGGTTAGTAGGAATTTCAGAATGGAAATAGAATCTGCAGAAATAACACAAATATATGGGCAGACCATAACCCTTTAGAAATAATGTGGAAAAACTCACAGAGGAAGAAACGGAAGAGATGGAGGCTAAATATGCAACTTTTGAGGGACAAAGAATATATAGAAGAAGTCAAGGGAGAATTAAAATTATTTTTTAAGGAAAATGAAAATCAAGAAACACCCTGAGTAATTATATGGGACACGATGAAGGCATATTTAAGAGGGTTGGCAATATCAGATAGTGCATATAAAAACAAAGAAAAAAGAAAGGTACAGAAGGAATATTTAGAGAAACTGGGGGAGGCAGAAAGAGAATTGCAGTAAAACCCGGGAGACAAGGCGGCAAAAGAAAGTTGGATGATGACAAACTGAATATTTTAGATCAGGAAGAATTGGCATACAAAATAAAAAGATCAAAACAATACTACTTTGACTTCCGGTTTGCTGCTGGCCGCCGCCAGACGTTCCTCTGGGATCGTCAGCTCCCTCTGCCTGTATAGAGCCGCCGTTACAGCGGATGGCGGCTCGAAAAAACTCCGTTTCCAAGAGGAAACGGAGAGAGAGCCGGCAGGGGTGGGTAGAACTCCCCGCAGAGTCCCAAAAGTTTTTTTTTTAACTTTTGGGACGGAGCGGATGAGAAGCCCCATATCCCCTGCCGCTGCTCCGGGCTTTGGGAGACCTCTGCCTATGCAGAGCCAGGCGTCAAGAGCAAGCCTGTGAATCTAAAAGAATAATTAAAGAAATGAAGAACTGGACCCTTAATACTGAACCGCAAGTATCTCACCCTTTCAAAAACTATTTAAAAGAAAAGAGCAGAGGAAAAGAGGGAAAAAGAGCCTTCTAAAATGGCGTCTGCTGTGGCTGGAGAAGGGCTAAAAGGGAAAGTCCTTCCGTTTTTCATTATTACAATGTAGCAGAATAAATATCATTGGCTACATTTCTAGAGAAACCTCGCTCCTGTGCTGCTCAGAAGTTTTTTTTTAATGAGGGAAAGTCTTTTTGTTTTCTATTTCTTCTCTTATTTTTGCTAAATCTTGTCTGTGTGGGAAATGGCATCAGGACTTATACAGCTGGACAAACAGGGGGGGGGAATTTCCCCCCTTAAGAAATTGCGCCAACAAATTTCAACTCTCCAGCGTCAGAAACCCGATTTTAATATATTAGAATTTATCCTTGAAGAGATTGTAAGAAGGGATGAGATTGTGAATCAGCAACTTGAAAAATTTAAGCAGGAAATTAAAGAAATTGGTGAATTGGTGAAATCAGAGTCTGACTTCTTGAATAAAAAGATTTCAAAAGTTGCTAATGGTTTATCAGGCTTTCTGATTCGGATGGAGGCAAAGACTGAATTATTAGAGACTAAAATGAAGGAAATCGAGGAGAATTTGGATGACATGACTCAAAAAATTAAAAAGGATTTGATAAACATTCAGGATAATAGCTTGGAAGACAAATCTAAAATGGAGACTGACCAAAAGATTGGTAATGAGGAAAATGTACAACAGAGGATTGAAAGAGAAGTTTTAATGATTCAATATAATTTTACAGAATATGCAATTAGATTGAGAGGTCTGCAGGAAAATAATAGAGATGATTTAAGGAAAGTATCTTCTGAAATTCTGGCTGGGATCTTAAAGGTTCAACCTGATGAAGTGTATTGCAGGATTGATAGAATTTATAGAATAAAATCCTGGTGGGCAAAGCAAAGGCAACTGCCTAGAGATGTGGTGATCTATTTTACAGATAAAGAAATTAGGAATAATATTGTGCAGAACTCTTTTAATTCCAATTTGCAATTTCATGGAAGAAAGATTTGGATTTTCAAGGAGCTCCCGCCCAAGATGTTAATGGAGAGGAAGAAATTTGGCTTTTTAGTGACTGAATTAAAAAAAAGAAATATCCTATTCAGGTGGGACATCCCAGTTGGTTTAATATTGAGATATCAAGGCGTAAGATATCAATTGCACACTGTCGAAAAAGCGGAAGATTTTTATCAAAAAATTCTAAAAATGAATTTAACACCTTTAGGCATAATACAGGATAAGCAAAAGGAGTTGGAAATAAAAGGAAAACATCAAATTACAGAGGCTGTGATGGATAAATTGTCTTTGGACTCCTTGGAGACCCCAGCTGGACTGTTTATAAATAAGAGAGCAGTGTCATCCGAACCCAAGGTGATGAATCATCAAGTCACAGACAAGTGCGCAAATCAACCAGTTGATATACAAGTGATGGAGAAGAAAGATGAGATGATAAAATTAACCCAACAAGAACAATCCACAAAGCAGAATGAAAATCAACCAGCAGATATACAATTGGTAAGCAAGAAAAGAGGATGGAAATTCAACCCGAAAAAGAAAAAGAAAAGAAACAGATCTTATAGAAACAGCAATTTCCAAACTAAGCAACAGTGAAGCCAGGCGCTTTAAAAAATGAATGAATATTAGAAAAGACAGTGGTGGCGAACAATTGTCTGATACTATCCTGAGGATTGTGGCAGATCTCTGCAAGGCCATGATTTTGGGAAGTGGAAAGAGCCTCACTTTGTTGGATTTGAATCATCTAATTTTTTCTTATTTACCTTTTTTTTCTCTTGGAAATATATTATAACTATTTTGAGTTATAAGGCAGGAGAGTTTTGCCGGGGCATGCAGAAGATCTGGATGTTACTCAGTAGGATGACGGGAATTAACAATCCTGATGAATACCACAACTATAACCATACGGATATATTCATAATTATAATGTCACTCGGGTGGTTGTTTTTACTTTTATACAGGTGTGAGGATATCTACTACTGATGGGGGCAGAAGATGACTGAAGATTTTGAACAAACTGTTGCACCAGCATGTTATTTTACCCTATTATGGGTGATGGATTTAACAATCTAGTGGAAAGACATCAAAGAAGATATTATATGGATCATAAACTTAAAGTTATTGTCTTTTCTCTTTTTACATAATGAAATGCATATATAGATATGTGTATATCTTAGTAAAGTGGGCAGTTGATTATATTTAGAATCGTATTGCATGATTTTGTAGGAATTGAAGGGCTGAAAGAGGTTAGTTTACTGATTGTTATAAAATGGGATGCATATATAGATATGTGTATATTCTAGTAAAGTGGGTAGTGGATTATATTTAGAATTGTATTGTCTGATTTCAAGTCATATATTTAGAGGAGTGGAGGAAGTGGACAGAATTGAATAAATTTGGTTGCAGGGAGAAGGCCGATTTAAAATGTTATATTAATATATATAAAAGATTAAAGGTTAATTTGTAATAATACTCAATAAGTATAGGGGAGGAGAAAAAGGGCAGATTACCGTAAAAATGGGAGTTATAAGATTAACAAGTTAAGGGTCAGTATTCCGAGAAGGGATTAAGGGAAAGGGAAGATATTATGTATGTAACTAGTTATGAAATAGCCTATTGTTGTGAAGAAGTCACAGGGGGGGTTGGGTGGAAAGGGTGGGTTAGGGAAGAGGGGGGGGGGAAAGGGGGAAAAACTTGTATTTGAAAACTTTTTCAATAAAAAAAAACAAAACAAAAAACAATACTACTTTGAAAATGCTTATAAACCAGGTAGATGGCTGTCTTATAAATTAAAGAAGGAGAACGAAAAAGGGATCATCTATCAATTGGAAGACACGAAGGGAAGTGTATTAAATAAAGAAGAGGACAAGTTCGAAATTGCTCGGGAATATTATATAAACAAGAAGTTCCAAGAGAGAAAATCGAACAATACCTGGCAAACGAAGAACTTCCATTGATAGGAGAGAAAGAGAGGGGAATGTTGAACAGAGAGATTACAATAGAGGAATTAAAGATAGCAATTTCAAAACTTAAAAATAATAAATCACCAGGTCCGGATGGTTTCCCAGGAGAACTGTATAAAAATTTGGAGGAAATATTGTTACCGAAATTATTGGAAATTTGTAATGAGGCGCTGATGGACTCTAAAATTCCAGATTCTTGGAGAGAAGCATACATCACACTACTGCCAAAAGAAGGTACCGATCCAAAACAAATACAAAATTATAGGCCAATTTCCCCTTTAAATTCAGATTATAAAATTTTTATGAGCATAATGGCAGAAAGAAGAAAATACTAAATACCTTGATACATATGGATCAAAATGGATTTCTCCCTGGAAGGCAAATAAGAAATAATATAAGAATAATGATTGATATCTTAGAATATTACGAAGTGCACTCGGATAAACAGATGGCACTAGTCTTTTTAGATGCCCAGAAAGCGTTTGACAATTTAAATTGGGAATTTATGGTCAAACAAATTAAGAAAATGGAATTTGGACAAAATTTTGAGAGAGTGATAAAAACAATTTATAACAAACAAAGGGCGAATATATTAGTAAATGGGGATATGACCAAAACATTTCAGATTAGGAAGTGGGTAAGACAAGGATGCCCTATGTCGCCATTACTGTTTATATTGGCCTTACAAACTTTGTTAAGAGGAATTAGGAATAATGATGAAATAAAGGGATTGAAGATTAGGAAAGAGATACATAAAACACAGGCATTTGCGGACGATGTATTTGTGATTATGGAGGAACCACTAGAAACAGGACAAAAAATTCTGGAAGAATCAGGTAGATACAGAGAAGTGTCTGGATTTAAATTAAATAAAATCAAAACTAAAGTGTTGGCCAAAAATGTGATGGAAGTGCAAAAGAAAGAAATAGAAAAAACGTTGGGTTTGCAAATTGTTAAAAAAATAAAATATTTAGGAGTCTGGATAACACCAAGATGCTCAGCTTTAGAGACTTCCGCTGGCTCCGCTGACGACGAGGATGGTCTCCATAGACCGCCAGCCACCCGATCTGTTAAAACCGCCCTGACAGCGCTAAACTGCTGTCCGGCGGTTTGAAAAAACTCCCCTTCGGGCAAAGAAGGAGAGGAGAGTCGGAGGGGGTGGGTAGAGCTCCCCGAAAGTCACTGGATTAATTCCAGGGATTCGGAGGGTGAGAGCTCCCCAGTTCACCCCTCCCATTGGTCCGGATCGCTGGTGCCTCTGTTAATCAGAGCAAGACGTCTGCGTCCAATTCTGCCGGCAAACAGTGAGTTCTAATGATTTCTAACAAGGCAGACAGAGCTGAAGCAAGAGTGCAAGCTTTTTAAAAGAAACAGAACTTAACTCCGTGAATACATTGTTGCAAACGGAGCTCTCTTGAGCTGGAGGCTGGAGAGGAAGCCTTTGTTATGGGCGGAAGGGAAAGTGAAAGTTAAAAGGAAACTGCTTGTTAAGAGCCCTCTGCCTGAAGAGAAAACTGCTGGGGACTGAGTATAGCTTGAAGAGAGGATTGTTTATTTTGAAAAAACTTTGAAACATACTTTGTAAGACTGTTTATAAGATTTTGTGGCTGCAAAAGGAAAAAACTCTTTTAAAATAAAATGGCTGCTAAACAACTAAAGCCACCAACTTCTAAAGGGGGAGGAGGTTCCCCTGTAGTGACTCAAAAACAACAACTTCCTGCTGATACACAGTCACAAGAACTTAAAGAATTTATAATGGGTGCCCTGAACAATCAGACAGAAATGATGAAAGAATTTTCAGAGGAGTTAAAGAAAATTAAAAGTGTGGTGGAGGAAAAACATGATGAAATAAGAGATGACATTGTTTATACAGTTTCAGGACTGGCTACTCATATGTTAAAGATTGAGGAGAGAGTACGGGAAATTGATGATGCTAATTTGGAGCTTGCAACTAAAGTAGGAGAGGTTATGATACAAACAGAGAAAGTGGATGATGAAATGGTTATGTTACAATACAGATCAATGGAATTTGCCCTCAGGCTGAGAGGTTTGAAAGAAAAGACTGGTGAAAATTTAAAAGATGTTTGTTCCAATGCTTTAGCAGAGCTGATTTCAGAAAGGCCAGAAGACGTGATAATTCAAATGGATAAAATTTACAGGGTTAATTCCTGGCTGGCAAAACAAAAGCAGCTACCAAGAGATGTGGTGATTTATTTCACAACAAGGAGAATTAGAAATGACATTCTGCAAGCTTCTTATAGAAACAAGATTAAAGTGGATGGACAAGAGCTGGTGGTCCTGAAAGAGCTTCCTCCTAAAATGTTAAGAGACAGAAAGCAGTTTGGTTTTTTGGTGAATGAACTAAGAAATCAGCAGCTCCAGTACAGATGGGATGTCCCCTTTGGGATAATAGTGACATATGCTGGGCAAAGACATCGCTTAAACACAGTTGGAAAGGCAAAAGATTTTTATGTCAATGTTTTAAAGGCTGGAAGGCCACCCTCATCAGGGGGTGCTAGAAAGCAATTGGAAACGACACAACAAGAGAAAGATGGAGTGCAACCACAAACTTACGCTCAAGCTCTAGCTGGAGGAGCTAAATTGGAAGAAGATTTACTGTTGAGTGGGGGTCCACCACCAACCCTTGAGTCGTTAACGATGATACAGCTGCCAAAAGATCAACGACTGACAAGAGCTACTTACAAACAACATCTGGCACGACAGCCTCAAGATTCAACCCAACAAGTTCAAAAAACACAAGCAGTGGGAGGAGCTAAGCCGAAGTCTAAAATGGCGGAGGAGGTTCAGCTGATGCTCTCAAATCTTGGAGCGCCAAGAGATGGCAAATAAATTCTTATCTTGGAATGTCAATGGTTTAAATTCTCCACAAAAAAGAAAGAAAATATTTCACTATTTGAAGCAATTTCAGAATGATGTTATTTGTTTGCAAGAAACGTATATTAAATCTTCAGATCAAAAGTATTTGATAAATTTGAAATTAGGTACACATTTTGTGGCATCAGCACCAGAGAAGAAAAATGGCCTAGTTATATACATTAAAAGAGGTTTAGTGGCTAATTTAATTGAGGCTGATACTCAAGGTAGATATATTGCAATTGAATTAACAACACAGAATGGGAAGCTGCTTGTAATTGGAGTATACGCACCTAATCAACAACAAGATAAATTTTATAAACTTTTACATACTAAAATATTACAATGGGATTATAGATCTTTACTTCTAATGGGTGATTGGAATGGGGTAATAAATACCCAGAAAGATAAAAAAAGTCTTTCCAAGATATCCATGCGTGCTAAGTTGCCTAAATCTTTTTTTGATATTCTGGAGGATATGGAGCTCAGAGATATTTGGAGAGAAAGGAATGTATCGGAAAGTGATTTTACTTTTTTTTCAGATAGGCATCAATCTTTCTCTAGGATTGATTTTATATTAACTACAAATGATCTTTTTTCTAGGGTGAAGAATACGAAGATATGTCCAAGATATTTAACTGATCATAGCCCGGTTTGGGTGGAATTAGAACAGGAAAGAGGGGAAAGGAGGTCTTGGAGGTTAAATGAGAATTTATTTAGATATGAAGATAACTTGTGTGAGTTTAAAAAACAAATGAAAGAATTTTTTGTTAACAATATGAATAAAGGAACCTCGATGGAGATGGTATGGGATGCGAGTAAGGCATATATGAGAGGAACATTAATTTTTTTGAACAATAAATATAGACTAAAACAACAAAACAGACGGAAAGAGATAGAGGAGGAAATTAAAAAGAAAGAACAATCGCTTATAACTAACCCGGGAGATAAAAAGGCAAAAGATATGATTAATATTTTAAGAGAGCAATTTAATATGTTATTGGCTGGGCAAGTAGCAACTAGCATACAATATGCCAGACATAATACATTTTGTAATGCTAATAAACCTGGGAGATGGTTGGCTTACACGATGAGGAAAAAACAAAAATCACGTGTTATAGACAAGATAGAATTTAGAGGTAAAGAAATTTATCAACAGAATTTAATAAAAAAGGCTTTTTTGGAGTTTTATACAAAGTTATATGCTAAAGATGTAATTCAAGATGTTGATATTGATAGATATTTAAAGATGGAGATTCCTGAATTAACACTGGAACAGAGAGAGAGATTGAATCAGCCAATAACTTCCGAGGAAATTGTTGGGGCAATTAAACAATTAAAAATAGGTAAGGCTCCAGGAACAGATGGACTAACAGCTGTCTATTATAAACATTTACAATCTGAAATGTTAGAACCACTCAAAATTTTATTTAATAAAATACAAGGAGGAGGAGGAGTACCACCTTCCTGGAAAACAGCTTTTGTCTCACTAATTCCAAAGGAGGACCAAAACTCCATTAAACCTGAGAATTTCAGGCCAATTTCACTTCTGAATACTGATTATAAGATTTTTGCTAAGATATTGGCTAATAGATTAATGCCAGTTATGCAACAAATAATTCATAATGATCAATCAGGGTTTATAAAAGGGAGACAAATGAGATATAATGTTAGACAAATTGTAAACTTACTGGAATACTTGGAAAAAAATAATCAAGTCCCTGCAGCGTTTATATTTTTGGATGCAGAGAAGGCATTTGATCGTTTGAACTGGCAATTTTTGTTTAAAATAATAGAGAAAATGCATTTTGGGGAATATTTTACACGATCAATTAGAGCGATATATCAGCAGCAAACAGCACAAATTATAGTTAATGGAGGTTTAACAGAGGCTTTTAAAATTGAGAAAGGAACAAGGCAGGGGTGTCCTCTGTCCCCACTATTATTTATTCTGACTTTGGAGGTACTATTGAACAAGATACGGGACTCAGAAAAATTGAAGGGTATTGTAATTAGACAACAAGATTATAGATTAAGAGCATTTGCAGATGATTTGGTTATTACCTTATCCCAACCTATAGAGTCGGTTCCATATATATTGGATATAATTGATCAATACGGGAAAGTATCAGGATTTAAAGTTAACTCACATAAGACAAAGATGATAGTTAAAAATATGACTATACTGGAAAGAGATAAACTAGCAAGATTAACAGATTTTGAAATAGTTAAAAAGGTTAAATATCTAGGGGTATACATAGCAGCTTCAAATACAAAATTATACAAAAACAATTATGAGGTTCTTTGGCAGAACGTACAGAAGGATATGGAAAATTGGAAAAAATTACAGTTGTCTTTATTGGGAAGAATTGCAGCAATTAAAATGAATGTCTTACCTAGATTTTTATTTTTGTTCCAAATGATACCTGTGCTTAAGAAAGATGAGAATCTGAAAGAATGGCAGAAAGGTGTTAATACTTTTATTTGGGCTGGGAAAAAACCCAGAATAAAAATGAAAATTATACAAGATACACGTGAAAGAGAGGGTCTCAAAATGCCTAATTTAAGATTATATTATGAAGCAGCGGTTTTATCACAAATTAGTGATTGGTTTAATTTAACTGAGGGGAGAATTTTGAATTTAGAAGGTTATGATTTGTTATATGGATGGCATGCCTATTTGTTATATGACAAAAAAGTGGATAAAGTATTTAAGGCTCATATATTAAGAAATGCTTTGTTGAGGGTTTGGAAAAAATATCAATATAAGTTAAATTATAAGATACCTGTATGGGCAAATCCTAGACATGCAATAGAAAATATAAGTATAGAACAAAAACAGGAGGTGATTATCTATAAAGAGCTTCTTATTATGGAAAGGGGGGTAATGTATTTGAAATCTTTAGATACACTGAGAGAAGAAGGTATAATTTATACATTGTTTCAGTACGGTCAACTTCAAGCTAGATGGAAGGAAGATCAAAAAACTGGCTTTGTGCAAAATGAGGAGAATTTGGTAAAACAAATTAGAGATCAAAAACAAATGCATATTAAAAGGTTGTATAATGCTTTATTGGAAATAGATTCTTAGACGGAATTGGTTAAAGACTGTATGATTAAATGGGCACAAAATTTTCAAGAGCCAGTAATGATGGAGACTTGGGAAAAGATTTGGATTAGAAATGTGAAATTTACACAAGCACAAAATTTAAGAGAAAATTTTTATAAAATGTTCTATAGATGGCACTTAGACCCCAAAAAATTATCATGTATGTATCCTAATGTGCAAGCTAAATGTTGGAGATGTGACTGTGATGATGCAACTTATTATCATATATGGTGGACTTGTAGAAAAATCAAAGCATTTTGGATAAAGATTTGATGGGTGATGCAGAATATTTTTAAAAAGAGACTGAAATTTACTCCACAGTTGTTCTTAATGGGTATAACTATGGACTGTACAGTTGCAGAGACTAAATTGATTTTGAACTTGATAACAGCAGCAAGATTGTTGGTAGCACAACACTGGAAGAAGGACTTTTTGTCTACTATTGATGATTGGATATTGAAAGTAACTAATTTAGCTGAAATGGCTAAAATTTCAGCATATCTGAAGGATCACACACAAGAAAGGTATATACAGGACTGGAGAAGATGGATTGATTATATACAAAATAAGTATCAGACCAAAAAATATCAAATAGCTTATGAATGATTTCTTTTATTTGTATAAGCGCTATATAAGTGATATTAGAAGTATTATGTTTAAGAAATAGGATTTTATATATGGGGGGTTAAGAATTTTTTTTTTTAGGGGGTGTTAGTTTGATGATTGGTTATGCAATTTAGTTTATTGTTAAAGGTCAATAGAAATACCTTGTGTTCTGCTCTGGGAAGTCGGGGAGGGGGAGGGGGGTTGGGAGGGAGGGTTGTGGGGAAATTGTGTTTGTTTTAAAACTTTTTCAATAAAAAAAAAAAGATGCTCAGCTTTAAAAGAGGATAATTATGTGCCCCTGATTTAAAAAATTAAACAGGATTTGGAAAGATGGGGAAACTGCAATTGTCACTTTTAGGCAGGATAGCTTCAATAAAGATAAATATCCTGCCCAAGTTGCTATATTTGTTCCAAACTGACCAGTTAATCTGGATAAAAAAAATTCTTGGAATTGAATAAATCTATTAGGAAATTTGTCTGGGGCTGGGGAGTGGGGAAACCTAGGATTTCATTTAGAATATTCCAGGGTAAAAGGAGTAAGGAGGGTTTCAGACTCCCATCTTGGGAAATATATTATAAGGCAGCCAATTTAACATGGATAAGGAAATGGGTCACCCTAGAAAACAAAAGGATTTTAACTTTGGAAGGGCATGACCTGCAGAGAGGGTGGCACGTGTACTTATGGGATAAAAATAGGGGAAAAAAAACATACTTTCACAGACACAAAATAAGGGACACATTAATACAAATTTGGACGGAGATTAGGCAAAAGCAATATATGAAAGTCCCGAAGTGGCTTTCCACAATGGAAGCCATGATATACTCCAACATGCTAGGAAGTGAAAAAATGTTTAGCTATAAGGATATTTTAGATAGCGGCGGAAATCTTAAATCCAATGATACACTGAGAGAACAAGGCATTAATATAGACTGGTGCCCATATTTACAAATCAAGTCCTGATATCAAAAAAGATAAGAAGGAATTCGGTATAGAGATGGGATCAAACGGATTTGATAAGATATTGATAGGAACAGAAAAAAAAATATTGGCCAAACTATACAATTACTTATTAGAATACGATAGGGCAAGGAGGTGGTTAAAGATCAAATGATTGCATGGGCAAAAAACATTGGGCATAGTATAAATTTGAATGATTGGGAAATAATTTGGAACAAGAATTACAAATTGACGAGAGTGTACAAAGAAAATCAATACAAAATGCTATACAGGTGGCATTTAGCCCCTACAAGGTTAGCAAAAATTTACCCAAATACAAATCCAAATTGCTGGAAATGTGGCCACCATCAGGGTACCTTCTTCTGTATGTGGTGGACATGCCCTGAAGCGATGAAATATTGGAAAAAAATTTGAAAATGGATACAAGAAATAATTGAGGAAAACATTGATTTAGCGCCTGAAACATTTCTCCTGGGAATACTAAAAAGGACATACGAAAAAAAAAAAGGAGGTACCTAATTATATATATTATTACCGCTGCCAGATTAATATATGCACAATATTGGAAAGAAAAGGGCCTATCACCAGAACAGCATATAATCAGAAAAGTATCTGAATGCACTGAGATGAGTAAACTAACATATGAGTTAAATGATGATGAAAATTTAGAGTACTATACGGTGTGGGAAGGGTGGTATAAGTGGATGGGAGATAAAATAAAAGAAGGAATAAGGGATGGTGCAACTACTAAAAGGAAGAAGTAATTTAAGAGACACCATGTATGTAATCTGTATATATGTATGAACACTGCTTAACCGATATCAGTGAATTGTAACATTATGTAATTTAATAAAAAATGGGGAAAAAAAAGATTTTGGTGATTAGAGAAGAAAGGTGAAAATTGTTTGTTCCAGGGGTTGACAGAGAGTGATCAATGAAATTGCCAAGATCATCCAGCTGGGTTTTTACCTAAGCTGGGCTTCACAGTCTCTCAGTTTCTAGACCGGTGCCTTAATCACTACATCAAACTATCTCGCTAATTTATACTATAGAATAATTAGTAATTCCTAATTATTCCTAGTTTCATAGATCTGAAGTTTCATAGATCTATGAAACTTCAGATCTATGAAACTTCAATCTTTTGTTAGTTTTGGTACCAATGGTATAACGTCACCATTGAAGAAATACAATTAGAAGAAAGATAGAATAGAAATGTAAATATATATACAACTAACTCCACATGGGCGGATAAATTTATAGAGGGAAATTTAAAGAGAAAGATATAATCTCATTATGTACTATATATATTAATAAGGGGGGAATTCTTAGGGGATGAAAATGAGGGGGGGAAATGGAAAAGAAAATTATTACAGTAAGATTAAGGGGAATAACTACAACTGTATTAATTGGAAAACTAATACGAAACAAATGCTTCAAAAGTTTAACTTACTTATACGTTGTTTGTTGTGTAAATGTTTTTATATGTGTTTTATATGTGTTTTAATAAAGCTTATATTTTTAAAATTAAAAAAAAGAAACTTCAGATCTATGAAACTTCAATCTTTTGTTAGTTTTCAAGTTACATCTTGGTAGCCATTTCTTTTCTTGGTCTACAGCTGTTGGAAAAATAGGTAAAATTATAAAAATATTGTGTATATTAATACATATGTACACCTACTTTTAAAAAATAACTGTAAAGTAAGAGACAATGATATAGCCACTGAGAATATCTCAGGAGAGACATAAAACTGTCAGGCAAGAAGAAAGTTTGCCACTGAAAGTCTCTTTATTGGAACAATGGAAAATGACATTCCTTCTTCTTCATTCTCTGTAATCAAAGGGAAGGAAAGGGAAGGGAAGGATGTTAAGAAAAAAGCAGAAATAAAGATCTTGAATTCACAGTATCTAATGCTCCACTGCTTCTGAATAGGTCATAAAACAATCCTTCGCCATTTCACCTTTCTTCTCTAATCACTATATCCAGCTAGATTTTGAATGAGGTGGTCTGCCATGAACACCACTTTAAATACTTCTCTTTCTACGTGTTATTAAAGTCTATTGCTGTATATTAACATGAATACTAATACACAGATCTGGTAAGTGATTTGTCTGAGTTTGTCTTACAGTGTTATATAAATCCAGCTATTGTTTTTTATACTGTCAATTACAGCTTTATGCAACATGGGAGCTAAGTGGCAAATTTTCTTTGTATGCTGATAGGTATGGGAATGAACATTTATATACAGCATTTATGATCAGCAAAGGGCGGCCAAAGCCAAAGGTAATAAGGACAAAGTTATAAAGCTATATGCATTTTTCCAACATGAAGGCTGGAAAGACAAAAAAAGGTAGTAAGAGGAGCAGTGTCAACATCTGAAAGAAGCTAACAGGAAGGGACATACTAAGATCATGTTTACCATAGTGAAAATGAAACAATCCAACTTTTCAGCATTTCAAGGAACTGTTAAAGGCCACAATGGGAATGTACCAAGTGATCAGCAGAAAATCAAGAATATGGAAACTCTACAGCAGTTTGACTTACTACCAAGATAACAACAATTACAATTCAACGAATAGAATAGAATTCTTCATTGGCCAAGTATGATTGGATACACAAGGAATTTGTCTTTGGTGCATATGCTCTCAGTGTACATAAAAAGACAAGATACATTCATCAAGAATCATATGATACAACACTTAATGATAGTCATAGGATACAAATAAAAAATCAAATCATACTAGGAAACAATCAATATAAATCATAAGGTTACAAGCAACAAAGTTACAGTCATAATGATCCACACATCTTGAAAAAAGAAATAAAATGGGCCATAGAGAAATTGCTGAACTTGGAAAGCCACAGATATTGATGGAAAACCTGTGAAATTATTAAGATCAGTACCAGTTAACATCACTGCTCTGTGTCAAGAGATATGGACTACATGTCAATGGCCTCAGGACTGGAAATTGTCTGTTTTTATTCAATTAGAAAGATGATGCCAGAAACTGCTCCAACTATTGCATCAATTTCTCATGCAAGTAAGATTATTTTAAAAATCATTAAACAGAAGTTATAGAATATAGAACATAATCGATCAAGAGTTACTTGATGCACAAGCTAGCTTTAGAAAGTTATTATACAGTATTTGAGATCACATTGCCAATATTAGATGGATTATGGAAAACGTATGTGAACATCAAAAGAATAATATGTATGTTTTACTGATTACAGAAAGGCTTTTGACTGTGTAGAATATAATAAGATATGGGTGGCTTTGCAGGATTTTTGTGTCTCAACCCATCTAATCAGACTTATCAGATCACTAAAACTGATCAGTTATTTATGGCAACAAAAATTGGTTTAGGATTAATAAGGGAGATCACTATTTTTTTCAATCCGTATATTGACATGATCATGCCGAAATTAGAACTGCCTGATGTTGGAATTGGAAGATTGGGGGAAGAACCATAAATAATTTGAATACACAGATGATACAACACTATTGACAGAAAATAAGGAAAACCTGGAAAAAAATGATTGGAAAATTAAGGACAAAAGTGAAAAGGTAGATTTGAGTCTTAATATCAGGAAAACAAAGATAATGACAACTAATGCAGATGGACATGAGAAGTTTAAAATTAACAAGGAGGAAAATGAATTTATTTTCCTTGGATAAAAAAATTGTTCACAAAGGCAATTCTACTCCTGAAATCAAACATAGGATAACTTTAGGCCACGTGGCAAGGGTTAACATGAATAAGATCTGGAAAATCAGGTTCGCCTGATTCGCCAGTTGCGTCCCTTTCTGGATTGGGACTCGTTAAATACGGTCACTCATGCCCTCGTCACTTCACGCCTGGACTACTGTAATGCTCTCTACATGGGGCTCCCCTTGAGGAGCACCCTGAGGCTCCAGCTGGTCCAGAATGCGGCTGCGCGGGTAGTTATGGGAGCAGCATGGCGCTCCCATGTGGCTCCCCTCCTGCGCAAGCTGCACTGGCTCCCTGTGGTCTTCTGGGTGCGCTTCAAGGTCTTAGTTACCACCTTTAGAGTGCTCCATGGCTTAGGACCGGGGTACTTACGAGACCACCTTCTGCCACCAATAGCCTCTCACCGCCCAGTATGCTCCCATAGAGAGGGGCTTCTCAAGGTCTCAGTGTCGACTGGCGGCCCCCAGGGGGAGAGCCTTTTCTGTGAGGGCACCCACCATCTGGAACGAGCTCCCCCCAGAGATACAGAAGATTCCGGATCTGCGCACTTTCCGCCATGCCCTCAAAACATTCCTGTTTCAGCAGGCTGGCCTGGCCTAACTTTCCCTTTATATTGCTTTTGATTTTATTTTAAACTGGAATGTCTTGAATTATCTAGGACCAGAGTGTTTGGTATATTTTAATTGATTTTTTTTAACGTTTGTATTACATGTATTTTTATCGTTCGCTGTTCACCGCCCTGAGTCCCTCAGGAATAGGGCGGTATATAAATTTAATAAATAAATAAATAAATAAAAGCAGAGATATTGATATAAATACAAAAAGGAGGCTAATTACAACAATAATATTCCTTATAAGGATGTATGAGTGTGAGAGTTGGACACTAAGAATGGCTGATCTAAGAAGAATTGATGCCTTTGAACTGTGTTGCTGGGGTAAATTATTGCATATAACATGGACAACCAGAATAACTAACAGAGAGGTACTAAATCATATAAAACCAGATAAAATCATATAAAACAAAAAACAACAACATATATTATTTGCATGTGTATATACAATACACACACATGCTAGCAATTTGACAGACTTTGTTTAATTGACAGAGATATCTGCAGTTTAATCATAATCTACCAAGGACTAATTTAGCACAATTTTATTAATTGGATGGCCAGAAAAAATATCAGATGTTGATTTACAGGAGAAAACTGTGAGAATATTCCTATTTTTAGCATGAAATAGCACAAAAAAAGTGCAAAAAAACCCAAATACTTGAATATGGCTAATGCTTAATACTGTTTTTCCTATTTGACTTCAGTTTTAAACTGAACTTTGAGAAAAGAAAATGATAATAGATATTTCACACATAAACATACAATTAGAAGACAAATAAAATCTTATGAATTCATTCTGTATTCAGATTTTTTAATGCAATGAAAAGAAAATGTGTGACAATTCTGTTAGATCAATACTTGAATTAATTTGATTCAATTATTGATTTTTAGTGTTAAAGTTGGAACTGAAAGCAGAAGCTGGTTCAACCTAGTTTATAACTGAATTAGTTCATGCCTGAGCAGATGCAGTTGATTATAAAAAATATTGCTGGAGAATCCCATATCCCGACTATAAAGTTTTTATGGTCCTTTCTTGGCAACCAGGTGATGTAATTTCAGAGCCCAGGAACCTTCTTGAATAGATAGGATATATTGAAATAAAGATAGATATATTGAATAGATAGGATCAGAATCCTTCATTTCCCCTTTTATTTTTATTTTAAGTTAAAGGTAAAGGTTCCCCTCACACAGATGTGCTAGTCGTTCCTGACTCTAGGGGGCAGTGCTCATCTCCGTTTCAAAGCCGAAGAGCCAGCGCTGTCCGAAGACGTCTCCATGGTCATGTGGCTGACATGACTAAATGCCAAAGGCGCACCGAACGCTGTGGCTGACATGACTAAATGCCAAAGGCGCACGGAACGCTGTTACCTTCCCACCAAAGGTAGTCGCTATTTTTCTACTTGCATTTTTTACGTGCTTTCGAACTGCTAGGTTGGCAGAAGTTGGGACAAGTAACGGGAGCTGTTACGCGGTATTAGGGATTCAAACCACTGAACTGCCAACCTTTCGATCGACAAGTTCAGCTTCTTAGCCACTGAGCCACCGTGTCCCTTATTGGCTTTTAGGTGTCTTACAAACACTGCAACTTCACAAACATATTTTACTTGTATGGGAAAATAAATATGAGCAATCTTGATATTGAATCTGGCCAGGCTAAGAGGGATACATCTTCATGCTCATATCTGAGAACAGTGTAGAAGCAGCAAAAGATTCCCAAGTCATTTGTGTTTCTTGTGAGACTTATTTCCAAGACATATACTGTATAGCTCTCTTAACACAAACCAGGCATGATATATTGGTTTCTAATGATTGATCAAGAACTGAAATGAACTCTAATGACCTACATTAGCTTTCTAACATTACACAGCAAAATAATAAAAGATCTTAAAATAGGGAAAAGGAAAACTTTTTTTGGCATAGCCTGTACTTAGTTTCACTTATCTGTCCAAAATCATCATCTGCTCCACTTGTATTTTCAAAAAACCAAGTTGGTGGCTTTCATTTTCTATCTTCTTTGTACAACAAACCGCAGCTCACTTCATTAAGGACCATCTTCTGAAAGTGGGTAAGCTACATTTCTGTCAGATCACTCACACCTAAGCAATCAGTTATGTCTTTTGTCAAAACTGTTTACTCTTTCACACTGTGTCAAAGTCATTAAGAAAGAACACTGACAGGACTGGTTATTTATCCTTCTCCTTTTGACCTCATAGGGAATTAATCTTAAACTTTCCATTTAATGATTTGAACAAAGACCCACTGTAGAAGATAGCCAACTGCATGAAGCAATAGCTGAAGAAAGCCTTTGACTGAGGAACATTCCTTTCCACCATTTTTTCCCCAAATGGAATAAACATATACATTTTTAGCATTTTAAGCCACATTTATACAATACTTTCATAAAGAAGAAACAAAAGTTGAAATAAATGGGAAAAAACAGATCTTTATGCTACATTTAATGAATGGAACAAATTGATAACTTTGTTTGTGGTTATTATCATCTGGTTACTTTATTGTAATTTAAATACAGGTAAATTTTTCATTCTAGATTTATAATAAGGACCAGAATTTCCTTGCAAACTGCTTCTATAATCATGCAGTTCATATGATCATAAATTTTATGGAAGTCATTGTACGAATTATCAAATGAATCTTCTGCAATTTCTTATATTCTTAGAAGTCTTGAGCTGCAATGCTTAGAATAGTGTACTTATCAGGATCAATATGTACATATAGGTTGGAAAGTGATGTTATTACAGAGATCTACAGTGCATACATACACGTCAGGGATGGGTTCTACTTTACTACCGGTTCGCATTGTGCCCACACGTGCGCTACACTTGTGCCCACGTATGCTCTTCTGCACATGCGCATAAGCTTCTGCGCATGTGCAGATCACTTATGATGACATCCGGGTCAGTGGGCGGAGCCTCTCACCTGTTTTACTACTGGCTCTTGCAAACCAGTCCAAACTGGGGGCAACCCACCACTGATACACATACATGAGTTTGCAGATGTAGGTTAATCTTTCACAGGAAAAATTTGATATTTGTTTCTAAAGTGTCATAAATCTCTGTGTTATAAAAGAAAATACTTTTTACAGAAATCTTTATCTAATTTTAAGGCATTCTCTGATACAATCCAAAAGAATGATCAGTATATTTTAGATAATTGATCTATTAGAATAAAAATGTATTTATGCCCAATATAAACATATACAGTTTAGGTAGTTGTTAACTTTATTAACAGGAAAATTTATTTAATTACAATTGAAAGTATTGTTCTTGCACTTAAAAATAATAACTTCCTTGTATTTCAAGTTCTGTATCAGTCTTCTCCAACAGTGTTCTATATGCTGACCATAAATGATAGGGCTTATGTTATCTATGAACTTTGAATGTCCTAAATTAAAGAAGGCTGAAGTAATCTAAATACTACAATAAACCTTTAGTGTTTTCTTGGATTCCTGCAACTACTGTGCTTTCCCGAAAATAAGACAGGGTCTTATTTTCTTTTGACCCCCCAAATATGGCCTTGGCCTTATTATCAGAGGGTCTTATTATTTTTCAGATGCAGGAGGCCCCTAAACATCGGCCTTCTGCAGGGGGACTGGTGCCGGAGTGCCGGCCAGCTGCTTTGCCAGTTCTGCTCAGGCCGCTGCCTCCAGCAATTGTGGCAGCTTTTAATTTGCTTCCTGTGAAAACAGCACGAGGTGAGGCGGGAGGGGGGCGAACAGTGGGGGAACATGCCCCACGCACATCTGTCATCCATCCAGAATGGCCTCGCAGAGGCTGCTCATGCAAACTATAGCTTACGCACTCCTTCTTAGTGGCAGCCGCAAAAAGCAGCCGCAAACAAACTCTTGCCAGCCCTAGCCCTGTCAACCTGAGGGGAGGGGTACTGGCACCAGAGCTCCAAGCAGGGGATGGTGCGGGCTGTTCTGCGCAGCCATGAAGCTGGATTGGCGTGGCCCGTTCTTGCCCGTAGCATTGCCAGCGAGGATCAGGTCAGAGCTGCTGCTGCTGCCACCCGAGATCAGCAGCCAGATTCGGTGAGCCAGAGGCATCGCTGCCACTCAGGAGAAGAGAGGGAAGAGGCACTGCGAGAGAGTCCATTTCTGACGTTCTTCTCCTCCTGGGCGGCAGCAGCATGTTCAGCTCCCCGAATCAGACTTGGCGAGCTCGGCCCATGAGGGGGAGTGGCAGGTAGGGAGCGGTGGGGAGGCGGAGAAGCGAGAATTCTGCTGCTCGCCCGAACCCAGATCTCCTGTTTACCCTGCAGGCTCTTCAAGAGGAAGGCAATTGAACAGTCAAACTATATTATGGCTTAGTATGATGATAAATGAAGATAATATATAAATTTCTGGAAGAACCTTTTCATCTATCTAGATGATTTTTAGAAAGCACAGCTTATGCAAAAAAATGGCTAGATTTATTGGGTCTCCCAGTATGCAATGAAATTGCAGAATTTTAAAACCCATGTAAAATGCAACCTGTCAATCACATCTGACCATCATATTAACAGTTGACCAGAATGTATTTTTTCCATACATTTCTCCCATAATGTCACTTTCTCTTTCCTGTGTCTGTTCTTTGGCAGTAACTGCCACATATGTTTATTCTTTAAAAACATCTTTGAGTATTAATGTAATCTTATAGAGAATCTTTGGTCCATGTGCTATAATGCTTTGGCTATTCAAAGAATTGAAGTGATGATGGAGAATTATATCACACTATAAAGCACTTTGATTTTTTTTTAAACTAAGGCTTGTGATTCAAAGTCAGAGGCAAAGTCATCTGAAAATTCAACATGTGGATATGAATCAAGGGCTTGGCAAAGATCCACCATTCTTGTCACAATACTCAGTTCTCTGAAGTCAGCATAATTAGTTGCTGTCACCATCAAAATCATTATTTATAACTGCATTTGGAAGAACTAGAATAGAGTCAGTGATTTACCATCTTCATCAAATCCAAATGCAACTCCTATTTCTTTTCAGCCAGCTTATGGCTTAATGAGATATAGATATCTCATTATAGCACAGCAAATAAGAATGAGTAGCTTGTTGTAAACAGGATGTACTAATACATATTTTTTGAATATATGTCATACAAATTTCTAGTTTTGTTGTATGTATATGTTTTAAAGAAATTTTATATTAGCAAAGATTCCTATTTGTATGGTGCAATTCATTGAATCAATGTTTAGGAATCAATATTTAGAGAATCAATGTTCAGATAGAGCAATCAACCAACAGAATAGTTTGCTTCTCAGAAATTTTGGGTGCTCCATGATTGGAAGCTTTCAAAAGGAGATTGGAAGGTCATTTGTCTGAAATGGTACAGGATCTCCTGCTTGAGCAGCGGGTTGGACTAGAAGATTTCCAAGGTTCCTTCCAATCCTATTTTTCTATGTTCTATGTCCTATAGATGGATCCCTGAATCCGCTGCTTCAGTGCTAAGAGCTGGTTCTGTTACTTAAAGAAAAGCTGCAATTCATATCTGCTTCTGTTACATTACTTGAAGTAAATATTTAAAGTAAGAAACTTGTTAAATTTACTATTTCATGCCCCAAACCCATTATGAAATATTGAAAAGACATTAGGTTAATGCCTAAAGGAGACTACTATACAAAACAGAATTTAAAGGAGATGTCTAAGTTCTATAGTAAGTTCTATAGTAATTTAACATGTACCTTTTCCTCAATTACTAAAACCCATCACCTTCCTTTTCCCCAATATTATTTTTTTAAAAAAAATAATTTTATTAAAGTTTACAAATACAAAATAAAAAATATTTACAAAATAAAAAAAATAGAATAGAATAGAATAGAATAGAATAGAATAGAATTTTTTATTGGCCAAATGTGATTGGACACACAAGGAATTTGTCTTGGTGCAATTGCTCTCAGAGTACATAAAAGAAAAGATACATTCATCAAGAATCATAATTAATAAAAATATTAAATGTAAAAAAAAAGATAAGTGGAAAGAAATAGAAAAAAGAAAATAAAGAAAAAGAAATATAGAAAAATGACTCCTCCCTCCTTCCAGACAAGTATAAACCGTAACTTAACACCTTCTGTAGTATTTCAATGAAAAAAAAATCTTCTTCCCATATCTCATCCCTTATTAATAATCAAATTGTAAAAATGTATTATTTTGTTCTAATCAGAAAAGTCTAATGACTTGGAAGATTAACTTTCACAGAATAACTTGGTTGAATTGAGTGGCTATAAAAATTGAATTAATGAATAAATAAATATATTTTAACCTTAATCAAATAAATCTATTTTGCATTCCAACTTTTGTTCTCTTTAAGAAAAAAAGCAAAAGAAATTTATGTCAATTTATAAAGCCAGTCCTAGTCAAAAAGAAATTGCATTGAAAGATACCAGAACCACAACATATACGTTTTAACCCTATTCAAATAAGTTTACTTTATGTTTCTTCAGTACATTTTAAAGAAATTTAATGCTTTTTGCCATCATATAATGCCCCACAAGTTGATTTGTTATCATTTTCTCTTTTGCTTCTTTCAGGATTAACTTAAATAGTTTAACATATTCCTTCTCTAATTCCAAAATATGGAAGCTTTTCAAATCATTATTCTGATTTATTATTTGTATGTCCCCTTTACTGATTAAAACATCAGCCAAATTCACATTCACATTTACATTTACATGCACTGTAGCATCTTTTCCCATAGTCTGGCATTTTAAAAAAATCCATTCTCATGTGTACATTCAAATCAGCCTCAGTCCCTGTTTTATCCAGTAAAATCTCTTCTTCCATTTTGTAATATTAGACAATCTTGTAAATAATTTCTGAGTAAATTGTTCTCAAACAGTTTTAACTTCTTCTATAGTCAAATAATATTGCTCCATTGTATCAATGGGTTTCTTATCTTTAATTCTAATCTTTAGTTTTTTCTGGTTTCCTCTGGTCAATTATCAAAAGGCTATTTTCCAATCAACAAAACCTCCCCATGGGAAGATTTCTTACAGTTAATTTCAAAATGTTCATATATTGCAAAATCAAATCTGGGTCGGTCACCCAGACCAGAGTTTTACCATGTTCTTTACTATGTTCTTCATGTATTCTCTTATATAATTTTAAACACCACAGAGGAAATATTCTTTCAAGTCTATCTAGCCCCTTAACTCTTAAAATTCGACATTCTAGTCCTCCTTTTGCTATTTTCCAAAAATTAAAGATTATTTTTATCCTTATGATAAAGAACTTTTTTTTCATCCAGGATAGAAGAAATCTGTCTTGGACAGTGTCCATTTGAAAGTGCCAAACTGTGGCTTAGGCAGGCTGATTTTCCTCCAGTTTCAAGAGCTATTAAACCTTAAGATATTTTATGATCTTTTTACAAGAACCCTCTGTGTGAAGCAAATTTATATGAATTACAGCCAATAGCGCTAATAGTCCTGTGCTGTTTTACAGTGCTGGCTTAGTTTTTAGAGGTAGAAATAAGTGGACAATTGTCAAAATTGTCAATAACTTTATCCAGGACACAAGTGACTATATAAGTCGGGCAGCAAATGGAAATCAGGCATGTTAGTGTCCAGTGACCAAGGAAGCAAAAATAAAATGGGCTCAATCAGAAAAAATACTGAACTGGGGAAAAGTGGTAAATCTTGAACTTTGCATCAATCATCTTTACTAGATGACCCTATTCTCTTAAACCAACATTTAAGCAGTTTAATGAATTCTGGAGGCATTTCTAAATTGTGGAAAGTTGTACCACAGAAAATGCAAGGGCCAACATGAGATGAAATAAATAAAAACTACATTGATTTTTGAAGGAAAGCACAAAGAAGAATCTAACTTTTATCTTTTTCCCCAAGAAAATGTTTTTGAAATAAATTGTGTGGCCAAGAAAGCAACTGTCCTTTACTGGAATAAAAAAAAAACTTTTGGATACATTTTATTTCTTCTCAAATATGAACATGGGAAAAACACAGTCACTGGGTGGAGGGATACTTGAGAACCATTTAAGGAAATGATATACAATTATCTGTCTTTTCTATTATGTCTATTCAGCCTGATGTTATCATTCAATTGTAGCACATCAATTACTAGACACTTTCTTCATTAGATAGAGAAATGCATTATTAGTTTGATTTCTGGATAATACATTACTCTAATGCATCATTAGAACAGTGTGTCACATCAGCAATGCATTACTGTGAAATAGATAGAATCAGAGCAATAGTGCACTCAATGCCAAATCTTGCAGGATGCCAAAATCCTTTGCGGCAATGGAGGAATGACTTTTGAATCATTTTAAGATGTCCATGCTGAAGTTGGATTTTATCCAGCTTTATTTATGATTTTATCTACAGGTTCACTCTTGTTGAAGAACACATTTTGGAACAGATCAACATATGAGTTAGAATTTGTTTCAGATACATATATCTTTTCTCTAATTATACTGAAATGGGTAGTTTATACTTTTGTTAAACACTTAATATCACCACTGTAGAGCAGAGATGGTTAGAAGATAAATCTGGATGCATTGCTCAATTTCTAGGTAATTTGTAACATTTTCTGAAGCATTTGTGGTTTTCCCCAAAATTATAATACTCTAAGGAAGGCAGTGATGGGTTTCTACCGTTTTGCCCCTGTTCGAGTGAACTGGTAGTGGCGGAGACAGGAGGCTCTGCCCACCCGCCCAGATGTCATCACGGACGCTTTGCACATGCGCAGAAGCGCCATGCGAGCAAAGCGAGCAAAGCAAGCATGAGCACTCCCAATTCCGAACTGGTACAAAGGTAAGTGGAACCCACTACTGAAGGAAGGTAATTCAGAGTTGCCTTGATTATTTTTTGTACAGAGTCAGAAAAGCTACTTATAATCAGAACAGATCTCTAACTTAAAGACTTTTAAAGTTAATTCTGAATTAATGTGTTTTTGCAGTTTTATCTGTTAATTATTATATTTAATGAACAAAAACAACACATTCAAACATAACAAAAGTCCTCCATACATCTGAATTGCATCATTATTGGTTAAACATTCAGAAATGTCCCTTTTTATGCTGTTGAACATATAGAAGAATATATATGTAGACTGGCTTCATCATCATCATCATCAATCATTGTACAGTCAGCCAGTCTGGGTTTAGCATAGTCTATCAAGTTCTTACCAAAGACCTGGGATTGGCAGATGTAGATGTTTGATGGTGTTGGAGATATCATCGCAGGATGGAAGCTGTTCTCAGTAAAGCCACCTTTTGCAACATTTATCAATGCCAATGGTGTTCAAGTGGTGCTCCAGTTGTCTTGGGATTGCACCGAAGGCACCTATTACTATTGGTACTACCTTTACTTGCCTTTGCCACAGATGTTCTATTTTTATTAGTAAGTTTGTAGTTTGTTATCTTCCCCACTTCTTTTTCTTCTATTCTGCTGTCTCCGGGCACTGCCACGTCCACTATCCAGACTTTTTTGTCTTTCTTATCTACTACTACTACTACTACTATTCTTATCATTCTTATCTCTTTTATTCATTAAACATGAAACTCAGTCAACTGAACATTTAAAAATACCACTGACTGGTGCTAATGGTTGATATGGGTTGCTGCCAGCAACCCATATCAACCAAGTATCTTCTTAAAATATATGATGTTCCGAGTAGCACAGTTTTTTGCAGTTCCGCTGGTGTTATTGCAGGAAGCTGCAATTTCTTGATGTATTTTATAAAATGCCTGGACATAGTACCAAGTGCCCCAATGTCAATGGGTATCACTGTTACATGTCACTTAGTTTTGATGGCCGGGTTGTGATATTTCATGATTTTTTCCAATTCTTTTTGTTTTGACTCTGGTGTCTCCTGGTACAGCGATACCAATAAATTGTATACTTCAGCCCTTGACAACCATAATATCTGGTGTGTTGTGTTCCAAATGACAATCCATCTGTATTCGAAAGTCCCACAAGATCTTCACCGTCTCATTTTCGACAACTTTTTCCACTTTATGTTCCCATGACTTTTCGGATATAGGTAAGGCGTATTTTTTACATAATGACCAGTGGATTAATTTAGCAACTCAATCATGTCTAGCTTTATAATCAGTTTGTGTGATTTTGCTGCACTCACATATTAAATGTGAAACAGTTTCAACTTTGTCATTGCAAAATCGACAGTTTGGATTGTCAGTGGATTTTTGTATCTTCACCTTCATGGCATTAGTTTGCAATGCTTGTTCTTGAGCAGCAAGTATTAAACCTTCTGTTTCTTTCTTGATGGTTCCCTCTTAAGCCATGCCCATGTCAAGTTCTTATCACATCTTCCTTCAATGTTTTTCAAGTGCTGTCCATGCAAAACTTTGGTTTTCCATTCATTTAATCTGACATCCAGCTATTTTTCCTTATATTCTGCCTTTGTTTCTTTTTTTATAATGTTCTGTTTTCACAGCCTGTACTTTGGTTCACATAATCATTCAAACTTCTTTCTTCTTCTTCTACAGATTGATGGATTTGCAATAGCTTATATAAGACAGGCTGAGATCTCAACAGGCAATCAGCAGTGTTGTGATACCTACCAGAATCCTTCCTTCTGTGCAATTGACAGTTAGTAATAGGGAACCAGAGAAAGCTGGGCCTTTAACACACAGTCAGGCTGCAGCTAGGATAATGAAGCAGGAGAAAAAACTGCTGCCCTCCAATCAGGACACAGAGTTGCAGGCTAACCAGCATACGTCAACAGCAGCGAATATAGAAAAGTGACAACTACGATCTCGCAGAATACCCACAGCTTCTAAACTGAAAGTAGGGGCCTGATGATGACAAGTTAGAGAGCTTGTCGAAACGTTGCCAAAAAGAAAACTTTTAAAGTGTTGGTTAGGATTTTAGGCAGAGTTTCAAAAGACCTTACAAAATGTTTTGTTGGGATTTTGGAGGATTTTAAGCTGGGATTTTAGCCAGGATTTTAAGTATTTCAACTAACAGACTTTTAATGACGTGGGAAAACACCCGAGATTTTAACTTATTACACACAAACACACACACACACACACACACACACACACACAAGTTTTGGTGTATTCGAGTCTTTTCCCGTGTAAGATTGAGAGTATATTGGCGAAGTTTTGACGAGGTCCCACTCGTCATCTTCAGGCTGGTGTCTTCGGCTTCAGCAAGCAAAGAAGATGCTCTTACCGAATCTTGGAACAAAATCATATATGGCTTCTAAGTTATTCCAAGCACTTAGAATTGTATTTAAAAATGTTTTGACAGTCAAGGCTTTGGCAAGCAAAGTGTGATCAGAGCTGCCGTCTCTATAAATACTGGTGGGGAGGTGTGGGGTGCTAGCTTTGTTGCTGTGAGCGGGTTGGTTGCCTGTGTTGTTACATCTTGATTAGTTGATGGATCATCTGACTAATCTGCAAACATCAACTCCATCAACTAATCAAGATGTAACAACACAGGCAACCAACCCACTCACAGCAACAAAACCAGCACCCCACATCTCCCCACCAGTATTTATAGAGAGAGGACAGCTCCGATTACGCTTTGCTTGCACAGGCACAAAGCCGAAGGCACCAGCCTGAAGATGACAAGTGGGACCTCGTCGAAACGTCACCAAGATACTCTCAATCTTACATGGGAAAAGACCCCAATATGCCAAGATTTGCATATTATTTTAACAAAACTTTTATTTTACTTTACTTATATCTTGCCCAGTTTAATAAACTCTGAGCAGCTCCTGCAACTTCAAGAGTCTTTAAAATAATCAGTATAATCCAATAATTAAAATTCAATTGGAAAAATTAATGATCCCATGCTCTCTTCAGTTAAGCTCAAATTAATTGTTGGAAGATTCAAGGTGGGTTGTTCTATAGAGATGTGCCAATTACAATGGCGTCTTATTCCTTAACATCCCATAGAAAGGAGGTCTTCAGTATTCCTTCTGGAGTTGATAAAATATGATGGGACAGATTCTAGTGAAAGAAGATGCTCTTACCGAATCTTGGAACAAAATCATATATGGCTTCTAAGTTATTCCAAGCACTTAGAATTGTATTTAAAAATGTATTGACAGTCAAGGTAGCTCTTAAAATATGAATACAATACTAAAAGTGGGTGTTTTCCAGAAGTGGGCTTCAGCCAGTTTGGACCCGTTCGGGAGAACTGGCTGTTAAAATTCTGGCAGTTCGGTGAACCAGCAAATTCTACCACTGGCTGGCCCCACCCCACCCAGTCACTCCTAATCTTGCCCGCTTGCCTGGCATAGTTGCTGCTGCTCTCTGTCGGGCTCTCTCGCTTGCCTCAACCACACAGTCCCTGTGGGCCAGCCAGCTTGCCTGCCTTTGCCGGCATGGCTGCATCCCACGTGGCACTCTCCCTGCGGCCCAGTTTAGTGGCTCTGATCTGCCTGGTTTAGCCTGCAAGCGAGGCCCAAATCCCAACCTAGCTGCCTCCCATGTGGCCCAGCCAGCTTGCCTGTCTTCCACCATGGCTGCATCCCACCGTGGCACTCTTCCTACGGCCCAGCTGAGTAGCCCTGATCTGCCTGGGTAAGCTTGCGAGCAAGGCCTGAATCCCAGCCTAGCTGCCTCCCATGTGGCACAGCCAGCTTGCCTGCCTTCCACTGTGGCTGCATCCCACACGGTGCTCTCCCCGCGGTCTAGCTGAGCAACCCTGGGTGAGCCTGCGAGCAAGGCCCAAATCCCAGCCTAGCTTGCCTACCTTCTGCCATGGCTTACCATGCAGCAGCCATGGCCCAGCTCTCTGCCTCAACTGCCTTCCTTTGCTGATCTCCACTCCTCCTCGCTCACCTAGACTAGACTCACCCAGCTGCCTCAGCCTGCTTCTGCCCGCTCCAGCAGCAGAAGCCTTGAGGCAGAGATAAGCATGGCTGGGTGCCCCTCGGGGAAGCGAGGCTGGGAATGGTGCTCATCTCCAAAGCCTCCCATTTCTCTCTCCCTTCACTTCCTACCGCTTCTCTCAGCCTTAATCCGTCTGCCTCCTACCACTTCTCTCCCTCTACCTCCTATCATTTCTCTCCTTCTATTGCTTCTCGAGGCCCGAGACAAAGCGCCTGGTGTGGGCATGCAGCGCACTGGCGGAGTGGCACACTAATGGAGCCCTTCCTGGGGAGCAAAGCCTTGGATGATATGATCTGTTCCGAAGGCCTCAAGGAGCTCCAGACATTCCACACGCCTCAGCTGGCCCAAGTGCCCTGCCCTTCAGATCCCAATGGGGCCAGTGCCTGATGGCAACAGTGCTCTGGGAGTGTGGCCGGATATCCTGGGGTTGCACACGTGCATCACAGTGGAGCAGCAGTCTCGGCTCCAGTGTGGTGTCCCCCCCAAGGGCCACCTGCATCAGACTTACCTTCGTGGGCAGCCGCACAATGGCCCCATTGGGATCTGAAGGACAGGGTGTTCAGGAGGCGCATGGAAGCTCTGGAAGGTAAGGCCAACACTGACGGTGGGGGAGACCCACTGTGCTTAGCTGAAGAGCCACTTTGGGCGGACATAGCAAGGCTAACTTGCCTTTTGGGCCTGGCGTTGTTAGAAAATGACTATTACCTAACTTGTTGGGTTGGCAATATATTAACCCTCAATATAGCTTTAAGACTGCTGTATTGCATCATACTGTGTCCTGATTGGTTAGCTCTGTAGCCAATGTCCTTACGAGGGAGTTGGAAACCTGGTTTGTTTTTTCTTTGCTGTTCTTGCTCTCTGATATCTCTGTATGCTACTGTTTGCAAATCCAGAAGAACTGTTTATTGTGAATGACTACGACGATTGGTAAGAAGACTTTGTTATTGGATTATCCCTGGACTGTCGTTTTGCTATATCCTGCTTTATACTGTATGTGTATGACCTGAACTGTTTATTGGACTGTGCCTTACTATTTCCTGAAAGTAAACACAACTCAGTGTATCTTAATCGCTTTCATGTGCACACCCTTGCTACTCAAGGGTTACTCTGCGAATTCCTTAACATTGATTATGGGCCCATAATACTGAGAGTTAGTGTGAATACACAGCATCATATTCAGACAGCTGTTTTTGTGGTTTATTGCCAAGTGAAGATGGCACAAGAACAGTCAACCAGCATATCCCTGATAACCCGGTTGGATGGAACAAATTATGTTTCCTGGTCTATGAAGTGCAGTCTACTTCTGCATAAGGAAGGACTATGGGCTGTAGTTCATGATCTACCGGATGTAACTGCTTGGGATCTAGCAGATGATGAAGATGCAAAGAAAATAGCCAAATTTAACTGGGATAATGAAAGGGCTCTTTGTATAATTGGACTGACACTGGGTGATCAGCAGCTAGTCCATATTCATGATGGAATCTGCTGCCAAGTGTTGGGACACTCTGAAGAGGATTTATGTTTGTGATAGTGTAGGTGCACACATACACTTTACACGTAAACTGTTTAGAGCTCATCTTCTGAAAGGTGGAGATATGTTAGCTCATTTGGAGTTTATGAAAGGAACTTTACAAGAGCTACATGAAAAGGAGCTGATTTTCTCAGAGCTTCATCTGGTTTATATCATTCTTTCCTCTTTGGATGAAAGTTATGATGATTATGTATCTTCACTGGAAGTCCTGACCAGAGATGAACTGACATTGACTGGCATAACCGGAAAATTGTTAGAAGAGTCCAGAAGAAGGCAAGATAAAGACCAACTGAGAAAGAGACAACCACAGGAAGAAAACCTGTCTTCAACTGCCTATACTGTTAGAAAATGTTTTTCTTGTGGGGCTAAGGGTCATATAGCGAGATTCTGTAAAAAGGGCAAGAAACTGAATACCGGTAGTCAACTGAAAGCTAAAAAGGATGTTAATTTAACAATATCCAGCTCAACTATAACTGTAAACCATGATTTGTGGGTAGTTGACAGTGGAGCATCACAGTCTATATCTAGGCGTAAAGAAAGGTTTGTTAAAATGACCAAGAGTAAACAACATGTATCATTAGCAAATGGATGGAAAATGAAAGTATCTGGAGAAGGTACTGCATATTGTTCATGTATAAATGAACATTTACCTATGTTTTATGTACCTAAACTAAAATTTAACCTGCTATCTGTGAAAGCATTGTTAAAAGCTGGGTTTGTAGTAACATTTAGGGGAAATAAATGTCTGATAGAAAAAGATGGTACAAGTGTTACTGCAAAGTTAGAGAATGATTTGTTTGTTCTGAATGATGATCCATTAATCATGGCTAATGCTAATTCATTTTACGATAACACGAAGACACATGATGAATGCATTCATGCATTCACTTGCTTCATAGACAGTTGGGACATGTAAACTTTAAGATGTTAAAGAAAACTGTGGAATTATCTGATGGGATAAAACTAAAGCCTTGTAAAAAATATTTAAACTGCAATGCTTGTAGCCAAGAAAAGAGTAAGGTAACTCCTGCAAACAGAGTTAATGGGTTTACAACCAATGAACCTTTGGAGATAGTGTTTGCAGATATTATTGGTCCTAAAAAATCTAGTTTAGGAGAAGCCTGTTATATATTGAGCATAATAGACCATTTTTCCCATTATGGTTTCTGTTACCATATGAAAACCAAAGCAGAAACATTCCAGCATTTTTCAAACTGAGAGGAAAAAGAAACACAAGGTTCTTTGCCTGGTAACTGACAATGGTAAACTGAGTTTACCAATAAAAGGTTTGAAACTATGTTATAGAAAGCTGGCATTGAACACAAGCGTTCTGCCCCTTATAGACCGCAACTTAATGCGTATATTGAACGCAGAGAGCAAACATTGCAGGCTATGGCTCGAACCATGTTGTCTGAATCTGGTTTGCCTGAGGCACTTTGGGGTGAGGCAATAATGTGTGCTAATCATGTCTTGAATAACGTATTCAATTCAACAACTGGTGAATTACTATTCACACGCATAGTAGAAGACCAGAATTAAGTTATTTGCATGCATTTGGAGCCCCAGGATGGGTTCATATTCCCTCGCAATTGAGGCGAAAGGAGCAACATAGAGCAAAGAAGCTGTTTTTTGTTGGTTATGAATCCAACCACAGGTCATATAGATTTTGGGTGCCAGGTACCACTAGTGTATACTGCAGTGCTAGTGCCAAGTTCCTGGAGCATGTTGGTTGGAGTAAGCTTGAGCAGGATCCCTCAAGCTAAATGATAGTGTTGTTGTGGATACTCAAATGTTTACTTGAGTACTCAAGTGTTTACTCAGTGTTTACTGATACCCCTGATAATGAGACAATTGTTGAAGAACCTTCTATTGCTGTAAAGGAGGAGCATTGCACAAGCGCCCCTGCATTGTGCATGTGCGCGCCCTGCATATGCGCTTCACACACACCCAGCCCATTTTGGGCCTGGAAAGCCTCCTGCAGTAAACATTGCCGGTGCGAATGGCTTGCCAGCCTTGCGCTCCAGACAGCATCCAGCCATGCCAGCCATGCTAGATGTTGCCTGGAGTGTGAGGTGGGCAGACTGTTCACGCCGGCAAAGGTTGGTGCAACTCTCTCCCATGAGGGAGCATGTCCGCTTACTGGTCGGCATGCCTCTTGCCGCTTACTGTGACTGCTTTCCCGGCACGAGGAGCTGTGCTCTCTTCTAGTTCTCCTGGGGCAGCTCACCTCCCTGCTGGTGGCTTCTCCTCCTGGCTGCTCCAGGAGCAGCCCCTGTCTCTTAGCCAGTGCAAATAGCCTGCCACCGCCCTCTCTGCCCTGTCGGCTGCTCTGGTGCTGCCAGGTAAGCGGCAGCACAAGAATTGCCGTTGCCGGGGGTGAAGGGGTGGTGGCTGCAGGAGCAGCGGGAGGAGAGAAGACGGATAGCTGGGTGCCCGACTGGTGGCTTCCCTCCGAAGGAGAGTGATTACAGGTCTAAAAAGAGACATGGCGGGCAGGAGTGCTGCGAAGAACAATCTTGGTCGATTCACGCTGCAGCTAAGAAAAGCACCTTCCTCCAGTAACTGGAAGTAAAAGGCGGCTCTGCGCAGCTTCCCGAAAAACTTTTCTCTTGATGACTGTTCTCTTTTGCATGCTCAGAGCCCCATGCCACCAAAACACAAAGGGTTGCCTTGCTCTCTCGCCCACCCTCCCCCAGCCAGACTGCCAGACTGGAATTCACTGTGGTTTACCCCAGTCTGGTAGCTAATCCTATCTGAGCCAGCTAAAGAACCCCTCTTGCAGCCGTTTCTCGAGCAGAGGAAAAGACGGGAGGGCTGGAGGGGAGGGCAGAAAACCGATCCAAACTGTCTCCCTTCCGCCTTCTTTCTCCCAACCCCACCAGCCACTCTTAGTTTACCCCTAGTGAGACAGGGTAAACACTTGGAGCTGGATCGGTTCACACAACCCAGTTTCAGCCAATGGCTCAGAACAGCAGCTTCGCTTGAGGAGAGGAAAAAATCGAGGCAAGAAAGCCGGAGCTCTGGGAGTCTGTTACTCTGTTAAACGTTTTTCCAAACTCGAAAGCAACTGAAGGGCAGGCTTCGAAAATCTTTTCAAAATCATCTCAACTGTTTGCAGGCAGCCCACTCTAAAAGAGCAACCAAGTCTTCCAGGGGGTATGATGTTCACACCAGAAGCGTATCCTCCTTAAATAAGCAAACTTTATCCCTTCTTCCAGATCCCCTTCCATACTCTTCACTTGTGAGGAGGAGGGGAAAGGTCCGAGGGAAGAAAGCTGGAGCTCTGGCAGCCTCTGGAAAAACGTTTAACAAAGTAACAGACTGCCAGAGTTCTGGCTTTCTTCCCTTGATCCTTTCCCCTCCTCCTCAAGTGAAGCAGCTGCTCTGAGCCATTGGCTGAAACTGGGTTGTATGAACCAATCCAGCTCTGAGTGTTTATCCTGCCTCACTAGGATCGAGGGAAGAAAGCCGGAGCTCTGGCAGTCTATTTCTCTGTTAAATATTTTTCTCTTCCTCCTCAAGCGAAGAGTATGGAGAGGGATCTGGAAGAAGGGATAAAGGTTGCTTATTTAAAGAGGACACGCTTCTGGTGCGAACGTCACACCCCCTAGAAGGCTTGGTCGCTCTCTTAAAATGGGCTGCCTGCGAACAGTTGAGATGATTTTGAAAAGATTTTCAAAGCCTGCCCTTCAGTTGCTTTCAAGCTTGGAAAAAAAGTTTAACAGAGTAACAGACTGCCAGAGCTCCGACTTTCTTGCCTCGATCCTTTCCTCTCCTCAAGCGAAGCTGCTGCTCTGAGCCATTGGCTGAAACTGGGTTGTGTGAACCAATCCAGCTCTGAGTGTTTACCCTGCCTCACTAGAGGTAAACTAAGAGTGGCTGGCGGGGTTGGGAGAAAGAAGGGGGAAGGGAGAGAATTTGGAAGGTTTCCTGCCCCCCCCCCCACAGCTCTCCCGTCTTTTTTCTTGGAAAAACATTTGGCTTGTCAATTCCCCCACCCAAGGAGTGGGGAAGTGCATAATCCCAACCCTCCCAGCATCCTTGTAAAAGGAGAGGAGCTCACCGATTGCTCACACACATGGCTTTGGCTGCTGCCCGCCTCTCATCTGGCACCCACAGCGAGACAACTGGGGAGACGCCTATATGTTTTGCGGCAGCAGCAGTGGGGGTAAAGACGCTCCAGGACTGCTGCTCCCAACTTTGTCCTCTCAGCCTTTGTGCTTTTACCTTACATGGCAGTGGCATTGCCTCTTCCTGGCCACACCTTGCAAGCCAAAAGTGCAGCCCAGCAACACCCAAGTGAGGGCTGCACACTTTTGCCCTGGCAACACCAGTGGAGCCACAATCTGCCGCCAACCACGCAAGCGCCAATGTGTGGGCTTGCTGCCCAGTCCGTGCAGCCTGTCCCTCTTGGGGACTGCAAGCTGGCTTGCCCCGGTCAGGCTGGCTCCCAACCCGGCCAGCCACTCTTACATTACGCGGTGGTGGTGCCTCCTCCTCCTCCTTCTGGCCATGCCTTGCAAACCAAAAGTGGAGCGCTACTCCCCTGAGCGCCAGTCGCTCTTGCCTTTCCCTTTGCAGTTGCTGTTGCTGCTGCTCTTCTGGGGCAGCAGAGCTGCACAGGAGGAATGCCGGAGGCAGCGCGCTGGCCATTGCCAGTCTTTGCATGTGCATGGGCACCAGAAACCAGGAGACCAAGTGGCCGATGTGCATGCGCATTCCTGAAACAGGAAGATCATCTTCCTGGGCCACGCATGCACAATGGGCGGCCGCTCTTCCGGTTTCGGGCACTCAGGTGCACATGAATACCAGCTGGCTGGCATGCCGGAACCCAGAAGAGCAACAGGCGATGATTCCGCATGCCCAGAAAGATGGCTCTGAGTGCCACTTCTGGCATGCATGCCATAGGTTCGCCATCACGGCCCTAGAAGTACCATATTTTTTGGAGTATAAGACACACTTTTTCCCCGCCTAAAAGTGGGTGGAAATGTATGCATGTCTTGTACACTGAATGTTGCTGAAGCCCCGCCCACCCGCCAGCTGTTTTCAGCCTCCACACATCACGTTTTCAGCCTCCGCACCTCCATTTTAGATCCATTCCAGGCTGTGGAGATTGCCACAACACATCACCGCCGATTGCTGCCTCCGTGAATCAAATTTTCAGCCTGCGCATGTCACATTTTTGGCCTTCGCACGTCCTTTTTTTTGGCCTTTGCATGTTGTATTTTTTGCTAGTTCCAAGCGGCAGGGATTGCCGCCGATGATCCCCACCACCTGGAACTGGCCAAAAATATGATGTGCAGAGGCCAAAATGGGGCATGCAGAGGCCGAAAATGCGACACGTGAAGGGGGCAATTGGCGGTGGTGTGCTGTGGCAATCCTGGCAGCCTGGAACAGGTCTAAAGCAGGATGTGCAGAGACTGAAAATGCAACACATGGAGGCCAAAAACATGACACGCAGAGGCCAAAAACATGATGCGCGGAGATAGTGATGGGCTGTGGCAATCCCCGCAGCCTGGAACAGCTGATTGGTGGTATTCTCAGAGGCCAATCCAATCAGCTGCTCGTGCTGAATCAAGCTGCGATAACGTCCTGAAGCTGACTAGGCTATTTGATGTTTGCTGCAAGGACGCTAGCCAGATGAATACTGATGGATGCTGGTCGGCAGAGGCAGAATTTTTCTTGTTTTCCTCCCTAAAAATTAATATGCGTCTTATACTCCATAAAATACTGCACTTTCAAGGGTTCTCAAAACTTCCTGAGCAGATTTTGGATTGTTGTAGGATTTATTGGGTTACAGTAGATTCTCAGCTCTGCAAACAGAATTATCTGCATCAAGCTATACTGGATTTTATCTAGAAACTATTATAGAAGGTAAAATTTTAAATAAAAACTTACTTGCTGGTGAAGGAATGTTGTATCGATTGGGTGATGGATTGCCTTGAATGCTATGAAGAGTTGAAAGTGAGAGTCCTCCAATGACAGGAGGAAAAAGTAATGGGTATGGTGGTCCAGAGAAATGAGTCATAGGTCCACTGACTGTTGGTACAGAACATGCACGGCTGCTGGTTGTCATGATTATACCTTGAAGGGAAGAGATGTCCAGTCACTGCTCCATAGAAATCTTGAAACAGGACACCTAGTCTGGCAATACAGCGTGCATTACTTTCTCAAGACATAATTTCTCATTTTTTTCTCCTTATTAAATTTTTCCAGTCATTTTCCTGGTACATTCCTGCTGTAATTATAACTTTTTGTTTTTGTTCTAATATCACCTCATATGGGGATGGCTGTTCCTCTGTTGTTCTAAGCTTTTTCTTTTTTCTTGGAGCAATAGGTTCACTCTACAGCTGGTTGTGGAAGTGTTCTGTAGGGGACAGGAAAATAAATGAAAGTTATAAATACTAATAACTATGCAAAATAATATTTTTGATAGAAGAAAATGTTTGTATCTCAGGGTTGAACTATGGAGTCCTTGGCACTCTCTGAGCTTGGTTGTTTTATATTTAGACATAGCTAGAAATGAGGAGAGGGAGGGAGGGAGGGAGGGGAGAGGTCTGAATCCAATTATGAATCACCTTTGCAAGAAGGAATCCAAATTAATCATTCAATTATTATTTTTCTCCATATTATAATAAAAAAATAAGCATTAACATTTTTCTTGTAACAATAATCTAATCAAACCATGATAAAATTAATGAATAAAGAATCATTTTTTTTTTAAAAAAAATCCTTTTTCAAATGAAGACCATCCTGAGAATAAGAGATAGACGGGATAACAGCAGGAACTCAAATGGACATTAATAAACATTAATGTGAATCACCGTCTCTGGCTTCAAAGTCTCATAGACATTCATTAAAAGGATGTATATTTATATTAATTTTAATAATGCAATATAAGATGATGCCTCTTCACTTTTACAGATAGAACCTCAATACAATGTTATCTTCTATGAATTCTAGTGCCTAGCAGTTTCATTATGATGCTGACTATCTTCACATTACTTAAAACCTAAGAAATGCTGGTGGAAAAATACTCAATTTTATGCAAAAAAAAGTGTGATAGCTGCATTAAACCTCTATGAGATAACCTAGAGGTCACCTAAAGTGTAAGGCTCAAATAAACACAAGCATACTTTTCCATTAATAACTACCATGAATGCAATGTTTTCAACATCTATAACTGTCCGGTTTGGCTCTTCAACCGAACAAGACAGACACAGACTTCAACAGATAATTAGAACTATAGAAAAAACAATTGCTACCAACCTGCCTTCCATTAAGGACCTGTACATTGCACGAGTCAAAAAGGGGGCTGTGATAATATCTACAGACCCCTCCCATCCTGAACATAAATTGTTTCAACTTCTATCTGCAAAACCATGCTATAAGGCTCTGCACACCAGAACACCTAGACAGTTTTTTCCTGAATGCCATCACTGCTAAACAATTCCCACAACACTGTCAAATTATTTACTAAGATTGTATTATTATTATTATTCTCATCCTTCCTATTACCTATCTCCTCCCACTTATGACTATAACCTTGTTGCTTGTATCTCTACAATTTATATTGTTTTACAGTATTTGTTTCCTATTTGATTTCTATGACTATCACTAAATGTTGTATCTTATGATTCTTGATGAATGTATTTTTTTTCTTTTATGTACAGAGAGCGTATGCACCAAAGATAAATTCCTTGTGTGTCCAATTACACTTAGCCAATAAAGAATTCTATTCTACAATCATCAAGGAGCTCTCCATAAGGCAAGTGAGCAGTGAAATTCAAAAAATATAATTCATTATATGAGCCCTGGTGGCGAAGCAGACTAAAGCACTGTTATTAACATTCAGCTGCCTGTAATTACTGCAAGTTCAAACCTCCCCAGGCTCAAGGTTGACTCAGTCTTCCATCCTTTCTAAGGTAGGTAAAATGAGGACCCAGATTGTGGGGGCAATAAGCTGACTTTGTATAAATATACAAAAGTATGAAGACTATTGCTTAAGCATTGTAAGCTGCCCTGAGTCTCCGGAGAAGGGTGGCATATAAATCAAATTAAAAAAAAGGCAATTTCAGCTAATGTTGGTTTCATAGTGGACCCATGGGAACAGAAGTAGAGCATCCAGAACAATAAAATGAGCAGAAAGGTCCCCTAACAAGCTAGAATAATTGGTGTCAAAGGAGATTAGTATCAGACATAGAACTAATAAGGAATTGATCAACGGATTTGCTTTAACTAATTTCAAGGTTTCTAAAGACATAGATCCTGGGAATCACAAAATCACTAAGTTTGGAAAAGATCATTTACTGTACCGATTAACCAGCTCTCCATCCAGTACAGATATCCAGAATAAATACTGACAACAGATGCTTGTCTCTGCTTTAAGCACATCCAGGGAAAGTGTATACAACTTCCCTAGGTAATTAGTTCCATATTAAGATAATCAATCAAATTTTTCCTTCTGTATCATATCCAGCATTATGAGAAGATAGAAAAGAAATCTGGGCTTTCCCTATGATCTCTTTGAACATATTTGAAAATTCTTATATTTAATCATTCTTACTGCCTTTCTTTTTCATTTATTATCTGAATCTTTTTTTTACAATATAGAGTTCAAACCTGATTACAGTATTCAAAGCAGAGCCTAACTAACACATTAAAAAGTTAATCTGTTATGTCCTATCATTTTGTCAATATAGTTCTACTGCACGTGTAGTTTCAGAAACTATGTTGCTTACAATTGTGGTTACATTCACAATTCTAAATATTTCTCAAAAACACTGCTATCAAGTATTCCTCATCCCATTATATTTACGAGACCGCCTTCTGCCTTCTGCCACCGATAGCCTCCAACTGACCAGTACGTTCCCACAGAGAAGGGTTCCTCGGGGTGCCGTCAGTCAAGCAATGCCAACTGGCGGCCCCCAGGGGGAGAGCCTTCTCTGTGGGGGCACCTACCCTCTGGAATGAGCTACCTCCGGAAATATGGCAGATCCCGGATCTATGCACCTTTCGCCGTTCCCTAAAGACGTTTTTATTCCAACAAGCTGGGCTGGCCTAAACTCTTTTAAATTGTTTTAATTTTTAAACTGTTTAATTATGGGTTTTAATACAGAGGTGCTTTTAATTGTGGGCCAAATTAATTTAATCGGATTTTAATACTGTTTTTAAATTTTGTATTTCTTGTGTTTTATCTGTTGGCTGTTCACCGACCCGAGTCCTTCGGAAGAAGGGCGGTATATAAATATAAACAATAAATAAATAAATAAAAATATGTCCATTTAATTTCTTTGCATTTTTCTCTATTAAATGACACTTGGTTACTTTTACCTCACTTCTCTAAACCTTCAAGGTAATATTGAATTTTGTTTCTAGATTATTAGCTCTTCCGAGACATTTGTGATATCTACAAATCTGATAAAGCATTCTCTCCATCTCTTCATTTAGTCTAAATAAAAATGTGGTTTCATTCAGACTAATTTTATACCACACTCAATAGTTCATTTTATATTGACTAAAGCTATTCTTGACTATCCTTTAAGTATAATTTTCAAACCAACTGTGAAACCAACTAGATCTATATTGATTACCACGACTTACCTTTGTCAACTCTTTTGCTGCAATCCAGATGTAATGATTTCAAATATTAACTATTTCCTCACCATTCCCATAATCTCTTTAGCAATTACCTAATAAAATGGGGATTTTGCATTACGATTGCTCATAAGTAAACAGGAACCAATAAAAGAGGAATGGAAAAATCCCTATCTGTAGATCAGCGTTTTTCAGTCTTGGCAAGTTTAAGATGGGTGAACTTCATGCTGCCTGGAGAATTCTGGAAATTGAAGTCCACGCACCTTAAAATTGCCAACATTGAGAAGCATGGCTCTACACTGGAGTTTAGGATTTTCCATTCCTATTTTACTTAGAGTTTGGTGAAATTAAATAAATCAGTTATGGTTTTGTTAACAAATAGTGATTAAAGCAATATGAATCATTACTGGACTTTTTGTCAGAAACTGAAATTAAAAATTTGGGCTTTGATGATTAAATAAGGGATTATGGAAATAATGTAGACAAATGTTATTCTTAGAGTAAGAGTTTGATATATTTTTTATTTATATCTGTTCCAAAGAAAGTTGGAAGTCATTCTTTTTCAGTTTTCTTTCTTTTCCTCTTTCTTTCTTATACTTTCACTCTTTTTCTTTCCTGAGCCTTTTCTTTTTTTCAAATGTTTTTTATTTGTTTATCCCTTATTTGTATTTATTTTTTTTTGATGTATTAAGGATCAAATACTCAGCCATTATAATTCTACATTCCTTATTTACAGAAATCATATCAAAATTTAGAATGAAATCCACTGGGAGCCTTCTCATATAACTCAGGCTCCCTCTAACCAAAAAGTGTTTATTGATAGAAGAGAATATTTGTAGTTTAGGGTTGAACTGTGGGTTCCTTGGTGCTCTCTGAGATTGATGGTTTTCTTGCAGATGTTTCATTACCAAACTAGGTAACATCATCAATAATAGAAGAGAGTGGAGTTTGCTCTTATTTTCATATGCGACTTACCCTGTCAGTGTTGATCAGTTGCTTCACAAACAGTGTTTGATTGGTGCCGGGTATCTACAGCCTCAGGCAGAGAAGGGCTATTCTGCACCACTCCCTCAAATGTTCTTTAAAATACAGAGTTTCCCAGCATTCCTTTAGGAACCTCCAACATGCAAACTGTGGTTACTCATCTTAAAATGAATCCTCTTTACCTGGAGCTTCAAATTTTGCTGTTTGCTGGGGAGGTGTGTAGCTAAAGTCAGTCTACATTTAGTGTACATCTGACTTTGGGGATACCCTGTTTTCCCCAGAATAAGACATCCCGATAATAAGCCCAATCAGGCTTTTGAGCGCATGGCAATAAGGCCAAGCGCTTATTTCAGGGTTCAAAAATATATAAGACAGGGTCTTATTTTTGGGAAAACATAGTATTTCTTCATAACCAAACAAAAGTGTATTTTCTGTGCAGTTCACACCCCTTGCTCGCTGGATCTGGATGTCACAAAGCAAACCCCCATGCCCTGTTTTGGCTGGCAGAATGCTGCAGGAGGCTGAGTACTGTCCCGCCCCCGGCCACGCCCACCCACCTGGTCATTAAGGCAGGGAACCAGTTGTTGAATTATTTGAATCCTACTATTGATTCCACCTCAGCCTTAGTGTAGAATGTGGTATTTAAGTATTTGTGGAATGTGTATTTTTTTATTTTTTATTTTATTTTACTTCAAATATATATACCGCCCTTCTCCCTAGGGACTCAGGGCGGTGTACAGCCAAGTAAAAACACATAAATACATAATACATAGATTAAGAACAGATTAAAAGGAAATATCTCAATTTGGCCCAAAATTTAAAAAGACAAATGAATTTAAAATCATTTAAAATCATTTAAAAGGATTTGTTAGGCCAGCAGGGCTTGTTGAAAAAGGAAAGTTTTAAGGGAACGGCAGAAGGCACGAAGGCCTTGGATTCTCCTTATCTCTGGGGGCAGTTGATTCCAGAGGGTGGAAGCCCCCACAGAGAAGGCCCTCCCCCTGGGGGTCACCAGCCTGCATTGCTTGGCTGATGGCACCCCGAGGAGGCCCTCTCTGTGGGAGCGCACGGGTCGATGGGAGGTCGTCGGTGGCAGAAGGCGGTCTCAAAGATAACTAGGTCCTATGCCATGGAGCACTTTAAAGGTGGTAACTAACACCTTGAAGCGCACCCGGAAGACCATTGGGAGCCAGTGCAGCTCACGCAGGAGTGGTGTTATGCGGGAGCGCCATGCAGCTCCCGTAATTACCCGCATGGCCGCATTCTGGACCAGTTGGAGCCTCCGGGTGCTCCTCAAGGGGAGCCCCATGTAGAGAGCGTTGCAATAGTCCAGGCGAGAGGTGACGAGGGCATGAGTGACTGTGCACACGGAATCCCGATCAAGAAAGGGGCACAACTGGCGAATCAGGCGAACCTGACAAAAGGTCCCCCTGGCAACAGCTGTCAGATGTTCCTCCAAGGACAGCTGTGTATCCAGGAGGACACCCAGATTGCGCACCCTCTCCACGGGGGCCAAAGACTCGCCCCCGATAGTCAGCAATGGAATCAGCTGACTATATCGGGATGCCGGGAACCACAGCCACTCGGTCTTGGAAGGATTGAGCTTGAGCCTGTTCCTCCCCATCCAGATCCGTACAGCCTCCAGGCACTGGGCCATCACTTCAAGGGCATCGCTGGGGTGGCCTGGGGTGGAGATGTACAGCTGGGTGTCATCAGCGTACTGGTGGTATCTCACCCCAAAGCCACGGATGATCTCGCCCAGCGGCTTCACATAAATGTTGAACAGAAGGGACGAGAGGACCGACCCTTGCGGCACTCTACAGATGAGAGGCCTTGAGGTCGACCTCTGCCCCCTGTCAACACAAACTGTGACCGGTCAGAGAGAAAGGAGAACCACCGTAACACGGTGCCCCCCATCCCCAACTCTTCCAGCCGGTGCAGCATGATACCATGGTCGATGGTATCAAAAGCCGCTGAGAGATCTAATAGGACCAGAACAGAGGAGCAACCCCTGTCCCGAGCCCTCCAGAGATCATCAACCAACGCAACCAATGCCGTTTCCGTGCTGTGCCCAGGCCTGAAACCCGACTGGAATGGATCTAGATAGGACGTTTCCTCCAGGAATTGTGGAAACTGTTGTGCAACCACACTCTCAACAACCTTCGCCACGAAGCGAAGGTTGGAGACAGGACGGTAGTTAGCCAATACTGCCAGGTCCAGGGAGGGCTTCTTGAGGAGAGGCCTCACCACTGCCTCTTTCAAGGCAGCGGGGAAGTGACCCTCACTCAACGAAGTGTTGATAATTCCCTGGAGCCAGCCTCGTGTGACCTCCCAGGAAGCCAGTACTAACCAGGAGGGACACAGGTCCAGTAAGCATGTGGTCACATTAAGTCTCCCCAAAATCCTGTCCACGTCATCCAGAGTCACAGACTTCCCAGATAACATTCTCAAGACTATTCCTCGCCATCCCGCCTGGATCTACCCAGTCAGAGTCCAAATCCCGCCGGATCTGAGCGATTTTGTCATACAGATATCGTCCGAAATCCTCAGCCCTGCCCTCCAAGGGGTCCTCCTGCACTCCCGGTTGAAGCAGGGAGCGGGTCACTCTGAACAGGGCCGCCGGACAATTCTCTGATGACACAATAAGAGCGGAAAAGTAATTAGACTTCGCCGCTTTTATCGCCACTAGATAGGTGTTAATATGCGACCTTACCAGTGTTCGATCAGATTCGGTGAGACTGGCCCTCCAATCGCTCTCCAGGCATCTTTTCCGGCGCTTCATCTCCCTTAGCTCCTCAGTGAACCAAGGAGCCGCGAGGGATCGACACCAGGTCAGAGGCCGCAAAGGCACGACTCGATCTAAGGCTCCGCTAGCGGCCCGATCCCAGGCCACCACCAGGTCCCCAACCGAGTCATGTGCTAGAACCTCAGGAAATGGCCCAAGCTCCATCTGGAATCTATCAGAATCCATCAGGCGCCTGGGGCGGACCCATCTTGTAGGTTCCGCCTCCCTGCGGCGGGGTGTAGCGGTTCGAAGATCTAGGCAAAGGAGCGAGTGGTCAGATCATGACAAGCGTTCCATGTCTATATCCCCTATAACAAGGCCACTCAACCACTGGCCAGAGACAAAAATCAAGTCCAGAGTGTGACCCCCCCCATGGGTGGGGCCATGAACTAACTGGGTCAGGTCCATGGCCGTCATGGAAGCCATGAACTCCCAGGCCATCTCAGACGTCTCACCAACGGATGGCAGGTTGAAATCACCCATGACTATAAGCCTGGGTGTATCAACTGCCACCGTGGCTATCACGTCGAGTAGCTCGGGCAGGGCCGTTGCCACGCATCAGGGAGCCAGGTACGTGAGCAACAGGCCCATCTGAGCCCATGACCCCATCTCACAAAGAGAGTTTCACATCCGGCAATCTGTGGCACAGTGGTCTCCCTCGGACCAAGACCTTCTTTAATAATAACCGCCACCCCCCTCCCCTCCCCTGGGCCCTCGGCTGATGAAGCGCTCTGAAGCCCGGTGGGCACATCTCAACCAGGGGGACCCCTCCCTCCGGGCCCAACCAAGTCTCAATAATAGCTGTATCACAACTTATTTCATAAAAAGAGAATTCTAGCAGAGCTGTTACGTATAGAATAGGGTTGAAAATAAACTGGTTGATGGCTTTATGTTAATAGTGATGCAATGTATATGTCAAGATCTGGTCCAGGAAATTAGGTAACTGGAGAAAATCATTAGTCAGATGAAGGAGTAGTTAAAAGGGATACGGTTTATTGATTTACATGAAGTTATACATTTTTACATATTCATAAGCAACATAGTTTGTTACATTAAATATGGCTCCATTTATCTATATCATGTGTCACTTGCTAGGTTCATCTTCCTCATTTTTGCACTGTTATGTAATCTTACTTAAGGAGAAAAATCAGAAAAATGGTAAAAATGTAATTAACTTTTCATTTCATACACTTCTCAGACCAAATTCAGAGCCTCACATATTGCATGTCTTTTTTAAGCAATTGAATCAGCATGGGAGAAAGAGAGATGAAAGCGGTGTGGCAGCACAGAGTAAACCCTATCTCTTTTGTACACACACAGCATATACCCCCCCAAAAATAATAATAATAATCTTGAGGTGCTTTGCCACTTCCGAATTACATTCCAAAGATGTGATTTTTAAAAAATGGCTTGGGAAGGCTACGTTATATTGGCTCTACCAGTTGTCCTTGTATACAACATAGTGGTGCTACGTTATCTAAGTGATATTTCTACCTATTTACATTATTATAGTAATAAAAGTTAAAATAACAATAAAATTGGTCCTTAATACTCCCTTTGTTTTCATACCAGTATTATTTTTTTTGCAAATAATTTAGCAGTACTAAATTATCTTAATATATTATGCATGTAGTTTGTGGTTCCCTGTTAGGCAAAATATTGAGTAAGAAATTGTTGTTTTACCCTCCAAGTCATCACATCATTTTATTCCCTTTCAGTTAATGGTTGTTCTTTCTTAGGGTTATTTCCTTATTGCTCTTTTGACAAGAAACTAAATAGAGATATAGTTTTTGAAATAGGTACATAATCACGATCAACTCAGTAGAATCTTTGGTTGACCTTGCAAAATATTAGTGCAATTAAAGTGTGCTTGAACTCATAAATGAAGGACTTTGAATAGAATAGTAAAAAAATAGTGCATCCTCTATCCTGGGGAAATGGGTTTTTCCTATATCATCCAGGTTCTATTTTGAAGCATATTGAGATCTCAAAGCATGTAAGTAACGAAAAAGAAATGGTTTGTTTGGATTTCTTGTGTATATCTATGTGGGTTTTTTTTTTCTTTTGCTTTAATTTATATGCCGCCCTTCTCCAGAGACTCAGGGCAGCTTACAATGCTTTAAGCAATAGCCTTCATACTTTTGTATATTTATACAAAGTCAGCTTATTGCTCCCACAATCTGGGTCCTCATTTCACCTACCTTTGAAAGGATGGAAGGCTGAGTCAACCTTGAGCCTGGTAAGATTTGAACTTGCAGTAATTGCAAGCAGCAGATGTTAATAACAGTGCTTTATCCACTGTACTACAGGCTCTATGTTGTTAGTGTCTTCTGGTAATTTTTATAGATCTAATTTTATAGATCTTGAATTTTGTTGTAATGTATCAATGTAGCAACCTAATTTCACAGAATTTCTTTAGAAAGGATGAGTTATTTGTACTTTTGCTTCCTCATGCATGAAACATTTTGTTTATCTCTTTTTCAATATAAGAGAAGGGTAAGATCATACCACTGCTTTAATTACTTCATAATATTTTAGCTGGTTCTTAGTAAACTTTGCAGAGGAAAGCTGCAGTAGTTTATTAAGATTATTTTTTTAAAAAAAGAAAATGGAGACAAATCTGGTAGATGATAGAATATTCTTGCATGTAATGTTCATTTTTTAAAGAGACAAATTGTATGAGCAGGTTTTCATTGGCAATTTTTCCCACAGAACATACAGCATCTTTAAAAGAGCGTATTATTTCAGTAGAAAGGAGATGGTTAAATTAAAGTTCTTCTCCATGCCTGCTTCTCCCCATTAATTATTTCTTTCTCATAGCATTTTCAGTGTAAAAATTTGTGTATCAGAAAAAAAGAAGTGTTTAGTGCATAATTCATGGACAACATGAACCTTTTCCAAGAATATTTAATACCTTCCAGCCACTGATTTTCAATTATATATCCAGTACCAAATTATCCATTTTCTCCTTGTGTGGTTTCTCTTTTCTGCCATCCACCTTTCTGTACTATCTACCTCTGTTTATTTTTTGTAATGTGCCAAGTAGCAGAATGAGAGAAGATATTATACTTTATACTCTGGACATGCTCAATTTTTCCTTCCTATGCCTTCTGTGTGGCCCCTAACATATTCAATTTGACATACATACTGCCTCCCACCCTTAAAATCTTATGCTGCTTAAATTTAATGATGGTTTGGAAATGTCTAAGATAAAGGATATATAATCTACCAACTCTAAGACTTTTGCTGTATAGCCTGTGGACTAACTTTCCAGGCACATTGCTGATGCTGCTTCATGTACTTTTAATGGCCATATAACTTTCCAGAACAGCTCATAACGAATTCAAACATCAAAAAAGATAAATGTCAAGCATAGAGATTTAAGGGAATCAGTGTGACACCTTGCATAAAATTGATCACCATATATTTGGATCAGTCCTCATACATTGGACTCACATAACTTAATCTTACTGAACCCTATTTCAAGAATATTGAGTTTACACAGCACTGCTTTTACAGGAAATATCACTCAAACTCTGAAAAAAAATGTATGCCTATTAAGCAAAGTTTGACTAGCATAAGGCATTAATTTTAATACCATATATGTGTACAAAGTAATGCACATAATTGCAGCTGTAGGATATAATCATAGTATTATATGTAAGAAGGATAAAACATATCTATTCTCTGTAACTGCCTGTTCTCTGTTGAGGTAATTATGGTGCATTCCCTTGCAGGATGTTTTGGAAGTTGACAGCACAGGAAATTCACTACTTATCCTTTACATAAACACAATCAAGCTCTCCTACATCTGGCTTCTCAAGACTCTACAAACAGTAAAATTGTTAACCCATCCATTGACCCATCCATTTATCGTTCTTTGCAGAATTCTCTGGGCTATGGCTGACTAATGAAAGAATTATGGAATGGAAAGACAGAACAGAAAAGAGATTTTTCTTAATGGATAGTGAAACAAAGGGATTTATATTCCTTCTAAGAACAGCAATTCCCAGGAGCATGATGCTTGGAAAACTATTTATACATTTCTTAATATATGTAATAGCAATATATCTGTTGAAAAAGATCGAGTTCAGACAAGCTTTTTACAGTTCAGATATCTAGTATAATTTTGGCTTGGATGGGATAGGTCTAGTAGATAAATTTGGTTATTCAATAAGTAAGATAGTTAGTGTTAGTTACATTATTTTTCTCCAGCATGGCCCACTATAGGAGTTGTCTGTCAGCACATTAATATTCATGTTGATCAGAACATAAGGGGAGCGGGATTCGACCAGAAGCGTCACGGTGAGACAGTCGGGAATAGCGGGCTCTGATGGACCTTGCGAAATCCTTGGCTGACAAGCCGCTGTCGAGTGATCTTCGGACCAGAACTGTCCTGTAGGGACAGTGAAGAAGGAGACACACCTCAGATGATCAAGAGGAACAGGCAAGTTCCTCGAAGGTCAGAGGAAACTCTTCAACCTGGCAGCAGGGGTGGCAACCATTGTGGCCATCATTAAGCTGGGGCAACTGGACCAAGTTTTGAGCAGGTGTGGTGATTTGAACAGAGTACTGAAGTCGGGTGAGTGATTGCCAGCTCATAGGCAAAAAAGGAAGATTCTTAAATTTGTTAAAGGTGCCCCAGCGAAATAACAGCAGCTAATGGGCATGGGGGCAATGAAGGAAGAAGAATAGAGCAGAAGTTTAAAGTGGCAAAGCCCAAAAAGAAAATTGATTTTTGGACTAAAATGTATGGAGATGATTAAAAAATTAAAAGAAATAAAAACCCGTAATAGGTGTGAAGAGGACAGAAAAATATTTAAAAAGATCTCTGTGATTGTTGAAGAAAGAACAAAGAGAAATTTAAAATTAAAGCCCTGTAATAGAAGATTTAAAAAAAGAAAGAAAGAAAGAAAAAACTTTTGGAATTTGGATTTAGACTTTAAATTGATTTGGGTAAATATAAAATAAAAAAGAAGAGAAAAATTGGCAAACATTGGTAATGTGGATTTTAAACAAAATGGATACTTTTTCAGACTGCTGATTGGAATTGTGGATTGGAGAGAGACATCTATAGGTGGAAAAAGAACATTACAACATTGAACTTTTATTTTGAAGACAAGAGAAGGCCTTTTGTAGCAATAAGAGCAGTGGGAACTTCTAAGGAGGGTTTGTTTTGTCTGCAAGCTGCTCGACTTTGATAATCAAAGAAGGTGGATTTACAACGAAATTTAAAACTAGAATAACAACAACCCTGAAATAATAAAATGGCACAGGAACTTATTGAAATGATTAAAATGATGCATATATCACTGAAAACAGAAATGATTATAATGCTGCATGGAAAACCTAAACCTGATAAACCAGAAATCACGTTAGAACACAATCAAGTGGATATAGAAACTACGAATGAGAAGCAAGAAAGTGAGATTGAAGATAAAGATAAAGACAAAGAAAAAGGTATTGATTATGAAAAAATAAATGATCATGTGGGTAGTAATAATGAAAAGGAGAGGAAAATTGGAAGAAAAGTCTAGCGATAGAGGTGAACTTTAAAGATTACATTGGGATTAACAATGATAAAAATAGAATAGAATAGAATAGAATAGAACAGAATAGAACAGAACAGAACAGAACAGAATTGTTTTTATTGGCCAAGTGTGATTGGACACCCAAGGAATTTGTCTTGGTGCATATGCTCTCAGGGTACATAAAAGAAAAGATATGTTTATCAAGAATCATAAGGTACAACACTTTATGATAGGTGGAAAAGGGGGGAAAAGGAAAGAAAAAGGGGGAATAGGAAAAACAAAAAAACCTTAAATGGGATTAACAGTGGCAGAATAAGAAAGAAGAAAAAGGGATAGACAGTAATGGGAATTACAGGGCAAAACAGAAAAGTTCAGGTTTTTAAAATGGAGAAAAAAGATGGGGGAAAAGAAGAAAAGAAAAAAAAAAGAAAATGGAAGAAAGGGAGAAAGAAATAATTGATGGAAAGGGAAAAGAGAAATACTTTGTATACATTTAGAATTAAAAATGAATTGAAGTAAGATTTCTAGATATAATAAATTTTAGAAAATGCAACAGTTGAGATTGTAATATTTAGAATGTATTTAATTGTAAAAATGAAATTAATTAGAATATTGGAAATTAAGATGAAAATTATTATTATTATTTTTTCATTTGATTTATATGCCGCCCTTCTCCGGAGACTCAGAGAGGCTTACAATGCGTTAAGCAATAGCCTTCATTCTTTTGTATATTTATACAAAGTCAGCTTATTGCTCCCACAATCAGGGTCCTCATTTTATCTACCTTAGAAAGGAGGGAAGGCTGAGTCAACCTTGAGCCTGGTGAGATTTGAACTTGCAGTAATTGCAGGCAGCTGATGTTAATAACAGTGCTTTAGTCTGCTGCGCCACCAGGGCTCTTAAATCAAATTAAATTAAGTATAAGCAAAGGTTAATTACTTTGATTTATAAATAAATTGAAATAAGATTTAGAAATACAAGTAAGTTTAATATATGAGATTGTATATTTGGAATAATTTAATTAAATTTATATATTTGAAAAGTAATTGAAAATTAGATTTAAGATTTAAGAAAACGTACTGTGCAAAGTAATTTGGTTTATTGTTTAATAAGAAGAGATTACATATATATTTGAAAAAGCAATGCAAAAGAAATGAATGATTGTAATGTTATATACTTTAGTGACTTTTAATAAGATATTGGATTGTAATATTTGGAAAAATTGACAAAGAAAAATACTTGTGATTAGAATAAGGGAATTTAGGGAAATATGGGGAATTACATTATGTTGTGACATTTTAAAGTTAAGGGTTTTAACTTGGAGGGAAAAAGAGGGAAAAAATTGAATTTGATTAAGATTAGAGATTAGGCGAAGGGTAACATTGGTTAATAAAAATTAGAGAGAAAGATTATTATGGCAAAAAGTGAAATATATAAATTGTGTTGGAAATGACCAAAAATTGTATAAATATATGACTTGGCCAATACTCTGTTCAGAAAAAATGCATTGTATGTTTGTTTGTAAGTTTGTGTAAAAAAAAAAACTTTTACAAAAAAAAAAAGAACATAAGGGGAGCTCATCCAAAGTCAAGTTGGAGAAGACAGTGTTTTATTAAAAATATTGTTCAATGCTTGTAGTAATATCATAAGATACTACAGTCTTATAAATTAAACTTTCAGTATCGAAACCAAAGGATTTTGTGTCTTTTTTCTTTTTATCAGTATCCTATTTTTATTTTTTGAATTATAGCAATGGCTCTATGCAGAGAGAAAAATACTTATTTGTATTTTTCCTTCAAGATGCCTTTATCTCTTCCAGACAAAAGGGTACATTAAGTTCCATCTGTAAACAGAACCTGCTAATTAAGAGTTATTACATGGGAGATCGGTACAGACCTTTCGGAATTAGATGTGTATTCCTCTCTGATATCCATTAGCAGCTAATAAGATAATGCCGATGGACCATTCAGTTTCCTGTTTCCTTCTATTGTGCTTTCAAACCATATATGGACCAATGGGATGGGTTGAACAATAACTGGATGTTCTTCTGCTCTTTACACAGGATTCAAAGAATGTTTGTTATTAAATTGCTCATGCTGTTTAGTTTCACAAAGCTGCACTAATAAAAGAAACAACACTTTGACAGCTAATCTCCATCACATGCTCTTTTAAAATCCTATTGTATCACAATTAACCTTTTCTATTGATTTATGTTATTATAGTATGCAGTAAGCAGCTTCTAGTAATCACAGATAAACTATGAAATGAATAAGATTTCTGTTTTATATAGAATTATGCTATTTTATTACTGTTAAAGACAATTGAGTATTACTTTATATCAGGGGTGTCAAACTGGCAGCCCGTGGGCCAGATGCGTCATACACAGGCCATGCCCACCCCAGCTCCATGAATGGAAAAATGTCACGAAACATCATGTAACATTACAAGTTTGATACCTTTGTATCATTAGAGAATTAGAAAGCCATTACTTCAAACTGTTTTAATTATTTGAAGTAGAAAATGAGCCATTAAAAATTCAAATTTTTGCCTATTTTCAGTGGGGTTAAATTTTATAAATGGGGATTTTTCTGCAGGTCCCGGTGTCTTATTTTCTCATATGTTCACATACAGCATGAATCCAATAGCTAAAGTTGTACAGACAAAAGCATCAAGCTGAAGGATTCTTGGAAAAGCTCCAAACCCTGCAAAGCTGTTAGCATGTTTTAATTTTTAATCTCGAGTAATTGAGGCATGGTTTGATATTAGATCTGTGCCATGCTTTGGATTCAAAGAAAAGAAAGTGATTTGCTTTGCTCTTGCAGAATCCTGGGAAAAACATATTTGATTGAAGGAATTGCCAGCAGATGTTACCTATACAGTACTACAAGGAAACCTTTTTGCCTTTAAATCTGCAATACTGCTTCCTCATAAGCAGACAGCATAGAGTAATTCTATTAAACATATGTAATTTTATTTATGTAATTTTACATGTTTAAATGTAAATGAAATCAAGTAAAATTTAGTTTTTGTCCTGCTCCTGCCAACTACCTTACTGAACAGTATTCAAACTAAATATAATTAATTTTACTTAGGCTTACATATAAATCAGGTCAGTTCAAATGCTGCTTTTCTCCTGTCTCCACCAACTATTTTTTGAGGACACTACAACACAAAGAGTCTAAAAACATTCTTCAGCCTAGAAAGGTCACCAACCTTAAGATCTTGGGGTCAGAAGACTAAAACTATTATTATTTTTAAAGTATTTTAAAGTTTGCTTAGAAGAAACAGCCATTGAAATCAGATCAGTCCATTGGATGTCTGATGATATCATGGTTTATTTTGCTTATCTTGTGTAGTGATTGATCTCTTTCTCAAAATGTACCAGTTTATGAATTGGTGTTTTGTTCTCTTCACCTTTTTCAATAGCCTTTGTGGTCACTGGGCGGGCTGCCAGTGCGACTCATTAATTTATCTGAAAGTAAACACATCTTCTGTCATATTCTTAAGGGGTTTAAGTAGAAGTGTTAAGTGAAAGGAAAATGGAAAGATTATTTTTCCAAGTTATTGTTACTTGCTTTTTGCCTTTTCTGATCTATTTGCTCTCATTTTATGCAAGGCTCAAAAATTGTTTGAGTTTAGCATACATTTGGAATGTGATAAGTTTGAAATCTTTCTTTGAATGGAAAATAGAGGCACTGAGAAACCTGCTTGTTTATGTGACAGTTGTTCACTTTTTCATATTAAGTGTTTGACAATATTTGAGCATCTACCAAACTAAAAAGAAGTTCCGTGAAAAAGATACATCAGTCTACTGAGCAAATTATAATTCCATTGTTCTATCAGGCAATAGGGATCTATTTTTTAAGGCTTAACACTATAATTTTCAACAAACATTGACGTATACTTCAAATAAAAACAGTAACATTGAAGAAAACTGTTATCATCTAAGGAGAAGTAAGTTTGTTTTACTACAGTTGACAAGACATTGACCATTAGAAGACATATCCATTTTTTGTTTAGAAATATATTGTCATTCATTCCTGATTTTTCATGATCATAAAGGATAAAAGAAAATGTTTCTCATTTCTTTCTTTCTAGTTTATGCTAAGTACAAAATGTTCTCTGAGCCTTTTAAGGTTCGCTAGGTCAAAAAACAAATCTCCATAATAAAAGATAGAATATGCTTTTATTGATATAGATCAGGGATGGCAAACTTTTTGAGCTTGGTATATAAGAAAGCTGGAAATTGTCTAACTTGATTTTGCTGACATGTCACACATACACAACCGCACACATCCTGAACAAAAGAGAAACAATTGGATTCTCCCCATTTAGGCAATTCTGAACAACGGCACTATTGCACTGAAGATTTACAATGACATTTGTGTTTCTGTATAAAATGTAATAAGAAATACTATCTTAAGGATAGCAATAGTTATCATTTCATCTCAATATTTCTCTGTTTCTGGGGAAATTCAAATTCTGTGGAAATGTAAATGCATATGGTCTAAATTTAAATGTGAATATGCCTACCTAGATAACTGAATACAAAATCGGCATCATAGATGGCAGAACATTACAATAAATTAAATTAATAAACTGCTTGGGAATCGCAAATGGGATATTTCTTTCCGCACCAGAGCACCAAAGATCATTCTGAATGTATTATTATTTTCTGAGAGATTTTTGTGTAATTTATTTGAAAGTGAAGTAATAGAGAAAACTAAATATAAAACATAGCACACTGGCTATTGTACATCAGGATATAGATTTTTCACTTAAATGAAATAGCAACATATTTGCAGGCTATACTATTTTTTGTAGAAACAGAGAAGGGACATATAGCAGATGATTTTTAGAAATATTTCTATGTTTTAGGAATACAGGATAAATCTGTCATTGATTTTTTTCAAATGAAATGGAACAATCTGCCAAACACAATTTGTGATTCAAACAGACATAACAGTACAGAGTGTTCACTATGTTCATCTTGAAATATTTCTCAGATGGAAAACTTGCTTACAATAAATATCTGTATTGATCCAAATGTATATACAAAATGTATGTATTGGGGAAAGTTGAAAACAAAATGCATTTGTTAGAAAAAAATGCTTATAAAATGGATTGTTTGATAGGATTGTAAAAGAATGATATAGAACTTCGACAAAACAATCAAACACTTGTATGTATACATACATACATACATACATACATACATATATGTAATAGTGTCAAAACCTCTTTCATTCTGTCATATGTTGGCAAAATAATCTTAGAACAGTTTTTCTTTTAAAGAAAGGGGTAACACTGACCCTGAGTGAGGAAAAAAGAGAAAACCCCCAGGCTGCATAGGTATATGACTTAGCCTTCTATCCTCCCGAGATTGGTAAAATGAGGGCCCAGATTGTTAGAAATAATATGCTGACTCTGTAAACTGCTTAGAGAGGGCTGTGAAGCAGTATAAAGTGGTTTATAAGTCTAAGTGCTGTTGCTACTGTTTACTTTTTGCCATCCATATGTGATCCTGTAATACTTTAGATTTTCAAGAAGTTGTTTATTTGGATTACATCTTGTAAGCATAGGCTTCTCTATCTGGCTTATATGCCTGCTAATTCTATCATTGATAGAATTAGATAGAATCATTCTATGATTCTGCTTAAATCAATTATGCAGAAAAATAATTATATATTTGGGCACAATAAAGTACTACATCCCATTATGAGTTTATAAAATTTCATTATCATACTCTTGCCCTATTCCCAACCCGCCCCCGCAGTAATAATAATACAAAATCCCCATTCCCAACTCACCCTAGAGCAGGGTTTGGGGACTGGAAGGCCTCCTGCACTACCCTGGATGGCAAAAGGGCCATGGGAGGGGGCTGCATGACACTCCCCATGCCCCATTTTGGGCCTGGAAGGCCTCCTGCCACAACCTGAAAGTCAAAACGGGCTGCAGAGGAACTCCTGAGAGGGGCAGGGTGGAGTGGGAGGGGCCAGCCAAAGGTGGGATTAGCTGGTTCTCTGAACTGGGCAAAAAGTTAACAACCAGTTCATCTGAATCAGTGCAAACCGGCTGAAGCCCACCTCTGGGTGGAATTACAGTGAGGAAAGAGACAGGAAAGAGCAGGAGCCAGGGTTTATTTTCACTATCCTCTGGACTCTTTACTGAGGATAAGATACCACAAACTCCACATAACATTCCTATTCTTTCAGGTTTCTTTCTACCCCAAGTGCCTTTTTTGCATGAGTCTCTCCCTTCATTTTATATTAAGGTGACCAGACGTCCCGCTTTTGGCGGGACAGTCCCGATTTTTAGCAATTTGTCCCGCGTCCCGCGGCGTTTTAAAAAAGTCCCGATTTTTCATTCTGCCTCCTGAGTCCCGGCTGCCTCCTGAGTCCCAGCTGATGGCTAGAGGGAAAAAAAACTGTTTAAACTCTTGCCGTGGGGCTTCAAAGGGCCGCCCTATAGCTGTTCTGCATTAAAAGAAAAAAAATGAGTAGACCCATGCCTGCAAAAATAGAAAAAACAGCCCCTACAGCTTCCACATAGGTTAATTAGCACGTTGATTAGCTCGGCTTCCCCACTCTCAGTTGATTTGCTCTCAGCTATTTTCCGCAGGGCTCTTGCTGCTTGCTAAATTGCTTGAGCAGATTTTTTTTTCTCCTTGTGCAAGCTCAAAACGAAACTGAAAGTAAAACAGGCTGTTGGCTTTGCTGTTTTTTCCAAAATGGAAAATTAGGCAGCAGATTTCTTTTCTTTTTCGTCACCAAAAAAGGTAGGTGCAAACAATAGGAAATTTAAGGAAAAAGAGGAAAGTTCAAGATTTTAAAACACAAAAGAAAAAAAAGCTCTATTTAACTAGGGAATTGTAATAATTGAGATACTATTAATTGTATATTGTGTTGAAAGCAGAAATGGTTAAGTTGTGGTTTGGAGGACTAAATGGAGGAAATTATTTGGTTTATTATTATTGGTAAATATAATTAATTGATTTGTAAGAAATTGGATTGCATGGAAATAATTTGAATATTCATGTTCATATTGATTAATATACAAAAAAGATAGTTATATAACTAATTGATTTATATTAAAATGTTGAATTTGTATTAAACAACTGTATTACATAATTACATAATTAACCAATGTGAGGATGGATATAAAAATAGATGACAATGGGAAGGGGTATAATATAGAATAGAAGGAAAAATTGAATTTGATTAAGATTAGAGATGAGATGAAGGGTAATATTGTTTTTTTTAAAAAATAGATGAGGAATAAATATGGCAAAAAGGAAATATAGAAATTGTAAATTTAATTGAAATGACTAAATACTGTTTAAATTTGTGAACCAGCCAAATATTCTGTTCAAAGGAAATACATTGTATGTTTGTATGTGTGTTTCTAATTATTGCTATTTATTCATATTTGTTCTCTTTTATTCTTTAAAGTTTAACAATTCATTCTTTATCTTAATATCTTTATATTTGTTTGGGGTTGGCTTTCTTCCCTTTCATCTTTTTTATTGTACAGCAATCTTTCTCCTCAAACCTACCACTTCTCTCTTTTCTTTCCTTCTTACTTTCTCTTCCCCCCACCCTCTTCTTCTTCTCCCTATTTCCTCTTCCTTTCTCCTTCTCGTCCTCTCTTTCTCCCTCTCTTACCCTCACTCCTACTCTAATTTCCCTTCTTCCTTCATCCCCAAGCCACGTCCACAATGGTTTCCCTCTTTACCAATGTTAAAATCTGGTCACCATATTTTATATCCACAAAAACAACCTTGTGAAGCTGACTGGTGCAAAATTCCTCAATAAGTTTCCACAACTTTCAGTCCTAATCAAACTATTCAACTTAATAATAAATAATTATTGAAATAAAAAAACTGAAAGAATAATTTGTTATTTAGATTTTGGCCTTTGAGACATTTTCAATATCAGATTTTACATTCGTAAATGTGAAACTGTTACATTTTAGAGACTGTTTTGGATGGTAGTGAGGCTATTTTACTTTTTAATTCCTCATTTGATATTTCTTAATACATAACAATAAAAAACAGAATTGCTAATATTTTATTTATATTTTTATTTTTATTTTATTTCCAATTTATATACCGCCCTTCTCCCTCAGGACTCAGGGCGGTGTACAGCCAGAATTAAGAACATGAAATACAAATATTAAAAAACAATTAATATATATATAAATTTGGCCCGAAAATTAAAAATCACAACCCAATTAAAACATTTAAAAATTTCTTCTTAAGCTAGCCCGGCTTGCTGGAAAATGTGGGTTTTAAGGGCATGGCGGAAGGCGCTGAGGTCTTGGATTCTCCTTATCTCTGGGGGCAACTGATTCCAGAGGGTAGGTGCCCCCACAGAGAAGGCCCTTCCCCTGGGGGTCACCAGCCTACATTGTTTGGCTGATGGCACCCTGAGGAGGCCCTCTCTATGGGAGTGCACGGGTCGATGGGAGGTCGTCGGTACCAGCAGGCGGTCTCGAAGATAGCTAGGCCCTATGCCATGGAGTGCTTTAAAGGTGATGACCAACACCTTGAAGTGCACCCGGAAGACCACCGGGAACCAGTGCAGCTCGCGCAGGAGTGGTGTTACATGGGAGCACCATGCTGCTCCCGTCACTACCCGCGCTGCTCCATTCTGGACCAGTTGGAGCCTCTGGGTGCTCTTCAAGGGGAGCCCCATGTAGAGAGTGTTGCAGTAGTCAAGGCGAGAGGTGACGAGGGCGTGAGTGACTGTGCACAGGGAATCCCAATCAAGAAAGGGCCACAACTGGCGAATCAGGCGAACCTGACAAAAGGTCCCCCTGGTTACAGCCATCAGATGTTCCTCCAAGGACAGCTGCATATCCAGGAGGACTCCCAGATTGCGAACCCTTTCTGTGGGAGCCAAAGACTCGCCCCCAATAGTCAGTGATGGAGTCACTGGCGATCAGTTCTGAATAAGGAGGTGATCAATTCTGAATAAGGAGTGCTAGCAAAATGCAAGTCAGACAATTAAAGATCAGACATAATATTATATTACTATAGGACACAAATTTGCCTATGTTTTAGAATTGACAGCGAAAATATCAAAGTGGTGTATAGTTTCTGACTTTTAGGCTCACCCGTCAACAGTAAAGGAACAAGCAGTCAAGAAACATGCTGCAGGGTGAAAGAATTACAAAGGCCTCTGCAAAGATATTCAGATGCTATGAAGGGTCTATAACTACAAAGATCATAACTGGGAATGCAACTGCATTCTCTGTGACAGTCCATTGAAGTAAAAGTTGAACAATGAAGAAGCAGGACAGGAACAATATTGATGCTTTTGAACATTGGTGTTGGAGAAGAAATGACAAGGTCAGTCAAAAGAACAACTCAATAGATCACTATTGAATCAACCCAGAGTTCTCACTAGATGTGTAAATGTCCAGGCTCAAATTATCTTAATGTGGACATTTATGCAATAACCTAGCTCTCTGGGAAAAAGCTCTAATATTGGAGAAGATGGAAGGAAAGAGAAGGTGTGGATAGTTAGCAACAAGGTTACAGTGAGAACAAGTACCCTGTTAAAAGGTCTGAAGATGAGATTAGGGACAGAATTTCCTAGAAGACAATCCAATGCCAAAAAAATCTATAAAAGTAATAAAACAGAGGAAACATCTGCCAATCCAATACACAGACAATTTACAAAACAGAACAAGTTATTCAGACAGTTCCAGAAAGGAAATGTGAACTCTTTCATTTAAGCTTCAAAATATTTTCAACATTTTTCACTAGTCTATTGAAAATATTTTGACACTTAAATGAAAGAATTCCTACTCCAATTCTCAGAATTCAATATTCTGGTGTGTCATATTAGTTTCCAACTGTGTAGATTTCTGGTTACGAACTTCCAGCCATTGGGCCATCAATCAAGAGTAATGAGATATTTCTATAATCAAAAGCACGGGCTTTGCTATAATCAACTCTTACTACACACAGAAGGGTTTTTATGTAACAATATGTTGAAAATAATTCTCAGATACAACAAACCAGTGCATAAGATCATGCAAAATGAATTGTTTCTCTGTATAAAGGAAAATATGAAAAAAACATTTTGGATATTTATACAGATTACTATTGTTGTTGCTAGAATAAAGCAACCCCCCTCCCCCAATTCTTAACTGAAGTATATTTGCACTTTTCACAAAGATATGAATCAATTTCTTTTAATTTGTGAATGTTAAAGTCCACAAGTAATATATCAGTTCAAATACACATTTAAATTGCCCTGGCATCTATGATGAAATTTATAAATCAAATTCAAAATATTTATCAAATGTTCAATTTCATAAAAGCCAATATGACTTTATTGTGTTAAGCAATGTCATTACACTGTACTGACATAAATCACTTTATATTCTTGGTATTGGCCCTAAATCGAATGCCAAATTTTAATGGACCTACAACAAGATGATTTCTGATGCTCTATGCAGCAGCAATCTGATGGACATTACCAAAGTCTATTGGGGCAAAAGGGATGTAGTATGAGAACTCCAATGCTGAGAGGGGATATCTGCTTGCTTTCAACATTTTAATTTATTTCCAATGCTTCTAAAATAAAAATAATTAGGAAATGATAACAGCGGTAACTGTCAGATCTTTCTGTACAGGGATCATGGAATTCTGTACTTTGCATGAGTAAACTATTTGAAATGCATTGAACAAACAGTTTTCTAAACATTGTTCTATATAAAGAACATTAGAGTAGTCAATCTTGACTAGGGATGGGTTTATTAATGGTACACGACAGGATTCAAAGAATCATGGAAGAAAGGTCATTTCTGTAAAATTGGCTTGAAAACAAGACCTAATCTGATACATACAAGAGAAGTTAATTGATCAAACAAAAAAGTTTTAAAAATCCTATTGTACATAATTTGTTTAGCTACAAAAAAGGGCAACATGCATTTCTTTGATAGCCTTGGATTAACGTAAACTCTGTCCAGATTATTAGATAGCGATTAGTATGTATTTTATTTCTATATAGGATTATGTACATTTTTATAAAACACTTCATAGCAAGTTAATTTATGACATCAGATACATGATGTATTGGGTAGGAATTTGGGGATTTGTAGTCAAACAAATATGGAAATATCAGGCTGGCAAAATTTTAAATAGTAATGCAGTAATGTTATTACCACATTACAAAAGTGTTGCTGAACATTTCTTTAATGACCACCAACCAAATCAACCATTGATTTCCAATATTAATCAAAGTGGAAATTGACAATTCTGTCATTATGAGGGTAATAGTTCCTTTTGGAAAAAGAACAGCAGCTACATAATCTTTCATGTTCCATTACTTCTTTTATTAATGTAATTTGCCTTTCACTTCACCTTTATTTACTCCATACACAATTACTCATCCAAACACACATACATGCAATCAATCTTTTCAGTTATTCACTCTCTCTTAAGTAGATTGGTATCCGGAGTTCAAAGAATACTCTGAACACTGTAGTCCACGTGTGCTGCCTTCTTTCTTGTCATTTCATACCCAAATATGGAAGCTATGCAGTTATTCCAGATGAAATAGTTATTTTTGTAGTAGCAGCCTCTGAACATGCTGTCTAAAAGTGCTTTGTAAAATAATTCATTCTCTGCAGCACTGGAAAGGCAAATAAGACAATATACAAAGTATCTTAGCTTTGATATTCTCATGAAACTTCCTTACCCCATTTCTTAAGGAATCTCACCTGTCTTTGGTGTTATCATTAGCATTCACTAAATCCCAAATCTTGGCATCAGTTCAAAAATTACATTTAATTTTGGCCTGAAAAAAAAGGAATATTTTCATTCTTTTTTTATTCATGCAAACACTGTAATTTCATTGAGATTTTGAAAATATCTGAATGGGAATGGTCAATCTTGTGCTCAATAACTGCCTTTAATATATTTCAAGCATATATCCATCACACTATTCGCTTTCAAGATAATTATCTTTTTTACAAAACATAGAAAGAGACTAAAAAACTAAAAAGGAAGCCAAAGAATTAAAGGAATAAAATAAAGCTGTATCTTGTTAATGTCAAGACCCAACTCATAAATACAGTGACGCTGGGTGGCTAACAAAAAAATATAATAATATAAGGTTAGAAAATCCTAAAAAAAACTAATTGATATTAAAATAAATTAATAAAAAAGATTGAATAGAAAAGTTAAAACCCAAGATCATCATTGGTTTGATGACCTTGGGAGTCAAGACCTTCTCTACCCAGTCAGCCACTAGGCCCTTAGGCAAAGTAACAGAACCAGGTTTTTAGGCTCGTCTAGAATGGTAGGAATTTGGGGATGGCCCTCATCCCTAATGAGAGAATATGGTTCCTCTGATATCGTGGACTCGTGCCATAAAGCGCTTTAAAGATAATAATCAACATCTTGAATTGAACTCAGAAGCAAAGTGGCAGCCAGGGCAGCTCGTGTTAAGAGGAGTGTCACATGTGCCATCCAATGGGCCTCCAGAACTGTCTGCACTGTTACATTCTGTACCAGTTGTATTTTCCAAATACTCTTCAAGGGTAGGACCATGTAGAGTGTCTTGCAGTAATCCAACTGGGAGAAAACCAAGGCATGAGTGACTGAACATAGAGCCTCACAATCCAGTAAAGGCATAATTGGAGCACAACAGATAGTTACATAAAAGGCTCTCCTACTCACAACTACCACCTACTCTATGAAAGCCATTCTTATTATTTAATTACATAGCCCTTATTCACAAGGGTGGATCCATTTCCTACAATAAGAATTGACTGATTGTCCCTCAAGTCTGATGCCATGTGCTGAAAAGGAGTTACTGACCCAATGTGATGTAGCTGCTTCATGCTTAAGGCAGGACTGGAATTCACACTCCCGATTTCTATCCTGGTGCCTTAACTGCCAGAACAAACTGGCTTTCACCCAGGCTATAAACCAAACATAACTGCAGGCTGCTTCTGCTGACTGCCGGCTGCCAGCAGTTTGGCAGTTTGAGTCCCACAGACTCAAGGTTGACTAAGCTTTCCATCCAGTGGTGGGATTCTGGGGGTTCTAGGGGGTTCGGCCGAACCCTTTGTTAAATTGCTGGCTCGCCCCGCCCCTTGCCCTGCCCCTCCGCACTACTATTTATTCCCAATAAATGGGGCGAGCGAGCCAGCAATTTAACAAACGGCTCAGTGTTTTTTTGTAATTTATTGGCCCCGCAGCACACCGAACCGTTTGTTAAATTGCTGGCTCGCCCGCCCCTCGCCCTGCCCCGCCTCCCACCTGCGTGGCGCCAGCCTACCGTAGCCAGGGGTAGGCAATTGTGGCTCTTTTACAACCTGTGGACTTCAACTTCCAAAATTCCTGAGACAGCCCAGCTGTCTCAGGAATTCTGGGAGTTGAAGGCCACAGGTTGTAAAAGAGCCACAATTGCCCACCCCTTCCCTAGCCTGAGTTCCGCTGCCTGGGATCCACGTGGGCTGCCACGTGGTTCCCCACCGGCTCCAGACGCAAGAGAGCAGGATGGAGAAAGCAGCTTCCACGCCTTCACTCACCCTCACTCTCTGCTCTGTTGGATTGCTGGCCGTTTGCTTACCCCGCCCACTCCCAATCTATTGCTGCCTCCGGAGTCCCAGCTGATGGCTACAGGAAAAAAAAAACTTCAAATTCTTGCCGCGGGGCTTCAAAGGGCCGCCCTATAGCCAGTGGTGCAGCCGAACCGTTTGTTAAATTGCTGGCTTGCCCCGCCCCTCTGCACGACTATTTATTGCCAATAAATAGTGGTGGGCAAGGGGCGGGCGAGCCAGCAATTTAACAAAGGGTTTGGTGTTTTTTTGTAATTTTATTGGCCCACGGAGCTTCAGCATAGGCTAATTAGCCCCTTGATTCTATCGGCCTCCCGGCTCTCAGCTTATTTGTCTCAGCTGTTTTGCTCAGGGCTCTGCTGCTTCCTTGCAAAGAGTCCTGGAGCAGATTTTTTTTCCCTTAGCTCTGCTGAAACATGAAACTGAAACTGCTTTGCTGTTTCTGCAAGGTTGGAAAATTAGGCAGGCAGAATTCTTTTCTTTTTCGTCACCAAAAAAGGTAGGTGCAAACAATGGAAAATTTAGGGAAAAAGAGGAGAGTTCAAGATTTTAAAACACAAAAGGAAAAAAGCTCTATTTAACTAGGGAATTGTAATAATTGAGATACTATTAATTGTATATTTCTGAAAGCAGAAATGGTTAAGTTGTGGTTTGGAGGAATATATGGGGGAAATTATTTGGTTTATTATTATTGGTAAATATAATTAATTGATTTGTAAGAAATTGGATTGCATGGAAATAATTTGAATATTCATGTTCATATTGATTAATATACAAAAAAGGTAGTTATATAACTAATTGATTTATATTAAAATGTTGAATTTAAACAACTAATATTACATAATTAACCAATGTGAGGATGGATATAAAAATAGATGACAATGGGAAGGGGTATAATATAGAATAGAAGGGAAAAATTGAATTTGATTAAGATTAGAGATGAGGATGAAGGGTAATATTGGTTTTTTACAAAAATAAATGAGGAATAAATATGGCAAAAAGGAAATATAGAAATTGTAAATTTAATTGAAATGACTAAACACTGTTTAAATTTGTGAACCGGCCAAATACTCTGTTCAAAGGAAATACATTGTATGTTTGTATGTGTGTTTCTAATTATTGTTATTTATTCATATTTGTTCTCTTTTATTCTTTAAAGTTTAACAATTCATTCTTTATCTTAATATCTTTATATTTGTTTGGGGTTGGCTTTCTTCCCTTTCATCTTTTTTATTGTACAGCAATCTTTCTCCTCAAACCTACCACCTCTCTCTTTTCTTTCCTTCTTACTTTCTCTTCCTCTCCCTTTTCTTCTCCTCCCTACTTCCTCTTCCTTTTTCCTTCTCCTCTTCTCTTCCTCCCTCTCTTACCCTCACACCTACTCTAATTTCCCTTCCTTTCCTTCATCCCTCTCTATTGCTGTATCCTTTTATGCATATGGACTACTCAGAGGGCTGAAAAAGTTATTTCTGACTGGTCCCCACACTTTTGACCAGTCCTCGAACTTACGACTGTCCTCACATTTTACATTTTTGCCCTATCTTGTCACCATGGTGAAGAGAAGCAGTTGTGAAATGAGTGACATGGTTGTTAAGAAAGCTGCACGGGCATAAATATGAGGATGGTCATAAGTGTGAGGACCGTCAAAAATGCGAGGCCCAGTCAGAAATGACTTTTTTCAGCCCTCTGAGTAGTCCTTATGCACATAGCCACGCCCACCCGGTCACATGATGACACACATTTTTGATTTGGTTCTCACTGACATAGTTGGTCCATTCCCGCCATCATTTGGTGATAGAAAATATTTTCTAACAATTGTTGATAATTACTCTAGATATGGATATGTATATCCTATGAAAGAAAAATCAGAGACCTTTCAGATCTTTAAAGACTTTGCAGCCCTTGTTTCTACCCAACACCAAGTTCGCATCGCCAGAATCCAGAGTGATCGTGGTGACGAATTCATGTCTCAGCGTTTCCAGGACTGGATGCGTAAGAATGGAATTATTCATCAGACGTCGGCTCCTTACACACCAGCTCACAATGGAGTCGCAGAACGAAGACAAGGAGTACTGCAAACCATGATGCGTTGTCTCCTAGAAGACGCCAACCTTGGTAAGATATACTGGGGTGAAGCTATCAAGTACGCAAATTACATTGTCAACCGTACTTGGAGCAGTATAACAAATCAGACTCCTTTCTTCATGTTGTATGGCTACAAGCCTGATCTTAAAAACATCCATATTTTTGGTTCATATGCTATGGTGAACATTCCCTTAGCTCAAAGAAGAAAAGGAAGTCCAGCAGCAAAGAGACTGAGATTCATGGTTATTGATGATAACTCAAAATGGAGCAGATTTATTGACTCTAAACATGCAATTGTGATTTCCCAATCTGCTAATTTTGAGGAAGATATTGACTGGTCCAGGATTCATTCCAATGATCCTGGAGTTTATTTTCCTAGAGATGATACTGCTGATGCCACGCAGATTGATGATCAAGATTCTACTAGTTCTTCTCAACCGGATGTTCCGTCTTTGCAAGCCGCGGATGCTGATGCTAGCGACGAAAGTGAGGACGAGGACGAACCAGAAGAAAATTGGACAGTTGTTCCGAGACATTCCAAGAGGGCCACAAAAGGAATCCCTCCACAACGATATTCTTGGCAACTGACAAAAGCACCCTTGCCTTTGATTTGCAATGTTACACTTCCACTTGATAATTTCACACAAATCAAGCAGCTCCCTGATTCAGAGCAAGACAAATGGTATGATGCAATGCAGGTTGAAATGGACAGTTTAAAGAAACTTAAAGTATTTACACCTGCAAAACCTCCAGCAAACAAAAAGGTCATTGGCACTCGATGGGTCTACAGAATCAAAAAGAAACCAAATGGTGAGTCACTGTACAAGGCCAGACTTGTAGCTCAGGTTTTCGCTCAACATTATCCTGAGGAATACACAAATACCTACTCACCAACAGTCAGAACTGAGAGTGTAAAAATTGCTTTAGCAACTGCAACTATCCTTGGTTTAGAAGTTTTCCAGTTTGATGTTGACACGGCTTATCTACATGCAGACCTAGACGAAGAGATCTACGTGAAAAGTCCTCCAGGATTCCGACAGCAAGAAGGGGATACCTGGTTCCTAAACAAAAGTCTTTATGGTCTGAAACAATCTGGTTTAATGTATTTATGTCTTACTGACAAACTAAATTCAATGGACTTTATTAAGTCCGAAACTGATGAGTGCGTGTTCACAAAAAGATCTAACAATGCATATGAGATAGTTCTTGTTTATGTTGATGATATTGTTTATATTGGTCCAAATAAGCAAATCAGTGAAATTTTTGCCAAAGCTTTGCAGAGCTACTTCACATTGAAATCATTGGGTCACATTATACATTAGTAGTTGGACCAGACCCGACTTTGCACTTAGTGTTAATCTCTTATCTCGACACGTAGGTAAGGCAAAACAGTTTCATTGGACATGTATTAAGAAATTATTGAGATACCTAAAATACACCAAACATTTGAAATTATTGTTAGAACCAACACATACTGATTATGCAGAATTATGTTGTTATGCAGATTCTGATTGGGCAAGTGATAAGAAATTATGTAAAAGTACTTCAGGTTATATGATGTTCTTAAATGGATGTCCTGTTTATTGGCAAGTACGTAAACAGAATTTTGTTTCTTGTTCATCTACTGAAGCTGAATATGCTTGTGTTTCAGACGCATGTAATTCTCTAACTTGGTTTGATGCTTTAGTCACAGATATCTGGACACACCCGATCCGACCGATCACCGTGATGGAAGACAATGAATCGATGGTTTATATTTCTGAATCACATTTTACAGGTTCTAGGTCCAGACACATTGACATTCGTTACCAAAACATAAAGCATTTAGTGAAAAAAGGTTTTGTTAAATGCAATATGTGTATACACATGATCAAATTGCTGATATGCTCAACAAACCACTTCCAGCAGCTCAACATGAGTATCTGCGAAAGAAGATGTGCCTTATTTGATGATGTACTGATATTCGCTCAACTGGCAAAGAAGGGGAATGTCACTGCGTTATTTTATTTGCCAGCTGAACTCATCATTTCTGGACTATCTGACTTTCCGTACCTTGCCAAGAATTGTTATCAAAAGTTACTACGCATGTCTGCATTCTTTCACTTGCTTCACACACTCTTTCCTTTGTTCTCTTGCCAGGAGTGCCGGTTGCTGGAAAGCAACTGGCCCAAAGTATTTCAAAATGTAACAATTATCTTTTCTTAGTTAGTGAGGTGTTTTATTTTCTTTATAACAAATAAATGAGTTTTATTAGAGAACTTTTCTTCGCGTTTCTTTTCAGAATATTGCAACAAGGAATAAGCCTCGATCCAGCCTCTAAACCAGGGTGATTTGTCCCAGAGCCAAACATGGGATTAATCAATGCCCTGACAAGCTAGCTATGCCTACACAGTCACGTGACCAGCTAGCCACACCCACCCAGTCACATGATTGCCAAGCCACACCCCCAACTAAGCCAGGCCCACAGAACCTGTTGTTAAAAAAATTGAATCCCACCACTGCTTCCATCTTTCCGAGGTTGGTAAACTGAGGACCAAGATTGTTGGGGGCAATATCCTGACTCTGTAAACTGCTTAGAGAGGGCTGTAAAGCACTGTGAAATTATATATAAGTCTAAATACTATTGCTACTGCTATAAATTAAAATGCTACACTATTTATATAATGTGCATTCATATTTCTGTTTTGTATTATTAATTTACATTCTTTCATTCTATTCCATTTTAAACTATTTCTACTTGCAAAGATTCTCTAACAGAAAATCTCTTTTAGATTGCTTATCTAATGTTTTTCTCTGAGCAGTGCATTATGCCAAGATCTTGATGCTCTAAAAATCACAGAAGCCACTTTCACATAGTAGGGCGGAATTCAGAAGATTTTCATATATAGCTGATCTGCAATTGCTAAAATAACAGAAGAGACAGCAAGGGCACCAGGAATTTGAAAAAGCATAACATAAAGCCCAGTTGAGTGCTCATACTATCACATAGAAGACTTTTCCCCACTGAATTAGAATTTATATTTCTGCTTTTTCCTACTGTTTAACAAACTTTTAATGGCTTGGGATATAATTCTTTTGTCACTTAAAATTTCTCACATTCAGACCAGCCTACAAGACCAGTATTCTCAAAGTGGTCAATAATGATCCCCAAGGATTGATGGGACTATCCATTGTTGTTGTTATTGTTATTTCCAATATTATTAAATATTTGAAAGTTGATTAATAATTTAAAACTTCATGAAGAGGTTGAGAGCTGAAGAGTTTAGGGACCCCTAGCATATACATACTGTTTATACTGAGACCGAACATTGTCTTACCTGAATGTTCCTTTTCAGAGTACTGCGACTGCAGTCCATAGCTGGGTTGCTTCATCATCACTTCCTTTTTGACTGGGTGATATTTGAATATATATCTCTCTTCGTCCTGTGGCCACGCCCCCTGCTCCCATAATGCACCAGTCTTTGAACGAAGGCGTGACCACCTAAAATAGTCCAAGAAAATACCAGTAGGAGGAAAACAAGAACAAGTCCCTTCCTGCTCAAACACCAAAAATTCCAATAATAAAAAAACAGGGGAGGGGATGGACTGCAGTCGCAGTACTCCGAAAAGGAACATTCAGGTAAGACAATGTTCGTTTTCCAGAGTACTGCTCCTGCAGTCCATAGCTGGGATATACCCAAGCTCAGAAAAAAACAAGGTTGGGAAAATTAAGGAGCCCCAGAGTCCTGTGTCACCAGAACACTCTGCAGGACTCGACGGCCAAAAGAGGCCTCAGCGGAGGCAAAGGAATCCATCCTATAGTGTCTGATAAAAGGTGTCACCGAGGACCAGGTGGCAGCCCGGCAGATGTCAGACACCGATGCCTGAGTGGCCCAGGCAGCAGACGTCGCTGCACTACGAGTAGAGTGAGGCAAAATCCCAGACAGAACCTGTCTGGCCTGGCGTTCATAGGCTGTAGAGATGCACGCCTTAATCCACCTGCCCACAATCGATGGAGATATTTTTTGACCTAAGGACCTCGGATGGAAAGAGACCAAAAGGGCCTCCGTCCTCCGGAATGACTCAGTCCTGCAAATATAGCGACGGAGGGCCCTGCGCACGTCAAGGGTGTGCCAATCCTTCTCACGTTGGTGCTTGGGCGATGGGCAGAAATCAGGAAGGATCAATTCCTGAGCACGGTGAAAATATGAGTTCACTTTCGGCAAAAAAACCGGGTCTAGACGAAGAACAACAGTATTAGCATGGAAAATACACAAGTCTTTCCTGATTGACAGAGCTGAAAGTTCGGATACCCTCCTGACGGATGTGATCGCCAAGAGGAAGGCGATCTTATATGACAAATATTTAAGAGATATAGAGCCCAGCGGTTCAAAAGGCGGACACTTAAGCGCTTGAAGGACAAGAGAAAGGTCCCAGGTCGGGTACCTACGAACTGGAGGTGGACGTAAGTTCATAGCCCCATGCAAGAATTCTCTGAGTTGGGGATGTTGAGACAGAGATGAGTAAGGCGGACAACGAACGACAGTGGACAAAGCAGCAGTTTGTCGATGAAGGGTTGATGGTGACAAGCCCCTGTCCAGGCCAGATTGTAAAAAACAGAGAATGTCAACGACCTGAGCTGACGTAGGGTCCACCAAGTGGTCAGCACACCAGGTGCAAAAGGCTCATCATGAGGCCTCGTATATACGTGATGTAGAAGGTCTACAAGATGCCTGTATAGTGGTTATGACGGAATCTGGGAGACGGGCCTTGCGCAGGATGACCCGCTCAAACGCCAAACAGCCAATTGGAGCCATCCGGGATCTGGGTGGGACACTGCTCCTTGGCGCAGAGAGAGACGGTCCTGCGGAATCTCCCACGGTGGAAGCACAGACAGAGCAACAAGGTCGGCATACCATGGCTGACGAGGCCAATTGGGACCCACCAGCAGAAGTTCTGCACGTTCTTCCAACAACTTCTGAATTACCTGAGGAATCAGTGGAATTGGAGGGAAGGCGTAAAAGAGGCCTGGGGGCCAGTGGCATCGTAACGCGTTGTGATCCTCCGCCATCTGAGATGGGTAACATGTCACAAATCGGGGAAGCTGGGGTTCGCCGGACTGGCGAACAGATCCACAACTGGCAGGCCGAAGATGTTGGTAGCCTCCTGAAAAATCTCGGGATCCAGCTGCCATTCCGACTGGTCTAACAGTTGCCTGCTGAGCCAATTGGCTCGGATGTTATCCACACCAGAGATGTGATCAGCCTTCAGAGATAGAACGTGGCCTTCGGCCCAAGAGAGCAGCTTCTCTGCTTCCAGCATCAGACCTCTCGATCTCGTGCCCCCTTCTTTGTTTATATGGGCCTTGGCTGTGATATTGTCCGTGAGGACGAGGACGTGCTTGTTACGCAACAGAGACTGAAAATGACAGAGAGCTAGACGAATGGCCCTCAACTCCAGAAGGTTGATGCTTAACGTCTGTTCCGTAGGTGACCAGCGACCCTGCACCATCTGATCGCAAAGATGGGCTCCCCAGCCCAAGAGGCTGGCATCTGAGGTCAAAGTCAGACGATCTGGGAGCAGAAACTGAGTTGCAAGGAGAAGTTTGGTGCTTGCCCACCAGTTGAGGGACAGGGAGATCTGCGGGGAAAGAGATACCTTGTGGAGAGAATCGCTGCGACCCGTGCATTGAAAAGGGAGCAGGAACCACTGCAACGGCCTTGTGTGTCTGCGCGCCCACGGCACTATCGAGAAGCACGAGACCATTTTCCCCAGCAGCTGGGATAGATGTAGGAGAGGAACCGACCGTTTGGATTGAATGAGCCGAATCAAGTTGCGAATGCTTTCCACCCTGTCCGAGGAGAGGGAGACCTGGCCCCGAACAGAGTCGATCACCGCCCCCAAGTGTTGGAGAACCATGGTTGGGTGAAGATGACTTTTCAGGAAGTTGATCGAAAAGCCGTGGTCCTGAAAGGAACCGATGACAAGGGACAGGTCCCGAGATGCTTGGCTTTTGGAGGAGGACAGGATTAGAATGTCGTCCAGATAGCACAACACCCTCACGGGTAACAGTCGGAGAGCAGCTGCCACCACCGCCACCAGTTTTGTGAACGTCCTTGGGACAGATGACAAGCCGAAGGGCATTGCACAGTATCGATAATGGTCCTCCCCAATTTGGAAGCATAGGTATTGACGGTGGGCCGGAAGAACCAGGACATGTAGATAAGCCTCCTTGAGATCGACAGACTGGAGGAGGTCGCCCCGTCGCACTCCAGCAAGGATAGAATTCAGGGAGTGCATCTTGAATCTGCGGTAACGAAACGACAGATTCAGTTGCTTCAAATTTAAGATGGCTCTCCAACCACCCAAATGTTTTGGAACCAATAAGAGAGTTGAATAGAAGCCCTTGCCATGCTGGTCCGGTGGAACTGGTTCTATTGCATGGATAAGGAGCAGATGGAGAACCTCTTTCCGCAAGAGAGCCTCCTTGTCAGGGGACAGGTGGGTCAGACAGCGGACATAGCGAACTGGAGGATGTCCCAGAAACTTGATGGCCAGACCCTGAGAAACCGTCCGAAGAATCCAGGCGTCCTTGGTTGAGCGTTCCCATTGGTGGCTGAAAAGTTGCAGACGTCCACCAATGGGATCCTGCAACCTGTAGTCATTTGCCTCGACGGGCCTGGCGGAAGCCCGTTCCACGGAAAGGGCGTCTGGAGCTGCTGGCCCTGGATCTGTCTTGAAACCGTTGCCTATCCGAAGACCGGTCCGTTCCGGGAAAAAAACTGCACTGCTAATAGGGGCCCCCCGACCCCGACGAAGCCCGAAAGGGCTGACGCTGAGAGTAGGGTGTGTAGCACCGTTCCGGTCTGCGGTACGAAGACGTGGGCATCACCTTCCTCTTGTCCTTGTCCTCGACCAGGATGGGATCCAGGGCAGGACCAAAGAGATTCGGGGCCTTGAAGGGGGCCGCCGCCAACTTCCACTTCGCTCTAGTATCCGCTCTCCAATTCCTGACCCAAAACAGCCTGCGAGATGTCACAGATGAGGCTAATGCCCTCGAGGCGAACTTCACCGAATTTAATGAGGCATCAGCCGAATATTCGGTGGCAGCCACAATTTTATTTATATCCTGATGAAGACGTGTGTCTTCTGGTGGGAGTCTTTCTTGAAGTTGCTTCAGCCAAAGCAACGTGGCTCTATTAAAGAAAGACGTAGCAGTCGCCGTCTTAATTGTCCAAGCAAGGGATTGGTGTTCTTTACGAAAGGAGAGCTCAGGCTTCCTGTCCTCTGATTTAAGACCGTCCAAAGCATCCGAAGACAAGACCGAAGAAGAGGAGAGGCTTGCAACTGGAGGGTCAACCACAGGTAAGGCCAGTAAGGCGTCCAATTCCGGAGCCCCACAGTACAACTTTTTGTCCAGGCTGGTGGGGCCCATCAGAGAACCCGGTTGAGACCAGGGAGACTGAAGAACATCTGCAAAGAGTTGAGGGCAGGGAATAAAATCCTTCCCTGGCTTGGAGGAGAACAAGGCCTCATGAGGGGCCGTGGAAGCAGAAGGTTCAGCAGGCGGAACTCCCATATTGGTGGTCTGTCGAGCTTTGTGTAGCAGTGATTTAAACAACGAGGGCCTGAATAAGCCAGAAAAAGCAGGAGTGTCCGGCGCAAGTCCCTCATCCTCAGAGAATTCCAATTCTTCAGGCAACTCCTCGTCCTGCTCCGAGTCTTCTGAAGAAATGTGAGCCAACCGAGATGGAGATTTGGAGCGACCAGGAGCAGTTGAGTGAGAGGTACCGGGCAGCGCTGGAAGTGATTGCTGAAGCACAGATTGCTGAAGACCCGCAGCCAATATGGAGGAAAGAGCATTGGACGCCGCCTGGAGATCCACCTGTGGAGTCAACAGCTGTCCATCTGGACCCTGCAGCCCGGCAGAAGTCAGGGTAAAGGTTGCCTCTGCCCGACGGGACGAGGAAGCCTGTGGTTCGGCAAGGTCCACGGTTGAAACGTCAGGCAAGGACATTGAGGTCCTCTTAGAAAGACCGCAAGATAGCCTAGAAGGAGCCTGAGATGTGGAGGTGCCACAATCCTCACCAAGATCAGGAAGGGCTTCACGTGCCAACGAGGTGTGACCCTGTGGGGATATCTGCTGGTTAGAAATACAGACAGAGGTCGAAGTGGCCTGCCTGGCCCTATCATACTGCCTCTCAAGCGCTCTATGTTGGCGCTGGGCGTCCTTCTCCGCCGCAGATGAAAGTCTATGCTGGCGAGACTCAGTAGAAGTGGCAGTAGGCCTCCCTCGTGATTTGGATTTGTGCTTGGACGGGGCCCGAGGTGGGCTGGGCTCCCGATCCGAGTCAGAAGATAAGAAGGAATCCGCCATTCTGGGGAGGTAAGACTATATATATATATATATATATATATATATATATATATATATATACAAGACTTTTTCTTTTCTTTTCTTTTTTTTTTGTAATATATGATTATATGTTCTTAATGATTCTTTTTTTTTTTTTAACAGTAGGAACTATATACAGAAGTCACCGTAGCCTTGTATGATGGGGGGTGAGAAGCAAGACACAGGGAGGCGCAGTGAAGAAACGCCTAGGATACCCCCAATGGCGTCAGGCCAAACACGTGGTCCAGCACAGGCAAGTCTAGCCTCAGGCCCCAGCACCATAGGGACAGCGAAGGGTCAAGGCCGGGCCAAGGAGCATCCAAATGCAAACCAGCTTGCTCGAGAGTGCAAACAAAAAGGTCTGTCGTCAAGGGAGAAGGAAGCGACGAGCTGAAGAGACAGTAGAAAATGGCTGCCGGAACAATGACAGCCTTAAAATGGCGCCCGCGGCGCTCAGGCGGTTTCAGCGGCGGCTAGCTCAGGGCGTGTTGGGCAAGGCAAAGCCCTCACGATAAAGCACCTCAGTCCCGGCTAAATACATTAAAAGGCACTGCCCGAAGGACGGACGCCTCGCTTTCTCACCACCGGCAGCCCTGGACACGGCGCGAATCCCCAGAGATCAACGATCTAAAGTCCTCTCCAACGCAGCAACTCAGCACGAAAGGGAGATTCAGCTGATATAATTAGTGTTCGCTCCAGCAATTGAGCGCCGAGGACACGTCAGAGCCTGCAGGGCAAACTGTGCAAGGCTCCAGAGCCGCCACTATGAGAGCCGATGCAAAGGCAAAATACACAAATTCAAAAAAAGATGTGTGGGGGTGATCACGGTGGTCCGCAACACCCACGCTCACACCGGCGGCTGTAATAAAGAGTAGGGGACCGCCCCGAAGGGTCGGAAAGCCCCAGCTGCGGTCTGACAGCCGTCAGAAAACCTTGGGAAGAACGGATTGGCACCCCAGTTCCGATATTCACTCCCTGCAGCCTCTTCTTATGCAGGCTCTCACCGAGAGAAAACTAAACAAAAATAAATAAAATTCTACACGCCAGAAAAGCCTAAACAGAAAAAAATTTCTGAACACGAAGAGAGACAAGAAAACACACCAGCCTTCAGTGACTGAGTGAAAAGAGTGGTGCATTATGGGAGCAGGGGGCGTGGCCGCAGGACGAAGAGAGATATATATTCAAATATCACCCAGTCAAAAAGGAAGTGATGATGAAGCAACCCAGCTATGGACTGCAGGAGCAGTACTCTGGAAAACATCTTAGAGGTAGCTGTAGTTTATCTCATATGGTTAGACTGGAACAGTTTTAATCTGTGATATCAGAGGTTTTAGGAAAGCTGTTGCAACTAATCCTTCTTCTGATCAGTAATCAAAAGGGTTTGTAATTCCTACCCAAGAGATTATTAAAAAGGCCTTATTTAATATCATCCATATTTCTCTAAGGAAGGACATAATGCCTCCATTTTTAAAGGACAGTTATCAAACCTTTTCTTAAGAAGCATTAGATTACTTCAAATCATGCAATTACAGTATAATCTCTCAACACCCATTTTTGCAAAAAGTAATCAAGGAGCTGGTAGATTGCTGTCTATTTTAGAGAGGCCATTAACATGACTGATTTCAAACTGGCTCCAGACATGACCTATAAGATTGAGATTGCCATGAAAATCCATATGGATGATCTTTTGAGATCATGACAAATTGTGCTACTCTGAAAGCTCTTCCTGATTTATTAGTGAATTCTTTTATTTATTTATTTATTTATTTATTTATTTATTTATTTATTTATTTATTTATTTAAATTTATATCCAAACCTTCTATATATTTCAATAATCTTCTATGCTATTCAGTTAAGAATCAACCTTGGTATTTTGTTGCTTTCCTGGGATAATGCAGAATAAGAAACACTGCTTCACAGTAGTTTTCAGGCAGATTTAAGGTAATGTCATTTAAAAGCATTTGTTCCTACAAACAGATGTTGTTATATAGAATTTCCTAGGGCTCCATTCTATCTCAAATACATTTCAATATCTCCATGAAAGTGACTGGGAAAGGCTATCAGAAAATTTGGATTTGAATGCTGTTCAGTTGGAGGTTTATGGCATCTAATCTCTTTCTAACATTTACAGTTAATGGTGTGGGGTTCTGCTGAATGTCTGCTTGCAATTGATATAATGTCAGTTGAGATACATCAAACTGAAACAAAATCAAGACAAGGCAGAGGGGCCATAATTTCAAGAAAAATATATATCTCCTGGGTCTGGAATGAATTTAATTCACACAGAAAGTACAAATGTTAAAAAAGTAAAAAATGAAAGTATAATCTCCCTGGTTTTCCAATGCCTCTTATCAGTTTTAGCTATGCCCCTTCTTAGAAGATGATGGGCACATGCACTGATAAACTCTAGATCTGATACTTGCAATGAAGTCTGTGCAGGAATTTGTCAAGAACTTGAATGTATACAGATCTCAGCAGCCAAAATCTCAATGAGACCATATTACACTTCTACTAAAATGGTTGGTCTGGTTTGCTGGTACAATATAAAGTATTAATTATTACCTTTAGTTTGTATATGGCTTAAGTCTGGGTGACAAGAGGTCACCTAAAAGGTGCACCACCTATACATGTCATGATTACACATCATATTAACTTAAGGTGACCAGATGTCCCGCTTTTGGCGGGACAGTCCCGATTTTTAGCAATTTGTCCCGCGGCGTTTTAAAAAAGTCCCGATTTTTCATTCTGCCTCCTGAGTCCCGGCTGCCTCCTGAGTCCCAGCTGATGGCTAGAGGGAAAAAAACTGTTTAAACGCTTCAAAGGGCCGCCCTACAGCTGTTCTGTCTTAAAAGAAAACAAATGAGTAGACCCATGCCTGCAAAAATAGAAAAAAACAGCCCCCTACAGCTTCCGCATAGGTTAATTAGCATGTTGATTAGCTCGGCTTCCCCACTCTCAGCTGATTTGCTCTCAGCTGTTTTGCGCAGGGCTCTTGCTGTTTGCTAAATTGCTTGAGCAGATTTTTTTTCTCCTTATGCAAACCAAGCTCAAAACGAAACTGAAAGTAAAACAGGCTGTTGGCTTTGCTGTTTTTTCCAACGTTGGAAAATTAGGCAGCAGATTTATTTTCTTTTTCGTCACCAAAAAAGGTAGGTGCAAACAACGGGAAATTTAAGGAAAAAGAGGAGAGTTCAAGATTTTAAAACACAAAAGAAAAAAAGCTCTATTTAACTAGAGAATTGTAATAATTGAGATACTATTAATTGTATATTGTGTTGAAAGCAGAAATGGTTAAGTTGTGGTTTGGAGGACTATATGGGGGAAATTATTTGGTTTATTATTATTGGTAAATATAATTAATTGATTTGTAAGAAATTGGATTGCATGGAAATAATTTGAATATTCATGTTCATATTGATTAATATACAAAAAAGATAGTTATATAACTAATTGATTTATATTAAAATGCTGAATTTGTATTAAACAACTGTATTACAAAATTACATAATTAACCAATGTGAGGATGGATATGTGTGTTTCTAATTATTGCTATTTATTCATATTTGTTCTCTTTTATTCTTTAAAGTTTAACAATTCATTCTTTATCTTAATATCTTTATATTTGTTTGGGGTTGGCTTTCTTCCCTTTCATCTTTTTTATTGTACAGCAATCTTTCTCCTCAAACCTACCATCTCTCTCTTTTCTTTCCTTCTTACTTTCTCTTCCCCCCACCCTCTTCTTCTCCTCCCTACTTCCTCTTCCTTTCTCCTTCTCCTCCTCTCTTCCTCCCTCTCTTACCCTCACTCCTACTCTAATTTCCCTTCCCTTCCTTCATCCCTCTCTATTGCTGTATCCTTTTATGCATATGGATTACTTAAAGGACTGAAAAAGTTATTTTTGACTGGTCCTCGCACTTTTGACCAGTCCTCAAACTTACGACTGTCCTCACATTTTACGTTTTTGCCCTATCTTATCACCATGGTGAAGAGGAGCAGTTGTAAAATGAGTGACATGGTTGTTAAGAATGCTGCACGGGCTAAATGTGAGGATGGCCATAAGTGTGAGGACCAGTCAAAAGTGCGAGGACCTGTCAGAAATGACTTTTTTCAGCCCTCTGAGTAGTCCCTATACACATAGCCATGGCCACCCGGTCACATGACCAGTTAGCCATGCCCACCCAGTCACATGACCTCCAAGCCATGCCCACAAAATAAGCCACACCCACAATGGTGTCCCTCTTTACCAATGTTAAAATCTGGTCACCTTATATTAATTTACATTTGAGGTTTTTCTAACCCTGCTCAGCAATCTAGAACTATCTAGATAGCTGACTGATGGTTTCTCAAAATCCTTTAAATCACATATTTAAAAATGCCTCAGTATACATATTTTTAAAACAGGATTTGATTAAATTTAAGATATTAACAGCTTTTGTTTTAAAGAAAATTTAAGCTTTTGTTTTAAAATTATTTTACACTTGTACACTTTAGCTTTTAGCAATAGAAAAATAATACACAAGGAAATAAAAGAAAAATAACCTGAAAATATCCCTCTAGGATTGCAACATGTTTCCTTTCATAGTGCATCAAGGGGGGTGGGGGATGGGGCAATAAAAGCTAATGTTTGCATTTAAATTACATTTGATTTTTCCACATAAAAAATACATCTGCTGATATTTCTCTTATGTTGCAGCTAGTAATACTGAGCACAGAATTGTCTTAAGCAAATGAAAGAAAATGTACAGTAAACATGACTTGTTTTATGTAAAACCACTTTCTTTGAGCCATATATATCACAGCAATTACTAAAAAGAAAATAACTCCAAGCTTTGCATTTGCCAAATACTTTTTTCCCTCAGTGTCCAACAAGTTCCATCTTGCTCACTCAAATACAATATGCAATAACATTTTACATTATACTATATTTTTAAAAAATGTAATCAGAAATCAAGAACAAGATTGGGCCTATGTCTAAGATTAATAAAATATCAAATTCTGATCATCCAGCTTTATTTTGAAATATTACCAAAGATGAAAAAGGTCAATACTAATCCAGAGGAATTCCAGCAGCATTCATTGTAATTTACTTTTAACCTGAATAAAGATTTGTAGGATTAGAACCTATCTCATTAATTCTGAACATAATGCTGGTTCATAAAGGTAGCTTCTATTAGGGGAAATAGCAATAGCACTTAGCCTTATATACTGCTTCACAGGACTTTATACAGTCCTCTCTAAGTAGTTTACAGCATATAATGAACATAGACTCTCTTCATTTTTACTTCTCAGAATGAAATATAATTAAGTGGGTAGATATGGGGGATGGGTCTTCCAATACATAAACATCTGGTTAATTAAATTAATTGAATTCCTTTCTTCTAATTATTCTACAATGATCTATAACTTATTTTAATTAGAACTTTGGAGAAAACCTCTCATACATGTAACTCCAATTCTATAAAAACCTCACTACCTAGTGACGTGATGGCAGACTCTGAGCTCTCTCTGTGGGCACGCAGGCCGTCGCCCCAGCTCAGCCAGCTGGTCATCGGGTTTCTGCCGCTGTAGTGCGTGCGCACACGCGCGCACATGCTGCCTTCCAGTTTGAGCATTACTAATCTAGTACAATATATGATTTCTGAAAGATGTGAACTGATCTTTATTTTCAGATATTATTTTCATATCATTCCTACCAAGTGTTCATATTCACAATCCAAAGTAGAAAAAAGTTAGTCAATCACAGATATTAGTGACTTAGAATTCAGAAACTGAGAAATTTCCTTTTCTTAAACTAATTTTAAATTAGTCAGTGGTATGCCTAATAAATTGCCAAAAAGCAATTACCTGAGGAATTCTAAAAGATTCCTCAGGTATAAGAAATTTATTTAAACTTTCTTGTGGAAAGCACACAACTTTTATTTAAGTTTTAAGGAGTTTAAATTTAAAAAGTCCTAATGGATCACACCAAATACTTACTTCTACAGCATAATTCTATACAAGCGGTATTTGGGCTGTGACCACTCATTCAGTAACTACTCAAATTTACAATGGTACTGAACAAGAGGAATTACAACAGGTCCTCCGAGATCTGGCCATAACAGCATGCCCACAGTTACATGATTGCAATTTCTAACTTCCCACAAGCAATAGAAGAAGCTGACAGGAAGTCAAAAGCTGTGATTATGTGAAGTTCTCACTTTCCAATCTTCACACTCCTCACTTAACAATGGCAACAAGGATTGATGGAATTGTAACCTTTAAATGATAAATTCATGTGGCATCCAGTTTACAACTACATCACTTAGTGACAGCAATTCCAGCCCCAATACTGTTTATTCTTCCCAAATATTATCTTGAGTATTACAGAATTTAAATTGCATGAAGGTCAGCTATTTTGCAAACATTTACAAACATTACATAAATTCAATACTCTTATCAGAGATTGTCTCAACTAGGCAGGGCTTTATGATGATGTGTTTAGAGTTGCAAAATATTTACTGTCAAATAAATGATATGACATTATTATGGCATTTAAATTTATAAAACAGTTGTTTCTATGAAAAAGAAATTCATGGGGGAAAGAAAAGGGTAAAGATCCGTTACATATTTACTATCCTTAGCAGAGATATGGAAAGCACTGAGCCAATTTGGCTCACCAACAAAGCAACATCAATTAGAGAAGATAACTATACTAAATTAAAAAGATTTGGAAACATGGAGCAAACTATAACTGTCATTTTTAGAGAAAATTGCATCCGTTAAAATGAATATACTACCTAGACTGCTATACTTTTTCCAAGTAATTCCAATTTGGCCAGGAAAGAATTTTTTCAAAGACTTTGATAAAATAATAGCAAAGTATATTTGGCAGGGGAAGAAGGCCAGAATTAAAATAAAATGTTTGCAAGATACTCAGGAGAAAGGAGGATTAGGGTTACCGGACTGGGAACTGTACTATAAGGCGGCAGCATTAAATTGGATAAGAGACTGGATAGAGCTTAAAAATAAGAGAACACTAATTCTAGGGGGATTTCACCTACAACGAGGCTGGCATGCATTTTTGTGGGAGGGAAGAGAAAACATCACAGATACTTCCAACAACACATTATTAGAGGATCATTTCATAGAACATGGCAAGAGATCAGAAAAATACATTATAATAAAATTCCAAGATGATTATCCACCATGGAGGTGCTGATTTATCCTAACGCTATGGATACGGAGAAAATGAGAAACTACAAAAAACTATTGAACAACAGAGGAGAACTATAATCAAGACAAGAATTGAAAGAACAGGGTATAGACTTTGATTGGTGCCCATATTTACCGATAGAATCAAGGTATAAAACAGATCGGGCACAATTCAGATTCCAAAATGAACCAAATGAATTGGATAAAATTTTACAAGGAATGGACAAGAAATGATAACTAAAATATATAATTACTTATTAAAATATAAATTAGAGGAAGAAGTGGTTAAAGAAAACATGATAATTTGGGCAAAAAATTTTGGAGATAGTATCGAATTGGACAAATGGGAAAAATTATGGACTGTAAATTATAAACTGACAATGTCTATACCTTATAAGGAAAATCTCTTCAAAATGTTCTACCGATGGCACCTCCCACCAGTGCGCCTAGCAAAAATGTTCCCAAATACCTCTCCAATCTGCTGGAAGTGTAACGCACAAAAAGGAACATATTACCATCTATGGTGGTCATGCCGAAAGGCGAAACAATATTGACAGGAAATAAGGAAAATGATAGAAGAAATTACAAACCAGAAATTGGAAATGAAGCCAGAAACCTGTCAGAATAATCACAGCACAATATGAGAAAGGGATAAAATACTTAATTATCCATATCCTAACTGCAGCTCGCATACTCTTTGCCCAAAACAGGAAACAGTTTGTTTTGTATGTTGTATTTATGTTTTTTTGTACTTTTTAACTAATAAAAATTTAATAAAAAAAAAAGGAAAGCACTGAGCCAGTACAGAGAATCTTATCCTCATAGCAAATCCTTTAAAAATAAATTTATCACTTGCATGAAACTATTGAATTGATAAGGATTCATTCAAGATATTAACTTATTGCTCCCTTAAAATCCCTAAAGAGGTATTCCATCTAGCCTCTGGCATTAAATGTTTACTATTGCCACTGATAGTAAGAGACAAAACAATTATTCCCAATTAAAAATTACATTCTACTTATGTTATGCTTTGTTACATATTACGTTATGTTGCTGGGGTATTCTTATTGGTTGTTGTAAGCTCAGTGCTCATTGGTTACTAACTGACAGCCGGTTGGTATAAAAGGAGCTGTCAAGCGCGGGGTGTTATCTTCTGTCGTTACTGGTTATTAATAAAAGTTGCGTTGGTTACACTTCTGACTCTGTCCTGTCAGCCGGTCATTAGTATGAAATATGCTTCTTGATGTAACTGAATTGTTATAAGATTATATGCCTTTTTTTTTTTGAATTTTACAATAAAAAGAAGTCCATGGATTTTACTCAGACAGTATATTGTTCAGGAAGTAAATACATAAGATTCATCTGCATTTCTGTAAATTTTAATTAATGAAGATTGCTTCCTTAACTCAAAATGTTTAAAAATGTACTTTCTATTAATCAAGATTGACAGAACAGGATAGAATTGAGATGGATAATTGGTTAAGGAGGTAAGAATTTAAGAAACTAAGACACATGCATGGTGCATCCTAAATGTTGTGGATATTCTTTGATTCTTAAGAATCAAAATATAATCTCAATAATCTCTAACGAATCTACTAATTTTGCTGCCATACCAAAACCTTTCTTTACTTGGCAAATCTTTTATTTTTCTCCTTTTCCTTCATAAAAAAGATATCACATAGTAAAACATGAAGAAATATAAAATATTTATATTTTTTGAACAAAGACTCAAATAAACTTCTATTATTTTATTATTTGTTTTCATCATAATGCTGAGATGGATGTCTACTTGTTAGGTTTATACCATTGAAAAGGTTGAGGATAGTATGAATGCTATTTGGAAGAATTTGGTGGTCCAGGCTGATATGTGGATGGTCGGCAGTATTGGTGCTGGTTACCTGGGCCAGCAGGAGGAATGGATGAGCAGCAGTGGCAGTCCAGTAGTGAACTAAGCAGCTGGAGTAATTGCCTGGGCGAGTGAGTCTGCATTGCAGGTGGGGGTGGGGGTCTTCTTCATTGCAGAGGCTCTCTGGTAAATGGACAGCAGGCTGCAGAACTCAGCATTGCTATCAATCAGCTATTCTTGCTTCAGCTGACAAATTGCACAGAATGTACTGTGGAGCATCAAGAATATAATGAAAGACAAGACTGGCACAGGACAAGGAAGTAACAGTGGCTATAAGATTCTGGCCATTGGAGTCCCTAGAAGAGCTGAGAGCCAGACGGTTTGTTTTGCAGGAGATATGCAGTGGACTTGTGGGGGAAGCTCTCTTGTGTTTTGCAGCAGCTGTTCAAGTGGCTACATGGTAAAGCAGCCATTTTAGTAGATTCCCTTGCTATTCTGGCAGAACCTCGGACTGAAGCTGCTGGCATTCATATTTAAGATATTGAATGGAGCAGGCTCTTTTTACATGGTTTTGATAGTTGGAATGGGGGCCAGGTGTGGCTGGATTCTTTTCCTTGTGTGAGCTTCAGAGGCTTTGGTTTCTGGCTGCTGCTTAATGCTAAATCAATTTGTAATAAAGCCCACTTCATCCACAAATTGATTGTGGGTTAGAAAGTCTAACTGGTGTTTATTACTGAGACCTAGCTGGGCATGGAAGGGGCTATTTTTCTCTCTGAAATGTGCCCTCCCAAATGTTGAATGTGGCATCAGAAATGAACCAGGGCAAGAGTTAGAGACTGGTGGCTTCAGGGGCCCTTATATTCCTGGATAAAAGTTCTTTGTGGAATTGGGCAGGGAGATCATGGGGATTACTGCTCACTTACCTTTCTACCTGCAATGTAGCTGCATACTTATCTGTGCTCCTGGACTTGGTGCCTTAAACCGGCAGTGCTGTGCCCCAGGCTTATCTTTCTGGGGGATTTCCACCTACCATCTCAGGGCCAGTCACCATGGTGCCATGGACCTGATTTCACTTATTCATGGCCTGACTCACATGGGAAAGATGCACTAGATCTGGTATTTGCCTCAGAGCAGTGGCTTTGGGTAGGGGATGTTAAATCAATCTCTGACATGGGTAGACCTCCCTGTTGCTTGCTTAACTCAAAGTTCTTACCATAGGGAAGTGGAGCCTATTAGAATGGCCTGCCCAGGTGCTTGATGGGCCCTATGCTGTTTCATATAGCATTGCATAGACAGATAGCATGGAAGGAGGACAACTGTATATACTGTGGGGCATCCAAAGGGATGATTAAAACACAGAGTTTTTGTTTTACTGTATTTATTACTTTATTGTTGTTTTATTTTATTTTTACGGTTGTGAATTGTTTGGAGTTGCTTTAGATGGGTGGCCATATAAATGATTTAAATAAAAAATAAAGTCTCTTTAAGGATATCATTTAGGTTAACTTCTGCAGAGTACTCTTTCACCCTTGCAGTGAGGCAATTCCTAGTCACTTATGCTATACAAACCATCTTGGGCTACTAACAAAAACATTTGTTTTCCCCAGTAATAATTATTATTTCCAAAACCAGTCCATTTCCATAGCCTCTCCAAACTTCTTCCTTCCATCCACCCGCCTTCCCAAGTTCCTATTTTGTGCTGGTGCGTTACATTGCCATTGTCTGAAAACCAATTATAGTGCCCAATTATCTCAGTCTTTGCTAACTTTTTAGATGATCACCATTTGCCCTATGAAACTGGGGGAGGAAATCCTATTATTATGCCAAGAGATCCTTTACATTCAATTCATTGTTGGAAGCACAAGCCAGTCACACAGACTTCCAATTACTCTGTGATCCATGCTCAGACCCAGGAGTAAAGACCAGCTAAATTGAGCTGAATAATACTCACTTCTAAACAAATATGATGTTGTGAAGGATCAAGAGAGGACCCAATAACTTACAAAGACACTATTCAGGGTTAAAACAGAACATCCTTTATTTACAGATGTTTTCTTTGCAGGTATCTCGAACAATCAAAGGAGGAGCAGCACGGGGCGACCTTAAGTACTCAGAAGGTGGAGTTTCAGGTAAGGAGTGTCCAGGGAAAGGGGAGGGGGCCAGGTATGTATGGGTTAACCCTTGAGATGCCAGGCTGGGGGAAGTGCGTGAAGCAGGTATGGCATTTACATGTGACAAATCCCCCTCTAAATGTCTAACCTGCGAGAGTATTGCTTGCTGTCGTTGGGGGCTGTCATTGTGTATGCCTAGCTTGAACGTGAGGTAAGTGTGTTGCTTAGATGGTAATGGTTTGGTGAGTATGTCAGCTGTCTGTTCTTTGGTGTCACAGTGTATGGTACTGATGAATCCTACCTTGGAGAGTTGCCTTACGTGTTTAGGCTTAATGTCAATATGTCTAGACCTCTGTCCTATTGCATCTGCCATGGATATTTCAATGGCGGCCTTGTTGTCTTCATAGATGCTTATTGGATATGCAGGTTCGGTCCAGATGCTGGAGAGAAAGTCGTCGAACCACGTTAGGTTATTGGCTGCTTTGGAAAGGCATATGTTTTCAGCTTCGGTGGTTGACGTTGCCACCAAGTTCTGCTTACCGGTGTACCAATGAACAGGGCTGTCGTTTAGGAAAAATACGTATCCGGATGTACTTTTTCTACTTTTTGCATCTCCGGCCCAGTTGGCATCTGCATAACAGGTGAGTGTTGGTTGTTTTGTCGTATCTGGTTCTAGTTGCAGGTAGGCTTCCGAGCTGTGCTTTAGGTATCTGAGTACCCTCTTGATTGCATCCCAATGATAGGCAGTGGGATTACTCACGTGTCTGGATAACAAATTCACTGGTAGGGCGATGTCCGGTCGGGTCCAGTTAGCGATGTACAGGAGAGATCCGATGGTAGATCTGTACAATGTGTTGTCCTTGAATTCTGGGGCCTCACTGTACATATTCTTCAGGAAATCTACTTGCATGGGGGTGTCGCTTGGTTTGGCTTTGGCCATGTTGCATTAATGAAGTAGTTCCGTGATTTTCTCCTTTTGCGATAGGCGAAATCCCTTGGGTGTTTTGTCGATCTGTACGCCCAGATATTTACTTACTTTCCCTAGAGACTTCAAGGAGAACTGTTCACCCAGTTTGTTTGCAAAGATGTCACAATCCTTCTTGTGCTTGCCAATGTAGAGAATGTCGCCCACGTAGATGAGTACATACTCTGGGGAGTCACTGCTCTTCCTAGTGAAAAAGCAATTGTCTGCGGGCGTTGCTTTGAACCCTATGGATTTGAGTACCTTAACCAGGCACTCGTACCAGCATTTCCCGGATTGCTTTAGTCCGTATAAGCTTTTGTTGAGCACCCACGTGTCCCCTTTGTGTGTGTCTCTGCTGGAAAGGGCCTTGACGTAGATCTCTTTGTCCAGCTTGGCATGCAGGTAAGCGGTCTGCATATCGAATTGGTATGCAGGCCTAAGATGGATGCAATGACTAATGCGCTCTTAATGCTTTCGGCCCTCACAGTCAGGGAGTAAGTCTCGGTGTAGTCTTCAGGATATCCCTGGGCTACGAGTCTTGCTTTGTATAAGGCCTTGCCACCTTCTAATGTTTTGATTTTGAATATCCACCTGGTTCCTATGGGATTTTTGTCCTCTGGTACCTTAGCAGGTGTGAACACATTCAGTTCCTTGAGACTGTCCATCTCTTTCTCCATGGCTGTTTCCCATTTGGATCTCTCTTCCTGGGGGAGTCTTATCACCTCGTCATAAGAGTTCGGTGTGATGGGGCTGGAATGTAAGTGCATCACATAGTCTTCGAGTCTTTTGGGCATTTGATTCCTGGTAGTCCTGACTGGCCTTTTGTGAGAGGACTGGGTGTCATGCAGATGTCTTGCTTCCTTTTGTGTGAGCGAGTCTACCTTTAACTTGGGGTGGCCTTCCTTCCACTCATTGATCTCAACCTTCTGGCGTTTGGGTTTGACCCCTTCCTTGTGCATGTTGTCGTGTGAGTTCGGGTTGTCTTGGCCTTGGGTGTCATGAGGTATCTCCTGTCTGCGAAATATTTCGTTCAGGTGTATTCTGAACCAGTTAGTCTGTTCATGGAATGTGGCGGTCCTGGATATAATGAATCGGTTGTTGTTATCTATGAATCTAAAACCTTTGGTCCCCGGCTCGTAACCCATAAATCTTAACCTTTTTTGACACCTTGTCCCCCTTGCGGCGCAGCTGTTTGGGGATGTGCACGTCGGCGGTGACTCCGAATACGTGTAGGTGTGCTATTTTGGGCTTCTTACCGTACATCAATTTGTAAGGAGTTTTATTGATCACGCTGGACCATAGCCTATTGAGTGTATAGTTGGAGTACACTAGGGCTTTGGACCAGAAGTGTTGGCTAAGCCCGCCATCTTCCACGGTGAACCTCACCATGGTTTGTAGTGCTGAGTTCCTTCGTTCTACGACGCCATTTTGGAAGGCTGAGAATGGAGAGGAAGTAAAGTGTAGGATGCCCTTTGACCTTAGCCAGTGTGAGAAGTCTCTGGACAGGAATTCTGACCCCCTATCGGTCATTATTTGCTTTTTTCTAGTGTTATTTTGGACTTCTACTCTTTTGTAGAACTCCCTGAACTTTTGATATGTTTCACTTTTGTGTTTTAAAGTGTAGACAAAGCCGTAACGGCTGTAGTCATCTACTATGGTGAGAAAAAATCTTTTGCGGTATTTTATACTTGGTCTTAGGGGCTCTACTAGGTCCATGTGTACTAAGTCGAATGCTAAGTGATCAGTGGTGCATGTCGCTCTCTTGGGCTTAGGCGTGACTTTGAGTTTTGAACACTTACACACTGAGCAGCCAAGGTAAATTTCACAGTTTTTTATTTTAGTGCCCTCGGTACAGTCATCTTTTGTATAACCGGGAAGCTGGCATGTCCTAGTCTGCGGTGTAATAGGTGAGCGCAGTCATCGTGAATGGGCCTGCCCATGGTGACCTTTCCTACGTTGCGTGTTTTGGCGGTTTCACCTGCCTCCATTCTCGTGCTGATGTTAACGCTGTGGGTGTCTGCGCCTTCTACATGTAAGTAAGGTAACCCCTTTCTGATTATGACCTTTCCTATGTTCTCATCGTATTTGCTCATGAGGGCTTCCCCACATAATATTTGAAATATTATATGAATAATATTTCTATTCCTGACTCCTTACTAAGTTTCAGCGCTGCCAGTATGTTGTGGGGTAACTTAGGGACTAGCAACACCCCCTCTATCTTCCCTATTCTGGGGAGGGTCACGTTCCCTTTCCCTGTCACCCGTACCTCACTTTGGTTGGCCACTTTAATTAGGAAGTCCTCCTCTGTAAATGAGGAGAGCAGCCCCTTATCGTAGGTGGTGTGATTGGTGGCCCCGGAGTCCATGAGCCACATGGTGCCACCTTGGCCTAACTTTGAGGTTTGTGAAAGTCCTCCTATGCCATACATTGAACCAGTTCTGCTGTCTCTGGAGCTGTCTTTACTCTCTTTTCTGTCCCTTGGGATTGGGGAGTCCCTGGGCCTATGTCTATTATCTGTTGGGCGTCTGTCTTGGTATTTGTTCCTGTATTCACGTCTATCCCTTTCTCTAAAATTCCTGGGGCAATCTCGCTTATAGTGATCTCTGGACCCACAACTATAGCATTCAGTTGGGTCTCGTGGTCTGTCTTGGAAAGCCACTCTTTTTGTGTGCTTGTGTTCCCTATGTGTAGGTTGGCGACTTTTTCTCAGGTTGTCTTCTGCTATGAGCTTGTTGGATAGCCTTTCTATGGATAGTTGACCTAGGCTGTGGGTATCTAGGTGTGCAATGAATGTGTCCCAGGTAGGGTCTAGAGAGTTGATTATTACGCTTTTCATGGTTTGGTCTGATACCACTTCCCCCCTTAGGTGTAGTTCTGCCCTGATTGCATTCAGTTCTAAGAGATGTTCCCCCATGGGAACCCCGGGCCTAGCTCTGGCAGAGTAGAAATCTTTGGAAATTCTAGTAGTGGTAGCTACGCTTTCACTGTAGAAAAGTCTAAAGATTTTTTGTGTCAACTCTGATACAGTTAGGTAATGTTCAATGCTGGGGTACATGGGTGGTGAAATGCTGGAAATTAACAAGTAAAAAGCCCTGTGGTGCATGCAATCCTGCTCAAAAGTCCAGGGCTTTTCTGGCGGGTTAGTTAGAAATAATAATACATTTTCTTTTAAAAATACCACCTGGATTGGTACCACTCCAGCAGGTTAGACCCATTCATCTTTAGTTTAGGAAAGTCATTAGCTAAATTCCCAGTGTTATTGTTCATATTACTCACAGCAGATGTCTGTCCCTGGTGTTGAATATGTGGATAGCTGCAGTATGGCATGGGTATGCTTGTAGGCAATTTAAAAGTCCCTCCATGCATTTTTTTTCTTCTTCTTTCCATAGGCCATTCTGCGCATGCGCGAAGCTCATTCCGGCCATGGAGTCATTGGTGAAGGATCCTGTTGCAGCTGCTCCAGTGGGGAGGCCTCTCCTGGTCGCGCAGGCCTCCGCTCTGCCTCCGAGGGTCCAGTGATGGTCTGGAGAAGTTCGAGGGATCGCCTCCTCGCTGCGGTGAAGGCTCGGTCCTTTCGGGAGCGTTCATGGCGGCGGTGAGTATTGGCTCCATTCCTCACGTTCCGGTGTGCTGGGCCTTGGTCGCATGCGTTGTCAGGCTTTCAGGATACGTTGTGGAGTTGCTGGGTCGTCATCGGTGTCCGGCTGTCGTTGGTGTCTAAACTCCTTGATCAGGTGGCCGGGGGTCTCCTCTTTCTGTCCCTCGCCCTCCTCTTTGCCCCATTCGATTTTTTTTGCGTCTCGGGCTTAGATCAGATTCATATGTGACATATGAATCAAACAAAATTGCTTGTGGGAAAATGGGACCAATGTTTCCAAGCACTACAATTAGATGGATTCATGACATAAGACTCTGCTAATTTTAAATCGGGGAGGAACTCTGGATTTGCTTATCAATTCTAAGTACTACTGTGCTACAAAGCTGTTTCAGTCTGTAAGCAAAAAAAAAACAAACCTCTATTTGAACAAAGCATCAAAAAGTTGTGCAGTTGATGAATCTTTTTGGAAGTATTTTTGTATTCCACAGTTAAGCCTTTCAAAAGTGCAAAGCTCAGTACAAATATGGTATGTCCATAGGGAAGGATTCCCTCTTCAATCTAAAATCCTGCATTCATTTCTTTCGTATTCATCTTCATGCACACCTACTTTAATCCTTTACAGTGGCTAGGCTATTTATAAAATGGGATAAAATGGATAAAAAAATCATAAGGAGCTAAGTAGGGAAGCTGCTGCTCACTTACGATTTTAGCTTCCCCCTCCACACCACCTCATCCTTTACAATAGACAACAATATAAAATCTAATCAGTTTATATAAAGGAAAATTCCAATAATTTTTGTATATGTGTTTGTATCTTAATTTCTGTACCACCTATCTTTCAGAAGCTCAAAGCACAATATGCAAAATTCTTACCTCCAATTTTCCCTAACAATTACATAGTGAGGTAAATTAAGCTCCCAATGTGTTTCCACAGATTTGAGTTTGGTCCTTCTGGTCATATTTCACTTCACCACATGGGGCCACTATGAAAAAGAGCTGCTTTCAAGTTCATATTGGCTCTTTCAAGAGATAGAACCCTAGGCATTCCGTACATTATTATGGGGGCCAGATAGATTCTAACTCAAGTAGATACATAAGTATAAATCTTGGAGTCAAGTCATGTGCAGCTTCATAGGACAATACTTGAATAGAGTAAATAAGATGACCCTGATAGAAATATGCAAAAATTAATATTTAAACAAAAGGGTCTGAAAGAGTTTTTAAGATCTGAGAAACAAAACAATATCTTGAGATCACTCAGGTAGATATTCTGATTCACTGGCATATATGAAGTGATGGGAATCTACAACACAGTCAGACGTGCAAGATTATGTAATAGCCAATTTCAATAAATAAAGAGTCCTTGGTATTCTCTGACCTTGGTTGTTTTCCTGCAGACATTTCATTACCCAAACTTCATAACATCATCTCTGCTACTTGGGAGTGGTGTTTGCTTTCATTTTATATTCTAGTCTTGCCTGTCAGTGATGGTGGAAGTGGACTTGGTGATCTTTGGTTGGGCTGTTTACTTTATCTTATTTAGCAATTCCTTGATTGGGATATTGTTTGCTGCTTGAGTATAGGTGTAATGTTAATTACTAATCTCTGATCATCTGGGTGTTGCTTGCTGGTGAAAAGATTTTCTAGTCTTTTTGTTCCCCTTTCCAGTTGTTAATTGTCCCCTTTGGTATACAGATATCGTTTATATTTATGATGATGGCCGATTTGTCAAAGTGCCATTTGTACTATGGAAATTAAGTAGTTTAGTCAAAATAAAAATTATACCTTAGTTACAGAAGAAGAAAGAGCTTAATAAAATTATGCAAGGGTATAAAGAAAACAATTCTCCTTCACTGATAATATCCAATTTGTGGGGCATTGCATAAACTTGGGGTATACAAATAAGAGTACTCCTATATGAAGTACATTATTAAAATACAGAATGATGCTACTAGCCTGGAGTGTTGTAAAAGCAGATTTTACAAATTCATAGTAAATAAGGCTATTATTGGCTATAAGTTCTCTCTGGGATCAGATACAGCCTGTCTCTGATTATCAATAACTGGAATACAACAAGAAGCCAAGAGTTTGAAATCCAGGCATTTTAAAGTTGCTAAGGTTGAGAAACACTGGTTTAGATCAGAGCAAGAAAAGAATCATTATGATCTTGAAGAACAAGTCAGAGCTTTCTACTTACATTTCTCTCAATAGTTTCACTGAAACTTTAAAATAAGATGGCAGGATCTGATAGTCGTAGTCTGATAATGCCTCCAAATCCACTAAGTCTGAGGATTCTTCCTGCCATGTTAGCAGTATCCTCATCTTGAAAAACTCTATAAGGAAGCTCCTGAACATGGAATTATAACAAAGGCTTTTCCCTGATGACAGAAAATATTCATCACTAATGGAATGGACTGACCTTTTTGCTTTTTCTAGGTGTGCTATTAAAGATGTTCCAACTAGTTGCAAAACTAAATTAAGGAATCCCTGATGGCATTAAGGACCTGACTGCAAATTGAAATGTTCTCTTTATTTTCTCAATTCTGAACAATTAAAAAATGTTTAACTATAAAAATAATGCAACATAAAACAAATATTTCTAGAGACATAGGAAAAAGCTGACTTTTTAATTCATACTAAATTTAGCAACAAAAATAGACTGGTTAGTAAACAAAATGGCTATTACGTAAAAAGAGCTGTAATGGTACAGTGATTAGAATACAATATTGCAGGCCAATACTGTCAAGAATTTGATTCTGACCAGCTCAAGGTTGGCTCAGCCTTCCATCCTTCCGAGGTCTGTAAAATGAGGACTCAGATTCTTGGGGGCAAGATGCTGAGTCTGTAAACCACTTAGAGGGCGGTTTACAGAGTGGCATGAGTCTATGAAGTGGTATGAGTCTAAATGCTAAGTGTAAGGTGACCAGATTTTAACATTGGTAAAGAGGGACATTGTGGGCGTGGCTTATTTTGTGGGCGTGGCTAGCTGGTCATGTGACTGGGTGGGCGTGGCTAGCTGGTCATGTGACCGGGTGGCCATGGCTATGTGTATAGGGTAAGGTGAACAGATTTTAACATTGGTAAGAGGGACACCATTGTGGGCGTGGCTTATTGTGTGGGCGTGGCTTGGAGGCCATGTGACTGGGTGGGCGTGGCTGTGTGCATATGGACTACTCAGAGGGCTGAAAAGTCATTTCTGACAGGTCCTCACACTTTTGACTGGTCCTCACACTTATGACCATCCTCACATTTATGCCCGTGCAGCATTCTTAACAACCATGTCACTCATTTCACAACTGCTTCTCTTCACCATGGTGACAAGATAGGGCAAAAACGTAAAATGTGAGGACAGTCGTAAGTTCGAGGACTGGTCAAAAGTGCGAGGACCAGTCAAAAATAACTTTTTCAGCCCTCTGAGTAGTCCATATGCATAAAAGGATACAGTAATAGAGAGGGATGAAGGAAGGGAAGGGAAATTAGAGTAGGAGTGATGGTTAAGAGAGGGAGAAAGAGAGGAGGAGAAGGAGAAAGGAAGAGGAAGTAGGGAGGAGAAGAAGAGGGGGGAAGAGAAAGTAAGAAGGAAAGAAAAGAGAGGTGGTAGGTTTGAGGAGAAAGATTGCTGTACAATAAAAAAGATGAAAGGGAAGAAAGCCAACCCCAAACAAATATAAAGATATTAAGATAAAGAATGAATTGTTAAACTTTAAAGAATAAAAGAGAACAAATATGAATAAATAGCAATAATTAGAAACACACATACATACAATGTATTTTCTTTGAACAGAATATTTGGCTGGTTCACAAATTTAAACAGTGTTTAGTCATTTCAATTAAATTTACAATTTCTATATTTCCTTTTTGCCATATTTATTCCTCATCTATTTTTTTAAAAAAACAATTTTACCCTTCATCCTCATCTCTAATCTTAATCAAATTCAATTTTTCCCTTCTATTCTATTTTATACCCCTTCCCATTGTCATCTATTTTTATATCCATCCTCACATTGGTTAATTATGTAATTATGTAATACAGTTGTTTAATACAAATTCAACATTTTAATATAAATCAATTAGTTATATAACTATCTTTTTTGTATATTAATCAATATGAACATGAATATTCAAATTATTTCCATGCAATCCAATTTTTTACAAATCAATTAATTATACTTACCAATAATAATAAACCAAATAATTTCCCCCATATATTCCTCCAAACCACAACTTAACCATTTCTGCTTTCAACACAGTATACAATTAATAATATCTCAATTATTACAATTCCCTAGTTAAAAAGAGCTTTTTTTTCTTTTGTGTTTTCAAATCTTGAACTCTCCTCTTTTGCCCTAAATAATTTTCCATTGTTTGCACTTACCTTTTTTGGTGAGGAAAAGGAAAATAAATCTGCTGCCTAATTTTCCAACGTTGCAAGCAAACCGCAAAGCCAACAGCCTGTTTTACTTTCAGTTTCGTTTTGAGCTTGGTTTGCACAAAGAGGAAAAAAAAACTGAGCAATTTAGCAAGAGCAGAGCCCTGTGCAAATCAGCTGAGAGGGGGAAGCCGAGCTAATTAACGTAGGGCGGCCCTTTGAAGCCCCGCGGCAAGAGTTTAAACAGGTTTTTTCCCTCAGCGGGGATTCAGGAGGCAGCCGGGAACCAGGAGGCAGAATGAAAAATCGGGACTTTTTTAAAACGCCGCGGGACGTGGGACAAATTGCTCAAAAGCGGGACTGTCCCGCCAAAAGCGGGACGTCTGGTCACCTTAGCTAAGTGCTATGTGATATTATTCTCCTTTTTGTGATTCACTGTTATTTTATGGGAGAAAAAACTGACTGAATGGAATTAAAATGTATATAGATCTCTATTTCTTTCTTCCCAGTAAGATATTTTTATACAATATCACAGAAAAGGGCCACTATAAGTTAATAATAATTAGTAATCAAGCTTAGCAATCACAGAGCTAGTTTGAACATGCCATGAAAAGGCATGTAAAAATGTTGGTCAAAGGGTCAAATAAATCAGTGTATTTTACTGCTACAGCAAGCAGACATGAAAACTCTTTAGCAAAAAAGAATGAAGCTGACTTGAGTTACATAATAAGTGTGTGATGGAAAAACATTTTTATTTACTATAAAAACAAATACCTTTTAATTTAATGAGCAATAGCAATATCTGGTTAAATTGATCTGGAAAAAAACTCTGGTTATTATATTTGTTGTTTGACATTGGACTATAATCATTATTACTATGATGTATGTTCCTTTATCCTCAAAGTTTTCTTAATTTTGAATAGCTTTGCTTCCAAAAACATCTTAAGCATGATACTTTAAAAAAAATCTTACCTTAAGGTGAGATGCATTATCTATGATAAAAATGACTTTCAGAAGACTTTATCACATCTAAGACAGACGTGAGAATAAATAAAGTTATTTTAGGTATATATATATTTTATCTGTTTTGTATTATTTTTCAAAAGCAGTTGGATTTTTTATTTCTTTTATTCTGTTATAGTAATTCTCATTTATTTCTCCCTTCCTGATTCACATAGTATTTTACTGACTCTAACCAGAATAATTTCCATCCCAAAATATATATTGTAGTGCAATTAGTGATGCACAAACAACTCTTTTTTAATGCTACCTCAATGAATACATTTACTTTAACATCTATTCTCCTAATAAGTCATTTTGTGGGAGTTCACTGTTTCTTTTTCTTTTCACAAACATGGATGCAGTCCGTAAGAGACTCTTCACTATGATTAATGGGCACCCATTGGGTATACAGAAAATTTCCCAGTCTGGTTCCCTTGAGAATGCCCCACTGCCTGGATTTCTAGGCAAAGCTAGATTAAAAGAGGAGGAGCAATAGCTGTAGTCCACCTTCCCCACAGCCATCAATTACATACAGTGATAAATCAACGTTTTCAGCCAGAACAAAGACTAGTGTGGCAAGCAAACAAGAGCAGTCACAGCAAATTGTTTTGAAGCAGAATATAACTTTCAAAAGGGACAATGGAACTAGCAAAGATACTGGCAATATCATGATAATGTGCTGTTATTTCATGAAAAATTAGGCACAGCGCATCCAATTACTTCTGAATGAAACTGAACAGAAGTTAGCAAAAAAAGAAAATGAGAGAGTAGTTGTTTCTTTTTTCCATCTCTCCTCTTTGCTTTGTTGTTAAATCAAAGCAACTAGGAGAAAAAAACATCTCTATGTTCTTAAAAATTGTAAGGCTAATGTGTGGGATTGTGGTCCAACAGATGTTGCTCCAAAAAAGAAGTCAGAGATGACAATTATAGTTTAGCAACATCTGCTGGCCATAAGTTTGACATTTCTATTGTAAAATAGTATTAGCAATTTAGCAAATTTTTCAAAATAATTAGGATACACTCTCAGGTATGAGTGTAAGCTGCTCTATGAAAAACATAAACATTTAATTTATATTACTTCAGAGTCTCCTACTAATTAACAGACAATTTAATTAACCAATTTCATTGTATACATGATGTACAATGACAGTAAAGGCTATACTATACAATGTACTTTAATTAATTTCTACAAATTATTTAAATTTCACTTCATCCCTCTCAAATCCTTGCAAATTTCAAGGTTGCAGAGAACTTCAGAGATATAAGGTGGCAAGGTAAGAAATTTAATAGCTCTTCTCCTATTTAAGCAATGGCCAATTATTCTTTAGGGGGTTCATTTGCTCATTTTATAATCTGTGGGAAGATTTAAAATGTTTTAAACTGAAGAATGATCATAACTGTGGGTAAAAGTTTATGGGAATTATGGCGAAGAGAATTTTTTGTTATAAGATACGGCTTTCCTGGCAATGCTGAAAGATGTTATAATATGCTAACTTTTACACTGCTCAAGGCAGCATAAAAAAGCATCCTGTTAAATTTCTGTTGAAAACTGAGAAGCATGGGAGAAATTGCTAAGCACTCCTAGAAATAACTTAGATTTTTGGAAGTGTTTTCAGAGGAACATGTTTGATCTTCAAGAGAAGAAAAATGGAGTTTCTTGCCTGCCTTGCATTTTTCCCCTTTCCACTCATTTTTCCCCCTTTTCTCCTTTTTCCATCAGTCATTTGCACAGAAATAGACCACGTTTAAAAATACAATCTCCTTGATTGATCCTTGAGATAAATTATTGTAAGTAGCCCACAATCAATTCTCCTGAGATGGTAAGCTATATAAATTTGATTAACAAATAAACAAAACCCACTGGAAGCATTTATAAACATCTCTTGATAGTCTAAAATGAGACCCTTGGGCAACCAGTGACCTAAGAATCACATGAGGTCATGGAACATCCTATTATCTTGTTGCTGAATGTCACTTGTAACCATTCATATCTCCAACTAAGCATTTTCAGAATAAGATCCTGTAGCATCTTTATGATTAATTCAATCAGAAATGCAATGATATCCTTTCTTTTCACTGGACTAATAGAAAGTCTTAAAGATTCTCCTTCTTTCTCTGCAGAGATTCAAAATGTTTACACTTTTTCCACTGAAGAAAAAAAAGAAATAATTGGGAGTTTTCTCCCAAAAGAAAGGCAATATCTACTTACTGTCTCACATTTGACTTCTTGTGTGGCTGGAAGCTACACATTTTTTCAGGTGTTTTCATCACCTCTGGTTACATATTTCTAGTGACCAGAATAAAATGGTGAAAGAATTGCTAAACTAAAGCAATGTTTAAATAAATACCTCCTTCACCTAAACTTAGTGCTTTAGATTCATGGTATTATCTAAATTAAGCAATAGATGGTTCTAATAATAATTCACAACTCTCAGAAACCAAAGAACACAGCAGACAATTCTCTGTACCATCCGTACTTCTTCTCCCCTATCTAGATCAAACCTTAAACTGTCAGAATGAAGCTACCTTCTTGGCTTTGTCATTGACAAAAAGTAAGTCATTATGAGTATATGTTTCTGGTAGGTGACATACCAGCCGAATAACCGGGCTCTGTGTCTCTTCACATTCACATATCCTCAAAGAGCTCCACTTGAGCATATTACATTGATTGAGTTTAGGCACTTCAACTTTCAACCTGTTCAGGGCCTTCCAAGTAGCATAAAGGAGATCAGATTCTTTAACCATACCCTCCTTTAACGTTATTCCTTGCTTTAAGGTCTCCTTCCTCCATCTTTTAATTCAATTTTGTTCTTGTGTACCCTCAAGAATGTTCTCACCATAAACCTAGATTAGAGTTGGCGGCTTGGGGCATGTGTCTATTCAGAGCATATCAAGAATCATTCTCTTGCTTAGTTCTCTCGGCATCTGCTACTACTTCTCGCCTAATCTTAGGGAAGGCAATGCCAGTGAGAGAATATATTTTCTCAATTGGTATAGATTTGAGACATACTGTCACTAAGCATACTGCTTTATTGAAGATGATATCAACTTATTTCTCATGTGTAGATGCACCCCACACTGGAACAATACCCTGCTGCAGAGAGAGTAAAATAATGAACAATAATGGAACTGAAATGCTGGATGGTCAAACTATCAGAAGCCATTAGGATGAATCCTATGAAAAATGGGCCTTTTTAGAGTTTTAGGGATAATATCAAGCATGGACAAATTAAAATGTGATTAGTACAGAATACATCCTAAAAGTGAGAAAATTTCTAAAGAAAAAATTAGTGATAAAAACAACATCAAAGCCATCAACATTTGTGATATGAATGTTGCTGGAATTATTAACTAGACGCAAACTGTACTGGATAGTTTGGAGTGAAAAATAAGAAAACCGATGACTTATATCTCTGTAGTGATCTTGAAAAACTATATCTGCCCTGAAAAATGGAAGTAGGGGTTTATTTCAAATCAAACAAATTGTCAAAGAAGAAAAGCATTCTGATTAAGTAAATTAAGAACAAGCATTGATACAAGTTAAACATTGGAACTTACTGAATGAATAGAAAACGAAACATGTATAATAAAAACACAAATAGAATGCTGGTAAGGAAAAGCACTACAGAGTTAATTTCTATAAAAAACTGAGAGGAAAGTGAATAAAAATAAAACATGGCAATGTTATAATTGGAATATTAAAAAGTATCCAAAGGCTGCTCAAGAGTAAGCTATATGAAGTACAACAATCAAGGCCAGAATTTAAAAATCATCAAATGATTCAAAGCACAAAGAACTTTTGCATGTATTCTTCAACGCAAAGAAGCAGAAGAAACTGTAGCTCATATAGTCATATCTCCTGCAAGAGGATCACACTGTAATTGAAAACAACGAAGTGTTGGTAAATGATGTGGCAATACCAGGAAGTAGCAGAATGGAAGACAAAGAATTGAAGTATCAAGATCTTAAGATAAAAAAAAATTTTTTACATTATGGTGATCTCAGTGATTATTGTGGCCTCAATTGGCACACTGGGTGCCATACCAAAAAAATCTTGGAAAGCACTTAGAAAATATGCACATGAATAAAATTTCCATTTGTCAATTATAAAAGGTCACACTGTTTGGATCCACACATATACTACATCAAAACTTTATGACATCCTAGGTTTTTGGAAGAACTTGATGCATATGAAGGTCAACATCAGCTGAAGAACTGGCAGCAATGATTTCACATTTTTGTGTATATACCATCAAACATCCACAATCTGTCCAATTCAGATCCTTTAGAAGGAATCGATAGGTGGATAAAAATACCAAAATCCAGTCTGAACATCTGACTGTATGATGACCCACAATAATAAAAATATGCCAATATTTTAATATCAAATATAATTGATATTACAGCATAGGTGGGCTAGTATTGGAAGAATATTTGAATGATAGTGAAGAAAATGTAGTAACCAAAAGGTTTACTGAATATCAGAAACCAAATTGGCCTATGATGACAAAATAACAATAATGGTGCATTGGAAAATCTACAACAAATTTCATTTGCCTGCAAGAAACAAGAGACTATATTTAAAATAGACTATATTTAAAAAAATGGACAGGCTGAAGGGTTCAGGAATTTTAGAATTCAGACAGACAAGCACTTGACATATAATACCCCAGATTTAACAACTGTTGTAAGAAAGACCAAACAACTCTGGATATTGAACATTGAACATTTTTTTTTTAATCAAATTTCTATACCGCCCTACTCCCGAAGGACTCAGGGCAGTGAACAGCCAAGATAAAACACAAATAATACAAATATTAAAAATCCCTTAAAATTATTAAATATTTTGGCCGAAACACAGATTAAAACACCCAATTTATAAAATCACGAATTAAAAAATTTAAAAAAAATTAAAAGAGGGGAGTTAGGCCAGGCCAGCTTGCTGAAATAGAAAAGTTTTGAGAGCACGGCGAAACGTGCGCAGGTCCGGGATCTTCCGTATCTCTGGGGGGAGCTCATTCCAGATGGTAGGTGCCCCCACAGAGAAGGCTCTCCCCCTGGGGGCCGCCAGTCAACACTGTTTGGCCAAGGCACCCTGAGGAGCCCCTCTCTATGGGAGCGTACTGGTCGGTGAGAGGCTATTGATAGCAGAAGGCGGTCTCATAAATACCCCGGTCCAATGCCATGGAGTGCTCTAAAGGTGGTAACCAAAACCTTGAAGCGCACCCGGAAGACAACCGGGAGCCAGTGCAGCTCGCGCAGGAGGGGGGTCACATGGGAGCGCCACGTCGCTCCCATAACCACCCGCGCGGCTGCATTCTGGACCAGCTGGAGCCTCCGGGTGCTCCTCAAGGGGAGCCCCATGTAGAGAGCATTGCAGTAGTCCAAGCGGGAAGTAACGAGAGCATGAGTGACTGTATTTAACGAGTCCTGATCCAGAAAGGGACGCAACTGGCGAATCAGGTGGATCTGATAAAAAGTCCCCCTGGCCATGGCCGTCATGTGCTCTTCTAAAGACAGCCATGAGTCCAGGAGGACACCCAAGTTGCGAACCCTCTCCGTGGGGGCCAATGACTCGCCCCCAATAGTCAGTGATGGCACCAACTGACTATATCGGGATGTCGGAAACCACAGCCACTCGGTCTTGGATGGGTTGAGCCTGAGTCTGTTTCTCCCCATCCAGATTCGCACGGCCTCCAGGCACTGGGACATCACTTCAAGGGAATCATTGGGGTGGTCTGGGGTGGAGATGTACAGCTGAGTATCATCAGCGTACTGATGATACTTCACTCCAAAACCACAGATGATCTCACCCAGCGGCTTCACATAAATGTTGAACAGAAGGGGCGAGAGGACCGACCCTTGTGGCACCCCACATACAAGGGGCCTCGGGGTCGACCTCTGCCCCCCTGTCAACACAGACTGCGACCGGTCAGAGAGAAAGGAGGAGAACCACCGTAGGACGGTGCCCCCCACCCCAACTCCTCTAGCCGGTGCAGCATGATACCATGGTTGATCAAAAGCTGCTGAGAGGTCTAATAGGACCAGGACAGAGGAACAACCCCTGTCCCGAGCCCTCCAGAGATCATCAACCAACGCGACCAATGCCGTTTCTGTGCTGTACCCAGGCCTGAAGCCCGACTGGAATGGATCCAGATACGACGATTCATCCAGGTACTGGGGGAACATTGAACATAAGAATAATAATTGAAATGAACCTTAAAAGTCTTCTAGTCCAATCCCTGCTCAAGCAGGAGACCATATACCCGTGACGGCGAACCTATGGCACTCATGTCACAGGTGGCATGCATAGCCATATGAGTGGGCATGCGAGCTCAGCTCCAGGGCGCACATGCCAGCCAGCTGATTTTCGGGCCTTCTGGGCCCACTGGAAGTAGGGAAACAGTTGTTTCCTGCTTCCGGAGGGCCTTGGGGGATGGTGGGGAAAGCCCATTTTTCTTTCTTGCCAGGCTCCAGAGCCTTTCTAGGAGCTTTGGGAGGGTGGAAACAGACTTCCCCACCCCCCTGGAGGCCCTCCGGAGGCCGGAAATGGCCCATTTGCCAACATGCATGGGGGCGGACTCATAGAATTATGGGTGTGGGCATGTGTGTGTGTGTGTGTGTGTGTGTGACCCCCCCCCCGTTTACCCCCCACACTCCTGGCACGCGATGGCAAAAAGGTTAGCTATCACTTCCCTATACCATTTCAGACAAATGTTTGTCCTTTTGAAATCTTCCACTGATGGAGCACCCACAACTTCTGACAGCAAAATATTTCATTGGTTAATTGCCATCACCATTAGGAATGTTCTTAGTTATAGGTTGCTTCTCTCCTTGGTTAGTTTCCATCTAGTCACGGTGGTCCAGTGGTTAGTGTGCAGTATGCAGGCTACTTCTGCTGATCACTAGATGCATTTGATGCACATTGAATCTCACCAGGCTCAAGGTTGACTCAGCCTTCCATCCTTCCAAGGTAGGTAAAATGAAAACCCAAATTGTTGGGGCACTTTGCTGACTCTGTAAACCGCTTAGAGAAGGCTGTAAAGCACTGTGAAGTGGTATATAAGTCTAAGTGCTACTGCTATCAATTGCTTCTTTCCTTGCCTTTTGGTGCTTTGAAAAATAGTTTGATCGCCTCATATTTATAGAAGCCCCTAAATATAGGAATCCTGCTATCATATCTCCCCTAGTTCTTTTTTAATTAGACCAGACATTGCAGTTCCTGAAAACAGCAAAAAATAAAAGAAAGAACTGAGAAAATTACAAAGACCTGCAAATAAAAGCAGAATAACTATGGCAAAAGAAAGAAAACATAGTACCAACAGAAATAGGTGTCCTGGGTGCAATCCCCACACCACTGGAGCACTATACCATTAATACTGACAAAAATCACCATCAATCAATTGCAAAAAAACCCCCCAAAACCCAGCTTTACTTGGAAAAGGTTACGTCCTGAAACAATACCTATAACACTATCAAACACATCTGACTAACTCAGGTTCTTGGATAGGGCTGGATAGGCGGATAAAAATGACAAATTCAGTTTGAACATCTGGGTGACTGCAACTAACCACAATATTAAACCAAAAGGAAATACCTGTCATGGAGAATACTTATTATGGCAAGTGGAAGAAGATCATCTACAATTGTTATCTGTACATATTTGTGAGCTTCCTGAATGTGCCTACTTAGTCACTGTGTGGCACACAAAAGTGTATACTCTTGGTCTGACCTAACAAGGTCCTCATATCAACAACAGTGTCTTATTTCCATTCTATGCATGCAGCATACACATAGCAGCTTTCGTCAGTGATTTTCATTTGCTGTGCCAGCTGAGGGATTTGGAAAATTGAAGATTCACACATCTGTATACATTAATCTACAATTTCAACTTCCAAGAGGTCATACTGTTTAATAAAGTTAAACCGAATATTAGTATATGTACTTAGGTGATCAAATCGTATTACATGCAAAGTGTACATTGCTTAGATAAGAAAGCACAATCTATTTTCTGTTTTGTTATTACGGAAGCATAAGAATGTTACTAGAATTGATAATGATAATAACAATAATGATGATTTTACCATTACAGAAATAAATGTATTCACTGAAAGGCAGCTATAGAAGATGATAAAAAACGAGCATGAGACAGCAAAAAAATCAGAAGCAAGTCCAAAGTGGGATGGAAAAATATCTAGTTTATAGCTAGGTTGTTTTGTCGTATTTTAGAGAAACAGAACATACCTCCAATATCTCAAAGTTCAGCCATTTCAACAGCAAAGGCAAAGTATTTCTCCCTCTCTAATGGAGAGGAGTGGACTTTCATCTATACAAGTAGAAAGAAAAATCCACTATATGCAGTAGCCAATAGGATTCACAAAGATTCATAAATTCTAGCCTTAGGTGCATTTTCCAAACCCTACCTAAGTTAGTGGTTCATATTTTCTTACTATTTACAGTATTCAATGTATATTGCAAATGCCTCTACAATACAAGCACCTAATCTAATCTACTTAGCAGAGCTGTGCAAGGCTGAGACAGAAAGACCAGCAAAAACCTCAATACTCTTTTAATATAAAGAGTATAAACACTTTGGAGAAGGATTGGAACATCTCAAAGAGAAAATAGTCTAGCTGAGCAGGAAATATGTCTGAAATTAAGTAGTTCTTCAGATATCATTGCATATCTTGTAAATTGTGCACTGTCAAAATTTACTAGTCTAAGGCTGATACAGAAATATGTAGAAATATTACATAGCATATCACTGAATGGAAAAATAATTTAACAAATTGATTTTAAACCTCACAAAAGCATGTATAAATTAGTTGTGATAATTATTAACCTTGTCTTTTAAACAAATCCATAAAACTCTAAAATCAAATTGCCTGGTAGCTTCATGTTAAAATTAGCATTACTGTTGTTATTACATTAGTTGTGTCTTTCTGCTTTTTCCCCTTGGCAAAGGTCAAATGAGCATGATGTTTCCTTAATAGTCAGGAAGTCTTTATTTTTAATCTTTTTTCCAGTGACTTGCTGTCACTTAAAGACAAAATGTCAAACTTCAAGAAGTCTACATCCGTTTGAAATCAATAAAAACTACTCAACATATCTGAAAACAGGACCAATTATATAGTTCTCTAAATATAGATTTGGAGCATACCTAATTTCACAAATATTGACACCGTTAAACTGTGTCTAGTGGCATCTTTTCAGCACTAGATCTAACTATGTGCATACAGCAAGGACTTTATAAATACTAAATGCCTCAGGCAACATTTCAAAATATATCTCCAAATGACTTAGAAGCTTAGTTCATACTTAAGAAAGAGTTAGAGAACTTGTCTTTTATATTTTGTTAATTATGATTTTCAGCAACACCAATTAGGATTGCAGTAGATGTATTGTGGCTCAACAACATCTGGACTTCAGCTAAAAAAAAATCATCTTTTCATTAAAATTATGATCCAAAGCTACGAAGCTGCTATGAATGTTTATTCCAAAGTTAGTTTACACATAGAATTAAACCCTGATACCCCCTAGGTAATCCTCAAAATATTACCCTGTTTCCCCCAAAATAAGACATCCCCTGATAATAAGCCCCATCGGGCTTTTGAGAACATGGCAATAAGGCCAAGTGCTTATTTCAGAGTTCAAAAAAATATAAGACAGGATCTTATTTTTGGGGAAACACGGGTAGTATAACAGCTACTTTTCTTCTCTCAACAGAACCTGACATTAAAAAAGATGTTAACATTCATATTGATAATTAGTATGTTTTGTTTGTTTGTTTATTCTATATCTTAATCATCCATTTCTCTGAGATTTCGATGATCAAAATGGGACCAATCATATATTATCACTGTTTAACCAATTTTATTGATGAATAAAAGCTTGCAGCTTTTATCTAGCTTGCAGCTTGCAGCTAGATGTGTCTATGCAACTGAGTTTGTATTTCATATGCTTTCCCTTGTGAATAAGATTTCAAACAGAATAGAAATAGATTGTAGTTCTCAGTTCATAAATATTTTCCTTTCTCCAGTGTTACTCCTACTAATCCTAAATGCTTTTAATACTGAGAATAGATGGTTCTGTCTTTCACTAAATGGGAATATCACAATTGAATATCCATTGTGGCTCATAGTCCTATCAACCAGACTACCCACTTAACCTTACTTCCATTCATCATTCTATAAAGTACTTTGGAATGATGTATACATTACATGATTGTTAAAATAATGAAATTCATTTATCAGCAAAGGTCATATGTTGAAAAAAAATCCTAGAGCCTCCTAAATTACTTGCTGAAGTTGGAAGATGTAGTAGCCATTGTCTGTCTCATGATGATTATATATGTTACCAACATATAACAATACAAACTATAGAAAATATGGCACATCGATGGACACATTCACAAACACTGGGCCAGTCATTGTTATTCAACCCTAAGAAGAAGGCAAAGCCACTTCTAAAAAAAAATCCCAGAAAACGTGAAGGGAAGTCAACAACTAAATAAATAAATAGTTACATTTAAAAAGTGGATATGACCCAGTGAAAACAACATATAAAATGACTAAAATATGCATGTTTTGAATATTCATTTATGAATTTTACCTATATGTTGGATTTTAACACAATGATAAATAACTAGCATATACTGATATTACCATTCCCACTTTTCATTGTATTAAAAGATAAACCGAACTAGCTTTAAATGTTTTAAAAAATAACATGCACACAAATGCACACAAAAATGCATACAAAGGTAATCAATTTGTTTCTCAAGAAAATGATGCAACTTAAAAACTAAAATGACCCTTCCAGAATATTTTTGAAGTTTAATACTATTGTCTGAAAAGCCTTAAACACATACAAAGTCGAATATTCCTTAGTTTTAAATAACCATGATTTTGTATATTTAAAACCAAATTAATTTTTATTTTTGGGGGGCTTTTCTGGAAGCCATTTAATGTAGTTCAGAATCTGTAATTAAGAGTAATTTGTAATTAAGAAGGTCTACTAAGGAGAAATTGTTTTTAAGGCATCACATTAACAGGAAAAATCAATAATGTGTTATATGAAAGGACCCTCTTCTTTAAAAACAAAATTAAAAACAAAATTAAAATGGCAATAACTCATTCAACTCATAGATGAACTGAATTATCTTATTCATTCCTCTTGTTAATGGATTAATAGGCAATGTTATGACCATTTTATTATTATTGATCTTGTATCTTAATATAGCTTTTATTCCAATGAAAATGAGAACATTTACAAAAGGCTCATTGCAAAACTGCCTTTGTTTATTTGTTTGTTTGTTTATTTCCTGGCCTTATTATTTTTACCAATAATTCAAGGAAGTGAAACTATCTAATACACTTTCCTCTTCCTTTTTTCATCACAACAACCCCGTGAGGTGAGTTAGACTGAGAGAGAATGACTGGCTCGATGACACCTAGCTGATTTTCATGGCTAAGGCGGGATATGAATTCACTTGGTCCCATGTTCAAGCCTGTGGTGGTAAGTGGTGCCTTAACCACTAGACCAAACTGACTCTCTATTAAAGTTCTATTAAACTATGCAGACTAAGATATGGGCAAATATTTCTCAGGAATCCCTATAAAATAAGAACGTGTTACTTATCGGTCTAGAAATGTTACCATGACTCATGGTCCATTTTAGCACCCTTTTGCTACCCTTGCCAGGTGTCCACTATTTGAGCGGACAGTCCGCTTTTTTCACATTATGTTCACTATTTTTTTTCACAAAATAGTGGACATTTTTTTTATTCAAAAGCTTTATGATGAAATGGTACGTAATCTAAAGCTGTACAGTCTAAGAGAATAAGGATAGGAGAATCGCGTTTTGTCTTTTTTTTCATAAGTTAGAATGAGACAAAGATCGAATATCCATGGAACTCGATTCTCCGAAAAAATTAATGATGAGATTAAAATAAAAATATATTATAAAATTATGTACAGTTCACATTTTTAAAATGTATTGTAGCTTGTGTCGACTGACCTAAAATGGCGTCGAGTGATGAGAGTGACAGCGGCGAGATTTCGAATTCTTTAAAACGAAAGAGAGGAGTGTGCAAATACACCAAAGACTGGGAAGCTACTTTTGCATGGATTACCAACAACGAAACCGACAGAACAAATATGACGGCCTACTGTAAATTGTGTCAGAAATCGTTCACAATTGAATATAATGGTATAAAAGCTGTCACACAGCATGCAAGCACAAAAAAATCATTTAGATAAGGAGAAAATAGCTTCCAGCAATAAGCGAATCAATTTGTTTTTCATTGTTAAAGACTCCTCTTTCAGTGAGAAAGTGACTGTAGCTGAAATGGCTGAAACTTACTGTCATGAGTGTTTTCAGAATTGCTGTGGCTACTTGATCAGTCACAAACAGTATGGATCCAATCAAGCCATCTCCTGTTTGCAATTAACTGCAAGCCTTCCCCGCCTTAGTTAATTGCAGGTTAACTCCCCATATAAGCACGGACATTTTTGCTTGCTATTTGGGGCCTAGACACTGTTTAGGCCTAGATGCAGAGCCAGTGCTGAAGCACCTGGACGCAAAGCCCAGAGCAGAGCTGCAGAAGGGAGGAGAACTCAGATAAGGAGTCCCGATGGCTGCAGCAGAGATAGCAGCAGAAAAGGAGCTGAAGAGCTGTGTAAAAATACTCCCACGGAGCTAGCTGTAACTGTGAGTTGAGATAGCTGGGAGCCTTTTGAAGTCTCCAATTTTCGGCTTGCCTTTTGCTGAGTTGAAGCACGCAAGCCAACATCTGAACTGTTGCTGCTGGACAGTTTCCCTCCCAGGAGCTTCAAACCACGTTTGCTGATTGAATTGTTTTTCACAGGTGACTTTTAGCTGTGAAGCCTACGCTGCTGCCCTTCTACCACCTTGATGATGTATCGACACTGAAGCTGTTTAATGTCATGTTAGTTTTTTCTTATGGACTGTTTCGGTATTGTGGAGAGGAATTTAGGGAGATGGCCTGGCTTCATTTAACCAAGATAAGACTTTGTTATTAATGTGCCTTTTTAAAGATATAGTGTTTTTTAAACATTTTGAAGTAAAGTATATTTTTATACAAGACTCATCTGCTAGTTTTATTTCAGTCCTAGTGTGTTTGCTTGTGAACTGGTTCACGTTCGGGGACAACCCTCAACCCCATCCTGACACTTACCATGGGATCAAACACCATATTTCTTTCCTGGTTCAAGTTTGCAGTATTAAGTTAATGAAGCAAATTTTTGATGATTCAGAAATTGTAAAAAAGATGTCTTGTGGAAGAACCAAATCATCAGCTATTGTCAATGAGGTTTTGTATCCTTTTTCTATTGAGTTGGTTCTCAATGATCTTAAAACTGGAATTCCATTTTCTCTCTCCACTGACGCATCAAACAAGGGAAATCGCAAAATGTATCCCGTTGTTGCACAATATTTTACTTGTGAAGAAGGACTGTGTGTGAAAATTTTAGACTTTTATGAGGATTCTTTCGAAGATTCTACATCAATAAAAAATCAGCTGTGTCGAGTTCTAAGTGATAACAAATTGAAAATAAATAATGTTTCAGCTTACTCAGCAGATAATGCATCGGTCAATTATGGAGTGAACAAATCTGTTTACCAAAAATTATTGCTGGAAAATGACAATATTGTAGCTGCTCATTGCAATAATCACATTTTACACAACAGCACAAAAAATGCATTAAAGCAGTTATCTTTTGATATCAAAAATGTAGTGCTGAAGGTTTTTGCCAAATTTTTAAATTCTGCAAAGAAACGAGAAGAGTTGAAATCATTTTTTGAGTTTTGCGAGTCAAAATTCCATGAAGTTTTGTGCCATGTTCCAACACGTTGGTTAAGTTTGTTTAAAGCGGTCGAAAGACTTCTTTTAAACTGGATACCTCTAAAATTGTATTTTATTTCTCTTGGATCTGATGAGTGCCATAAGGTTATCTGAAACCTTATTTTGGATCAGGAAAATGAACTTGCAAAGGACGATGAACCAACAATTTCAGAATTGTATTTATATTTCATGCACTTCTTCATGTCAATAATGCAAGACATCCTACTGAAGCTGGAAAGCAAGAAAATTCTTGCATGTGATTTTCACATTATCATGTGTAAGCTGCGTGATTCTTTGCAAAAAAAATACGATGAGCAGTTTTTTGGAATGAAAGTTTTATTTGCCTTACGTAAAAAACATTTGCCTGAGAATGCCGTGCAAAAGTTCAAGAAATAAGCCATCAACGTGTATCAAAGAGCCATTGCGTACCTAGAAAAGTGGTATAATTTCACTGATTCACTGATTCAGTATAGGAGACGCTAAGTTGTTTCAATCTAATTGATCACAATAATCCTCCAACTTTAGAAGAAATGATGAACATCTGGTTATTATCACCATGGCGAGAAGAACTTCCACCCAACACTCTCTTCGATGAAATTTCTGCCTTAGAAGAAGTTTATATTCATCTGCAGGGTGATTCATCCCTTGATAAGTGGACATACTTTTTCAAGAAAGAGCCAGCTCTGAATTTACTGACTGTTCCAGTATTGTGCATCAATTCCGGTATCAAATGCAAACGTTGAACGAATTTTCAGCGTCATGGAAAATTTGTGGACTGAAGAACATAACCAACTGCTTGTAGCATCAGTTCGAAGTGAACTTTGTATATTTTTTAATATTTCTCAACGCTGTACTGAAATTAAAGAATTATTCCTTAAACACAAAGAATTGATCAAAGCTGTTCAGACAAATAAAAAATACACACGACAGCAAAGTAAAATGTAATTTAATATTTTACATATTATTATAATATATTTGATGTTTTGAATTTTAAGTAAAGTTTTGAAGTGATTATTTTAATACGTGTTAAAATGTTTGTAAGAAAATATATAATTTAATTGTAAAAAAATTTTTTAAATTTTTTTACTACTTAACCCTCCGCCCCACCCCCCGCTTGTCCGCTATTTTTTGGAAGCAGACCTGGCAACCCTACCTTTTGCTAGGTTTGGTTTGATAACTAATTTGGCTCTTGAAAAGATTCCTGAAACAATGAGGAAATAAAAAGCAGATTCTATTGAAAGAATTTTTTTAAAAAAAATAGTTGGTAATGAAAGGCATCAACTACGGCATGCTATTAACTGTGAATAGCACACTATAAACTGAAAAGCAAATTCTGTAATAAAAAATTTAATTGCAATTGCAATTTAATTGATTTTTTAAACAGCAAGACTAAACAAACTTGCTGGGATACTAAAAATTATAAAAGATACTCAGTGTCTCCCTTCAAACTTGAACAAAGAAATAAGAGGCCAATTTAGGAACATAAACTTTTCCTACAACTCCAGACACATTCCCCATAACCCATAATCCTAAAATTCAAAAACTGTTTTCAAAAGCAGATCATGATCAGTCAGGGACTCAGTTAGAATAATCCTTATTTAATGTAACTTTCTTCTTCAATCACAACTACTAGAAAAGCGTTTAGATAGGAAAGAACTAATACCCTACTAATCCATTTAGTTGGATCCAGAAAGTTTGTCCTTAGAATAAGGTGACCAGATTTTAACATTGGTAAAGAGGGACATTGTGGGTGTGGCTTACTTTGTGGGCGTGGCTAGCTGGTCATGTGACTGGGTGGGCGTGGCTAGCTGGTCATGTGACCGGGTGGCCATGGCTATGTGTATAGGGTAAGGTGAACAGATTTTAACATTGGTAAGAAGGACACCATTGTGGGCGTGGCTTATTGTGTGGTCGTGGCTTGGAGGCCATGTGACTGGGTGGGCGTGGCTAGCTGGTCATGTGACCGGGTGGCCATGGCTATGTGTATAGGGACTACTCAGAGGGCTGAAAAGTCATTTCTGACAGGTCCTCACACTTTTGACTGGTCCTCACACTTACGACCATCCTCACATTTATGCCCGTGCAGCATTCTTAACAACCATGTCACTCATTTCACAACTGCTTCTCTTCACCATGGTGACAAGATAGGGCAAAAACGTAAAATGTGAGGACAGTCGTAAGTTCGAGGACTGGTCAAAAGTGCGAGGACCAGTCAAAAATAACTTTTTCAGCCCTCTGAGTAGTCCATATGCACAAAAGGACTAACCAGAGGGCCAAAAAAAGTCATTTCTGACTGGTCCTCACACTTATGACCATCCTCACATTTATGCCCGTGCAGCATTCTTAACAACCATGTCACTCATTTCACAACTGCTTCTCTTCACCATGGTGACAAGATAGGGCAAAAACGTAAAATGTGAGGACAGTCGTAAATTCGAGGACTGGTCAAAAGTGTTTTTTTTTCTTTCCTTACTATTGATTTTTGTATTGATTTTTTTTCCTTTTTGTTATTCTTTAACAATAAAAATAAAAAAAATTTTTTTAAAAGTGTGAGGACCAGTCAAAAATAACTTTTTCAGCCCTCTGAGTAGTCCATATGCATAAAAGGATACAGTAATAGAGAAGGGTGAAGGAAGGGAAGGGAAATTAGAGTAGGAGTGACGGTAAGAGAGGGAGGAAGAGAGGAGGAGAAGGAGAAAGGAAGAGGAAATAGGGAGGAGAAAAAGAGGGTGGGGGGAAGAGAAAGTAAGAAGGAAAGAAAAGAGAGGTGGTAGGTTTGAGGAGAAAGATTGCTGTACAATAAAAAAGATGAAAGGGAAGAAAGCCAACCCCAAACAAATATAAAGATATTAAGATAAAGAATGAATTGTTAAACTTTAAAGAATAAAAGAGAACAAATATGAATAAATAACAATAATTAGAAACACACATACAAACATACAATGTATTTTCTTTGAACAGAATATTTGGCTGGTTCACAAATTTAAACAGTATTTAGTCATTTCAATTAAATTTATAATTTCTTTATTTCCTTTTTGCCATATTTATTCCTCATCTATTTTTAAAAAAAACCAATATTACCCTTCATCCTCATCTCTAATCTTAATCAAATTCAATTTTTCCCTTCTATTCTATATTATACCCCTTCCCATTGTCATCTATTTTTATATCCATCCTCACATTGGTTAATTATGTAATTATGTAATACAGTTGTTTAATACAAATTCAACATTTTAATATAAATCAATTAGTTATATAACTATCTTTTTTGTATATTAATCAATATGAACATGAATATTCAAATTATTTCCATGCAATCCAATTTCTTACAAATCAATTAATTATATTTACCAATAATAATAAACCAAATAATTTCCCCCATATATTCCTCCAAACCACAACTTAACCATTTCTGCTTTCAACACAGTATACAATTAATAGTATCTCAATTATTACAATTCCCTAGTTAAAAAGAGCTTTTTTTTCTTTTGTGTTTTCAAATCTTGAACTCTCCTCTTTTGCCCAAATAATTTCCCATTGTTTGCACCTACCTTTTTTGGTGAGGAAAAGGAAAATAAATCTGCTGCCTAATTTTCCAACGTTGCAAGCAAACAGCAAAGCCAACAGCCTGTTTTACTTTCAGTTTCGTTTTGAGCTTGGTTTGCACAAAGAGAAAAAAAAAACTGCTGAGCAATTTAGCAAGAGCAGAGCCCTGCGCAAATCAGCTAAGAGGGGGAAGCCCAGCTAATCAATGTAGGGCAGCCCTTTGAAGCCCCGCGGCAGGAGTTTAAACAGGTTTTTTCCCTCTAGCCATCAGCTGGGACTCAGGAGGCAGCCGGGACTCAGGAGGCAGAATGAAAAATCGGGACTTTTTTAAAACGCCGCAGGACGCGGGACAAATTGCTCAAAAGCGGGACTGTCCCGCCAAAAGCGGGACGTCTGGTCACCTTACCTTAGAATAAACCATCTGAAATCAAGTTGATAGTGATTAAATCTAGATACAATCAAAAACCTTGCTAGCATAGTATTCATCTATTGGAAAATCCAGTTCCTGTTATAACAATCTGGCATTTAGTATCTAGACATCCACAAAACTCAAACTACTGTATATATGATGTAGCACGTCCAAATGAAGAGCAAAATATAGTTCTAGAATGGCATACCTTACCCATTCTTGTTGTGGTTTTTTTTATGAAACTGAATGGACAAATAAGATGTTTTCTAATAAGGAAATGTAGAAGCAGCTCCAGGCAGAGATGGGATGCTGCTGGTTTAGACCAGTTCATCCGAACCAGTAGTTCCGATTCTGCAAGGTTCGGAGAACTGGCAAATTGGACCACTGTCTGGCCCCGCCCATGCCCATTTTTTGGTCAGTTTTCATGCTGTTTTTCTAGCCAAAATTGGCCTCAAAATTGACCTGAAAATAGCCTGAAAATCAGTCTGAAAACAGCCCAAATAACAGGCCATTTTTATCCATTTTTCAGGTGAAAAAGGCCCGAAAACCAACCTGAAAATGGCCCGAAAAATGCCCACAAAATAGGCAGGTTTTTTGGGCTGTTTTAGGCTGATTCAGGCCATTTTTTCCGGCCAAAATCGGCCTGAAAACGGCCAGAAAAACACCCCAAAAACTTCCAAATAACAGCTTACCCAGTTTCTTTTCCTCTTGCAGCCAGTTTTCCCAGTCTAGCTATACGCAGTTTCCCTCCCTCTCCCTCCCTCCCTCTCTCTCTCTCTCTCACACACACACACACATGCCCTCACCAACCATGCCTGTTCCATAAAGGTACCACCCACACAAGTGACAAAGAATTGGCCATGCCCACTCAGTCACATGATCCCCCCCCCAGCCATGCCCACCCAGCAGAGAACTGGTTGTTAAAGAATTTGGAACCCATCACTGGCTCCAGGTACATTTGAAAGAGAAAATATAATAGATTAGAAGGCTGTGCAAAATTTCACATGTAATGCATTATAAAATAGGCATTTTGTAATAGCCCCTCTCTTAAATGCAACCTGGGTTCTTCAGATCCCAACACTGTCAGTTTGGGAATATTTAAGGCAGCCTAGAAATGTTTTAAATAACTAAATGGTAGTAAGTCTCACCTGAATTCACTCATCATCTTATTTTAGAAAGCTGCAACAACACTGGATGTCAATTTGCACCCCGCTGAAACTGGCATAGTTAATTTTGAAGGAAAAAATATAATCTAAAGAAATGTTGGCAATTTCACTGCAAAACATAAAAAATCCCAGAGGTTTGTTTTAAGAAGGCTAGGAATAATCCTAGGAAAATAGGTGGGGAACACATCTCTAATTATAGTAATGTAACTTCTTTAGTAAGAATTGCAAACTAGGTCAGAACAGCTGGTTTTCATTCTGATTTAAATCCTTAGCTGAAAGCTGATTAGCATTCCTTCTATAGAAGACTGAATTGCAGACTACATAAAGCACATGATCTCAATGTAAAACTCCAATTCACTTTTCTGGCATGTATAGCATTATACCTTAATCTTGGAAATTCTTAAATACTTATTTATTAATACAGCCTTAAAAAAAGAAGTATAATATATTCTCTCTCCAACATTTTTTTCATCAAATGAAATACATAAAGGTAACACTGAGCAAGGTAAATCCCATAGTGTTGATCTGCACTCTGAGGTATACGGGTAGCTCTCAGATTGCAACAGTAATTGGACAGGAATTTCCATTGTCATGAGGTTAAGTGAGGATCTTATTTGACCACCAAGTGGGAAGAGGCAAGGTGCCAGTCAAGCAGGTTGTTGATGAGAGCTACAAGTGATTGGGCACCCACAGGCAAGCAAACAAAGCACAAGCAGATGAGTGCATAGGCAAAAGGCGCTAGGAGGGTTGACTTTGCTTGTAGGAAGCCAGCAAGAAAGGTTACAAATTAGATCATGTGACTATGAACTTCTGTAACCATCTTAATTGTGAACAGATTGCCAAGCTCTTACATATTAGAAGCACAATGCAATGGCTGCAGCTTCATGAAGAGATAGTACGTACCCCTCGTAACTTTGAACAGCCACTGAACAAGTGATTGTAACTCAAAGACTAATTTATCATGTGATTCTTTTTCCTTTTGTCAGCTTCAATTTCTTATGTAAAATTGTGATCTTTTATATTTGTGCTTTTCTCACCTAAGTAGAGAAAATACAACTCAAGAAGGCCATTATATAATTCAAAGACTTAAAACAGTTTTTCCCACCTGGCTGATATGATACATTACCATTCACATTATCCTCTGGCTTGAGATAACAGAAATTATTTTTTGCAAAGATACAGTTAGAAACAGTTGATCTAGAATATATAGAAAGTCTTCTTTCAGACTATGTGAAACTATCCTGATGTTGATATCCATTGTAAAAAGTGATTTGATTTGAAAGAATACAACACCAAGAAGACATACTATTCTTTTGTTAAGAGGCGATGACCTGTAGGCTACAATGGTTATTAAAATAATTCTTCATCGTCACCACTTTATTGGAATCATTTTCAGCTTACACTCTTAAAGAATTTTTAGGACAGTGCAAATTTGTCAAATCCCTCATCAAAATACCTAATAAAGGCATTGTACAGAACCCAGAAGTGACCTCAAAGGAGTTCTATTTGATCATTCATTTTATTTGTTATTACCTTGGAGAATGGACTTCATAAAAAAAAATATAGAACCATATTAATGTAGCCTTCACAATTCTCAAGCTTACATAACAGGACACAATGAAATATTATCTTAAATTTTCTGTTAATATCAAGACATATTATGGTGCTCTCAGCTAGATAAATGTCTTTTAGCTTTAAAAGAAATTTCATAACAATTTACATCATGCAAAAAGAATTTTTTAATTTACCTCATTTATATTCCACATATAAATGTGGAACCATATTTCATATAGTAATGTATAATTACTATAAAATAATTATTATTTTAAAATAATTAAAACAATAATACAAAAATAATAATACTTCAAACAGTAAGATCTATAAGAGATTGTGGATAACAAATGGAAAACTGAATGAATATAATAGAAATTTATTTCGCAAACTGCAATTATAAATTATTCAGGAGATTTCTCCTTTTAATTAATTCCCCATCAATAAGGAAACCACTTCTGAAATTTTGCCAAGCAAACTGCAGGGTCTTAGGAACAGAACTTTGTGGATTTCAGTGGTGGCACAGTGATGGCACAGTGCTTAAGTATTTCAGGCTAATTTTGCTGACTGCGAGCAGTTCAATTCTCACCCACTCAAGGTTGATACAGTCTTCCATCCAGGGGTGAAATTCAGCAGGTACTGACAGGTTCTAGAGAACCGGTAGTGGAAATTTGAGTAGTTCGGAGAACCGGCAAATACCACCTCTGGATGACCCCCAGGGTGGGGTGGGAATGGAGATTTTGCAATATCCTTCCCCCAAGAGTGGGGTGGGAATGGAGATTTTGTGGTATCCTTCCCCTGCCACGCCCACCAAGCCACACCCACAGAACCAGTAGTAAAAAAATTTGAATTCCACCACTGCTTCCACCCTTCTGAGGTCGGTAAAATAAGGACCCAGATTATAGGGGATAATATGCTGACTCTGTAAACCGCTTAGGGAATGCTTTAAAGCACTGTGAAGTGACATATACATCTAAATGCTATTGCTATTTCTGACAGATGCTTTCCAGGGTTACCATCATAATTATTATTGTAAGTAAGGATAACTAAGTGTGGATCAATTCTACATTCCAAATTCAGATCATTTCTCATTTGCCACTCTAATATGGTAACATTAACATTTAAAATTGGTAGCAACACTTGCAAAACAAACACCAGGATATAGCCCAAAGATCGTCAATAGATCAGACATGTTAACAAAAGTAGAATCTATTTTCTTAAAATAAGCATTTGGAACATTAGCTTGACTTTTTCAAATCTTTTTAAAATATGCTTAACTCTAATCTCTTCCAAATGTTGCTATAGTAAACAGGAGGCCATATTTTCAGAATGTGACTGTCAACTTCCTACTGACGTCAAAGGACAGACTTGTTTTTAAAAAGGTCATTATAAACAATGTTATTTAGGAAACAAATGTAAAATGCCAAAAAAAAAAAAAATACCCAAAAACCCTGCAACAGTTAAAACACTGAGTGGATATCAATTTTTGACAAATATACCACAAGTAGGAATTCTGCATATATATATACTACCAAATTCCAAAGTTATAAAACAAACCTTCACAAAATACAGTAAAATAATTTTAAAAACTTTTGGAAAAGAAAAACAAGTATGAAAAAAGGCTAATATCTGCTTTATCATACATACTCCGTCTTTTTTTCTTTTTAGTCTCTTCAGTTCATGAACTAAAATACAGTCAAAAACAGTAATAGTGATGTCAAATAACATCTTTTCCATTCCTGCACATAATTCATATTATGAAGGAAAAACGGATGGGAATATAGTTTCAATATAACTATACATTTATACACCTCCAATACTTGTTTTCCAATAAATGTAAAAATAAATTAATATATAAATAATAATTCCATGTCAAAAATTAATTAACGACCTCAGAGAATAAACTTAATTTATTAGTTCTTCAAAAACCTAGATTCAGAGTTTATGCAGAGAGGGAGGAATGGCAAAATTCCTTGAGGCTTACCTTTGATCAAACAGAACATATGCAATTTTTACTAGGGATGAAAAGGTTCTTGCTTGGTTTGCATTTTAATGCAAACTTCATTAGTTTATAATGTCTAAATCTACAAGCAAATAAACAGAAAAATTGTACTATATGTAGTTGTCATTTCCCCCCCGAAAACTAGAATATTGTTTATAATTTTTAAATTGCAAATTAATGCACATGTATCAAGAAAAAGTGTTTACAACTATATATAGTATTTCAAAAATAATTTGTAAAATGAATATATTTTACAATGTATTTAAATACATACAGTAGGAAAATGTATATATAACTAGGCAAATTATCATTTGAATGATCTTCAGAAATTATTTAAAAACAATTACAAGCTGCTGCAAAAACAGAATGCATTGAAATTAAGACTGCATCTTATTTTCAGAATAGATGGAAACCTCTGAAAATGTTGTTACTCAGACTTTGTAATTTCTTTCCAATGTTCTGTTGAGTTAGAGAAAAAAATGCCACATTGGATTATCATATAGGAAAGGATTATATGGTACGAAAAAAGGATGTTGGAATCAATAATGGATCCCTAAATGTCATTATAAAGGGAAATAATTCTGGACTTATTATTAACTTACATAGTTCAACATAAAAATATCCTGTCACGATCTAAAATATTTCCAATAGTGTTTGCTTCTAAATCACTCCATTTCTTTGAAAATAACATTGATCTCAGTAAGTACCTTTTTACTACATCCTCTAAAAACTATAAGCTGGGATGAGATGACAACTCATTATTTAAAAAAGAAGTAAATTAACAAATTGAGTTGATGGTTTCACTTTCTGTGCATTAGTGAGCCAAGGAATAGTTCAAAGAATCCAGCATTTTTGAGAAAACGGTTAGGTTAAGTTATAACCAAAACTATAAAATTCCAGTGTTCTTACTTTGTCTATCATAGAGTTTTTCAACTTGGCAAGTTGAAGAAGTGTGGACTTCAACTCCAGACATTCCCCAGTCAGCATGCTAGGGTATAGGAGAAGGTGGAAACATAAGATTGAAGCTAATAGGATCAGTTATTCTATCAAAGAATGTAAGTTCCTCTATGTGAAAATCAGAAAAACACATCATCATAACAGGAAATTAATTTGTTATTATGAGCACGTAGTTGTTTTATATATAGTTTACAGTCGTCCCACCTGTTCTGAGACTCTTTGGTGGTTCGTGCATCTTTGGTTCTCAATTACAAATTTAGCATTGTATTTGAACTAATCTGTGGCAAACTAACTGATTTATATTTAACAATGAGCAAAAAAAGATTTATGTAAAATCAGAAATTTAACAGGTCAAATATTGGACTGTCTTAAAACCTAACTGAATGTATTCTTTTTTTCCTTTGACAAAAAGGGCAAAAGGATATGTGTGAGCTATTAAAAGAATCCAAAAACATTGCCGGGGTGGGGGGATGGGGAGTAAACTTCTGTCCTTACAAATCCCAACAATGCACTTTTCCTCTGCATTGAAAAATGTGTATTGTTGAAAAAAAACCAAGGACTGAATATCAAGGGAAAAAGAACAGAATTTATTAAACTCCATCTCTATAGTTCTAAATTGAATCTCTGAATTTATTTCATCCTAAAGCAAGAACATTTTCTTATACCATTTGAGATGACAAGGGCTCTTCTTAAGTCCTCACTGAAGTGTCAGAATTTGGTTTTTTTAAAGTAAAATTGGCACAATGTGCTTTGTTGACCTGTCCTCAGGGGAATACATAAATACTGACTTCAGAATGCTTAATGTCATCTGTTCTCCCCCCTCCTCGTAGAGTTTATGGGTCTTTTTGTTCCTTTATCATGTTTGCATAACCTTATTGTAAATACCCAGAGGAAATTAAAAAATCCATACCGCTAGGGGATATAAGCTACCTAATACAAGGCAAGGTAATTTTTAAATAGAATAACACCTACTTAACAGCAAATCTCAATATTAATTTCAGAAGTCAGCCTAATCCAAATATGTTAGCACTGGCTTCAACTCTCTCCCTTTCTTGAACATATTCAGGGCGTTGTCAGCAACCTCACAATGTGACTCTGGCTTTTATAGTTACTATCTGACTCTGACAGTTAATTGAAGAGATCAGTCAAAAAAAAAAAAAAAACAACAACCCAAAAACAGGCTAGAAGGGCAAAAAAGTAGATGTATAGATTTGAATCTACACATTTTACTTGATGCATGATTCAAAATATTTTATTTGTTTCAGGTTTTTTATTTCTTGATTTATTTATATCAAGTTTTACATATATGTATCAATGCGTGAACAATGTGGCAACCTGGGTATCATACATTTTAATACAGATAAAACTAGTAGAATTAATCAGTTATTTCATTCAACCAACATATATTTCTAATAATAATAATACACATTTAAATTAAATTATAGTATATCATTATTTAATTATTCCATGTTTTCTCTTATTATTGCTTTTATTTTATTATGTAAAAGTGTATACACATCTCTTATTCTAACTTTTAATCATGTCACCCTTTTATTAAAAGATGTTTTCTTTCTATCCTAATCTTCTAATCATGCCACCAACCTAAAAAGGAAGGAAAAGAGAAAAAGAAAAGTAAATCAGAACAACAACAAAAAAGAAAAATAATTTCCTTTCTATCCATCGTCTCTTGCCCGCTTCAGTACTTTAGTTGTTATGCTTTTTTTGACTTGCCTCCCATATTCCTCTCTTGGATCTTTATCTCTGTCTGCATATACTTATTGGCTATTCAATCTAAGTATCTCTCCCATCTCTACAATCTTCCACTGTCTGGTTTCCAAAATTTCTGCTCAAGCCCCTATTTCCCTTTCAAAAATATCTTCCTGTAACTCCAATTCTCTTTTAATATTTTTCCCTGGTTTAATTAATCAATCACTGTTATTTTCATTATTATCTCCTCCTTGTTTTCTTCTTTTGTTCGCTGGTTCTTCGGTTCAATCTTTTCTTCCATTTGGAAGAAAAGAATGGAAAGAAAATGATGGAAGTAGTTAGTAAGTTTGTTTTATTTTTTTATTATGTTTCTTAGAATATATTTCGGGTTTTCTTTTTTTAAAGTATACAGCATGGAAAAACAAGATCCATCCATCTCTAATCAAGTGTAATTACCCCAGGGGGAAACGGGGCTGATTTACACTCCGACACTTTGGTTAGCTCCTCCCTTTCCTGAGCATCTTGGTCTTTACTCATCATCTGTCATGTAGTATTTTCCATTTTTCCGTTTTTCTATTGTCTCCTTAAATCCTTTCTCCATGATGTCCTTTGTATTTTGAAAAAGCAACGCCATCTCCTTCAAAGTTCCACTTATTTCTTCCTTATGAAGCATCTTATTTTGTTTTTAAAAATCCAATTTTTGTCCAGTGATCCAATAGCCATTGGAGCTGCCCTTCAAGAGGTACACTAATCACAGTTATTAGACAATGTGTCATTAATAGAGCATGGGGTACCTCAGGGAATAGACCTGGGAGGTGCAGTACAGGCCAAGATATCCCAACCTCACATATGACCTGCCCTAGGCCTGCCAGGGATTTTCCCACTCCCCAAGGTACTCAAGCTCTGCTTCCTGACCTGCTGGATCCCATACATTCCCATCCCACCTTTGTCCATTTACTTATTTTGATTATTGCTTTCAGGAAAGAGAACTGGCTGGTCCATTGCATCGCCTTCCAATATGGAGGCCATATGGTGTCACCAAAACACTCACCATTTTGGGAATTGGCTCCAATTCGCAGATTGTGGGAATTGCAGCTATTTTAAAATGGCACTTATTTCCAGGATTGTATCTGGTGGCCTCCATACACTATAGGAAGACCACATGGCACATTAATCAGTTCTCCTTCTCAAATGGATGTGAGGGCGATCTAGCTACGACATCTGTCACCCCATTGATTGCCAGGGTTGATTCAGCTGATTTGGCAGGCTAAGCAGGTGTCCCTTTCCTCCCTCACTGCTCCATTTGTGTCCCTCCCGAAGCTGCGCGCTTGGTGGAAGAGGATGACCATCCCAGATAGAAGGAGTGCACCGATCTTCGGTCAAGGGTATACGATAGCTATGCTCCCCTGCTAAAACCTCCAAACAAGCCTTCTCAAATGATATTTGGAAAGGATAAGTGGTAAACTACAGAAATTATCTAAGATGGATAAATATACTTCTGATCACTGCTGAAAATGTGAAAAACATGAAGGACATTTTATCATGCATGTTAAGACTTGTGAAAAAGTGAAAAAAATAGATGCAAATGCATACAGTGATGCAGACAATTTTAAAAAATGAAAATTCAAGTAAAACTAGAACCTTTCTTATTAAGACATGTGATCATATAACTATATGCACAAAATGGAAAACAACAGAAACACCAATGGGGTAATGGATTAGGGCGTATTATTAATGGATTACTTCCAACCTTTTGCAGAAATGGCTAAGGAACCATAATTAGCTTTATGAAAAAAAAATAGAAAATCCTTTTGCTGACTTACTGAAATGGATAAAAATGGACAGCTGATTTTGGGATTTATTGTTAGAAAAGGGTGCTAGAGGGAAGAAGAGAACCTTGATAGGCTATATGGGAAGGTAAATATGGTAATTGCCATGTTTGTAACTGCTGCAAAGAAGATTGGAAATCATTCTTTAAATATTTTTCTTTTTCTTGCTATTGTTTTCTTCTATAATCTCTTTCTTTTTCATTTTATTCTTTTCTGTTTTGGTAGCTTTAATAAAGATAAAATCTTTGTGGATTTATTTTTAATAAAATTCACTAAAAAAAAAAAAGGAAAACTATTCCCATAATCCCTAGCCAGCGGGAAGGCTAAAGTTTAGAATACAATATGGCACAAGAATGGAGAAAGTTGTGTTGAAGATTCTGGAGAAAGGAAATGTAAAATTACTACCATCCACTCAAAAACACATGGAGATAGGAAATACTGGTAATTAGGAACTGCCCATCACTGAGCCCTGGTGCTGAGGAGTACCCTATAGTAGATCAGTCCCCAAAGCAGATTGGTGATTGATGAGGTATTCTTCAAGCAGAACAGCATGGATGGAGAGAAAGCCCCCTGAAGCAAAAGGCGAATAAGGAGACTTGCTTTGCAACCCATCAATAATAGGGTGAACAGAAGGTTCCCACTTGCCACACATTTTTCAGTCTTGCTGATAAATGCAATGGTCACAAGCCAGTTAGTCCTACTTTTTGTAATCAATTGTATACTGTCTCCTTCTGAAAGATTTATAACCATGTAACAGGAAAGCCTGGAGTTTATGGAAAGAGAGGCCTCCCTTCTATAGGACACTTTCAAGAGTTTATGAGAGAGAAAAGAGAGAGAGGATAGAGAAAGAGAGAGAAGAAAAGATTCAATACTAACTAGGGTTAATGTTCAATAGACAAAAAAATTGACTTACTATAATTAGCACTCATTGAAAATAGTTTGATTGGTAAAATAAAAAAGTAAGCAGTAGGACCATTTCTGCTATATTCTTTTACAAATGCTCTTATCACATTTGAATTTCTTTTCCAAGTTTTGTGTTTTCAATGTCTATGTTTTAGCCAATGAAGATTTATTATTTTAATTTATAATTTTATAATTTATTAATTTATCATTTTAAGCAAGCCTATTTTTACATTTTACATGATAGCATTCTTTATCTTATGTTTTCGTTTCAAAATAAAAAGCTAAAGTCATGAGAAATGTGATTGTTACACACTAAAATGGTAGGTTAAGCACTGCTATTATTAAATAGTAAGTACTGTAAGAAATCTGATATGTGGACATTTGAAGGTTTCAATAGTTTTCTTTTTTTGGAGTCAGAACCACAGAATCACAGGTATACATGAAAACCATGTGAAATAAAATGTACCTTAAAATATGCTCATTTTTTAAAAAGTCAATTTATTCAATTTTACACTTATATATGCAATAAAGTGTGTATTAGGGAGATAGGCAGGCATAAAATTTTGTATTAATGAAAATAAAATATTGTCTTCCAGCTGCTTTTTTTAAAAAAATTATATATTTCAAATAATTCCACTAAAAAATTAAAAGATTGAAAAACAGTAAACAAAATGAAACATTGTCCATTTCTATCTAAAATAATATTTGGATCAGGTATAAACTGAATTTAACAGCAAAAGTATGTATAGTATGCAGGAAATGCAATATGAATAGAAGAGACATCTAAACATTTTAAACTATAATTTTATGCTGCAATTGTGTTTGATGTGTTTTAACACAATGAATTAAATGGCTTTGGTTATGACACCAAGAATCAGCAGAGCGAAACTTAACACAAAATAACTGCACAGAAGCGGACCTATTTTATTAAAATCACACAATAATTCTTTTTAGATTCACAACTACTGATTCCAGCACAAAAAGAAATTAAGGAGCATAAGTTAGTGCATAACCCTTTAATTAGTTGAAAATTTAAATAATGATGACACAGACATTTTCACTCTGCTGTAATTTAATGCAGAAATTCACATAGATTATTTAAAAGTCTGTTCATTTTTATTTCCTAAATTAAATTGTTCTTCCAGTTCAGTAAATGGTTGCGTGAATCAAGAATAAAATTACTTTATTAATTTTGTGTCATTTAAAGATACTCATACTCTAACTCAAATTGTTCATGTACCCTCTGAACGCCCTTCAGGTTTTCAAAGGCAAACAGATTATATAATTTCCATTAACATAAAACCTGAAACCCTACAGTTCTCAGTCTTCAACCTGAACTTAACCCCATCCAGGTGCATGAAAGAAAATCCAATACAAAAAAGTTTCATTGAACATGAAAAAAAAGCAGGTGTGGTGATGGTGGTGGGGAATTAGACCTAGACAGATAAACGTGTTCTCACCCTGCAGTTGCCGTGACATCTTTATAAAAATCTGAAAGAGCTATTCAAAGTGGTCTCTTAAGCCCCTGATCAACAAATACTGAACCATGGATTAATGTATACAGTTATATCTATTTGTGTTCGTATTAATCATTTTCCATCACTTTTTAATGTCAAAGTGCTTCACTTCCAAACAAAAGAGTTCAAAGAATAATTTCATTACTTTCATATCTACTGTTATTGCTTTCAAATTCAATTGAAAAATAGTTAAAATTTACTTTATTTATAGTACATCCAAATGGTCAAGTCCTTCACAACTATGTTCTCCATTAGAAGGGACCACGTATTTTACATTTATAAATTGTATATACTTGTACATTTTATGGTTTTTGATCAATATCCTATTGTTACTATTATTGTTATTAGATTTTTACCATGTTCAAAAATATTTGGAGACAGGAATTTCCAAAGAGATCAGATCAGTACATATTCTCTTGTAAATTTCATCTATTACTACAAGACCACTTCTGTATATAACCCAGCATATCCTAGAACGGATAAAAGGTAAGTACCTTTGCCTCACCATTGACCCATAAATGTATATGAAGCCAATTACCCTCTATTAGTAATTCTAGCAAAATTACTAGTTGCCACTTTAATCTGTTACTGGGAAATGCTCTGGCATTCATCCAAGTGACAATACCATTCAGAGCTATCAATTCCCTTTAAATCAGAGGTGAGGAGTACGTGTCTTTGGGGCCACAATTTTATTATTCTAGGACATAATCCAGCAAAAGGGGGAAAGGGTGTTGGTCCTACCATGAACGCCTCTTCTCCAATGCTGCGGAATGGTCAGGAAGTGGGTTGATACAGTGCAATCTGCCCAGAGACTGAGTCATAATTTTTCTGGCCATGCCCCCACTTGTGTCCATTGGGCCCAGTTCTCGGTGAAGACGCCTGAAAGAAAAACTCAGCCAGAGGTTAATAAGGACCGGCTCCAGGCCCAAGAAACCAGGTGGGGTTGGACCATTCCACAGCATTGGAGAAGAGGCGTTCACGGTAGGACCAACGCCTTTTCTCCCAATGGACTGTGGAATGGTACAGAAGTGGGACATACTTAAGTTTGGCTGTTCTCCTAAGGGCGGGATGCCATGGGGACTGGAGCCCCCGTGGCCAAATGAACTTGTTGAAGGACCCTCCTCCCGAAGGACACCTCCGCAGAAGCATAGAGTCCAATTTATAATGCCTAAAAGGCGAAGGAGTAGTCCAGGTGGCCGCCCTGCAAATTTCCTCGAGGGATGCTGCGTGGCCCATGCAGCGGTGGTAGCTGCTCCACGTGTCGAATGCGCAGTAATGTGCTTGGGAACTGGAAGGGACTGAATTTCGTATGCCCGGGCGATACACGCCCGGATCCAGCGACCAATAGCAGAAGGTACACCTTGGTACCCAGTGACATTGGTTGGAAAGAGACGAAGAGAGCCTCCAACTTCCTGGTGGGCGCGGTTCATTTGATATATGTCTTGAGGGCTCATCGAACATCCAAGGTATGCCAAGCTCTCTCCAAGGCATGGGAAGGCCGAGGACAGAAGTTAGGCAATATGACCTCCTGGGCCCGATGGAACCAGGAGTTCATCTTGGGAACAAATAACGGGTCCAACCTCAACACGACCTTGTCCGAATGGAATATACAAAGGTCGTCCCTCACAGGAAGGGCCACCAGTTCCGAAATGTGCCGGGCCGACGTGATGGCCACCAGGAATGCCACCTTAAGGGTGAGGAATCGGAGGCTCGCCATGTCCAGAGGTTCAAAGGGAGACCCAATAAGAGCTTTTAGAACTTTTAGAGCTTTTATCCAGGTAGAATAAAAATGAACAACTGGAGGTTGGATGTTACTTGCACCCCGCAGGAATCTGCGGATGAAGGAGTGGTGCGCCAATGTCTCCACATCAATGGTCGACAAAACAGTGGAAAGGGTGGCTACCTGCCTTCTGATAGTGTTGTGAGCCAGCCCTTTGTTGAGACCCTCCTGTAGGAAATCAAGCACCTGCAAAACAGAAGCTGAGATAGGGTTAAAGTGGTACTGGACGCACCAGGCCGTAAATACCTTCCAGGTCAAGTTGTAGATCCGGAGAGTGGGCTGCTTCCTGTCCGCCTGCATGGTTCAAATGACCTGGTCTGAAAGATTTTCCTTCTTCAAGAGGACCCTCTCAAGTGCCAGGCAGTCAGTTGGAACCACTGAGGCTCTGGAAGGAGTAGGACCCCCTGGCTGAGAGAGATCCTTTCTGGAGAAATCCTCCAAGGCCTTGACGTGGATAGGTTGAGTAGATCTGTGAACCATGGCCTCCGAGGCCAGTAAGGGGCCACCAGAATGACTTCTGCGCCTTCTGCAATGACCTTGCTGATCACCCGGAATCAGGGGGAGAGGAAGGAAGGCATAAAGGAGTCCAGGAGGCCAGGTGCAGCAGAGGGCATTGGTGTCTTCTGCACCTTGGGTCGGAAACCTCGTGATGTACCGAGGGAGCTGAGCACTCAGGCAGGAGGCAAAGAGGTCCACTAGTGGACTGCCAAACCGAGCACAGATCTCCAGAAAGATGTTGCTGTGGAGATGCCACTCGGAGTTGTCCACCGTCGTCCTGCTCAGGAAATCCACCTGAGCATTTGTCTTTCCGGCTATGTGTTCTGTTTTGAGGGAGGCTAGGTTGGCTCCTGCCCATCTACCCAGACTGAGGGCTTCTTTCATGAGTGCCTGTGATTGTGTCCTGCCTTGGCGGTTGATGTGTGCCTTTGTGGCAATGTTATCCATCAGAATGAGAATGTGTCTACCCCGGACGGAGCCCTGAAAGTGTTGCAGAGCCAGATGGATCACCCTCAACTCCAGCCAGTTTATGTTGTTGGCGAGGTCATGAGGGGACCAGCGACCCTGCACCACTTGCCAGTCCAGATGGGCTCCCCAGCTGTATAGACTGGTGTCGGATGTCAGAAGGATCCGCTGAAACTCTTGTATGATGGAATCTCTGTCGAGGGCCCATGAGCCCCACCAGTGGAGAGACCTCCTGACGGGTAGGGGAACCTTGACTTTTATCTGGGAGTTGGACGAGCCCCTCCACTGATGTGGCAACAGAAGCCATTGAAGGCTTCGAGTGTGTAGCCAAGCCCATGGCACAATTTGCATGCAAGAGACCATCTTGCCAAGCAGTTCGGAGAGATTGGCCAAGGGGACCTTGGGGTGTTTTTGAATCTGGGACACCAAGGTCTGTATGCTGTCCTTCCTCTCCTGTGACAGGAAAACCTGATCCAGGGAGGAGTCTATGATGGCTCCGAGGTGGATTACTCTGGTGTTCAGTATGAGCTGGCTCTTCGGATAATTCACTAGGAACCCTGGTCTTGCAAGGTTCAAATTGTTACGTTGACGTCCCTCTCCGCCTGATGAAAGGTGGAGGCTTGGATCAATATATCGTCTAAATAGGCCTGCAGCCGCACCAGGGAGAAGCACAGGTGGGTTGCAAGGGCTGCCAGAACTTTCATGAAGCAGCGCGGGGCCGATGCCAAGCCCAACGGCAAGGCTTGCTACTGTAGGTGGCGACTCGTGTAATAGAATTTGATAAATCTCCATGGAGTGGAGAAATCCAAATGTGGAGGTATGCTTCCAAAAAAATTGATGGAGGCCATGAAGTCTCCGAGGCGAATCCCCTAGAGTATCGACTGGAGGGAGCACAGATGGCTCTACAGCCCCCCAAACGCTTCAGTACAATGAACAGAATGGAGTAAAATCCCTGTCTCCATTGTTGTGGCGGAACTGGCTCTATGGCCTTGATGTCTAGAAGGTGCTGGATTGCACACTCCATGAGGTCCCGCCTTACTAAGTTGCTGGAGATAGGGCATTGTACGAAGCGGTCGGGAGGGCTGGAGAGAAACTCCAGTGACAGTCCTTGTCTGATGGTCATAAGGACCCAACTGTCCCTTGTGGTAAGAGCCCATTGGTCTACATACAGGCTCAACCTTCCTCCTATGGGAGGGGTCCGAGACAAGTCATTTCTGTCTGTTGAACTGGCGGTTGCCAGAACCGTGAAAGGGGCGTCTTTGGTTGCCGAAATTTTGGGACCGGTCACAAAAGGGATGCTTTTCCATTTGACATGTGGAACCCTGCATGTAAGGGCGTTACTGGGAAGGCCCCTCCTGTGTGTTAAAACAAAAGAGCTGTGTCCTGTAATAAGGGGTGGCTTGCCTATCCGCCCTCCTAGGTGCAGCATCAACTTTCGTTTCTCCCTATCCTCCACAAGCAGGGGATCCAACGATTCCCCAAAGAACTTAGTGCCTGAGTAGGGGGAAGAGACTAACCTCCACTTTGCCTTAAACTCTGCTGGCCACTGTCAGAGCCATAATAGCTCCTAGAAGTAACGGAGGAGGCGAGAGCCCTGGACGAGTATTTAGCAGCATTTAGTGTGGCATTCGCTGAAAATTGGTTTGCAGCTATGATTTTGTTGAGGTCCTGGTGGAGGCGGATCTCACTAGGAGACAATCTAGCCTGTAATTGTTGTAGCCAGATAAGGAAGACTGATTGAAAAAGGAGGCTGCCGTGGAGTCCTGAATGGCCCAGACGGTAGCCTGGTGCATCTTTTTGCAAGACAAATCCATTTTTTTCTCCTCTGGCCTTAAGCCTTCAGAGGGGTCCCCAGCCAGATAAGAAGAGGGGGAAGCTAACGCAGCCACCGGCCTGTCAACAGAGGGTACCTGTAAGAGTTGTAGTAGTTGGGATACCATGTTGTAGTGCCTTCTGTCCATGCTGGAGGGTGTTGGAAACGATGCTGGACTGGCCCATTGGGTTGCATAGAACATCGGTGAAAAGCTTAGGAGCTGGAATGAAGAGCTGCTGAGCCACCGGTTCAGAGAACAAGCTGTGGCCTTGGCCCTGGGAGGATTGAAGATCGGGAGATGCATTTTTTTCCGGAAGTCTGGCGGTGGCCTTTGCCTTGAACACTAAGGACAAAGAGACCTGGGGGAAAGAGACCTGTGAAAGCAGGGACATCTGGAAGCGCCCCTTCATCGTCTGAAAGGTCCTGGTCTTTTTGAGCCTCCTCACCCAAAAACAGGCCATCGCTGCCCCCTGAATGCGAAAGCGACTGATCAGGTGGCTCTGTGAGGCTTGTGGGAGGAAGGAGGGTGCAGGGCGGGGATAGGAGGCAGAGGCAACCAAAGTTATCCTCTGATGTTGTATAACCTCCGCAACTCCCCTGAAGATTACCTGAGAAATTAGAATTTGGAGATTCTCAGGCAAATCTGATACAACTGGAACGGAAACCTCAGATGATTGTCTAGGCTGAAGTTCCTGAGGTGAAATAGCACAAGCAAAAGGATTTTCTCCCCTCCCCTGCCCTGCCCTGCCCCAACTGTCCCCATTGCCAAGGGGACAGTGACCTCGGGTGACCATGCCCTATTTGGGAGGTTTGCCTGATCCCGATGTAGGGATCTGGAAGTGGAGTGGTCACTGGCCAGTGATTGAGTTTCCAGGTGACCCTGCAATGCCTGCTTGTCAGTAGAGCTGTGCCTGGACCCCTTTGAGGAGAACTGTTTGTCCTTAGAAATGTGGTGGGATTTACAGGATGTCTTCCTGCCACCTGAGGAACCAGGGAGTCTCCTCCCTGGGTCTTTGCTCCTCCCTCTCTTTACATTTCTCAACCATGCTAGAGGGAGAATAAGGCAGCTCAATCAGTGGCAGCTATGCCTGTTCCCAGAGCTTGGCCAACACACTTGCAAGCAGGACTAGGCTTTCCTAAGGGTGGCCTGCCTAGGCGAGCCTAGGAATTGCCAGCTCTGGTGCCAATGGTGATCCTCCTCCATGGTCCGCTATGTGCCTCAAGTTCAAAGGGCCAGTGCATCAAAGGGCAGGCCGATGTGGGGGGGTGGAGCAAGTGCTGCGCCTTAAGCCTGGACTGCTCTGCAGCTGAAATTGAATTCGGCAAAAAAAGGATCCCAGAAGACAAGGCAGCTCAGCGATCCTAAAGTGCTCCAAGAGCCGTGGCAGTGTAAGTAAGGGAAGTGGCTTGGCGATCCGATCTCCTCTGCCAGTTAAAGCTGCAAACCGCCCCCCGAGACTGGCGTGAAAAGCGCGGTTTAAAATGGCTGCCCAGCTATGATCAGGCACCGGAGCCAAAACAGTTCAAGAGGCCTCGGCGGTGGCTTTTGCCCGGCCCTGGAAGTAAAAGGGCCAATTTGATACCCAGGAGCCCGCGGTCAGTGGTCAATCAGCTGAAGTCGTGGGCGGCGGCCCGAGCCACTCCGGATGGTTGGTGGTGCTGTCAGACAAACTGACCTTGCCAGCACAATTCAATGAAATACCCGATGGGAATAAAAAACAAAAATCTGAAGCAATGTATTGTCCAGAAGGTCCAGAAGTGGCTGAACAGGAGCAACGGTAAAAGGGTGTCTCTGTCAGACGACTGAGTTGAGAACTGGGCCCAACAGACACGCCCAACGGGGCGTGGCCAGAAAAATTATGACTCAGTCTCTGGGCAGATTGCACTGTATCAACCCACTTCTGGACCATTCCGCAGTTCATTGGGAGAATATGGAATTACTTTGGGATATTTAGCAATTTATCTGATGGAAGATTCTTAGCATTTCCTACAACTTAATTCTGCTACAAAAATAAAAACAAGTTTATTTTTACTTCACCAAAGCTTCTACTTATACACATCTGGTCTGAGTTTGATACTAGAACAATCTATTAATTGTGCAAACCACTTTAATTGGTATCCCTATCTTAAGATTTATGTAGACTTGACTTCTCACAAGCAGCTCAGCAAGTTTAATCTTCTAGTCAGTTTCCCAAACCCTTTAAAATGCTGACAAGCTTGATCTTCCATACTTAATTAAATTCTTGCCTCACCTCATTTTTTTTTTTTTACATCCTGCAACCCTATATAAAATGCTCGGCTGCAAAAGTATCACCATGCTATGCTTATAGCCATGTAGGTAAGAGGACTCTGGCAACTCAAGCAAATGATGTGGTTTGAGTCCTAAAAAAAACCAAAAAAAAAAACCACTCACCTGCTGATTGCTAGGAGGGAGCACTGATTGGTTTTTACTATTATAACATTTTGCAGTTGGTAGATCACTCCCTGCTTCAAACTGGTTTGTGAAAGATCTTGGTGAAAATATGATAAAATATTGTGTGCAGGAATTCAAGAATATCTAGGGCAGATTTATATTAACTATTTACACAATAGACATTGTTTTGCTATTATCCTTTGGGTCACAGAATGAACCTAGAGCATCTCCCCAACCTGACCTTGTAAAATCAGAAAAGGGCTCTTTAAATCTATACAGTTTGTTCATTACATATCATGCTGCTTGCTGCATTCAATTTTACTTGATTTACCTCATTCTTTCACTGTCGTAATAGGGGAAAAATATTGCTAACAGAATAATGTACTTGATGCTGGCTAAGGCCTTGTTTCTTGGTAACTTCTTTAATAGAATATCTTTGCCAGCAGCTCTCCAGAAATCTCATCCAAGGGCTCTCCTTTGATTGTTTTTGCTGCATTTAAATGTTCAAAATAAACTGATATTTTTAGTCTAGAGCTTGCCTGCTGAATTTTGATGCCAATGATTTCCTCTAACACCCTCAGATAGCCATAGAAAGAGACAGTGCAGCACCATTACTTTGTAACATTGTGTTTACCTCAAAAGATTAATCAGGTTTTGCAGAACCACTACAAGTAACTTACTTTTTATGCACCAAAATATGCATTGGCTTTCTTAATGTAGAAGCTTTTCTTTCTAGAAGCCAATAGGAACATTTCTGTAGATATAGAATTCTGAAAAAAGTCCTTTAAGATTAGCCTAATAAAACTCCAAATTAAAGTATCACAAAATTCAGGACAAAAAATACGCAATGAACCTTCTTCATTAATATTTTCATATTTATGCTGCTTAACATTATTGAATCAAGAGCCTACTGCATATCATTGGGATGCCAGAGTCAAAAATGTAGTCTGCTTTAGGTGTTTAGATGAGTTTTATGAGTAGCATGCTGCTCACAAATGAACACACAAATGCAACAGCAACACTGGTACTTACCTCATTTAACCCAATGAACTGATCATTTATTTTATGATAATACGAGGGCTCATATAATTTCATTCAGAAAAGGAGTAGTCTGAAAATCATTGCCAAAATTAGATAAACACTAAATTATGTCCAACCAGGTGTAAATTTTCTCTATTATGTGTGAAAAAATAAGGTATATACTCTTGATCAAAATAATGTTAGTTTAACAAACAAAAAGCATATTCATAACAGAATAAATATTTTGCTAAAAGAAAGGGAGAAGTAGAAATTAAACAAATGTTGTTTAACATTTTAACATTGTTAACATGTTGTTAAACATCTTAACATTTTAAGATGAAGGTACAGAAGAACTAGCTATAAATATTCTTATAATTACCTAAGATCCTACTGATTCACTCCAGGATGGAATAACTGTTGCCTTAATTAGGTTCACATCTGGCTTGTTTTTTTAACTTTCACAAATAGTTTACCTGGAAAAGTTCCAAGGGAATCAATTAATATTGACTGAAAGATCTATCTTGGCACAATATGAAAAGCAGTTTTGAACTATTTGGTGTTCACTACAAAAGAACTTCAGCCTCTCAGTTTCTGCTAATTAAAGTTAATTTACTTAAAAGAATTTTATTGCACTCAAACTTAGAAAAGAAATTAGGAAACACAAAAATTACAGACTCCAAAGTCAGACAGAGAATCTAGCTCATCAGCTGAATCTTTTCCATTTGGGTTCTACTATAATATTTGAGATGTGAATTGTAATAATTATATATCTATATATTAATTCCCTTGTTAAGATTCATTAATACACACACACACACACACACACACATATACACACACACAGAGGATAGCATACAAATATATTAAACTTGTATGCTATCCAACTCTCAATGATCCTGTGTGGCTTCCAACAATCAAACTAAAAAATTACAATAAAATAAATAAAACATAAAAAGATTATAGCTAATGATTTATTTTTGTTATTCCTAAACAAGAGTGTCATTAATTTCCCAGCATAACATTTTATTAAATTAAAGCTTTAAATGGTGAACCTATCTCTAATCATATTTGACCAAGGACTTGATTTAAATTTTGTTGATAATATATCTAATTAACATACAGTTCAATAGGTAAGATATCTTCTTTCTGTTTTCTCCATCTCTAAGGAATTCAATAACTGAACAGAAATAAGAGAAATACATTTTCACAGAAACATATAGTTTTGGCATCACTTCCTGTCTCTTTCTCAGTGCAGGAATCCAATACACAAGTTTGAATGCATCTAGCCAATGGGGATTTACTATTTTGTTGGTAATAGGTCCACAAATCTTGAATCAATATATTATAAATTCTCAGATTTTCAATTAGTTGTCATCAGATATAAACATCAGAGCAACTATAAGCCAAAGAATTTTGAAGAGTATCTTATAAATATCTGTGCAGTGGTTTAGCTTCTTATTTAGAATGCAGGTGGATTTAAGACATTTTTTATATATCATAGAATCTCAAAATGCCAAATAATCTATGCTTTATCTTCATTTATTCTAAAGGGTTGTATTGGAGGACTGGTCTTCACCAACTGAGATTATGAAAGGCATTTAGAAAAGTGGGTCCATTTCACTTATTGTAAGTGATGTATTTAATTGTGTTTAGATGTTTTTCAATTAAATTACAAGAAATGTTTAAAATCTTTAATACAAAGAATTGTGTAATTTTTTTCCAATAAGTAAGTTACAAAATTCCAAGCCTGCTTGAAGAATCCATACATTTATTTCATTGCAACTCAAAAATGTTCTGGTAAGTATCTCTCCTCTCCAGTTTTATTATTAAAAATGCAAAGAACTTTTGCAACACTGATTTGTTCTCTGGCCATTAAGAGGCTGCAAGCCTTAGAATTGTATCTGGCACACAGCCTGGCATATTTATTGCTACTTATAAATTAGACACTTGTGTAGGAATGCAATTTTTATGTAGGCTTCGCCTAAATGACCCTAATAATAGATGACCAAATAGGGGTGTTATAGGCTTGCTAAATAATTATACTGCACCACAGCTCCTAGTGAAACTAACAATAAGGGAGAAAGCTGCTAACAAATCACGCTAAAAAGAGCACCTTGTCAAAACTTTCCACAAACAAAAGCATATAAAAATGACAAATGTGAAATCAGGAAACCATAATTGATGACGCACTGCTGGAAGCCTAAAAATATATGAAGTGACTCTTTCTTTGTGTATATTACAGAACTAATTTTTGTTTGATGTGCATGAATTATAAAGGTTTCTGGACTTATGGAAGGAGTCTTTAAAGTATTTTTTTCCTATTTAATCAAACACTGTTGATTATACACTATGTAATGGAAACAGAGCGTGTTTCATCACTCAAGACAGATATTTTCTGCTAATTCTCAATAAATTCACAATGCTTATGAGAGCCACAAAGTCTATCTTGTGTTAAATAAGGTGAAGAGGAGAAATGCTAATTCCAAATGCATTATCCCAATTTATTATTCATCATATTTTATATTATATCACATTATTTGTTAAAGCCTCACATCTTGCTCTAAAAGATTTCTTTTCTTTTTGCTTTGTGTCATGTAAAATAAAAGTACCCTACCACCAATACTGAATTAATGTAAAGCCAAATAGAAGAGTGTAATACAAAGTATACTACCATAGATCGGGGAAAAATGTGTTTAATACTGAAAATTAAGAACATTTTAAAAATATCACCACCATCTTAATAACATCCACCTTTGTTCAGACAGATGGGAATGCACATTTATGGTTTATAAAGTATCAATAGGCTGTCACAGAGATATAATTTCAATTGTCCAATCTGCTGAAATAAAAGAATTCACCTTCATGTTCCTGACCAGTAAATTTAATTGCTAATCCAGGATAATAAACTTCGTGCTGAGAAAATGTTCATTTTTATCTATAAAGAGGAATTTGTTGGTTTCTGAGGAAATGCAATTCTTCTCCCACATTATTATAATATTTTATATCTAACCAATTACTAATCAGAGATATGACCAAGCCCTGCAAAGAGATCAAGTTCCTCCAAGAGAAAAAGCATGGCCAAGACAGAGGAAAAAGAAATAGAAAGTGATCTCACAGGCCAGGTGATAGCCAGACAGAGGCAGGATTTTTACAGTAAAAAATATTTCAAGATTGTGTATAATAGTACAATGTGTATGTTATGAAGACCCTAAAAATGCTTTCACTAATTGACACAAGGGTTAGGATGATTATCCCCAAACTTCATGATTCAATGTTTATTTTTGTTTGTTTGTTTGTTTTGAGAGGGAGAGGGTTTGAGGGAGACAGAATAACTTTTGTGTCCTAAATAAGAAAATAAAATTTATTTTTTTTAGAGAAGAGGCACCAAACATTATGATCACTGATAAGTTTTCTTTAGTAGCTGAACATGAGCTTTTCTCAGATTTTTGCTCTATTCACTTCTCCAGTTTAGACTAGCACTACAAGCAGATTGGCATTTTATGGTAACAAAATAAAGTCTGAAGTGTTTATTCTGAGAATTTCCAAATGTTGCTAATAACAATTCCCATTAGCTTCAGGGATGCTGACAATTGTAACTCAGCAAAAATTTAAGGAGTTATACTTTCTCAAATCCTCAGGTAAATAAAAAAAAATCTCCCATGCTGTTCCTTTGATTTAGCAATGTCATCTCTTGGGACTCCTGAAGTATGCCTTCCCTGTACAGCATCTACCCTTAGAGGGTGAAGAACTATGGTCATTTTATGACTTGTGGACTTCAATTCCCACAATTCCTGGGCCAGCCATTTGAGTTGAAGTCCACAAGACATAAAAAGGCCATAGGTTCCTCAAAGATCCAAATCTCCCTCCCCCCAGTTCTTGTTGAGCCACAAGGGCCTAGTTCTACACTCAGACCTTCACCTTTATCTTTTCGTTTCGGCTGCCAAGGTGATGGAGGAGGCTGTCCAGGCCCAAAATGGGGTACAGGGGGCATCGTGTGGCTCCCCACACCCATTTTAGACAGCCAGGGTGGTGGTGGAGGCGGTCCAGGTACAAAACTGGGCACGGGGGTATTTCATCCCAGTCAGCTAACTGACAAGCCGGACTCGGCTCGTAATTAACAGCACTTTATTCAACAACAAGGCAATTACCTCAGAATCAACATCCCACGCTTGACAGCTCCTTATATAGCAGAGCTGTCAACGAAGCAACCAATGAGAACAACGGCATTCTAACAGCCAATCAGAACTCTTCAACTTCCTGGATATGCAACATTCCTTCCCACCAAGGTTGAGTATGTGCTGGCATCAATCGCATGTGTAATCACTCAAATATGCTGGCCGTCGGCGAATCCTTCCGGATCGCCTGGGTGCCACCCCTTCCACCAGATTTGGCGGTGGTTTTGATTGCTCCCTCTGTGCCTGAGTGTCCTCGGAATGTCTCCTATTCCCACCGCCGACTTCCCTGGACTCTCCGCTATTAGTCGGTGCAGGTAAGCTATGTGTTGGGGATGGTGCTCTGAAGGTATCCTGAGTATCGGCCCCCGCAGCCGTGCTGTCTTGCCGGATACTTGGATTGTCCACACCGCTCCGGTAGCCTGATAGCTGTTTCCGTGCCCTCAACTGGTCCATATGCTGCTTCCATGTCCTCTCCTCCTCTACCTCTATATAGTAGGAACGTAGCCCTGCTATCCCCACTACTGTCCCTGCCATCCATAAAGGCAGGCCTCTACTGGCATATACTAGGTCTCCTATGAGGAATGGTTTAAACCTCCTGCCAGAATCTAAAGGACAGCTATGTCCATATGTGGGGTGTAACCTGTCCAGAGTCATGCGGAGCTTACAGCCCATTAAAAGCTCGGCGAGGCTCTTATTTGTTAATTGGCAAGGCGTAGTATGCTGTGCCATTAGGAACTCCTCCACCCAGTCACCCCAAGAGCCCTGACCTATCTTCTTTAGGGCCTCCTTCACCGATCTTACAGCGCGTTCCACACATCCGTTACTAAATGAATGGAACGGTGGTATCAAACAGTGATTGTCACCCCGGTGTGCCAGGAACCCTTTGAACTCAGCAGCTGTAAATTGGGGCCCGTTATCAGATACAATCACATCAGGCAACCCATGTGTGACGAACATACGGCGTAACGCCTTAATGATGGCCTCTGCAGTAGTGGAGCGCATAGGGACAACCTCAACCCACTTGGAAAATGCGTCTGCCACCACCAAGAATGATTGGCCCTGTAATGGGCCAACGAGATCAATGTGCAAGCGAGACTACTTCCCACCTGGCTTCTCCCATTCCCCAGGATGTTCTTTAGCTGGCATAGGCATTTGCTCCTGACACTGGGGACAGTTAGCGACCCACATTGCAATATCACAATCTAGGAGCGGCCACCACATATAGCACCGGCCCAATGCTTTCATACGCACCACCCCCGAGTGTCCCCTATGCAATTGGCATAACAATGAGTCTCTGAGGGGTGGGGGAATCATCACCCGGTGTCCCCATAGCAAACAGCCGGCCTGGGTGGACAATTCGAGTCTCCTCGTAGCATAGGGCTGAAACTCCAGTGCGAATGGTCCTTGCGGCCACCCCCTGTCCATCCACTCGAGCACCTGGGACAATATGTAGTCCTTCGCAGAGAGGTGGGCAACTTCCGCCGCGGTGACCAACAGAGGCGATTCCTCTATTAGAAAAACAGTGGAAACAGGAACGGGATCTGAAAGAAGGTCCGGGACGGGGCAACGGCTCAAGGCATCTGCGTGGGCGATGTCCTTTCCTGGGTGGTGAACCAACGAGTATGAGTACAATGCCAAGAATACAGAGTAGCGAGTCATGCGGGGGGATAAAATCTGAGGTGCTTGCCGGTCACCCGCAAGAATGCCCAATAGGGGCTTATGATCAGTGTACAAGACAAAAGGCCGGCCGTATAGGTAGTGGTGAAAACGTTTAACCCCAGCCACCAATGCGAGGGCCTCCTTATCCAGCTGAGAATAATTTCGCTCAGCTGGGGCCAGTGTTTTAGAAAAATATGCAATGGGTAGTTCCCGGCCCAAAGGCAACTTGTGGCTTAACACCACCCCCACCCCATACTGGGATGCGTCGCAAGCTAGCGTTAATGGGCAGAGAAGTGTGTGAGTACTGCGTTAGATACCAGGAGGCGCTTCACAGCGCGGAATGCAGCGGCTTCTTTAGCACCCCATTTCCAACTTGCCTTCCGGTCTAACAGGAGGTGGAGCTCTGCGATTGTCGCTTTATGCGGAATAAATACAGCGTAAAAATTTAACAGGCCGAGGAAGGATTGTAATTCAGCTTTGCAACTGGGGGTTGGAGCATCCGTAATAGCTGCTGTCTTAGCTGCCGTTGGGTGAATCCCAGAATTATCTATTAAGAATCCCAAGAATTCCACCTGCCGCACCACCACTTTACATTTGGATTTGTTGACTTTGACACCTGCGTCACTGAATTTCCGGAGAACCTGTCGCAATCTATCCATTAGTTGAGGTGTGCTAGTTGCCGCAACTAACACGTCGTCAAAATACAGGATGACCTCGGGGATTTCCTGCAGCATCCGTTCCATCATGCTCTGGAAAATCCCCGGGGCAACACTAACCCCAAACTGCAACCGGCGACACCAGAACGCCCCCCGGTGGGTCACAATAGTCTGTGCTTCAGCTGTCTGGTCATCAACTTTTAACTGTTGGTATGCCTGGGCCAGGTCAAGCTTGGCAAAGACTGACCCCTGGCCCAGGGAGTGCAGCAGATGCTGCACCACAGGTACTGGATAAGCGTGACCCTGGAGGGCCTTATTCAAAGTCGCCCGGTAGTCTGCACAGATGCGGACTGAGCCGTCCTGTTTAATAGGTGTTACAATAGGTGTCTCCCAACTGGCAAATTCCACAGGCTCCAGCACCCCTTGTGCAACCAGTTTATCCAATTCTGCATCCACCCTCTCCCGCAGTGCAAAAGGAACCCATCGAGGTTTCAAACGGCGGGGGGGGGGGGGAATGCGTGGATCCAGGCTAAACGAGACAGGGGTGCCCTTATAGCAGCCTAACTTGCCATCGAAAACTGTAGGGAATTCCTGTAGAAGCGTATCCAAATCTGATGGACGTATAGCATTCACCCCTTGGATCTGGAGCCCCAATGCCTGGAACCAATTTAAACCTAGTAAACTCGGCAATGGGGCCTCTACGATGACCAATGGTAGACGATCAGCAAAATCTTTAAATTCCACAGGCTCCAGCACCCCTTGTGCAACCAGTTTATCCAATTCTGCATCCACCCTCTCCCGCAGTGCAAAAGGAACCCATCGAGGTTTCAAACGGCGGGGGGGGGGGGGAATGCGTGGATCCAGGCTAAACGAGACAGGGGTGCCCTTATAGCAGCCTAACTTGCCATCGAAAACTGTAGGGAATTCCTGTAGAAGCGTATCCAAATCTGATGGACGTATAGCATTCACCCCTTGGATCTGGAGCCCCAATGCCTGGAACCAATTTAAACCTAGTAAACTCGGCAATGGGGCCTCTACGATGACCAATGGTAGACGATCAGCAAAATCTTTAAATTGAACCCGGAACTGTCCACACCCCACTACGGCTATTTCGTTGCCCTGATAGTCTCTTAATTGTAGGTGACAGGGGCTCAGGCGGCGTTTAGCGATATGAGGCACCAACCGCTTAATCGTGCTCCAAGACATGATAGAATTGGCCGATCCAGTGTCCACTTCCATAAGGTATGGACAGCCCTCAATATTGACAGATAAGTTAATTTTAGGGTGAGTAGCCATCCCTGGATGCACCCAGTTAACCCGACCAGGCTCACGGCCCCAGCCTGTGGTCTCATTTTGCCGTGCCCCCCGTCTGCCAGGGCCCCGTCTATCTCCCTTGGAGGGCTTCGGCAGCTCTGCCGGTTTTAGTGACCTGCACACCCGCGCGATGTGGCACAGACTTCCACACCGGTGGCAGGTTGTTCCTTTGAAGCGGCACGCGGATCTGAGGTGACGACCCCCGCAGCTCCGGCAGTCCCCTTGCGCTTGTTTCACAGTACGCTGCGCTTCTGCGATACGATCCACCTCGCTGTCCGGCCCGGGAAAGTCGTCACTGGATTCTGCCTCGTTATAATGCACTGGTTCACTTTTACTCGCGGTTTGACAGTGACCCCTGGGCAAATCCGCCAACGAGAGAGAAGCTAGTTCAGCGGCACAGGCTTCATCCAGAGCTTCCTGGAAAGACAGCTCTGGTTTGGCAATTAAGCATCTTTTAAGGTTCTCATCTCTCACGCCATTAACCAATCAATCTAACAGGTAATCGTCTAAGTCCACGAATTGACAATGCCTAGCCGCTTTACGCAGGGCTGCCACATACTGGCTAATGGACTCCCCCTCAGCTTGGTCCCGATGATAAAAATGTTGACGGCGGGCAATCCTGGAGGGGGCGGGAGCGTAATGTTTTTTTAACTTGGACATGAAATCCTCCCAGGTCCCCGCATGCACAGACAGTGGGGCCATGAGAGTCATTGCAGTCTCAAACATTTCTGGCCCACAGAAGCTCAGAAAGTATGCCCGTTTCCTTTTGCTAGACAATTCACGGTAGTCATTGGCAATCAGGAAGCAATCAAATCGGGCTACAAACGCCTCCCAAGACTCCATCACTGGATTGAAAGGAGCAAAATGTTATGAAGCCGCCATTTGCCTCTCCCTGTGTTCCGTAATCAGCCCACACAATCTGCTGGCCGGTGAGGGATGGAACAGAAACACTCACTGTCACACTTCACAGGGTTCCGACCTTCCTCGTCGCCACTATTTCATCCCAGTCGGCTAACTGACAGGCCGGACTCAGCTCGTAATTAACAGCATTTTATTCAACAACAAAGCAATTACATCAGAATCAACATCCTGCGCTTGACAGCTCCTTATATAGCAGAGCTGTCAACGAAGCAACCAATGAGAACAACGGCATTCTAACAGCCAATCAGAACTCTTCAACTTCCTGGATATGCAACAGGGGGCATCACACGCTCCCCCCACATCCCGTTTCGGCTGTCAAAGAGCTGCAGGAAAATAATTGGGAAAGAAAATAGTTGGGAACACAAGCAGCAATTAGAAGAAAGAGAATTGGTCATGAAAGTGTTTTTTCAAAAAAGGAGGTGGCAGAGAGCAGAGTCCAAATATAAGGTGCAAGGAGACACTGTCACAGAAGAAATATGGATGGCATAGGAATGAGAAAAGCTGTTTAAGAAAACAAACCGTCGACTGGATAACAAACTCCAGTTGCAAGGAAATCCCTCTTTCAATGTCAATTTCTTAAGGCAGTGAAATTGGGCACAATATAATTCTTTGCACTGGCAGGTTCAAGAGGTTTCTGAGCTGAGAAATTTTGGCACCTAATTTTGCTTCACTGACACTCGTTGAGAGGACTGAAAGACTTCTGATTTGGTGGCAGAGAGGACAACAGAAGGGATCCTTAAGGCTACACAGACTCAACTTTAGGCAGCTTTAATCTACCTGAAATTTGCCTACAATTAGCCAAGGAAAGATGATCTCCTTAGCAGCATTTCTTTCCTTTTTCTTATTCAACCTTTTTCTAACCCCAACTTTTCACTGCACTTTCTAGTTTGCACCCATTGTCATTTTTTCCTATAGCCAGAAGGGTTTCTTTCCTTGCTTGGGCAGTTCCCTTGGCTGCCTTTTCTGGGTTGAGTTTCCTTTCCTTTCCTTTCTTCCTGTGGGGTTTCCTCTTGCTGTGACTTTTTCTTCTCAACTCACTGTTTCTCTTCTTTCTGAGACTATTCAGAAAATCATATCCCCTATTCAGAAAATCATATCCCATTCCCTTTCTGGTTTATATACTCCAGAGAGGTAATTAAACATGTCCTTCTTTTTAACAGATTCTACTTGTCACAGAAAAGGTACTGGGCTTGGCTGAGGTTTCTGGAGTCCTACATTGACTTGGATTCTGCCTCTCTTGTTCTTTTTTCCCCTTGAGATCTTTATGACTACTTTCTGAACTTGCACTCTCAACCTTGAAGCTGTTTGTCATATTACTGACCTCATTATCTTCCTCCCCAGCTTTTACATACATAATTCAACTAAAGTCAAATTGCCACACTTGCTTTCTGTTTCCCTGCTCATCAATGCAGTTGACTTCTACTAACTCTTTTCTTGAGGAAAAGAACGTTGTCTTACCTGAACGTTCCTTTTCAGCTTCACTGCGAATGCAATCCACATATGGGTTGTTTTCCCCATCGCTTATTTCTGACTGGGTAAATTTCTTGAATATCTCCCTCCGTGCTGTGGCCACGCCCTGCTGTCCCATGATGCATCAGTCTTTGCACGAAGGCGCGACCACCTAGGTGAAGATTAGAGTCAAGAAAGTTAAAAGAAACAACGGGACCACAAGGAACTGGAACCAGTAGAAGGATAAAGAAGCAAATGCAACAAAAGGGTGGGGGTGGATTGCATTCGCAGTGAAGCTGAAAAGGAACGTTCAGGTAAGACAACGTTCTTTTTCCAGCTCACTGCTCATGCAATCCACATATGGGATATACCAAAGTTCAGATCCCAAGGGCGGGAGACAAGTTGCTCCCAGAGTCCTGGCCTGCAAGAACACTCTGCAGAACACGTTGTCCAAATGAAGCCTCAGCTGAGGCGTAAGCATCGATCTTATAGTGTCTAATAAATGGCGTAGCAGAGGACCACGTGGCAGCCCGACAGATATCCGAGACCGACGCCTGCGTAGCCCAAGCGGCCGACGTTGCGGCGCTACGCGTAGAGTGAGGCAACACACGAGGAGGGACAGGATGGCCTCGTTGTTCGTAAGCCGTGGCGATGCACTTCTTAATCCATCTGCCTACAGTGGATGGAGATATCTTTTGACCTAAGGATGAAGGATGAAAAGAAACCAACAGTGCCTCAGACTTCCGGAACGATTCAGTTCTCCGAATGTATCGACGTAAAGCTCTACGGACGTCGAGGGTATGCCAGTCCTTCTCTCGTAGGTGCTTGGGCGAGGGGCAGAAATCCGGGAGTACGAGCTCTTGGGCACGATGGAAGTAGGAGTTTACTTTTGGCAAGAACGTAGGATCCAGACGCAAAATCACGGTGTTAGGTTGAAAGATGCAGAGATCCTTTCTAATTGACAACGCGGTAAGTTCGGAAACTCGTCGTGCAGAGGTGATTGCCAAAAGGAAAGCCACCTTGTAGGATAAATACTTGAGAGGAACAGAACCCAAGGGTTCAAAAGGAGGAGACATAAGGGCCTGCAGAACTAATGGTAGGTCCCAGGACGGGTAACGATGGACAGGCGGTGGACGTAGGTTGACAGCCCCGTGGAGAAAACCTTTAACCGACGGGTGCAGAGACAGAGAAGAATAAGGAGGACATCTGATAACCGTGGACAAGGCAGCCGTTTGACGCCGAAGGGTGGACGGTGACAAACCTTTGTCGAGACCTGCTTGTAAGAAGCACAAAATATCCACAATCTGTGCCGAGGTAGGGTCAACTAATTTGACAGCGCACCAAGAACAGAAGGACTTCCAGGAGGACTCATATATACGAGAAGTCGACGGTCTTCGGGAGGCTTGAATCGTATCTATGACAGAGTCCGGTATACAGTCTTTTTGCAGAATGACCCGCTCAAACGCCAGACGGCCAATTTGAGCCATCCTGGGTCTGGATGAGCGATGGCCCCTTGACGAAGCGACAGACGTTCCTGCGGGATCACCCACTTCGGGTGGACCGACAATGCCACCAGATCCGCGTACCAAGGGCGGCGTGGCCAATCTGGGGCCACCAAGAGGAGCTCCGCTCGTTCCTCCAGCAGTTTGCGTATCACCTGAGGAATCAGGGGAAGCGGAGGAAAGGCGTATAAGAGGCCCGGTGGCCAGCGGCACCTGAGTGCATTGTGATTCTCCGCCAACTGACATGGGTAGCGAGTCACAAATCGAGGCAGTTGGGCGTTTGATGGACTGGCAAAAAGGTCCACCACGGGCACGCCGAAGATGAAACAAGCCGTGCGAAAAAGACCGGGGTGAAGTTGCCATTCGGACTGATCTATGATCTGTCTGCTTAGCCAATCGGCCCTGGTGTTCTCCACGCCGGAAATGTGATCGGCCCTCAATGATAGCACATGCGTCTCCGCCCAACGCAGAAGGCGTTCGGACTCCAACATCAGGGGTCTTGACCGAGTGCCCCCTTCTTTGTTTATATGGGCCTTCGCTGCGATATTGTCCGTCAGGACAAGGACGTGATGGCCCGACAAGTGTGTTTGAAAATGACACAGAGCTAGACGAATAGCCCTTAACTCCAAAAGATTGATGTTGAGTCGCCTCTCTGCCCTGGACCAGCGGCCCTGTACATTCTGGTCGCGAAGATGGGCCCCCCAGCCCTGGAGGCTGGCATCCGAGGTCAAGGTTAGACAGTCTTGAATCAGGAAGTGCGAGCCCTTGCGAAGACCCGGTCCTAACCACCAACGAAGGGAGAGACGAAGCTGAGGAGGAAGGGGCACTTTGCGCAGAGAGTCGCTTTGGCCTGACCGTTGGTAAGGGAGGAGAAACCATTGCAATGGCCTTGTGTGACGACGGGCCCATGGCACAATCGAAAAGCTCGAGACCATTTTCCCCAGCAACTGAGAGAGATGAAGGAGAGGAATGGACCGTTGCGATAGAACAAGACGGATTAAGTCGCAGATGCTTTGAATTCTGTCTGGGGAAAGAAAGACTTGCCCCTGTACAGTGTCTATAATCGCTCCGAGGTGCAGCAGAGTGGTGGAAGGGTGAAGGTGGCTTTTCGGGAAATTTATTGAAAAACCGTGGATCTGGAAAGCCTCTACGACATCGCAAAGATCTCGAGACGCTTGACTTCTGGACGATGACAGGACCAGGATGTCGTCGAGATAACATAAGACCCTGACAGGAACCTTCCTGAGGGAGGCCGCCACTACCGCCACCAACTTTGTAAAAGTCCTCGGGGCTGATGATAAGCCAAAGGGCATGGCGCAGTACTGATAGTGGTCCTCCCCAATCTGGAAACGCAGAAATCTTCTGTGTGCAGGTCGGACCGGAACATGCAGATATGCCTCCCTGAGGTCGACTGACTGGAGGAAGTCCCCTCGACGAATTCCTCCAAGAATGGACCTCAGAGAGTGCATTTTGAACCTGCGGTAAGATACTGACAGATTCAATTGTTTCAGGTTGAGGATGGCCCTCCAACCCCCGGAATGCTTTGGAACCAGAAAGAGGGTTGAATAGAAGCCCTCGCCTCGTTGCTCTGGAGGGACTGGCTCTATTGCTTTGATATGCAACAGGTGGAGAACTTCCTTCCGAAGTTGGCAGTCCAACTCCATTGGAAGAGGAGGGCAGCAAATGTAGCGAGAGGGAGGTCGATCCAGGAACTCTATGGCCAACCCTTCGGACACCGTACGAAGAATCCACGCATCCGCGGTTGACTGTTCCCATTGATGACGAAAAAGATGGAGGCAGCCACCAATGGGATCCAACAGGGTATAGTCACTTCCCCCTGCGGAATTGACGGAAGCCAGAACCACGGAAAGGCCGCTTGGCTGTGGTGGTGTTACGGGTCCTATCTCGAAAGCGCTGGCGGTCGGATGATCGGTCAGGACCTTGGAAATAGGAACGTTGGGAGTATCCTGATCCCGACGAAGCTCGAAAGGACTGCCGCTGATAGTATGGCGTATAGCGGCGCTCAGGGCGTCGATAGGACGAAGTGGGCATAACTTTACGTTTGTCCCTGTCCTCGACCAGGACGGGATCAAGGGCGGCACCAAAAAGAGACGGGGCTTTATATGGAGCCGCTGCCAGCTTCCATTTGGCTTTGGAGTCAGCTCTCCAGTTCCTAAGCCAAAACAGGCGCCGTGATGTTATAGATGAAGCCAAAGCCCTTGAAGTGAATTTGACCGAATTTAAAGATGCATCTGCCGAATACTCGGTGGCGGCAACAATCTTGTTCAAATCTTGATGGAGGCGTGTATCCTCTGGTGGTAATTTGTCCTGGAGTTGCCTCAGCCAAAGTAGCGTTGCTCGATTGAAGAAGGAAGTAGCAGTAGCGGTCTTAATCGCCCAGGCCAGAGCCTGATGCTCCTTGCGAAAAGAGAGTTCCGACTTCCTGTCCTCTGATTTAAGAACGTCCAAAGAGTCAGTGGAGACCAGGGAAGACGAAGACATGTTGGCAATCGGAGGATCCACCACCGGTAAAGACAGCATGGCGTCCAATTCTGGCGCAGCGCAATAAAGCTTCTTGTCTAGAGCATTGGGCCCCATCAACGAGCCCGGTTGAGACCAGGGAGACTGTAAGACATCAGAAAAGAGCTGAGGACAGGGAATAAAGTCCTTGCCCTGCTTGGAAGATGAAAACAAAGCGTCGTGAGGTGCGGTAGCATCAGAAGACGAAGAGGGCGACTCATTCATGTTAGTGGTCTGCCGTGCCTTGTGCAGAAGGGATTTAAACAAAGAAGGCCTGAATAGTCCAGTAAAGGCAGGCACATCAGGCGCGAGACCTTCATCTTCTGAAAGTTCCAAATCCTCCATAGGTTCATTACAACAATCAGATTCATCCGATGAGGCAGGTGCCAAATGGGAGGGGGATTTGGCACGAGGGGGGGCCGAGGAAAGAGGCACAGAAGGAGGCACAATCGGGGCCTGTTGTAGAGAAGATTGGTGGATCCCAGCCGCCAGCAGAGAGGATAAGGCATTGGAGAGTAAAGATTGCAAATCGATCTGAGGCGCCAACAGTTGACCATCCGGGCCCCGGAGACCGGCAGAGGTTGGTGTAAAGGTTGCTTCCGGGCGACTGGGAGGAGGATGAGTCGGTCCCCCCAGACCCACAGATGAAACATCCGGTAATGACACGGAGGCTCGTTTAGACAGTCTGCCAGAAACACCCGACTGCGCCTCATTGGAGGTCGAGGGGCGAGAAGGTGAAGTTGGCAATAATTGAGAAGCCGTACCAGATGATTGGCCATGAGATAGCCTTGGCGGATCAGTTGGAAAAACAGAGGCCAAAGAGGCCTGTCTGGCCTTGTCAAAATGGCGCTCCAGGGCCTTGTGGCGGCGTTGAGCGTCCTTATCCGCGGCCGAAGACCTGAGGTGGCGGGTATCATCAGAAACTGTCGTAGGTCTGGCCCGTGATTTGGACCTGTGCTTGGGAGGGGCCCTAGGTGGGCTGGGCTCATGATCCCCGTCTGAGGAAAGGTAAGCATCCGCCATTGAGAACGTACAAGCACTGTTGAAGTGAGCAGTAGTTGGTGTTTATTTATTTTTAGTTTTTAATTTTTTTTTTTATTTTAATTATAATTAATTAATTTTTTTTTTTTTTTTTAAGGATATCCAATCGTGGAATAACAACTGTGTAACAGATATGCAAAAAAAAACAACCAACAAAGATAGCAGTGGTCTAAGGTCCCAATTAACAGGGACTGCAAAGGTAACCAAGCAATAGAAAAAAGGGGTAGGCAATGGGTGATCTGCTTTCACCTCAAGCAGCCAGGAATAATAAGGACAAAGGTCCGCTATAACAGATAGCCTCGGCGTCGGCCTGAAGAAAGCAGCGGGCACTCAAGTCAACAAAATGAAGAAAAAACCTAGCGCAGAGGCTAAAACAACGGTTAATTTTCACCACGAAGGGAGAAGCACACCAGTCTGGAAGCGACTGAGTAAAAAGACTGATGCATCATGGGACAGCAGGGCGTGGCCACAGCACGGAGGGAGATATTCAAGAAATTTACCCAGTCAGAAATAAGCGATGGGGAAAACAACCCATATGTGGATTGCATGAGCAGTGAGCTGGAAAAGAGCCAAACTGTAAGCAAGCTGACTTTTCCTGATGGTTTCATTCTTATTTCAAATTGACTAGCATCGACACAACACACACACACACACACACACACACACACACACACACACACACCATTTTGGTTGCCAGAGTTCTGCAGGAGGCCAGCCAGACCAAAAATGTTTTGGCTGACAGAGGGCTTTCACAACTAAAAACAAAACAAAAGGAAAAATGTTTCCCCTTTTGCATTTGAGCATGCAAGAAGGGGCAGGAAAGGAGAAAGGGAAAGAGGAAAGAAAAAGAAAAAGGAGAAAAGAAAAGATGGGAAGAGAACAAGGAAGAAAAAAGAGGGGAAGGAAGGATGAAGAAAGAAGAAATTAGAATGAAGAGGGAAAGAAAAAGAAGAAAAGGAAGGAAGGAAGGAAGGAAGGAAGGAAGGAAGGAAGGAAGGAAGGAAGGAAGGAGATAATAATGAGAGTGAGTGAGGGTCTGAGGGAAGTCCTGCTTTAGCACTTGAGCATCAGAGGTGCCCCCCCAACAGGAGTCCTGTGTCACACCCACCATGGCCATTCTCACCCTGACCATGCCCCCCCCCCCCAGTCCTCCAAGGTCAAACACAATTCAGATGCGGCCCTCAATGAAATTTAGTTCGACATCCCTGTTCTAATATCTCCAATATAGTGTTTGATAAATCCTTATGATTTCAGCAGTACTTAGTCATTAACAGCCACAAAGTACATACCAATCCATAAATATGCTTTTGTATGCTTTTCTCCTATCCCAGAACCAGGAGGGCTCCAACCCAATGTCAAAGTATATAAAAATAAACTATAGGTAAGGAAATAGTTTTGCTTATGCCAAAAAGTTACATTCAGATTTATCAAAGTTATTAAATTACAGTTTGCAAACATACAGATCCTAAACAGAAGTTCGGCAGGACAATCTCCTGGGCCCGACTGAACCAGGAGTTGACTTATGAAATAAAGGAGGGATTCATCCTGAGAACTACTCTATCAGAATGAAATATACAGAGGTCTTCTCTGACCGACAGGGCCAACTCCGAAATACATCTGGCCGATGTTATGGTCACTAGAAACAAGACTTTTAAGGTCAGATAACAGAGAGCAGTTGTCCTTAGCAACTCGAACGGTGCAGACGTGTCTGCAGTACCATGGACAAATCCCAAGTGAGATATCTATGGAACACAGGCGGGTGTAAGTTTGCTGATGAATCTTCTGATCACTGGGTGATAAGAAAGAAGATCCCTTTCCTCACAAGTCACCACCATGGAGAGGGCTGTCACTTGCCTCTGTATGGTATTGGGTGAGAAACCTCTGTCCAGACTGTCCTGGACCAAGGCTGTAGTGGGCCCAATGGATCTCTTCAAACATCAAGTGGTGAAAGCCCTCCAGGTGGAATTGTAAATCTGGATAGTTGATGGCCTTCTGGAGGCTTGAATAGTCTCTATTACCCTGAAGGAATAGTTGTCCTCCCTCAAGAGATTCCCCTTAAGTGCCAGATGGTCAACTGGAGCCACTGAGGCTCTGGATGGATCAGGACCCCCTAGCTGAGAGAGACCCTCTCCTGAGGGATCCTCCATGGCCGAGACACCGACAGACTCACCAGGTCCGCGTACCACAGACGCCTGGGTCAGTGGAGAGCCACCAGCAGTAGTTCCGCCCATTCCACCAGTACATTCCTGATGATGGCAGGAATGAGGGGTAGGGATGGAAAAGCATACAGAAGGCCGCTGGGCCAAGGGGTGCATAGGGCATTGGATACCTCCACTCCCGGAGTCAGAAACCTGGTGAAGAAGTGAGGTACTTGAGCATTCACCAGGGAGGCAAACAGGTCCACAATTGGCTGACCGAACCTCAGAGACAGTTCCCTGAAAATGTCTGGGTTAAGCCTCCACTCAGAGTGGTCGATTATGTTCCTGCTCAAGGAATCCGCATGTACATTCATTGACCCAGTGATGTGCTCTGCTTTTAGTGAGAGGAGATGTACCTCCACCCAAGTACCCAGGCTATTTGCTTTGCTCATGTGGGTCCGTGAGTGTGCTGCCCCCTGGCGATATGTGTGCCTTGGTGGCCACATTGTCGGTTAAGATCAGAACATGGTGTCCCTGAACGATGTCTTGAAAGTGGCACAGGGCCAGATGTACTGCCCTGAGCTCCAGCCAATTTATGTAGTTGGCAAGCTCCTCCTTTGTCCAACATCCTTCTGCCATTTTTCATCAGGTTCGCCTGATTCGCCAGTTGCGTCCCTTTCTGGATCGGGACTCCTTACGCGTGGTCACTCATGCCCTCGTCACCTCCTGCCTGGACTATTGTAACGCTCTCTACATGGGGCTCCCCTTGAGGAGCACCCGGAGGCTCCAACTGGTGCAGAGTGCAGCCGCGCGGGTGGTAATGGGAGCGACATGGCATTCCCGTGTAACACCCCTCCTACACAAGCTGCACTGGCTCCCGGTGGTCTTCCGGGTGCGCTTCAAGGTTTTGGTTACCACCTTTAAAGGGCTCCATGGCTCAGGACCTGGGTACTTGCAGGACCGCCTACTACCACCAATAGCCTCCCACCGCTCTCATAGAAAGGGGCTCCTCCAGGTGCCGTCGGCCAAACAATGTCGACTGGCTGCGCCCAGGGGGAAAGCCTTCTCTGTGGGGGCACCTACTATCTGGAACGAACTCCCTCTGGAGATACGGAGGATCCCGGATCTGCGCACCTTCCGCCGCGCTTTAAAGACCTTTTTATTTCACCAGGCGAGCCTGGCCTAACTTTCTCCCTCTTTTTAAACATTTTTAATTTTTTAGTATTTTTAATATTCAAACTTAAATTTGTTTTAAATTGATTGGGGTTTTAAATTTGTATGGGCCAAATTATTTAATTCAATTTTATCTCTGCTTTTTACATTTTGTATATATGTATTTTATTGTTGGCTGTTCACCGCCCTGAGTCCTTCAGGAGTAGGGCGGTATACAAATCAAATAAAATGAATTGAAAAAAAATGAAATGTAAGACTGCAGGTGGGCGCCCCAGCCAAAGAGGCTAGCGTCCAATGTAATCACCAACCTGCTGGGCTCCCTTTAGAGGCAGCCCTTGGCCAGAGCTGGGGAAGCCCAACACTGAAGTGAACGCAAGACTGACGAGGTGACCTGAACCCTGGATAGTGAGTTGCTGTATGAATAGGTGCTTGCTCTAACAACTGAATCACAAGAAAAAAACTTTAATGAAATGAAGGAGTCCAAGAATGATGTTTTGGATGTTCAATCTTTCCAAAAAGCATCTCTCTTGGGCGAGACTGAGTCAAAAATTGAACCAGAATAGATGTAAAGTGGGCGTGGCTGCAACTTGAATCTCAGTCTCTGGGCAGAAAGGACATGTCAAGATCCCATTTTTGGACCCTCCCGCTGTCAGAGAATTGGAAGGGGACTGGAGAAACATCCAGATCAGGAGCTGGTTACTAGATCAGGAGTGGCAAGGCACAGCGGAACAATCACAGGAGGAGCAACTGGCTGAGCTAGGGAAAGGCAAAGCTGCAAGCTGGGAAGCCCAAAGGCTTCATGAGCAGAGGGCACACAACTGCAGTTGGCCAGCGGAGAAGAGGAAAACTGCCTCCTACTCCTGATCCAAGAGTCCCTAGGGATGAGAGGAGGCAGACACAAGGAAAGTCAGCCAGGCTACTTGTAAGGTGGCAGTCCTGCCCCTCTCTTGATGGACTACACTGGTGAGCAGCTATTTAGCTCAGCAAATGTAGTGACACAACAATGGAAACAATTTTTTTATATGGATTTCTACATATAAATAGATACTCATACATAAATCCACGTATACACAAAGATATATATAAAAGTGGTCCTCAACTTACAACAGTTCACTTAATGAACAGTTCATTTAATGGCCACTGGAAGTTACAATGGCACTGAAAAAGTGACTTATGACCATATTTCACACTTACAATCATTGTAGCATTGTTGTGTGATCAAAATTCAGAGTCTTGGCAGCTGGCTCATTTTTATGATGATTTCAGAGTCCCAGAGGAACATGTTCCCCTTTTGCAACCTTCTGACCAGAAAAGTTAATGGGGAAACCAGATTCACCTACGAACCATGTTACTAACTTAACAACTGCTTGATTCACTTAACAAGTGTTGCAAATATATTGTAAAACGGTAAAAAAAATTACTTAATCACTGTCTTGCAATAAAAATTTTGGGTTCAAATGTGAACAACCCTACTAATGTACAGCACAGCTGTAGTTATAATTGAATATCTGGGATGCAAAATCATCAAAGAACAACAACAACAACAAAAGCCAAAACCCACACCATTCAAATGGAAGATCAGACTAGAAAACACAAGCTCTTTCCAAATAAGCAGAAAGGAAGCCACCCAAACAGCAGAGGAAAAAATAGCAAAATGATTCTGGAAGGAAAACTAATATAACATATTGTGTTCCCCCAAAAATAAGCCCTATCCTGAAAATAAGCCCTAGCCTGATTTTAAGCATGCACCTAATATAAAAATGTTTCCCCAAAAATAAGACCTACCCCAAAATAAGCCCTAGTGAAGGGAGATGGACGTGGCCAACACAAGAAGCAGCAAGTGTGCATGGGCATATATTGTAAATATATATGTGTGCATATATTGTAAAATGATAAAAAAAAATACTTAACAACTGTCTTGCAATAATTTTGGGTTCAAATGTGATCGTACATCAAGGACTACCTGTACCGAAGAATATAATTTCTTCTTGTGGCCGCAGCCTGCACACCACAAGTAGTTGATTATCTTTCCAAGTAGGAGACGGAGGCAGAGGAGGGGGGGGAGGCACACAATCTGGACACAATACACAGGCCACAGGAAAGCCGAGAGTTGGTGGGCCGTAGCAACCTGTCTCCCTCCCCTGCGCCTCTGCCTCTGTCTGCTGCTTGGACAGGGAATCAATTCACCTGCACTGCATCGGCTGCGCAACGCCAGAGTGCACCAGACAAGGGACTACACAGTGGTTATCTAAAAATAATTACACTGCCATAATCAAGAATACCTCAGAAACCACAAACAGACTGTCGAGCCCTATCATCCCGCTGGGCGCCGAACCGCTCGACAACTCACCTGGCTCCGCTTGCCTGCGCAGTAACACGGGCGTGGGATAGCATGGGGCTGCGCCTGCCCCTCCGACACGCTTCCTAGTTTCAGCCGGGACACACGCACATTTACACGTGGGGGGGATGCACGGAGGCGCTTCGGTGGGGGGGTGGAAGCATCGGGGCTAGGGTTTCACAGGGTCGGGTAGCTTTTGCTCGGGAAGATTCTGACATGCAGCAGCTGGCTCCTATCACCGGCCCGCCTGTTTCCAGTCTGCTGATTCGCCACTGGCGGAGCGTTGTTCTGGGCTCTGCCTCACAGCTGGCGGGTGTGGGATGGATTTAAGCGCTACATGCCGTATGCATGTAGTGCCAATTTTACATTGTTACGACTGCAGCGTTTTCAGGACGGACAAGATTAAACCAGCATTACATTCCAACATTGTTCTTGGTGGTTTGTCCTTGTTGCGCCTGAGGATTCTGAGAGGAAATTGGCGCTCATCTTTTCATCTTTTCTAAAGCGGCGGGTGAGGAAACGGAGGCTCCGTCTCTGAAACCCAAATTTCCTCATTAATTGCTCTTTAGGGGCATTCCTGAACTTGGAGGGATCGGGAAATGAAAGAGGAATTCGCGAAGCCCCCTGGTGTTGCGCTGTCATCAGGGAGGTCGAGCGATCAACCTCTTAAATTGGTGGAGAAGAAGTCGGCCTTAACAGCGGACAGGAATGATGACGCCCGCCTAGATCGAAGCAAAAAGTGGAAGCAAATCCGAGTGACTGTCAGATAGATCACCTACAATAGAGACGGCAAACGGGACGCGCGATCCAATCAGAGGAAGACAAGTGAGTTACAACAGCGGCGATACAAGAGGAGAAGGAAAAAAGGGGGAATAACTACAGCGCGGAAAAGAGAAACCCATAGAATGACTAAGCAAATATAAGAAAAGGAGAAATAGCGCTCGAAGTGGTCTGACTGCGGACTTTTACAGTTGATCAAAGGGAGCAGCCTGTGGACTTTGTGGATATAGAGACAAGCCGTTTGATCTTGGGAATTATAACTGATTCAAACCCCAAACATCGAAAACCGAGTGCAGAGACTGAAATACTGGACTAAGTGGTGAATTTCACGGATACAGAAGACCTGTCTGGATTTCGAACTCTGGATTTACAAATAACTTTGGATAATAAGAACTCAAGTTAAAAAAAAAAAAAGATTTGAAGATTGAATGCAGAGATCCGATTACTGGGAGAAGAAATTAAAAAAAAAAGACTGAGACAACACAGATTGCGTTTTTTATGATTGTGAAAGAACAGACTGAGAGAGGTAAAGCAAGAAGACAATAAGGACTAAAGAAAATAAAAATTAAGTGAATTATTAATTTTGAACTGTTTAATTAGTTAATAAGTTTAATATTTGAAAGAAATATATAAGTTGACAATATTTTTATAGCTATAAATTGTATTGTGAAATTGTAGTTAGACAAGGAATTATTGTTAAAGTGAAAGACTGATTTTTATACAAAATAACAGATGAGTTGACTGTATCTCTGAGATAGACTGATTGAAAAAGGGGGTAATTGAAAAGATTGCTAATTAGGAAATTAAGAAAATCAAATTAAAATCTTGATTGATAAGTAAATAGATTTATATTGTGAATAAGAATTAATTGCTCAATTGGGATAACTGGCAATATAATATAATATAACTATATATAAGTTGTGTGGTGTATAAGTAGTATTTGGAGGGGAAAAGAGATATTAAGGAATAACTTAATAATTGATGTTAAGATTGGAAAGCTTTACACGAATATTAAAGATGTCTACAACATCCACCATAACAAAGACAGGGAAAAAACCTACAACGAGTACGTTAGTAATGACTCCTTCCCCCTCACAACAAAAAACAATAGATAGCATGATGGGGAAAGAAAAAGAAAAAGAAAAACTGGAAATGGCACCTAATGTAATACAAGATATGTTTCAAAAGATCCAGGAAACACTGCTTCAAACACAAGAAAAAATAGCTGAAAATCAGGAAGAAATGAGAACGTTCCATGCAGAGATCAGAAATGAATTAGGAGAAGTTAAGGAAGATATTAAGGCCATGAAGGATAAAATTGGGGGCATTCAAAATTCTATAGCAGAAAATGAACAGAGAATTAGGAAAACGGAAACAAAAATAGATCACGTGGAATTAAAAGTAGAAGCAATGGAACAAAAAACCCTACAACTAAACAAAGAAATGTCAGATTCCTTAGCCATGCTCGAAATGGAAAAGGCCTCATACTTCTTGCATTTTCAAAATGTTCCAGAAGAAAAAAATGAGGATTTAGAAGGAAAGATGGTGGAGATTATTGCAGGAATGATACAAAAAGAGCCAGAAGAAATAAAAGGACAATTGGAAGAAACTTATCGTGTACAAACAAATTATATAAGAAGACACAGATTGGCGAGAGAAGTCCATGTTAAATTTTTAAAAAAATCAATCCGAGATGAAGCCTATAAGAAATCTAGAGAAGAAACGGTGATCTATAATGGAAAAGAAATTATAATTTTAAAACAGATACCCCGAAGGGTAAGAAATCTACGACAACAATATCAGTTTTTAACACAACTATTGATCAAATACAAGATAATGTATAGATGGCTGCCAATAGAGGGGATCTTAATTACGTGGGAAGACAAAAAATATAAAATAGACACTCTAGAAAAGGCAAGAGAATTTCATAACACACATTTTAGACTAGAAGTAGAACAGGAAAGCAAGGAGGAAACAGATAGTAAAAGCCAAGAAGAAGAACCAATAGAAACAAATGAAGAAAAAGAAATAAGACAGAGGCAAGAAAAAGAGAGAGAACAGAGAGAAGGTGCAAAACCTAGGGAACGGATGGAAACAAGAAACACAAAAAAACAGATACAATAGGCAATGGACGAGCAGATCAAACTCTTTTCGGTAAACATTAATGGCTTAAATGCCCCAAAGAAAAGGAATCAAATTTTCACAAAATTACGAAAATTAGAAGCAGATGTGATATGTCTGCAAGAAGTACACATTCAAAAAGATTATCAAAAAATCCTAGAAAACCCCAAATTAGGAAAATTATATTTATCTCTGGCCCCAAAAAAGAAAAAAGGAGTAGTGATTTACGTAAAAGAAAAAATACAATCTAAACTAGTTTATACCGATGAGCAAGGTAGAGTGGTGATGGTTGAATTAGAAATAGGAAAGAGGAAAATGTTAATTGTAGGGATTTATGCACCTAACCAAAAACTACAGGTTTTTTTTAAAGACCTACATATAAAATTAGCAGAATTAGAATATGATATTTGTGTAATAGGGGATTATAATGCAATAACAAAAGAAAAAAGAAACACTCGCAAAAGAATTCTTTACCATGGCTGAAGAACTAAACTTGGCAGACGTATGGAGGGAAACACATGAAGAAGAGGCCCAATACACCTTTTACTCCCATCTGCATAATTCATGGTCAAGACTGGACATGGCATGGATGACCCCAAGTATCAAAATAGAAGTAGAAAAAATTGAGATAGGCACAAACCAATGGGCAGACCACAATCCATTATTCATAAACTGGAAAGGGGAAAGAAGACGTAAGAGATGGACAATGAACCAAAGATTATGTAAAGAAAAAGAATTTAATTTGATGTTAGAAAAGGAAGTAAAAATATTCTTTCAGATAAACAAAATAGAGGAAACCTCTTTACAAAACACATGGGATACTTTAAAAGCATATATAAGAGGCCTAGTAATAGCATATACAAGGAAAAAGAATAAAGAGAAGAAAAATCAATTAGAGAAATTAGAGAAAGACCTAAAACAAATAGAACAAAAACTCCAGGAAAAGCCCCAGAACAAAATAATAAGAGAAGAATGGGAAATGATTAAGCATAAATTGAATTTGATAAACCAAGTAGAACTAGCCCAAAAAATAAAAATGGCGAAACAAAACTATTTCGAGCACGCAAATAAAACGGGCAGATGGCTAGCCTATAAACTGAAAAAAGAACAGAAAAAAAGAATGATATACCAATTGAAAGATGATAAAGGAGAAATTCAACATAGTAAAGAGGCCAAAAAAGATATTATTAAGAAATTTTATGCGAATCTATATAATCAGAGGAAAATAGAGGAAGATAAAATAAAACAGTACATAGGGAAATCAGGAATGCCAAAAATCACAGAAGAACAAAGAATTACTCTCAATAGGCCAATAACCAAATTAGAACTAGATGAAGTACTGAAAAAGCAAAAAAACAATAAAACACCGGGTCCCGACGGGCTACCGGTAGAAATATATAAAACAATGCAAGAAGTATTGGGAGAGAATATGTTGCGATTATATAATGAAGCTATGGAGAAAGCCAAAATACCAAATTCATGGACAGAAGCCATAATAACAATCATTCCAAAAGAAGACACAGATCTCCAGTTAATACAAAACTATAGACCTATTTCATTATTGAATGCCGATTACAAAATATTTGCAGCAATCTTGGCAGAAAGGATTAAATTAGTATTAAATACATATATACACCCAGACCAAAATGGATTTCTGCCGGGACGCCAAATAAAGAACAACATGAGAATAATACTTAATGCTTTAGAATACTATGAATCACACCCGGAGAAGCAGGCAGTGTTGGTTTTTCTTGACGCCCAAAAGGCCTTTGATAACCAAAATTGGAAATTTATGATTGAACAACTACAAAATATGCAAATTGGGGAAAAATTTGGGGAAATTATAGCAGAAATCTATACCAAGCAATCAGCAAGGATAATTATGAATGATGACATAACGGACAAATTTAATATAACAAAAGGAGTCAGACAAGGCTGTCCACTTTCCCCCTTACTATATATTCTATCATTGGAAATCCTGCTGAAAAAAATTAGAGAAGACCAAGGAATTGAAGGTTTGAGGATTAATAGAGAAGAATACAAAGTTCAAGCCTTTGCTGATGACTTAGTATTTTTGACAGAAAATCCTATGGAATCTATACCTAATTTGTTCCAAAAAATAGAAGAATTTGGAGAAGTGGCTGGACTAAAAATTAATAAAAGTAAATCGAAGCTAATTGTTAAAAATCTTACGGAAATCCAAACAAAAGATTTGATAGATAATATACAAATTCAAACAACAAAAAAAATAAAATATCTAGGAATTTGCTTATCTACAAGAACATCAGCAATTAAAGAAAACAATTATGATAAATTACTAGAACAAACAAAGAAAGACTTAGAAAAATGGGAAAACTTACATATTTCATTCCTAGGAAGAATTTCGGCCATCAAAATGATTATATTACCTAAATTTTTATATTTGTTTCAGGTCACCCCAATTAAATTAGATAAACCATTTTTTGAAAAGCTGAATAAAATAATATCTAAATTTATCTGGCAAGGGAAAAGGCCACGAATAAAATTTAAACTGCTTCAGGATACAAAAGATAGAGGAGGAGCTGCACTCCCTGACTGGGAGATATACTACCAAGCAGCAGTACTATCGTGGGTTAAAGACTGGATAGAATTAAAGGACTCTAGAATTTTAACAATTGAGGGACACGAACTTCAAACTGGCTGGCACTCCTTTATGTGGGATGAGAAATACAAAACACATTCATATTTTAAAACACATACAATAAGGAACTCACTATTACAAATTTGGCTTAAAATTAAAAAACAACATTATATGAAGATACCAAATTGGCTAGCACCGGCTGAATCAATTAGGCACCCAAATTTAACAGATAAGACAAAAATAATTAGATATAAAGATATAATTGACTATCAAGGCAAACTAAAGACAAAACAACAATTGGAGACAGATTTACACAGAGGAATAGACTGGTGGACTTACACTCAAATACAATCCAAATATAGAGAGCATATAAAAACATATGAAATTTATAATCAAAAACAAGAAATAGATAAAATTATATTAGACTCAGAAAATAAATTAATTAGTAGAATTTATAAATTTCTCCTACGCTATAAATTGGAAGAAGAGACAGTCAAAGAAACGATGATCAAGTGGGCTCAAAATATCAAACACACAATACCTTTGGAAAAATGGGAAAAGTTCTGGCAGGTAAACCTAAAGTTAACGAAAGCAACAGCATACAAGGAAAACCAACTGAAAATGTTCTATCGGTGGCATATGCCTCCAACCAGATTGGCAAAAATACAACCTAAAAATAGCCCAATTTGTTGGAAGTGCAAAAAGGCACAAGGGACTTTCTATCATTTATGGTGGACATGCCCGGCAGCAAAGAAATTTTGGTCTAATATCAAAAAATGGTTGGAACAAATAACAAAAACACAGATTGAAAAAGAACCAGAAACATTTTTATTAGGAATATTTAACAAATCATACCCTAAGGATATCAAATATCTTACAATTTACATATTAACTGCTGCAAGAATAACCTACGCAAGAAATTGGAAACAAGAAAAAATACCAAGTGAAACAGAAGTAATAGGGAAAATTTTAGAATGCGCTGAAATGGATAGGTTAACCAAAGAATTAAAGAAAAAGAAGAATCAGACTATTATAAAATATGGAATAATTGGTATAATTGGTTAAAAATTAGAAATATACAAAAAACATAGGGGATATATTACCGATTGATACATATATATGTAATAAAAAATATTATTAGATTAAAGAAAGGTGAAGGAATATATTATAAGTAGAATTGTAGAACGTCACTCTGAAAAAATGCTTAAGAAGATATTATACTCTTTTTGTGTATATGTTGTATAAATGTTCATTGTGTATATGTTATGTATGTCTTTTTTAATATTTATATTCAATAAAAACTATTTTAAAATAAAAAAAACAAAAGAGCAAGTAAAGACCCACGACAGGGAGGAGCGCAAGATACTTGAAACACAGTCTGACGCCACCCCCTCTGCTTCTGGTGACTGGTGGCATAGCTCGGCGCTCGCTGGCCATGGAAGCCTCAAAACACAGACTCCTTTTTCTATGGATGAGAGGTTTCTGAAGTGGTGTGAGAGACAGTGGGTGGAGGATGAGGAAGGGGGTGAGTGGAGCTATTCCACAGGTCTGGGCTCCTCCACCTTGGATGTTTTGAGGGAAAGGTTTGGGGAGTCCAGTGTCCGTGATGCACAGTCCTCGCAGCCATGGGCTGTGGGGGTGGAACCTGGTTCTGGTTGGCAGAGTGGGACAGGAACATCAGGTGCAAGCACACGTTTCCGGCTAGCCAGCCCTAAACTGCGGGTGGAGCGGGCAGCCAGTCAACAGAGGAAAACAGACCCCCCCCCTCATCGGACACACATACCTCGTCTTCAGGGGGGATGCAGGAGCACGAATGGATGCCCGAGGACGTTCTCTTCCCGCACAGGGGATACGGGGGGACCCCGCTCCGGTCCTGGGCAGCGGCTCATGTCGCATGGGTCCCGGGGGCTAGCGGGTCCACCCGGGCCGGTACCATCGTGGCCCCCAGGGACTTGGGGCTCGCAGCCAATGTGGGGTCCGCCTCCCTTGCAAGCGACTTTTGACGGGAGTCCTGATAGGGTAGCCATATTCTTGAACCAGGTCATCAGCTATATGGACTTCTACGGCCACTTCTACCCATCTCAATGGGCCATGGTAGTTGCTATCACCACCGTCCTAACTGGGGTGGCGGCGGATTGGGTAGCGGACCTTCACAGTGACCACGCTCGAGACCTGACTGATGTTGGCCTGTTCCTTGAGGGTCTCAGGGCTCGTTTTGAGGATGACTCCAGGACACAACAGGCCGAGGGAGAGTTGGTGACTTTAAGACAGAAGGGCCACCCTGCAAAGGATTACGTTAAGGAGTTTCGGACTGTTGCGGGACGGCTACGGGCATGGCCCGAACGTATGCTAGTGCATCAGTTCCATTTAGGCCTGGACAGAGATCTCAGACAAGCATGTGTGTACAGGGGACTGCCTCCTCGTCTTTCAGAGTGGTTCCGAGCAGCAATTGAATTGGATGTCGGCTTATGGGAGTTTTGGGTCAAAACTGTTGCAGGGCCATCGCCTCAAACGAGGAGGAGTCCGGAACGGCCCATCATCAATTGCGGCAGTTTTCCCCCTGGATCCGGGGATTCCAATCGTAGACCAACCTTCCGGTGTTTCCGTTGCAACCAGGTGGGCCACAGAGCCTTAGACTGTCCTCTTCCACCACCCCCAACCAGTCACCAGTCGCACCCCCGCGACTGATGGAAGAGGTCGTGAACGCCAACGGGTAACATCCGAGCGCACCAGGGTGGTATCACAGATCCCCCAGTCGGGTCCTAACGCATTGATGTCCGAGGTTGTGGACCGTTTCAGGATCGATCTGGTGCCAGTTGTCGAGGGGGATAGTGATGAAGACGACAATGGGAATAACGATCCAATGGTGAGTGCTCCGATACACCCGTTTGTAATCCCGGTAGTCATAAAAAAACGCACGTACCAGGATGGAGAAACACCAAGGGGCACTGATTGACTCCGGGTGTAATTGCTTGATAAAACGAACCTTAGTGCAGCAATTGGGACTTATGACGTATCACCTACGGTCCCCTATCCGATTTGAACAGGTGGATGGGTCCATTTTAGGGGGTGCACCTGCCACACTGGTGACCGAGTTGGTGCAGTTGCAGATAGGGGAGCATCTCAAGCATCTCCAGTTTGTGGTAATAGAGACTATGATCGAACCTATTATCTTGGGGCTGGCCTGGTTGGACAGATGGAAGCCGACCATCTCGTGGGAAGGGGGTTACCGGAAGCTCCGTTTGGAACTTGGGCCGGAGCCAGGCCCGAAGCCAGGGGCTACAGACTCGACAGGTGCGGTGGAGGAGTATCCGAGGGTGGGCAATAATCCCCTGGTGCCCGGGGTGCCCGCTGTATATGCAGATTTAGTGGCAGTGTTTGATGAGGGGGAATGCGATATGTTACCACCACACCGCGCGGCACAGACTGTGCTATAGAACTGACACCCGGGGCAAAACTGCCAAAACCCCGAATGTATGCGATGACACCTAGGGAGGTCGAAGAACTACGTACATACATAGATAAGAACCTAGCTCGGGGGTTTATTCAACCCAGTAGAGCGCATCTAGCTGCACCGGTACTGTTCCGTGAGAAAAAGGATGGGGGTCTTCGTTTATGTGTTGATTTTCGTGGTTTAAATGCTGTTAGCATGGAGCCGTTATATCCCCTCCCATTGATACAAGACCTCTTAGCCACATTGGCGATGGGTAAATATTTTACCGAACTAGACTTACGGGAAGCATACTACCGGGTTAGAATAAAAAAAGGGGATGAGTGGAAGACCACTTTTAACTGTCCTCTTGGCAGCTACAAGTTCCTGGTTATGCCATTTGGGCTCCAAGGTGCTCCGGCGGTGTTTATGCAGCTAATTAATGAGGTCCTCCATGAATATTTATATCGTGGTGTGCTAGTGTATTTAGGGGACATTTTGATTTACACACACACGATGGAGGAGCATGTACGACTAGTACGCCAGGTGTTAAAGAAATTATTAGATGCGAAATTGTACGTCAAAGTATCCAAGTGCGAGTTTCACCGAACCGAGCTAGACTATCTAGGTTATAAGATTTCCAGAGAGGGCTTAGGAATGGATCCAAAAAAGATTAGTACAGTAGTAGAATGGCAAGCTCCCGAAACCCGGAAGCAACTACAGAGCTTCCTGGGTTTCGCTAATTTCTATCGACAATTCATTCCTTCCTTTGCCCAAACAGTATTACCACTTACAGACCTCCTACGGACACGGGGACAGGGAGGAAAACCTCGGCCAAGTCAAAAACTAATCTGGACTTCAGAATGTCAGCAGCTTTTGAGGCGCTAAAGGCTCGCTTCGTACAGGCTCCAGTACTTCGACATCCTGAGCAAAGCATCCTGTTTGTGGTACAGGTGGATGCGAGCGACATGGCTGTTGGAGCTGTGTTATTACAGGCCAATAGCCAGGGACATTTGCAGCCATGTGCGTACACCTCAAAGAAATTCACCCCAACAGAGAGGGGCTGGGCCATTTGGGAAAAAGAGGCTTTCGCTGTACGGTGGGCACTTTTAAGCTGGCGTCACATCCTGGAGGGGGCATGTACGCCTTTTGAGGTCTGGACAGACCACAAAAACCTGATGGCTCTGCAAACTCCGAGGCGGCTGTCGCCTAAACAGGTCCGTTGGGCACAATACTTCCATCGTGTTGAAATATGTACCCGTGGGGAAGAATTTCTTGGCTGATGCACTATCCAGACTCCCACAGTTCAATAGTAAACGAGACGATGTCATACAGCCCATCATACTAGGAGGTATGCAGGGGGGAAGGGTGGCAACCGCTATAGACACACAACAGAACTGGGAGGAGCTGTTACGGGAGGCATTATCCAGAGATAAGTGGATACAAGATAACAAACACATATTCACACACAGAGACAGGATAGAGTGGAAAGGGGATAAAATGTATATCCCCCCTGAACTGCGATCGGCGGTTCTACATAGATGTCATGACGTGAAGGCTTCCGGCCATTTTGGGTTTTTAAAAACCCTTCACCTAACACGACGCCAGTTTTGGTGGCCACATATGCAAAAAGATGTAGAAACATATGTTGCTGGCTGTGTTGTTTGTGCAAAGTCCAAACCCCGGCCTGGCAAACCCCTTGGCCTGTTACAGCCAGTTGCCATCCCTGATAAACCCTGGGACGAAATCGCAATGGATTTCGTGGTGGACCTTCCGGAGAGCAATGGCCACACAGTTATTTGGACGGTCATAGACCTGTTTTCCAAACAGGCCCATTTCATCCCTTGTAGTGGCCTACCGTCGGCACGGAAGCTGGCAAAACTGTTTATCCTACATATATATCGAATACATGGGGTCCCACGCCATATCATTTCTGATAGAGGAGTGCAGTTTACGGCTAAATTCTGCAGGGTTTTTTTTTTTTTTTTTTTATTGAAAAAGTTTTCAAATACAAGTTTTTCCCCCTTCCCCCCCCCTCTTCCCTAACCCACCCTTTCCACCCAACCCCCCCTGTGACTTCTTCACAACAATAGGCTATTTCATAACTAGTTACATACATAATATCTTCCCTTTCCCTTAATCCCTTCTCGGAATACTGACCCTTAACTTGTTAATCTTATAACTCCCATTTTTACGGTAATCTGCCCTTTTTCTCCTCCCCTAAACTTATTGAGTATTATTACAAATTAACCTTTAATCTTTTATATATATTAATATAACATTTTAAATCGGCCTTCTCCCTGCAACCAAATTTGTTCAATTCTGTCCACTTCCTCCACTCCTCTAAATATATGACTTGAAATCAGACAATACAATTCTAAATATAATCCACTACCCACTTTACTAGAATATACACATATCTATATATGCATCCCATTTTATAACAATCAGTAAACTAACCTATTTCAGCCCTTCAATTCCTACAAAATCATGCAATACGATTCTAAATATAATCAACTGCCCACTTTACTAAGATATACACATATCTATATATGCATTTCATTATGTAAAAAGAGAAAAGACAATAACTTTAAGTTTATAATCCATATAATATCTTCTTTGATGTCTTTCCACTAGATTGTTAAATCCATCACCCATAATAGGGTAAAATAACATGCTGGTGCAACAGTTTGTTCAAAATCTTCAGTCATCTTCTGCCCCCATCAGTAGTAGATATCCTCACACCTGTATAAAAGTAAAAACAACCACCCGAGTGACATTATAATTATGAATATATCCGTATGGTTATAGTTGTGGTATTCATCAGGATTGTTAATTCCCGTCATCCTACTGAGTAACATCCAGATCTTCTGCATGCCCCAGCAAAACTCTCCTGCCTTATAACTCAAAGTAGTTATAATATATTTCCAAGAGAAAAAAAAAGTAAATAAGAAAAAATTAGATGATTCAAATCCAACAAAGTGAGGCTCTTTCCACTTCCCAAAATCATGGCCTTGCAGAGATCTGCCACAATCCTCAGGATAGTATCAGACAATTGTTCGCCACCACTGTCTTTTCTAATATTCATTCATTTTTTAAAGCGCCTGGCTTCACTGTTGCTTAGTTTGGAAATTGCTGTTTCTATAAGATCTGTTTCTTTTCTTTTTCTTTTTCGGGTTGAATTTCCATCCTCTTTTCTTGCTTACCAATTGTATATCTGCTGGTTGATTTTCATTCTGCTTTGTGGATTGTTCTTGTTGGGTTAATTTTATCATCTCATCTTTCTTCTCCATCACTTGTATATCAACTGATTGATTTGCGCACTTGTCTGTGACTTGATGATTCATCACCTTGGGTTCGGATGACACTGCTCTCTTATTTATAAACAGTCCAGCTGGGGTCTCCAAGGAGTCCAAAGACAATTTATCCATCACAGCCTCTGTAATTTGATGTTTTCCTTTTATTTCCAACTCCTTTTGCTTATCCTGTATTATGCCTAAAGGTGTTAAATTCATTTTTAGAATTTTTTGATAAAAATCTTCCGCTTTTTCAACAGTGTGCAATTGATATCTTACGCCTTGATATCTCAATATTAAACCAGCTGGGATGTCCCACCTGAATAGGATATTTCTTTTTTTTAATTCAGTCACTAAAAAGCCAAATTTCTTCCTCTCCATTAACATCTTGGGCGGGAGCTCCTTGAAAATCCAAATCTTTCTTCCATGAAATTGCAAATTGGAATTAAAAGAGTTCTGCACAATATTATTCCTAATTTCTTTATCTGTAAAATAGATCACCACATCTCTAGGCAGTTGCCTTTGCTTTGCCCACCAGGAGTTTATTCTATAAATTCTATCAATCCTGCAATACACTTCATCAGGTTGAACCTTTAAGATCCCAGCCAGAAATTCTGCAGGGGTTTTATGCGGGCTATAGGCTCAACCCAAGGACTCAGTTCAGCATTCCACCCCAGTACTAATGGTGCGGCGGAAAGGGCGAACGCCATGGTGGAGCGCTATCTCCGCTGTTACGTCTCATACCAACAAACGGAATGGTCAAGCCTGTTACCATTCGCCGAAATCGCGTACAATAAGGCAGTCCATAGCAGCACCGGCTTTACGCCCTTTCGCATTGTTTCTGGACTTGACTTCGTCGCTATACCTGAATTGGAGGAATCACAGGGTAACAAAATAGAACCACAAGAGTGGACAGAGAAAATACGCACACTATGGCCCCAGGTTAGAGAAAAGCGTTAGATCGAGCAGCAGATGTGTATAAAATACAGGCAGATAAAAAACGGATGGGTATGAAACCCTTTAGGGTGGGTGATCTGGTATACCTATCCACTAAGTACATCAAACTGCGTATACCAAACCGGAAGTTAGGACCGAAATACCTCGGGCCATTTCCTATACGTCATATTATAAACCCTGTCACGGTGGTCCTGAAACTACCACCCTTACTAGGCAAGATCCATCCTGTGTTCCACAGCAGTCTCTTAAAACCGGTAACGACAGTACGGGATAAGCCAGTGTGCCCTGGACCGATAGCAAGTGACCATTACGAAATAGAGGAGATACTGGACTCCAAACTTGACCGGGGGAAGCTCAAATACCTAGTCTGGTAGAAGGGATATCCGCTCGAGGAAGCATCCTGGGTCCTGGAGGCAGACTTAAATGCTGATAAACTATGCAGGAAGTTTCATAAAAAATACCCAGACAAACCAAATGCTATCACTAATACACCTATTTTATATCTTACAGAGAGGTCCCTGGTGAAGGGGAGCCCGCCTGTCGAGCCCTATCATCCTGCTGGGCGCCAAACCGCTCGACAACTCACCTGGCTCCGCTCGCCCGCGCGGCAACACGGGCATAGGATAGCATGGGGCTGCGCCCGCCCCTCCGACACGCTTCCTAGTTTCGGCTGGGACACGCGCACATTTACACGTGGGGGGGATGCACGGAGGCACTTCGGTGGGGGGGGTGGAAGCGTCGGGGCTAGGGTTTCACAGGGTCGGGTAGCTTTTGCTCGGGAAGTTTCTGACATGCAGCAGCTGGCTCCTATCACCGCCCCGCCCGTTTCCAGCCCGCTGATTCGCCACTGGCGGGGCGTTGTTCTGGGCTCCGCCTCACAGTTGGCGGGTGTGGGATGGATTTAAGCGCTACATGCCGTATGCATGTAGCGCTAATTTTACATCATTACGACTGCAGCGTTCTCGGGACGGACAAGATTAAACCAGCATTACATTCCAACATTGTTCTTGGTGGTTTGTCCTTGTTGCACCTGAGGATTCTGAGACAGACTACTACAATCACATGGAATCAGTAAACAAGACCTAGCAACCCCAGAATAAAAAACAGGAGTCATCTACAACATACAGTGTAAGAACTGCAACAACCGCTATGTAGGACAAACAGACAGAAGACTGGCAGAATGCATCTATGAACACCAGTCAGGCAGTCAGAAGGCATGATGAAAAATTTTTAATTTCACAATATATAGACAGATTTTAGTTTCAATTGGGAAAATGTGACAATCCTAGACCAGGCCAAATTAAAAAATGCCAGGGGATTTCTAGAACCCTGGCACTCTGACAAATCAGCCATCAATAGATATATAGACGTTAACAACATCTATAGACTATGCAAAAGAGACAATCAACCAGACCAAAAGAAAAAAAGACTCCAGCACTACTCCACCAGTAATCAGCACTCAGATCAGCATAGGTCAACTTCAGACTAACAATCAATACCCCAATCAAGAAACTGCCAAAGAACCATCAGTAAACAGCCCAACCAACAAATCTCTAAGACCGCCCCCACCCACACAGACAAGCAAGGCACTAGAATATAAAATGACAGCAAACAGCAGCACTCCTTACTAGCACTGATAATGTTACCTAGTTAGGGTAATGAAATGTCTGCAAAAAAACAAGCAAGCTCAGAGAGCACCAAGGACCTCTCAATGCTGCAAGTACATCAGATGGCTGAAGAAGAAAAAGGGGCACTGGAAGAATATTTGAAGGACAGCAAAGAAGTTGCACTTACGCTAGTATACCAGAAAAGCTTATTGTGTACTGGAGAAACGTAATCAGCATAGCAGAAAAATCAAATGAAAAACAGAAAAGATGCATAGGAAAACAAAGTATTACATTGCTAGTATCAATCAGAATAGAGCTGAAAGGGACGTTAAAAGTCCAACCCCCTCTCAAGCAGGAGACCCTATACCAGTGTTGGAAAACCTTTTTGGCACTGAGTGGCAAAATGGGAACGGATGCTCACGCTCACACCAGAAACTGGAAAAGCAGATGATCTTCCAGTTTCTGGTATGAATGCATGGGCGAAGACCAGCTGTCTGTTGTGCATATGCCGATTCCACTTGGCCTTTCGGGGATCCTCATGCCTCCTTGTCCGCCTCCCTGCCCTGGTCCCTGTCAGGGTGGCGGGAAATCCCCACTGATGATTGCAGCCCCAGACAAGGAGAGAAAGTTAGGTAGGGAATGCCACCTCCCTCCACTGGAAAGCCGGAGCTCCTTCCCAGCCTCAAGCTTGGCTTGGGGGGCCAGCAGGCTTTGCCCCAACTCTGGCCACCATTGTGAACAAGCCAGCACAGCCCCTCCAGCCCGCCACAGAGAACAAGCCAGTGTAATTCCTCCCCTTCCCAGCCACTTCCTTACCCCTCAGCAGCATTTCCATGCATGAGGAGCTGCGCTCTCCTCCGGCCCTCCTGGTGCAACTCGCCTCCCTGATGGCAATCCTCCTCCTTTTCTTCCTGGCTGCTCCAGCATCCCAGCCAGAAGTGGCAGTGTGGGAAGTATCACCGCCCCCCCTCTCAGCAACAGCAGCAGCGGGTGGGGTGGGTGGCCGCCCAGCTAGAAAAACCTGACCCATGTGCCCAAGCTGGTCAGGCACTCTGGACCACGGACGCGTGCCAATGCTGCAGGCTGGAGGGCTGGGGCCACACAAGAAGCCCACTTGGGTGAGGAGGGAGGGAAGCCCCATCCGCATATCCTGGCTGGCAGCTCTTCTCCCCTTGCTCTTCCAGGGTCCGGCGTGCCGGCCAACTAGTCTTTACACGGCTGTTCTTTCAGTTTCTGATACTCCCATGCATGTGAAAACCAGTTGGCCAGTGTGGCAGAACCCAGAAGAGCAAAGGGCGACAGCTCTGCATGCCCAGAGAGATGGCTCTGTGTGCCATTTCCGGCACATGTGCCATAGGTTTGCCATCACAGCCCTATACCATTTCAGACAAGTAGCTGTCCAATCTCTACTTTAAAAACTTCAATTATGAAGCACCCACAACTTCTAAAAGCAAGCTGTTCCACTGGTTAATTGTTCTCACTCTTAGACTATTTTAATATTTATTTATTTATTGAATTTATATTGCTGCCTATTCGCCCATGGCAACTCAAAGTGGTTTAAAGAATATAAAACTACATTTAAAACAATAAAACTAATCAAATAAATTAATATAGTATAATATATACTATATTAGTATATAGTATATATTATATTATTAGTATATAGCAGATCACACGAGCCAATTAATGGGCTCCATCCTGCCCCAGGCAGAACCAGGTCTTCAGCGCCTTACAGAAGAGTATTAGAGTGGGGGCCGTTCTAATCTCTGAGGGAATGATGTTCCAGAGACAGGGAGCCACTAATGAGAAGGTCCTTCTTCTAAATCCCACCTGGTGTATTACCCTTGGGGATGGGACCCACAGCATTCCCTGCCTCCTTGCTCTGATGGGTCGGGTAAATGTGACTGGCAAGAGACGGTCCCTCAGAGAACCTGGTCCCAAGCCACAAAGGGCTTTAAAGGTGACAACCAGCACCTTATATCGCACCCAGAAGCAAATCGGCAGCCAATGCAGCTCCCGCAGGAGAGGTAATACATGTGCACACCGGGGTCTCAACAAAACCATGCGGGCTGCTGTATTTTGCACCAACTGGAGTTTCTGGATGCTCTTCAAGGCAGCCCCATGTAGAGCGTGTTGCAATATATACCAGTATATTAAAAAAAAGCAGAGAAACTAGGTAATAACAAGACTTGGCAATGTCTAAGAACAGGAAAGGTGATAATTCTAGCCGAGGCAAAGGAGTCGACCTTGTAATGGTGGATGAACGGTGTCAATGAAGTCCAGGTGGCCGCCCTGCAAATGTCATTCACGGAAGCCTGGGTGGCCCATGCTGCTGTGGTAAAAGCACTCCTCGTCGAGTGAGGGTGTACGCCTTGCAAATGCACACCTTTAGCCAGCGGCCGATTGTAGATGAAGAGACGTTTCTGCCCATTGACGCAGGGAGGAAGGAGACAAAGAGCGCCTCAGATCTTCGAAAGGGCGCAGTCCCTTCTAATGTCCAAGGTATGCTATTGGGCTTCCAGATGGTACCTCGGGCCCGGGCAGAAATCAGGTAACACCAGTTCCTGGGTGCAATGATAGAAAGAGTTGACCTTGGGCAAAAATGAGGGATCCATCCGCAGGATGACTCTGTTCGAATGGAAGATACCGAGATCTCTTCTAACTGACAGGGCAGCAATCTCGGAAACATGTCTTGCAGAGGTAATTGCCACCAGGAAGGCAACTTTAAGAGTCAGAAGCTGAAGGCTGATGGATCCCAAAGATTCAAAAGGGGGGTACATGAGGGCTTGGAGAACCAGAGAAAGGTCCCATATTGGATATTGGTGGACAACAGGGGGACGGAGGTTGGCTGCTCCTTTGAGAAAACTATGAAACCTTGGGTTCTGGATAAGGGGACGATTGTCATCACCTGGTAGGACAGTGCGCAAAGCCGCCACTTGCCTGCGAAGCATGCTTGGGGCAAGACCCTGGTCCAAACCATCTTGGAGGAATTCAAGGATGTCAGACACTGAAGCTGAGGTCGGGTCAATGTGCGCCTAAGAACACCACAAGCAGAACGACCTCCATGTGGCGTTGTAGGTTCGGTTCATACAGGTGTGTCTGAAAGCCTGAATGGTGGTGATCACCCACCTTGAGATTGTCCTTCCTCAGGAGGATTCTCTCAAGTGCCAGACGGTCAACTGGAGCCACTGAGGCTCTGGGTGCAGAATGACCACCTGGCTGAGAGAGATCCTGTCCCAGGGAATCCTCCAGGGACAGGAGACAGACAGGCCTACCAGGTCTGTGTGCCATGGACGCCGCGGCCAATGGGGGCAACCAGGAGGATATCCGCTCCCTCCGCTTGGACCTTGCGAATCACCCTCGGGATGAGTGGGAGGGGCAGGAAAACATAGAGTAGCCCTGGTGGCCAGGGGCAATGAAGAACATCGAATCCTTCTGCCTCCGGACACGGCAACCGGGAAAAGAAACAAGGAAGCTGAGAGTTGTTCAGGTGCGCAAAGAGGTCTAGAATCAGATGTCTGAATCGGTGTGACAGTTTGCAGAAAAGAGCCGGATGGAGGCACCACTCCGATTGATCTGAGTCCTGCTCAACCAATTTGCTTGGGTATTGGTTGACCCAGAGATGTGTTGTGCTGTGAGAGAGTGTGTCTCTCCGCCCAGGACAACTACTTTCTTGACTCATCCATGAGTGGTTTGGACCGAGTGCAGCCCTCGCAGTTCACATGTGCTTTCATCGTTTCATTGTCTGTTAAGACGAGCACATGGTGGCCTGCTACGGCAGATCAGAAGGGGCAGAGGGCAAGGTGGACTGCCCACAGCTCCAGCCAGTTGATATCATTCTTGAGATCCACCGGAGCCCAACAACCCTGAGCTACTAGAGAGAGAAGGTTAGCACCCTACCACAGCAGACTCGCATCCATTGTAACAGTGATGTGTTGTGGCTCTTGGAAGATGCATCCCTTTTTTATGGTCAAGGTCCATCAATGGAAGGATAGGCGGACTGACACTGGCAGTAGTACCTTGGCCATGGAGTTGTTGCGATGTGTCTTCCGGTATGGTAGGACAAACCATTGCAATGGCTGGGCATGGAGCCGTGCCCATGGAACTATTGCAATGCACGAGATCATCTTCCTGAGCAGCTGAGACAGAAGAAGCAGGGGAACCAATCTGAGGAAAAGAACCTGAGATACTAAGGACTTGATGCTGAGACAACGATCTGGAGATAGGAATACTTGACCTTTGTTGGAATCTATCACCGCTCCCAGATGAAGGATGGGGGTGGTAGGTTGAAGATGACTTTTCTCCAGGTTCAGGGAATACCCGTGTAGTTGCAAGGTTTGGCACACCGTTGTCAGGTCCCACATAGTTTGAGAGTGAGAGGACAAGAGAATAAGTATGTTGTCCAAGTAGCAAAGAACCCTGATGGGAATTTGCCGGAGAGTGGCAGCTACCACCGTTAGATGTTTTGTGAAGGTCCTGGGGGCCGATGAAAGGCCAAATGGCATGGCCCAGTATTGAAAATGCCGACTGGCATATGTGAATCAAAGGAACTTTCGATGGGATGGCCGAATTGGTACATTAAGGTAGGCCTCCTTGAGGTCTACTGAAGTCATCAAATCCGCCTTCTTTATGCAACCCAAGATTGACTTGAGGGATTGTGTTTTGAATTGGTGGTATACAATAAGCTTGTACAGTTCCTTGAGATCCAGGATCCCCCTTCAGCCCCTGGAACTTTTGGGAACCAGGAAAAAGACTGAGTAGAAACCGGCCCCATGGTGTTCTGTGGGAATCAGCTCTATGGTGCAAATTTCCAGAAGGTGCTGAATCTCTGCGTCCATCAAACGTCTTTTGTCCAGGTTGGCTGAGACCGGGCACTGAATGAAATGGTTGGGAGGGCTGGAGAAGAATTCCAAAGTGAGGCCCAGCCTCACAGTTTGGAGGACCCATGCGTCTGTCATAGACAGCTCCCATTGGAAAAGGAAGTGATGGAGACGGCCACCAATGGGATAGGTTGGTTGACAGTCACTTGCCTTGCCTGAAGGGCCAATTGCCCGTCCCTCTAAACAGTTGCTTGGCCAGAGGTTGGTGTCTAGCTCGATCACTAAAGGTAGATCTGTCTGAAGGCCGGTTGAACCCCTGGGAGTAGGGTCTGTAAGGGTGGGACCCGCTGGGTCCAGTCTCAGTCCAAAAGGCCTGCCGCTGTGTGAATGGAGAATACATGCAATACCATCCCTTCTGTAGGAGGAAGGCATAACTTTGCGTTTGTCTTTGTCCTCCACCAATATAGGGTCCAGTGCCTCCCCAAAAAGGTTGGAGCCCTTGTATGGCACCGACGCAAGCCGCCACTTGGATTTCATATCCGCCCTCCAATGTCATAACCAAAGGAGATGACAAGATGTTACAGTGCAGGCCAGGGCGCTAGAAGCAAATTTCGCATTCAGGGATGCGTCAACCGAGTATTCGGTGGCTGCCACCAGTTTATTGATGTCTTGGTACAGCTTTGTGTCTTCTGGAGGAAGTCTCTCCTGAAGTTGATGTAGCCAGATCAGGGACACTTGATTAAAGAAGGAGGCTGAAGTAACTGCCCTGATAGCCCAGGCTGCTGCTTGGTGAGTCTTGTGGAAGGCAAGCTCTGCTTTCCGGTCCTCCATCCACAGGCAGTCCACAATGTCACTGGACAGGATAGTGGAGAAGGTCAAGCTGGCCACTGGCACATCTATTGACAGTAACTGAAGCAAGTCTTGAAGATTTGGAGCGGAGCAATATAATTTTTTATCATGGCCATTAGGTGCCACTAGGGAGCCTGGTTGGCTCCATGGCCATTGAACCATCTCAATGAAAAGTTGTGGACAAGGAATAAATTCTTGCTCTGCCTTGGGAACTGTGAACAGGGTGTCATGCGAATGAGAGGCCCCCTGTTGATCAGGTTGGCCTTCTGATCCAGCCAATTGAGTTGTTACAATGGCCTTATGCAATAAGGACTTAAAGAGAGAGGGCCAAAAGAGACCTGGAAATGCCGATTTGTCAGGCAACATGCCTTCGTCATTGGAAAATTCCATGTCCTTGCGATCATCATTATCTAGCAAGGAGTCCTCACTATGGACAGAATCCTGTTGATAAGAGTCATCGGGATTGAAGACGCCCAATGGCTGGGCGAGTGAATGAGAAACCGATGGCAGGGAAGAAAAGGAAACGCCTTGGTGGTGACCAGATGTCAGAATCTTGGAAATTGTCTCCGAAACTAAGGTCTGAATGTCACAAGACAGTGCCAGGTGCAATCCTTCCCCAGCACGGAGCCCCACAGCCGTGGGGGTAAATGTCGCCTCCGGGCAGATCGTAGTGCCAGTGGTTGAACAGAAGCTTGAAGCCCAGGTCGTGTACACAGGGAAGCCTGATCAGTGTGAGATCCCCCCCTTTTCAATGGATGAACGATAACAGCCCTGGAAGGTGCATCCAGGGAACCTGTAGATAGAGGCCGAGGGTCGACATTGGCATCTGTAGCCGGCGTGGAAAGCGAAGAGGGCCCATGATGATTAGAAATACGGGACTTCTGTTGAGCCAAGGAAAATTGCCTTTCTAAGGCCCAATGTCATCTATCGACATCCTTGGCAGCAGCTGACAGAGCCCTGGGAAGATGGATGCTTGGCGACACCAGAAGCATGCCTGGTGCCCTTTTTGGTCCCTGTGCGTGCAGACTTGGTGTGCTTTTGAACCTTATATGCTTGCTTGAGGTCTGAAGAAAATTCAGAGCCCGCCATAGTGCAGGCTGAGTGTGCTCAGATGCCTTCTAAAGTTGAGCTGTTTGCCTTCTCCCCTCTGTGTTATTTTTAAGTGGGGGCGGGGGGTGTGAGTCAGCAAATAGGACAAGCCCCCAATGTAGCCCCCAACTTGCCCCAGCACAAGACTTGGAAGAGAACTCTGGTGCTAACAGCAAAGCGTCCCTAGAGCACTCAGAGGAGCCAAAGTACAAGTGACAGGCAGCAATGTAAAGGCTCTGTCAGACGTCAGTCACCTGGATGGCGCAGGAGTAGAAACTTACCCCAGGCGCAGCTTCGCTAGTTGCCCCCAATGACAGCACAGGAACCCGGCGGCTCCCCCATGTCTCTGCAGCTCGAAATGTGGCAATTATCCCGGCACGAGAGTGAAAGTGTTCCTCAGCACCTCTGCGGCAGACCATTAGCAATCAAAATGGCGCTAGGGCAGGAAACAGCCCTCCAGCACCTCCATGGTCCCAATGAGCCAAAAAGCGCGCAAACACTCAACAGTGTCCCTAGCACAGCAAAGCAAGTCAATTTAACAGAGTGTGCCATGACACCCCGGGCAGTGACTTCAAAGCCATTTGATAGTCTGTGGAGCTGAAGGGGGGTGGCGGCGGTTGTGCCGGCAAGCTGGGGAACCAGTGTGCACACCGGCGGCAATTTTGAGCAAACTGAGATGACCAAGCAGGGACAGATCTCTGTGGCGTTGCCACAAGGATCCTGGGCGGTGGTAGCCAGCCTGGAGCCCCAGGAACGACTTACCCACCAGCAGCAGTGGAGATGGGGAAGATTGCACGCTCCAGCCTCCTCAATCCACAAGATGGTGCCGCTCCAGCGACAGATGAAATGAGAACAAATTGGAAGTTGAAGAATCCAAAACGTGGGCAATTCATTAGAAGTATTGCAGAGGAAACCAAAAGACAGTCTCTGTAGCCTGACTGAGTGAATAAAACTGAGCCTCAGCCAGGCAGGGGAGGTGGAGTCAAAAAGATTTAAAGATATATTCACTCAGTCTCTGGCTAACAGACTAAGAATAACCCACATTTTTGTATTCTCCAAGCAGCGCGCTGGACAAAATGAAGAAGCTAAAGTGCTCTGGAACTTTAAACTTCAAACAGGCAGGCATTAATTGTTATATGCCACATAATATATCAGAGTTAACAACTGTTGATAAGAAAGACAAAAAAGTCTGGATTGTGGACATAGCAGTACCTGGAGACATCAGAATAGAAGATAAGGAATTGGAGAAGAAAGCAAAATACAAAGACCTGCAAATAGAAATAGAATGACTATGACAAAAGAAAGCCAAGGTAGTGCCAATAGTAATGGACACCTTGGGGGCAAACCCAAAACAACTGGAATACCATTTGAACACCATTAGCATTGATAAATGCACCATCAGTCAATTGAATAACGCAGCTTTATTTGTAACAGCTTACATCCTGCCTTGATATCTCTAACACTACCAAACATCCACATCTGCCTATACCAGGTCTTTGAAAAGGACTAGGTTAGCAGACAAAAGTGCCAAATCCAGTCTGAACATCTGGCTGACTAAGCAGCAAACCATAATAATAATAAACCCAGACATTGTGCTTTATTCAACAAATTATAATCTATTATTACTTAGTCACCAATAAGAGAGAAAATCTTTGAAAAACCTGCCTGCACTATAATTTTTTCAGTGTCAGCAAAATAAATTTGTTCGAGAGGAAAATGAATTGAAGTCAGTTGGGACAGTTAAGGCATTTTGTTCTAATTTCCAGACAAATATTTGGATTACTTTGCAACACTGAAAAAATGCCACTTAAGAGTTGACTATGATTGGAGTAGCATATAAATCCAGCAAACAAAAAGCAAACTGTTCCAAATATGGCAATTTCCCTCTCTTAGCCACTATCCTGTCCTCCTGAGAATATTTTAAGTAGATTCTTTTAGCATCTTTATCCTGTTCAAAGTTACTTGCATTTGAAGTCTATAAGGCTACCATGTACTAAACCTTTTTTATAATTGATAGCTCTTTTGCTCTTTGGGGAATGAGTTGCTTTTTTCCATTTGCCCTACAGTTGACTTCACTATGGTCCTTTTTAATAGAAACAGCAGCTAAAGCTGCTTTGAAATTTTATTCATCAAAGGGGATGGGAGTGAGGGCTGAGATGGCTCATGAAATTCCTTTAAACATGCTTTAATCTAGCTGGAATGCCAGAAATTGCTTCCAGATGTGCTCCATGCAAAAGTCAATCATAACTATTTATACTGACACTCTGCAGTTCAAACAATCTCAATTGAAAAACCATGTCTCCGCTACAATAAAGTCATAAATGTCAGTTTTGTTGAATCTGGAAAGGTGTTGAAGAGTTCATGCTCATAAGCTTTCCTGGCTGCTTGTTACCTCTAGAATAATTAAAGGAAACGAAACAGCCAAGATGTTTTCATACCCAAAGGCAGTACTTGTTGAGCTATTGTTAAAGAGTCCCTGATAATCTCAAGCCCCAAGTTCCCATCAATTACAAGATGAAATTCACTTAATAAACTACAAAAATGTATCAGGCACAAAACCAAAAACAGCTAAAGTGGTTGTTGGCAAAGTTTCCATGTCTCCTGCACTAAATACACACATAGTACACCTGGGATTAAAATTAACTTCAGTATACTAAAGCAACAGATGCTCACCATATTATTTCCTGCATTCAAAAAGCTTTATGATTGGAAGAGGAGAGTTAGGAAACACGCTTCACTTCTCCTGTCCCACAATGGTTTTCTGGAAACCCAAGATGTTTATGTAGGTCAGAAAAACATAGAATTTTAATACTTAGAAAAATCATTAAATATTAAACTCCATTCCGAATATCATAAGCTTCAAATATATTAAAAATTGCTTTCAGGTACCAAGCTAGGAATCTTAGCTTAATTAAACAGGAGAAAGTCAGCACCAATCATAGCATAAAAACCTTCATCTCTATAATATTCCATTCCTTCTGTGGACAAGAAAATAAACAAGGGGGGAGGGGGCTTTCTGTTAATTCAGATGAGTTCCCCAGGTTAAATGTAGCCAAATAAGTAAAATTAGGAAATTGGATGTATGCCAAAGCTCATTTATGAATCTTATTATATGCACTTAAAAGGAACTGTGGATTCAGGCACTATAATAAAAAGCTATCCATTTTTGAATATTCTTTGACATAAGGGAAGGAATAAATTGCAATGTATTTCATTTGTTATTAAAATAGTATTCTTTGCTTAACATAGTATCACCAACCCACTGCTATCCTGGAAAATAATCAAATTGTTTTGAAAATCTCACTTTGCTTTTGAGTTTCCTAGTTCCAAAAACAAAGGATTGTATGCCACTATTTTAAGTAAAAGAATTGTTTCCAAGAGCTACATAAACTAATAATTGAATGGGAGAGTAATCTTCATAGAATTCTTTAAATGAACTGCAATCAAATGGATCTGTCCATCTATGTTATCTTCAGATATGGAAGCCACAATTTTTAATTGTTACATAATATCAAGTGTTGAATCCTTTCAGGGCAGAGTTTAGGTTAGCTGAGATTGTCAAATTAGCGGGGAGGAATATTATAAAAAATACCAAAAAGTTTGTCTCTAGTAGAAATAATATCGCTGTGATATTCTTAGAAGGTCTAGGTTACTCATTCAGACAGGGCTACAACTGTCGAGCAAGGAGACACTGGTAGAAAACCAGTGCTACTTTCATGTAGCAGTTTTAATTTAAAACAGACTTTAAGATTTTTCTCATTTGTTTTGTTTGGTCATTTCTCCAAATTCCAGTTCAACTGAATCAGGCATGACATAACCACAAAAATATGTAAAAGAATATTATTCCTCCTCCATGAGACAAGAAAAATATAAATTGAGCGCATGCAAAAATAATCACTATCTGATGATAGCCAGTTAAAATATTAATAGGATGGTAAGGTTAAGTTCATAAACAAATATATATTTCCTTTGAACCACATCCAGTTTTTGGTTTTGTGCCAAAATAAAGAAATTTGCAATGAAAACAGAAATTTATATCTTAACAATTAAGATACAGAGCAGAGCAATAGGAGAGAAGAAAAACACTTTTCTATTACCATTGTTAAATGACCAGCAACATTGGTAAAATGTCCTGGCAATTTTCTGAGTTATAGAGAAGTGTAAAAATACTTGAATTTAAATAAAAATAATTTAAGCTAACCATAATACTATCTCTAAATCTGGCAGTGGTGACATTGCCTCTAATAATTGGAATCTCAAATATTCAATCCAGAAAGAACACACAGTACATTTATTAAAACTATGCATTCTTCAAGAATTATTTTAGAAAAGATATTTTGGATTTTGAAAACATTACTTCTTTAATGTAGTTTTATCTTTTTTAGCTTAATGCTTAATTTATCACCAGGCTTTAAAATGATACTGTGTTTATGCTCTTGGGTATTCTAACGAATGTCTTCCGAGATTAAGACATTTTTATTTCAATTGTTCTTTTGCATTTCTTTCAAGTTAAGCGATGTGTCTTAAGAACTTCTGCATTAATTCTGCCATTGTAAATTTATTTCTGGCTTGTGAAGAAAAAGAATTTATTTCTAATTTTTTAACTCACTGAAAGATTTCTTATTCTTTTGCTTCTTCCAGGTCAAATCCATTTTTTTTTCCAGATTTACACAAACATTGAAATGTGTTTTAACCAAATTCTGTAAACAAAAGAAAAGAAGGGTTTAAATGAGAATACTATTCTCATGGGACAGCTCTATATTCAAGCAATTTCACTTCATACCCAGCTCAATATTTAAACAAGGCAGGATTATACTTTTTTTGTGGTTAAAACTGGCCTACTTTAACATCAATCATAAATTCAGATGCCTTTTACTCTGCCAGGAAAAATATCAATATTTTAAGACAGTTTCAGAATTAGAGGTCATGGTCGAACAACTGCATACAGATCTAAGACGGATGCTGTTTTACTGACAAAACCACAGAAGGAAATTCTAGGATCAAACAAAGGCCAGTTGTGATCTTTGTTTTACATTTTTCAGAATGTGCACTGGACAAAGAGCGGTTTTCACTGAAATGAATCAGCCTTAGGAGCAACAATTCTTTTATCATAACTGAAGTTTAAACCTATGCCAAGAGGTGACAAGATACAGAAATCAACATTTATTTAAACTCATCTTGGATCCAGCTAAAATTTAGGTGACTATATACTGTCATATATTGGGCAGTTTCAACTCCTCTGGCTCTTTGTTAAGATGACAATATATTTAAGGTCACTATTTACTTTCCTGAACAAATATCTGTCCTCTCTATTCCTTTGCTTTTCTTTATGCTTCCTCCCTTTATGCTTTGCCTCTTTTACTGAAACTAGAATACTGATTAGGTCCAAACTGAAATTGTAGCTTCATGTCATCATATTAACTCTGATTGTATAACATCAATCCTCTGAATCCTATTCCACATAGAATTAAATAACAACTTCTCAATTATAGCTTCTAAACAGCCCAGAATGAAATGTTTAGCTGCACACAAAAGGAAGGTAAATGGAAAAAGTGAACATGCAGACTTCCTCTCTAGAGCAGTAGAGGTTGTACTGCATTGCCTTTTTTTTAATAATACACTTGTTCAAAAATCATATAAATATTTAAAAAATCATATAAAAGTCACATATTTTTTTCATAATAAAAGTACAAGTCAATCTGCAATGCTTCTACAATTTTGGTTATTAATTAACAGAATTAAAAACTGGACATTCTGAGATTGTTTTTTACCTAACATCAACAACAGGTTCAGCCAAGTTTTAAAAGTACAAGTCCATTGATGAATGATTTGCTTCTCAGTCTTTTTCCAATAACCATATGCTTCTACAACAAACTATAATATCATACTTAAATTGGTCAAAAGATTTTTTCACTCTGTTTTTCATATGTTCAACTGATGCACATTATTCAGTTTTAAAGAGAAACATCTGATGAATTATGTGGATGAAGCAAAACCACAGCTATTAGATACATTACATCATCTGTAAAAATGTTCTGAGTAAAACTAACGCTCCAGGGGAAACCTGACCTTTAAGAGACTTTCCTACATTACATCTAAATTAACGTCAGTGACAGCCACTTCCATCTAAACTAGCATGAGTCTTTATTCTATCTAAGAATCTATTCTTCCCCTTCACTTATGAGTGCAAACATACATACATGTAAATGAATGTGTGTCGTGCTTGGCTTATAGGGTTAAGCAACAACAGTGTGAACTGAAACACAAGGGAGATCTATTCTGTGGTCTGTCTATGACTATATAGCTTAAAGAATGGACAACTGAAGAATGGGTGGATGATATTTATGACAGAATCATTAAACCAGTGGGTGAAAAATACATTTTCTAAACATTTTATTTTAGCCATTTTCTACATAAAAATATTTTCAAAACATATTAATTTCAAATATTTCTATTCCATCCATAACTGTGTACAATACTTTAAAACAGAAGTAAAAACAAAACAAGACATGAATAACTTAGCAAACAACATTTAAGGATGGAAAAGAAGCAATCAACATTCCAGAATATGAAACTTGCCAAGTGTCAGAATGATAGTCATCAAATGAAAATACTTTCATAGACATAACATTACAATATACAAGTCAAAAAATTGTCTTCCATATTTAGGTTGAATTTGTGAAAGTTATGCCCAACCTTATACAATATATGCCTGTGTGTTTATTTACAGTAATAAGTTTTTCTAAGGATTAGTAGGATTATATGAAAAATCATATTTACTTTTTCTGCTATCAAAAAATATGGCCGTGTTACAAAATTATATATGGCCAAAGTTTAACTTTTCTAATACAGTTTCCCTTCCTTGAATTACAAGTTAAAAACTATTGAATTTGAAGGAAATATCAAAACAATATGCAACAGGAAAAAATGGGACATGGGACATGTTATTTAAAAGAAAAAGAAAAAAACCAAACTTGATTTTATTTAAACTACCCATATAAACTATCTGGATCTAGATATTATATTAGAATATCATCTTCTTTAATCACCTTCAGTAGTATCAAGACAGATATAAATAGAAGATGATAAAATTGAATACGATGGCTTGCAATAATTTTAATAACAAATAAAACATTAGTTATTATTAGTACAAATAGAACTAACAAAATGCAAAACACCTGCACTGGGCAATTAATCATGACTCAATTTACCCAAATAATCTTCTGAAATAAAATCATCTTAATTTCCTGTAAAAAATCTAGTGATCATAGAGCAAGATGAAGTACTACCGTATTTCCCTCAAAATAAGACCCTGTCTTATTTTCTTCTGGGCCCCAAAATAAGCACCAGGTCTTATTTTCGGAAGATGTCTTACCTGCTTACCCTTTGGATTACCGCACCCAGACCTCCCCAGCCCTAACACCTATCACACTATTGCTCAACTTCTTCTGTAGTCACTTGTGACCAAACGCCACATGGCATATTGCCCCAGTGCTGCTGCTAGCGACAGGACGCCACATGGCTCCTTATCTCTGGACTGCCAAGCAGCCAGGCTTTCCATGCCCCGACACCTGTTGTGTCATTGCTCAACTTCTTCTGCAGCCACTTGCAGGAGACCACATGGCATATTGCACCAGTGCCACTGTTCACACCAGAAGGCCGTGTGGCACATCATGCTGGTGCCACTGCTTTCAGCAGAAGGCCACATGGCAAGTCGTGCCACTTGTGGAAGGAGGCTGCATGGAGTGTTGTGTCACTGAGCATGAGAGCAGCAGTACCAGCATGCTGTGCCATGTGGCCTCCTGTAGCAAGTGACTGCACTGGTGTAACACGCCACGTGGCATCGTACCACAAGTGGCAGCACTGGCACAATGTGCCACATGGTATCTAGCCTCAAACAACACACTGGCACAATACGCCACATGGTGTCTGACCATGAGCAGCCGCAGGAGTTGGGCAGCAGCGCAACAGGTATTGGGGCATGGAGGGCCTGGCTGTGGTAGTACTAAAGTAAGTGGGTATGGGGCACGTGGGGCAGCTCTATCCCCCACCCCACCCTAGTTTGATTTTTATGCATGTGCTTCATCCTACCTCGTACCAGACAGTGGGATGGAGTGGGCAGGGTCATAACTAGGGCTTATTTTTCATGTAGGGCTTATATTAGGCTCACATAAAAATCAAGCAAGGTCTTATTTTAGGGATAGGTCTTGTTTTCAGGGAAACACAATATCACAAAAGTTACTATGTATGTGCCCAAAAAAATTACATTGATGATGTGACATTATATAAGGGATCCATTACTAGATTTCCATGATAGTTTATGGAATAGAGCTCCTGTTTTTGAGTCAAAATTTCAATCATCTGAACAGCTAGGACTGGATGATACTTATCCCTCTGGATCTTGAATAAGTTATCTCTTATGTGCTAAATTCTTGCACTATCTTAGAAATATATCTTCTGTTTTGGGTCCCTGGTATAACTTTTGACCTGTCTTGCAACTAATTGTGAGTTCAAACTTAGATTGAAGTATAATTATTGCTTACTGAATTAAGGTATTTGTACAACACTGTAAAGCAAAAGCAAATAAAATCAGAAAGGTAGTTTGCTCTAGTGGTTAAGGCACCAGAACACAAATTTAGAAACAGTGAATTCTAGTCCTGCCTTAGCCATGAAAGCCAGCTGGGTGACCTTGGGCCGGTCATTCTCTCATCCCAACTCACATCATAGGGTTAGTGTTGGGAAAATAGTGGTCTGTTGTTTTGAGTTGTTTATGATGATGATGATAGGATATAAACCATCATCATCATCATTTTAGCCATTGTCTATCCACTGCAGAATGAAGGCCTTCCAACCAATCCTAAGTTTTCTTTTGCCAATTGGGCCCGCAATATTTGCTGATGTCGTCAATCCATCTTGTTTTAGGTCTCTTTCATGGATGCTTTTTATCCCATTTTAAGTGGGATCCATTCTATGACAGCCTTGGTCCACCTGCTATGTCAGTGAAACATGGACACTTAACCTCACAATCAATACAAAATCTACAGGTGGTGCAAAGAACCACAGAAAGATACACGGCATTACAAGACAAGATAGAAAGACCTACACATGGATTAGAAAACAAACAAAAGTATACCATATCAATAAAGAGAAAAAGAATTGAAATGGAAATGGGCTAGTCACATAGCAAGAATTGATGGCATGATATAAATAAAATGAAATAAATAAATAAAATGAAAACATAAATTAGTATGGTGTGTAAACATAAACCCACGGTATTCTGATGTCCTGGCCTTCTACTGACAAAATTAAAAATAAATTAAAATCTTTGAATAGCTCTTCCCCAGTTCCCTTCATCCATACATTTCAATAGCTGACAGTATGAAACATTTCAGGCTATGCTCCCTATGCTCCCTATAATTGATATAGATTCCACAAGAGGAAAATGTAAGAGCTATTATAAAGATATAAACTTACATTATTAATGCACAGAAATAGGAAATCCCTGTAACCTTGTATATTATCCCCATAATCTCTGAACTATTCTTGAAGTTTAATTTTTCATATTCCCTCCCTTTCCTATATATCTCAATCTGAGAGCGTGATAGGGACACACTGCACAAATGATATAATATGTATCACAGCAATTTCCTGCACTAGAGTATAGCTTCTCATATTGTACAGATCACTCTGATTAACCGGGACTCCCCTGGTGACTCATACTGACTTGGTAAGGTCACAGAGCTTATGCTGCAATTTCCCTTTGCTTTTTATAAGTATTTATCAGTACAATTTTGGACAGGATACTGTTCCATTTCCAAGTTGATCTCTCAGCCAGCATAACAACATAGCGGCATCTGGTGGGATTATCTAGAAATAGTACAGCTAAAAATGGAACAAAATTTTATTTGTTTGAATTGGGAGAAGAGTGGGCCATTATTTTTAACTGTGATAAAAAGTAAATAGATAAGTTGATCCAAAAGACACACTTATCAGAAAATCTAATCTATAAATTTTTAGATCTAAAATCTAAAAAATAAGACATTGAAATTCCAAGAAGAATGAACACTGTTTATTCTTCTAGTTTTCTTCTACAGCTGCACAATTTTTCCTACATATCATTATTTAAATATTTGTGTGTCATCCCCGCCCATTTTGCAACTAGAGACATTTACCAACATCTAAAATTCAATCTAAAAAGTAGATATACTGCAATCAAGCAATGCAGAAAAGAACAAAAGAATTCGTTCTTTCAACAAGGGGAAGACTAGATTCAAGTACAATGCAAGAGATCATATTTCAGAAGAAGCAGAGATAGCTACTGATATTAACCATGTTTTGTGGTAAACTTGTATAAATGCCTTTGATGTGGACCACCTTGTGCAACTGTTTATTGAACTATGAAGATTCTTACAAAAAGAATAAATATACCCCCAAGCGCATGTATGTATCTTCTGTCACTACTGAAATGGCTCAAAACCAAAGAGAACATTTCAATAATTCAATTTAATCCTATTTGCTTCTTTATTATTAGATCTTTTCTAGAAGCATTTTCTTTAAAATTATTATTTATATATTATACATTGCCCTTGTAGTTTTTGTTTTGTTAATTTCCAATCATGGTATTATTGGATATTGGTTTTAATTTATGGTTTTATGTTTTTCACATAGATTTAATGAAAACAATAGTATAAATGCAACCAAAAAGAATTCTTCAAGGACTGTCTTATAAACCAGACTTTACTGATTGTCAATTATTTCAGAAAAGACAATTCATTCATTTTTGCATTGAATTATTTTTCATTAGAGAACTATTCTTAAAGACAAAATAAAACTCCATTGCTCTATTTTATTGCTTCTAACAGGACAATGAGGTTAGGTAGCTGTGAATAATTAAAACTAGACAGACCTGGCAGTTAATGCAAATACCACAATAAGGAAAGGCTAAGACAAGAAGCTGAGCTTTAACATGATTTCAAGCTTATTCTAGATCATTGTGATGTATCATTTTAGCACAGATTTCCTGTATTTCAAGAAATCCTGCTCCTAAATGTTTCTCACAACCTTTCACTATTTCATCGCATGTTTACCTCTTCTTCTGGTTTCTACCCTTTAGCTATATTTAGCTAGTCCAGAGAGTAGCAAGTACCTGGGTCTGAAAACAGAAAACTAAAAATTAATTTTAAAGTTGCTTAATGAAATACTTTAAATCTCATCAGTTGCCAAAATTCTCTGCACCAGGGGTGGAATAAGACCTCATTGCCCCACGGAGCATGACTGCAAATAAATGGGGTCTCTGCTGTGCCTCTGTTTTCTTCAGCTCAGATACAGCCAGGACACCCAAGCTGCTGGCAGCCAGGACATCCAAGCTGCTGAGCAGCCATGATACCCCCTCCCAGCCAGCCAGCCTCTCTTGACTTACTCCCTGCCTGGCCAGCCAGTCAGCACAAAGCCTCACTATTCATCTCCTCCTCCTCCTCGCTCAAGTGGGTAACTGGTTCGCCAAACTCAACAATATCGGTTCTGCCGAACCAGTGCAAACCAGCTGAATCACACCACTGACTTATTTTCATCTGGGTCATCTTAATTCAAAACTGAGTACAATTCCTTCTACTTTGTTTTCTGGGGGTTTTTTTATTAGAACTATCTCCTTCATTAAGTCTTTAAGTAACAATTGAATGACCACTTTCATTACAAAGTTTTTAAGAGGCGTTCAACACCCTGTCTCAGTTTTTTATTTGCCTGAATACCATTCAAATTGGTTCCAGGGCATTTTATTTCTTGCTTGTTTCCGGCTTTCTGCCATTAAAGCTATAAAACAATAATAGATCACCTAATTTATACAGTGGGGTTTACTCCTTTTTCACCTATTAGTTCAAGAAGCATATTTTGGTACCCTTGACTTCTGCTAAATTTAATTCATAGTACAAACAATTATTTCTGCAAGTTACCTATCATCAATTTCTGTGTATGCTATACAAATTGAATACATCATAGTTTTTCTAAATCTGGGGCTGTTCAGGTAAACTGATCTATGTAAACTATATTCACAAATAGTAATTCTACAAAGTAAATGAATGTATTATTGATAAATCACAAAGTTTAAACTTTAGTATAAATATAATTCATAGCAATAAACAATAAGCATTAATTTTCTATTCAATAAATATACTGTATGAATATATAATAGTTGCATTTTTTCTGTTGGTTTCCTCTATTGATACCAAATATAGGCACTTTCATATTAATCCACAAAGCCAATACACAGACATAATATGTGTCTAAATTATAAAAATCTCATATGTAAACACCCCAATCAGAAAAGGAACTTCTTATATTGCATAAAGGCATATGCTAACTGTTTAGTATTGGCTGAGTATGACAACAAGCTTTTTAAATGTTCAAAAGAGAAACAAATTTGATGAAATGCAAACAAATTTGATGAAAAACAGATAAATAAAAATTATTTTTAATAATAAATTTATTAGATATCTAACATCAGAGTTAGCTGCTTCTTTGCTCATTTTTTCACAATGAGGTATTGCAGATTTTCTAATCTGCAATACCTCATTTCTATAAAGTACAAGACTTAGTAAATTCCAATAATTAGTGAATAAATTGTTTACTTAATGTTTTTAAAGTATTTCAGAATATAAATCTCTTCAAAGCAACTGGTGAAATAGAGGAACATGACAGCATATTGCACATTAGAACCTAATCTATTGGGTTACCCAAAAATTTATTCATCCAGTATCCTATGTCACATTTGACATATTTATAAATATGAATAAAAGGGCAACAGTCTGTCTCTACTGTTGGTCTCAAGCAGCTGATTATTTATGGCATCTGTACTGTAGTGATTCTGAGGCATGTAGCAGCCAAGAGAAGTATAAAACAATAGTCCAATATTCATTAATTTATCCAGTCTCTAATTAAAACTATCTACATTAAGAGATCTCCAATTGAGTATAATAAAAAATAGTTAAGTTAGTGGTGATAAAATATTATGCCACAAATAAAAATTCATTAATACTGAACTCATGTAAAATACAATTTAAGGATGAAGAGAAGAGGCCAACTATGCTTTTCAGGAAGTTCTTCAGGGAATGAGCTCCACAGTGCAATCCAACAGTGCCAGTACATGTAGTTCTTGATTTATGGCTTAGGACCAGAATTTCTATCAATAAGCAATGTGGTTGTAAAGCACCACCACATTGCTTAGCAACAATTCCTATAATCCCAATTGCTATCATTAACTAAATCCCATGGTCATTAGGCAATACAACTTCCTACCAGATTCCCACAATCAATATCAGTGGAGAAACTAGCAAGCAGTTGCAAGTATCAGGCCTTCAGGCAATAGCAATGGCAGTTAGGCTTATATACCACTGTAAAACACTGTGGCTTTACAGTCCTCTCTAAGCAGTTCACAGAGTCAGCATCTTGCCCCCAACAATCTGGGTCCTCATTTTATCGACCTCAGAAGGATGGAAGGCTGAGTCAACTTTGAGCCAGTCAGAATCGAACTTCTGGCATTTGGCAGAATATGTCTGCAATACTGCATTCTAACAACTATGTCACCATGGCTTTCTAAGATAAGTGGTTGATGCTGGATAGAAAAGATAGTGAATGAGTGTGGGGAAGGGACAAGGAAGCTGCATGAGATGTATCATATAGGGTGGTGTGCGCCATACAAGTTGGGGAGAGGGTATAATAAGTGTGGCACAGCATAGGAGAATACAAGGGACATGCAACAATCATCAATAAGGGTGTGTAGAGATGCACAAGAGGCCAATGCTGCAATGCAGAGGGGCTGGGAGTGACTAGAGTTTATTTGCCAGAAGCTGTAACTTTCCCTACGGTCTTCCCAATGACTTTCTGGAGAAGATATTAGGGAAGGTTGTAAATGGCAATTACATGATCATAGGATGCTTGGTAACAAGTCGTAAGTGCAAATTGATTGTCAAGCATCCTGATTATGTTTATATGATAGTAGGAATACTGTGTCGACTGGAACTCTGAAGACCAATGCTAATCACCATTTATTCAATGTCATCATAACTTGAAATGGTTATTGATTGAATGGTCATAAGTCAATCTTGTATATATAGACACATATATACGTGCATTAATTGCATTCACAGATGTGAACTAGACTAAAATCAGTCTATACAATTCTTTTCATTCAAAAATTGCTGAAGCAATTAACACACTTAAACACGTCACTCTAGGTCAGTGAACTGGATAGAGGTTTGAAATGATCAAGCATTCTGGCATTAGGATTTCTTCATAAACGCTCCTTTTTGCCTAAAAACTTACAATATTTGTATTGTAACAAATATTTCTTCATACTCTGCTTTTATAGGATTGTCCCAAAACAATCCCAGATTGAGGAGCAATTTAGCAGCAAATTTAGAACACTAAAAACTGACATATTTCTAAACTTACTAATGAATAGTTATATTATGGAAAGAGAAAGACAGAAAGGTAAATAAACATGCAAATTATACATCAATACTTTAAAACGTGGGTATTATAAAATCATAGTTTCAAATATGCCACATAAATTATATGGCAAGAATACTGGCTAATAATATTTGAAGGTAACCTAATTTTATGACTGAAACCCTCTAATTCACCAGAAACTGCCCATTTCACCAGTAACAACCAAAGTAAATCTTGACTATACATATGTCCATTTTGAAAATAAATAAAATAAAATAAAAAAATTCCCTATATTATTTACTAGCATTTCAGTCATTAACAGAGAGGGGGTGGGGAATCTTTTACTGATTCATTAGAGAAAATTCTGCTGGAGGGAAACTAATTTAAATTGATTTATGTGATGGAAACTGAAAGACAACCTTCTCAAATTGGACAATGTGGCAGATGGTAATGGATTTATGCATATTTATGTAGCATGTATTTACTTGTCGACCCAGTTATCTATCTTCCTCCCAATCCACCCCTCCCATTTACAATAAACATGATGTTTTGACAAGCTGGTTTCCTTTTTCTAGCCTTTCATATTGCCGAACACAGAGAAAAGCATGGTTTACAAAGCTGTTTTAATAATTCTACACTTTAATTATAAAGAATTTTAGCTACTATGCTACCTTTATCTTGCTACAACATGTGCATTACTACTTGCATTTGGTAGTCCAGTTAAGTCATTGCTTTTTAAATAACCTTTTAAAATGTAGTCAACAACTATTTACAGCAAAGGTACATAGACCTTTTGGCTTAAGATCTATGTTTCATCTTTGACTAGTACACTGGAGGTCACATAACAGTAAGGGAATCTGGAGGCCAACCCTGAACAACAACAATAATGACAACAAACTAATTAGTATTTAAATACTTAATTTAATATAAGTAACACATTTTTTATCATGTATTTGGTCATTTCACTTATGTCACATTAAATTTAAAATCTGATGACACCTTTAAAAAGTTCTATGTATCTGGTGGTGAAAAGTAAGTCCAATGTATAAAGAACAATATTGCATAGAAATTTGGAATGTAAGATCTATGACTCAAGGCAAGCTTGATGTGGTCAGACATTAGTTGGCAAGAATAAATATTGACATTTTAGAAATCAGTGAACTAAAGTGCATGGGAAGGGGTGTTGGTCCTACCTGATACGCACCTTCTCGTTGGGTGGAGACAGAAGCCAGGAATCAGTGTTTTCACCTGTTCAGCTTGACACACTGAGACTGTTGCAAAATTAAACTCCTCCCTTGTTGCTAGGGATCTCCAGCTTTTTATGAAGACGAACAACAGCCTTGACGTCTCGGGAGAAAGAGAGGTTAAGAGACGAGACCAGACAGTCCAAGAGTGGGGCTGGCTGCTGTCTCCACCCAACGAGAAGGTGCGTATCAGATAGGACCAACACCCCTTCTCCACTGTGGGTGGAGACAGCAGCCAGGAATGGGACATACCAAAGCTTTGTGTCCTAACTATGGGCGGGTCCCAGTCTGGTCCTAAGTCTCTGCATGAGTCCCCATAGAATGAACCCACTGCAGAACCCTGTGGCCAAATGCCGCCTCCGCCGAGGCAAACTGGTCCAGCTTATAGTGCCTCACAAAGAACGAAGAAGATGTCCAAGTCGCCACCCTGCAGATCTCGTTCAAGGATGCCTGCATGGCCCAGGCTGCCGAAGTAGCCGCATTGCATGTGGAATGCGCAGTCAGACGTGATGGTCATGACAAGGAACGCAGTTCGTACATCTTGGCGATCGTCTGCCGAATCCATCTACCAATTGTGGATGAAGAGACTTTGGAACCTAAAGACACTGGAATAAAAGAAACAAACAAGGACTCCGTCCTGCAGATGATAGCAGTCCTCTTGAGATAAATACGAAGAGCCCTCCGCACATCTAACATACGCCAGCGCCGTTCTAAAGGGTGAGTGGGATGCGGGCAAAAATTTGGGAGGACCAGGTCCTGCATGCGGTGGAATGTCATATTGATCTTTGGAATGAAGGAGGGGTCCAGACGAAGAACCACGCAGTCAGAATGAAAAATGCAAACATGCAGAAAGAGAGGCAATCTCTGAAGTCCGCCTGCCGGAGGTAATTGCCACCAAAAAGGCGACCTTGCATGACAGCAGACGGAGGCTGGCCGTTCTTAAGGGATCGTATGGGGCTCCTGTAAGGGAGTTCAAAACTATGGTCAGATCCCAGGTGGGATATCTGTGAACCATGGGGGACATAAGTTAGTGGCTCCCTGCAGGAACCTATATATGAGTGGGTGTTGAGACAAGGAGGTAAGGGACATGGACAATTGAGGCCCGAAGGGCAGAAACCCCCATATGGTCACACCAATTACAAAACGCCCACCAAGTGGCCGAATAAATGCCGTCTGTCGACAGTCTTCGAGATGCTTGGATGGTCCGGATGACCCTGGAGGGAATGTTGGCCCCACTCAAAGTGCACCGCTCAAGTGCCATGTGGTCAGTTGGAGCCACTGAAGGTCCGGGTGGAACAACGCCCCCTGGCTGAGCAAGTCCACAGGTTGAGGGATCCTCCAGGGAGGGCCCACTGACAATGATTTGAGGTCAACAAACCAAGACCGTCGTGGCTAGTGGGGTGTTATAAGAATGACCTCCACCTGCTCCTCTAGTATTTTCTGTACCACTCATGGAATGAGTGGCAATGGGGGAAAGGCGTAAAGAAGCCCTTTTGGCCAATGACTGCGAAGAGAGTCCACTCCCTCCACCTGAGGAGTTGGAAAGCAGGTATAAAAGAGAGGGAGCTGAGCATTCTCCAGTGTAGCGAAGAGATCCACCTCTGGAGGACCAAAAAGACTCAAGAGGGTCTGGAAGATCGACAGATGAAGTCGCCACTCTGTGTGGTCGATAGTCTGGCGTCTGAGCCAGTCCGCTTGTACGTTGGCTGTCCCCAAGATATGTTCCACCATCAGAGAACGCAGGTGGCGCTCCACCCATAGACCCAGTCTCGAAGACTCTGACATCAGGCCCCTGGATCTGGTGCCCCCCTGGCGGTTTATGTGGGCCTTCGTTTGCCACATTATCGGTGAGTACCAACACATGTTGGTCCATCACCAGTTGGCTGAAGTGTCTGAGGGTCAAATAGACTGAACGCAGTTCTAGCCAATTGATGTTCCTACGTTGATTGTGGGCTGACCACAATCCCTGAGTGACTTGCATCTGAAGATGGTCCCCCCCAACCAGAAAGGCTGGCGTCCATCGTTAAAACGAGATGGCAGGGCTCGTGGAAGAGCCCCCCTTTGGAAATGGCTGGAGACTTCCACCAGATTAGGGACCATCTGACGCTGGGGGGAACCTGGACCCTGGCTTGAGAATTGCCTTTGCCCGCCTTCTGAAAGGGCAAGAGAAACCACTGAAGGTCCCTCGCATGAAGGCGACCCCATGGGGTAATGTGGATGGCCGAAACCATCTTACCCAGTAAGGTAGACAGCAAGGCCAGGGGAACCTTACACTCTTTCTGAACTTTATCTACAAGTTCTTTAAGGCTAACCTGTCGCTCCTGTGAAAGATAGACTCTATCTTCTAGGGAATCTATTACTGCCTCCAAATGCAGAATATGTGTCGAAGGACCATTTGACTTTTTGCTATATTGATAGAAAAGCTGTGCTGTTGAAGACAACATATAGTTACTTGGAGAGCCTCTAAGAAATGCTGTTCAGAAGAGGACTGAATTAAAATGTCATCCAAGTAACATTGGACCCGGACAGGGATGGAGCAAAGCATGGTACTGATAACGTGTACTGGCATAATAAAACCGCAGATATTTGCGATGTGGGGAAAAGATGGGGATATGTAAATAAGCCTCAGTGAGGTCAATAGAAGTGAGTCCACACTAACTATGCCCAACAAAACAAACTCCCTCGGGAGGTACATATAAGATTTGTAAGAAGGAAGGTGAGGGATATTGTATATAAGATAACAAAAGACGAACCAATGTATTACAGAAATAAAGAAATAATCACTTTAAAGCAAATACCCAAAAGAATACGAGATTTGTGAAAAGACTATTGGTTTCTGGCCATGTTACTAAATAGAAGATATATACCATTCAAATGGATAACTCCAGAAGGAATGTTAGTAACATGGCAGGGAAAGAAAATCAAGGTGGATTTGCACAGCAAAGCAAAGGAACTATATGACCAAATGATGGGCGTTGAAGTAACAAATGGAAATAAAGAAGAAGAAGGACGGAATATCAAAGGAAAACAGAAGAGAGATCGGGAAAGAACCCCACAACAAGGAGAGAAAGTAGACGAAGGAGAGACCCAGGAAGAAGAAGGAGTGCAAACAAGAGGCAAAAAAAAAAAAAAAAGGAACAGGAAGAAATAAAGAAGAAACAACAGGAAAGTCAATAAGAAATGGAACGGACTTTAAAAATATTATCTGTAAATGTTAATGGACTCAACTCACCATCCAAATGACACCAAATTTACAAAAAAAATTTGAAACAAAAATCAGACATTGTGTGCCTCCAGGAGGTACATATAAGAAAACAGGACATGAAATATATACAATATAAAAAATTAGGTAAAGAATACGCTTCATTGGCAGAAGAAAAAAAAGAAGAGTGGTGGTATATATCAAGGAAGGAATAGATAGTAATATAAGGTATGTGGATACAGAAGGTAGGATAGTCATGATAGAGCTAAAACTTGAGTTCAAAAAGATATTATTGGTAGTAATATATGCCCCAAATAGTCAACAATTAGAATTTTACAAAAAAGTGCATGAGAAAATTATAGATCAAAAAATGGAAAATGTCTGTCTGATTGGGGATTTCAATGCTATTTTAGATGTAAGAAAAGATTATGAATGTGGTCAGCAAAACAAAAATAAAAAAAACGTATTACCTAGAACCTTTATGGATATGGTGGAAGAGTTAAATATGGTAGATAGCTGGAGATGTCTTAATCCTGAAGCAAGAAATTTTACATATTATTCGAATCCGCATAAGTCTTGGTCAAGGTTGGATATGATCTGGGTAACTAAGATGTTAATGATGGAGATAGAAGAAGTAGATATTTTACCAAATAATTGGGCGGACCACAACCTGATAATGATGAAGTGGAAAGGACAGCAGAGAAAGAAGAATAGATGGACTATGAACACATAGATATTGCAAGAAAAAGAATATAAGAAATATATAGAAAAGGAGCTAGAATGGTTCTATAAGGAAAACACAAAGCAACACACTTCCCTACAAAACTTATGGGATACAACCAAAGCATATGCAAGGGGCCTCACAATATAATATAATGTAAAACGGAGAAAAGAGAGAGAGAAAGAATATAATAAATTACTAGAAGAAATTCAAAATTGGGAACGTAAATTGCAAAGAAACCCAGGGGATGAAAAAATAAGGTTAAATTGGCTAACAGCAAAACATAACTTAAACATATTAGAGCAAGGGAAATATGCAACAACATTGAAATATATAAGGCAAAATTACTTTGAAAATGCAAACAAACCAGGGAGATGGCTGGCGTATAGGCTGAGGAAGGAAAGAGAAAAAAGAATAATTCAGAAGTTACGAGACGATGAGGGTAAGATTCAATGGGCCTAGAGGGAAAAAAGGACATAATAGTTCAATATTATCAAAAATTGTATGAAAAGGATATAGTAACAGAGGAGGAAATTGAATACTATTTAAAAGGGGAGGGATTGCAAATACTAACAGGGGAAGAAAAAGAATTATTAGATAAGGAGATCACGATGGGGGAGCTAAAAGAGGCGTTGAAGAGGCAAAAAAATAATAAAACCCCGGAGACAGACGGTTTACCAACAGAGTTCAATAAGACATTTGGAGATTCATTAAACGGAATACTGTTAGAAATATATAATGAAGCTCTAATGGAGGCAAAGCTACCTAACACATGGAAAGAAGCATATATTTCCTTAATACCCAAAGGAGGGACAGATACCACATTAATAAAAAATTATAGGCCGATTTCTTTGTTGAATGCCGATTATAAAGTTTTCATGAGTATAATTGCCAATAGGATGAAAATATTACTACAAAATAAAATACACCAGGATCAAAATGGTTTTCTGCCCACAAGGCAGATAAAAAACAATTTAAGAATAGCAATGGATGTTTTAGAATATTATGAGGTGCATCCAGAGAGACAGGTAGCGCTGATCTTTCTGGATGCACAAAAAGCGTTTGACCAAATAAACTGGCAATTTATGAAGCAACAAATCAAAAGTATGAATTTTGGAGAAAGATTTACTAAAATGATAACATCGATATATCAGAATCAAAAAGCATGTGTCTTGGTGAATGGGGACCCAACAAAATTCTTTGGAATAAATAAAGGAGTAAGGCAGGGATGTCCGCTTCCCCCCCTATTATTTATCTTAACTTTGGAAAATTTATTAATCAGAATTAGAGCAAATAAAGAAATTCAAGGATTAAAGATCAAGAGAGAGGATTACAAGGTCCAAGCATTTGCAGACGACCTTGTCTTCTTCATAGAAAACCCAATAGAAACAACCCCAAAATTAATAGAAGAGATTGAAAAATTTGGAAAGGTAGCAGGTTTAAAAATTAATAAAGAAAAGACAAAAATGATAACAAAAAACATGACAACAAAACAAATAGAGAAATTAGTAAAAGAATCGGGTCTGCAGACAGATAAAAAAGTTAAATACTTAGGGATAAATTTGACGGCCAAAACGGCAACAATAAAAGAAGACAATTATGATCCTTTAGTCCAGAAAATAAAGGAAGATTTAGAAAAATGGGGGAAATTAAAATTGTCTTTACTGGGGAAAATAGCAGCAATAAAATCAAACATACTTCCAAGACTCCTTTATTTATTCCAAACAATTCCAATAAAATTAGATAAGAATTTTTTTGATAATTTGGACAAAATAACTAAAAAATTTGTGTGGGAAGGGAAGAAACCAAGAATAAAATTGAATATACTACAAGACGACAAAAGTAGAGGTGGATTCGGATTCCCGGCGTGGGATAAATATTACAAGGCTGCCAGTTTATTATGGATTAAAGATTGGATAACCTTAGATAATCAAAGATTGCTAAATTTAGAAGGGCATGATTTAATGAAGGGATGGCACGCCTTTATATGGAGCTCAGGAAATAAAACATATAAACACTTTAATAACCATACAATTAGGAAATCTTTAATTAACACATGGCTACAAATTAAACACAAACACTATATGAAAATTCCCAGCTAGCTATCGACCATAGAAGCAATAACTCACCCCAACATATTACCAAAACAAAAGATTCTAAGATATAGAGACATAGTAGATGTTCAGGGGAAATTGAAAACTAGAGAAGAGCTCAAAGAACAAGGAATAGGAATAGACTGGTGGCCCTACTCGCAAATAAAAGTAAGATACAGAAAAGACCAAGAGGAGGAAGGAATAGATTTAAAACAAAATCGATTGGATAAATTATTAGAATCTAAAGAAGGGAAATTAATTTCAAAAATTTATAAATATTTACTCGAATACGATTTGGCAGAAGAGTTAGTCAAAGGGCAGATGATAGCCTGGGCGAGGAACATAGGGCATAATATACAATTGGAAGATTGGGAAAGAGCATGGGAAGATAATTATAGCATGACAAAATCGGTAGCCTACAAAGAAAATCACTATAAAATGTGGTACCAATGGTATCTGCCACCCGCAAGGTTAGCAAAAATGTATCCAAATGTGAATCCGGCCTGTTGGAAATGTAAAAAAGCGCAGGGAACTTTTTACCATGCTTGGTGGCTTTGCCCAGAAATTAAAAAATACTGGAAAAAAATAAAAACATGGATATTAGAAATAACAAATTATGAAATTGAATTAACACCTGAAGTCTTTTTACTCAGCATGATTAATAAGAATATTAGAAAGGACATAAAATACTTAATACTCCACATTATAACAGCAGCTAGATTAGCATTGGCACAACTTTTGAAAATAGACCGTTTGCCAACTGATCAGGAAGTAATACAGAAAATCTATGTATGCGCAGAGATGGATAAATTAACCCTAAAATTACAGGATAAGGAAGATTCAAAATACTTTAAAATATGGAATAGCTGGTACCAGTGGATAAGTCAGAGAGAGGGAATGGTTAGAGATGAAAGTTAGGAGAAATCAATTAAATAAACAACTGCACTGTCAGAGAGATATAGAAGGAAATAAATCATTGTGCGTATGTATATATGTATATATAACATTAGAAAGTAGTTAATAGATGAAGTTGAGCACTATATATGTATCGTATATGTATATGTAATTTGTTTGCTTGATTAAGAGAAACTTGTCAGTTTTTCTTATAATTGTTTTAAATGTCTTTTTTAAAATACGAATAAAGTTTGTTTAAAAAAAAAAAAGAAGTGAGGAAGTCACCCCTCCTGATGCCAGACAAGATAGATTGAAGAGACTACATTTTAAACCATTTATAAACTACATAACAGTTTAGTCTTTTAAGGTCCAGAATAGGTCTCCACCCACCCGAGGATTTGGGGACCAGAAAGAGCAGGGAATAAAACCCTTGCCCCACCTGATCCTCTGGTACTTACTGGATGGCTCGAATGTCCAGTAGGTGTTTTACAGCCAAATCCATGAGGGCCTTTTTGTGCCCACTTTTAGAGACGGGGCAGTGAATAAAGAAACTTGGAGGGGTAGAGAGAAATTCAAGGGATAGACCAGATCTTACCATATCCCTGATCCAAGAGTCCGACGTGAGAATGTCCCATCGGTCAGCAAATAGAGCTAGCCTGCCGCCAATGGGACCGTCAGACATGCAGCTATCATTGGCGGCGGAAAGGATGGCCTCCTTCCCTCCCCTCGAAAGGGCCTTCCTTCCTTCCCCTCGAAAGGGCCGCCTGCCAGGGGGAGTTCTACCTCTGAATGGCCTGTCTTGGGTTCCCCTAGGTACGAAGGACCCAAGAACGAGAAGTTCCAGCGCCCCGGTCCGATCCCCTCACAGGAGGCTTGTGGAAAAAGGGAAAGAATCGAGTGTCAGATTTGCTTTGCGAAGAAGGCAATATCTTGTGTTTGTCTTTTGACTCTATGAGGAAAGGGTCCAAAGAGGAGCCAAATAGATTGCCCCCTGTGAAGGGGGCAGGTGCCAAACACCACTTATGGGGGGTATCCGCCTGCCAATGTCAAAGCCAAACAAGCCAGCGTGCCGCCACTGTGGAAGCTAAAGACTTTGAAGCAAAGCGGAAAGAGTTGAGGATAGCGTCTGCAGAAAACTGGACTACTGCAATGATTTTCTTTAAATCTTGTTGCAGCCTGAAGTCCTCCGGGGGCAATTTGCTTTGGACCTGGCTCAACCAGAGCAATGTCACCCTGTTAAAGAAGGAAGCCGTGGTGGCAGATTAATGGCCCAAGCCACCCCCAAGTGGGCCCTTTGGAGTGTTTGATCAGAGCGGCATTCCTCAGGGCGAAGACCTTCATCAGGTACACCCGGAATGGCAGTGTGGGGTAACAATGCTGCAATAGGGGCATCAATCGAGGGAATTTGAAGCAGAGAAGCCATGTCAGGAGCCACATTAAGGAAGTATTTGTCCAGGGAAGAAGGAGTCAGAGCAGATCCAGGCAACATCCACTGGCATCGAATAATGTCCAAGAAGAGTTGAGGAGCTGGAATAGAATTGACAGGTTTAGTAGGCTCAGAGAAAAGTGGGCTAAACGACTTTTGGGAGGTCGAAGGGGCCTCCCCAGTAACTGGTGGGCCTAGTTGAGCCACTTGTGATGCTTTAAAGAGTAAAGATTTAAAGACCGCTGGAGGAAATAGGCTGGTAAAGGCCGGCTGTTCCGATTCGAGGCCCTTGTCATCAGACAATTCCGGTTCCGGGTGGTCGACCTCGTCAAGGTTCGCTGGGCGAGTGGAGTGCAAAAGAGGTGACAACACTGATTCTGGGCAGGAAAGCAGATCATCCTGGATGTCTTGCTCAGGAGAGGCAGAAGTCCCAGATCTCCTAGAATATCTCCGCCCAGTCGAAGGTAGCCAGCGTCCAACGACATCTGCAAAGCCCTGTAAAAAATCTGTTGGAGATGATCAGGGAGCAACCCTTCCCTATTGTGTGTCAGAGGTTTTTCAGAGAGACCAGGTGCTTGACCTTGGGCGGTCACTGTAGCTTCCACTAGAGGAAGCGGTGAAGGAGTAGGCGCTGAGGGTACAGAAGAGCCCCACAATGCAGTAGTGGAAACAGAAATGGGGCAGTCTCGCAGAGATACCTGGCCAGGTGCCATCACAGAGAAGGGAACTTGGGAAGCTCTTGAGAGGAAGGGACCTTGTGCTTGCTGGCCTTATTACAGATCTTCTGTAAGGCCTGGTCCCTGCGCCTTTCATCCCTAGTGGCAGCTGAGCTGAGGCTGCGAGATGCATGATGAGGAGAGAAGAGAAGACCTTCTCTTCTGCCAGAGCACTGCCATGCCAGAAATATCCTGGGAAGCCCCTGGGTCTGCACTTATAGTCACGGTAGCATCCTGGCCAGTAGTCCCGGCCTTTCGGCCATGTTTTGATTTTGCTAGTGCCTTAGGCATTGTCAATGCCAACAAAGGACTATATGTTGCTAGTGGAAGGACTTGATATCAATGCCAAAGTGGCAAGTTAAAATGGCCGCCGGTCAGACAAGGACTGGAAATGGCTGCCTGAGTCAGAAAGGCATACAGGGGACCGCAATCTTCATATGCAAATTGAAGGGGAAATCCCCCCCCCTTTAATGCCTCTGTCCCTGGTCAGAGCGTGGCCGTGAAAGTATAAACAATTAAGGGCCCAGGCTCTATGTAGTCAAATACCAGGTCTGGGAGCATGACGCTCTTGGAAACATAAAACATAAAATGGTGCCCCAACGGTCTGATAATGGAGCGTGAAGCTCCTGACTCTCAAAATGGCAGCCACAGATCAGCAATGGAGCCCTAAGTTTACCCATGATCCAAGGAGCCAGCCACAAGAAGCAATGGAGCGCAAAGCTCCTGAGTCTCCAAATATTTGGCCAAGGTTAGTGGAGCGTGAAGCTCCTGAGGAGACTGGCTGCCGTTCGAATCGGATCAGGCAATGGCATGAAACTCTTCTCAAAATGGCCACCAGCTGTCTAAGTGGAGCACGAAGCTCCTCAAGCGGCAGATCAATGCTCCATCCAACTGCTGCCAAAAGGCAGACCAAGTCGGCAATCGCCCAGATCATTAGGCAGGGAGGCGAAATGGGAGCATGAAGCATGAAGAACCGGTGAGAACTGGGGCAACCCACCACTGCCCCCACCCCCTATAAATAGCATTGTTCGGAATAGCGGTTTGCACGACCCATAAGGAAGATAGTAACAGTAAAATACATGGAATACAGCCATTTTTGGCCTCCTGGAGCCTTGCCCCACATATCCCATTTTTGTGAAAAACGGGCTCGTTTTTCACAAAACAGGGTGCGCAGAGCCTTTGGGAGGCTTGCAGACTACTCCAATACAAATCTATTCCTGTAACAAAAATAGCTAACACTATTAGTTAACATTAAAGAAATCCCCTGAATCAACCAATCTAGAGCAATGATTCTCAGCTGGGGGTTCCTTTTGAGTTTGCTGACCACCAGCGAGTGGAAGAAAGCAATTTCACAGAAGGGATGGAGAGGGCTGTGGGATGAATTCACACCCATTCCCAGACCCCCTTGGGATCAACCTGCAGCCCTCCCCTGCCTCCTCAGGTGGTGGAGCGTGTGGGGGGGCGATGCTTTTCAAGAAGTCACAAGGAGGGCTGAGTACCGGTTTCTGTCCCACAAGAAAGATTTGGTCCAGAACAACCCCAACATGAAGGTCTTTTATTTGCTCCTTGTACTCCTTGTCTTTGCATTTTTAACAGGTAATAAATTAAATTTCTGATGATGTAAAAATAGCTCATAACTCACCATTCTAGACAGCTATTATCATGTCTAAAAGCAAGATACTCTTCTCCGTCTTTTGTCTGGAGTACCATTTAATCCAGAGCCTTTTAATTCCAGAAGTCCAAGTTTAAAGAATGGACTTCTGGAATTAAAGCTCCATTTTTTAGCTAAAACTTAATTAATTTGCTCAGCAGTGTGAACAATTGACAGTGTGATCCTCCAAAGGTCTGAAAAATATATCATTGATTTTTCTTTGACATTTAAACTAGATAACCAATGTGATCAAAGAAGGACTGGAAAGCCAAGTCATACTGAACTGTATTGGGTTTTCTGTTGTTATTTGAATAAAATGAAAAAAAATCAAACAGTGGTACCTAGTGTGGAAAAAGAGATGAAATAATGGGTCAGTCTCAACACTTGAATTCTCTACACTTAAAATATCTAGAAATTATTATGGTTAAGTGAGTTTTGCCCCATTTTACGATTTTTCTTGCCATAGTTCAAATCAAAGTTCAAATCAGAGATTTAATAGTTTAAATCAAGGATTTCTGAGACCAATGTTGAATACTTAAATTTCAGTAGTCACCAATCCCAGTCTTAAAATGAGTTTAGAATCAGTGGGAGTCACTGATAACAATGAACTACTAGTTACTGATAATGAGTCCAGTCCTGCCTTTCTTTTCCTTCTGTCCAAGTTTTGCAAGTACTTTTTCCAGTTATATGTTTTATTCCAAAGTATACAACCCATTATTGTTACAGAAAAAATGGGTCTTCCAAGCAATTTTAAAAGACACTGTCATAATGACACTGCGCTCAGCCCCCCTTGTAGCTCCTTGAAAAGCTTCCCCCCACACACACATATGTAAATGAAAAGAATAATCTTAAAAATCCTAGCCTTTTAAAATTGAAAATATGGAGAATTGGGAGGATGAATATGAGACATTAAGGGAGATGTTTCAAACAGTAAGGGAGGCATTTAAGGAAAATAAAGAAGCGGAGAATTGGTTAGCTTGCAAAAAAAAGAAAGAGAAAAGATGAATGAGAAGCAAGAGAAACAAGGAGATAATATTGAAAAGGAAATAATTGAAAAAAGATAAAAATGATTACACTGGGTTCAATAGTGATAGAATAAAAATGGATATGGGAAAATACATCTCAAATATGAAGAAAAGAGAAATAAATGGGGTAAGATTGAGAATGAAAAGTAATAGAGTTAAAATTAAAGGAAAAAGGCTGAAGGGCATATATAAGAACAGGAAAAAGAAGAAGGTAAAGAAATGGGAGAAAGGGAGGAAAACATCAAGAACGAACTGTGGAGAGACTAAGAGAAAATGGTTAAGAGTCAGTGAAAATGTTAATTTGTTAATAAAGAGAAGGATGCTAGTTGTAGAAATTATATGTGAAAATGCTGTTAAATGAAAAATAGAACAATGTAATGTGAAAGAAAGAATAATATTAGAAGAAGCACTAAAAGGAGAGAATAAATTATAATATAAGAATTAATTGAATAAGATGGAATATAGAAATTAAATATAAAACTGAATGAAATTGAAATGCAAAAAATGATTCAAATGATATACTTGTAAGAAGTAAAGTAAAAATATATTGTAAAGAAATAAAAAGTCTAAGGAATGGAAGATTGAGTAAAGATTTAAAAGAAAAAAATGGAATAAGATGAAATACACTGCTAATAATTAAAAAGATGAGAGGAAATTTTGAGAAATATACTTGATAAATGAAAGAAAGACCGGGGTTGCCTGAACTCCATAGTGGAAAATATAAAATTGAAAATGAATACAACAATAGAGAGGGATGAAGGAAGGAGAGAGAGGGAAGGAAGAGAAGGGAGGAAGGAAGGGAAGGGAAATTAGAGTAGGAGAGGGTGGAAGAGAAGAGGAGAAGGAGAAAGGAAGTAGGGAGGAGAAGAAGAGGATGAGGGGAAGAGAAAGTAAGAAGGAAAGAAAAGAGAGGGGTGGTAGGTTTGAGGAGAAAGATTGCTGTACAGTAAAAAAGATGAAATGGAAGAAAGGCAATCCCAAACAAATATAAAGATATTAAGATAAAGAATGAATTGTTAAACTTTAAAGAATAAAAGAGAACAAATATGAATAAATAGCAATAATTAGAAACACACATACAAACATACAATGTATTTTCTTTGAACAGAGTATTTGGCCGGTTCACAAATTTAAACGGTGTTTAGTCATTTCAATTAAATTTACAATTTCTGTATTTCCTTTTTGCTATATTTATTCCTCGTCTATTTTTTTAAAAAACCAATATTACCCTTCATCCTCATCTCTAATCTTAAATCAAATTCAATTTTTCCCTTCTATTCTATATTATACCCTTCCCATTGTCATCTATTTTTATATCCATTCTCACATTGGTTAATTATGTAATATTACAGTTGTTTAATACAAATTCAACATTTTAATATAAATCAATTAGTTATATAACTATCTTTTTGTATATTAATCAATATGAACATGAATATTCCAATTATTTCCATGCAATCCAATTTCTTACAAATCAATTAATTATATTTACCAATAATAATAAACCAAATAATTTCCCACATATATTCCTCCAAACCACAACCATTTCTGCTTTCAACACAATATACAATTAATAGTATCTCATTTATTACAATTCCCTAGTTAAATAAAGCTTTCCCCTTATGTTACTCATTTTCCCATCTTAAACTCTCCCAATAACGCAAATAGTTTTGCCCATATAATCCTCCAAATCACAATTTAATCATTTCTACTTTCATCACAATATATAATTAAAAATATTTCAATCGTTACAATTTCCCTAATTAAATTTAAAAATGTTCTAGCTGTTATCCAAGCTACAACTTAATCCTTTTTATTTTCACCACCATATACCATTAAAGGTATTTCAATTGTTACAGTTTATATTATTCATATTTCTAAAAAAAATAAAGAAAAACTTATCATTGTCTAGATTTCAAAAATATAAAGACAAATATTCCAATTATTATTCATTTCATTTTTACAATTATGATTTCCCATTTATTTCTTACTACTATTTATATTTCAATTCTAAATATGTATAACATCTTTCTCTTTCATTTTTTTTCTTTTTCTCCCTTCCCATTTTTGCCTTTTTCTTTCTCCTTTTTTTCTTTTGTGATTTAAAATCTTGAACTCTCCTCTTTTGCCCTAAATTTCCCATGGTTTGCACCTACTTTTTTGGTGAGGAAAAAGAAGAAAAAGAAATCTGACTCTGCCTAATTTTCCAACGTTGCAGCAAACAGCAAATAGCCTGCTTTACTTTCAGTTTCGTTTTCAGCTTGATTAGCACAAGGAGAAAAAAAAATCTGCTCCAGCAATTTAGCTCTTTGCAGCAAGCAGCAGATCCCTGCGCAAAACAGTTGAGAGCAAATCAGCTGAGAGTTGGGAGGCCAATTTAATCAACAGGCTAATTAGCCTATGCTGAAGCTGAAAGGAGTTATTTTTTCTTGCTGTTTGCTTGCAAGGAGGTAACTGCTGCGAGGCACAGGCCAAAGGATGGTGGCCACCCTCCTTGCCACTTAATGCCCCCCTGCCATCCCCTTTTGCCTCTAGCGCCCCCTGCTGTCCCCCTTGCCTCTTACCGCTCAAGGCATCCCCCCCAGGGGGCGGTACCGCCCACTTTGGGAACCACTGGGCTAGATGAATCACAAACCAAAATTAAGATTGCCAGGAGATATATTAAGAACCTCATATGTGCAAATGATAAACTCTAATGGCAGAAAGTGAAAAGGAAATAAAAAGCCTCTTGATGAGGATGAAAGAGGAGAGTGCAAAAGCTGACTTGAAACTCAACATTTTTTTAAAAAAGAGCATGACATCTGGCCCCAACACTTCCTGATAAATAGAAGGGGAATAAATGGAAGCAGTGACAGATTTTATTTTCTTGGGCTCCAAGATCACTGTAGACTTCCAGGTGATCAAATCAGTTAATCCTAAAGGAAATCAACCCTGACTGTTTTTTGGAAGGACAGATGCTGAAGCTTAAATGCTTTTGCCACCTAATGAGAAGAGACCATTCATTGGAAAAGACCCTAATGTTGGAAGACTGAAGGCAAAAGGAGAACGGGACGGCAAAGGATGAGATGGTTAGTGAATGTTATCGATGCAATAAGCATGAATTGGGACAGGTTCCAGAGACACTAGAGGAGTGGGTGGCCTGTTGTGCTGTGGTTAATAGTGTCACAGAGATTCGGACATGACTTAGTGATTGAACAACAAAATACATTGTATCTCAACAAACAAAGGAATAACAAAGGAACCCCTCAGAAATGGAAAGCACCTGATAACAAAATTTTATGGTATTCAGGCTTCAAGAGAGAGAATTTGAAAAAAATGAAGAAATAAAGCAAAATGTTTTCACTGGTGAAAGTCAGCCACTCAGTAACTCAGAAAATATTCCAAAATTCTTCTCACAGCATTTTCTAAAGAAAAATGGCAGAACAAGAAGTTAATCAGCTAGATTCGGCTGCTATCCTATTCTTCTATACAGAATGTACTTTTTTACCAAAACCTGCTGGAAAACCCAGATGATTCTAATGTGCAAGATGGATTAAAACACTGATCAATCTAACCAATGTAGTTATAAAAAGTTTCCTATTATTAGAAATGTGCTTCCTCAAAAGCTCTCCAAGAGAGAAAGAGCAACCAACATTTTATTAAGAGTAGTGCTAGCAAAGGAGCTTCCAAATTCAAGGGCCATGATTAGCAGGGTGACAGTTAATCGATCAGAAAGTGCAGCCATACTTTGTATAGCTTCTTACACCTTAGGATTCCAGACTAAAAGTTTACCTCCAGTACAGCCCTGAGAAAAGCCTAACCAATATTAAAAGAGCCTTTAGAAACCAAACTTAGAAAGAAAGGAGCAGTCAAATATAAAAATAAATAAATAAATAAATGCTTGCTCTATCTTTTTCAGAGAATCTCTCCATCAGAAATTATCTTTTCCAGGGAGAGAAGCCCTCTACTGGTTAAGGATTTTTACAAAACAAATTTGTTTTGTAACAAATTTAGAGAAAGCCAATTCCAAACAACATTTATTCTGCTGAAACACTAGATTTTCCTGTACGGTGCCTCGAGACTTCAGGCATGGGTATCACTCTAGTCCTGTAGCTCTATAGAGTGAGTTACTGAGCCACTGGCTCAAGCCCGCTATCCCACACCAAAGGAGGATTGAACGGCATCACTGGAAGGAAAGGTTGGCTCTGGTGTGCTTTTGGGACTCCTGGTGGCTTCAGTGGCATGTTTATCGACTGGCACAAAACGGCGAAGAGACCAGGCATCATTTTGATAGTGGAGTAGCGTGGGTGCAGTAAGCCAGAGCATGCTACTCCGAAAGCCCATTAGTCCCACCAGCTGGTGGCACTCAGGAGGGGGCTCTCTCCCTGCTCCCTGCCCAGGAAGGAGGCAGTTTGAAGTTATTGCCGGCTCTAGAACACATAAAGGTTCTTAGGCTGCCTGCCCAATTGGGAGATAGACCAGGTTCTCCAGCCTTCTCTACACATAGAACTTCTGAGGCTCCTTGGCTGCCTGCCCGATAGGAAGGTACACTGAGTTCTACTGTGTTTGCAAGAAAATCAGATGAAGTTTTTGGCTGCCTACTCAGTTGGGAGGTAGACTAGGACCTCCAAAGTATTGAAGCTTTCTGGGACTTGCTGAGAGTGACTGTGATCTGGAGTGGTAAGATCACTGAGGCCTGTGAAGACATTTTTCTTTTGGGGCTTTTGCTGGCAGGAAGTTTAAAAAAACGGGGGGGAGGGGGAAGCAGGCTAGTAATACAGTGTCTGCAGCTTTTTAATTGTTTTCATGTGTTTACACAGAGATGGCTAATAGAGCTCAGGGAAGCGGAGCTTCCAAGCATAGTTCCAAGTATGGCTCCTCTAAGTCCAACAGTGGGGCCAGGAGAGTGCAAAAGCCACATCTAAGTCCTAGGCCCGTGATGGCGAACCTATGGCACATGTGCCAGAGGTAGCACGTAGCGCCCTCTCTGATGGCATGCGAGCGTTGCCTCAGGTCAGCTCTGTTGTGCATGTGCATATGCCTCCCGCCGGCCAGCTGGTCTTTGGATCTCTGCCACGCATGCACGGGGGGGGGTGAGGTGCTTGCGGGAGAGCAAGGTGTGCATGCACGGGCCCCATGGGTGCATCCACAGGGCCCACATGCCCATGCACAGGGGTGGAGTGCATGCATGGGGCCATGCGCACATTGTATTTGGAGGGTTTGAGCACGCGGCACACATTTGCACATGCACATGCATGCTTTGGGCACTAGGTCCAGAAAAGGTTAGCCAACACTGTCCTAAGCTGTGTCCAGTAAGAAGGCTTCTAAGGCCTAAGAGAAGGCGGCGCAAAGGCTTCAAAGGGCCTTGGAGAAGCAGGTGGAAAAAGGGGCAAAGGCTGCAGAGAAAAGGAAGCACCTTAGCCTCCTTGTAGAAGAGGATGTTATGGCAGGCCCTGCTCTCATCCAGATATCGGAGTCTGATAATCTCAGCACTACAGGAGGCTTGATTATGCAGGAAGGGCCAGGTTCGGTCTCTATCTCAGATACTGAGCCAACTACAAGTGGCTCTTGGCCTCCACAAGGTCTCTCCCCTTTACCACAGGATAGGGTAGTGGCGAATCAGAGAAGGAATCCACCCAAGGCCACCTTTACTCCCATGGCATCAGGGCTCCGCCCACTGTGGGAGGGTGATTTGGTAATGCCTCCTTTAGTCCAACAATGAATATCTGAGGCAGTTCAGAGAGGTTTTGAAGCTGGCAGACAGTATTTTCACCAGACAGCAGGAGTTGAACCAGTGATGTAGGTGCAGGAGAGATCTCCTCAGCACACCAGGGAGTTTCCGAGTTATCAGGCTTCCTGTTTACTGGATTCTTCCTCAAGAAGTGAAGATTCTGTTTCTGAGGAGCTCCTGATTGAGCAGGAGTTATCTGAGGATGAAGGTATGACTCCTGAGCAACCTATCTTCAAAGGTTTGTTCCGGCCTCATTTATTAAAGGCGCTTCTGTTTAAAGCTAAAAATTCGACCTGGCTGGGGATGGACCCGTCAAAGCCTGAGGCTTCGCAAGAGACTTCGGATCCCACTGATCTCCTTTTTTCAGCACCCATGACTGAAACAGAGGCCATTCCAGCATCAAAGTTATTTATGGATGTAATTCAGAGGCAGTGGATTTCTCCTGGGGTTTATCCCAATCCCACATCCTTTGACAAAAAATTCTACAAGTTCACTCCAGATCTTACTAACCTTCTACAGATTTCGGAAGTGGATAAGCTGGTGATGGCATTGGCATCTCCCTCAGCTACTCTATCTGATGCTGAGGACGTTCTTAAACCAGATGAAAAGAAGGTGGAGCTTACGCTTCGTAAGGCCCACCAAGTGGCTGCCTGGGCGGTCAAGATGGCCATAGCAACTTCTTTTTTCACCAGAGCGTCATTGCTCTGGTTAAACAGATGCAGGAAAGAGTACTATCCAGTGATTTACGGACTCACCAGGATTTCAACAAGGTTGTAGCTGCAGTGGAATTCATGGCGGATGCCACGTTGAATTTGGCCAAATCTGGGGCTAGGGCCATTGCTTTGTCTATCATGGCAAGGTGTCTCCTATGGCTCAAACACTAAGAGGAGGTGGAAGTTGGCTTCAACGCCCTTTAAAGGGGGCAAGCTATTCAGGGCGTCTCTGGATCCAGTGTTGGTGGAATCTAGGGGCAATGAGAATATTGCCATCAATCTCCAGGAGGTTTGATTGCCGACAATCTCTGCCCTTCCGTAAGCCTTATTTTTGTCCATATACAGGATATCAGTGACAGAGGGGTTATGCACCCAGACAATACACCCAGTCAGGGCAAGGATTTGTGGATAAGACCAAGATGCAGCCCTAGAACAGACAACCCTTTTGGGGGGAACCACCCCTTTCGTTGCTCTCGATGATTCCAGGGCCACGGCTCCCATTGGTGGCCGGTTAGGATTTTTTGCTCACCAATGGGAGGAAACAATTACAGACGCTTGGGTAAGGGAGACCATAAGATCAGATCTGATCCTTGAATTTCAATCCATGGTTTTCATTCATTGTCCTGTCTACAGAGATGTGGACAAACGAAAGAGCATGGAGACCACCATCCAGCATCTACTGAATATTCAGGCGGTGGAAATGATCACAGTAGATCAGGAGGGACAGAGTTATTATTCCATGCTGTCTGTGATTCAGAAAGCCTCGGAGCGGGGGTTCTCAATCTCAAAGGACTCAACAAATATTTATGGTACAGGAGGTTCAAAATGCATTCTCTACAATTGATTTTGGAGAATGTCAGGGAAGGAGATATCTTGACTTCCATAGACCTCACAGAGGCATATCTTCATGTCCCCATTGCTCCTCTAGACAGGAAGTACCTGAGATTCTATTACAACAGCAGACACCTGCAGTACAGGGCTTTACCATTTGGACTGGCATCAGCACCCAGAGTGTTTACCAAACTCTTGACAGCGCTAGGAGTCTTTCTTGGAACATTACCAATTCGAATACAATGTTATCTTGATGACATATTAATTCAGTCAGTCTCTCATTGACGAGTAGAGGAAGAGCTGCGGGTCATGGTTCAGCTCTTGCAGAGACATGGCTTCTCCATTAGTGTGGGTAAGAGCCACCTCAGACCAGCTACTCACTTATTACATGTTGGGGCGATAATAGATACCTTAACAGGACAATTTTTTCTATCACCAGATCATTTGGAGAGCAATGACTAGAGAGTCAGATTGGAAAAGAGAGCTTCCATTGTCTTTCTGTCCACCTTATTTGGCAAGATGATATCTTGTATAGGGATAGTCCCTTAGGCTAGGTTCCATGCCAGGCCACTACAGTGGTTTCTGCTTCCTTTCCAGAGAAGGAGCAGAGGCACATCACCTATGAAAGTTAGGATCCCAAGGGAGGTTCTGAGGTCTCTCCTCTGACATATTCTGTCAGAGAATATGACCATCACTACAGACGTCAGTCTGGGGGGCTGGGAGTCCATTTCCAAAACCTGATGGCTCAAGGGAGATGGTCACAGAAGGACTTATGCCAAAAGATCAATTGGCTGGAGTTGAAGGCAGTTCACCTAGCCCTGAAAGAATTCAAGGAACAGATTGCCGGCCGGCATATCCTTCTCCTCACCGACAATGTGGTGGCTAAAGCGCACATCAACAGTCAAGGGGCACACATTCTAAGGTGCTCATGAAGGAGGCAGAGTGTCTTTACCACCGGGCAGAGAAGAATGTGCTTTCCATTAAAGCTGAGCACATCTCAGGGGCGAAGAATGTGCGGGCAGATTGGCTGAGCAGGACCACTATTGGCTCCCGGACTTATTCCAGGAACTATCAGATCGGTTTGGCTCTCCAATATTAGAACTTTTTGCTTCCCAGGTTAACAGCCCGCTACCCTGCTTCTTCTCAAAGTTTCCGGTGCAGGGGGTGGAGAGTGTTGATGCCCTTCATTGACTGTGGCCTTGAGGGCTTCTTTATGCCTTCCCTCCCTTGGCCTTGATTCCTCGGGTGATCAGGAGGATGTTAACAAAGAGGGCAGCGGTGATACTGATAGCACCACACTGGCTCAGATGTCCATGGTTCGTGGATCTGGTCAGCCTGTCAATTGCCAGGCCGTGGAGGATTCTTCTGGACACAGTCTCCCTCAGCCAGGGGCCCATTTGTCATCCAGACCCACAGTGGCTCCACTTGACCACATGGTGCTCGAGTGGAGACTTCTGACAGAGCAAAATTTCTCCTCCGGCATCATACAGACCATTCAGGCTGCCAGACAACTATCCACTACGCGGATCTACAATGCTATGTGGGGGATTTTTTTATAGGTGGTGCACCAGACGTAACTTGGAGCCCACCACAGTATCAGTTCCTCAATTGCTTGACTTCCTTCAGGACAGCCTGGACTACTCTTCGGAGGCAGGTAGCGGCCTTGGCACTGATTTTATCCTGTGGGACTCTAGAATCAATAGTGCACCATCCAGAGGTGTGGAGATTCCTTAAAGGAGCCACCAATTTAAGACCATTGGTGGTTCATAGATATCCCACCTGGGATCTCACCAAGGTGCTGCAGGCCGTCATCAGGGCACCCTTCGAACTCCTAAGAACTAACCCACCTTAGGTTTCTCACTTACAAGGTGGTGTTTTAAGTGGCCGTACCATCGGCCAGGAGGATATCAGAGTTGGTCTTTCTGTAAGGGAGGATTTATGCATCTTCCACACTGATAAGAGTAGTCTTGAGACTGGACCTTGCTTTTATGCCCAAAATCAACTCTCTTATTTCATAGAGCACAGGAGTTGATAATGCCGGATTTTTGTCCCAATCCATCTCATTCCAGAGAAAGGGAATGGCACAGGCTAGATGTGAGGAGGACCTTATGTATATATATAAAATGGACACAGACCTTCAGGAAGTCAGAGGCGCATTTTCTACCATTCCAACTGGCTACGATGGTGAGGAAAGTTACAGCATTCACAGTAGGCAGGTGGCTTCAGGCGAAAAAAAAAGCAAGGCACAGAGGTCACAACCAACAATTTCGGGAGGCTGATTCACCCATCAATCAGTTTTTTTCTTATTTTCCTCCCCAAAAACTAAGGTGCATTCTTATACTCCGGTGCATCTTATACTCCGAAAAATATGGTAGTTACATTTCTTATTGTGTTCTTTTTCATTGTTTATTTTATTGTTTTATTAGCTTCTGGTCTGGTTACACTCTTTCCATTTCTTCCTTTTTATTATTGTAAGCTGCCTATAGTAGTATCACCATTAGAGATGGCCAATAAATTTAACAATAATAATAAATAATATCAGAAAATACAGTTATGCAGTGCATCATCATAGTATTTTAAGTATTTGTGCCAGTACTACACCAATAGTTCAGATCTTACGTTTGGTGGTAGTGGTCTTTCCCGTATAAACAATTTTATAAATAGGTAAAAACTCTCAAAATGAGAGTCAGTTTGGTGTGGTGATTAAGACACCAAGCTAGAACCAGGGAGAATCTGAATTCTAGTTCCATCTTAGGCATGAAACCAGCTGGGTAATCCTGGGCCAGTCACTTTCACTCAACCCTAGGCAATGGCAAACCACTTCTGAAATGTTGCCAAGATAATTGCAGGGATAGTCCAGCAGTTGTCTGAAGTCAAAGCTGACTCAAAGGCATGTATGTACATACATATGTTTGCATGCATGTGCACACACACACAGGCTCAATAGCAGAAATGAATTTTTGTACAGGAAGGAAAAAACTTAATTTTGTGAAACAAACTATCTTAACCTGTACATAGAAGATGGCAAAAATAGACATTGAAGCAGCTTCTTGCTCATGTTCTTGCTTCTCATTTTTAATGTGAAGATTGATCATGTTTTTTTGCTTCAAAGAATTTTGGCATGCCCAAACCGAGTATTTTAAATTAATTAAATATGGAAATGAGGCATTTTAAAATCAATGAAACCATGTAATCAGTAGGTTGAAATTAATGGAAGTAGTAAGCATCTATTCCAGCATTCTATTCTCCCAGTGGCCACTAAAGGGATTGAGAGAAGCCTACAAGCAAGATTTTCAGTACAGGACTCAAAATGTCAATGCACATAAAAAGAGTTGTGGCTGTCATTTTGACAATCCACTCATTGCTACCATATTAGATTGCAAGCAACATATTAGCAAGACAGGCTTTTTATCCTACAAATTTCCAGGTAATTGGTTCAGTCACCCCGCCCCAATTAATCTGGACCAGGTATGTTTTTGTTGTTTGTATCCTTACAATTTATATTGATATGGTTTCCTGATTGCTTATTTGTACTTTATGACTATCATTAATAACAATGACAGAGTTGGAAGGGACCTTGGAGGTCATCTAGTCTAACCCCCTGCTCACGCAGGAGACCTGTACTAGGAATTCGAACTGCCGAACTGCCAACCTTTCTGATCTACAAGCTCAGTGTCCATTAAGTGTTGTACCTTATGATTCTTGATGAACGTATCTTTTCTTTTATGTACACTGAGAGCATATACACCAAGACAAATTCCTTGTGTGCCCAATCACACTTGGCCAATAAAAAATTCTATTCTATTCTATTCTATTCTATTCTATTCTATTCTATTCTATTCTATTCTATTCTATTCTATGTATTTGAGAGTAATACTAATTTAATGAATTTAAATTTAAAGAATTTAAGATCTTTCCTAAAGCCTCTTTGCATTATTTCTACATTTGTGACTCTATAATTACTTTATATTATAATTTATTTTCAGCAGGTAAGATTAATTTTATAAGCAATACAAACTACTTCTAAGCATATAAAAACGGTTCTTTTTTTATAGGTTTTAGGATGCACAGTAACAAAAATATAATAAAATACAACAAGACAAAGGTAGCTGATTACAAGCAACGAAAAGGCGGCTGACCAAAAGCAATAGAGGAATGTTATTAAAAGCATCCCATTCATCAAGTTTGATCAGTCCCTCGTGTCTTGCTCCCAAGGTGGAAATTACATGTCTGGATTTCAGCAGTTCAAATTGTTTCATTAACAGCATTCTAAGCATTTGGCCAGACTTGCATTTTTTATGACCAACTATACTGAATGGAGCCTATCAATCTTTTCTTTTCTTTTCCTTCCTTCCTTCCTTCCTTCCTTCCTTCCTTCCTCCCTTCCCTCCCTCCCTCCCTCCTTCCCTCCATATTTTCCGCAAGTGTTACTCTCACTTATCAACAGGTGGCTCCACACAATTTTCAGAAACACCTCCTTTTCTTTCATTCTACAATACTACTTTATTCAGCAGATAACCTAATCCTCTTCCGAAGATTCAGAGTTGGGAGAATAAGTAGAAAAGCTCAATTACCAACTGTATATATGTGCTAAATAAGACCTCTTCTTCCCTATTTTCACAAAGCAATATTTTATTATGGTTGAAATGTGTTTGAATATTAGAAACTCGGGTTGGTAGTTAGGCTGTTGATTTGAGCTCCAACCTTGGCAATTTGGTTGCAAATGTTTCATTACCATTTGAGAAGACATTGTCAGTGCGTTCTGAGTTGACGATGTCTCCTTGAATGATGACGAAACATTTGCAACCAAATTGCCAAGTTCAGAGCTCAAACCAACAGCCTAATTTTTATTATTATCAAAAGATTTTTAGCATTACTATATAGATAGTTCTCAATTTATAACTATTTGTTTAATGGTAATCCAGATTTACAACAGCCTTGGAAAAGATACTTTATACCCCATAAAGCACTTCTAGCCATTACAACCATTGCATCACCACCTCCTGCAGCCATGTGATCACAATCTGGTTATTTGACAACCTGTTTGCATTTATAACCAGTTATCAAACACTCTGAGATTGCAATTTTCTCTGACGGCTTCAGAGTACATCGCACACCCCTACATTATTTTTTTTGTTATTTGCTTGGTTTGGTTTTAAACTAATAAGAAATTTGTTAACTATTTTTGAATATTTCTATAGTCATAAATATAATTTTCTGTCTGATAGTGTTATGTTTGAATTATCTATATTTCTAAAATGTATTCAAATAAAAACAATGCAATGAATGCAAAAGAAAAACTACTAACATCTGCTCAAAACCTATACTTCCCCTTTTCATCTCCTAGCACTTATTTGTGATGGTGCTCATTTGTATCATTCCTTAAAGCACTAAGTGTTTTAAGTAAGTTGCATTCTGTACAATACTTCATTTGTATAATTAATAGTAACATATGGTTCATCAACGTGGGAAATCTAGAATAATTTTTGGCAAATTGTCAGACTTAAAGGAATACTGTTTTAAAATAATGCTAAGGGGAAATAGTTTTAAGAAGAAAACAAAGATTTACATTGTACATGCGAAACACAAATAAATAAGCTAAATAATAGTGCACTTCAAACACTTTACATTATTTGAACATAATGTAATTCTTCAATTACAATTTCTCTTTGCTTTTTAAATTAAAGATACAGCAAACTATGGCTTCTGATTCTGCCTTGATCCAAAAAGATCAAAAAGCAAAGTTCCAGATGCAAACGTTCCCACAATCTAGAACCAGTAATGTTTATTATCCATCCATCTGTCAACAGGACTTAATAGGAACAACATGAAGTTTTAGAATACTGTAGAATTCTATCTTATTCTTCTAAATTTGCAAGAGTTTAAGCTAATCCCAATTTAAGTCTTTTTCCCATCTTCAAGAAAGGAAAAAACATAGATTCAGGAAACTACAGACCTATCAGCCTAACCTCAATACCTGGGAAGATTCTGGAAAAGATAATCAAGCAACAACCTAGAGGTAAACAAAGTCATAACCAAAAGCCAACATGGGTTTTTCAAAAACAGATCATGCAGACAAATCTTATTGCATTCTTTGACAAAATCACAAAATTAGTGGATCAGAGGAATGCTGTGGATATAATTTACTTGGACTTCAGTAAGGCATTTGATAAACTTACTATTTGATAAGATAGAAAAATGTGGGTTAGACAGCATCATCACCATATGGATTCATAACTGGCTGACCAACCGCAATCAACATATAGTCCTCAATGGAAATGTATCTACATAAGTATGCAATGGGTTACCCCAAAGCTCAGTTTTAGGTCCAGCACTCTTCAACACCTTCATCAATTATTTGGATGAGGGGATAGATGGGGAACTCATCAAATTTGCAGATGACATCAAGCTGACAGGAATAGCCAACACTCCAGAAGATAGGCTTAAGATACAAAAGGATCTTGACAGAATTGAACATTGGATGCTACCTAAGAAAACGAAATTCAATGGTGAAAAAAGTAAGGTTCTACATTTAGGAAGAAAAACCAAATGCACAGGTACAGCATACTACTCACTCAAGAGTAGTAACTGTGAGAGGATCTTGGAGTCCTAGTGGACATTCACTTCAATATGAGCCAGAAGTGTGCTGCAGCTGCCAAAAAAGCCAACACAATTCTAGACTGCATTAACAGAGGGATAGAATCAAAATCACATGAAATGTTAATATTTCTTTACAATGCCTTGGTTAGACCGCACTTGGAATACTACAACCAGTTTTGGTCACCACAATGTAAAAAAGATGTTGAGGCTCTAGAAAGAGTTCAGAGAAGAGCAGCAAAGATGATTAGGGGACTGGAGACTAAAACATATAAAGAACGATTGCTGGAATTCGGTATGTCTAGTTTAATGAAAAGAAGGACTAGGAGTGACATGACAGCAGTGTTTCAATATTTCAGGAGTTGCCACAAAGAAGAGAAAGTCATGCTATTCTCCAAAGCAACTGAGGGCAAGACAAGAAGCAATGGATGGAAACTAATCAAGAGAGAAGCAACCTATAACTAAGAAGAAATATTCTGACAGTCACAACAATTGATCAATGGAACAACTTGCTTCCAGAAGTTGTGAATAATCCAACACTGGAAGTTTTTAAGAAGAGATTGGACAACCATTTGTCTGAAATGGTATAGGGCAGTGATGGCTAACCTTTTTGCCATCGTGTGCCAGGAGAGGGGTGGAGTGGGGAAGGTTTGCGCGTGCAGGTGCCCACATCCATAATTCTATGCACCCTGCCCTGTGCATGCATGTGCAACCCGCCTCCCCCCTCCTGGCACGTCATGGCCAAGTAGGCCTGCTTTTCTTTCTTACCTGGCTCCAGATCCCCTCTATACATCTGGGAAGGGTGAAAAGAGCCTTTCCCACTCCCTCAGAGGCCTGAAACGGCCCATTTCCCAACTCCCGGTGGGACAGGAAGTGACGTTTTTTACTGTCCCCAGCCTCCAGAGCCTCTCTAGGAGTCTCTGGAGGCTTGAAACAGCAAAAAAGTCACTTCTTGTCCCACCGGGAGTTGGGAAATGGGCCGTTTCAGGCCTTTGGAGGGCCTCCGAGGGAATGGGAAAGGCTTTTTTCGCCCTCTGCAGATGCATAGAGAGGATCTGGAGCCAGGTAAGAAAGAAAAATGGGCCTTCCCCCCCGACCCCCAGCCCCTCCGGAGGCAGGAAACAGCCTGTTTCCCTACTCCTGGTGGGCCCAGAAAGTCCGAAAATCAACTGGCCGGCGCACGCATGCGCGCCAGAGCTGAGCTGGCATGCCCACTGATATGGCTAGGCGTGCCACCTGTGGCAACGCATGCCATAGGTTCGCCATCACAGGTATAGGGTTTCCTGCCTGAGCAGCAGGTTGGACTCTATACCATTTCAGCCAAGTGACTATCCAGTCTTTTTCTTGAAAACTTCCAGTGATGAAGTACCTACAATTTCTGAAGGCAAGCTGTTCCACTGGTTAATTGTCCTGTTAGGAAGTTTTTCCTTAATTCCAGGTTGTTTCTATCCTTCATTAGTTTCATCCATTGTTTCTTCTCTTGCCTTCTGATGCTTTGGAAAATAAATTGACCTGCCTCTTCTTGGTGGCAACCTATCAAAGACTAGAATACTGGCTATCATGTCATTCCTAGTCTTTCTCTTCTCTAGACAGGCTATACCCAATTCCTGCAACCATTCTTCATTTGTTTTTGTCTCCAGATTCTTAATTATCTTAGTTGCTCTTTTTTGCACTTTTTCTAAAGTGTCAACATCTTTTTTGTAAAGTTGTGACCAAAATTGGATGCAATATTCCAGATGTGGTCTTACTAAGGTTTTATAAAGCAGTGCTAATACTTCTCTTCTACTAATACTAATACTCTAAAGACTGCTCTTTATAAGGCCAGGTCCTGAAGATGAAACTCAAATACTTTGGCCACCTAATGAAAAGGCTGGCTCACTCATTTCCTAATGCTGGGAAAGACTGAGGGCAAAAGAAGGGGACCACAGAGAACGAGGTGGCTTGGTAGTCACTGAAGCAGTCGGCGGGAGCTTAACTGGACTCCAGAGGATGGTAGAAGACAGGAAAGCCTGGCGGAATGTTGTTCATGAGGTCGCGATGGGTTGGACACGACTTTGCAACTAACAACAACAACTAATACTTCATATGATTTTGATTCTATCACCGTTTATACAATCAAGGATTGTATTAGCATTTTTGGCTGCTGTTGTATACTGCTGGTTCATGTTTAAGTGATAGGACTCTAAGATACTTTCACAGTTATTGTTTTGGAGCCAGGTTTGCCTAATCTATACTTTCACATTTGGTTTTTCCTGACTAGGTGTAAAACCTTGCTTTTCTCCACATCAAATTTCATGCTGTTGGACAGAGCCCATTGTTCAAGTCTGTTAATATCTTTTTGGATCCTCAGCTTGTCTTCTGGGATGTTGGCTATTCCTATCATGTCGTCTGCACATTTGATGAGCTCCTCTTCTATTCCCTCATCTAAGTAATTTATGAAGATATTGAAGAGTACTGGGCTTAAAACGGAACCTTGTGTTAACCCATTGCTTCTTTCCTTCTATGTAGATATAGTACCATTAACTTTGCCATGCTGGCTGGAGATGAACAGTATATATTGGACTATATTTGTAGTCTAATATACATAAAGATAACTTCAATGGTTTATGATAAAGGCCTCCAGCCCAATTGCTGTGTATCCAAAATGTTTCTTGATCCAAATGACTGAACTGTCAATTTGTGAGCTGACCAGCTGCATAAATTTAATAAATAAGAAAAAAAATTAAAAGTTTGATTCATCATTACAGAAATTATGGAAGTTTAATAAAAATTACATTAAAGGGCCCATCAGGATTAAACATCCAAAGCTGATAATTCATTATGTAAGGTACAGTTCTCTGTACCTCCATAATATTATTTGAAACTTTGGGATACATCAACCTAATAGAAAGACTACCAAAAATGCATCATTACAGGTAACATTATGCCAATCAATCTTTGGTTCATTCTTTCTTCATAGTTGCTTAGTTTTAGTAATTATACTTCCTATGGAAATTTGTGCAGAATCTGTACATAAAATTAAAAATGAATCTAAAAGAGCTACATGTGCCTACTTTAAAAGTTTAATTAAATGGAAATCTTGCATTTGTGGAAAGAAACTAAACATGTTAGCATAAATAAACAAAACTTACACAGAATTACCTTTCAGCATAGAGTAGCCTCAGGCAACATCACAGAATAAAATTGCCATTCTATCACAATATTGACTAGTACAATCACACAGAGCAGCCTTTATGTGCTTTCAAAAAATAGTTCTGAAGGAAAAGCTGCCTTGTTATTCCATGTCATTGACTGCTCCACCTAGTAAACTGGAAGACAAGTTATAAAAATCAATTATTGTTTATCATTCCAGCATATATTAAATTACTGGCATCTATCAACCATCGAGAAAAACCACACCAATGGGTTATACAGCACAAAAACACTTCATAGTTTTTGGTGCTAGTCCTCACCTATAAGGCCCTTCATGACTTAGGTCCGGGATATTTGCATGACCTTCTCCTGCCTGCCTCTCACCGTCCTGTTCGCTCACATAGGGCCGCTCTCCTCAGGGTTCCGACGGCGAGCCAATGTCACCTTGCTGTGCCCAGGTGTAGGGCGTTCTCTGTGGGTGCTCCCACCCTCTGGAATGAATTACCTACTGAGCTCCGGATGGCTCCTGATCTCCGCTCCTTCCGTTGGGACTTGAAGACTTGGCTTTTCAAACAAATAGACTGAGACTGATTCCGGGCTTTATTATTTACTACTAATTAATTATTTGGATTAAATTATGATTTTATTGTACTTGTTTCTTAATTTGTGTTCGCCGCCCTGAGTCCTTTGGGAGAATGGCGGCATATAAATACATGTAATAAATAAATAAATACATGTAATAAATACATGTAATAAATAGTTTATTCCAAATAGCTAATTACTAGAGGGTGGATAGCTTGGAATTTATAGATCATTTAGCTTTTAACCTTATGCAAAGTATCATTTTAGAGTGATGTATTCCTAATCTAATTTTTCCTCTATCTACTCCTCCTCTATAGAATGGCCAATAATGTGAAAAAATGAAGGTTTTAAAAATGTTAAACTATTTGACATTAAATTTGGCATATTTGCCCATTCTTGCAAGCTCTTTGAGACTCAATTCAGATTAGAAAAGAAATTAGGAAATAATGATTTGAATGTAAAGTAAGAGCTATCTCCCTGGTACCATTGATCAAGATTTTATGGACAAATAGCAAATCCATCTTTTGGAACATTAATTTAAATGCCTCAAATATCCCAATGCCAATTCTTTCACAACTTCCAAATATTGGATCAATGCTTCAATAGCGTTTCCAGCTCAGTCAAAGATGGAAATATGTAAATGGGCATCATCAGCAAGCTAACACTTCACTATAAATCAATGGGACACCACTCCCAATAGCTTCTTATATATGTTAAACAACAGTGGGGAGAGGAGGCATTAAGAACTCAAGAATAAATTGAGATTTCCTCTGCTAAAGATCAAAGAGAACTAAAAAGTCTATCATTTTCGTGTTAATAATCTCCAAACCTTAAATGATATACAGTCCTTACAATGTTTTCTTGTAAATTTGATTTTTAAAAATAAGAATATTCTATGTCTAAATTAGGACTTGCATTAAATCTAAACCACAAGTTTATATTTTAAAAAAAGCCGGGTTCTTCTTAACATGTGGTAAGAAACAGAAAATTGAGATATAACTAAATTTTAGAAGCATTGGCTATTGTCATTGGGTTTTAAGTGGGAGTATGAAAGATTCTTTCTCTGGACTCTCTTACCCAACACCACTAGACTAAAGAAAATCCACAAAAAATGTCCAGACATAAGACAAACATAACTATACTGAAATATGTTTACACTTAAATAATGCCACAGAAAATTACTCTGTTTCTCCAAAAATAAGCCCTCTCCAGATGATAAGTCCAGTCGGGCTTTTGAGCACATGCGCTAAAATAAGCCCCCCCAATTAAGCCCTCCCCCCAAAAAATAAGACCTCCCCCAAAATATTTAACCGCATGTGCAGCCGGTCCCCGCCATTTCCTTTGGTTAGGATTAGGGAGACAGAGCTGGAAATCAGGTAAGAAGGCAAGAAGAGCTCTGTCTTGCTCCACGGGCTCCAAAATAATAAGACGTCTTCGAAAATAAGGCCAAGCGCTTATTTTGGGGTTCAAAAAATATAAGACAGAGTCTTATTTTCAGGGAAACACGGTACTCGGAGATGAGAATACCAAATATTTTCTAATTTAAAAGTAAAATTTGCGTTGAGTAAAGTTAGCAACAGTAAGCATGAACATTGCCACTCCTTTCTTCCAGGATTATTCGGAAACTTTTTGACATTCCATTCTAAACTATATCCCTAGCATTTTCTATACTTCCTCTATCCCAATAGGACTGACCCTGCTTAGCTTTTTTTAAGATCAAATTTGGTTGGCTAAGAATTGGAGCTTAAAGAGCTTAAAGACAAAAGACCAAAATAGTTTTCCGTAAGTAAGAATCATAACAATTCAAAAAGAATTTTTTTTTATTATTCCCAACAATTTTTCCAGCAAAAACTGTAATATTGGAAATATTACAGCTATAAAAAAAGTAAAATGAAGTTGTTTTTTACAACATTCTCCTCTATCCTGTTTTTAATTTCAAAGCCTTCCCATCTCATATTCCTATCTATGCTTCTGCTTTGTTGGTGATTACTTCATTATTGAAATTTATTGGCAAAATCTGTTGCATAAAAATCAAGGTTTCACTGAATTTCTCCTTTTCTTTTCCTTCTTCTCATCTTACTTTCTATCATGTCCATAAGAGATAGGATAGAAAGTAAGATAAGAAAAAGGAAGAGAGGAAAGATGCAGTGAAATCTTGATTTTATGGAACAGATTTCAGAGAATGGACAACATTTCATTTTATTTATATAATTTGCATATGTCCTTAAGACAGACTTATAAGTTTCACATTTATTTCCAATTAAGTTCTAAATTCTAAGACTAACAATTACTATTCAAAGCATAGATTAGGGCATCCTAATAAGATTCTGACAGAATTTCTGGGCTGTAATTACCCCTTACTTTAGCAATCAATATTTTTGGAGTTGGAAAATGCTATCTTAAAATAAGCAAAAGTCATAAACAACATTGTATTATTTGTTTTCATAAATGACATTTAAGACCAACTACATAGTATACAAGCTAAAACACAATTACAAACTGATTTACAAAGGTTTCTACAGAAAATTTATTATCTAGATCCTTTCCAGTCTTGAATTCAGAGTATTCAAGTATGGAATGAAAACCTTACTATTTTATTTTTTATTTTTGAATTATAAATTAGCTCATTTTTTTTGTTAAATTCACTTCAATCATCATTTATGAAATAATCATGAGGTAAATAAATTGTAACCTTCAGTTCTTGGAGAATGTTATCACTGGTAGATGGACCCCAATAGCATAAAGTAATATACTGTCTTTTGAATAATTCAAAAGAATCGTACAAGAATACCCCATTGTAAGATAATAGAACTTTTTATCACAAAGGGAGGAGTATTAAGGTAATAAATTCATTTCTTCAATATGGAAGCAAGAATAATTTCTTTGCAAGTCTGATACTTTTAACTTGCATAATTTTATTGAAATAATTAAATTCAGTATCTCTTAAAAGGCATTACTAAATTATTTTTCCTCTAGAATGTGCACTGCTGAATTTTTATTCCATTTATATTTTTTTAAATGTTTATTTTTTTAAATTTGAGCAAAAATACAGAGCATCATGGCTTACAATATGCATGAAGTGCTAGTGCAAAAAATTAGAGCTTCAGCAGATCCTGCAATATTATGAAGAATGAATGCCCAATGTTATTATTTATTATTTCAAAAACTATGACACACTAACACTCTGTGTAGCATTACTGAATTAAATAGATTCTTCATACCTTCTGGGTAGAAGTTTTTCCTTGCCACTGTTGATACTTTATGTGCATACTTCCATGAAAACTAGAGAGCACTAGTTCATTAATGGAGTGGGAGAATCAATTGTAAAATGGAAAAGGCTGAATGAGGTCATAATTCAAAGAGATGAATATGGTACATTCCATTATGTTGTAATCAGTTTCTCCCTTTCATCCTATAAACTCCAATGGTTTATTCTAATTTGGAAAATGAACAATTTCACCTCTTCACTGCGTCTCTTTCCTGAACAGAGAAATTCAAATGAGCTGAAGACAGTTTGTACTTAACATGGCCTTTGGCACAGATAATAGTGAAATTGCTGGCCATTTTTCTCCTTAATAAGAAAAACATTCAAATGCTACTAATATTGCTGCCTTAGCAAAGTGCACAGAATAGATGAGGCTTGCCTTGACATATTGGAACATTTATCAATAGTGGGTTTTATTTCAATTTATTATCGTTGTTCTCTGGATAGGATAGGGACAACATACACTGAAGTCTCTTTTAATATCTTTTCACAAATAATACATTTACTGGATTCTGAAATAGATTCTTCTTTAAATTTTAAACTATTTATAATTTATTAAATATTTAATAAAGACAGTGAAGCAAATGTTACAATTAGGAGACAGAAAAATTCATTCATTCTTCAGGTGTTATATCCCATACTTGTTATTTCCTATGGTTGAAAATTTGTATGTGGCAAATTTATTATATTTCATTCTATAAGAATAATAGGGCTGATATATATTTGAATAATTCATAATGAATTACTTTAATCTTTCTTTCATTTAAAATGCATGTGCATCTTTTTCTCTTTCTTTTTAAACATGGTCATTAATCAGATCCCCTGTGCCCTAAACTAAGCATAAGCTAAGCAAAAATAGAATTATCAACCTGTCTATCCACAGAAATTCTTTAATAAAAATGCTGCATGCTAACCAAGAAAATTCATACTTTCCAAACCACTGGATAATGTTGATTTCTATACTATACATGTGCAGGTTGACCTAAACCTGTTAGACAAATACATTTATGATAAACTGTTACAAAATCAAACACTTTTTCTAAATGGTTTTATTCCAAGTGATTAGTGCAAAAGAAACAGTATCATACAACTATGTATTGGTAATTCATTTGAATTACCAATTAGTTTAAATTACCAATACAACGTAATATCTATTATTTTAATAAATCTTTCTAGTATTTCCATTGGTTTAATGCCTATTATGAGGGACATTTAACACAATACCTTATCATCATCAATCTTTTTATTCTTTGATTCAGTTCTGCTAAAAAAATGGGGATGTAAAATTTTTATATTATTATTTCTTATATCCTCCTCTTCAAATGAAGGTGTGATGCAAGAATCCCACAACTGGTAATTGTTTGTTCACTTTCTACAAATTCTAGGGATTAGTTACATCCAATAAAAAGCAATATTTTTTGTGTGATCTCGTATCATTTATTTCTTTAACCATTTTTGCATATTATCCCAATTCAAAGATTTGGGGCAGTATATCAAAGACTTTTTTAAAATTTTAAAATTTTTAATTAAAATTAATTAATTAAAAAAAATTTAAATTACCAGATGGCTATCCCTAAAAAACAAGCCCAGTTAAAAGCATCATGCTTTCTTAATTTAATATAAACTAATTTTATTTTGATAAAAAGGAAGATGAAAAGGGAAGGAAATGCAAATAAATACTACACATATGAGGATATATAGATGGAAGGAGGGAGTGGGATGGGGAGGAGAGCAAGAGGGAGAGAGAGAGGGATGGAGAAAGAGAGTTATCCAGGCTTAATATAATAGCTATTAATCACTAGGCTGAATTTTTGAGCATTACTTAAGCATTTAACATTTATCAGAAGCTTGCTTTGTAAGCATAAGGAGAACTGGCTAATCAAATTCCACTCTGATTGACTATCCAGCTTTATTGATCTATTATAGCTCTATAGTGACACTAATTTCATCAAACAATTAAAGAAGGAAATCCGCACTATTACTAAGAGCATATTAGCCTGGCTATTGCTTTCCCCCAGATTTAATAAAGCTATTATGAGAAACAAGGCTATCAGCTACAAGTTGATATATTAAGGGAAATTGTGGAATTCATACACTGCTTCCAAAACCCATATGAATAAATATACATTTAATATTTCAAATCAATCTTATTTCCCCCTCTCTTCATTGCAGAAAAATGCAAATGACTTGGGATTACATATAAAAATCAAAATATAACCATTCTTTTTTTTCACTGAAAAACCTGTTTGTGAAACCTAACCCTGATAAAGTATTAGAACCTTTTGAACAATATTTAGTTGGTCTTTCTGTTTTACTGATTTTCATTCTCTGATTTTGTACTTTTGTTTTTTAGAATGAATAGAATAGAATTCTTTATTGGCCAAGTGTGATTGGACACACAAGGAATTTGTCTTGGTGCATACACTCTCAGTATACAGAAAAGAAAAGATACATTCGTCAACAATCATAAGGTCCAATACTTAATGACAGTCATAGGGAACAAATAAGCAATCAAATCATATTAGGAAACAGTCAATATAAATCATAAGGATACCAGCAACAAGGTTAGAGTCATACAGTCATAAATGATAGGATATGGGTGATAGGAATGATGAGAAGATTAATAGTAATGCAGACTTAGTAACTAGTTTGACAGTGTTGAGGGAATCATTTGTTTAGCAGAGTGATGGCGTTTGGGGAAAAAAATGTTCTTGTGTCTAGTTGTTCTGGTGTGTAGTGCTCTATAGTGTCGTTTTGAGGGTAGTTGAAATAGTTTATGTCCAGGATGCGAGGGATCTGTAAATATTTTCACAGCCCTTTTTTTGACTTGTACAGTATATAGGTTCTCAATGGAAGGCAGGTTGGTAGTAATTGTTTTTTCTCCTAAAGTCCACCGCCATTTCTACGGTTTTGAGTGTGTTCAATTCCAGATTTTTCTGGTCGCATCACGAGGCTTGTTGTTCAATGTCCCATCTGTATCAGAGGTGGGTTCTACCTACCTTTACTACCGGTTCACAACAGGAGCGCGTGCTCGTAATGCCTTGTTTACACAGGCTTGTGGAGGGACATAAACAGTAGTAGAAATGAGAACTTGCATGGACAGTAAAATGGTTTACAGTTGATAAAGATTCTAAGTTTTCATCACAGCATTTATAAATTATATTATGTCCTAAATCCAGCTGTTGTTGATATATAAGCATAAGCCTCCTCCCTTCTTTTTACCTGATGATTCTGTAATTCTGTCTGCTCTATGTATCTGAAACCCAGGAATTTGCATGCTGTTGTCATCAATATCATCATGTAACCAGGTTTCAATAAAGCATAGGGCAGCTGCGCTGTGAAAATCAAAGTTGCATCTGTTTAAAAGGAGTATTTCATCCATTTTGTTAGCAAGTGAATGTAAATTTGTCAGGAAGATTGAAGGCAGAGCAGTTCTATTTTCCCTATTCCTTAGCCTGTTTAAAATTCCCACCCTTTTACCTCTCCATCTCTGTTTCGTCCATTCGGGGTTTTTTTGGTAATCAATAGCTCTGGGGAAATTGCTTCTTCCTGTGTTAGAATCTCCTCTGCGTTTGTAAAGATGGGTGTGTGTGAGATCACAGAAAGCAGCTCCGTAAAGAAACGTTGCTTAATTCTGAGCAGATGGTCTCGTGAATATGAAATCCGTAGTGAGTCACAGAGAATAATAAAAAATAAAGAAACCATTAGAGAGCATTTCACAGAGGCAGCCTTCAACAGCACCATCTTGGATCAGGATTTTGAATTTTATAAATCATATGAGTTCTTCTATAATTTGGTTTTTGAAGGAGTTCTGCCTTCAAGTCAGTATTGTCTCTTGCCGACTACCTGGACAAATCCCTGCAATTTTCTTGGCAAGATTTCTGCCTCCTTCCTGTAGCTAAGGGAAAGTGCCTTGTCCCAAATCACACACCAACTTCATGCCTAAAGTGGGACTAGAACTGTATAGTACCCCAGTTTCTAATCTGATGCCTTAACAATCAAACTGGTTCCGTATAAGTAGAGTGGGATGGTATAAATTGAATAAATAAATTTATACATCTGGAAATATTATAGAGGAAATCATGTTAAAATCCTAGTACAAAAGTTCAGTTTGTGTGTCTTTCCTTCTGCTGTAGCAGTGCCCTTAAAGATGGGGGGGAGGGGGGGGAGCTAAAATGTTTTTTTAAAAAAAACATTTTTAAAATACATCCTTTCAGAATCAAACATTTAGAAAAATACCTAATTGTTTCTTCCCCAAAATGCAAAACCATGACACACATGTAAAATGCAAGTTTTCTAATTTCTAGTATGGTGCCTTAATCACTAGACCAACCTTCTTTCTAACCCTAAACAATAATCTCCAATAGTCATTGGTTATTCAGAAAATAACAGTTTTAGTAATTTATTATTTTTTTAATATTGCCATACTTTTAGATGTATTTTAGTGTAAGATGCTGACAGATGTCTTTGAAAATTTCTATAAATTTACACATGCTGATGAATAAAAAATGATTCTTTTATTGCACAGCATATGTTTATTCTTAGATATTTTCTAAGAAATCTATTTTCTCAAAAAATAAAAATTTGATAAATATATCTACATTCAGACTAATAGTTAACTATGCTGGTAATATTTCACCTATGATTCCAATAATATTATGTTGCATATATGACACAAAGTATACTTTATAGTACCTATAATAGAGTTATATTAACAAATCACTTTCATTACCATTACGTATGCATTTATATATAATAATGCTTTATAATAAAATGTTTTAACTGAAAGGGACATTGGCTTACCATGATACGTTCCTTCTCGTAGTGTAAAATGGGAGGTGCCAGGCTGGGTTATTCTCTGCTCTATCTCTATGGACTGAGTTGAAACTTCTGAAAGTCCGCTTCCCTGGTGACGTTCCTTCAGTTTTGACAACGAAGCCGAAGCGAATGGAAGATTCACTTCATCTGAAAGATAAAAATACAACTCCCCACCCAACAGGAGGCAGGCCAGACAGACAAGGACAGGGTGGGGCTGGCAGCTCACATTTTACACTATGAGAAGGAGCTTATCACGGTAAGCCAACGTTCCTTCTCTATAGTGTAGAAATGGGAGGTGCCAGGCTGGGATATACCAAAGACTGGCCAGCATTACAGGCAGGAACTGTCCTGGGCTGACGATCCTGGAACCTCGTGGACCTTCTGCAACACTCTTCTCCCAAAAGCCGCTTCCGCTGAAGCGAAGGAATCAAGTTTGTAGAGACATATAAAAGGCGAGTGAGAAGTCCATGTGGCTGCCCTACAGATCTCTTCTATGAAAGCCTGAGTAGACCAGGCCGCCGTTGTGGCTGCACTACGGGTACAGTGGGCAGTTATCCCAGAGGCACTGGGAGAGCTTGAAGCTTGTACGCACGTGCTATACAAGTCTGAAGCCAATGCCCCACCATGGAAGGGGTCACCCTGTGGCCAAGAGTTGACGGCTGAAAGAAGACAAACAGGGATTCTGTTTTCTGGGAAGAAAGGGTCCGAGAGATATAAATACGGAGGGCCCTCATAACATCCAATATATGCCAGGTTTGCTCCAAGGCATGCCGAGACTTTGGACAGAAGTCTGGCAGGACCAACTCCTTGCTCGGTGAAACAAGAAGTTGACCTTTCGAAGAAAGGTAGGGTCCAGCCGCAGGACCAACCTGTTAGAGTGAAATATACACAAGTCTTTCCTCACCGATAATGCCGCTAACTCCGAAATCGGGCAGATGTGACGGCCACAAGGTAAGCAACTTTATACGACAGGAGACGAAGACTATCCTCCCTCAATGGTTTGAAAGGTGCCTTGGTCAATGCCTGTAAAACCTTAGAAAGTCCCAAGTGGGAGAAAGATGAAGCATAGGGGTTTTTAAATTAGATGCTCCACGCAGAAATGTCTTCACCCTCGGACAGTTAGCGAGGGAGCCCCAGTCTCCAAAGGTCAATACTGATCCCAGTGCAGCTACCTGTCATCTTAAAGTATTAGGGGAAAGTCCCAATTCCAGGCCCCCTTGTAAAAACTCCACCACAGATGCTGAAGTAGGGTCCAAGTGTCTCGTGGCACACCAACCGGCAAACTTGTTCCATGTGGCCTTGTAGATGTGTGTGGTTGAAGGCTGCCTGGCTGCCTGCATCGTCCGGATGACCCCGACAGAGAAGTTCTCTCGTCTCAAGAGCCCCCTCTCAACCGCCAAACGGCCAATTGCAGTCTTTGTGGGTCTGGATGCTGCACAGGCCCCTGGCTGAGGGACACTCTGTCTGGGAGAATCCTCCAGGGCCTGGCAATAGACAGGCCAACCAGGTCGGCGAACCACGGCCTCCTGGGACAGTGCAGGGCCATCAACACAATCTCTGCCCCCTCCAACAATACCTTTCTGATGACAGCCGGGATTAGGGGTAGGGAAGGGAAGGCATATAAGAGGCCCCTGGGCCACGGGGTCCTCAAAGCATCCACCCCCTCTGCTCTCAGAGCAGGAAAACAGGACAGGAAGCGGGGAAGGTGGGTATTCATTGGAGAAGTCCATCACCGTGCGACTGAACCGGTCGACTATGTCCGCAAACAGGCTGGGATGGAGCCTCCACTCCGAAGGGTCCACAGTGGCTCGACTCAGCCAGTCAGCTCAGACATTGGACATCCCGGCAATGTGGTCCACTGTCAGGGACAGAAGGTGAGTCTCTGCCCAATGGCAAAGGGTCTCCGCCTCCAACATCAGAGACCGTGAATGAGTCCCCCCTTGCCTGTGTTGTCTGTGAGGAGGAGCATATGCTGCCTCCTCATCTGCGGTAGAAAGCTCTGAAGAGTCAGGTGGGCAGACGCAGTTCCAGCCAGTTGATTGGCTGTGAAAGTTCCTGCTGAGACCAACGTCCCTGGGCAACTTGAGACCCACAGTGGCTGCCACAGCCAAAAAGGCTGGCATCCGACGTCACTATCACCCTGCGAGGCTCCCTGAAATAGCACCCTTTCTGGAGAGCCCCGGAAATCCACCAACCCAGGGAGTGAAGTACCCGTAGCGGCACCCGCACCTGCATCATGGATGAACTGGTGCCCGCCCTTTGAAATGGGAGCAAGAACCACTGTAGTGGCCTTGCATGATACCTTGCCCACGGTATGATCACCAGGCAGAAGATCATTTTCCCTAACAGTTGGGATAACTGCGTCACCTGAACCCTCTGGTTCTGCCGAACTAGCTGTATCAACATCCTTATGCTCTCCTGCCATTCGCTGGACAAGAAAACCTGGCCCGCTAGTGTATCTATCAGGGCCCCTAGGTAAACCGATCTCGTTGAGGAAAGAAGCTGACACTTCTCCAAGTTTATAGAGAAGCCATGATCCCTCAGTGCACCTTTTGTTGTAGCCAAGTCCTGTTCCGCTAGCCGCTATGAACACGCCTGTATGAGCAGATCGTCCAGGTAACACTGAATCCTAATAGAGATCGACCTGGATGTCAGCATTCCAGCGCTGACATATGAAAGGAGAGGAGAAGCTTGAACTTTTGCCTACTTAATTCCTTTGAAGATTCTGTTTCCTCGGAGATGGGAGGAGGGGGGACATTCCTGTGATTTGACGGAGATGGGATGAGGAGAGTGGCTTGGAAGATAGCCAATGAGACGCAGAGAATTGGGGATCGGAAAGGGAGGGCTTGGGGGGCCAAAGGTCAGTGCTGACTGTGAAAGAGCCAGAGACAGATCACTATGCTCAATAAAGAGAAAATTTCCTCAAAGATTGGCAGTTTGGAAATTCATTTATTTTGAGATAGCATCGAAATCTGACACTGAGATATGCCGCCAGGACAGAAAGAAGTTTGGTAAAAGTTCGAGGGGCGGAGGCCAGCCCAAACGGCAGGGCGAGCTATTAGTAGTGGCGGCCTGCATAAGAAAATCTCAAGAATTGGCGATGCTCCAACCAAATAGTGACATGGAGGTATGCTTCTGTTAGATCTATAGAAGCCAAGAAATCTCACTCCCTAATTCCCGCTAAGATGGAATGCAGGGAGTGCATTTTGAGCCTCCTGATACGAATGTAGGTGTTGAGTCCCTTCAAATTTAGAATTGCCCTCCACCACCACCACCCCCAAGGCCTTTGGGATAACAAAGAGGATTGAATAGAACCCGCGCTCCCATTGCTCTGGCGGAACTGGCTGAATGGCCCAAATATCCAGCAAATGCTAGATAGCCAAATCCATGAGTCCCTGCCTGACCGGGTCTCCTGAAATAGGGCAACGGAGGAAACACCTCGGGGGAGGGGATAGGAATTCAAGGGAGAGCCCTGCTCTTACCGTCTCCTTCACCAACGATCCGATGTCAGGTCGTCCCAGCGGTCGTCCCAGCGGTCTGCAAACAGGGCAAGCCTGTCCCCAAAGATGCCTGAGGCGAGCCGTCACTTGGACCTTTTAGCCCCCCTGCCACCATTGCCCCTAAAGAGCTTGTGGCTGTTGCTGGCCCCTGCCAAAGGTAGGTCTCTCAGCTCGGTAACTCGGTCTGGAATCCTGGAAGGGCCACTGCTTATTGGGAAAGCTTGCCCCAGCTCCCCCCTGGCGAAAGGAGGGCCGTCTAAAATAAGGAGATGGACGGTAATCGGAACGCCTGCCCTGGGAGGGTAGTACCTTCTGCTTGTCCTGTGTCTCTACAAGTAAAGGGTCTAAGGCCTGGCCGAACAAAAGGGAGCAGAGGCCAGCTTTCATTTGTTTTTACCGTCCATATGCCAATGGAGAAGCCAAAGCATATGCCTAGCTGTAATATCTCCCTGCGCATGCGCAAGATGGCGGACCTCCGAGGGGCTCGCTGGTGAGGCCGATGAGGGAACGGAGGACTTTGGGAACATTGGAGGCTGACCTAGTGATCTCGGGCCCCACGTTCGGCATGCCAAAGGTCTGGCGGTTCTGATGAGCCATCCCTTGTCGGGATTGGCTCATGGATGGCAGAGCTGCGATGAGGAGCTGTGATCAGAGCGCCGCGAGGAGGGCGGCGGCAGCCTCCAGGATGACTCCGCAGCCGCAGAGCCCCGGAGATCGGGTGATCCATTCTGCGGCCTGACCGAAGGAGGTGAAGGAGTTAAGGGGGTCGAGGGAGCCAGATGGAGAGCCGAGGGAGCCAAGGGAACCGTCTCCAGTGACCCAAGCCTCCTATGATGCTATGGCGGCCAGAAAAGTGATCGGCTTCCAGGGGGGTGCGGGAAGCTGATGGTGACGAAATCGGCGCCCGGAGGCCCTTAGGCCGCATCAAACGGACATTTAGCCCGGACTTGAGGATTGAGGGGGTGTATGGCCCAGCTGTTAGCTGAGGCTTGAAAATGGACCTGGATCTGGGAAAAGCGTGGCAGAGTCTTCCTCGAGAAGATGGGTGTGATTACAGGGGTGAATTGGTCCGGAAAACCGAAAGGAGGTTGAAGTGATAGAGTGGGATTGATGAATAGCCACCTGGTCTCCCCCTTGGATTCACTCTCCGCCTTATGAAATTGCCGTCCCATGTTGCTGCCTGGACTCTCTGTTAGGTTGGGTCATTTTTCCATCACCACTGACTCTGGGACTTTACTACCACCCTCTTTGGATTTATTGCCATTTGATCTTTATCTCCTCTTTGCTGCTGGTTGTTTTATTCCTGCCTCCCGATTACCACCCTTTGGCCTTGGCTGGGGGGAAGGGAGATTGCAGGTTTGGAGGGAGAAGCTGAGAGTCCTGGACAATGGCTGCTGTTCCACCTGCAGGAAAGGAGTTGAACTCTGCTGGCTTTATGTCATCCAGCCGTTGTGAGAGAACGGCTGCGGCCACTTGCCTGCACTGCAGCTATTTGATCCAGATGCCCCATCGCTGTGAGAGAGTGAGGGGCCCCAGTTTTGCTCATGTCCAACCGCATCGCTATCTCTCACCTCTATGACTATCGCTGACACCCAGAGTTACCCTCTCCTACCTTGTTACACTTGTATGGCTTACACCTTGGCGGATCTGCTTGCGCTGCGAGATGCCCCCCTCTCGTGGCGATGGCCTTCCACTCTATCGAAGGCCTACCTCAAGAATGGGCTTTGGAGTCCTGAGAGGTGGCATGTTTTAAGCGGGGATTGAGGGGTTTTTTAAATAGGGCTTTTAATGATTTTTTAAGGGGAATTGGGAGGACGACCAAGGGGGATGGGGGGGTAATACACCAAGGTCGGAGCTGAGCCCGGCACGGGGTAATGGTTTGGAGGGTGCAGGACGAAGGGCTGGGGAGGTGATGGAGGGCAATCCTAATGAGGGATGCACTATCAGCACGGTGGATGGGAGGGGCAGATACGGCGGGAGCAGGGAGCCATACCATGTGTCGGGGGTGCGCACTCACTGTTTGAGAGCAATTGCACACTCCAGTCCGCAATGCTCCTCTCGGGTACTAGGTTGCACAGATACTCAGGCCCTGGGCCTTCAGCTGATGCTGTGCAACGCCAGGTCCGTGTTAAATAAGGCATCCCTCATTTACGATCTTATACAGGAGGGGGGAGCAGACCTGGTGGGTATTATGGAGCCCTGGTTGGGCCTGGAAGGAGGGGTCTCTCTGGTTGAGATGTGCCCACCAGGCTTCAGAGTATTCCATCAGCCAAGGGCCCAGAGCAGGGGCGGGGGGTGGCGGTTATTATTAAAGAAGGTCTTGGTCCGAGGGAGACCACTGTGCCACAGATTGCCGGGTGTGAGTCCCTCTTTGTGAGGTGGGGTCAGGGGGTCCAGATGGGCTTGTTGCTAACGTATCTGGCTTTCTGCCGCGTGGCAACAGCCCTACCCGAGCTACTTGACGTGATAGCCACGGTGGCAGTTGATACACCCAGGCTTATGGTATGGGTGATTTCAACCTGCTATCTGTTGGTGAAATGTCTGAGATGGCCCGGGAGTTCATGGCTTCCATGATGGCCATGGACCTGACCCAGTTAGTTCATGGCCTCACTCACAGGGGGGGACACACTCTGGACCTGATTTTTGTCTCTGGCCGGTGGTTGGGTGGTCTTCTTATAGGGGATATAGAGATGCAACCCTTGTCATGGACAGATCACTCACTCCTTCGCCTGGACCTTTGAACCATTATACCCTGCTGCAGGGAGGCGGAACCAATAAGGTGGGTCCGCCCCAGACGCCTGATGGATCCTGATGGGTTCCAGATGGAGCTTGGGCCATTTCCTGAGGATCTGGCACACGACTCGGCCGAAGACCTGGTAGCTGCCTGGGATTGGGTGGCTGGTGGGGCTTTAGATTGAGTCGTGCCTTTGCGGCCTCTGACCCGGTGCTGATCCCATGTAGTTCCATGGTTCACCGAGGAGCTGAGGGAGATGAAGCGCCAGAAAAGACGCCTGGAGAGCGGTTGGAGGGTCAGTCTCGCTGAATCTGACCGAACACTGGTAAGGTCGCATATTAAGACCTACCTAGTGGCGATAAAGGCGGCAAAGTTTAATTACTTTTCCGCTCTTATTGCGTCATCAGATAATCGTCCGGCCACCCTGTTCAGGGTGACCCGCTCCCTGTTACATCCAGGAGTGCGGGAGGACCCCCTGGAAGGCAGGGCTGAGGATTTCGGACAATATCTGTATGACAAAATTGCACAGATTTGGGGGGAATTGGACTCTGACTGGGTAGATTCGGACAAGGTGGCGAGGAATAGTCTTGAGAATGTTATCTGGGAAGGGTTTGACTCTGTGACTCCTGATGACGTGGACAGGACTTTGGGGAGACTTAGTGCGGCCACATGTTTGCTGAACCTGTGTCCCTCTTGGTTAGTACTGGCTTCCCGGGAGGTAACACGAGGCTGGCTCCAGGGAATTATCAACGCTTCGTTGAGTGAGGGTTACTTCCCCACGGCTCTGAAAGAGGCGGTGGTGAGGCCTCTCCTCAAGAAGCCTTCCCTGGACCCGGCAGTATTAGTCAACTACCGTCCCATCTCCAACCTTCGCTTTGTGGTGAAGGTTGTTGAGTGTGGTCGCATGACAGTTTCCACAATACCTGGAGGAAACGTCTTATCTGGATCCATTCCAGTCGGGTTTCAGGCCCAGGTACAGCACAGAAATGGCATTGGTCGCATTGGTAGATGATCTCTGGAGGGCTCGGGACAGGGGTTGCTCCTCTGTTCTGGTCCTGTTAGAGGCTTTTGATACCTCAGCGGCTTTTGATACCATCGACCATGGTATCATGCTCATGGTATCAGAGTTGGGGATGGGGGGCACTGAGTTCCGGTGGTTCTCCTCCTTTCTCTCAGACCAGTCGCAATTTGTGTTGGCAGGAGGGCAGAGGTCGACCTCGAGATGCCTCATATGTGGGGTGCCTCAGGGGTCGGTCCTCTCGCCCCTTTTGTTCAACATCTATGTGAAACCACTGGGTGAGATCATCCGTGGCTTCGGGGTGAAGTACCACCAGTATGCTGATGACACCCAGCTGTACATCTCCACCCCGGGCCACCCCAATGATACCTTTGAAGTGATGTCCCGGTGCCTGGAGGCCGTGCGGATCTGGATGGAGAGGAACAGGCTCAGGCTCAACCCATCCAAGACTGAATGGCTGTTGTTTCCGGCATCCCAATATAGTCAGTGGACATCATCATTGACTATTGGGGGCGGGTCTTTGGCCCCCACGGAGAGGACTCGCAATTTGGGCGTCCTCCTGGATACGCAGCTATCCTTGGAGGAACATCTGACGGCTGTAGCCAGGAGGACTTTTTATCAGGTTCGCCTGATCCGCCAGTTGCGGCCCTTCCTAGATTGAGATTCCTTGTGCACAGTCACTCATGCCCTCGTCACCTCTCGCCTGGACTACGGCAATGCTCTCTACATGGGGCTCCCCTTGAAGAGCACCTGGAGGCTCCAACTGGTCCAGAATGCGGCCGCGCGCGTAATTACGGGAACTGTATGGTGGTCCCACATAACACCTCTCCTGCATGAGGTGCACTGGCTCCCAGTGGTCTTCCGGGTGCGCTTCAAGGTGTTGGTTATCACCTCTAAAGTGCTCCATGGCATAGGACCTGGATATCTTTGAGACCGCCTGCTGCTACCAATGGCCTCCCACTGACCTGTGCGCTCCCACAGAGAGGGCCTCCTCAGGGTGCCATCAGCCAAGCAATGTAGACTGGTGGCCCCCAGGGGGAGGGCCTTTTCTGTGGGGGCACCTGCCCTCTGGAATCAGCTGCCCCCAGAGATATGAAGAATCCAAGACCCCAGTGCCTTCCACCGTGCCCTGAAGACCTTTCTTTTTCAGCAAGCCGGGCTGGCTTAACACATTTTTAAATATTTTTAATAGGTTTGTTATTATTTTTTAATTATGGGGCCAAACGCATATATATCTTTTTAACTGTATTTTAATGTTTGTATTTATGTTTTTACTTTGGCTGTGCACCGCCCTGAGTCCTCCGGGAGAAGGACGGTATATAAATCTGATAATAAAATAAAATAAATAAAAAATAAACAGACGAAACCATGGTCCGGGCAGAAAACCTGGTGGCCGCCAAGGTTGCATCCACCGTATACTTTGCAGCTGCTAACATCTTAAACAAATCCTGATGAGCTCGCACATAGTCGGGCGCTAAGTGAGACTGGAGTTGACGCAGCCATCTAACTGACACTCTGGTGAGGAAAGACGCCTCTGAAGATGCCCTCACAGCCCAGGAATCAGCCAGGTGGGCCCGACGGAGTGCTGTCTCCTCCCTCCTATCCTCTGCCTTCAAGGCGTCTTCCACATCAGGTAGTAAAACTGAAGAGGATGTGAGCACCATCACCAGAGCGTCCACCTTGGGAACTTCCAGTAAATTAAGCATGGCAGCATCGACTGTAAACAGTTGATTATCCAAGCCTGTGGCCCTGGAAGTTCCTGCAGGGGAAGCCCACTGCCTGCGTATCATATCCAGAAACATCCCCGGAATGGGAATGGTATCAACCTCCACTGCCTGTTCTGTGAACAGGTAATCATCCTGTTCACCACTACCCATGTCAGGACCGGAAGGCAATGGGGCCGGGCCCAAACGGGCAGTAGCACTGGCCTTGGCCAATAACGGTTTTAGAAGGGCAGGGTTAAACAATCCCTTGAAGGGCTGTCTCGGGTGCGATTCCTGCTCCATATCCGAAAACTCCCCCTCCCCTTGATACCTGCATACCAACTCAGTTCTGAGGGAGTAGGCGAGTCAGGATCCTGGTACTCAACCGGAGCCGGCACAAGTCGCTGTGGTTCCACTTCTGGTTGTAAGGCATACATCTGGGCTGCAACAGTCTCGGACTGCTGACACGTACCCTCAGCAGTGCCCTAATTGCCTGATCAATCCAGCCCTTCCAAAATTGTGGAACATCCTGTTCCCCCATCTCCCCTTGGTGGACCCCGCCACACTAGGGGTGAAGGTGGCCTCAAAGACCTGAGGAGGTGCTCCAGAAGGCCCAGTATGTGGAGGAAGATCATCCCGGTTCTCAGGGGACCAAGCCCATTGAAATAGCAGTCTGACCCTGCTGAACTGTAACCTCTGTATTTGAAGCAGAAGTGTGGTGGTCAGCAATAGCAATAGAAGGAGGATCTGGGGGGAAAACCTCAGCAGAAGCCTTGGCAAATTCCCTGTCCAGGGCCCTCTGTCTAATCTGGGCTGTCTTCTTCTCTGCCTTAGTGCCTTCTGTATGTGCCCTGGCTCTGGCCCTAATTTTGGCGGCTGCAGCAATGCTGGCATGCCTAGACCTGACCAGTGCCCTGCCCCTGTCGGACTGAGGCGACCAAGAGCCCTCAGCAGAGAAGTGGGTCTGTCTGCTTGAATCTTCCATGTCTGTAGAAAGAGTCACAAGCCCAGCAGTTCCTTAGAACAAATGTCACAAATAACAATGCCCCGAAGGGGAAGTCCAAAGTCAGTAGAAAGGTAAAATTAACCAAGATACTGGCCTGATCCACGTGGACAAAATGGCCACTGGAACTCCAAGATGGCCGCCACCAACATGAAAGCTCAAATCATCGGCAGGCTCAGACCCACAGGATCAACCAGGTCAGGTTGCTCAGCAAAACCCACAGGTTGTCCTCAAGGCTCCCATCCGCAGCCGTGGAGAGCTCAACCAGCTTGGTGCCAAATCAGTGCCAGGAAGCAAAGCCGCCCGGACTTAAGGCCGCCAACAATTGCGCGGGAAACAAGGCCACCGTGACTTACAGGCTGTAAATGCGATTGCGCTGGGCAAACAAAACCCTAGTGCGGTCCGGCGGCTGGCATTGACCGCTGTCAGAAGAACGGCCAGCGCTCAGGCTACAAAAGGCTGGCACGGCTGTAACGGTCCCAAAAGCAAAAGGCCTCCCACTGCACAGCTGACGAGCAAGTGATCAAAGAAAAAGCCGCACCAAGGCTTGCAATGGCTGGTGCGGCTCCGACAGCTGCAAACGAGGCTCCGATGCGCCTCTTCATTCTCCAAGGTGACGGAGGCAAAAGCCAGCTGGCTAGCCCCTCAAAAAGAGAGGGGAACAGGGGAGGGAAGAGGGTGCCAGAAGGCCATCCCCCCAGCTCAAATCCAAGCCCGGAGAGGCCCCTGCAATACTAGCAAGTCAAAATCAGCAAAAAGACAAACACCAGGAAAAGAAAGAAATTAAAGCAATGAAAGAAAATAAGAAATTAAGAAATTAAGCCAGGGAATACTCCAAGTTCAACTCAAAGCTCTGAAGCTGTAAAAGTTGTGTCCATGAGCATAGGCTGAGTTGAAAAAAACTGAAGGAACATCACCAGGGAGGCGGACCTTCAGAACTTTCAATTCAGTCCATAGAGATAGAGCAGAGAATAACCCAGCCTGGCACCTCCCATTTCTACACTATGGAGAAAAGGTGCTTCTACTATAGATTCTTTGCATATGTTATATTGAACCTGGGTTTTTTAACCATAAACTGAATATTCTACTTTTGCGTGTGTTCACACTGGATATACTGATTATGGTCATATATACATGGATTCAAAACTAAACAAAATGTATTTTGGTTCAGTGTATACTAACAATCATACAAGTATGTTGTATTAGCACAATATACATACATACGAAACTATATATTACATACTTATTAGGGTTGAGATTTTCTTTTAAAAAGCCTATACTGTTCAGTTAATCCTTGACAGAACTTGCTGCTTAGCATCTGTTTGAAGTTATGGCAGCCAACCATTCAAAAGCTATTTACAACAATTCGCAAAGTTACAGTTGTGGTGGCAATCCTGCAATCATTCACCCATACAACTGACCACAGGAATGCTGCAGTGACCCTTGCTTATATCTGTCCCATCCTTATCAACAGGTTCCCACCAACCTTGAGTCTGCTTTCCACCTTGTCCTGCCATTCCCACAGCCTTCTTCTCACTTGTCCTTCAAAGATCTCCAGAACTCTGCAGCTTAGGCTAGGAAACCATAGCAAGCCACTTAATTGCTAGGCTATGTGTAGCAATCCTGGATTGCCAATCCTGCCATTTTACAAGCAGCCACACTGAATTGTGGTCCGTCAAAAAATTGTGGCCCCTTCCAGGAGCATACCATGTAGCCCAACAATGAAGCAGCTTGCCTGCGGGTGGGGGGAATGTCTGTATGGATCCATCAGGAAATGAAAGCAGACCAAAGGCTATGGTGGGGGGCAAGTAGTGGTAAGCAGAGTATGAGCTGGGGGGGGGGAGTCTTGAACAGGTGAGCCTGAGCCCTTGCCTCCCAAGTCCTACCCATCTGATGTACTCCATGCTCTGCAAAACAACCCATGTGGTAATTTAACGTATCAGGAAGAGCAGTGGGTACGGTCGTTAAGCTAAGCAATCTCACTTAATGGCCATCATGACATGCGATCCTAAAGAGAAATCTCCATAATCAAAGGACAAAACCAAGGACTAATCATTTTTTTCAAGTTTAATTGTGGAGGTAGAATTATGACACGTGGTTATGTTTGTGAGAATTTCAGTATTTCTGATTTTATATTTTATAATTAATTTATAAAAATATAAAGCACAGAAATGCATGAAATGAAAATGAAAATAAGGGAAAAATAAAGGAAGAAAGGGGGAAGAGAAAAAGTGCAGGTTAGAGGGGAAAAGGAAAAAAAAGTATTGACTTCCAACTCCTTTTCATGCAGTAGAATAAGGTAGTGAAATAAAACTTCGATTTTTACTTTTATATGATGATATAAACTAGCCATTTCTATAACAGCAAACCTATCTAACTAGCAAAATCCAAAGCCAAAGTTTCATCTCAAGAACAAAATTCAGAAGCAGTTTTGAAGTAAAAACAAAATTAATTGTGTTCTTTTAATCAAAGTAGTCAATTTAGCCATCTCTGCTAACTTCATCAAGTTTTGCAGCCATTCATCCATAGTGGGAATCAGAGAATTGCAGTATTCCAAGAAAGAGAAGTTACCACAAAAATAGAGTGCCTTTAGAGAGAGTTTTTTTTGCCAGGAGTAAAAGAAAAAGAACTCATTTTTTAAACAAAAAAAAAAAATATTTGAAAAGATTAAGCATGGCAACTTAAATTCATTTCCTTGCCCACTGGCTAGGATAAACCAAATATGTATTCATAAGCAGGCAGAGCCCATGAATAAATCTATGCAGAACTCTCCAAATGATGCTGAATCTTCTACTTCAACATACTAGCAGGGGAATTCTGGGAATTAAACTCTACACATCTTAAAGTTGTCAATGTTGAGAAATACTGTTCTACCTCCTTTTGGAATTGAAAAAATTAAAAGCCATGCTGCTAGCTGTTTGAACTCTGACCTTCCAAAGCAAATTTATATTCAATTCTACAAATGGTAAAATTGCATCTTTGTTGCATTCCCCAACCCCACCCCCTGGAAACAATTGCTTCATTCTTCCCTTCCCCGATAAGCTTTTATTTAGGAAGAATGATTCTGAACTAACAAAAATTTTATGTAATGACATGAGGTCTCTACCAAAGATAGTGATTTCTCACAGTTGCTAACATTTCTCACCAAAGTAATTGAAGAATTTTCGGAAAAGCAAGAAGAAACAAAGTATAAAAAAACATTTTAATATTCTGGAAATCTAACATACTATATACAAATAAATTAAAGAGTACTTAATTTACTTTGAAGCATTTTGTTAGCAATTGAAGCCTTTATAGCCGTGAGGGCGAATCTATGGCATGCAAGCCACAGGTGGCACACGGAGCCATATCGGTGGGCACGCAAGCGTTGCCCTAGCTCAGCTCCGGTGTGCTGGCCAACTGATTTTTGGGCCTTCCGGGCCCACCAGAACTCGGGAAACAGGCTGTTTCTGGCCTCCAGGGGCATGGGGAAGGCCCATTTTCGCCCTTCCCAGGCTCCTAGAAAGCTTCTGGAACCTGGGGGAAGTGAAAAATGGGCTTTCCAGTCCCACTGGAAGCTGGCAAATGGGCTGTTTCTGGCCTCCAGAGAGTCTCAAGAGGGTTTGGGAAAGGCTGTTTTCGCCCTCTCCAAGCTCCTAGAAAGCCTCTGGAGCCTGGGGAGGGTGAAAAATGGGCCTACTGGGCCCACTATGCCATCTGTTATGAAATGGGGTTGAGGGGTACCCCGGACCGTGAACCAGCTCATGAGTAAACACACTGAGACTGAAATAATTCTGACAGAGGCGTCTTGTGTAAAAATATAATTTACTTTAAAACATTTAAAAAGCACTATGTCTTTAAGAAAGCACATTAAAAACAAAGTCTTATCTGGGTATGTGAAGCAAGGCTATCTTCCTAGATCCCTCTCCACAATACCGAAACAGTTCACAAGAGAATAAAGCTAGCATGAAGGTAAGCAGCTTCGGCGTCGATACATCATCAAGGCAATCCAAATGGGGGCAGCACAAACATCACAGCTAAAAGTCACCTGAAGTAAAACAGTTCAAACAGCAAACATTGCTTGAAGCTTGTGGGAGGAAAAAGGTCCAGCAGCAGTCCCGATGATAGCTTGCGTGCTACAAAACAGCAAAAGGCAAGCATCCGTGGGAGTTTCTCTGCAACGGCGTCTGGAGTCCTTATCTGCATTCTTCTTCCATCTGTGGCGTTGCACTAACTTCCTGCAGGAGCTGTGCATTTAGGCCTAAACCAAGAGTCTAGGCCCGAGTAGCAAGCGAAAAGGTCCTTGCTTATATGGGGAGTTAACCTGCAATTAACTAGGGCGGGAAAGGCTTGCAGGTAATTGCCAACAGGAGATGGCTTGATTGAAACCATACTGTTTGTGAGTAGGCAGGTAGCCACAGCAATCCTGGAAACACTCGTGACACCATCACGTGCCAAAAGTGGGGAGAGTCACACACGCATGCATGGGGGCAGAGTACATTGAATTATGGGTGTGGGCACGCATGTGCGTTGTGTGCTTTTGGCACACAACGGCAAAAAAATTAGCCATCACTGTTTTATGGAATCTCCCCATTACATGTGAATATTAAATGCATCTTGCCTCTATGTGGCAAATAGGCCGCTATTTGTCACTAAACAGGTAATGAATTGCTTACTATGATGCAAATAAACTATAAACCAAAAAAGTGTAACATATCAAAATAATTATAAAGTTGACATTATAGACATCATGACAAATGAAAGCAGGTGAAAAGTTAGACGATCTAATGCTATACACAAAAATAATTGATTTTTCTCTGCTTACTGCTTAGGTGATCAGAGTATACTAGGTACTTGTTGTCTGCTTGCACTGTGTTTTATTAATGATCCAAATCAGACATCCAGTTTGGAAATCAATGCTTACTCATCATTTTTTTTGAAAGCTTCTATAATTCACAATTGATTTAACAGAAATGAAAGGCTTACCATTAACAAGAGCAAGCTGCTGACACTTCGAAGATGAATTATTGAACTTTCTGAAAGTGAATTAACTGAACCATCATCAAGAGCATTGTTTGACATCTCCCCCCCCACTGAAGCCAACTTATTTGTAGAAGCCACACGATTGAAACAGCACCAGTCATATCTCTTAACTAAAAATCACATAAATAATGAAACAAACAAAAAGGAGCAATAATTAAAAATCTACCTAACTTCACTGACTACCAGAGTCTTATAAAATTCACTTTAAAAATCAGGTTCTTAAGGTTACTTAGATATTCAAACACATACTTATTACAGGAGAAACATACATATTTTATAGAAGCTCATTATTTTTTTTTCTGCAGCTAAAAGACTGAAAAACAGAGCACCAACAAGTAGGTATTGGATCAATTGAAGCTTTACAAAAAGAAAGCAATGTAAATATTCCTGTTACAATAGTGGTGTCATCCAAAATACAATTTACAAGTACTCTTTGGGTTATGACTTTAATTAGGGTCAGAATTTCCACTGCAAAGCAAAGTGGTCATTAAGCAAAACATCACCATGCCAGACCAGCACAGAAGACAATGAATATCAGCTCAGAGTGCTGACAGGGAGTGCAGAAAGAGTAGGTGGCAGAATGCAGGATGGTAAAAAAGAGCAAAGATGGAGGAGAGAGAGGCAGCTGTGGAAATGCTGTAGTTGAAGCAGTTTACATAGGCAGAAGCACATGACCCACATGACCCAACTGTAAATGCCAGGCAGTTGCCAAGCATCCAAATTTTGATCCTGTGGCCGTGGAGATGCTGCAACAACCAGAAACTTGACAATGAGCCACAACTACTATTTATTCAGGAATATCATTAACTTTGAACAATTGCTGAATGGACATAACTTAAGGACTACCTGTAATATGATTTCAATCTTCAGATTAATACTATAAACAAAAGCATGTAATCATAATTTCAAACAATTCTTGCTTGAAACGGACATTGCTTACCTGAATGTCCCTTCTAGGCGTGCTGCTGGGGAATCCAAAGCGTGGGTTATCAATAGTGTATTAGCCAGAGACTGAGTGTATGTTTCTTTAAATTCGCCTTGGTTCCGCCTCCTTCGCTCGACTGGTGTCAGTTTTGTTCACGAAGATGGAAGATGTAGAAAGGTAAGTCATATCAGGTAAGTCATAATGGTCAAGTTCAAATCGGTGCCCTCTGGACCAGAATCCATATGGGTGGGTTGGATTCTCCAATAGCACGCCTAGAAGGGACATTCAGGTAAGCAATGTCCGTTCTCCAGTGCGCTGCTTGGAGAATCCAAAGTGTGGGATATACCCAAGCAAGTTTGTTTAGGGAGGGTCAGAATGAAGGTCTGGGGAGGCCACAGAAGAAATGACAGATTGCAGGACTCTATGACCAAAGGAGGCTTCAGCCAATGCGAAGGAGTTAACCTTATAATGTCTAATAAATGGAGACAATGTCGTCCAGGTGGCTGCTCTGCAAATTTCTAGTATGGAGGCTTGAGTCGCCCAAGCTGCGGTCATAGAGGTGCTTCTCGTGGAATGTGGTAGAATATGCCCTAGAAGCGATTTCCCTTTCGACGTATAAGCTTTACAGATACATGCCCTCAACCATCTCCCTATGGTTGTCGAGGAGACCTTCTTGCCCAAGGAGGCTGGGAGAAAGGAAACAAATAAGGCCTCTGAGCATCTAAATGAAGCTGTGCGCCTGATATAACACCGGAGGGCTCTCCGAACATCAAGAGTGTGCCACAATACCTCAGAAGAATGTCTCGGGTTAGGGCAAAAGTCTGGGAGGACCAACTCTTGCGCCCGATGGAAAAGGGAATTGATTTTTGGCAGAAAAGATGGGTCCATCCTCAGGACTACTCGATTTGTGTGGAAGACGCACAGATCTTCTTTGACTGACAAGGCCGCGAGCTCTGAAATGCAACGTGCCGAAGTTATCGCGACCAGGAAGTCCACCTTAAGTGTCAGGAAACATAGAGAGATAGACCCCAAGGGTTCAAAGGGTGGAGAAGTCAGGGCCTGAAGCACCAATGGAAGGTCCCATGTGGGATATCTGTGGACAACGGGAGGGCGTAGATTGGATGCCCCCCGCAGAAAACTCCTGATCCTTGGGTTGCGAGCGAGAGAGCCGTCCTGGTTATCTGAGAGGACTGTGTCCAGTGCCGCAACGTGCCTACGCAAGGTGCTGGGTGCCAGACCTTTGTTGAATCCAGAATGGAGGAAGTCCAAGACCTCAGAAACAGAGGCCGAAGTTGAGTCTGCATGGTGGGAGGTGCACCAGGCGCAGAAAGCTCTCCAGGTAGTGTTGTATATCCTCATCGTAGATGGCCGTCTAGAGGCCTGGATGATAGAAATCACCCCCCTTGAGAGGTTGTCCTTGGTCAGAAGGATCCTCTCAAGTGCCAGACGGTCAACTGCAGCCATTGGGGCTCTGGATGCAGTATGACCCCCTGGCTCAGAGAGATCCTGTCTCCTGGAATCCTCCAGGGGGGGTTCAATCGACAGGCCCATCAGGTCCGCAAACCAAGGCCTGTGAGGCCAATAGGGAGCAACAAGAAGAACGTCCACCTTCTCGAGAAGAATCTTTTGAATCACCCTCTGAAGAAGTGGGAGAGGAGGGAAAGCATACAACAGTCCCTGAGGCCAGGGACAATGAAGGGCGTCGATGTTTTCTGCCGTGGGGCACTGGTAACAGGTGAAGTACCGCGGCAGTTGCGCATTATTCTGATGCGCAAAGAGGTCCAACACTGGCTGACCGAATCTGTCTGTGAGAGCGCGGAAGATCGATGGGTGAAGCATCCATTCCACATGATCTATTTGTTGGCGGCTGAGCCAATCTGCTTGAAGGTTGCTGGTACCGGCTATGTGTTCCGTTGTCAATGATCTCGTGTGACGTTCCGCCCAGGCAAGCAGTAGGGTTGCCTCTTCCATCAGAGGCGCTGACTGTGTTCCGCCCTTGCGATTGACATGCGCCTTCGCTGTCACGTTGTCCATGAGGATGTGAACATGTTGGTCTTCCACGTGGGAGCGGAAGTGCAGGAGGGCAAGCCTGATCGCTCGCAGTTCGAGCCAGTTTATATCATTGGCTAACTCTGCCAGGGACCAGCACCCTTGGGCCATGTGGGAGAGAAGGTGGGCACCCCAGCCCAGCAGACTCGCGTCTGTGGTGATCGTAATCTGAGATGGCTCCTGTAGTAGACTGCCATTGAGCATGGCAGACAAGATCCACCACTGAAGAGAGTTGCGTACTGTCGTCGGGAGGCGAACTCACATCCTGGAGTTGCTGCGATGAGCTTTTTGGAAAGGCAGAAGATACCATTGCAAGGGTCTTGAATGGAAACTTGCCCATGGGATTATGGAAATACAGGAGATCATTTTCCCGAGCAACCTCGACAGGAGGAGCAAGGGCACCGCTGGGAGGGACAACACCTGGTCCACGAGATTCCGAATGCTGGTCAAACGGTCCTCGGACAGGAACACAATTCCTTGTTGTGAGTCCAACATGGCTCCCAGGTGCAGTATATGGTTCGTCGGTTGGAGATGTCTTTTTTTGAAATTTATCGTGAACCCATGGATCTGAAGGGATTTGGTCACTGCAGCGAGGTCTTGTATCGCCTGGTCGTGAGAGGACGACAGAATGAGAATGTCGTCCAGATAGCAATAGAGCCGTACCGGAACCTGTCTCAGGGAGGCGGCCACTGCTGCCAGCATTTTCGTAAAGATCCGTGGGGCCGAGGAGAGGCCGAATGGCATGGCCCGGTACTGAAAATGCCAGCGGCATAGGTGAAACGTAAGAAGCGACGGTGCGCTGCATGGATGGGAATGTGCAAGTACGCCTCCTTCAGGTCTATGGATGTCATTAGGTCGGCTGGGCGGATGCATCCCAAAATTGAACGCAGAGATTGCATCCTGAACTGGTGATAGATGATGAACTTGTTGAGTTCTTTCAAATCCAGGATGCCCCTCCAATCTCTGAAGCTCTTGGGCACTAAGAAAAAGATGCTGTAGAAGCCGGTCCCTTGGTGTTCTATGGGAACCAGCTCTATAGCATGAATTTCCAGAAGATGGCGAATTTCCGCCTCCATCAATCACCTCTTTTCTGGGTTTTTGGACCCCGGGCATTGAATGAACCTGGTCGGAGGGCTCGACCGGAGTTCCAGGGTAAGCCCTAGATGAACAGTCTGTAAGACTCAGGCGTCTGATGTACTCAACTCCCATTGGGGTAAAGGTTGCCTCGGGAACAGGACGGGCCACCGGCAACTTGACGGAGGAATAGCCCTCGGAGGAGAGTGTGCAGGCTCAGTAACATCCTGTCGAGAAGTCTGCTCTAGCGGAAATTGAGAGGTATTACTCAATCCAGATGTTGAGGGAGCAGGATCGACAGAACCAGCCGCCAGAACTCTTTGTTGAGCCCGATCACATTGGAGCTCCAGTGCATGATGTCTACGTTGTTCATCTTTGGTCCTTGATGAGCTGCGTTTTGTCGGTTGAGAAGTGGATGAGAGCGGAGGGGCAGAGGTCGCCCTGGTCCTTTGAGATTTGGATGTGGTGGGTCTCCTTGGAGGGAGAGAAACTGCCACAGACTGGTCATCCGACTGTTCCAGGTCGGAAGACAGGTCCAAGTCCGTCATTTTGTGGCCAACTGAGACGAATGCTAAAGATATATATATATGTCTATTTACAATTGTTTTTTTTTTAAATTGAACAATGCAAAATTGAAGGCAGGAAAACCAAAAAACAGAACAGTAGGTCACTGTAAGATAAACACCTCAGCTATAGTGACCAGACTAGCGACAGATGATAATCAGCGAGGATCGTCGCTTGACTCTACCAGGCCATCAATTGAATTACTACAGGGCGTGTGGCTACCGCAGCAGCGACCCTGCCAATTTGCAAGAGTTCAACCACTGTTAAGAGGTTTGGCGGCAAATAACGGTCCTGGGCAGGCAGGGTGCCTGCACGGCTCACAGCGATCTGTAATGCTGATAAAATGGTGACTGTCCCCTTTACAAACAGCTAGACACTACTGCGCATGCGCTCCCACTGCGCAGCAAGGAGCAATGGTGCCCCGCGGCGTGAGGCAATCCGTTCCTCCACGACAGGCTAGAGTCAGCAATGCCGATGGCAAGTTAAATGATGGGTGTAGAAGTCAGGAAACTAGCAGACCAACTCGCGCTGGGTGCAGATGGCCAAACAATGAGTTCGGTTGTGCTGCCGAGGGCGTTAGCGAGTTCAAAATGGCAGCTGGTGGAATCGCCTCAGGAATCGCGCCGCTATGGGAGCCTCGCTGGTACAAAACAAACAGCGGCCGTCTAGGGATTTCCCCTGCTGTTTGAACCGCCGAATAAGGAGAATCCAGGCAGGCACAGGCAAGGAATTCTCCAATCTCGAAGCCGCTGCGCAGGAACTCTTAACAGATAGCCGCAATTAATATCATTGGGCAGAGGCTTCCCTCAGACACGCACATACTCCCTAGCAAGGCACAGTGGCTTCAAGCTAAAACGAGCAATCCATTAGAGCCTGCTCCAGCCGGTAGCAGGGACTCTAAGCCGCCAAGCAGGTCACCAGATCAGAGGTAATTTTTTAAAAAAAAATTGATTTATATGCCGCTCTTCTCTGGAGACTCAGAGCGGCTTACAACGTGCTCAGCAATAGCCTTCATCCTTTTGTATATTTATACAAAGTCAGCTTATTGCCCCCACAACTGGGTCCTCAATTTACCTACCTTAGAAAGGATGGAAGGCTGAGTCAACCTTGAACCTTGGCAAGATTTGAACCTGCAGTAATTGCAGGCAGATGGTCTTAATAACCAGCTTAATAACAGGGTGCCTTAGACCACTGTACTACCACTGTACTACCAAGGCTCTTAGATGGTCATACCGGCAAGCCGGGAAACCAGAACTCTACCGGCGGCAATTTTAGCGGTGAGATATGGCCCAGCCAGGATAATCTCAAATAGGAAGGTGACCTAACAGGAATGTTGGTGGGGGGGGGCTAAGCCCCAAGGACTCACCACCTCTAGACTAAAGTCCCAAAAGTCCAAATTGAAAACTCAGAAGAAATTGATGGAAGGTTGTGATCAAATTAGAATCAGGTGAAATCCAAAGCGTGGAATCAATAATGTAATAACCAGAGCAAGCCTAGATCAGTCTCTTCAGCTCCACTGAGTGAATAAAACTGACACCAGTCAAGCAAAGGAGGCAGAACCAAGGCGAAATTTAAAGAAACATACACTCAGTCTCTGGCTAATACACTATTAATAACCCATGCTTTGGATTCTCCAAGCAGCGCGCTAGAGAAGAATTGTTACTTCTAGAAGAGGTAAACATCATCAACACTAGTGATCTAAAGAAGATTCAAAAACTTACCTAATATTTTGATTTCAAAATAGTCAATTCTGTACAAGTAGTTTTCTTGTACTGAAAAAAATGATAGGAATTTTAATTTCTAAAAATTAGCATCATATAGCCACTCCATCAATACAAATTTATTAAATTCACAAGTCTTGTTTAGGGCTGGCCACCTGTTTACTGATGTAAAAAAAAAACAACCCCAAATATATTTTCATAAAATGCCAGATTTGCATTGTAATGTATTTATACAAATCATAACTCCCAAAATACACATGCATACATAAACTCACTCTCTCTCTCTCCCTCCCTCCCTCCCTCCCTCCCTCTCTCTCCTTACAAACACTATAGGAACTGATGTAATAATCGACCCCGAGGCCCCTCATATGTGGGGTGCCGCAGGGATCGGTCCTCTCGCCCCTTTTGTTCAACATTTATGTAAAGCCGCTGGGCGAGATCATCCGTGGTTTCGGGGTGAAGTACCACCAGTACGCTGACGACACCCAGCTGTACATCTCCACCCCGGACCACCCCAACGATGCCCTTGAAGTGATGTCCCAGTGCCTGGAGGCCGTACGGATCTGGATGGGGAGGAACAGGCTCAGGCTCAACCCATCCAAGACTGAGTGGCTGTGGTTTCCGACGTCCCGATATAGTCAGCTGGTGCCATCGCTGACTATTGGGGGCGAATCATTGGCCCCCACGGAAAGGGCTCGCAACTTGGGCGTCCTCCTGGATTCACGGCTGTCTCTAGAAGAGCACCTGACGGCCGTGGCCGGGAGAATTTTTCATCAGGTTCACCTGATTTGCCAGTTGCGTCCCTTTCTAGATCGGGACTCTCTACACATGGTCACTCATGCCCTCGTCACCTCTCGCCTGAACTATTGTAACGCTCTCTACATGGGGCTCCCCTTGAGGTACACTCGGAGGCTCCAACTGGTGCAGAGTGCGGCCGCGCGGGTGGTTATGGGAGCAACGTGGAGCTCCCATATAACACCTCTCCTGCACGAGCTGCACTGGCTCCCGGTGGTCTTCCGAGTGCGCTTCAAGGTTTTGGTTACCACCTTTAAAGCGCTCCATGGCTTAGGACCTGGTTATCTACGGGACCGCCTACTACCACCAATAGCCTCCCACCGGCCAGTACGCTCCCATAGAGAAGGGCTCCTCCGGGTGCCGTCGGCCAAACAATGTCGACTGGCGGCCCCTAGGGGGAGAGCCTTCTCTGTGGGGGCACCTACGATCTGGAACGAGCTCCCCCCGGAGATACGGAGGATCCCGGATCTGCGCACCTTCCGCCGTGCGCTTAAAACGTTTTTATTCCATCAAGCTGGCCTGGCCTAAATCTTCTCCTTTTTAAAATTTTTAAATTTTAAATTTAAATTTTAAACATGAATTTGAAATTATGGGATATTTTTAAAATTTAGCCAAACTGTTTAATCTGTTTTAACCTATTTTAAATTTTGTATTTTCTGTGTTTTTATCTTTTGGCTGTTCACCGCCCTGAGTCCTTCGGGAGAAGGGCGGTATAAAAATCTAATAAAATAAATAAATAAATAAAATAAATAATATCGTTCATGACTTCAAGAGATAATTGAAGGTCAAGGTAAGTTACCTTGTTTAGCTGTCCTAAACTTTAATTTTGCAGAATATTCACTAATTCATCAAACCTGCCCCCTTCAGTTCAAAAAGGTCAAAGTTTTCTCTTAAAAGTTAATTTTCTGGAGAAAAAATTCTCTGCAGTGAATCATGTCCAACACCTAACTATGCAACAACAACAAAACAAAAAACAAAACAGGTACAAGCAGAACACAAGGAAGAAATTATAATTTCTCCAGATGCAACATATAATAGTTATCTGCAGTTATTAAATTAATTCAAATTAAAATTAATTAAACATTTAAGTATTATTTGAAGTGTGTCCTTGTTGGTTTCAAGATCTTTTGGTTTGAATCAAATCTTCTGAAGTATCTATTGTAGTGTGGAATTTGGAGGCACTGCTGTAACATTTTCTGTTATTTTTCCATATATCTGGAAAAAAACTGTCTGGAATTTTGTGGTTTAATGCCACCAGTAAATTTTTAACAAGACTTTGCCTTCCCATCAACCCCTAAGGATGCTGTCCAAATTTCAAATCAATATGAGATTAATAAACACAATGGAAATAAAATGAAGACAAAATAGTATTTTTCTTGATCAACAGATAATTCAAATATCTAGGAACAACATTCACTGAAGATGGTAAAATGGATGAAAAGATTAATATACAATGCATTAAGGGAACCCAAGTATTGGGACAGGTTGCTCCACTCCAAAACATAAGGCAGTACTGATTAGCACAAAGAAGCATTTTATACATATTTATTCCCACTGTTTGTTACCAGTTCCAAACATAGACACTTACAACAAAACACAGATGAAAGTTAGTCGCCACAAAAATGAAATATTTAAGGAAAGCAGCTGGAGTGATCAGAATAGATAAAATCAGAAATGAGACCATAAGAGAAAGAATTGGCATAAACCCAATCTTAAATTACATACAAAGGCAGCAAAGTTCTCACCTCGAGAGAATGTTGTGGGATACCATACACGGCATATACAAAAAGAGGAGAAAGTCAAAGTACACGAGGTAGGCCCAAAATAAGATGGAGAAACAACATCAATTAACAATGGTTGAGGCCAGTAGAACAAGAGATAGAACTTTGTATCTCCCACGACACCTGAAGTAATGGTGGTGGTGGTGGTGGTGGTGGTGGAGGAGGAGGAGGAGGAGGAGGAGGAGGAGGAGGAGGAGGACGATGACTTTGGTAACCATTACTATACTAATATTATCAGATGGTAATCTCTAGTCAACTTTGGCTGCTTTCATAAGCAGGATCAATGTTAGTTATTTTTTGGATGTATTACCACTTGTGAATTTCAGCACTACTATTTAGATAATGCAGTTGAAAACATCCTAGAAAAATGGAAAACCACTTCCATAAAACTGCCAAGAAGAAGTCATGCTTGATATATCATATAACAACAACTATTAAAAACATTCTTATTGTACTACATTTATTTCCTTTGCCCATTTGGGGACATGTTACAACTGAGACATCTTATTTGAAGTAATATTATGTGTTCTAGTTCACTGTCTTAATAATTCAGGGTCTGGTTATAATCTGCAAAACTTTACATGACTAAGGACTGGACAGTTACCTCATTTGCATAAATCAGCCTGCCCTCATTGTGAGAGCCATGAAGTCTCACTCACTCTACAGACACTATCTGAGAATCTTCTAGCAAGAATACAAGAGAGAACATTCTTCCACTCCATCTACACATGCTGGAAGTCCCTGTTAAGAGGTCGTAGGCTACTACATTTTCTATTATCCTATCGAGGCATTTTTATCTACAATATACAGCCTTAAGACAATTTACTGATGAGTTTGATACAATCCAATAAGTGCTGTTATTTATTACTTACTCATGTGTTTCATCAGTCTTTAATGATTTCTAATGTTTTCATTTGTTTTTCTACCATGTTTCCCCCAAAATAAGACACTGTCTTATAGTTTTTTGAACCCTGAAATAAGCGCTCGGCCTTATTGCCATGTGCTCAAAAGCCTGATTGGGCTTATTATCAGGGGATGTCTTTTTTTTTTTTATTGCAAAAGTTTTACAATTACATTTTCACCCCTTTTTCCCCCCCTCGACCCACCCCAAACTTCCCAACCTCCCTAACCCACCCTAACCCTCCCCTCCCCCCAGACTTCCACACAGTATACTCATGTCAAGTAAAAGGAAAAACCCTCCTTTGTATATAAAACTTGAACCCCTCCCTCCCCCTTATAAATTTTCATCTTCATTACATTAACCTATTTCTATCTTAATATAACATTTTCAAATAGATTTTCATCCTAATTACCTTAAAAATATTTCTATCTTAATATAACATTTTCAAATAAATTTTCATCCTCATTACCTTAAAATATTTCTATCTTAATATAACATTTTCAAATAAAAGCTATTTGATACTTCCTAGTTTGATATTTGTTCTGAACATAATCTATCCACTTCTTCCATTCCCATTCATAAGTCTCTTGAGAACAATCTTTTAGATATGCTGAAATCTTCGCCATCTCTGCAAAACTGGCCATCTTCAAAGTCCATTCCTCAATCGTGGGCAGCGCTTCATTTTTCCAGTATTTACCTATCAACAATCTTGCTGCTGTTATCATATACAATATCAATTTTGTTTCACCCAATGTAAGACCCTTAACTATACCCAATAAAAACAATTGTGGAGAAAATTGAATTTTTTTCTTCAAAACATTCTGCATGACCCACCAAATTTTTATCCAAAAAGCCTTAACTTTCTTACAGGTCCACCAAACATGATAATATGTAGCGTCTAGACAATCACATCTCCAACATTTAGGCTGCACATTAGGGTACATACACGACAATTTTTTGGGGTCTAGATGCCATCTGTAAAACATTTTATAAAAATTTTCCCTCAGATTATGCGACTGTGTAAATTTAACATTCTGAACCCAAATTTTTTCCCATGTTTCCAACATCACTGGTTCCTCAAAATTTTGTGCCCACTTAATCATACAATCTTTAACTAGTTCAGTTTCTGAATCCCTTTCTAACAAGACATTACAAAGTCTTTTAATATGCATTGGACCTTTCTCTTTTATGTGTCTAACCAATTCTTCCTCATACATCATAATACCAGTTTTTTGGTCCTCTTTCCATCTCAATTGCAGTTGATTATATTGTAACCAAGTTAGATTAATCCCTTCAGCCAACAATGTCTGTAATGTCTTCAGCTGCCATCTGCCCGCATCTGTAAAAAGAACCTCTTTGTATAAAAACCCCCCGAGTGACATTATATTTGTATTCCACAAAGTATGACCAAGATCCAGCCATAGCGGTATTTTATAATCCCAATTGTTTCGGTGCTTCTTCCAAACTCTCAACAAAGAATCTCTAAGTATGTGGCTTTTGAATACTTTGTCCACTTTACTGTCATAAAATAAGTAAGCGTGCCATCCAAATTCCAAATCAAAACTTTCTGCGTTTAGTATTCCAGTCTTTTTTCCTCCAAACCAATCACTTGCTAAAGTCAAAGCTGCTGCATCATAATATAACTGTAGGTTTGGAAGTTTAAGACCTCCCCTTTCTGGAACGTCTTGCATAATTTTCATTTTTACTCTTGGTTTTTTCTCGTTCCAGACAAACTTGTTCACTCCAGTTTGCCATACTTTTAGTTGTTTATCATTTTTGAGCACCGGAATCATTTGAAACAAAAAAAGAAATCTTGGCAAAATATTCATCTTAACTGCGGCTATTCTTCCAAGTAAAGACAGCTGCAGTTTTTTCCAAGTCTCCATATCTTTTTGCACCTCTCGCCACAACACCTCATAATTATTTTGAAACAATTTCATATTTGATTCTGCAACCTGAACTCCTAGATATTTTACCTTTGGTACAATCTCAAAACCTGCCCTCCTTTCAAGCTCAAGTTTACGATCTTGTGTCATATTTTTGACTACCATCTTAGTTTTTTTCTGGTTCAATCTAAAACCTGAAACTTTACCATAGTCTTGTATAATGTCCTTCATCTGGATTATTGATTCCATTGGCTGTGTTAGGGTAACAACCAGATCATCTGCAAATGCCTTTATTCTGTAATCCTCTTGCCTTATCATTATACCTTTCAAAGTATTAGAGTCCCTTATTGTATTTAACAAGACTTCTAATGTTAAAATAAACAACAATGGGGACAGCGGACATCCCTGTCTTGTTCCTTTTTCGATTTTAAACTCTGTTGTCAAACTTCCATTAATAATAATCTGTGCCTTTTGATCTTGATAAATTGCTGAGACCGCCTGTATAAATTGGTCCCCAAAAGGCCTTCTCTGCATCCAGAAAAACCAGCACTGCAGGGATCTGTTTATTCTTCTCAAGATATTCCAATAAATCTATTACTTGCCTTACATTATCATTCATGTGCCTACCCTCAATAAATCCCGCTTGATCATCATGAATCACCTTTTGAATTACTGGCATCAATCTGTTGGCTAATACTTTTGCATAAATTTTGTAATCCGTATTCAAGAGAGATATTGGTCTATAGTTCTCTGGTTTTTTGGGACCTGCTTGTTCTTTTGGTATCAAAGAAATATAAGCTGTAGTCCATGATGGGGGTACTTTTCCCCCTTGTTGTATATTACGAAATAAGTCTCTAAGTTGTTCCACCATTTCTGCCTGCAAAGTTTTATAATACACTGCAGTCAGACCATCCGTTCCAGGAGCTTTAGCTGTTTTTAATTGTTTTATTGCTGCTATTATCTCCTCCTCTGTTATAGGATAATTCATTCTTTCCTTTTGTTGCTCAGTGATTTTTGTAACTCTTTTATTGTCTAAGTATTTTTCTATAAGTCCATTCTGCACCTCCTCTCTGGCATATAGTTTAGTGTAATATTCAAGAAAAGCTTCTTTTATTAATTTCTGTTGAAAAACTTCTTTCCCTCTGATATCAATACTATCAATAGTCCGTATGCTCTGTTTCTTCCTTAATGTGTAGGCCAACCACCTGCCCGGTTTATTGGCGTTGCAGAATGTATTATGCTTCGCGTATTGTAAATTTGTTGCAACTTGTTCCGCTATAAACATTTGGAATTGGTCTTTCAAAAGTTTTATGACACCAAGTATTCTTTCATCTGTTGGGTTTTTAATAAGTAACTGTTCTTTGTTCTTTATTTCTGCTTCCAATTCAAGTCTTTTCTTTTGTCGGGTCAACCTATGTTTAGAGTTCATATGAATAAGCACCCCTCTCATATAAGCTTTGCTTGCGTCCCACACAATTTCCATTGGGGTGCCTTTATTCAAATTCATTTCAAAAAACTCTTTCAAATACTTTTTAAGTTCTATTATATTTTTTTCATATCTGAACAAGTTTTCATTTAATCTCCAAGAGCGTCTCTCAGTCTTGCATGTCTCAATTTCTATCCACACTGGGCTATGATCAGTCAAAGTTCTTGGCAGAATCTTTGTTCTTTTTGTCCTAACAAGTAAATCATCTGACAACAAGATGAAGTCAATCCTAGAAAAGGATCTATGTCTGTCAGAAAAGAAAGTATAATCCAGTTCTTTTGGGTTATGTATTCTCCAAATATCTTTTAATTCCAGGTCTTCTTTCATATCAAAAAAAGTCTGTGGTAATCTAATCCTTGACTTCGCCAAAGTCTTTTTGTCTAATTTAGAGTCAATTACTCCATTCCAATCTCCCATAATTAAAATAGATCTATAATCCCATTGAAGTATTTTAGTATGTAGCATTTTATAAAAATAGTCCTGTTGTTGATTAGGAGCATAAATTCCTATCAAAAGAATTTGATTATTAGCAGAAAGTAATTCGATTGCTACAAACCTGCCGTCTTGATCAGCTTCTATAAGTTTGGTTGTTAATTTTTTATTTACGTAAATAACCACATCATTCTTTTTTTGGTTAGTTGAAGATATAAAATGTGTTCCTAATTTGGAATTTTTCAAATAGTTTTGGTCTTGAGCTGTAATATGCGTTTCTTGTAAACAAATTATATCATTATTATATTGTTTTAAATATGCAAATACTTTCTTCCTTTTCTGTGTTGCGTTCAACCCATTCACATTCCAAGATAAACATTTAATCATCATTATTCTCTTTCTGGAGCAGAGAACAGAATATTCGGATTTCATCCGAAATCTTCTGTCCTGCATTCCCCACGGCCCCAGCCTTTTCATCTTGTCTTTCCTGCTGTAACTTTTCTTTAAGTTGCTTGGCTTTTGCTCGGGTTATACGCTGGTCCTTGACTTCAGCCACCCAAGCCGGCTCCAAGATTGGAGAAGGTTCCAGCAAAGGCTCATCCAGAAAACCTCCTTCAGCGCCCTTCAACTCCTCTGATTCCTGCTTAGATTGTTGTTGCGGTTCTTGAAGTTGTTTCTTATCACTCTCCTTAATCTCCAAAACTGTAGATGTACGTGGGGATGGTGTTCTTTCTTTAAAGATATCAGTATAAAATTGCTCCGCCTACTCCACGGTATTCAAACGGTGTTTCTCTCCCTTATATCTCAAAATTATGCCAGTTGGAGCGTCCCAACGAAATGGGATCTGATTATTCTGCAATTCTTTAACAAGAAAGCCAAAATCTTTTCTGGATTTCAACATCTTAGGTGGAAGCTCCTTGTAAACTGTGATCTTGGATCCGCCCACTTGCACAGAAGTGAGAAAAGATTTTTGCAGGATATCATTTCTTATTGCTCTGTCTGTAAAATATATGACCACATCTCTAGGCAATTGTCTTTGTCTGGCCACCCAAGAGTTGACTCTGTAAATTTTGTCTATTTTACAGAAGACCATATCAGGATTAATTTTTAAGATCACAGCCAGGGCTTCAGCACAGATCTGTCTCAAATCTTGTCTCTCCTCTTCTCTAATTCCTCAAAGCCGTATAGCAAATTCCATTGCCCGGAATTGCATCATGACAATCTCGTTCTCAACTCTCTGCATCTTATCATCAACATCAAAAAATTTATGATCATTATTTTTCATCTTAGCATTAACTTCTGATTTAAATTCATCCACTTTTGACTCAACTTTCATAATAAATCCTGCCAGGCCAGACGCCACATCTGTTATTTTTTTGGTCACCTTCTTTTGATTCTGCTGCATTTCCTGCATAATTTCCTGTTGAGACTTTTGAATTTTATCATCTATTTTATTTATTTTATCATCTATTTCCTGTTGAGCTTTTTGAAATTTGTCATCCAAGATATTTGAAATAAATTCTTTTAAATCTCCCATATCAAAATCTTTTTTCTGAGCTTGTGGCTGCATGTCCTGTTTGCGTGTGGGGGATCCCCCCCCCTGTTTTGCCTTCCTGCTTCTTTGAAGCCATTCTGCCACGTAAGCTAGCTTTTCTAAAGAGGGAGGTTCCGCTTCTTCTGCCACCTCCACAAAGCCTTCTAAAAAGGTCCCCCAGATTTAATCAGGGCAAAGCTATAATGCAGCAAAGTCAAGTAAAAGGGAGAGATTTTCCTCTTGTTCCTGTTACAGCCGGAGTAACTTTATAGCAACTTTTTAACTTTGTAACAAAGCAAGATGACTTCACCAATCCACACTCGCTGATTCATTTACTCTAATGCTGAGCACCATATTTTTTCCCAGTCACTTTCACTCATTCAGAAATTTTCACTTCAATATAAAAGATCAGCAAAGTGCTAATACTTGCAGTTCAAAATTTCAGGGTTCACGTAGATTTCAGGTGTTTATTTGGGTTGTTTCCTTGCTCTTTAAAAGTTTCCTGCAGCCGGCTTGTTCTGCGGAAGCAGAGACGTCCCACGCCGCCCGGAGTCTCAGCAGGTTGAAAGGGAGCCACGCCTGTTTCCTCCCCAGAAACAATTCCCTGGGGGGGTTGCAGGGGCTCGACCTGGACCCTGCTGCCTCTTCTTCAAAAATCCTAAGGATTTTGAAGCTTTCAAGCCGCTTCACAATCAAGAAGCGGCTCTACGAGCGGCGGGACTGGCGGTGCTTAAAAAGGCACCGTCGCCGCCGAAGACGAGGAAACCGGAAGTCCCAGGGGATGTCTTATTTTGGGAAAAATAGGGTAGCTATATTTTATATGAATGCATATCCTCCAATTTATTTTTGGTAGAGAAGCGAAAGAAATTTAGCAAATAGCAAAGTACTTTTCAAAAAAGCTCAATGCATTTCAGAAATACATAACAGTAACCAAGTTCTTTTACACTTAGAAATCTGGTTGTAATCCAAAACATGCAAATATGTATAGATGGCTGCACAATATACATCATATAGGAAAGTGTGCCTTGAATAATCAAATATGCCCTTTCTTGGTTTCAAATTTAAAATTATCAAGGAATTATTGAATGGTGTTTATTGAAATAATCTTTTGCAGAGAGGCATATACAGTGATACAGTAGCAAAAAATTTAAAGATACAGTATGGAAAACTGAAAGAAGGTTCAAAAGTTCAATTTGGGTGACTGCCATCACATGTTACATGATTGTTGACATGCACACTAGATGGATAAAGGCCTAGGAGTGATAAGAGGTAATTGTCACTGATGATTTATCACCATATGGCTGTCCACAGCACTTTCACACATTAGAATACATCAATGAGCGAATTCCCACTTGACAATCCTATCTATGAGAGGGTGAAATTTGATTCCCTGGCTTATATTTCTAAAGACAAAATAGTTCTTCTCAAATACATTTACCAGAAGGGCTAGTGTAAAAAACACCCACTTGCACCCACCCACATATCCAGCCAAGGTGACAGAGACAAGGAGAAAGGAGAAAAATGCATGTGATAATATGGGTATTATTGTACTATAAGAAATGCAACCATTCAATCTCATGCAATATGTTGACCTTACATTATGACATTCAAGGTTCTTACATTACAACATCTTGGGTTCTTGAGAAAAACTCAATGCATATGAAGATTAACATCAATTCTACAAAACTCTTAAAAGTAGGAAAGAATTAGCTATAAATAATAAAATGTTGGAAATGTTTGTAGAAAAACAATAGGAGTCACAAAAGGAATTCAACATGGATCAGACAAGTTGAAAACATAGTGAAAATATTCAATATGAAAGGCATTAGAATAATCAAGGAAAGGGTATGAAAACAATAAGAGAATGTCAAAAACTGAAGTGCTACTGAATCAGATGAGCGGATTCTGGCTAACATCACTGACAAGTCTGCACTTATGGTTTGCAGACCAAATAAATAGGTCTTTGGAAGCACCAGAAAACAAAACATGGCTAAAAACAGGGAAGACATTCCTAATTCAAAAAGGTAAGGAAGAGTGAAATGAATCTGGCAATTACCAATTCATAACTTCTTTGTCAACAATATATTTTTATTTTAATTTAATATATGTTAAAATATATTTTAACAAAAAGGGTGCTACAAAAATTCAAGAGGAACAAAACATTATTGTTGAATGACAAATTAGTTTTAAACAGTTGAAAAAAGAAATTTGTTTATGATCTGGGATAGACTATAAAAAAGAATCTGATTCTAATTCACATAGCTGGATGGGGAAATGTCTCAAAAGTTTTTGGAATCAATAAAAACATTTTGTAATTTATGGATACATAATAAAGTTTTAATGAAAGAAGCTAATGGCTAAAGAGTTAAGAGAAGTCAAAATAAAGTCTGGAACTCTCCAGTTTGATTCATTATCACCTTTATTCTTTAAATGGAACCAATGTAAACAATTTTAAACAAGACAAACTGTGCATATGAATTAGCCAAACAGGAATAAAAATTTTATTTATACTCTATATGAATGATCCAAAATTATTTGAAAACACAAATGCTGAAATACCCGTATTTTTCAGACTATAAGACACTCTGGACTATAAGACACACATAGCTTTTGGGTAGGAAAACAGGGAAGAAAAGTCTGCCTCTGCCTCCCAGCATCCATTTGGTATTTATCTGGCCTGTTTGCTGTGGCCCGTTCGCTGTCAGCACTGACGCCCGTTTGCCACAGCCCGTTTGCCACTGCCCGTTTGCCACCACCGCCCATTCACAACAGCCCATTCGCCACCGCAGCCCATTCGCCGCCACTGCCCATTCTAGAACAGCTGATTGACACTGCACCAACCCCCTCCCCCCCTCCGCAATATTTGCAGTATAAGAAGCACAGATATTTCCACTCACTTTTTTTGGGGGGGGGAAGTGTGGCTTATACTCCAAAAAAATACAGAATTTTTTTCTCTTTCTCCTGCTCTTTCTTTCTCTCTCTCTCTCTCTCTCTCTTTCTTTCTTTCTTTCCTGCATTTATTATTTTTACAAATAACTCAAGGCAGTGAACATATCCAAAACACATTTCCTCTCCTATTTATCCCACAACAGATGGCTTTCATGCAGGACTTGAACTCATAGTCTTTCTGCTTTCTAGCCCAGTGCCTTAACCACTAGACCAAATTGTCTCATTATGAGCAGGTTAAAACATTTAAGGGACTTTGAAATCCAAATAGACAGGCATCTTATTCCCCACATTTCTGATCAGGGTGAATAAAAATCTATGATTTTTTAAAATAAAAAATAAATAATAAATCATTTTTTTTTAATTTAAAAAGAATTTTTTTGATTTTTATCAAATTTATTTTAATAAAATACTTTTGGAGTAAAAATCTATCTAAAGGTAGTTTTCTATTTAGGATACATTAATAATTTAGTTTATTCAGCATGAAATAGAGCTTAGTTATGTAGCATGAGGCTGTATATTCTTACATATTTACATTTTTAGTAAACTCATTCAATGAATCCAAGCTGTGCAAGCTGAGATAACATGCACTGCATTGATGCATTCACACAATTTCACAGTAACTATGAGATATTTCAAAAAACAAAGTTCAGGAATATTCCTTTATCCTATTGTTTTGCAAATCTATGTACACTACAAACTGCATGATTGTTTGAAGAGAAATACATCTGTACCACCAGGCTCTAAATGTGAGGAGGAAGGGCAAGCAGTAAAAATGAAAGTGAAACCTTCTAAGCAGCTTATAAATATAATATAAAAGAGCACCTATCATTTCAGATCCATCATCCACTCACCTGCTGCCTGCCACGTCCCTCACCTTGTTGTTTTCACTGCTGCATCACCAGCAGTGAAATAACTGCTGGTGACCAGCCATCCCATTAAAGTAAATGGGGCTGTCAGTGAGTCAACAGCGGGTCAGAGCGGGTCAGCCACTGCAGGATAGAAATGACCAATGCTCTTTAAAAAGGATAATATCACAAATAGCAATGAAATTGAAATGCTAACTGGCTAAAACCATCAGGATCCATCAGAATGAGGTCTACAAGTATCTATCCCATAAAAATGAGGCAAAGATTTACAGATAGTCCCTGGCTTACAACTGTTCATTTAGCAACTGCTCAAAGTTACAATTTTGCTGAAAAAAAGAACTTACGACCAGTCCTCACACTTGCAATCACTGCAGTCACATTACTCGCAACCAACATGGATTTAAGATGGTTGCAATGTCCCAGGGTCACATAAAGTTGCTTGAAATATTCCCAGCCAGTTTCCAACAAGGAAAATCAATGGGAGAAGCCATATTTATTTAATGACCATATGCTTCATCTAACAAACACAATAATTCACTTCACATCAATGTCAAAAAGGATTGTAAAATTGGGCATAAATCACTTTGCAGCCACCTCACTTAGGTAACAGAACTTCCAGTCCCAATTGTCATAATCCAAGGACTATCTGTATTTCAAGTCAAATAAATTGTTGAAAAAGAAACACATGCATTGGCTAATTGTATAAAAGAAAGTCAACAACATGCACTGAAGCAAGTTAAAAATTGGAATTTATTAATGTACAGAAACAAAACATGAATATCATAATAAATTAATAAAAGCAGGAACATAATGCTGGCAAAGAAAAGCATTAATCAATTTCTAAAAAAGAATAAGGGGAAAGTAAATAAACATAAACATTAAATAAAGAAACTGAAGGCTTTTGCTTTCCTGCTGCTCAAGAGCAAGCTATTCAAATTAATGCAATCAAGGCCAAAATGGAAAAGTGCAGGTTATTGCAAAGAAGCAGAAGAAACTGTAGATTACATACCTACAAACTGATTATAAACAATGTAACACAGTGGCCAAACTGAGTCACTGGAAGATCTGTAAAAATTATCATGTACCAGTAATTAAAAACTATCAAAATCAAGGCTTTAGAACAGCCATTATATGCTTTGTGTGTGCATTCATAGGCAAATCTCATTTTGTTATATGGACACTCGTTTTAAACAGAAAATACCTTTCTAATTACTTAGAACCATAATGGCGAATCTATGGCACGCGTGCCACAGATGGCACGCGGAGCCATATTAGTGGGCACACCAGCTCAGCTCTGGGGCGCATGCGCGTACCGGGCAGCTGATTTTCAGGCCTTCTGGGTCCACCAGAAGTAGGGAAACAGGCTGTTTCCTGCCTCTGGAGGGCCTGGGGGCGGGGTGGGGAAGGCCCGTTTTTCTTTCTTATCTGGCTCCAGATCCTCTCTGTGTATCTGGGAACGGCGAAAACAGCCTTTCCCACTCCCTTGGAGGCCCTACGGAGGCTGAAAAGGCCCATTTCCCCACTCCTGGTGGGACAGGAAGTGATGTTTTTTCCTGTCCCCAGCCTCCAGAGACTCCTAGAGAGGCTCCTACAGACTCCTAGAGAGGCTCCTACAGACTCCTAGAGAGGCTCCTACAGATTTCTAGAGAGGTTCTGGAGGCTGGGGACAGCAAAAAATGTCACTTCCTGTCCCACCGGAAGTTGGGAAATGGGCCCTTTCAGCCTCCTTAGGGCTTCCAAGGGAGTGGGAAAGGCTGCTTTCGCCGTTCCCAGATACACAGAGAGGATCTGGAACCAGGTAAGAAATAAAAACGAGCCTACCAGGCCATCATGTGCCAGGAGCGGGGGTGGGTGGGCAGGGGGTAGGGGGTTGCGCACACATGCGCGTGGGCACGTGTGTGCGTGACCTTCCCCCGCCCCCCCTCTCCTGGCACGCGATGGCAAAAAGGTTAGCCATCACTGACTTAGAACATGTCTCCTCCCTGAGGAGACTATAGGCACCATGGATAAAAATACCAAACATTTTATCAGCTTTAAGCATTATAAAGCATTGGGCTACTTGAAACAAATATTTATGCTAAGCTATGGAATACGTGCTACCTTTCATGAAACCTTTATTTTTATTTTGCATAATTTTTACTTATTTCTTTAAATTGAATGAGCAAGTAAATTTTGTCAAGGCAAATTAAGTTCCCAGTGTTTATGAAACCTGTGAGTTCATGAGAAATTAGCAGGAGTTTTCTCAGAGAATACTGAAAATACAACTGGGGGCTGGAAGATATCTTTACTTTTAGCGAAGACTGCCCTAATTGTTTGGAGGGTTATTTTAAAAATGGTATACTATCTCTTTTGTGTTCCTTTAGTGTTAAGTTTGATTTCGACTTGTCCACAACTGTGCCTTAGTGTTTCACTATACATTGTGCAGATGCATGTCCTGCATGCTGATTGGTTGATCCAACTTCCTGCTTGTGCTTTGTTGACTGCCCTCTGGCCAGAACATTAGCATTTGCATAAATATAAATGCAACAGTTATGCAACCATCTCCAAACAACATGCAGCAATGCAGAAGTCTAACACAGCCTTTACAGTGATCATGTAGTACTCCATTTCAAGAACAGGTGATTAGTGGAACAATAAAAATGAACTAAAAGTTTGGCAGAGTGAATGCATCAAGAGAAAGAGGAAGAGAAAATGCCACCCATAAATAAAATAAGGGGACTTTTCCTTCACTTGATCCTGCAGAGAATTTTGATTTGTTCGATTTCAACTTTGTCCTAGGTTAAAGCTGAAATAATGGATTGTTTAGCACAATACTAACTAAATCAATTAAAAATGTTACTAAAGCTATCCAAATTTCCTCTTTATCATAGCTTTCATTCTAGCTTCAAACATCGTGCACACTAAAAGTGACTATCTTTAGCCATGTTTAATGATGGCAGATATTATTACTTTATGCTAGCTTTTAAGAGATTCATGTTCCAACAATGAGTTTAAAATTTAAGTCAATCATCTTTTAATTTAAAAACCTGTACTTGGTTTCTTAACCATGGTAAGTAATCAGAAATGTAATACGTACCAACAAACTTCTTTTTTAGAACTGCTATGGCTAATACTTAAACTTACCTTACATTACAACATACCATATGAATAGCAGAATAGCAAAGCACCTGTGACAGTGGCATCTAAAATAGCTTCTATCTTGAAGAGAAGAAGGAAGAAATAAAGAGCTACTAAGTTGATGTCTCTGAAAGTATAAAAGGATGCCATACCTTCCCCAAGGTGTGGCCTTTCACTGCATGCTCTTTGTCTGTATGTAGTGGTATAGTCTACCCAGCTCTTCTTTGTACAAATTAAAGCTGATATTTTTCCAAGCCTCTTCTTGGGTCTCTCTCTTTGGCATTCTGGTGGCTCAAGTACATTTTGGGACCTTACACAATTAAATCTTCCTAATATAGTTTATTCTAAACTAGTTTAATTCCCTAAATTTTCTCTGCCCGTGCTAATTGGAATGCTAGGTGTTGTAGTCCTAATGCCTCCGATAGGAATTGTAGTGCCTACCACAGTTTTCACCAGTTTGTGGAAAACTAAAAACAAATGTATCAAAGTGCATATATTTTTATGGCCCCCTAAACTGTAAATAAGCTACAGACAAACTGAACATCCATGAAGACAATTTTCTATTAAACTCCAGACACTAAGTACTATATAAATGTGTTCATTAACTCTGCGTTCGTATTTCTAACTTTGAGTATGGAATTATACATGCCATGCCTCTGACCATATTTGATATGAGTTTCTAATCTGTATTATCTTTTTTTAAATCTTAATATCTTTTGAAATGATTGAATAATGCCGATATTATATTTCCTACTGCTAGTGAATTTCTTAAATTAGCTTCAAGTAAGGTACAAATCATAATATGTTTATTTTTTTTAAAGCCAGAAATTTTATTTCCTGTACAATTGCAAAACAGAGTGTAGAATTGTACCAACTAGCTCCCCTCAACATAAACATAAAGCAGGTTATGACTTTGGTTTGGGAGATCAAAAAGACTTCCTAGCATTTATGCTAGCTGACATCAATCTTGGCAACTCAGTTTGCCATCTTTGATCATGTAACCCTGGTCTAAATTTCATATCTGGAAAGACCAATCAGAAAAGATTTTGATTTGGCTGAGAGTAGTTAAAGATATAAAAGTGCTATAACTAATATTCAACCAAATTCAAATTGATTTCAATCCATTTGGGAAAGTAAATCATGTAATTTCAGAAAGTATAGCATAAAGCAATATTCTGCATGTGAAAACTGTAATGTTCAAATTTAGTTCTATTTCTAGTTAAAAGATGAGGTAAGAGCTGATGTCAAAGACTTATGCGTAAGACCATGAAACTATCAGAGCTCAGTGGACTAGATGGTTGGCAAAAGCAATGAGTAGTATAGTGTTATGCCAGTGGCTTTTTAGCAAGCAACAGAGAAATTTATGAATGTGAGAAAGAACATTCACTGCAGTTAGTCGAACTAGAAAAGCATATGATAAAGTGAACATGCTTCACACATCTATGTGAAAATGAAATTAAATTCTGAGTGCATTTACAATGCTATATCACAGTAGTGAAGCATGTGTGATTGGAGCATGGTTGAGAATGTGAATATGAATATTGTATGTATACTTTACATACAGAATGCCATGTTGTTGGCTGAGAATCAAAATAATTTGCAGAGAATACTAGGCTGAATAATGTAACAGAGAGTAGGGATCCAAAAAAGAATAGTTATCAGAGCAAAGCAGTTGTTTTTGGTACAGAAAGTGGGCTGAACAATTTCAACCAATATATAGTAATAGCACTTACTTATATACCATTTCACGGTGCTTTACAGCCCTCTCTAACCTGTTTTCAATGTTAGCATATTGCCCCAAACAATCCTCATTTTACCAACCTTGGAAGGATGGAAGGCTGAGTCAAACTTGAGTCAGTCAGGATCAAACTCCTGGCAGTGAACTAAATTAACCTGCAATATTGCATTCTAATAAATGATAAATGAAAGTAAAGATCTGAATTCATATATCTTAGAATGGATACTAAATATGGGGTAAGGATAGAGAATTTTTTAAGAAATACAAATGATGGTAGAAATGTAAGTAGGTACTGATAGTCTGCTACAAAGAACTAAGCTTTGTGAAAAAAAGAAAAATATCCAAGTGCAAAAATGTTCTGATTCATTTTATTATATGGAAATTTCTTTTCTTTATCTTATAGCTTTAAAACATTTTATTTATTTTTATTTCTTTTCTGCATCTGGGTAATACTGTTTAATCCGAAAGGGAATACTGTATTGTAGTATGTAACCACATATCTACATTATTTATATACTTTTTTTTCAAAAATGGAAAAAAATATAACCTTGTAGAGTCACTACAAGATCAAAATTCCCTACTGCATCTATTTCTGTGACCCTCTGGTTAAGAAGTATAGTTCTATAATCACTAAGATGCTGAAGGAAATGAATAATAAGTTATTATTTTATAAAAGTGTTTAATGTATTAAAAAGCTATGATGTTCTTACTGTTGCAAACTGACCACAAATTTTAATTAGTAGAGACAATGTGTTATGACTTGCTAAAAGCTCCCTGGGAGACAGGAACCTACACCTTGGACAAAATCACTATCAGTAAGAAAGGAACATCCGCCCAAGGTGAAGGGTTTTTATTTATTTATTTATTTTTATTTGATTTATATGCCGCCCTTCTCCGGAGACTCAGGGCGGCTTACAATGCATTAAGCAATAGCCTTCATACTTTTGTATATTATACAAAGTCAGTTTAAAAGTTAAAAGTAAACATGATAGGATAGTCGTTGTTGGACAGGAATTGTCAAGATGACCCTTTTAAAGTGTAAAATAACTTGGAGAACGACTTAGGAGAATAAAAGGGAGTTGGGAGGGCTTCTTAGGCATCAGGTGCATTGTATAGGAGTATAAAATGTGTAGCTTGAAAACTGCTTCTTGCGCTCTTTGAACTCAATCCATTTGGGAAGGGTCTAAGAGGCCGCGATTGCAACTGCTTTTTATTTTTCTTCATTTTATTTCCAGTAAACCTTTGATTTTGTGAACCAGACTTGTTTTTGAATTGTGAGTATACAATTGGGGTTTTATATCTCACAATGTTGTAAATCAGTATGCCTCTTGTCTTTATATATCATGAATAGTAAATTTACCCATTTTCAATGTTTTAGATTTGGCAAATATTCCTCATTTAGCAGTGATCTAGACTGAGAAAGCAAGTAATATATGAAAGGAAACCTTGCCCAAACCAACCTTCTAAGGCACTCTTGCTAAAGATGTAGAGTTGTAATTTTATTTCATGCCACAAATGTCAATTTAGCTGAAAGGGCAAGAAAATAACATATTTTTAGGTATACCAGCAGACCTAAAATAATGAGTTAAACTTAACTGCACTTTCTTAGGAAGCAAATTTTCATGAGCATTTTATTACTTAAAGATTCAGGTGAAATAGATTGCCTGTTTAATTTGATAATCTGTGAACCACATTACTCTATAACTACCTTATTTGATAAAATAAAGATATTAGCATTCTAAGAAATAATATCAATATTTTTGCAGATACACTGGTATATCTGCAAAAAAAATACAAAATACTCAGGGGAATTTTTTTTAAAAGGATAAAGAACTCCAGACAATTGTCCTATGAAGGTATGAGCGTACTTAGTGAGCATAGAAGATTGATAAGGCAATGGAAACCAAAGGTAAGGATAATAAACAATAATTATATCATAATACATTCCATGTTATTTGGCAGTATAACTGATGGGATTCAATATATAAAAAGCTGAGTATGACTTGCTATAAATCAGCCTTCAACTTGCTACTCATCAGATGTATTAAATTAATTGCTTTAACCTTCAGCCTTGAAGATTTAAAAAAAAAATCTAGAAGAGGGGCGTCAAACTCAAGGCCCATCTGGCCTGCGATGTGGCTAGGTCTGGCCCACGGGGCTGCCCTTGAGACAGCAAAGAACTAGCCCCTTGTGTCTTAGCCCCAGTCCAGGCTGGCCAGGCACTAATCTATAACTGGATGGTTGCCATCCAGGCCACAATGCGGTCGGCCTTAGATCTGTGGGGCCACCCTAGAGCTGGCAAGGAACTGCCCTGCCTCAGCCCCACTCTCTGGGCGCTTGCCTCCTGTGCACAAACCCGGGGGCAAGGCGGAGGCATCCTCTAGCTGGCTCCGTGGCTGCCCTGCAGATCTAAGGCTCACCGTGTTCCAGGCCAGATGGCTGCCATCCAGTTATAGATCAGTGCCACGCCCACCACCAGCCTGGCCTTGCAGCCCATTCAGCTTCCTTTTCACTCATACCACCCCCGTCCCGCCCAACATGAGAAAGCCACAACTGTAATAAGCACAGCACTGCCAATTTTTCCCCCTCTCCTCATCCATTCCTGAGCGCAGAGGAAGGAATGAGATGAGAAGGAGAAGGAGGGAGGCAGGGAAGGAGGGAGGAAGGGAGGGAGGGAGGGAGGGAGGGAGGGAGGGAGGGAGGAAGGAAGGAAGGAAGGAAGGAAGGAAGGAAAGAAGGAAGGAAGGAAGGAAGGAAAGAAGGAAGGGAGAGGGAGAGTGGGTTTCTTTGTGAGGAGGCAGCAAAAGAAGCATTCCTTGGCTGGGAAGCAGGCAAAGGCAGAAAGGGAAAGTAAACCTCAGCCCCTGCAAACCAAGCAAAGTTTCTGTTTGCTTGGTTTGCAGAAGCAGGCAAAGGCAAAAAGGGAAAGGAAGGGAAAAAAAGGGGAGCTGAAAACTAAATCCCCAAGGCTGACATCGCTCCGGCTGGCAATTGATCTCTATGCTATGGTTTCCCTGCTCAACTGCTCTCCTCCTTTAGTTCCAAAACTCGTCTCCTTTAGTTCAGAAGCAGCCATGTGAGATGAGAGGGAGGCGGGGGTGGGGGGCGGGTTCCTCCCTGGGTTTTTCTTCCTCTTTTTTCTTGCTTTGCAGCTCAGCTCTCCAGCTCTGGGAACATCGTTTCTGGACTGGAGGCTTTTTCCTTCAGAAGAAAAAGTGGGAGCGGAGGATGCAATGACTTGGGCTTGTGTCCCTTCTCCAACTTTGGATTCATCTCCTCTATGTGTTTGTATGTGTGTGTGGCTTTTTTTCTCTCCTTCTTCTCCCTTCCTTCGATTTCTTTTTTTCTTGGAAACAAAGGAAAAACGGGGAGGAGGGGTAGGGTTCTCCCAAAAAGCAAGACCCCAAAATTAAAAGAATGGCTTTTGAAATCCTTAAAAGGTAATGATGCTGACCCTGGGCCAGCAATTTCTCTTTTCCTTTTGGGGAAAAACAAGCAGTGGGTATCTGAGCAGGCATCCCCGGCTCTTAATAAAGACCACATTTAAAAGCTGGTGGGGGAGAGTCGCTTTCTCTCCCAGGAAAGGGAAGGGAGGGGGAAGAAGAAAGGAAGGAGATGGGACAGAGAGGAGGGAGGGAGAGAGGGAAAAAGGAAGGAAGGAAGGAAGGAAGGAAGGAAGGAAGGAAGGAAGGAAGGAAGGAAGGGAGATAGGAATGAGGACAGAAGGAGGGAGGGAGGGAGAGAGGGAAGGAAGGAGGAAGAAGGGAAGGAGAGAGATGAGAATGAGGAGGGAGGCAGGGAAGCTGGCCACGCCCACTACAGCCACAGCCACCTCACCACGCTCCCCCACTCCTCCGAGATGAACCACAACCCTGATGCAGCCCTCAATGAAATCGAGTTTGACATCTCTGATCTAGAGAACATAGATTATGGAAGGCTTTTCCAACTATACTTAGCTGACAATAATGTGTTCTTATCTGCTTGCAGATATGTATACATACATACATATGTAAACACCCTGAAAACCAATTTTTTAGATAATTATCTTTCAGATAATTCTAGATTTCTCTTCTTATAAATATATATATCATTCCAATTATGATTTCTCTGAGTAACGATGTAATATTCTGCATTTATACTATAAGAATAAAACTTATACAATCTATACTTTCTTTTGATTGTTCTTTTATTTCCTGGAAAACATAACGGATTTATTAATATTTATTCTTATAATTACATTTCAGTTTTCCTCTAAGGCAGCAAGATTATATTGCATTCTATTAACTTTGTAAGGTACGTTGAGTTGAGATAAAGTAAAGGCCCGAAATCATCAACTCTATGGCTGACGGAAGATTTGAATCAGGAATTTGCTCAGTTGCACTGTAATTACCACATTTATCAACTCTCAAATACTATTCTAATTGATGCTTGCTTTATATACTGAATGTTAAAGAAAATATTTATATTGTTCAGGATTATTAGCGACTTCTGGTCATTAATTACAGAAAAGTTACAGTATTTAATGATGAATTAAGATTTTGTATCATTTAGACACTAAAATTAGAATTTTCCTTTATATCAGAAAAACTCAATATCAGATAGTAAGATATTATAGTCAAGCTACTCAGGTGTTGCACTTTGCAAATAGCTTTCAGCAAACATGTTACAATAATCTATCATCAAAAGGAAGTATTGTTATATAGCTACCAAAAATATTTTTTAAGAAAATTTTACTTGTCTTCTTCCTGAAGATCATGTTGCATGTATGTGTTTTGTAAAGACTCTAAGGGTCAAAGACTGAATAAAGCTTGGACATAATCTATTTTATATCTATACCAACTAAATAATAAGAACTCCTGCACTCTTTTATTTTAATTTTCATTTGGCTTAAATATGAATCAATTTACTTGGATAGGTTTTATAACAAGAAAAAATATTGATCAAATTAGATTTAATTTAGGGCCTGCATCTCTATAGTAATCAAGATGCTGTATTGTATCTACGTACAGCAGAAAATTCTACAAATATGTCTTTCTGTCTCTCTGTCTGTTTCTCTGTCTCTGTCTCTGTCTCTCTCTCTTCCTTGCAACTAAAATACATTATTTTGTTGTTCCCTTTGTGACATATTAAACTCACTCACTGAACAAGTTCATCAACTTAAAAATGCACTGCTGTAGATCAAAACTTCAGGTTTGATTTTTTTCATTATGGCTTATGTTTAATTTTTTGCTTTAAAAAAAAAACAATTTAGCAAATTTTGTTTGCTTCTACATTGTTCTCCTATCATAGCAAAGCACCAAGAATATAAATTAAAACAAAATCATGTCCAATTCAATATTCTGATCACTTGAGGAAAGGTGATCAAAGTCGTCTTATTTAGTGTGATATCATGGATAAGAACATTAGAACCAAGATTAAAGTGAGAGCAAATTGGGAAATGCTAAAAATAAGCCTGTTTATTCTGATAGAGTTAATGTCTTAGCTCTGCCATCAGCCACTCAGAATAGTGCCAGCCTATGTATTTCTTATGCCTGTATTACTGCCTAATCTTGCAATGCATGGTAGTTTATACTAGCCATTAAAAACAATTAAAACATCAAACCATTAAAAGCAATTAAACCCCCAAACAGTGACATAATAAAATAATTAAAACGAGTAAACATTTTCAAATACTCAAGTATCAAGCAACATTAGGTATCAAATGCTATGCAGAATAGCCCTCTCTTGGCAATTTTATAGAGAAATATCAGGCCTAGTTACTGCCAAACAGATCTCCAGGGAAAAACAAGTCCACAAAGTGAGGGCACATCAGAGAAGTCTCCAAATACCAACAATGACAATCTATCATTCAAATTAATAAAAGAGTATTGCTTATAAGGAGGATACTTTTAAAGGCATCAAATCAATTAATCGTAGGAAGCTAATTCAAACACTCATTACCAATGTTAAGCAAAAATTCTCAACTCACCAAAGTGTATGTTCTGAAGAAAAGAAAAAAGCTAAATGTAATCTTAGAATAATTTATCAACATGAGATATTAGACAATATGGAATGAGCAAGGCAGTGAAATTTTCTTCTGATATAGGTAGTCTTGACTTACAACTGGGTAGTAATTATTTGAAGTTATAACAGAACCCTGCCCCAGACTACTTATGATCTAGTTTCAAAGTTATAGCCGCTGTAGCATCCCTGCAGTCATTCATCCTTATGGCCAATCACAAGGGCATTGCAGCACTTACCCACCCACTCAATTCCACTTTTTCCCTACATATACTCAGCCACCCAAATGAGATCAGGTTGATCAAGTCATAACATGCGCAAATCAGGTAGAATTTCCAAGCCTCCAACTTCTTTCCCAGCCTGTAAGCAAGGGGAGATCAGGCCATCTGCAGCTTGCAAGCCTCCAGCTGCCTTCCCACCCAGGGATTTGCAGGACTCGGCCTACTTCAGGGCTCAGTAACTCTCAATTTACCTTTCTATTTTTTGCAATAAGAAAGAATTTCTTACAGAATCAGCCTGGTGGCAAAATAGGTATTATTCTCACAAATCTGTAGGAGGCTCTTTTTAAGGAAGTTCCATAAACTCCATAAACAAAACAAACCTCCTTAGAAAATGGATCCCTTTACTGCAGGGGTCCCCAATCCCCGGGCCGTGACCCACTATTGGACCTTGGCCCATTCAGAATGGGCTGAAGAAATGGTGGGTGAGTACGCACGTGTACAGTCCATTTGTGCACGTATGCCCGCCTGATCTGTCCCCGTACCCACACACACACAAACACAGCCAGCCGAGGGTTAAGGAAACACTTTGGAACGCACCCAGTTTCTTTATCTCCCACTTGGCAGCGATAGACACACCGCCTGCCAAGTGCCTTTATTTTCACAGTAAAACAGAAAGATAAATACTCAAGAGTCCAAATGTCCGACAACAAGAAATCTTTCTCTCAGCAATTCCGGACGAGGCTTTAGTGACTATCCAAGGTTTGCTTTGTTCGTCACAAGGATCACTGACCACCACCCTTTATTATATAGTTTCTGGGGTGTGGTCCAGTGACTCAATTCTAATCCCTAGCACACCTCCTAAGCTGCTGCAATCGTTTATCACGCCTTCGGAGGCGTGCGTCCAGGAATGATGTTTCTTCGTCACTCTGATCCGAGCCACCTGTCTCCCTACTGATCTCCTCTCCCTCGGCCGGCACCTGAGACAATGCCAGAGGGGAGGGGCCTGGAGAGGGAGGCCTGGCTGACTCCTCTTCCTCATGCTCGGAGCTTTCTTCCTCCGATGGGACAGGCTCAGAGGGCGGGGCCACAACACCCGCCGCTCATGCAAATGGAGCTGCTGATGAGTAACCATTCCCGCTCTCTCCCAAATAGCCAGTCTGCAAAGCCAGAAAGGCTGCGTATCACTTTTTTACAGTATCGCAGAATAACACTAATTTGGTATACTGGAGGCCCGGAAACTCCAGCCAGTAAGATTTCTTCTTGTTCACTGGAAGTTACAAATTCCAGCTGGTCTGATTTCCCCTTGCACAGTTGATGCTTGCAAACTGCCATTGGGATGATTTGCCTTTTGTGTTGGAAACTTACAAACTCCAACCAGCCTGATCTCCCCTAGGTCGCTGGATGGAAAGGAAACTGAAGGACTGCAGGATCCTGAGGGGCAAGAAGTAAAGAATGAGGTGCATAGGTCTCAAATGGCCACCCCATCCCAGCCAACCTGATGTTCCATTAACAACTTCTATGTTTGATTAACAGCCATATCAGAGAGAGCAAGGGATGAGAGTCTTTAAGCAAGGCCATCTCGCTTAATGGGCAATCTCCATTACAGTCAAGAACTACCTGTACAAAAGAGTCACTAGTCTGACTGGAAGTTGATGGGATGGTGCCCACTAGCACACCAGCATTTTGGGACTTGGACAACTCATGTGGTCCAAAATCACACAAGGGACATCTATGACTAAGATGAATTAGAATCTCAGTCCCCTCAATGTCAATTCAAAACGTCGAATATTAATCACTATATTATACTAGGCCTCCCTTAAGCATTTGAACAAAGGAAATCTTAAGTATCATTGCAAGATGATTCTTCTTCCCAAGCCCTATTATATCACATTTACATTTTTTTCCAACTGCAATAATTATTTTGCAAGATTATTCTCTCAGTTTGGGAGGAATGCCATACAGTAATTAAATAGACTTTATTTTTCTGTAGCAGAATTCTGTTTCAGGGACAACTAAGTGGTATTAATTTTGAATTACTAGTGTCAGTAGCTGAGATTTAGGGAAACTGGGAATTTATGCCTTCTGGAGGACAAGTGGCCAACTATTCTGCATTTGGAGAAACACTGCCCAAGAAAGGTCTCATTACAAACTTATAGCATACCAAAAATCAGGAGCAGCAACACATCAGTACTTAATTCCATATGTATTACATTAGGAAAAATCCACTTGTAATTATGAACTGTCTTTTGTTATCTATGAAAATACGTCATTTCCTTTTCTTGATTTTATCAGATAATTCTGAGTTTAGAAATTTATTCTTTAGTACTGCTGAACCTCACAAAATTTAGCTCACTAAGCAGTCTCCAAAAGATAGATAATTATGTTAAAGACAAAACTAGTGAAAAAAGCCCATTTTTGTTTGGAAAGTAAACAAATAAGAGGCTAGATTGTGAAATTACCAATTCCATTTTAATCATCAAAGGGGAAATGTTGATGCTTCAGAGAACAATTGTGCATTTTAGTTCAATTTTTTTTCCATAAAAAGTTCAAGCTAATTTAAAAGAGTTTTTTACCTGACTCCCCAAAAGGGGCCCTGAAAATCTTCAAAGTTTTTCACAGTGAAGGTTCTTTAATCCACAGAAATGGGTTTACTATACAATTTGCTATGCGATGATAAACAGAATAATAAAAGACAAATAAAAGCAAATGAGGTTGTTTTGTTCTACACTTTATGTTGTCAGACTTCTGAGCATAATGTTTTCTATTCATTATTTTAGTTCATTAAATTACTCCCTCATGATGTCTGACATGTGCCATTGTCTGCAAATGAAAAAGAATAAAATACCAAGGCATTAATGTTAAATTACAATTATTAATGATATAAATAGAAAAATAATTACTGCATCTATCTATTATAAATTCATCACCATAGTCCTTGCAAAGCTTTCATTTTCTTCTTACCATTATTTCCATTTTATTTTGAGCTATTTTATTGCTTCATCAGTACTTTACAGCAGTTACACATCCCATTTAATCCTGTTTAAAGCTTCACTTAAAAACTTCCCTTCTGATACTTAACTGCCTAGCCATATTTTTCATTTATGGCCCAAAGCTTCCGCAGCACACAGAGGGAAGGAAGAAGCATTTATTATGCAAGATTTTTTTTAAGGAAAAAGAAATTAGTGGAGTTTAAAAATCTGCTAATCTGCTTTTTTCACTTTAGTAGTTTTGCTATAAAAGCAATCAATCTCAATTACTAACAGCCCATAATTTTAAATTCCAGGAGCTTGTCCAGCAAACACAGCATCGGTTTTATGCAGATGTCTATTTACTATGGTGGCTGAGAAATGTGTAACTTTCCTGCAAAGCTGCTAACAAGTGAGCTCACCCCATGTCCAATCAACCCCGCGTTCAGAGGTTACTGGTGACAGTTCAAAATGACCATTGCTGCTTTGAGCCGCAGGTCCTATTTCTCCAGCTTCAGTCCATCATCTTGATGGGTGCCAGCTCTTTATGCCACATAAGCATCATCTTCGTGGCTTGCAGATACACATCTGGATATACTCAGAAAAGACACTGTACTGTATATCAAAACAGAAGAGGAAAAGCAACCAACTTCCGGCTGTCATCCCCAAACTTCGGACTCGACACCAAACTTTAAAGAACTCCTGAATTGCGTGAAGGGTAGGATGTAACTAGGACGGGGCAGTCTAGCATTAGATCTTTGCTCTGAAAACACGCTACCGAAACGGAAGCCGCTAAGAAACCCTGAGCAACCCCTTCGTCTCAAAAGACGGATGACCATCTGCCGCCCGTTCCAAACTTTATTCTAGCCCGCCTCTTGTTCTGCTGCTGCAAAAAGACCTATAAATCCCGGAATATTCCTGTTCAGTCTCCGACCAGCAGCAGCATCCCCACCACCACCACCCCGATTTGTTTGCTTGCGCTTTCACGACGCTCTTTACAAAATGACTGTCAGCTTTTTAGAATTCAAACCGTCAACCAGCATGAGTTACTCTTCCAGAGGACTGGGAACAGGACCATTTTGATTCCCTATAGATCTACGCCCTCCCTTTATAGGACACAATGGAGTTTCTAGACAAAATAAGTAGGGGGAGGAGACGAACAAACCGCATTTCACTCTGCAGTAAAGTGCTCGGGAGGTGGAATTTCATGCCAAGAAAGGCAGCGGGAATCACAAGGAAGAGCATCCCCCTATCGTTCTCACTTTTTCTTTGTTTTCTTATTTATTTCCTGTACATTTAATTAACTATGCTGTGGGATGAAAAAATACAAAATAAATGCAAGTACAAATAATAGCCTAAGCACTACCAAGGCTTTTACAGTACCTTGGCGGGTGTGCGCTGGCCGTCGCCTTCTGCCTAGAGCAATCCCTGACTCTTCCCAGATCAAGAAATAGCAATAACAGGATCCTCGCCTACGCCGCCACTCTCGCCAATCCACGTGCCGTCCTACCACGCCCACCGCCGCGGTCTTTAAGCTATTCGATTTACTTCATTGCTGCCGGTGCGTCTCGTTATGGCTTCTACTCAAAGCTCTGCTTAATCGAAGCTACTCTAAACGACGAATAGCCCGAGGACAGCCTGGAATCTGAGTGGTTTTTTTTCCAAGTTCCTAAAGGCAGAAAAGGTGGGGAAAGGTATGCGTGAAATCCTGTGCTCCCCCCCTCCCACCCCTTCGTCTTCAGCTGTTCGGTTTCAAGGCTCTCTAAGGTTATTCGAGAATGAGAAACTGTGAGAAAAACTCACCTTTTCCTTTCTCCCCGCACACAAGTCTCTTAAGTAGTGCTTTGTATAACCACAACTCCAACTGTAGAGTGTTTCTCCAATACGAGGACTAAAAGCAGGGTTCCCAAGAAGATCCCAACCTGCTTGGAATGCTTCCTAATCATTGGGACTCCTTTGAAAGTCTGAATGCATTCTGCTGTCTCCAAACTTTAAAAATCAATATGCTAAACCAAAATAATAGTAAACAAGTTGCAATATCAGCTGGCTTTTAACCCCAACCAACCAAATTTATGTGGGCATGGTGCACACCAAACACTAAGATATTATTTGGTTTTTGTTTAGCAGATAGGCAGATATGCAAACATTGACTTAGCAGGATAAGGACAAACTTGAATTTGTGAGAGTATGTGAAATATGCTTGCTTGTTTTTGAGGCCAAATAGTTGAGGTTGCAGAGTTCCAGTAACTGAAAGTCAGACAGTCAAACCAGAAAGTTCATACATTAGACAAATTCTGATATGACTTGATAAGACTTTACAAGCCATTATTGTTCCAGAGAGTGCTTTATGGCATAATATTTATGGCTTCCAGTTATAAGCCATCATTATGCCATAAATTGTGATTTACTCAAACTATGATTTGGAAGACTATGGTTTAGTGAGTTTTACAAAATTAAGAAAGACCATGACTCTGAACACATATTTGAGAAAGGAATTTCTGATGAATTCCAAGTTAATCAAGTTCACAACTCCTTCCATATGAAATCCATTCATCATTCTTCTCCAAGCATTTACATAAAAATACGGAAAAGAAGATTTATCTCTTGCTAATAATCAGAAAACAGACCAAAGACTGCATATTTTTGTCAGAAGCACATGATGACACATCACACAGGTCACCATGTTCTCTTCCTGCACTGTCTTTAGTACTGCATTTAATTTAAAAGCAATTGCTTTTTTAAATACTAATTTGCTAAAAGTACATGGATGGAAATTCCTTCTAATATATTGTTATAAAAATGCAGAAACTAGGTTTTGTTTTTTACCTAGTCATTCTAGAAAAACGAGGCAATTTGCAGTGCAGCGACCAGACCTTGAAAATGTCAAAGGGATTTCAGAAGAGAAAGGATAGGTTCATATAACATATTAAATAGCAAGAAAGCAAATCAGGTTTTAGTCATGTATGAATGTACCCAGATTAATTAGTTTACAACTCAGTATGCCATACCAACCAAGCTTACTTAATTATAGATCTTAACTAAATAAATAATTAGTATGTAGGTCATGCAAACAAAAGTGGTCTATCCTTGCCCAACCAAAATGAATACAGATTAATAGGAATGTTCTTGTAGCCAGTTTTATACAACATAAATAGTTAAGGCTGTATGAGGCTTGAAAGATTTGAGGTACTCTTAGCATTTATGGGAAATCCCTTAATCAAGCCCATGCTAACATGGGCTTTTCTGCAGTCAAAACCCTCTTTTCCCTTCAAATCTAACTGGCTGTATAGTTCTATTAATAATGATACACATCATATATAAGCTATACATCCTACCACAGTGCTTCCAGAGCCTTATCTGAAACAGTAATATCTGGCAGTCTTTCACTTTCAAATGTTCAAAATTTGTTTTCAAAAATCAACAAATATCCCTAGAGCTTTCATAACATGAGGTTGAAAGGCTGAGGAAACACAAGTTCAAGTTTCTACTTAGCTATACAATTTATCAGTGAATAGTTCAAAATTCCTACCTTAGTTAAAATATTTTCCAGGATAGCTATGAAGATTAAAGAAGATTTAGACTGCCCTAAATTCCTTAGAAAATGACACAATATATAAATATGGAAGACATTGAGAAGACATGAGTAAGGGGATCTCATACATTTTGCTTCTATACTACATTCTACTCTCGAGCCATAAATGTTTCAAAATTAATAGACTGGAAAATCTATAAAGAATATTCCATCATTAAGGAACTGTGAAGAAATAGAGCTAATAAATCTCAAAGGGACCATTGCTGTTGTTGAGATGCAAAAGAAGAATAGCTTTCAAGCAATTTGACTGTCGGATTTGGTCCTGTGAGATCTCAGTTATAGTTCCATCCTGAATGCCTGTGGGCTAGTCACTATTGCTCACCAGAATAATGAACTCATTGAATTTAAATCTATAGGCTATCTTTGTTCAACTTGCTTACCCGTGACTAACCTAATAATGGAATTAGCCCAATTTCCTGAGTTCACTAAATTCACTGTCAGGATTTGTGCAACAAAGTCAAAATGGTTTAGTTTATGATTCAGTGTCATTGTATATGTATAGACATTTATGATTGAATACATGAATTTACTGAGCCTTTAAGCATGGAAGCAGGCCTATTCAGAGCAGGAAAAACTTGTGGCCCACAAAAGTTCCTGACTGATAGCTCGGAATAGCTGTAGCTCATATGCTAACTTCGTTATTCATTAACATATAGCAATCACTGGTCTTCCACGGAGCACTAGCAACTGCTCCATAGAAGTGAACAGTCAATTTGTATTGCTCCCGTGAATTATATATTGCTCAAGTGTTTACATTTGCTAACAGTTGTTCTGCTTTGCTACCTTTCTGGCCAATAAATCTGTACATATGTGTCCAGATCAATAGTTGTTTTTTTTTTAACTATTCACTTGAGTGCTCTCTTCATATTGTAAAGAACAAGGACACATGTTTTGTGTTATGTTTTACATAACAATGGTTTACAATATACTTTGGGATTTACATTAGTACTCTGAATTATAAATTAATTACATGAACTAGACTCAAGCTATATATACCAGCCTAAAATGTTGATATGTTATGAGAACAGAATTCACTCTCCCCCTTTTAAGTTCTTAGGAACACATAATAGCTAGCAAAGAAAAAGTAAATTCTACAAATGATTACAGTGAAATTTAATGTTGATATATATAATGTAGCCTAGCTGACAATACTCTTGTAAAAAACTGAGACTCTCTATCTCAATTCTTCAACTGAGGAATTATAATGAATAAATACATTGATGGATCATCCACAAATAGTAATGGTTGGTTCCTTTACATCTTCCACCCTGAAGCTCAACACAGGCTTCCCTCAGGACTGTGTGCTCAGCCCCTACCTGTACTCGCTGTATACTCATGACTGCATATCCTCTGATCCATCCAACATCATAATAAAGTTTGCAGACGTCACAACGGTGCTGGGTTTCATAACTGGAGGGGACAAATCAGCATAAAGGGAAGAAGTCCAGAAGGTATCCTCATGGTTCTCAAAAACAACTTACATCTAAATGCTAGTAAGACAAAGGAGATGGTGCTAGATTTCTGGAAGCACAGAGAGGAACTTGCTCCACTGTATATATCAAGGGGGGCTGTGTGGAGAGGGTTTTCTCTTTTAAATTCTTGGGAGTGCTTATTAGTCAAGATCTCACCTGGAAAAACAATATGTTCCTGGTGATTGGCAAGGCTCAACAGAGACTTCATTTCCTTAGAGTCGTGTGAAAAAATCAGGTGGAACAATGGCTGATGATCTCTTTCTATGGTCCACAATAGAAAGTGTTCTCACATACTGCATTACAGTATTAAACCAGTACGCTGGTTTAACTGCTGTGGACAGGAAGGCACTACAGAGAGCGATCAATTCGGCACAAGAAACCATTGATTGCCTTCTAACACCACTGGATGACATCACCAGGTCTCGCTGCTTTAGCAGACTAAGGAAGACACTTATTTATTTTTTTCTTTTTCCCCCTTAATTACATGCATAGGGATTATTCTTTATACAATTTATGTTGTTTGTATTTTTTGTCATGGATTGCACCAGTGAGGCTAAAACCAATTTCATTGTATACATGATGTACAGTGAAATAAAGGCTATACTACTATACTACATTGCTCTCTGGATATATTCACTCAGCATATTAACTGAACTAATTTGTCTGATTTTATGCAACAAAGTAAACCATTAGCTAATTATGCCAATTATATTCGCACAATATGATAAGTTGTAAACAATCATATTTAAACTTTTTTAGTTGTGCAAATCTAGTCTATTGATTATCTTTATTCAGGTGTTGCATTTCAAAAGTACATAACGTTGCTCTGAGCCAAGTACCAAACTGGGTAATAGAGTTTGTGAATGTTAAAATGCGATTTGTTACAATTTTGGGATTCTCCCCATTGTCTTTAGAAATGTTGAAAAAACAGGCAAATGGACGTGCATGTTTATAAACCCAGGAAACAATCTTTACCCATACAATATAAATTAGAACACTTGCCCAGAAAATAACCCTCAGTCTGTTTAGTTATGTAGAATCGGATAAATAATAAAGTATTTACAAACAAAAGGTATTAAACTACAGGGAAGATATTCAACATTTGTGGCCCTGCGAATGTTGATAAATTACAGCTGTCAATATCTGTCACTATTTGCCCTGAAGGCTCTGGCTATTCAGACTTTCCATTTGAAGGAACTCAGATAACACAAATGTACCTGATACTTGTATAAAGTTGAATATAAGCTTGATAGGTTCAGTGGTGGCTAGACTTGTATTAAATTATTGGTTCGTACATATCCTTGAATGCAGCAGTTTAAAAAATAGCCTTAATGATTTGTTTTGAGTCACATAGTAAAGTTAACAGTTATATGTTTGCCATATTAAACAAATATAGTTCATTACTAATGCAACCTAATATATGTACATTATGTTTAAGATGTATAATATGCGATGATGTAAATCTACTGGAAAGTAAACCTAATATAAGGGTTAGGGAGCCTATATTTTTTTTTACAACAACTCCCACAATCTTATGCTATTAGTTAGCTACCCTTCTTGGGGTTGATGGTGATGGTCTAGATCGGGGTGGGCAAATGTGGCTCTTTTACAATCTGTGGACTTCAACTCCCAGAATTCCTAAGATAGCCAAGCTGGCTCAGGAATTCTGGGAGTTGAAGTCCACCGGTTGTAAAAGAGCCACATTTGCCCACACCTGGTCTAGATCATCTAGAAAAAAATAAGGTGTACTATTAATGACTTATACAATATAGCATGACATACTATTAAGTAAATATATGTAAAATTGCATTGTGTCCTTTCTAGTGCCTAAAGAACATTTTGTAATTTTCCATTCAATCTAATTAATTTGTGGGACAGTTTATCTTGGTATAGTGATTACAGAATCTTTAAACACAATGGAAGAAAAAGAGATGAATCATATTTGACAATCCAAATGAGTTCAAAGAAGTACTGTGTAAACATTATTAAATGTAAAAAACCTATGTCAGCATTCAACAATCTAACATGGATATTTCAGCATAAGCCAATATTAACTTTATACTTCTTTTTAACTTTATGTTGCCCATGTAATAGAAGTTCAATAATGATGCAATCTTGACTAGACATATTTACTCTGTAGCAAATAGACTATATTTGAAAGAGAACATTTAGATTTATGTCTGGAATATGAACACCACTTTTGATTCTGATTTTAGTCTCTAGGGGTGATAATGCATTCTTCCCATATGTCAAATTAATTATGCAACAATCAGATTAAAAGTTTAAGTGGAATCAAAGTTCAAGAATCAAAATTTCCTAGATTCCTTATAACATAACCAAAGGATATCCTAATAGGGCTGTATTCCTATTCCAAGGGTCAGTCTGCTATTGGCAAGTTTTCCCCAGTTGTTTTTGCTGCTCCTCTTGTTATTGTCACCATGCTGATGAATATCTGAAACCAATAAAAGTAAGCAGAAGGCATAACTCTGACAGATTGATCACAGCAAATTGATTCCCATCACCCTGGAAAATGTATGTAATCAGATATAATTTTCTTACTGGATTTCTAGCTACTGCTATTTCATTTCTTACTAAGCTAGTTTAGGTAATGTGTTTGGAATATTGCTGTCCTTTTATGTATTAGTTACTCTTACAATATATCATAAATAAATTAAAATGAATGTAACACACTCATATTTCTTTTTAATTACTGATCTTTCTAAAAATAATATAAGATATTTTTATTTGGAGGGGTTTTTATTTTGGAATTTTTACACATCAATATTTGCTATCACAGTTTTGAATACAGAACCGTAGTTAGGCAGCATACAAATATAATGAATAAATAAAACACAGTTGTGAGGATATAAGTGTGAAAAAAGTAACTCATCATAATTTTTCTTATACATCAATAGTTAATAAAATTTGTTTTAGTTACATTCTTCAAAATATATATCATTTCCATATACATATAAGAAAACCAGCTTCCTATGAATAAAAAAAGTTTTTATTTCCATAAAAATCACTCTGGATTTTCTCTGCCTTGTATAATTTTGACCATTCCTTGTTGTCTTTGAATATAATCTTTCTAACAATATTTTTCTCCAGGTGTGCTGTTATAGCATCTTTCTATCTTTATTTTGTAGCAGTGTTTAGAAATATTTTTCCTTATCCCTGGTTTCTTTAATTTCATCATTTTACAACTTCCCATTAGTGTAATTCCACAGATTTATATCATACTGCATTTTTTAAAAATTTAAATTTATTGTTTTATCATAGGAAATAACATACAAAACAGTAAAACAAATACGTATGAAGAAAGAAGAAAAAGCAGTCAACTGGTTGAACTAAACATTACACCATCTGTTATTATATTTAGCATGTAGAAAATCCACAAAGTTTCCAGTCTCCTTTAAAGACGTCTAGTCCATTATGTCTAATCAAAGCAGTTAATTTTTCCATCTCTGCTAATTCAGTCAATTTGAGAATCCACAGATTTATATCATACTACAATTCTTTTCACTTAGTAACGTTTCTTACGGCCATCTTTTATTCATTCTGTTCCCATATATCTTTCACTATTTCTACTACTTTTCAATAAAAGAGTAGTATTTTCTTTTCCTACAATTCTTCTGTTTTCAGTGTCGTTTTTCCACTTCTTTCTTTTTATTCCACAGTTATTTTTCAGGTTGTATTTTTACCACTCTCAAAAAGGAGCCTGTCCATATCTAGACTCTTATTACCTCTTTTTTTTCACTAGTTTTTTGTCTTTCTTCACAAACAATCCATTCAATCATACTTTTCAATTTATTTTAATTCCTTTGTTGTGTACTTATACTTATTGCACATATCCAAATCAAATCTTTTTCTAAGCAGACATTCAACAAATATACAGCATTATGAATGATCCAGTTTTTTCCTTTTTTCATGTTTTTTCCACTATCTATTCTTCTAAACTAATAGATTTTCTGCTTCCTGGATCACCTTAAGGCACATAATGTCTTTTGATTTATGGTTACATTTGTTTAACCAGAGATCCATTAAAATATAATGTTAATATTGTTAATGCTATTTTATCATAACATCTTTAAAAACCTATAAGAGAGAGATAGAGTATATTCCTGAATTCATTCATTGTGCTAATTCATTGTTAGATTAGTTACTCCTAAACTTACTAATAGTATTTAGATCCAGGAACTCTATCACTAAGCAATGTAGTTGTATGGTACAATGTAATGCAACTATGCTGATGTGGGATGGCCGTTCTAACTGCGCTAGTTGCTACCATGAATCCCTTGTAATTACAGTGTCCAACAGCCATATGATCACCATTTGGCTCTCCTGCCATCTTTCTCATTGACTGTAAGAAGCCAGCAGTGAACGTTTCAAAAGGCAATAATGTGACTATGGAGACACTGCAATGGTTGTAACTACAAGAGCCTTAGTAAGTACCCCCATTATATATTTGAACAGTTTCTGAACAATTATACTTTAAGCTATGACTATCTGTATACTTCATTGAATAAGCAACAATTGACTGGATTCATATAGTAAAGTAAAAAAGCAAAACGGTTTATTAGAATGGTTTTTTTTTAATCCCAACCACCTAAATGAGAAATGGAGTTATGCCATCTCCATTTAGTTTGGGATAATGGTTAAGGTGCTGGTCTAGCAGCCCAGATGACTGTGAGTTTTACTTTTCTACCTTAAGTATGAAAAACCGGCTGGATGATTTTGGGCTAGTTACTCTCTCTCAGTCCAACTAACCTCACAGGGTTGTTATTGTGGGAAAAATAAGAAAGAAAGGGATATTATGTATGTTTGCTGCTTTCAGTTATTTATAAAGTAATAAGAGCAAATAAAAATAGTAACTTATAAAAATAAATAGTAAATTAAATAAATAGAAATAAAACTGTTGTCATTTGCAGGGTTTGACAGATGTTTGTTCAGACAAAGCATGGGTGACTTTTAACCAGAGCTCCTGCTTTGTTTGTACAATTCTGATCAGCTTTTAAAAGAAATATCTCCCCTTTCTAAGTTGATTTTGACTTTCAATTTGATATCTCCTGGCTTTGTATGGTATGTGAATTCTAGCATATCCCTTCTTATGTATTAACTCACTCTATTCCTTTATCTCAGACTAAAATCTCAATGGTTTTATTTGCAATGGAGTTAAGTCTAGGGTTAAGGCTATACATTTACAATTTCTTAGAACCATTGTTGTTATATCATTATAAGTTTTTTGACTTGCTGAAGAATAACATTGACATGCAAGACAGAATTTTGGCAACAGAAATAATTGTATGGAGAACACAATAGGTTCTCATCTGATAATGCATCTCATAATATGGGATATGGAAGGAATTGGAAACTTGGGTTATGTAGGAATGTCTTTGCTATATCATCACTTATCACATCTGGGTTTTTAAAATTTCTGGTATATTGAAAATACTACAACAGCTAGAACAGATGAGATATTGTGCAACAGAAGTTTAATTAAAAATATCATGGCAGACTTTATGTTAATTTGCTTATCTATTGTCTTCATAAAATCTGAATTAATTAGTCCTTGCCATTAAACAAATGGCAACTTTGTATTTTAAGAATTTTGAATAAGAATCTATCAATTGTACATTAAGTTTATGAATCATGAAAAAGTGGATGGAACTCTTCTGATCACACAGATTATGTTGTTTGAACAGACTTACTTAAATAAAAAACAGAAAGACAATTTCCACCTTTCTTCAATAAGTCTTAGATCCAAAATTAATAAACCCCAAATAAATTAGTAAATCAGAAGATAACCAATCACAATTTACAAACCTCAAAGATTTATTTCTCATAATTAAATATAAACCCAACTATATCATTTTTCAGTTTGAATCTATGACATTGATTAAAATTTAGCACTATTGAGTTAGGAATAGTTACCAATTAAATACACACTTTGATAATTGGAGTATAGATTCCCATCGGTGTCTCCATTCTTTTAAAAAAAACAAAAAGTTTGCATGCTTTAATTAACTTCAGAACTTTTGAAAATGTGCTTCTGGAAATAAGGCTTGCGGTTAAAATCTTTCTTATGCGTTATATAAACAATCAAGGGATTAGGCATAAACAAGGTCTAACAATAATCCGAGAGTCCATCAAAAGAACAAGAGAACTCTTGACATTAGAGTGTACGAGCAAAGAACAAGATCCAGATCCATAAACAGGTGTCCTCTACTTACAACCACAATTGAGCCCAAAATTTATGTTGCTAGGTGAGACATTTATTAAGTAAGTTTTGCCCAATTTAACAACCTTTCTTGCCAGAGTTGTTAAGTGAATCACAGCAGTCTTAAGTTAGTAACATAGTTATTAAGTGAATCTGGCTTCCCCATTGATTTTGCTTGTAAGAAGGTTACAAAAGATGATCACGTGATTCTGGGACACTGCAACCATCAGAAATATTAGTCAATTGCTAAGCATCTGAATTTTGATCACATGACCATGTGCATACTGTAAGGTCGTAAGTGTGAAAAATAATCATGAGTCACTCTTCAGTAGCATTACAGTTTCGAACAGTCAATAAATGAACTGTTGTAAATTGAGGACTATTTGTAATTCATCTTAGAGTTAGGGATCTATCAAATCCTTAACTCTAATAGATCTCTCTCTCTCTCTCTCTCTCTCTCTCTTATCTATTTATCTAGGAATAGAGATCTATCTAATCAAGGAATATAATGTACTGGGTTGTCTTTCAGGTTTTTCATTTATTTTAGAAGCTATAAATCACTCTTTACATAACTGCTTATAAAAATACCTCTAGAACAGAGGTGTCAAACTCACATCATCATGGTGGCATCACGTGATATATCAGAACTTTTTCCCCTTCGCTAAACCGGGCATGGGTGTGGCTAGTGTGTGACACATCTGGCCCGCGGGCCGGGAGTTTGACAGCCCTGCTGTTGAATAACTTTAGAAATAATATTGACTCCCATATAAATAAATAATCCCATTGTGCCCTGGTATGCATTTTAGTGCTTGTCTGTCATATAACTGTCTATTGACAAGACCTCCAAAAATATAAGGGTATTTGTTGGTCAGATCTGGAGCTATAAGGTCCATAATGTCTCATTAGAGAATGTTTCTCGTCCCCCCTCCCCCCCGTGAAGTCATGGTACTTTCTATATAAAGCTTTATCTTTCTTGCCGAATTTTGGATTTGCTCAGAAAGCATTGTTTCAACTTGTCATTTACTTTCTTGTTACTTGTTTCACCTGTTGAAAACACCTCATGAACAGTGAACAGGCAGTGCTTAGTCACCTCATTTAAATCAAAGGACAAGACTATTTCTCTTGAAAGTGGGCAGAAATTGAAGTGAATTTCAGCTCATTATCCTTATTTTCATTGCAGAAATTATTCTTGCTAAACAACACAAAGCCAATTTTTAGTTAATAGACTTATTTGCCATGAGATACAAATCTGAATGATTTACTTTTCTTTGGTTTATTGGTTTATCATGTTAAAATAAATCTCCTTTCTTCCAAGGAGAAGAAAGCTTCCTTTATCTATTGTAAGTCAAAATTCTTATTCATTGTCATCTTAAAGTTTAATTATTTTGTTGACTTGGATGCTTCCAATGTTTTCATTATATTACCAGTATATTGCTTGATTCTTGTTTGAAGTGTTGTAAGAGTTCTGTTTCTTATATTGGATTGGGAATCAACAACTCTTTCCCAATTGAAGCTCCTATGGCCACAAAAATTATTTATCTTGGAAGACAGACTCATGATGTTTTACATATACCACTAAGTTGCAAGCCAGGGTTTGTTTTGTTTTTTATTTTGAATTTAACCTATGATTAGGCTAATTATGCTTTAGTACCAAGTTTGAAAACACAGGGCAACAAAATAATTTAGTCTTTAAACTGCTAAGATTTCCTGATTAAAAACAAAGGTATATCCTTAATTTGTATAATATTTTAGACAGTAACTTAAACAGTTGAAGAAAATTAAAATAATTTCCCCACATTCTATATTACGAAGAACAATAAAACAAATATTACAAGACAGGATGGGAAGCAAAAAAAAATGTTAAACATTGAAAGAAAAAAAGAATCCTGACAGATATTGAGTATTTTTAAAAAAGCACCTTGAAATGCATTTAGATGGCTACTTGGTTAGATAAATACTACAACTAACTTTAATATTGAACATATTATACATTTGAATTATAAATAACTACACAATTCAATAATAACAACCAAAATAATTATTGAAAGATATTTACATTTAAAAACCCATATACTATACCACATGGATCGGAATTGCACATTACAATTGATAACTATGTTTATGTATTAACCAAAGTCAACCATAATTTTTTACTGATTGAATGGAAGGACTTGGAAGTGAAAATAATTGAACAGGATTGAGCTGCCATAGAGGAGCAAAACATGATCCGTTCTTGATAATGCTTCTTTCAGGGAAGTTAACTACATTTTCAGTAGATGGCTTTACTACTTATGCAGATTTAACAGTTATTAAAAGAAGTTACAGGAATGTGGTGGCTCAGTGGCTAAGACGCTGAGCTTCTTGATTGAAAAGTTGGCAGTTAAACAGTTCGAATCCCTAGTGCCACATAAAGGGGTGAGTTCCCGTTAGTTGCCCCAGCTTCTGCCAACCTAGCAGTTCGAAAGCATGTTAAAAATTCAAGTAGAAAAATAGGGACCACCTTTGGTGGGAAGGTAAGAGCGTTCTGTGCGCCTTTGGCATTTAGTCATGCCGGCCACATGATCACGAAGACATCTTCGGACAGCACTGGCTCTTCGGCTTTGAAACGGAGATGAGCACCACCCCCTAAAGTCAGGAACAACTAGCACATACATGCGAGGGGAACCTTTACCTAAAAGAAGTTAGTGGTACTTGTTTTAAAGAATGTGAAACCAGCTGCTTTTCCTAAGTTCTTGTGGTGTCCTTATAATTTTAATAAGAATAAACCAAATAAAAAAAGATCATAGACCATAATGTTCTCTTCAACCCAAAATGATTTTCTATTGAATTTATATTGGGAAAAAACAGTTTATATTTATAAAGATATGGTTTGTTTCTTAATTTTAGCAAAGTATACACAATACATTTACTAGCAGCATCTTGTTTTATCTTAAAAAAGGGGGATCTTTTAAGAAGAAATTGTTTATGCAGTATTATGCACTATGTGCAAATTTTATGTTTTCTCCTCTCTGAGCAACAGCAACTGGATTATTGCTTTGTTTGTCGTCTCCCCCCAAAAAACTATCTAGATTTTAAACAGTATTTGACAATCTAAAGTCTATCTACTTATATTAGTGTATCTATTTAATTAGTTGGGGGCACAATGGCGAAATGGTTAAAGACAAGGAGCTTGTCAGTTGGAAAGCTGACTGCCAGGTTTGAGACCCTGCTACGTGATGGTGTAAGCTCCTGTTACTTGCCCCACTTCCTGCCAACCTAGCAGTTCGAAAGCATGCAAATGTGAGTAAATAAATACGTACCGCTTTGATGGGAAGGTAACAATTTCCATGCACCTCAGCATATACTCATGCTGACTACATGATCACGGAAGTGTCTTGAACAATACTGGCTCCCTCGGCTAAGAAATGGAGATAAATCACTATCTCCTAGAATTGGACATGACATTGAAAACCTTTACCTTTATCTGAGTTGAACCCATTTTTGTGATATGAAATATTGCCATACCTCTTCGCCTACTTAGGAAGTAGAAGGGTAAGGTTTGGACCAGATATTGCAAGTGTGGGCTTTGCTTTTTCTTGAAAAAATCTTCTTGATTGAAGAGGATACTTGAAACAAAAAGAAAAAAATTATAAAATGCTTAATTTTTCTTCTATTTTTAGTTTGACCAATCCAGATTCTGCAACCTAGACTTTGTCCAAAATTTATGCCAGCTGGTATCTAAAAGAAAGAGATAATCATCTTGCAGAGGTAAGATTTTCCCCTCATTCCCTTTCATATATAGGTTACATGATTATTTAAAAACTGCAATTAAAATTATACTGAAACATGGAAATATACTACCAACTTTTTAAAGCAATTGCTGCCTTGTGAATAATTAAAGTAAAACTTGCCAATGGAGTTGATGCCTGCAAAGAACTGTGAATCAATTAAACTGTCAAAATATTGCTACTCAATGGCCTCAAAGGAATTTTGCTCTTGAAGTGTGTATTTAAGGACAATTTCACTGTATTCCTGCATAATTAATAATTATTTCATATTCACCTTTCATGGTTATTTAAAAGATCAGCCTATACATGAGCATGATAATGTCTGAGTCTGAGGAAACAAGCATGCTCTAATATCCATGGGAAAAGCACTTTTCATCAATTATTCTTCACTGAACATCTCTGCTTGAGTTTGTATGTCACACTCCTTGCTTCAGTGTAAAACAAAATGAGGTTTACAGCTCTATAGGGATTCATAATGAAATCTTGTTTATGACAGTAAATGTCCAAAAGGAAATTAATTTGATGATCCCAAGTTAATTTATTGCAAGTTGTGATTCTTCAAATAGGATATAATGGTGATACGGTAATTAAAAGAATTATAATTGTTTTGCTTGATTTAATTTCTTAGCCTACATTTTTTTTAATACTGTAAATATGGCAGACTATTGTCTACCTATTATCTACTATCACAATAGCCTTTTTTAAGGTAACATTCATTAATTACATTTGACTACAATTCTAAGAACTCACTGAATAATGACCTATTCAGTGATTCGCTATCCCAAAGGGTTGTATATGTCTAAATACATTTTTCAGACAGGTAAAGTATCTGTATGGTAAAACTTGCCTCTGAAGGACATAATTGCCTATGAACTTTACCCTTTTAGGCATTGGATATTGATCTAGAATGTCCTATTAAATTGTGGAATATTCACTGTTATGTTCAAAGAAAATATTCACTAATTTATTAAGAATGGACTCATAAGGATCTATTAAAACTAAAGATCTGAGTCATTCTGAGAAAAACTATTTCTGTAGTCTTAAGAGTTGGCACCAACCTGATGACACATAATCATCAATCATAGATCTGAGAAAAAAATAGACCTTGGTCTAAAGTCAAAAAAGGTATGAATAAAATCAGCCCACTAAGAAGTGTTTGACAAACAGCAGTCATTATAATCTGGAGGTTGGTAGTGATAGCAGTTGCAGACCTGTTGCAAAACAGCTCTACTTAACTGTGAGAGGCAGCACTCACTGGCTGAGATGAACAATAACAAAATATATAAGGTGCTAAATATATTGGTTCTTAAATGCCTTCTATCTCCATGTTGGAGTCCATAATACTCCATTGCTACATATTTCAAGATGCTTTAAAAGGATGTCATTTGTGGCAATGTCCTAGGCAATATACCTAGGACATTCATCACACTGCCTGCTAATACAGTACATGTCTAAACCATTAGCATTATTTTTCCCCTGAAAAAGTACTATATATAATATTCTTGGTTCTGTTTACACCATTACTTGCCTACTAGATTCTTCCCTAGATTGTTTTTTTCAGGATGCATTAAGGTAATTGGTCTATCAACAGCCATTCATATTATTATTTTTTCTTTTTTTTCCAGGAAAAATTCCCTACCAGTTTGTTGGATTCAGGCAATTTAACAGCTGTTGGTGTGTGTTCAGTATGCTAGGATTTGCCCTGCTGGTGCAAACATCTACTGAATCTCAAGGAACCATTAGATACAAGGTTATCTTCATCATAGCCAATCTAGAAGTAATTATTGAAATAGTAGAGAGAATCCTAGTCATTTTTGTCGATTCCTATCAGGATACTGGCATGGCAACTGACTAGTTTGATATTGTAGAACCCTCAACAATTAACCACACTTAGGCAATATTAATCACAATATGTCACAGAAGCACTTTAAAGTAAAATTCAGAAATTATTTGGTGGTAGTAAATTTAATTTTCTGAGCAATACCCCCCAAATTGTCCAATCACTTTAATATTTATTTCTCATGTTATTTGTCTGTTCCCAATGTTGTATCTGTCTAAACCTATTAGGAAATAGCATTCATGAATTTCATGCTAAAGATCAACTATATGCCAATTGTACTAAGCTATGCTTTTCCTTTCCTGCAAAACATCATAGTCTCTGTATGTCTTTAACTGTAAAGCTCTGACTCTGTGAAATAAGACACTGAATTAAAACAATATAGGTAATCCTTGTTTAACATCTGTTCATCAATAGTTCAAAATTACAGTAACACTGAATAAGGAGACAATCAGTCCTGAAAGCTATTGTAGGACCTCGAGGTCCTGGAAACAAAGTTCAGGCCCATTTGTGTCCACCCATAATTTACAACTATCTTTTAGCCACTAGCTGTCCCCATTGCCTGTCCCTGAGTGGAACATCATGCAGTCCTACTGTACCAACCAGGTTATATCTTATGCCAGTACAACTTACTTTCTCATGGTCCACTCAGGGACTTTGTTCATGCCCTGCCTAGGGTCTACTTATAGATGTTCGGCACATGAAAGAAGACTCTGGCTGTGCTGGCACGAAAAATGTTCGCTTTGCAGGGTCTTTGTAGATGCACATGAATAGGAGTGTCTTTACTTAAATTTGTAAATATGTTGCACTGTGTTCTTGACTAGGAGTCCCTAATCTTATGCCTTAGTCACTTTGTATATGGACTGATGCAATGGACTTTATTTCGGGATGCCTTTGTAGACACTTGGAAACTGCAGCTGAGCTAGAATCCAATGGCATAGGTAGTTTTGAGTATAGTTCAGTATGTCTTTGTGGTATGTATGAGCTGTACAGCTTGCTACTAAGTTTCTGGCTGCAGTCTATTGTGCTGCTTGAAGTCTATTAAGCTTTCATATCATAGGTCCTTAATAGAATTGCCTTTCTACCAGAGGTGGGTTTCAGCAGGTTCTGACCAGTTCTGGAGAACCGGTAGCAGAAATTTTGAGTAGTTCGGAGAACCTATAGTAAAAATTCTATCTGGCCCCGCTCCCATTTATTCTCTGCCTCCCAAGTCCCAGCTGATCGTGAGGAAATGGGGATTTTGCAGTAACCTTCCCCTGGATTGGGGAGAGAATGGAGATTTTACAGTATCCATCCCCTGCCACGCCCACCAAGCCATGCCACGCCCACCAAGCCACACCCACAGAACCGGTAGTAAAAAAATTTGAAACCCACCACTGCTTTCTACCATTGTTTTTGTCCATCTGCTAAGATCTGATGCTGCAGGTTCCATCTTAAAAGCATCTAATGGGACCTATGCCTTCTCTATCAGGGTACTTGCCGTCTGGAAGAGTTCTCTCAAGAGGCTCAAGTTGCTTCAGCCCTGCTGTTATTTAAATGACCTTGAAAACATTTTTTTTTCTTTAGGCCCTAGATTAAATGGAGAATTTAATCTAAAACAACTAAGTCTTGTTGTTTACTTTTGGAACCATTGGAGAGTGGGAGGCTGTTACCTCTTCTTGTTTGATTGTAAGTTTTTAATTTATAAACATCCAAAAAAATTATGAATTGGGCAGCTTTATAAAGTTATTTATAAATAAGCAAGCAAGGAAGGAAGCAAATAAATAAATGCACAAAGTTAGAGCATCACAAGTATTGATGGAAACTTTTTGAGGCACCACATTGCTCCTGTTTCAAACAACTGATTGCCTTAGCGTGGTTGCTACATTACAATACACTATTGGCATGCCTTCTCAGTAGGGCACCTTTTTATAAGTAGTCCTTGAACTATGACTGGTCACTTAATGGTTTTTTAAGTTACAACACCCTCCCTCCAAAAGCCATTTATGACCTCATTTAAAAGTTATGACTATTTTTTATTGAAAAGTTTTATAGGAAATGCAAACATTTTCTCCCCCCCCTTCCCCCTCAACCCCCTCCCTTCCACCCCCCCTTCCCCCCACCCCCTCCCTAGACTTCCCAGAACAGGCACAGTATAGCATTCACAAACATAAAGCTAAAATATGCTAACAAATTATTGCATTCATATTCTCCCTAAATCTTTAACTCTTTATAACTCAAAAACTATAAACATAAACTACTTTTTCATTCATAAGCTATATGAATCTTCTTGTTCGAATACTTTTTTTGTATGTAGTCAATCCATCTTCTCCATTCTGATATGTATCTTTCATTTGAATGATCTTTAAGGTATGATGAAATTTTTGCCATCTCTGCCAAATGCACCACTTTTAGTGTCCATTCCTCAATGGTGGGTGGATCTTCCTTCTTCCAGTACTGTGCCACCAGTAACCTGGCAGCTGTTATTAAATTCAAAACCAATTTAGTCTCTATTACAGTACAATCCGTGACTATTCCCAACAGAAAAAACTGTGGTGTAAATTTAATTTTTTTCCTTAAAATATTTTGAATAATCCACCATATTTTTATCCAAAAAGCCTTAATTTTTTTACATGTCCACCATATATGAAAATATGTAGCATCTTCACACGCACATCGCCAACACTTAGGTTGTAAATTTGGATACATACAGGCTAGTTTTTTTGGGTCTAAATGCCATCTATAAAACATTTTGTAAAAATTATCTCTTAAGTTTTAAGCTTGTGTGAATCTTATATTTCTAACCCATATCTGTTCCCATGTATCCATCATTATTGGTTCACCTATGTTTTATGCCCATTTTATCATACAATCCTTGACTAGCTCTGTTTCCGAATCTATTTCCACTAATACATTATACAACCTTTTTATATGCATTTGGCCTTTATCTCTTATTTGCTTTATCAAATTCCCATCCTGCTGCAAAATACCAGTTTTTTGATCCTCTCTCCATCTGGCCTGCAGCTGACCACACTGAAACCAAGTCCTAATAATTCCTTCTTCTCTTAATTGCTCCATAGATTTTAATTTAATCTGACTCCTTCCTTATAACGGAGTTCCTTATATGTAAACTTATCTTGCTTTTGCTCCAAATTTATATTCTCTATCGCATGTCTGGGTACTGTTCATATTGGTAACTTATCCTTTAACTTATATTTGTACTTTTTCCAGACACGCAGTAGAGCATTTCTTAATATGTGACTTTTAAAAGTCTTATCTACTTTCTTGTCATACAATAGATAAGCATGCCAGCCGTAGACCAGACCATATCCTTCAATATTCTTTTCCTCCGTTAAATTTATCCAATCTGTAATTGCTGAGAGGGTAGTGGCTTCATAATACAGTCTTAAATTGGGCATTTTAAGACCACCTCTTTCTCGGGTGTCTTGCATTATCTTTTGATTAACTCATGGTTTCTTCCCTGCCCACACAAACTTGTTTATGCCCTTCTGCCATTTCTTCAGATTTTCATCTTTTTTGAGTATAGGTATTATTTGAAAAAGAAATAAAACTTTTGGTAAAATATTCATTTTTACAGCGGCTATCCTACCCAGCAAAGACAGTTGCAATTTTTTCCAATTTTCCATCTCTTTCTGTATTTTTTGCCATAATGGTTCATAATTATGTTGATATAATTTCATATTTGCAGTCATAATATAAACCCCTAAATATTTAACCTTCTTAACTATTTCAAATCCTGTTAACCTTTCTATCTCTTCTTTCTGGCTTCTATCCATATTTTTAGCTATTATCTTTGTTTTAGCTGTATTTATTTTAAAACCAGATACTTGTCCATATGAGCAGATTATATCCATCAAGGCTGTAATCAATTGTACTGGTTGGGCTAAGGTAACCACCAGGTCATCCGCAAATGATCGTAGCTTATATTCATGCTGTCTAATTCTAATTCCCTTTATTATATCAGTCCCACGTATTTTATTTAATAAAATTTCCAGCGTCAAAATAAACAATAATGGAGACAAGGGACAGCCTTGCCTTGTTCCTTTTTCTATATTAAAATTAACTGTTAAACCACCATTGATTATTATTTGCTTTGTTTGTTTTTGATATATTGCCTTAATAGATTGTGTAAAATGTTCTCCAAATTTCATCCTTTCTATTAGTTTTAATAAAAATTGCCAATTCAATCTATCAAAAGCTTTTTCAGCATCCAAAAAAACTAACACTGCGGGGACCTGGTTGTTCCTTCCCAAATACTCTAATAAATTAACAATTTGCCTTACATTACTTTTCATTTGTCTCCCATTTATAAAACCAGTTTGATCATAATGAATCATTTGCTGCATAACTGTCATTAATCTATTTGCTAAAATTTTAGCAAAAATTTTATAGTCTGTATTTAAAAGTGAAATCGGCCTATAGTTTTTAGGATCTGTATAGTCTTGCCCATCTTTTGGGATCAGCGAAATAAATGCTGTCTTCCAAGTTGGAGGTACCTCTTCTCCCTGTTGTATATTATTGAATAATTCCTTCAATGGTTCCACCATTTCTTCCTGTAAACTTTTATAATAAATAACTGTCAAACCATCCGTTCCAGGAGCTTTACCCACTTTCAACAGCTTAATTGCAAACATAATTTCCTCAGAAGTTATCAATTGATTTAAGCTAGCCCTCTGCTCTTTTGAAGTTATATAAATATTCTCTTTCTGCAGATATCTATATCTGTATCTTGAATTTTAACACCAGTATACAGCCTTGAATAGAACTCTAAAAAAGCTTTTTTAATCAATTCTTGCTCATAAACCTCCTTACCCTTGTATTTTATTTTCTCTATTGTCCTTGCTTTCTGCTTTTTCCTTAACAAATATGCCAACCACCTGCCTGGTTTATTAGCGTTACAAAAAGTATTATGTTTTGCATATTGTAAATTGGTTGCCACTTGATCTGCTATTAACATATTAAACTGACCCTTCAATAAATTGATTGCCTCTTTAATTTTCTTATCTGTTGGGTTGGCTATTAAAACCCATTCCTGTTTATTAATCTCATCTTCTAATTCTTTTCTTTTTACCCCCTGTTTCTTTCTATATTTATTATTCAAATATATCAAAATTCCTCGCATGTACACTTTACTTGCATCCCATACCATTTCCATAGATGTACCCTTTTGCATATTCATAGCAAAAAACTCTTCCATAAATTTTTTACACTCTTTTACATTTTCTTCATATCTAAACAAATTATCATTTAACCTCCAGGACCTCCTAGGCCCTTTTCCATACTCCAATTCCAGCCAGACTGGACAATGGTCTGTCAATGTTCTTGAACAAATCTTCGTGTTCTTCACCCTAGATAAGAGATCATTAGTAATTAATATAAAATCAATCCTTGAAAAAGATTGATGTCTATCCGAGAAAAAAGTAAAGTCTTTTTTTTCTGGGTTTCTTTCACGCCAAATATCCCTCAACTCCCAGTCGTCCATCATCTCCCAGAACGGTTTGGGCAATTTTGCTCTTGTTAAAACATTTTGTTTAGGTCCCTTCTTACCTTTTTTTACGTCCAAAACACCATTCCAATCCCCCAATAGGATACAAGTTTTATATCTTCATTGTGTCAACTTTGAGTGTAGTAAATTATAAAATTTTTCTTGTTGTTGGTTTGGGGCATATACTCCAATTACAAGTGTTTTTTCTTCTTTTATTAAAAGTTCAATCGCTAAAAATCTTCTTTGATCATCCGCTTCAACTAATTTTGCAATTAAGTCTCTTTTCACATATATAACTATACTATTTTTCTTCTCTGATGCTGCTGCAACATAATGTGTACCTAATCTTTCATTTATCAAATGTTTTTGATCTTGTATCGTAATATGAGTCTCTTGTAAACAAATTACTTCATTCTTAAATTGTTTAAGATAGTGAAATATTTTGCTTCTCTTCTGTGGAGAATTCAAACCACTGACATTCCAAGTCAAAAATCTAGTTCTCATCTCTGGGCCTCTGAAGTGTCTGGAGCAATTTCTGATGATCTTGCCTCATTTGACCTTTAGGTCTTGCTCCTCCCACAGCTTCTGTTTTGGTAGTTTCTTGGGTTGCTATCTGCAGTTGTTGTTGTTGCTGTCTTAATTCTTCCTTGCACTTAGCTGTTGCTGCTCTGGTCTGTCTTTGATCCTTTGGTTCTTCAAATATATCAATTAAATCCACATCTTGAACAGCCATCTGAATTTGTAGTGGTTCTTCTTAACCAGTCAAAGCTCCCCCCTGAACTACTGTCAGTAGCTCTTCTCTCTTTCCTTCCATTACTTCCTTCTTTCTTTTTCCTTCTGGTGATTTGGGTGTCCCAGCCTTTAATACGTTGATGTAAAAATCTCTTGCTTTCCATATTGTGTTAAGCCGATATCTCTCTCCCGAATAAGTCACAACAAGGCCGTCTGGCACCTCCCATCTATACTGTAATTGATGTTTTTTCAACTCATCCACCAGAAAAGCATACTCCCTTCTGGCTCTCAACATCTTAGGGGGGATTTCTTTCATTGTCATCACCTCCTGGCCTTCAACCTGAAGTTTGTTTTTAAAGGTAGCCTGTAAAATTTCGTTACATAATCTCCTTGTAGTAAAATATATTACAATGTCTCTTGGTAAATGCTTCTGTGTGGCAACCCAAGAATTGACATGCTATGCCTTGTCAATCTGCCAGCCCAGCTCAGTTTTCGTCTCCCCCAACAACTGTGCCAATGCCTCTGACATAATTTCTTTCAAGTTCTCTTGTTTATTCTCCTTCACCCCTCTGAATCTTAAAGCAAATTCCATATCTCTATATTGTAACATCGTTACATCAACTTTAGCCCTTTCAAGTCTGTTCTGAGTCTCTGCTAATTTATTGTCCAAAATTTCCGTAGATTGTTTAATTTCTTCAACTTTATCATCCACAATTTCAATATCACCTGCCAAACATTTAAATGCCAATAATATGTCTTCTCTAATTTGCTGATTCTGAATTAAAATCTCCTCTGAAACAGCCTGTATTTTTTCATTAGTTTCATTAATTTTTTCATTAGTTTCATTAATTTTTTCATTAGTTTCATTATTTTTTTCATTAATCACAGTAGCAATTTTATTTTGTGTGGCTTGTAGGGCTTCTTGTATCATCTCCAACATTAAAGTCTGTGGGTCTTTTGGGGGGCAGAGGCTTGCAATCTAGGAGTATGAGCTGGGGAGCTTCCAGCGCTCCCAGTTCCTTTAATGGGAATGGTCTTTACAGATTTTGAGGCCATTTTCAGTTTGAATTAGTCGTTGTATTTTAATCAGAAGCCAAAAGGAAAAGTTCCAAAATCAAAGGATTTTCCCAATCATAAATTAATGTTTAAAGTCCTCCTTCTCTCAACACAAAAATTCTTTCCAGGCAAGAGGCTACCAGCGAAATGAAACTTTCTGTAACTTTCACTTTCTCCGCCCTTCCCTTTCAAGCTTCAATCGCCATTTTGTTGCAAATTGCTAAATTGTTACTTCCGAAGGAGGCTATAAACCTTGGAGTTAAGTGTAAATACTTGCAGTCTGACTTCTCCTGGCTTGTTCTGCCTACAGCAATTGAAGATATTAAGAGTCCCCTCACTTGTTGTCAGCAGAATTGGATGCGGCTTCTAGCTCCGCTAATTAGCGGAGTCGTCCCAGATCTGGAGTAGACTGACAGGCTTCTAGGGAGCTCTCACCCTTCACGCCCTAAAATTACTCCTATGGCGCTTGGGGGGCTCTACCTCTGCCTGTCAGCTCTTCTCTCTCCCCTTTGCCCGGGGAGAGGGTTTCCAAGTCCCAGACAGCTGTTTTTCGGCTGTTCTGGGGCTTTTACGGTGCCGGGGATCGGGCGCCCACAGAGGAGCGTCAGCGAAGTCTGCGGAGCCAACCGGAAGACTTCCTTCAAAGTTATGACTATTGTAGTGCCCCACAATCATTTGCTCTTGTAATTGACCTCAGGGACACTGCAGTGCCACCAAATTAGAAGCTTGCACATATTGGACATACTTCCCACATACCCATGTCTCATCCTACACTTACGTTTTAAAAATCTCTGGATTTCATTTTGGGGAAGGATGTTAGGCCACCATGCTGGTGTGGCAAATGGTGGCTATTTTTGTGAGGCTAGCACATAGTCCAGAGATGTACCCAGTGGTGGGATTCAGCCGGTTTCCACAGGTTCAGCCGAACCGGTAGTTAACTTTGTGTGCAGTTCGGCAAACCGGTTGAATCAGCACACCCAGCCCGTCTTGTGGCTTGCCCCTCCTAGCCACTCCTCACCTTGTTGGGCCTCTCCTGAGGCCATTTTGGCACCTTGGCACTCCTCTAACCGCCTGCCCCCCTTCAAGCAAGTGACATCTGCACATGCAAAACGCCAAGGCAGCTCTAATGCGCCTGAGGGAAGGGCTGAAGCTACTGAACAGGCAGCCAAGATAAGTGCCTGAAGGACCCCATCCATCACCATGCACCTCAGCGGGCGATGAGCAAGGCCTCAGCAGGATTCCTCAGCAGACAAGGGGTTTGCAGGAGGCCAATCTAGTGCCCTAAGAGGGCATGGCAAGGCTTCCTACCCCTAATTTAGCCACCTTGATCGATGCAATTTTAAGGTGGCAGATGGGGAGGGGTGAGAGTGGGGAGGGAGGGGTGAGGTGTGGCAGGAAGCCTTTCCGGCAGCTCTTTCTCTGTCTTTCAGTGTCGGCTGTCAAAGATGAGGTTTTTGTGGGCAGAAGAGCTTGTCCCACCCATCATGTGGACGGAGCTGGAAATCAGGTAGGCAAAGAAATGCTTGAGAGAAGCGAGGGCATCTGTGTCACTGCATTTTTTTATTTACCAGCTGAGCTCATTATTTCTGGACTATCAGACTTTCCGTAGCTTGCCAAGAATTGTTATCAGTAAGCTAAACTGCGCATGTCCACCCCACATTCCTCCACACTCCTGCCTTTGTTCTCTTGCCAAAAAAAGGTCTGGCTGAGAAATAGCCAGCACGAACTTATTCAAAAATGTAACAATTACTTTTCTTAGTTTGTGAGATGTTTTATTTTCTTTATAACAAATAAATGAGTTTTCTTAGAAAATATCTTCGGGTTTTGTTTTCTTAAAGTATGCAACAAGAAAAAGGTCTCAATCCACTCCTCGTAATCAGGCACGATTATCCCAAAAGCAGAATGGGATTAATCAATGCCCTGACATCTGGTAGCAGAGGACAGTTGAGATTTATGGCTTTTTTCCTCGTTTGTGACTTTTGACGATAAGCGCATAGGCAATTAGTTTTTAGCTACTGAGGTACGCTAATTATTTTTGCTAAGATGCCAAAGAAGAAGAAGAAAAACAAATACAAAATGTATTCTGCTGGAGAAGAGGCAGACAGGAGGTTTTCAGATTTCCAGCCCCTGGAACAAGAAGTCGTGGGAACAAAAATGGAGGGAGATAAGACAGAAGCTGCTTTTGAAGATAACGTACTGGAACTGAGATCAGTGACGTCTTCTTCTGATTTTGCAAGCTCTAAAATAGTCCTCCCAGAACCTTCTGAATTTGTAACGCTCGGTGCAAGGCCAAAGCAAACTGCCAAGTATAATTCCTCCCACGCAGAGAAAAAAACAATTCATTATTCTCCTCGAAGCCTTGAGCTCACCCTGGATGAGCTGGCTATGAAAGCCTATCGTGACCGTATAAAATTTTATCAACATGAGCTATCCCAGGCACAAATGGATTTAGCTATGCTTGAACAAGATGAGAGACAGTCTAGTGTTTTCAAAATGTCTAAAAACGCCATTTTGCCTTCTTTTTCGGAGCCAAAGACACTCCCCCTGGTGGATTTTGTGTCAGACAGCAGTGCACATGTCACATGTCTTACATAATCTCTCCTACTCCAAAACATACAATGCCACGTATGCAGAGCTGCCTGAAACTAAAGGTGCAGCACCATCTGCTGGCGAAAGTAATTTACTAGAGAAAGCTGAAAGGCAACGTAGTCTACATGAGCATTTTGAATTATTACAGCAGACCCTGGCAAACCTGTCTCTAACTCACTCAGAGATTCAGGCTGCAATCCCACAAGTGTCTCCACAGGTCCAAACTCAAGCACCCCCTGGTGGTGCTGGTGTCCTTTTAGATAGAACACAACAAAGCTTAATGCAGCAAAGGCAAATGACTGCATCTCCAGCAGGTCATGCCAATATTGCAGCTCAAGCACAAATGGCAGCTGCAACACTGCAGATTCCAGTGCAACAGCCACAGCAGTCACAAATGCATGCACACATGCCTCCAGCTGTACAACCAGGGCCAGCTCCTGGTCCACCTCCAGCGCAACAAGTGCCTTTACTTCCACAGCCAGCACCTCAAATGCACATTCCTCAACAGGCATTTTCTGTTGCTCCACTAGCTGGTGAATCAAAATTAAAAATGTCAGGACAGAATTATAAGGCTTGGGTCAGTGAGATTGGATTGCTACTTTGCAGAGAAGGCACTCACTGTATGGTTTTTAACCCCCCGGCTCAGCCTTGGTCCCCTGCAATAAGATACTTAGAGATTAAAGCTTGCACAACATTATTGATGTCCATGGATACTGAACTGCAGGTTACATTTTCGCCTGATGCAACAGCCCAACAAATTTGGGCCCAATTGGAAAATTGCTACAGGCCTGTTTCAATTGAATCTTCATGTTTGCTCATGTCTCAATTCCATGGTTCGAGATTGAAACCTGGTGAACAAATTGGAGGACATTTGACCAAACTGAAAGGACTGAAGAGAATTGAGAGAAAGAGGCTATAACATTGATGATATTCAAATGATCAGCATTATTATTAATTCTTTGAACTATGAATGGAAAGATGCCATTACAAAGATTAACCAAGTCCTTATTGCTCAACGCACAGTGGACAATGTATGCAGACTTTTAATTGAAGAAGAAGCACTCATGTTAGCCATGCCACACTTGAGAGGACCACCCGCATCAAGAGCTCCAGCTAGGCGCCCCTTCCGAGGAAGGACCTATGCTCCAAGGATGCCAAGATGCTACATCTGTGATCGTGTGGGACATGCCACCCGGGATTATCCCCAACGAGTTCCTGCTCTCATCACGTACCAGCCCAGAGGAACAGATTCCAGAGGCAGAGGCAGAGGCGGAAAACAAGGTCGTCGTGGTCCCCGGCGTGATCCACAAGCTCCACTCGCCACACTGGCTTTAACCAATGATCCACAACCTCAACCTGAGTACGACAGATGACTCCTGTGGACTTTGGACAGTGGTGCAGCATTGCATGTTACCTACAGAAAGGAACTTTTTACAGAGATGCACGAGCCTGAACCTGAACTACGTGAACTTTATTCTTTTTCAAATCATCCTTGTCAGGTCAAAGGAAAAGGAACTGTTTATGTTGAAGAGCTCGATGCATTCATTCCTGATGTTTATTACATACCAACAGCAACCAGTAATTTGTTTAGTCAGTGTCACTTGTCTAGAATGTTAAAGTTCCAAGTTCACCACCTTGAAAAAGCAAGTTACATAGTTAAAGATGGAGATATTGTTGCTGAAACCATATTAATTGGTGGTGTTTATTACTTAAAGCCAAAGCCTAAACCACAAACACAGGCAAGTATACAAACTCCAAAAAGGGAGAGCACAGGCCAAGAGAGAGATGCTCCAGAGAGAGATCCTGTTGCTATTCCAAAGGCTCCTAAAGCCAACAAAAAGAGAATTGGTAAACAGGTTGCTCAGAGCAAGCCTGAGGTTCCTCATAAAACTGTTAATGTTGAGAATTCACTAACTGGTAAACCTTTGCATTCTAGGTGTATCCCTAAATGGCATAGAAGATTGGGGCATGCCAGTTTCTGCGTTCTTAGGAAGATGCCGGAGTTCGCAAAAGGTTTGGATCTAAAGGGGTGTAAGGTGTTTTTGGATTGTGCTGTATGCAAAAAGGCCAAATCCAAAGCAGCAGCCATTCCCAAACGCGCTACACGCCTGTCAACACGCATTTTTGATTTGGTTCACATTGACATAGTTGGTCCTTTTCCGTCATCATTTGGTTGTAGAAAATATTTTCTAACAATTGTTGATAATTACTCTAGATATGGATATGGATATCCTATGAAAGAAAAATCTGAGACCTTTCAGATCTTTAAAGACTTTGCAGCCCTTGTTTCTACCCAACACCAAGTTCACATTGCCAGAATCCAGAGTGATCGTGGTGCCGAATTCATGTCTCAGCGTTTCCAGGACTGGATGCGTAAGAATGGAATTCTTCCTCATACTTCGGCCCCTTACACACTGGCTCATAATGGGGTCGTAGAAAGAAGACAAGGGGTCCTACAAACCATGATGCATTGTCTCCTAGAAGACACCAAACTTGATATGATATACTGGGGTGAAGCTATAAAATATGCAAATTACATTGCCAACCGTACTTGGAGCAGTGTAATGAATCAGACTCCTTTCTTCATGTTGTACGGCTACAAGCCCGATCTTAAAAACATCCATATTTTTGGTTCATATGCTATGGTAAACATTCCCTTAGCTCAAAGAAGAAAAGCAAAAAGACTGAGATTTATGGTTATTGATGATAACTCAAAATGGAGCAAATTTATTGACTCTAAACATGTAATTGTGATTTCCCAATCTGCTAATTTTGAGGAAGATGTTGACTGGTTCAGGATTTATTCCAATGATCCTGGAATTTATTTTCCCAGAGATGATACTGTTGATGCCACGCAGATTGATGATCAAGATTCCACTAATTCTTCTCAACCCGATGTTCTGTCTTCGCAAGCCGCGGATGCTGACGCTAGCGACGAAAGTGAGGACGAGGACGAAGCAGAAGAAGAATGGACTGTTGTTCTGAGACATTCCAAGAGGGCCACAAAAGGAATCCCTCCACAACGATATTTTTGGCAACTGACAAAAGCACGCTTGCCTTTGATTTGCAATGTTACACTTCCACCTGATAATTTCACACAAATCAAGCAGCTTCCTGATTCAGAGCAAGACAAATGGTATGAAGCAATGCAGGCAGTGGTGGATGCGGCAAGCTCCATGACACGGTAGTGCAATGGACAAATGTGCAATGCAGCAGCCGGCACAAGGTGAGGAGGCCGCTTTTCCTATTTTCCTGCTCCTTTTCTTGTGCCTGCTGCTCCATTGCCCGTTTCTACATTGCAGCGCAACACAACACCCAGGATCTACTTAGATAGGGGAGGGGGTAATAATTTGCCTAATCTAATCTACATCGGGCCCAGCTTCGATCGCACTGCCAACTTAATTTCTTGCCCCTCTCACTTTTGCCTGCAGACTAACCACCATCCCCTGCATGCAGTTCCATGGAGAGGAGGGAAATCCCTCCACTTTCCCCCAATTCTTCACATTCCTGCACAAGTTCTCCGGAGCATCAACTCCTTGTCTTTATGGTAACCCCTCCTCCTCATTCTTCAGAAACCTCACTTCTTAAAGGAGCCACATCCAGAAGGCTGAAACAGCTGTGATACCAACATGCAGACAAGCACCCTCGGAAACAGCCTTTTGGCAAAGGGTTGAAATTTAACAACCAGTTTGCCCAGGGTCAGGTTGGCTGTCAGAGGAGGCTTGTCCCGCATGTGCAGCAGAGCTGGAGGACGCGGATGGGCCACATCTCTCACGACAGCCAACCTTAGCATGGACAAACCAGTTGTTAAAATATTTGAATCCCACCACTGGATGTACCATTCCCTTTGGATGCATTAACATGACCTGCACAGCTTTGTAGAACATTTCTGCAGCAGGCCTGTGCAGACATGTAGCATTTCTGTGCAGACCATGCAGCAAAGGCATGGCAATGTGGGTGGTCAAAAATAATGTCCACTTCCATATGCTATCAAACAGCTCAGGGATGAACCACTTCATTTTGTTGCTTTAACATGATCAGGACAGAATTATTAAGGTAGCAAAATGGAGCAGTTTGTTCTTGGACCACACATTAAAATTATAGTTATGTGTTTGATCCTGTTTTCTCCAACATAAGGATCTTCAAAAGATAAGTGAGGAGAAAGGTGTGGGACCTGGTGGGGACCCAGGGAATGGGACCTGGTAGGATGTGATCTGATGGGGATCCAGGGGGAGGGGCAAAAATAACTGTTGGGGCTCAGTGGGGAAGGAAAAGGCTCTAGGAATCCAAGAGGAGAAAACAGAGCATGGCTGTCCCATGAGTGGGAAGACCTTAGAAGGCCCAGGGCAGGCTGGTCTGAGCCTGCATAGGCTTTTAAGGGCTTCCCCCACCATTGAGGCACCCCCTGCTCCATTTAATTACCCACTCATACAGTATGTTCAACAGTCACATTAGAGAGTAGGCATGGTGATCATTAAGGAAGACTGTCTCATTTAATGGCTATCACCACTTGCGATTGTGACAGCAGGCTTCATTATGGTTGTATCTCAAGGACCACCTGTATAAGCCACACCATAAACATCAGCTACTAATTCAACTTTCTTTATGCTGGATAAAACTTGCAGTTTAATTTAGTGTATTCATGGATGTATGTAAAGACAATTCCTTGGTTGGTTGATTGTGACTTGTAAGATTACTGAGTGAGAAAGATGGTTTATTTCGTGGTTCTCAGCAGTTCTCTTCTGCCATTTCTACTTTTTTTTTTTACATAAAAGTTTATTTGTTACTAAAATGCAACTATATCATAATAGCTTTCACTAATATGTAAGGTTGTTGTATTTCATATATTGTATGGTTGGATACGTCTTACCTTACAGCCACAATTGACCCCAATTTTCTCTTGCTAAGCAAAGCAATTTTTAAGTGAATTTTGCCCCATTTATGCCTTTTTTTTGGCATTGTTGTTAAGTTAACTACTACCATTGTTAAATGAATGGTGTGAACAAATCTGGCTTTCCCCATTGACTTTGCTTGTGAAAAAGCAGCTGGGAAGGTTACAATGGGACAGTGCAATTGTAATAAATATATTTCAATTGGCACATACCCAAATTATGATTATGGAACCATGAGCAGGCTGTAATGATTCTAAGTGTGAACAATAGCCATAAGTCACTTTCAATGCTGTTGTAACTTCAAACAGCCATTAAATAAATTGTTATAAGTCAAGAAATATTGCACATTATTATCCATGTCCTTTCCAACATCATTGATACCCCTCAATTAGTACTAGATTTACCCCATAACCATCACTCTCAATTTCTGACTGAAATTGATACAGTTATATTCTTTGTGTCATCTTTTCCTCACCCAAGGTGGAACTTTAAGAGGGAAAAATGTGATATATTTACTGAAAGCTTGACAAATGCTTGGATCCCCCCTAAAGGAAAGAACTATGGGTACATTTATATACGGAGCAAGTAAAGCTATACCTAGAAGGTATCACAAGCAGTATATTCTGGGCTGGAATGATGTGAAAATCTGTATCATGAGTTTCTAAAACTGGAGATTATGAAATTGCAGGCAACTTGCTATGTAGCCCAAATGCATCCTCATGAGAGAAATAGATGGAAATTGCTGAATTGCTTAACATTAAAATGTCTAGTAGAGAAGCATAGTTACAAAAACTAGAGGGAAGTAAGAAGAATATAAATAATAAGGCACATATTCCAGCAAATAAGATTGATGCACATATATTGTCTACATCTAGAGCATCAAGAGACAAAGCCCATGCTAAACAAATCTATACATACAGTATACTGTAAAAGTGAAAACCACTCATTCGTAATCACGAAATCTACAGAACCGTAAAGCCTACAAACTTGAAATTTGCCACGTATGTTCCTCTTGGCTTCTAGGTGCCCACTAAGAAAGGATTTTTCAAAATGACCATCAGAGCATTAGTATTTCCTATATTATTATTAACACACTCTGATGCTAAGAAGTTCTACTCTCCCTCCCCACCTGAAAAGAAATATGTTCCAAATACAAAACACAAGCAGAAGAGTTTCAGTTTTAGTTTTACTTTCACAGCAGGAAGCAGCTTTAATACAGAACACTTGAGCTAAGCCATGCTCAGCCTCTTTCCTGTCTCCTTCTTGCTCACATAGCAAATACTGTTTCACTTTCCAAACAGTCCTCTGATGCTAAGGAGTTCTACTCCCCCTTCCTACCTGAAAAGAAATCTGTTCCACACTTTGATGCCAAGGAGTTCTATTTCCCCTCCCTACCTCAAAAGAAATCTGTTCCAAATGCAAAACACAAGCAGAGGAGAGGACTTTCAGTTTCAGTTTTACTTTCACAGCACAAAGCAGCTTTACTACAGAACAGTTGAGCTAAGCCACGCCCAGCCTCCTTCCTGTTTCCTTCTTGCTCGCACAGCAAATACTGTTTGAGTTTCCAAATACCTTTTAACTCTCTCACACATTGACAGGATGCTAGCCAGATGAATACCAATGGATACTGCAGGCTGGGACATTCTACTCCCCTTCCCCTCTGTCCCAATTGCCAGTTGCATTATATTAACACACACTGATGCTACGGATTACACATTCTACATTAAGTTTCAGGCTGTGACAATTTATCAAGCCCGAGCACATAGTTTCATAGCGAAGCTAGTTAGACATAAACTTAATATTCTTAAATGACTTGTACTGAACAATCTGAATTTTCATTCCCTTTTTCAACCTTTGAACTTATAAATGCACCTAAGGACTGGACATGATGTTATACATCTTGAATTTCTCCTTCACTGTGGAAAATATGTGAAAAGGTGACTGTCAGAATTTTTCTCAGATATGGAAATAAGCATTATATACATGAAGCAATCAAAAACCATTGCAATACTTAAATCATGAAAAACAAATGAACAACCAAAGAAGAATTATCTAATTGTGCTGCTAAGTATTGTCTATAAGCTTCTCAAAAGACTCCTGCATAATAGAATCAGCCAGAAGATCTTTCAGGTGATCACAGTGGAATAAGACAGTTTCTGCTGTGCTCAAAGTTGCACTGACCAAGAGCTTTCATTAACAACCTATAATGAAGCAGAATATCAGGCAAAACAAAAAACATCAGCTTCCTTTAATCGATCTAAATACAGCATATGATTGTTATCTAAATTAATACAAGTAATACCATGTCAAAAAGTATAATAATATACTTTCTGGTAGAACATTTTCTGTGACTATGGGAGAGAATATCAGTGTTCCTTAAATACTAAACAATGGATTACCACAAAGTTCGGTTCTTGCACCCCATCTTTTCAACTTACACATAGCTGATATTTTTCATATAAAGACCAGGAACTTTGGCTATGCAGATGACTGGGCTTTAGCCATCCGATATAAATCCTTTGAGATAACTGAAGATGTCCTCACTTTAAACTTAGATATATTAGATAAGTACTTCTGCAAATGGAGGTTATAGCCTTATCCAACCAAAATGGAAATAACATGCATTCATTTTTGTAATGGATCAGCAAGCAAGAGCGTAATGTACATTTCAAGGAAAACAGACTCAATCACAATAAATATCCTAAATATCTTTAGGTTACCTTGGACAGGACACTTTCCTACAAAGAACATTTGACAAAAATTGTTCAAAATTGACAAGTAGATATAACATTCTGCACAAATTGTGCAACACTAGTTGAGGTTTGGCAACACATACACTGCAGATATCTGTACTCAGCTTGATTTATTCAGCAACATACTTTGCTTCAGTATGGCTTAATAGCCCATACCCTAATAGGATTGATGTACAATTGCATTTTGGCACAGATTGTATTGTTAGTGGGGCAATTTAAACTACTCCTACATATTTACTGTATTTTGAGTCATATACTGCCCCCAGAAATAAGACGAAAAAAATACCCTCTTCCAAAAACACCTAAAGATTATTGATAAGTCCCAACTACCAATATTGAGTGACGTAGAAGGTTTGGACTGGGAGGTTGAGATCTAGACATCCAGCTATTTCTACTGCTAAAATACTTATAGAAGATTATTTTAACATATACAGTAAGGGGAAACAACATTGGATAAAAAAATGCCCTTCCCCAATCTCAAAGTTTGCCTTGTATCTTGGAAAACCCAACTTGATTTGACCAACCATCTGCGATATGGACAACGCTGTACCAAGTTTCCACTGGCCATGATAGATGTGGGGATGTCTTCTATAAATGAGATAAAATACCACCACTGAATTGTAACACTGGAACAGAAAAACAAACTATCCAACATATAGTGTCAGAGTACCAAAATAGAGTTTATAATGGATACATTGCTGATTTTCTGGCTATGACAAATGAAGCAAAAAATTATAATCTAGATATAGTTTTATATTTTGTATTTTGTATTTTTATTTCTTGTGTTGTTATTGAAATGTGATGTGAATGTGCCATACAATGAATAATTAATAAATAAATAATACTTGATATACTGTAACTTGTTTGTGAGGTTAATATTCTATTTTTCTTTAAAGGGCCTGAGGTATTACTCCTACATAAAGAACTCTCAACATCAAAAATGTATTTTATTTATTTATTTTATCACATTTTTAAATTGTAGACCAAAGAAGCCTAAGTGGATGAATAATTTTATTTTTACATTTACAAGTGACAATAATACATTTTTTTTTATTCTTTAAATGATGTACCATATGATATTTGTAGACATGTTCAGTTCAGCAAATTCATGGCCATCTTCTCTATCATGTTTCTTAATGTAGTTATAGGTATATTAATGCTGAAGATATAGATTTAATTGTCCTCAATTGCAAATGCTATATTTTTATATATACTGGTTATTACATAATCTTTATTACATAACATTTTGATATGCTTATTACATAACATTCATTAGTTATTGGATCTTTGCATTGTGGATACAATCTATTGTCATCCTTCCTTGCAATGATTAAATCTATTCATTTGACTCTCCAGAATACATCTGTGTTGATGTATTGAATGATAGTATTGAAAATGCCAAGCGACTATAAACAGGAGCAGGTTAAGGTAAATATATAGGCCAGCTACATTAGTTTGATAACTTTCTATTCATCAACTCTTGTAAGAAGAGGGTTTGTCAAGATGCTTCAATATTTCTCTATTCAGTCAACTAAAAGAGATGCTATTCAGCAACATGATTATACAACAGCAAAGCTACTTACAGAAGATAAAAACTTGTTAGTCTCCAGTAGTTTTAGATGATTTTACAATAATCCTGATATTGCTTATACTATCTGGGGATTTAAAGGACATGTAGTCCTATTCTGGAGGATACCAAGAGCTCTTCTATGCTATGGAACATGAAGAAAGGACAATGATGAGAGTGAATATCTTTTATCTTGACAGAACTAATTTCCAAACCCACTTTCACACTTCCGTCTCACAGAGATAGCCTACACAAAAGTAACAAAAATGTAGCCTTAGCACTTTGGAGGGCATCATATGAATGGTTACTCTATAAACATTTCTAGCTGTTTCCTCCATTCTGGAAAGAAATATAATTCATACAACACACTAAATCATATTCTTGTTTTACAAATCAGGCATTGTGGTTTATAAACTATAGTTTTAATTTAAAATGCAAATCTTGGCAGTGGAATTTTATTTAAAGAAACCATGGCTTGGTATAAGGTTTCCCAAACTCTATTTCTCTTGGAGAAGTTCAGACAGAATCCAGGGAGGTATGAAGAACCATTAATTTACATTACATTATAATAAATTATATACACCTTATCCAAAGTTTCATTATATTCTTTTCATTGTTTCTTTGCACATTCTTGCCATAAACCATATTTTATAAAATATGTAACATAGTAAGCCAAACCAGATTACGGTTCAGCATAATGTATCAACACTATGTCTTCTTACCATTCCAGTGATAATTACCGTGTTTCCCTGAAAATAAGACCCTATCTTATATTTTTTTGAACCCCAAAATAAGTGCTTGGCCTTACTTTCTTTTCTTCTTTTTTTTTTTTTTGCTTCTTTTTTAAAATTTTTTTAATGATTTTATTAACATACATAAATCATAATGTATAATATATAACAATATACACAATACAAACAATCAACAAGTGCTCCTCCATCCCTCGGGATCATTCCTGCTTCCAAAATCTTAAAGCTTCTTCTGGTGGTGGTATCCCCCTTCCTCCCGAAAACACATATATTAGCTACTGTTTCCAGATTCCATTGAATTCATTTACTTTCATTATGCCACTCCTTACTTTAATATTACAAGTCAGTTTATCATTTATGGCAATATCCCATACTTCCTTATACCATTCTTCCAAACAATAATTACCTCGTGTCTTCCAGTTCCTAGAAATCATTAACTTTGCTGTGGTCAACAAATTTGTTATCAACTCTTTAGTCTCTTTTTTATACTTTATATCTTCCAATAGTGTGAGTAATGCTACCTTTGGTGCCTCTTCTACCTTTATTCCTACAATTTCTTCAATCTCCTTAAACACCATCTTCCACAATTTTTGTACAAATTTACAATCCCACCACATATGTAAATACGTTCCTTTTCCCCCACAACCTCTCCAACAGTTATCTGAATAGTTCTGATTCATATTGCTTAATCTAACCGGAGTTAAGTACCACTTCCATACCGTTTTATAATAATTCTCTTTTATTCTTACTGACATATTTCTCAACACTCTTTGTTGCCAAATTCTTTCCCAACTCTGTTGCCCTATTTGTATCTTCAAATCAGTTTCCCATACCATCTTTCCTGAATTTTCCCTCTCCTCTTCCTCCAACAATATTTTATAAATTCCACTCATTAAGCCTTTTATCCCTTTATTTTCTTCCTTTACAGTTTCATTTTTTTCAATTAATTCCTCGAACCTCGTTAACTCTCTACACTCTCCATTTTCTCTTATCCAGTTTTTAGTCCATTGTTTCACTTGGCTGTAATTTAACTAAGACAACCGTTTTCCTCCTAGAACCTCTTCCAATTCCCCACGTGTCCTCATTCTTCCCAACCATTCCCTTAGTTTCATTTTATTTTTCTCTTTTAAAATTTTATTCACTTTATTCTTCAAATTCCCTGGGAACTTTTCCAAGATTACTACCAGTGATAATGGAGAGTTCTTCGGAAGCAGCCTCCCTTTATATTTACTCCAAATTTCCCAATGAAACTTCAGGAGAGGTTTGCTTATGTTTCAGCCCATTTCTTTCCACCTTCAATAAGAAATATGTTTTCCAGCTTCCATTCTAATTTGGTTTTAATTTTAGATTTATCTTCCAACCATTCCAATTCTCCTATTCCTAAAATTGCCTCTCTAACATGTCTAAACCTTTAGCGACATAATATAATTTAATATTTGGGAGTCCTAAACCCCCCTTTTTTTTTTGGTTTAGATACCACTTATTTTTAGTTATCCTCGCTTTCTTATTCCCATTACAATAGTTATTCAGTATATTTTGCCAACACTTTAACTCTAAATCTGATATTATTATTGGTAGCATCCTAAAAGCAAAATTAATCTTTGCTAAAATCTTCATTTTTACTAAAGCAATTCTTCCAAACCATGATAAATTTAACCTTTTATATTTATTCAAACTTTTCAAAATCTCCTTCTTTAAGCTGCCTAGATTTTCCTTTTCTAACTTCTCCAAATTTTTTGTAATTCTAACTCCCAGATATTTAATATGATCTTTAATTCTCGTTTCGTTTCGCTTTGCTTCGCTTCCCTTCCCAATCCTTCTCTTCCCTTTTAGTATAATTAAACAACATCAACTCAGATTTTGATCAATTTATTCTTAATCCGGTTATTTCTTCAAATTCTTTTAGATGCCATCCAATTCTTTCCATCTTATCTACTATGTTCTTAACTGTTAACAATGTATCATCAGCAGACATATTTAGTTTTATTTTACCTATCCCTTCTATCTCCCCATCATCTCTCAATGCATTGGCCAATAGTTCCATAACCAATACAATTAGGACAGGTGAGAGTGGGCACCCTTGCCTTGTTCCTCTGGCGAGTCGTATCTTGTCTGTAACTCCATCATTCACTACCACTAAGGCAGAGTTCCGAGAATATAATTGATCTATTACAACTTTGAATTTGTTTCCAAACCCCATTCTGTCTATTACCATCTTTAATGCTTGCCAGCTCACACAATCGAAGGCCTTAAAAATGTCTAAGGCTAATATCCCCACTTTAAGTTTTAGATTTTTAATCTCGTGAATTATATTTAACACTCTTCCAACCAAATTATGCATTTGTCGACCCATTACAAATCCACATTGATCTTCCCTTATATAATTACCTATAAAATTATTCATTCTTCTTGTTAAAATAGTTGAAAAAATTTATTGATTTATTAATGATATAGGTCTGTACGAGTCAGGGAGCATCGGATCCTTATCTGGTTTAGATATTAATATTATTAACGACTTCTCCCATGATTCTGGAATCTTTTCCCCTTCTAATATTGCATTATACAGCTTTAATAATTTCGGTACTAATAATGTTTTAAATATTTTATAGAATTCTGTTCCTAATCCATCTATCCCAGGTGATTTACTCACCTTCAAACTTTCAATTACTTCTACAATTTCCCTTTGTGATATACTCCTTTCCATTAATTCTTTATGCTCCATTTACAGACCCCTTTTTATATATTTCCCAATATAAGCTTCCATTCTATCCTTCTTAACCTCATTACCCTTGTACAACTCTTGATAAAATTCCTGGAATATTTTTAACTTTCCTTTCATTGTACTACAATAATTCCCCAATTTATCTTTCACTATACATATTGAATTTTTAGCTTTTGTGTGAGCCTGGCAAGCAACTTAGAATTTTTAGTACTATTTTCAAAAAATTCTCTTTTCATGTATATTAAATTATTCTGAATTTCCTCTAAATTTTTATTCTCTAATTCTTTTTTCTTAGCTTGTAATTCTATTAATTTCTGTTTATTTCTTGTATGCCAATATTCTTTTTCAAATTTCTTGATCTGTTCCTCTAATTTTTCCCATAATACAGCTTCTTGCCTTTTAACACTACAAGCTTCTCTAATACATATTTCCTGTGTCACCGCCTTCATGGTGTGCCACACCAATCTCATAGCTATTTCTCCTTTTTCATTAATTTCCCACAATTCTGATATCTCCTTTTGCATTTTCTCAACCACTTTCTCATTTTTAAGAATCCTTGTAGTCAACTTCCATCTAACCGCTTCTCTATAATCTTTTTTTTACCATGAAGTCTAAACTAACCACCGCATGTTACTTTAATTATTCCCACTTCCATTCTACACAACTTAGTTGCCATATCCCTAGAAACGAAAACCTAATCAATTTTAGAATAAGATTTATAAGTTGGGGAATAATATGTAAAACTGGGCTCCCCACCTTTAAGAAAATGCCACCCATCCACATAATCTTTTTCTTTTATTAATTTATTTAAAATGATGATATTATTCCTCCTTTCAGCACTTGTGGGATTGGTCCTATCCAATCTATTATTCATAACCGTATTAAAATCTCCACCTAAGATGACATGTCCTTTAAATTCTTCTATTACTTTAAACAATTCTAAAAATAATTCTCTATGTTTCACATTTGGGGCATAAACATTAACCAACGTATATGGTGTACTTTCAATTTGACCTTTAATCATAATAAATCTACCATGCCCATCTTTTTTTATATTCTCTATAACAAATCCAGTTCTTTTAGAAATCAGTATGGCTGACCCATTTTTTTTTGAAGCCCCAATGACTTTTCATAATGGAGTGACCACTTCAAACGAACTTCATGTACTCCATCCTTATCCTGGTGAGTTTCCTGCAAAAATATGATGTCAGACCTTTCCTTTGTTCGATTCTCCTCCTTTTCACCACTGCCCCCAAACCTTTGACATTGAGTGTTGTAATTCTTATAGTTTTATCCATATTCAGCACATACAAATTCTTTACGATCCCTTGTGGGCTTTAACTTAAACCAACATATAGAAAAAGCACAAAACAAATTCAACTATATAACCCTCATAACCTACCCCCTTTCCCCACACCCCCACCCCAAATCTCCCCAAACTCTTTTCCCCCCACTAAATCCCCGGTAGCCTAATGCTCCAGCCATTCCCTTAAATGGAGGGGGGGAGATGAAGCCCACAGTCCAGAACCAGCGAGCCTTCTAGTATTAATATGTTACAGATTTATCATCTCAGTCTTGTCGATTTCACTTTCCACTTGCCGTGGCTCCTCTTCCTCCACCATTGGCACTTTTAAGAGCAGCATCGCCCTGCAATTCCAGCCCCAGACTTTTAAATAGCTCAATGCCTTGCTCCAAAGAGGTAATCCTATATTGTTTCCCATCATACATAAACCTCATAAATACTGGGTATCCCCATGCATACTTTATCTCCCTTCTCTTGAGCTCTTCGGTGATTAATTTAACACTATGCCTCCACCAGGGCCGGATTTAGATTGGAAGAGGCCCTAGGCTATTCCACTTATGAGGCCCTTTCACCAGTGGTGGGATTCAATTTTTTAACAACAGGTTCTGTGGGCATGGCTTAGTTGGGGGTGTGGCTTGGCAATCATGTGACTGGGTGGGCGTGGCTAGCTGGTCACGTGACTGTGTAGGTGTGGGTAGCTCGTCATGTGACCGGGTGGGCGTGGCTGTGTGCATAGACTTTTTTCAGAGGGCTGAAAAAAGTCATTTCTGACTGGGCCTCACACTTTTGACCGGTCCTCACACTTATGACCATCCTCACATTTATGCCCGTGCAGCTTTCTTAACAACCATGTCACTCATTTCACAACTGCTTTTCTTCACCATGGTGACAAGATAGGGCAAAAACATAAAATGTAAGGACAGTCGTAAGTTCGAGGACTGGTCAAAAGTGCGAGGACCAGTCAAAAATAACTTTTTCAGCCCTCTGAGTAGTCCATATGCACAAAAGGACTACCCAGAGGGCTGAAAAAAGTCATTTCTGATTGGGCCTCGCACTTTTGACCAGTCCTCACACTTATGACCATCCTCACATTTATGCCCGTGCAGCTTTCTTAACAACCATGTCACTCATTTCACAACTGCTTCTCTTCACCATGGTGACAAGATAGGGCAAAAATGTAAAATGTGAGGACAGTCGTAAGTTTGAGGACTGGTCAAAAGTGCGAGGACCAGTCAGAAATAACTTTTTCAGCCCTCTGAGTAGTCCATATGCACAAAAGGATACAGCAATAGAGAGGGATGAAGGAAGGGAAGGGAAATTAGAGTAGGAGAGAGAGGGAGGAAGAGAGGAGAAGAAGGAGAAAGGAAGAGGAAGTAGGGAGGAGAAGAAGAGGGGGAGGAAGAGAAAGTAAGAAGGAAAGAAAAGAGAGGTGGTAGGTTTGAGGAGAAAGATTGCTGTACAATAAAAAAGATGAAAGGGAAGAAAGCCAACCCCCCAAAAATATAAAGATATTAAGATAAAGAATGAATTGTTAAACTTTAAAGAATAAAAGAAAACAAATATGAATAAATAACAATAATTAGAAACACACATACAAACATACAATGTATTTTCTTTGAACAGAGTATTTGGCCGGTTCACAAATTTAAACAGTGTTTAGTCATTTCAATTAAATTTACAATTTCTATATTTCCTTTTTGCCATATTTATTCCTCATCTATTTTTGTAAAAAACCAATATTACCCTCATCCTCATCTCTAATCTTAATCAAATTCAATTTTTCCCTTCTATTCTATATTATACCCCTTCCCATTGTCATCTATTTTTATATCCATCCTCACATTGGTTAATTATGTAATATTACAGTTGTTTAATATGAATTCAACATTTTAATATAAATCAATTAGTTATATAACTACCTTTTTTGTATATTAATCAATATGAACATGAATATTCCAATTATTTCCATGCAATCCAATTTCTTATAAATCAATTAATTATACTTACCAATAATAATAAACCAAATAATTTCCCCCATATATTCCTCCAAACCACAACTTAACCATTTCTGCTTTCAACACAATATACAACTAATAGTATCTCAATTATTACAATTCCCTAGTTAAATAGAGCTTTTTTTCTTTTGTGTTTTAAAATCTCCTCTTTTTCCCTAAATTTCCTGTTGTTTGCACCTACCTTTTTTGGTGAGGAAAAAGAAATCTGCCTGCCTAATTTTCCAACGTGCAAAGCCAACAGCCTGCTTTACTTTCTCTTTCGTTTTTCAGTATAGCTAGGGGGGGAAAATCAGCACTCTTTGCAAGCAAGGAGCAGATCCGTGAGCAAAACAGCTGAGAGCAAATCAACTGGGGGTTGGGAGCCGATCTAAGCAAGGGCTAATTAGCCTATGCTGAAGCTCCGGGGGCCAATAAAATTACAAAAAAAACCTGAACCCTTTGTTAAATTGCTGGCTTTATTGGCAATAAATAGTGGTGCGGAGGGGCGGGGCAAGCCAACAATTTAACAAAGGGTTCGGCTGCAGCACTGGCTCTAGGGCGGCCCTTTGAAGCCCCGCGGCAAGAATTTGAAGTTTTTTTTTCCTCCAGCCATCGGAGGCAGCAATAGATGGGGAGTGGGCGGGGTAAGCGAACAGCAGAGAGGAAGGGTGAGTGAAGGTGGGGAAGCTGCTTTCTCCATCCTGCTATTTTGCATCCGGAGCCCATGTGGATCCCAGGCAGTGGAACTCAGGCTAGGGAAGGGGTGGGCAATTGTGGCTCTTTTACAACCTGTGGCCTTCAACTCCCAGAATTCCTCAGACAGCCAAGCTGCATCAGGAATTCTGGAAGTTGAAGTCCACAGGTTGTAAAAGAGCCACAATTGCCCACCCCTGGCTACGATAGGCTGGCGCCGCGCGGGTGGGAGGCGAGGGGCGGGCGAGCCAGCAATTTAACAAAGGGCTCAGCCGAACCCCCTAGAACCCCCAGAATCCCACCACTGTGTAGGCCCCTCTTGATCTTGAGGCCCTAGGCTGAAGCCTAGTTAGCCTATAGGAAAATCCGGCCCTGGCCTCCACTTAATTGTTTGGTGACAAAGATTGTTATACACTTGAATTGTAGATCCTTGAAACTTCAACAAAGCTAACAACCTCAGCTTCATCATCAGCTGCTCTTTTTTGTAATAATTAGAAAATTTTACCAAAATGTCTCTGGGACGAGACCCAGCTCTGAAAGCGCCCACTCTGTGGACGCGCTCAATGTCCTCTTCTCCCATGGCCAGGTTAGGGATTATTTCTCTAAACCATCGTGGGATCAATTTCCTCATGTCCTCTCCTGTCATCTCTGGTAAGTTTCGAATTCGTATTGATGATCGTCTGCTTTGACCTTCCAGAAAAATCAGTCTTTTCTCATGCTCATCAAACTCCAGAGAGTGCTTTTCTTCCATCTACCTCATTTGTTTCCCTAATTGGTCAGTTTCCACTCTAAGGAGCTTAATCTGTTTATCATTATGACCAATATTTATAGCTAATTGGTCCATGCGCTCGTCAACTTTTTCTGCATAATCATCCATTCTTTTGAAAATCGCCTCTTTAGTGTTAGTCAGCATTTCTCTGAGTTCATCCACTGTTGCTGGCTGTGAGCCAGTTTTTGCTGCCATTATTGTTTCACTCTCTGAGCTCTCTTGCTCCGATTCACCCAGAGATTGTCTTTTTAATCGTGCCGCGGTGTGATTTGAAGGATGGATATGTTGCCACTTATATTTGCTAACACCTTTTTGTTTTTTCGATGGCATAAATCTTCAAAGCCTGGGCAACAATCAAATAAACCTTCTGCTTCCAGCAGGTGTTTGTTTTTTTTAAATCCGTAATAAAACTGGCTGCTTAACCATGTGAGGTTGTAAAGTTATAAATCACTCCTTGAAGCAGGCTGCTGTTTAAAAACAATTCCAAATATTCTTCTGTGGCATTCCAACAACAGCGATTAGGCCCCACACTTTAAACATTATTTATCAGTTTTTCACTGTCCCAAACAATTCTCTTTTTTCTCTGCTGTTGGCCCAGATAATCATAAACAATCCTTCACAAATTTCTGTCCATTTTAGTTAGATGATAAATTTTATCGGCCCACTATTCCAGAGCCAGGAAAAACTCTTACTGGCTCATCAGGCTGTCAGGCTCCACCCCCGCTTGATCTTATTTTTGGGAGGTCATATTATTTTGGGGCACGTGGAGCAAGATGGGGCTCCTCTTGCCGTCTTACCTGATTTCCAGCTCTGTGTTTAAATATTTTTGGAGAGGGCTTATTTTTGGGGGGAGGCTTATTTTAGCGCATGCACTCAAAAGCCCAATTGAGCTTATTATCAGGGGATGTCTTATTTTTGGGGAAATGGTATTTTCTGTTAAATGAGCAGCATTACATTTTATACTGCAAATATTCTTTGCAGCTTGCTGTCATGCAATGCTTTATAAATTATACTGGATAAATAACAGCTGTGTGAAATTATAGAAGTATTCATCATGGCGCACATTCATTAGCAGTAAATCACATTTGACTTGTAAGATTCTACTGGCTGGCATGTAATATTTTAACGGCCTATGATACCTACTATTGAACAGTCAATTGAAATTACACATCTTGTAGTTGCCCAAACAGTTTAATAAATTACAACTATACCATTTAACAACTGCTATTAGCAGTTATGCCAGAGATGATAGAAGATAAAGCAAAAATCTTATTTTCCTTTTCTGAACAAGAGCCCAGTTTGGCCTGGCTGGAATTTATCTTAGATTTAGCCTGCCATAGAATTTGGGTGTGTGAAACTTAGGAAAGCTATAATGGACTGAAGTGTGGAAGCTAGAACCAAAGGTTAGTGGAAGTAACAAGGCGACTTAATCTTAGAAAGCCTAAAGACTTGAGATCATAGGAACTGTCACTGTCATCATAGACATTATCTGCAATCTGTTCTGTTATTACAGGATGTAGCATCAGATAGAAAGAAGATTGGGAGATTCCCAGTTGGCTGAAAGATGGGTAGCCATATAAATATTTTAAATAAATAAGTAGTTGTTGGGAATTGGGTGGTGTATAAATTCAATAAATAATTAGTCATAGCCTTTCTAAACAGTCTGAAACATTATATCAGAATTGGGGCTTGGAGGGCTAGGAAGAGCAGATAAAAGAAAAGAGTGGTCTTTGGTGGGTGCTGGGGGAAAAAAGGGATCCTCTCTGCTGAGCCAGATTGGGCTTAGTGTGTTGGTTTGGTGTATGTTGTCAGTGGGAGTCGCATCATTCCCTTCCATTATTTCTATTGTTAATGTTGTAAATTATTGATTGTTTAACATTTCAGAAATGGTTGGGGGCTAGGAAGAGGAGATAAAAGAAAGTACTGGTTTTTGATGGGGTCTATCTGCACTTGACCTCCATTTCAACTTGAACCAGTGAGTATATTACTCCATCATCAGGAAAATGTTATTGAATGCTGGGTTTGTCTGTAATAAAACCAGTTTCATTTACAATTTAATTGAGTATAGGTAAGGTGACCAGATTTTAACATTGGTAAAGAGGGACATTGTGGGCGTGGCTTATTTTGTGGGCGTGGCTAGCTGGTCATGTGACTGGGTGGGCATGGCTAGCTGGTCATGTGACCGGGTGGCCATGGCTATGTGTATAGGGTAAGGTGAACAGATTTTAACATTGGTAAGAGGGACACCATTGTGGGCGTGGCTTATTGTGTGGGCGTGGCTTGGAGGCCATGTGACTGGGTGGGCGTGGCTAGCTGGTCATGTGACCGGGTGGCCATGGCTGTGTGTATAGGGACTACTCAGAGGGCTGAAAAGTCATTTCTGACAGGTCCTCACACTTTTGACTGGTCCTCACACTTATGACCATCCTCACATTTATGCCCGTGCAGCATTCTTAACAACCATGTCATTCATTTCACAACTGCTTCTCTTCACCATGATGACAAGATAGGGCAAAAATGTAAAATGTGAGGACAGTCGTAAGTTCGAGGACTGGTCAAAAGTGCGAGGACCAGTCAAAAATAACTTTTTCAGCCCTCTGAGTAGTCCATATGCATAAAAGGATACAGTAATAGAGAGGGATGAAGGAAGGGAAGGGAAATTAGAGGAGTGACGGTTAAGAGAGGGAGGAAGAGAGGAGGAGAAGGAGAAAGGAAGAGGAAGTAGGGAGGAGAAGAAGAGGGGGGGAAGAGAAAGTAAGAAGGAAAGAAAAGAGAGGTGGTAGGTTTGAGGAGAAAGATTGCTGTACAATAAAAAAGATGAAAGGGAAGAAAGCCAACCCCAAACAAATATAAAGATATTAAGATAAAGAATGAATTGTTAAACTTTAAAGAATAAAAGAGAACAAATATGAATAAATAACAATAATTAGAAACACACATACATACAATGTATTTTCTTTGAACAGAATATTTGGCTGGTTCACAAATTTAAACAGTGTTTAGTCATTTCAGTTAAATTTACAATTTCTATATTTCCTTTTTGCCATATTTATTCCTCATCTATTTTTTAAAAAAAACTATTTTACCCTTCATCCTCATCTCTAATCTTAATCAAATTCAATTTTCCCCTTCTATTCTATTTTATATCCCTTCCCATTGTCATCTATTTTTATATCCATCCTCACATTGGTTAATTATGTAATTATATAATACAGTTGTTTAATACAAATTCAACATTTTAATATAAATCAATTAGTTATATAACTATCTTTTTTGTATATTAATCAATATGAACATGAATATTCAAATTATTTCCATGCAATCCAATTTCTTACAAATCAATTAATTATACTTACCAATAATAATAAACCAAATAATTTCCCCCATATATTCCTCCAAACCACAACTTAACCATTTCTGCTTTCAACACAGTATACAATTAATAATATCTCAATTATTACAATTCCCTAGTTAAAAAGAGCTTTTTTTTCTTTTGTGTTTTAAAATCTTGAACTCTCCTCTTTTGCCCTAAATAATTTTCCATTGTTTGCACTTACCTTTTTTGGTGAGGAAAAGGAAAATAAATCTGCTGCCTAATTTTCCAACGTTGCAAGCAAACCGCAAAGCCAACAGCCTGTTTTACTTTCAGTTTCGTTTTGAGCTTGGTTTGCACAAAGAGGAAAAAAAAACTGAGCAATTTAGCAAGAGCAGAGCCCTGTGCAAATCAGCTGAGAGGGGGAAGCCGAGCTAATTAACGTAGGGCGGCCCTTTGAAGCCCCACGGCAAGAGTTTAAACAGGTTTTTTCCCTCTAGCCATCAGCGGGGATTCAGGAGGCAGCCGGGAACCAGGAGGCAGAATGAAAAATCGGGACTTTTTTAAAACGCCGCGGGACGCGGGACAAATTGCTCAAAAGCGGGACTGTCCCGCCAAAAGTGGGACGTCTGGTCACCTTAGTATAGGCCTTAATGTTACTAAGTTCTGAATGAAAGGCAGAGAGTGCAGTCCTTCATCAAAGTCTATCTGGCTGAAATTTGTGCATCAGTCCTTCCACAGAACATGGAAGATGGTGTGACATATTAAGTACTGACAGTCTCTAGCTATTTCGGGAGTGCGGTTTTGAAGGTATCCAGATGCAAAGCCTTGTGATGCTGAACCAAAGAGAAAAACTGAATGTATCACTATTGTACTACCCTCCCAACTGTAGAGCAATGTCTCTCAATCTCATTGTAGGAGTGGTTTTGAATTCACTGGAATTGTTAGTACTGGGTGTTTTCAACCTTCTTTCCTTCCTGAAATCAGGAGTGATAAGAGGAAATGCCAGAGGTCCTTAAAGATGCACAGGTTCACACACACTTTAGAGGTCAGGCCCAGAGCCAACAAAAGTGTACAACTTTTATCATATTTCTAAATTTCTCTTCTAGGAGAAGATTATTGAGAAGATGTAGTTGCAGGAGGGTCTGGATATTACAGTTTATCTGGATCCTGAGTTGTCTAGCTTGGGCCTGGACATGGAACTGAAACTATATTGGTTACCCTCATGAGTGATTTATAGCAAAGCATAGTACTTGTCCTTCTAGAACTCTCAATAGCATTCTGTCTGATCAACAATAGTATTCCTAATTACTATTTTAATTATTTTTATTCTAATTTTTTAAATTTTGTTTTATTATGAAAATTCTGTAATTTTGTGGAGTCAGGTTGCCAAATAAGCTTAACAAGCAAATAAATAAATTATGCAAATGCATTCCTTGCCACAACTTTCACTGCCAACCACTTTTTCCAACCAAACCAGCCTGAGTATTGGCTAAATTCAGTCTTAGCTTATTCTCTTTGATTTAATTTATTATCAAAATTAAAAATCACTCAAAAGTACTGATTGTTTCCTTGCAACTAAATGTACTGATTGCTTTCTTGCAACTAAAAGATAAAAAAGCTAGATGTTATCAGTGTAGTGATAGCACTCCAGAGCTCCAAATGACCCGCCACATTTATTTCAAATATTAAATAGAATAATGAGGAAGACAAAACCTTGAGAGCACTACAGATCAGAGTGTAGTTCATTAGCACCAACTTTTCTTTTCTTTTCTTTTTTTATTGGATTTTAAACAAAGATATAAAGACAATAGAAAGAATACAAAGACATTACAAAGACAAACAGATTCCCACCACCTACCTACCCACACCATATTTTACATATATGTTTTGGTCATCATCAGAATATATATTGCTTTGTACATTAATATATAAATGATACATTGTCAATTCAGGTGTTTTAAATTAGAAATAATCTTGCATCTCCTCTTTATTCATTTCCAATTTTAAATTTTCTACCCTATTTTCTTTCATCTATATTTGTACTGATTCTCTTTTCCAGCCATTGATACCACTGGTGCCCACAAGATAGTATTCACTTTCTTCCTTATCCTGAAGTTCCAGTGTCAATCTATCCATTTCGGCACACTCTGTTATCTTTGAGATTAATTTGTCTTTGGTTGGGAGTTGGTCTGATTTCCAATTTGCGCGAACAGTAACCGTGCTACTGTCAGAATGTGTATGATGTCTTTTGAGATATTTTGTCTCTTTGTTGTGTTGTGTTGTTATCATTCCAAATAAAAAGAATTTTTTATTTCTCCCAGTTTGTCAATTGAATGTTGTGCCCTATGTCCTTGGCCCACCTTATCATATTTTCTTTTACTGTTTCTTCCAGTAATTTATATCTAAGAAGATAGTTATATATTTTGGTTATCAACTTTTGTTCTGGGCCTTGTAAAATCTTGTCCAATTCATTCAAATTATTCGAGATTCCATATTGCTTTTTGTCTGCTGTGTGTCTTGAGTGTATTTGCGTATAGGGCCACCAATCGATATTTATGCCAGAGTTTTGGAGTTGCTGTCTTGAGATGAGTTCGCCTTCATGATTCAATAAATCTTGGTACCGCATCATCTTTCCTATTTCGAGAGTATTCGGGTATATCAATGCTTCCATCGGGGACCACCATTTTGGTATTCTAGTATAGTGAGTTCTCTTAATATCCTGCCAGATCTTGAATAATGAAGCTCGAATTATATGACGTTGGAAGTACATGTGTCGTTTGTCCGATCCGTCCCATAGGAAAGCGTGCCATCCTCTTATTAAGTCAAAGCCTTCTAAATATAGAATTCTTTTGTGTCCAGTTTCATCCATTCTTTAATCCAGGTCAGTCTTGATGCCTTGTAGTAGATTTCCCAGTCTGGTATTGCTAGGCCTCCTTTGTCTCGTGAATCCTGTAGAGCTTTGATTTTAATTCTGGCCTTCTTTCCCTGCCATATGTAGTTCATTGTTGTTTTGTTGAGGTTCTTAAAGAAATCTCTTCCGGGGTGTATTGGTATCACTTGGTATAGATATAATACTCTTAGTAATATATTCATTTTTATTGAGGAAATTCTACCCATCAATGAGAGTTGTAATCTACTTCAAATTTCCAGGCCTTTTTTGATTTGTTTTAGCAATTTGGTATTGTTAGGTTCAGCTTGTAGCTTACTCCTAACTTGTTGGTCAGGCAATATATCTGTTTCTTTAAGAAACAACTGAGCCACGTAATCAGGGTTTGCTGAACCCTGTAATTAGGCTACAGTGCATAAATAAGCAGCGCAGAGAAGCGTTCTTTGCTCCTGATTGCTCCTGATTGTTCCTGTTGCTTCCTGCGTTTTGCTGCTGATTGGTGTTAGACTGGATTGTTATATGGTACTGTATACCGAGAGTTACTAAAGTCTGTTTGCTTTGGTAAGGGAAGATACTTACTGGACTGATTTACTGTTTATGACCTTGGACTGTTTTACCTACACCGAGACTGCTTATTATCTTGTATATAAAGTATTTTTCTCACACGAGCTGCACGTTTATCTCCTTCCCTGTGTGTTTCTGCTCTGCTCGTTGCACAAGCAACAAATACTTTTTACATTGGTTATGGGCCCAGAACATTCCAGGGCTCTTTAATTTGTTTTTGTGGAAGAGAGAAGTGCAGGCAGTGGTAGTAGTCAAGATGATGGCTTTTGAGCAAGGTACAAGTTATTCTACCATAACCCGGTTGGATGGTACAAACTATGTTACCTGGTCCACAAAATGCTGTCTACTTTTGCGAAAAGAAGGACTGTGGGACATGGTTAATAATCCACTGGACATAACTGCATTGAATGCTGCTGACGAAGAAGATGCCAAAAAGATAGCGAAGTTTCACAGGGACAACGAGCGTGCTTTATGCATCATTGGCCTGACACTGGGAGACCAGCAACTTGTCCATTTCCGGGGTGAAGAGTCTGCTGCGAGGTGTTGGACAAAGCTAAAGAAGCTCTACGTTCGTGACTCTGTGGGTGTCCATATCTACCTGACACGGAAATTATTTCGCTTACATCTTCAGAAAGGAGGAGACATGATGGCTCACCTGGACTCCATGACAGGGCTTTTCCAGGAGCTACATGAGAAAGACCTTGTGTTTACTGAACTGCAGCAAGTTTATATTATTCTTTCATCGTTGGATGACAGTTATGACTCTTTTGTTTCATCATTAGAAGTATTGTCTAGAGATGAACTAACATTGGCCAGTATAACTGGTAGGTTACTGGATGAGGCCAAACGTAGGCAAGAACGAGACCAGTTAAGGATGCAACAGCAACCAAAAGTGGAAGCTGTATATGAGAATGTCAATATTGTTAAACGCTGTTATGCATGTGGGGCTAAGGGGCACATTGCAAAATATTGTAAAATTAAGAAAGTGTCTGCTAGAAACTCTGCTAAACCTAGGAAAGGGTGTAATTTAGCAACCAGTTCATCTATTAATATAAGAGATGATTGATGGGTGATTGATAGTGGTGCCTCTCAATCCATAACAAAAAACAGAAAACTGTTTCTAAACATGAAGAAAAGTACTAAAAAGGTCAAATTAGCTAATGGCTGGAATGTGACTGTAGCTAGGGAGGGACTTGTTCAATGTTCTATTAGTAAGCACCCTTTACCCATGCTTTATATCCCTAGTTTGAAATATAACCTTTTATCTGTAAAGTTATTACTACATTCTGGGTTTACAGTAACTTTTAAAAACAACAAATGTTTGCTGGAATGTGAAGGCACTGTAGTTACTGCAGAATTAGAAAACGACTTATTTGTCATTAGGGATAAGTCATTACTGTTAGTTCAGTCAAAAGCTAAATTTGGAAATGTAAAGCCGCATGATGAATGCGTACATTTACTACATAGAAGGCTTGGTCATTTGAATTTCAGGTTGTTGCATTTGACTGTTAAGCAGTCTAAAGGCATTAAGTTAAGGGCTTGCAGCAAATACCTGAACTGTAATACTTGTAACCAGCATAAAAGTAAAGTTACACCTGCAAACCGCTGCAATGGGTTTAAAACAACTAAACCTTTGGAGGTAGTCTTTTTAGACTTAATAGGGCCAAAGAAACCCAGTTTAGGGGGAGCATGCTATATTTTGAGTATAGTTGATCACTTTACCAGATATGGTTTTTGCTACCTTATGAAGTCCAAAAGTGATACGTTCCAATGTATCACAAACTGGCTTCGTTTTGTAGAAAGGAAGCAGAGGTTTAAGGTGAAATGCATTGTTACTGACAATGGAACTGAGTTTACTAACCATCAGTTGGCTAAGTATTTGAAGGATGCTGGGATACAGCATAAACGTTCTGCCCCTTTTCGGCCGGAACATAATGCATATATAGAACGAAGAGGCCAGACCCTACAAGCTATGACTAGGACTATGCTGGCTGATGCTTGTTTACCTGATAAATTGTGGGGAGAAGCAATACTATGTGCCAATCATATTTTAAATAATGTGGTGCACTCCTCTACAGGAAAAATTCCTTTTACTTTATGGCATGGGAGGAAGCCTGATTTAAGTTATATACATACTTTTGGTGCACCAGCCTGGGTGCATATACCGGTTAGTCAGAGAAGGAAGGACCAACAGAGAGCAAAGAAAATGATTTTTGTTGGCTATGAGGCTAACCATAGGTCCTATAGGTTCTGGGAAAAAAGAACAACAAAAGTTTTGTGTAGCGCTAGTGCTAAAGTCCTAGAACATGAAGGCTGGGACAGGTTAGAAAAAGCAGACTATGGTTTTACAGATGTGGATGTTAAGGTAGACCATATTCCTGATGATAGTTCATCTAAGATGGATGATAAAATATCTATTAAGGTTGAAGAACAGGAACAAGAATCAGGGTTAGGGGAGGATGAACCCAATATACCTGATGTTAGTCCTGTTATGCCTAGACGATCTTCCAGGGACTGGCATCCACCAGATCGCTATAAAGCCACAGTGGTTTGCCAAGTAGATATCGAACCATCCAGTTATCATGATATAAAATTATATCCAGAAAAGGAGCAAAAAGTCTGGCAAGAGGCAATGGATAGAGAAATTGATTCATTGAAGAGGCTTGGTGTCTATGAAGTTGTAAGAATACCACCAAATGAGAAACTTATAGGCTGTAGGTGGGTCTACAAGGTAAAGAAAAGTGTAGATGGGGTAGTAACCCATAAAGCTCGGCTTGTTGCACAAGGGTTCTCACAGACAGATAGAGACTATGATGAGGTTTTTGCTCCAAGTTTACAAGCGAGCACTTTGAGAATGATGCTGGTTTGGGCAGCTAGAAATAAATGCTCTATTACTCATATAGATGTCAAGACAGCTTACTTGAACGCTCCATTGAGGCATACAATATATATGAAGACACCTCCTGGTTATGATACACAGGATAGCACTGAGTGTTGGAGGCTACAAAAAAGCCTATATGGTTTAAGGCAATCAGGTTACGAGTGGAACCAATGTATAGTGCAGGAATTACATAACATTGGGTTCTATGAGGGCGTAGCAGATAAATGTCTGTTTAAAAAAGAACAGGATGGATGTGTTTCATTCTTGTTACTCTTTACAGACGACATTGCCATAATTACCAGAACTGACGCTGAGGCCAGAGAGATTATCGGTCAGTTGCAAACAAACTTTAAACTTAGAAATCTAGGACATATACGGCATTATCTAGGGCTGGATATCCTGAAAACATCTGGAGGATTTAAAATTTCACAATCTAATAAAATCTGCAAATTGTTGAAAAAATATGGGATGGAATTATGTAAACCTGCCAAGACTCCTATGACACAAGACTTCCAGCAGGATAGTTTGCAGAGTCCACAGTTCAGTAAAGAACTGTATCAATCATTAATAGGCAGTTTGTCGTATTTGAGCAACTGGACATGGCCTGATATAGCTTTTAGTGTTAATCAACTAGCACAATATAGTTCAGAGCCTACTGATAGGCATTGGCAAGCTGCAAAACGTATTCTTAGATATCTTAAAAGAACATTACATTTTGCTATGTATTTAGAACCAAATGCCGATATGGTGTTAAAGGCATATGCTGATGCCAGTTTTGCCAGAAAATCTACGTCTGGAATAGCAATCATGTTGGATAACTCCATTGGATGGAGATCAATTCGCCAGAAACACATCAGTTTGTCTACCATGGAAGCGGAGTTTTCTTCTCTATCACTTACATGTACTGAACTGATTTATTATAAACAGTTGGTGGAAGATATTGGATTCAAAATGGACTATCCTATTACGGTTTATGAAGATAACCAGGCAGCCATTACAATGGCAACGACTCTTGCTGTAAAGACAAGGACTAAATACACTGATATACGTTATCTGAATGTTCGGCAATGTGTTAAGGATAACATGATTACATTGGAATATTGCGCATCAGAGGACAATATTGCCGATAATTTTACCAAAGCGCAAGGTGCCATTAAACACACCAATTGTTGTGAAAGATTTGGATTAAGAATCTGAAATGTAACTGATACCACTGTACAATGTATGATTTGGATGTGTATTTTTGTTTCTGTATCTATTGTGTATATTGTCCTGCCCAATGGGGAGAATGTTAGGTTCAGCTTGTAGCTTACTCCTAACTTGTTGGTCAGGCATTATATCTGTTTCTTTAAGAAACAACTGAGCCACGTAATCAGGGTTTGCTGAACCCTGTAATTAGGCTACAGTGCATAAATAAGCAGCGCAGAGAAGCATTCTTTGCTCCTGATTGCTCCTGATTGTTCCTGTTGCTTCCTGCATTTTGCTGCTGATTGGTGTTAGACTGGATTGTTATATGGTACTGTATACCGAGAGTTACTAAAGTCTGTTTGCTTTGGTAAGGGAAGATACTTACTGGACTGATTTACTGTTTATGACCTTGGATTGTTTTACCTACACCGAGACTGCTTATTATCTTGTATATAAAGTATTTTTCTCACACGAGCTGCACGTTTATCTCCTTCCCTGTGTGTTTCTGCTCTGCTCGTTGCACAAGCAACAAATACTTTTTACACACAACCTAACAGGTATAATTAGCTTCTTTGATTGTAGTTGCTTTTGCTGTCAACCAAATACCTAGGTATTTTATTTTCTTTACTATTTGAAGTCCTAATTCTTCTTCTAATTTCGATTTCTGTGTTTGGGTCATATTTTTCATCAATACTTTCGTCTTCTGCTTATTAATTTTGAGGCCCGCAACTTCCCCGTATTCCTCAATCATTGTCATCAACCTGGTTCCAGATCGTATTGGGTTTTCCAGTATGAAAATCACATCGTCTGCAAAGGCAAGTAGTTTATACTCCTCTCCCCGGATCTTAAGGCCTTCTATGTCTTCCTCCTTCCTGATTTCCTTTAATAAAACTTCCAGTGCGGTTATAAATAATAGAGGTGACATGGGGCAGCCTTGTCGTACTCCTTTCTGAATGTCAAAAGTCTGTGTCATGTCACATTTATTGCAATTTTGGCTGTTTGACAGGAGTAGATTTTTCTTATCAATTTAAGGAATTTCTCTCCGCAATTCATCGATTCGAGTTGTATTGTGAGAAAGGACCAGTTTAAGTTGTCAAAGGCCTTCTGGGCGTCGAGAGATATTAAAGCTATTTCCTTGTCTATCTTCTTATCGTAATATTCCAGAATATCTATAATCGTTCTCAAGTTATTTTTAATCTGCCTCCTGGGTATAAAGCCGTTTTGGTCTGTGTGTATGTATTTATGAATTATTGTTTTAAGTCTCTGCGCTAATATTGACATAAATAGTTTGTAATCCACGTTGAGTAATGAAATGGGTCTGTAATTTCTAACTTGGGTCGGATCTAAGTCTTCTTTGTGTATTAACGTAATAATGGTTTCTGTCCATGATTTTGGAATTTCAGCTGTCAATAATGCTGCGTTGAAGACTTGTAGCAATATTTCATCTATTTCTTGTTGGGAGTGTTTATAAAATTCAGTAGGAATTCCATCTGGTCCTGGGGTTTTATTGTTCTTTTGTTTTTTGCAAGCTTCGGTCAGTTCGATCATTGTTATGGGGCGGTTCAAGGTCTCTCTATGCTCTTCTTCGAATTGTGTAATATTCTCTTTACTAAGATATTTTCGAATTTGGTCTTCCGGGACATCTTCCTGTCGATAGAGGTTTTGAAAGAATGTTTTGACTATGTTTTTCTTATCTAGGTGTGTGTGGATTAAAGTTCCTGATTCGTCCTGGAGTTGGTGTATAATTCTTTTGTCTGTTTGTTTTTTTAATTTATGAGCTAACCAGCGTCCAGTTTTGTTTGCGTGTTCAAAATTGGTCTGTTTTGCCATTTTTATTTTTTGTGCCAAATCAACTTTTGTAGTCAAATTCAATTTGTGTTTAGCCAAATTAAGTTTTTGCTGTGCTATCTTGTTATTAGGGTGCTGTTGTAATTTAGTTTCCTCTATCTTGATTTCTTCCAATAAATCGTTCCTGATTCTTTGTTTCTCTTTTTTTCTTTTTGCCACGTATGCAATGGTTAAGCCCCTAATATAAGCTTTCGTCGTGTCCCATAAATTTTGTAATGACGTTTGGTCCTTTGTGTTAATTTGAAAAAATATCTTAATCTCCTTTTCTAGCATTTGTAGATACTCTTTTTCCTTTATAATACTTGTGTCCATTTTCCATCTTTTTTGTTTTCGGGAGACTTTCCAAATTATTTTAATGGGGTTGTGGTCGGCCCATATGTTAGGCATAATTTCTACGTTGTGTGTTTCTTTACTTAATTGGGGTGTCATCCATGCCATATCCAATCTTGACCACGATTGATGTGGGCCAGAAAAGTATGTGTACTGTTTGGTTTTAGTATTTAATTCTCGCCAAGTGTCATGTAGACTCATTTCTTGTACCAAATCCTTGAATGTTTGTGGCAGTATCTTCCTTTTGATTTTATTTTTCCTGTTACTATAGTAGTCTTCTCGTGTGTTAACAATTGCATTAAAATCTCCGACGATGCAGATATTTTCATAATCCATCTCTTTTAATTTATTGTGTAATTTTTTATAGAAATCTATTTGGTTTCCATTTGGAGTGTAGATGGCTACTAACAGTATTATTTTTGTTTCCAGTTTTACTTCTATTATTAAAACTCGACCCTCTTTGTCCACATATATTGGCTTTGTTCTTATATGGTCTCTAACATATATTACCACTCCCCTTTTTTTACAGTCGCCTAAGGATGTGTACATTACTCCTAATTTTTTTATTTTCGAGTAATTTTTTCTGTTGTTTTTTTATGTGTACCTCTTGTAACGTGATTATATCTGCTCCTAATTTTTGCAGTTTAGTGAATGTCTGATGTCTTTTGCTTGGTGAGTTTAGACCATTTATATTTATAGAAATGAGTTTTAGTTCTTCTTCTTCCATTCCTGCTGTTGTTTATTTGTCTGTTATTTTAAGTTTTGTTGTGTTTCTTGTGACTCTTTGTGTAATCCCCGTCATTTCCTCCTTCCCCAACTTTCCCCTCTTCCGTTCCTTGTCCTCCTTGTTTGTTGGTTGCTCCTCTTGGTCACTGGGGTTTGAATCTTCTCTGCCTCCTCTGCTCTCCTGTTCTCCTTCATATCCTAAGTGTTGATCTGCGAAGTCCTGGGCTTTTTCTATGGTGTCAATTCAAAATTTTCTTCCTTCCCAAGAAATGAGTATTCCTTCTGGTATAAGCCATCTAAATTTTATCTTGAGTTTATTTAACTGTCGGGTTAAGAAGTTATATTCTCTTCTCCTATCCCTGGCCCTTCTCGGTACTTGTTTTAGCGTTAGAACATCCCTCCCTTTGTACATAACTATCTCCTCTCTCATCTTTCGGTATATTTCTTCTTTCATTGTTTTTTTCATAAATCTGATGTGTACTTCTTTAGGGAGTTTGTTTCTTCTTGCATAGTTTGTGAAGGCCCTGTAAATTTCATCGATACCACCTCTTATTTCATCTTTATCTTTATGTGTCGCCTCTGCCAAGATTCCAACCATGATTTCGCCCAAGTCTTCATCTCTCTGTTCTTCTATATTTTGGAATCTTAAGTAGAAAGATGCCTTTTCCATTTCAAGGAATGTCATTGCATCTTCGGTATCTCGACTCCTTATCACTTGTTGATTATCCATCTGTTCCAACCTGGTAGCTGTGGCTTCCACCTTTTTCTCAACTTTATGGATTCTCTGTTCGTTTTCGGTTATATTTTGTTGAATTTTCTCTATTTTCTCATCTATATTTCTAATCTCATCTTTAATTTCCCCTACATCCAATCACATTTGTTCATGGTTCCTTTTAGTTTCATCATGATTGAGGGTCATCTTATCTTCCATCCTTTTCATTCCCTCGTGGATCATTGCAAGGGCAGCTTGGATGTTTTGTATACCTATGTTAGTCTTTTCTTTATCTGTTGTTTCCCCTGTCTTCTGCTGAACCGGGGAAGCCACCATTAGTGTTTGAGTTGGAGATATTTTCTTGGTTGATTTAACAGTAGTTGAAAAGCTTGAGGTTGCCATATCTATTATGCTTATTATTTTTGCCCACAATTTCATAAAATTCTCACATATAATATTTATAACCTGGATGCAGGATTATTTTTACAAGGTTTTTTCAGAATATTTCTAATTAATAATACGATATTGGGAAAAGAGCAAAAAGGAAAGCAGGGGGGGAAGCAAAAAAAAGGGGGGAAACAACAGGGAAAATGTAGGCTTTTAACAATTCATTAATTACCTTATTCTTCAATTACTTACAGAATAAAATGTATTTTATTATAATAGTTCTAAAATAGAATCAATATCAGTTTAATTATTATAGTTCTATCTGATTATTTAAATTAATTTACTGTATATGGATAAATTGATTAAATATAATTAAAGATAATATGCTATAATTGTTTGATTAACTTCGAATAGACAAATTAGACAAACTGCATAAGAGAAGAACTAATAATTAATTAAAGGTTATTTTCCGGGTCTAGTATCTTATGATATATAGTATAATAAACTTAAATCGAACCAAGCATATATATATTGTCCATTAACTATAGTCTTTTATCTTTCTTGGTGTTATATAAACTTATCTTTCTTCCAACCAAATACGGTTCCAAAGGTCTGGATCACCCTGTTCACTTTGATTATTCCACCATCCAATTTAGTCTATAGTCCTCTGTGTTCCTATTATTAGAGTCCACGTCCGGTCCCAAGGGTGTAATATTCAATATCTTATATCCTCTATTTAAGTCCTTATCGTCTAGTTCATCAGCTATTAGTCAATATTTAAATTGTTCAATCCAAACAGTTCAGTCTCTGATAGTCAAATAGTCAAAGTCTCTCACACTTTGTATCAGTTTTGTATCCTAATCTTCACAAGAAGTATCACTAAAAGATAGTTTGTATAAATCCACTCCAATCAATTTTACCGGAGTTTGTCCCAACTGTCTCCGCACTCTCCCACAAGCTACTTCTTTCTCGAATTGTCTAGTTCAATCCACTCTGGCAACTCCGCATCAGTAAAATCCAATACGATCAGTTGTAAAGGTCCGTTCCCCTCCTCTCCTCCAATCTCCGGCACTCCACGCTGCACACACTCTCTCCGCTCACTCCGATGCTGCACGGTCTGTTCTTGTTTTGTTTTTTATCCAATTCTCTCCACTCAATCCAGTCCACACTTATAAGATCCAATAATAATATCCAAGTCTCTTATTAAATTATTCACTATTCTCGTCACAGTATTCATAGGAATTACCTTCTTCCGCTCTTCCGCTCTCACTGTACACTCAGCTGTTCAGATTTTTGGGCTGTCACTTTGCTTTCAAAATGGCTCCATTCCGATCTATCTTCCACCAGCGCTGCTTCTTACTATCAGGTAGTTTTTTGGGTTTTTCTAGATAATGGTCTTCTGTTGATGACCTCTTTTAGTTTTCAATCTTCGCTTCCCTCTTATACAGTTATCAGCGCCTCCGGCCAGCCCCGTAAGGCTGGTTTTTCCTCACTCTGGATTAAGGGTTTTATCTTGTACCTTCGGAGAAGTTGTGATCTCCTCCGAGGTCCTAAGATGTTCCCCTTTAAACTATTGATCACTGCGAGATCAATAGCGCTTGATTCGGCTCTAGATGCGGGATTATTAGGGACTCAGGAGCGGAGCTTCGCCCCTTTCATCCTTAACGCGCTGAGATCGCCGCCGGAAGTCCACTAGCACCAACTTTTCAACATCTCCCAGCTAAAAGGCAGAACCATTTCAAAACAATATTTCCCAAGGTCTAATCCAGCTACACAATTCAGAAGGACACTGTGGTCAGTAGTATTTAAATTTGCTGAATCAGGAACCATAATATGAATATTGACGTTCCACCCCAATTTGGGATGATTCAGCTCCATGTCAGAAATAATTTCAGTATTGCATAACAGAGTGAACAGTACCCTCACATATTCCTACATTGCCACAGCATCCAAGCACAGCAGCATTCAAAATTATCAGATTCTCAGTTCCTATCGATTGCAGTCCCTTATCTCTGCACTTCTCCCTCACCCCTTCAATTTCAGTACAAAGTTCTGGACTACTGTTTTTCACACAGGTGTAGTGTATGCTTTTCAGATCAATTGAATGTTGATCCATTGTTTGTTATTAGAATTGGCCAAGCCTGATATCATGATATCGTTGAGATATTTAAAAGCGGCACTGGAATTTAAATCTCCTGGTTTTCTATCTGGTCCCTTAATCACTAGATCAAACTGGCTTTGTTGCAACAAGCAGGATACCATTCTGTAAAGAAAGTCCCAAAAGATCAGTTCTCAAAGATAATCCCTTTGGCAACATTTCTTTTATGCCCATGCATTAATTAATGCAATCTTTTTGTGTAGAGAGAGTCAATCTGGATAACCTATAAAAAGCAGGCAACAGTGCAGCTTCTCTGATGGGTGCTAGTATAAAATAATATTGTGTATTGATTCATTTAAGGACATTTTGCTTTCAGACCTAAAGCTCTGCACATTTTTACTTCTCATACCATGCTATCCCAAAATTAAATATTTATGATTTAATACACTATAGTCCAGGGGTGAAATCTAAAATTCGTTACTACCAGTGCTGTGGGCGTGGCTTGGTGGTGGTGGGATAATGTGACTGGGTGGGCATGGCCAACTTTTTTTTTTTACTTTTAAAAACATTTTTTCTACAACCTTAAGAGGTTGCAGAAAAAAATGCTTTTAGAAGCCTCTGACAATCAAGCAAGTCAGCTGGGATCACCAGAGGCTTTTAAAGGCATTTTTTTTTCCTACAACCTCTTTGACTGAAGAGGTTGCAGGAAAAAAATGCTTTTAGAAGCCTCTGACAATCCCAGCTGAGCCGCGCGATCATCAGAGGCTTTTTTTTTACTTTTAAAAGCATTTTTTCGGTTGAAGAGGTTGTAGAAAAAATGCTTTTAAAAGTAAAAAAAAAAAACAGCCTCTGATGATCGCGTGGCTCAGCTGGGCATGGGGGGGGCGCAAGGATTTTTGCTACCAGTTCTCTGAACCACCCGCCGCCATCGCTACCTGATCGGGTGATTCGGTCCGAACTGGGAGCATTTCACTGCTGCTATAGACACTCAATCACCCTGAACTAAACATTTTTTAAAAAACATAGGTAGTGTAAATGCACAAGAATTGGCTTATCTCAAAGATACTTTTTCAAAAGGCAACTCGACTTTGTTTTTTTCCTTGAGTAAGACATTTCACTTCTCATCCAAGAAGCTTCTTTAGTTTTGACTGAATGGTGGAGGATGGGGGTAGAATGGAAGAATTTATATTACTTGCAGTCATCTGAGAGTCATTGAGGCCACCTGTGGGTTTGTCTGTGCTCTGTGTCCTGAGTCACCTGAATCAAAGTGAAAATGGGTGTAGAATCTTCTTGGAACTGCTGAAAGGACTATGTTGGAGGTGTCATATCTCTCCCTCTTTGTTGAGAGAGTGCTGTTCAATTTTAACATAGATGGCTTCTTTTATGCTTCTTTAAAACCAATGATCCTTTCTATCCAGAATGTGAATGTTGCTGTCTTTAGAATAGTGACTTTTGTATTTCAAATGTAGATGGACCACTGAATCTTGTCCTGATGGGTTTGTTCTCCTATGTTGTGCCATTTGCGGTTATTTTGTTTTTCCAATGCATACTGCATTATATTGCATATATCTCATTGTTTAGTTTGTGGCTAGGTATTTTATGCTTGGGGTGGATAAGCTCCCTCCTTAGTGTATTCTTGGGTTTAAAGTGTGCATGTGTGTTGTATTGGTTGAAAATTCAGGTGACCCTAAAAGCACAGATAAAGCTCAAATGGCCTCAATGGCTCTCAGAGAGAGTGCTAACAATCAGATGGCTGCAAAGGACTATAAATCCTTCCATTCCCCACCCCACCACCCCATTCAATCAGAATTGAAGAAACTTCTTGGATAAGTAGTGAAATGTCTTCCTCAAGGAAAAAATAAGTCCAGTTGCCTTTTGAAAAAGCATTTTTGAGATAACTATGACCTCGATGATTGAGAATTTCCACAGATGAGAACTGGCTTAATTTTCAGTATGTAAATAGCACTCAGTAAAACAATTTTTTGGAGCTCATTTACAGGCTAAAATTTTAAATATAACATAATTAATAGATTACATTTTAATGAGAAAATGTATAAAAACAATCTTAACATAAAAAATTAAAAATATTGTAATATTAGCACAAAACAAACAATATTTTTGTTAAAAAATATTAACAAAATGATGGAGTTCACTTATCATAAGCCATAAAATGTTTGCTCTGGCTCTGACAATTGCTCTGGAAACATGTTAACCCACGGCTTAGAATAATGTTTAACCCACCCAGTATTAGATATTGAAAAGACTGGAACAAAAAATATCACATGGTGCCTAAAAAAGTTGCCACTTAAGTGCTGTAACTTAAGTTGTACAATTTTATAGGAATAAACTTTTTTGCAGCATAATCTTAGATATTTTTACTCAGATAACCCACTGAATAAAAAGAATTTAAATGAGTTGGCATTATACATCACAAATCATCTTTCTTTGTGTCTTTCTCACATACCTATACTGTTATGTATGTATCTATTTTGTGCGGGAAATTCAAATCTACAGTGATTTCTGATTGTTTCTTGGTCGCCCCTGAAAAGTATATAAAGAGGGCTGTTGCCTGTGTTCCTTTGCTGAAGTCTCACCCTGAATTAAAGAGCTGTGGTCACTAGCCTGCTTGTGCCTCTCGTTATTCCCGCGCTACAACATTGGCGATGAAGGTGGGATTGAGGCCACAAGAGGCAAATCAAAAAGAGCTTGGAGTTTCAGCCAGGGTGACTAGCGAACACGGAGACACGGCATGTCTGCCTACATTCCGCCAAAACCCTTTGACCCAACCTGAGAGAAGAGGGGATCGTATCTGACCAGGTTCGAGTGCTCCCTGGAAGCGAGTGAAATGCAAGGTCTCTCTGCGAACAGAAAAAGGGCTCTGTTCTTAAATCACTGCAGGCCAGACATATTCGAGATGGCCGAATCCCTCTGCGAGCCAACCCCAGTCCAGACAGTTCCCTGGGACGTCCTTCAGGCCAACCTGAGACCCCCAATATGCTCCAGTTCCATCTAAATTCGTTCAGCACTACGAACTCCGGCAACGAGTTCAAAAAGAAGGAGAGCCGGTCAGTGCTTATGTGGCCACGCTTCAAAAAGCCGCAACGCATTGTGACTACATAGACTTAGACGACGCGTTGCTTGAACAACTGATTTGTGGGGTTCGAGATACTCGGTTACAAAGGCATCTTCTAGCCAAGCCAGACCTAACACTAGCCGGAGCGCTAGATGAAGCCCGAGCACACAAGGCATCAACGAAAGCTTTGGAAGCACTGCAGCGACCCAGTTCAAGCAAAGACAGGCCGAAAACAGCCCCCGTCCACAGAGAAGAGGTGCGAACCAGCACAGAGGAAGAGTCGGACGAGGACGTCTTCCATACAGAAAAGAAATCGAACAAACAAAGCCGCCGCCACGAGAACTACCCTAGCTGTGGCGGGGATCACGAGAGACATTCGTGTAAATAGGAGAAGCCATTTGCAGGCATTGCGATAGAAAAGGCCACCTAGCAAGAGTTTGCAGAGCTCAATTTCCGCGTAGTCGAAAGCCATGTGACTACCACGACCAACCAGAACCAGCTCGTTCAAAACAGCCAATCAAAGATGACGGCATGAGAAAACGGCGCGAACCTCAAAAGCGGGAGACCTACAGCACGAGAATCGGCCAAGCCAGCACAACCGACGATGAGAAAGTCTACACGAAAGTAGAAATCGAAGGCAAATCGTGCGAAATGGAAATCGACACCGGGTCTAGGTTATCGATCACGTCCTGGTCAACACTCAAGACACTCCTGCCCAAGCTTCAGAAGAACCAGCTGTCCCATCAGAAAATCCGCCTACTCGACTACCAGGGAAACCGAGTTCCCGTTGAAGGCGTGGGCACGTTCCGGGTCACCTACGGCGAGTTTCAGAAAGAGCTGCCCCTGACCGTCGTTAGCAAGCCCCTACCAAGTCTACTGGGCATGAAATGGTTCCGGGCCCTCGGCATGGGTTTCACGGGTGTTCACAGCATCAGCGGATCATCACTTAAAGAAACCCTGTTCCACGAGTTTCAGGACGTTTTCGAAGAGACTCTAGGCAAGTATGTGGGGACCCCTATATCCTTTAATTTAGACTCCAACGTAGCGCCAATCAGACTGAAAGCAAGACGAGTTCCATTTGCTTTAAAGCCAAAAATTGATGCGGAGCTCGACAAGCTCATTAAGCAAGGGGTGCTAGTTCCTGTAGATCACGCTAAGTGGGAAACCCCAATAGTCACGCCCGTAAAATCAGATGGCTCAATTAGAATTTGTGCTGACTATAAATGTTCGATTAACAAGGCGTTGCAGCAGAGCACCTATCCGGTTCTGATAGTCCACCATCTACTACATTCCCTGGCACCTGGCAAGCTATTCGCAAAACTAGACCTTGCGCAGGTGTACCAGCAACTGCCAGTAGATGACGTACGGCAGAATCACAAACAATAGTAACTCACAGAGGTGCCTTTAAATGCACCAGGCTTCAGTTTGGGGTCAGCATCGCCCCAAGACTCTTTCAAAGCACAATGGAGCGCCTTCTACAAGGCCTCCCAGGTGTCGTCCCGTATTTCGACGATGTTTTGATTAGTGGCCAAGACGAGATTCAGTTAGACCAGAGGGTTAGACAAGTTCTAACGAGGTTCAGAGAAGCGGGACTTAAACTCAAGCGAACAAAATGCAAGATAGCAGTTCCATCAGTGGAATTCTTAGGCTACAGAATCGACGGCACGGGCATTCACCCTACAGAAAGCAAAGTTAGGGCCATCCAAGGCGCGCCCACCCCCAAGTCAAAATCCGAACTGCAGGCTTTCCTGGACCTTCTCAATTTCTATACGATATTTCTGAAACACAAAGCCACTGTTGCGGAGCCTCTGCACAGGCTCCTTGGGAAAAACGTTCCGTGGGTTTGGGGCAAGCGAGAAGCGGCCGCATTCAATGCTGTAAAAAGACTTTTGTCTAAGGACAGTTTCCTCATCCAATACAATTCCGAACTACCTCTAGTATTGGTCTGTGACGCTTCCCCCTTTGGTGTAGGCACAGTTTTAAGCCATAGACTGCCGAATGGGTTAGAGGCGCCCATCGCCTATTACTCTCACACTTTGTCTAGTGCTGAAAGAAACTATAGCCAACTAGATAGGGAGGCACTAGCGGCTGTAGCTGGGGTCAAGAAATTTCATGAGTATTTGTTTGGCTGCACTTTTGAACTTATTACGGACCACCAGCCTCTTTTGGGACTTTTGGCTGGAGATAAACCGACCCCGGCTGCTCTTTCCCCCCGGATGACCAGATGGTCCATTTTCTTAGCTGCGTACTCGTACAGACTGTTCCACCGGCCGGGCAAAACCTTGGGCCATGCTGACACCCTCAGCCGGTGCCCCTTGCCCGAATTGTTGGACAACCTGACCCCGGAAGCCCCAGTTTTACTGCTTGACATTGTTTCCCCGGGCCCCATTTCTTCAAACGAAGTGGCGAGGGTTTCTGCCAGAGACTCTGTTTTGCACACTGTAATGGGCTGGGTTACAAGGGGTTGGCTACCAAGGTGGACGGTGGTGACTTTCAATTGTACTTTAACAAAAAAAATGAACTGTCAATGTTGAGGGGTTGCTTGTTGTGGGGAGACAGGGTGGTCATTCCTTCGCGGTTAAGGCACAGAGTTCTGGAAATGTTGCATGAGGGACACCCTGGTATTGTTCGCATGAAAGGCCTAGCTCGTAGTTATGTTTGGTGGCCACATCTCGATCAAGATGTCACTGGGTGGGTGGGGAAGTGCAGGCCCTGCCAGGAGTCCTGCCCAGATCCGCCCATAGCTCCTGTTCGTGAATGGGAAAAACCTAAAGGGCCATGGGGGAGAATTCACATTGATTTCGCTAGCCCGTTCCACGGCCAGAACTTTCTTATTATTGTAGATGCATATTCTAAGTGGCTCGAAATTGCCCTAATGCCATCTACCACTTCTGAGGCCGTAATCAAAGTACTCAGAAAACTATTCGCGACACACGGGTTGCCAGACACCCTGGTATCCGACAATGGGCCCCAATTCACAGCAACTCAATTTGAAGGCTACCTAGCCAAATTAGGCATAAGACATGCATTATCTGCTCCTTTTCATCTGGCTTCTAATGGCCTTGTAGAGAGATTTGTAAGAACGGCCAAAGAAGCTCTCTCCCAGCTTGATGCAGGGGACTGGCAAGCTAGAATAGATGAGTTCTTAGCGGTACAGCACGCCACCCCATGCCCCACCTCGGGCCGCAGCCCAGCCGAGCTCAAGGGACTGAAAGCTAAGATGCGTTCTCGACCGACTGCATCCCAATTACTCCCCCAATAGCTTCAAAGGGGAAGGGGAAGGGCTAAGACAATTCCAAGTAGGAACACCAGTTTTTGCTAGAAGTTACACCAATGGTCCCTTATGGGTAGAGGGAACCATCGTAGGAATTACCAGCCCAAAGTCATATACAGTCGATATAGGGCATGGTAAAATCTGGAGGAGGCATATAGATCAATTTCGTAAATGTTTACAAAACGAAAACTCATGTCCTAACTTTCAAGGTCTTCCTGACACAGCTACCTCAAGCCCGAGTAAGCCGGAATACTTATCTGGCAACCATGAGTTCCAGCGCCGCCCCAGCGAGCCGACACTCCCAGCCGGAGATAACCACACCTCTGGAGAAATCCAGGAGGTTCCATTGGCGGAGCCGGGAGAGACGGGAGGTCCCTCCGATCGGCTCGACGCCTCGCCAACAACTGAACTGCGCAGGTCAACCAGGATAAAACATGCCCTGGTCACCTGTAAATATGTAAATAGATAGAATAAGTGCCTTCTGGGAGTGGAGGGGGGTTATGTATGTATCTATTTTGTGCGGGAAATTCAAATGTACAGTGATTTCTGATTGATTCTTGGTTGCCCCTGAAAAGTATATAAAGAGGGCTGTTGCCTGTGTTCCTTTGCTGAAGTCTCACCCTGAATTAAAGAGCTGTTGTCACTAGCCTGCTTGTGCCTCTCGTTATTCCCGCGCTACAACATATACAAACATCTCCACAATTAAAAGATGAAAGTCCTGCATTGTAAACTTAAATGACACTTTCTGTGAATAGAGTGCCAGTATTTCAAACTCTGGTTATGCCTTTTGCTTTGATTTTTATGAATCCTTGTTGACATTTATAGAAATGTTTCAGACTTGATATTTTAGTTCTGCATCTGTAACATCACCAACAAAATATAAGGGGCCACCACATTTTATTGCCTGTACAATCAAATCTGTACTGTGGTCATTTTCAGTCAGTCTATTATTTCAGCTGCTTTCATCCTTTATGATTAGTTCAGATTTATAGCTTTCATAATATACTTCCCAAAGGACTTACCACTGAGGATCAGCAGCTCTACAAATCTTTTGCCAGCAAACCTTCATCTTCCCTGCTAATTTGTGTGCTTGTGAAGGAATGTAGACATAAATCATGAAAAACATCTTGGTAAAAAGCAAATGTTACCCTGATCTCAGACTTACAGATGCAAACTCAGTGGAAAGCAGTGGCTAAGAGCTTACACAGTGGTGTACTTAATTCTTTATTTGTCATATTATATATGCTCGTTCTCTTCACAATTGTGCCACTTACACTATGTGTACAAGTATTTGTCAACATAATATCTAAGATTTCAAAGAATATATTTAATCAGCAGAAAATCAGAGTGAATCTTTCTCCAATAAAAGAATTTGAAGAAATATATAATATGCCTTAGAGAATAGCTACATTTTCCTCTATAATCTCAAATAAGCACCCCTTTCCTGATCTGTTGTAGTTTTATAGAGAATTATTTTGCTTTTCTTACCCACTTAAAGGATACTTAAGCTTTGCATAAGTACATGACTATGTATACATATATACAATACACACAGTATATACATTGTATATTGTTTCAGGTTAAAACTTCTGAAAACCAGATTCAACACAAGGACCAAAAAATTATAATCTAGAAATGTGAGTTTTCCCACCCTTCATAACATGATTGTTTAGTAATAGAATTGGCAATTTTCTTGACAGTATGGGAAGAATATTGACCTTATATTGATAAACTGACTTACAAGTACAAATTACTGAATTTGTCAAAGAAATCAAGTTTACATGTCAGAGAATTTAATTTGAACTATGTCTCAGACTTGAAACCTAATGGAAATGCCATGCATTAGCCTTAAAACACAGGGAAACATTTTTAATTATAACATATGCTTTTGTTTAATATAAGAGAGTGTGCTTCTCCCTATTATTTATCTACAGAATGTAAGTATTCCATTGTCTTTGAAGTGTGACTATGGAGATTATGGTATAAAATCACACACACACATACACACACACACACACACACACACACACTGTTATGTATCTAATTTTGGAGGGAAAATTAGAGTGGGAAAAAGCTTGATGATCATTGGCTAACACACTTGGCAAGTAGCTATATAAGGAGAGCTGTTCTACTGTAGGGCTGCTGGATTCTCACTGTACATTAAAGAGTTGGTGTTCACTTCGACCTGGCTCCTATCTCCTCACTCACCCGATCTAACACTGGCGACGAGGATGGGATTGAGGTAGACAGGTTGCGCAAATAAGAGCTGACAACAGAATCCAGCCAGGCGGGAAAGTCTGCACGAGCCGAGCACAGCAGAGAAATGTCCACCTTTGCACCACCACCACCACCATTCAATCCCGTGAAAGAAAAGTGAGAATCATACATACATCATACATCATACATGACGAGTTTGAATGCTTCCTCAAAGCAAATGACCTCCAAGGACTGTCTGACAATCAGAAGCGAGCCCTCTTTTTGAGTCCCTGCAGCCCCAAAGTGTTTGACACAGCCGAATCGCTGTCAGAACCAACGCTGGTGCAGTCTGTACCATGGCAAGTCCTGAAGACCATGTTGAGGACACACTGTGCCCCTGTGCCTCCAAATTCGTTCAGTGCTATGAGTTCCAGCAAAGATACCAGACGGAGGGTGAGCCGATTAACACATACATGGCAGCGCTATGCAAGGCCACCATGCACTGCAAGTACTGCGATCTAGAGGATGTCCTCTTAGAACAACTAATATGCAGAGTCCGGGACATTCGCCTCCAGAGGCAACAGCTGGCCAAGACAAACCTCACCCTGCACATTGTCCTAGATGAAGCCAGAGCACATGAATCATCTAACAAGGCAGCAGAATCCCTGCAGCGGCTGGCGCCACCCCAGGCAGCACAAAAGTCTATCCCTGTCCAGAGAGAATCAGCCCTGACTGATAGCAATGAAGAAGGCAATGAGTATGTCTTCAAAACGGACATAAATAAGAGGGATGATGATAGCCGGAAAGAGACTTGTGCTAGCTGTGGGGGATTCCATCAGAGCCAGACGTGCCGATTCAAAGATGCCATTAGCAGGTGCTGTGACAAAAAGGGACATTTGACGCGGGTGTGCAGGGCAAGTCAACCATCCAGTCACAAACAGAGAGCATTTGCCAATCAAGCCGGCCAGCCACGACTGCATAAGAAAGACGGAAACGTCCAACAAAAATGAGGCACCTATTCCAAACATCCCAGACCCGCATTGGCCAAGCTACAATGTGTTGTTTCGATGAAGAAAGACATGTAGGCAGGAAGATGGTTCACGGGAAGGCCCCTCGATGGGAAGGCACCTTGTGAAAGGCACACTGACCCCATTCAAAAGGCTCCCTTTTATTGTCATGTTACAACTATCATGGCAAAACATTAATCAACGTTTACTTGTACTGATTGCCTAAAGAAGGCTTGTGAATTCCATATGGACCCCTCGTGTTTCCCTCATGTTCTTCCTGTGACAAACAATGTCTACGTGCCGGGTCCCCATGCCTTGCATATCTGAGATAGGGTCTCTGCCAGACATCCTGTCTTTACATTCCTGATGAGATTAGGACTTTGTGCTGACCTTGTTTACTCAGTGTGGTTTGCCAACCACTGAGATCACACCATCCCCACATGTCCTCCTCTTTTATTTTATTTTTTATTTTTTAATATTTTGCAAGCATACATAACTTCAGATTTGGAGGGCCGAATTCTTGGATGAAATATAACTAAAAACCCAGGCAAACATTGTATGCACAGCAACAACAAATCAAAGCAATGATTACTAATATAACGATGGATATTATTTGTCACACCCATCCAAAATCTGGGAGCCAAGACCATAACCACTCCCATGGGGATTGTGGGATATTGGAACCAATTGGATTATCAGCAATCATGTTTTCCATGTACTCAATTGTAGCTGAAATATTTGCTTTATGATCAGTGATATATATATACAACAATGTGAATGAATTAAAGCACATACACCATCCTTGGCTGCTAAAATAATATCTAAGCATAACTAAATAGGATAATTAACATTTTCATTTCGTAGCGTTCCAGGGATCCAAAGATGTTGATTCCATCCGGTTTCATGAAAAGGAATAGCATGTATTAAAAGTCCTCCTCTGGCATGTGGGGGAACATGCATCCAGATCCAACAGTCAGTCTTGTTTACTAATCAAGAGACATTTTGCATATCCCATATATAGGAATTTTGTTCCCAAAGATCTTGTTCTGGAATTCCATGTTGCAAAGTCATCGTAGCCGCACAAGGAGGGAAAATACACATAAAAAGAATACACATTATAATGGTTACAGAATTAGCATTTAAACAAGCAAAAGCCGGTACTAAAAAGTTCTCCGGCGTCTGCGGCACGTTCTTTTCCTGTAGCAATTTTGTGGATTGAACAGAAAGGGCTTTAATCTGTCCCAAGGTCACTTGATGAGCCTGGCGAGGTGCTCGGTCCCCATCCTGCTGAGGTTCTGCAGGCTGAGTGAGAAGTTCAGGATTGGGTTTTTCAGTCCTTTGTGCCACGCCATCCTTCCACGGTTTTACGCACCGAGCAGGGATCCCCACCGGACCTGTAGAAGCAAGCACAGCGGCGTAGCCCTGTCCCCAGGTCCCCCCCTTCTCAATAAGGGAACAGATCCATGCCATTCGGGATTAGGCAATAATCTATACATTAGCTGTGGCTGGGGATGACTTATTCTACTTCCAAAATGATCATCTACTGGAGTTGATAAATTTGTGATATTAAGATGATTCAGAGTAAACAGAACTTTATTTAACCATTCCTGTTTACCAGGGAGACCTATAGGAATCCCTCCTGTTTGTTTGTGTTTATCCAAAGCAGACTTTAATGTAAAATTTGCGCGCTCCATTATGGCTTGTCCTGTAGAATTAAAAGTATGCCAAAAAGATGTTTAATTTGCCATGTGTCACAAAATTCAGCAAAGGAGCGACTACAATATGCAGGGCCATTGTCTGTTTTTAACGTAGAAGGTAGGCCCGTGATAGCAAATGTTCGAATACAATGGTTAACAACATGTTTAGTGGCTTCCCCTTTCTGAAGAGTAGCCCAAATAAAATGAGAAAAAGTATCAATGGTTACATGAAGATATTTCCAAGGAGCAAAAGAGGGATTTCGAGTTACATCCATTTGCCAAAGTTCATTTGCTTTAAGCCCTCTTGGATTCACCCCAATGGAAGGAGATGGGGTGATTTGAGAACATTGAGGACATTGTTGTATAATCGCTCTAGCATGATCGAAAGGAATGTGAAATTGTTTCGCTAAAGCCTTGGCATTTTGATGAAACATAGAATGACTTTCCCATGGAGTAACAGATAAAACATGCTGCTTCGTTGCAGCGTCTGCAACAGCATTTCCTTCTGATAACATACCTGGGAAAGATTGATGACTCCTAATATGTGCAAGATAAATTTGATTCTTTCTAATTTGCAAAACCTGTTGCAACATTAAAAAGAGGGACAAGAGATCCTCATCCAAAGATGGTGTAACATATGCACCAGGGAGATTAAAAATCAGTTGACACACATACTGAGCGTCAGAGATCAGATTAAAAAGGCTGTTGAGAAAAAATGTGAAAAGCTAAAATAACAACAGACAATTCTGAACATTGAGAGGAAACTTTCCAGATGTCCTCATGAGGATGTTTGTAAGCAATCACTCCTCTCGTTCCTCCCCCATCAGAAAAGCAAAGAGCTTGTGATAGTGGAGAAGGAAAACAATGGATGAGTAGGAAAGGAGGAAATCATTAAGCAAGTAAACCTAGGATCTGTAGGCAGATGATATGAAATACAGTCTACATAGTCAGTTAAAGCACACTGAAAAAATAAATTATTCTGAAAATAAAAGTGAAAGTCAGATTTTGAGATAGAAAGAACAATATTTATTAAGTCAGTTCCATTTCTTCGACATGCTCGAGTACGCCCCAAGGTTATAATTTCAGCAGTAGCTTGGATAAAGGCATTGGAAGGAAAAAGAAGCCTTTTCCTTTTAGGATTGCTAGGAGGTAGAGATTTCTCTTCTTGAATTCAAAACTCCTGGCTGGGAGATTGCTTCAAAATGATTGGAGGTCAGCTGCTTGAGAGTAGAATCAGTTTCTTGTTTATAGGAAGGCAGGCAAGAAATAAATGCAAGCACAGCGTTTCGAGGCTAGCCTGTTTGAACTGTAAGAGTAACCCTTTTTTATATCCTAAAACGTCTTTTGATTTTCTATGTGACCCTTTAAAGTCTTTTGAAATTCTTTCAACAAGGGTAAAACATTTTTTGATGGTAATGACGCAAATAAAACCATTCAATACAATATACTTTTTTCTGTTCTAAAACTCCCAATATTTTTGTGGGTAGTTTACTAGGAGGAAATATTAAGAGATAACTGACAATCTCTATGAGGGATTCGATCCACAAATTGAATACTCAAGATGTTATTAATTTTCTCGACTGTAACACATACTACAGATGAACTATAATTAAATCTCCTGGCTTTTTTCCTTTAGTCAATAATTCAAATAATGGATTAAGTAAATGCGTAGGTAACAAAAAATATGAGTGGACCCAATTAATAGTACCCAGCAATTGTTGCAAATTTATTAAAGAAATAACTTTGGGTAACTTTAAATGAGGAAAAGCCGGAGCAGAAAAAGACTGCAACAGTTTATGTCCTAAGTACAGATAAGGAATGTGCAGCTGTATTTATTCTGGTGCAATTTACAATCCATAGACACATAAATCATTTTATATTTCAGAAAGCCAATTAAGTTGTATTTTTGAGCTCCAATTAAAATGTCATCCATACGATGATATACCAAATAAGATAGACCCACTAAACCAGAGGGAAGAGGGCCCTTAAATTGAGAAGGAATCAATTTAACCTCCAAAGGAGATTTAAATTCCACAGATTCCTGAGTGATTAAATCAAGCCCAGCATTATCTGTTGTGGCTGGAACTGCAGATAAGAGACTGGAGGAGGAGACATGACTATGGGAAAGACACTCTTTTTGGCTCTGTCCCAAACAACATATTGTATTGAAGTCAAAATCATTAGAAAAACTTGCTTCCAATCTTCAGGAAATATATTATATTCATTAGATATACCCTCCACCATCCCAGTAGTATAGGTGGAACTCAAGCCTGTCTCTGTGATGCCTTTCCTCAGCTCTCTCAAAACTTGATATGGCAAAGGATTCCACTGATATTGGGCTTGTCCCTGGGGATTAACCATCTGTATGACAGGAAAAGCTTGGAGATTCTCTGCAATTTCTACCCCAGTGAGAGTTCCTTTTTGTTGCTCTTCCTGAAATTCTGCTCTGACAGCTGAAAACATCTCCTGTAAAGGAGAAATCGATAACGGAGCTGTCAGGGAGCTACTTTCTTCTGGCTGCAGCATAGCTGCAGCCGGCAAAGTCAGCTGAAAATAAGGCGGAGGGGGAGCAGACCCCTGATCAGAAGACAGAGAGAGAGATGGTGACAGTACCTTGAGTTTATGAGTTCCCTTAACCACTACTGCTTCCTTACATTTTTGCCACAGCAACAAATGCTTTATTTCTGCTCATGGCGACTTAATTCCTGCCATTCCATTACTTTTAAGTATTTTCCTCAGTTCTTGTGCATGAAACTTCTGCGGAACTGAGATTTCCCCTCCAATACTCATGAAATTTTTGGGAGCGAAGTTCGCTGAGGTGCACCTGGGCTCGTCCGGCTGAGTAAGCATAGGTATCACGTCGGGGTCACCAGATGTTGTTTCGATGAAGAAAGATACGTAGGCAGGAAGATGGTTCACGGGAAGGCCCCTCGGTGGGAAGGCACCTTGTGAAAGGCACACTGACCCCATTCAAAAGGCTCCCTTTTATTGTCATTTTACAACTATCATGGCAAAACATTAATCAACGTTTATTTGTACTAATTGGCTAAAGAAGGCTCGTGAATTCCATATGAACCCCTCATGTTTCCCTCATGTTCTTCCTGTGACAAACAATGTCTACGTGCCGGGTCTCCATGCCTTGCATATCTGAGATAGGGTCTCTGCCAGACATCCTGTCTTTACATTCCTGATGAGATTAGGACTTTGTGCTGACCTTGTTTACTCAGTGTGGTTTGCCAACCATTGAGATCACACCATCCCCACAACAATGTCCCCAGAGAAAAAGCTGCATGTAACCGTCGAAATTGAGGGATCCCCATGCCAAATGGAAATAGACACTGGCTCATCCATCACTATTATGTCCTGGGCTGAGCTAAAGGCAGCAATCCCGGACATCAAGAAACACCAGCTGAAGCACCAGCACCTAAGCTGAATGACTACCAAGGAAATTGCATTCCCGTTGAAGGCTGTGGGATGTTCCAGGTGAAATTCGGCCATTTCAACAAGTGGCTGCCTGTCATCGTGGTCAGCAGATGTCTACCGAGCCTCCCAGGACTTAACTGGTTCAAAGCCCTGGCATGGGGGTCACTGGAATCTACTCTACCAGTGGCGGCCTGACCGATGACCTACTCCATGAATTCCAGGATGTTTTTGACGACCACCTTGGCAAGTATGTGGGGACCCCTATTTCTTTTAACCTGGACCCTAATATAGCCCCCCATAAGAATGAAGGTGAGGAGAGTACCATTTGCGTTTAAGCCTAAAATAGACCAGGAGCTGGATAAGCTCATATGGCAGGGCATTCTAATACCGGTCAACCATGCAAAATGGGAGACCCCGATAGTCACCCCATCAAATCTGTTGGGTCAGTGCACATCTGTGCTGACTATAAGTGTACCCTAAACAAAGCCCTCCAGCAAAGCGCCTATCCTGTCCCCATTGTGCAGCAACTACTCCATTCCTTGGGTCCCGGCAAGGTTTTTGCTGAACTCGACCTTCCGCAGGCATACCAGCAACTGCTGGTAGATGGTGCTACCGTAGAAGCACAGACTATAGTAACACATAGAGGTGCCTTCAAATGCACAAGACTACAGTTCAGGATTAGTGTTGCCCCCGGACTATTCCAAAGCGTGATGGAACATCTGCTGCAAGGACTACCGGGGGACATCCCCTATTTCAATGACGTTCTTGTCACTGCAGCAAACGAGCAACAACTAGGGGACCATCTAAGGAAGGTGCTGATTATTTTTAAGAACGCGGACTGCGAGTTAAAAGAGATAAATGTCAAATAACAGTGCCTGCTGTTGAATTTTTAGGGTACAAAGTTGATGGGACAGGCATACACCCCACTGAAAGTAAAATCAGAGCTATCCACAATACGCCAATCCCAAAGAACAGGGCAGAGCTACAGGCATTCCTGGGACTTTTAAACTTTTATTTGATTTTCTTAAAGGACAAAGCCACAATGGCTGAACCACTCCACAAACTATTAGCAAAAAAGTCCCTGTGGGTTTGGAGTAGGGCAGAAGCCGAGACGTTTGCAGCTGTCAAAAGACTCCTCTCAGCCGACAGCCTCCTCATCCAACACAATGAACTGCTTCCCCTTGTCTTAGTCTGTGATGCCTCCCCTTTTGGTGTGGGAGCTGTTTTGAGTCATAGACTGCCGAATGGACTAGAAGCCCCCATCGCCTATTTCTCCTGTACCCTGTCCAGCGCTGAGAGAAATTACAGCCAGCTGGACAGGGAGGCCCTGGCGGCTGTCACCGGGGTTAAAAAGTTTCACGAGTATCTGTTTGGGAGGAGTTTTGAACTTGTTACTGATTACCAACCCCTGCTAGGACTTTTGGCTGGGGATCGCCCCTCTGGCTGCCATATCCCCCTGTCTGACTGGGTGGGCTATTTTTCTGGCTGCCTACTCTTATTGGCTCATCCATTGCCCTCGTCAGCATGCCAATGCCCTCAGTCGGTGCCCGCTGCTGGACTTGCTGGAAGACCCGATTCCAGGCATTCCTATTCTGTTTATGGACTCTATGGACTCTGGCCCTATCACTTCTGCTGAAGTTGCAAGGACCTCTACTAAATACTCTGTGTTGCAAACTGTTATTGGCTGGGTGCATAGGGGGTGACCGAAAGGCCCTGTTAGCGAGGAATTTAAACCGTTTATCTGTAAACAACATGAGCTGTCTATGCAAGGAGGTTGATTGCTATAGGGTGACCGGGTGGTTGTTCTGCTGTGCCTAAGAGAACAAGTTGACTACATTGCATATTGGTCACCCAGGAATTGTGGGGATGAAGTGATTGACGAGGAGCTATGTATGGTGGCCCAATATGGATGACAGCTTTGCTGAAGGGGTTGCCAAATGTACCTGCTGTCAAAAATCTCACCCCGCTCCCCCGACGGCCCATGGTCCCGCATTCATATCGATTTTGTTGGCCCATTCCATGGTCAAACCTTCCTAATCGTGGTGGACACTTATTCTAAGTGGCTGGAGATCATATTAATGCACTCCACCACTGCGGAGGCTGTAATTAAAGTGCTCTGGAAACTATTCACCACGCATGGGCTACCGGACACCCTGGTGTCAGATAATGGGCCTCAATTCGCGGCTACTCAATTTGAGAGGTAGCTAGTGGAGATAGGAGTCCATCACACATTCACAGCACCTTTTCATCCAGTCAGTAATGGTCAAGTTGAAAGATTTGTGAAATTGGCCAAAGAGGCATTGGCAGACTCGGGCAGGAGGACTGACAAGCCAGGATTGATACCTTCCTGGCAGCCCAACATGTTACCCCATGCATGGCAACGGGACAAAGTCCCACAGAGCGACTTAATGGAGTCTCCGCGGCACCCTAGATAGGCTGCACCCCAATTACCCCCCTAAGTTAACTAGTTAACATTTGTACAAAATTCCTGGATGAAAACAGCCAAGTTTACACAACTTTCAGGTACTATTGGACACAACAGAATAAATACTGAACATGTTAAATATTGCGAGCATTGTTATTATTAGTGTTGACTTTTACTACAAACCAAAAATAAACACTGGAAACAGGCAAAAGAAATCACAAATTGTACTCCAGTATTTGTGGGACACTGTAAAAATCTGTAAAGGTGAGTTCATTGCCAAGCATCCAAAATGTGATCTCTTGACCACAGATATGTGTGCAGATAGACCTCTGGAGATGTCTATCATAATTTTGAACAGTCATTTAATTACTGGTGTCAACTTAATATAACTTAAGTTAATATAATAGTATAATCAAAATATATTCTAACACTACAGAGCATGCTGTAACAACCGTTGATTCAAATAATGCTGAAAGGAAAAACAGTTTCTTGCTAAGTACTAACAGAATAACAGAGTTGGAAGAGACTTGGAAGTCTTCTAATCCAACCACCTGCTCATTTCAGACAAATGGTTGTTCAATGTCTTCTCAAAAACATCAGACAAATGGTTGTTTAATATCTTCTTAAAAACATCCAGTGTTGGAGAAACCACAACTTCTGGAGGCAAGTCATTCCATTGATTAATTGTTCTGTCAGGAAATTTCTCCTTAGTTCTAGGTTGAGTCTCTACTTGATAAATTTCAATCCATTGCTTCTTATCCAGCCTTCAGGTGCTTTGGAAAATAGGTTGACCTCTTCTCCTTTGTGGCAGCTCTTTAGATACTGGAACATTGCTACCATATCACTCCTAGTCCTTTTCATTAAACTAAACATGCCCTTTTCCTGAAACCTGTTCTTCATATGTTTTTACTCCCATTCCCTAATCATTTTTATTGCTTTTCTTAGAACTCTTTCTACAGTCTCAACTTCTTTTTTATATTGTGACAACCAAAACTGGATACAATAGTCCAAATATGGTCTTTTCAAGGCATTGTAAAGTGATACTACATTTCATGTGATCTTTTCCAAAAAAGTATGTTGGAATGGTTTCAGGGGTGAAATGTAAAATCTGTTACTACCGGTTCTGTGGGTGTGGCTTGGTGGTGGTGGCGGTAATGTGACTGGGTGGGCGTGGCCAACTTTTTTTTTTTTTACTTTTCAAAGCATTTTTTCTAATGCTTTGAAAAGCTTCTCTGCCGATCAGGAAATCAGTTGGGATCGTCAGAGAGGCTCTTTTAAAAATGCCTCTCTGCCAATCAGGGAACTCAGCTGGGATCATCAGAGACTTTTCAAAGCATTTTTTTTACCACCTCTTTGGCCAAGAGGTTGCAGAAAAAAATGCTTTGAAAAGCCTCTGATGATCCCAGCTGAGCTGCGCAATCATCAGAGGCTTTTTTTCCTACTTTTAAAAGCATTTTTTTATTGGAAGAGGTTGTAGAAAAAATGCTTTTAAAAGTAAAAAAAAAAGCCTCTGATGATCATGCGGCTCAGCTGGGCATGGGAGGGGCCAGGGATTTTTGCTATTGGTTCTTCGAACCACCTGCCGCCATTGCTACCGGATCGGGTGATCCGGTCCGAATCGGGAGCATTTCACCCCTGAATGGTTTGGTCATAAGAGCCTTGGTGGCACAGCAGACTAAAGTGCTGTTAAGTAACACCAGCTGCCTGCAATTACTGCAAGTTCAAATCTCACCAGGCTCAAGGTTGACTCAGCCTTCCATCCTTTCGAGGTTGGTAAAATGAGGACCCAGTTTGTGGGAGCAATAAGCTGACTTTGTATAAAAAAGAACACGGCTTAGGTAGGGGTGAAAGCCCTACTAAGCAGGTATATACAAAAGTATGAAGGCTATTGCTTAACGCATTGTAAGCCGCCCTGAGTCTCCGGAGAAGGGCGGCATATAAATCAAACCAATAAATAAATAAATAAATAAATAAATAAATAAATAAATAGAATGAATGAGGGTCAAATTGTAAAACGTACGAAGAGGGGAAAAGGGAAGACAGAGAAAGTTTTTATTTGATTGAATTCATGATGACTCCAAAATACAGAAATAAGATGCTTAAATAACAAAATTGTAAGATACAATTAATATATTGATGTAATGAAGTAATGAAGTATTTATGGAAATACATAATGCATAGTGTTGGTGTAACCTGGATAGTGATATAGTTTCTTTTCTCTTATGCCTTAATTTCATTGGCTTATTATCTGTTACCAGTATTTATATGATGTTTCTTGCCTCAAAAGGAAATAGTGTGACCTAATTCAGGAGTATAATATGACACAATTATATCCAAAAGTGGAGAGCATTTTTATCACTACCTGCTTCGAGTGTTTTTCTTATGTTTGTTTTTCTTATATTTGTTATTGTTAATATAGATTCTTAAACTGGAATAACTACATTTTAAAATATTAAATCGAATGGATTTTCCAAAGCTTTGATTTTTAAAAGGAGAAAACTTTCAGAAGCATTTTTCTGCTAAGCTGAAAGAAACAGAAATAAACTTCACAATCAGACAATGATGGTAATCTCTTCATATATTTAGTTGTAGTGTACTACTTCTGTGAAGGTCATCATTTCTTTCCATCACAATGAATAACTGACTGAACAAGAAGTTCATATTGCACTGTGTATTTTCAAAAAATGATTCATGCTAATGGTAAATCTCAGGGGATTGATGCAAACAGAAGAACACAGCTAAAGCTTAAAAAATGATTAGCAATATGGAAGTCTCATAAGCAAGAGTTCATGAACAAGAAGTCATGTAGGCACAGCTGATTGTAAACATCAAAGAATAAATACAACTGGAAGTCATAAATTGGATAGACTATAAATCTGACAGTTCAAGACCTTTTGGGACATGAGTCATAAAATATAAAATTACTTACCCAGACATTTCTTTATTTTTACCATACATCTTTTATAGGATAGTACATGAAAGACATTTTCAGAATTTTGACATGTTGGTGCAACATAAAGAGGCAATTGTGCCAAAAGAATCAAAGGATGCTATTGAGGAGACATTACTCTCTGCCATCTTAACTATGATCGCTTGTCATTATCTGATGTTCACAGGAAATTTATTTCAACATAGTGGTATTTGAAATGGTTTTTTTTCATTTACAAGATATCACTCCATAAATAATGACAGGGAAAAAGAAGTGATATATTTAACTGACCCTTGATGAGAAGCATAAACCCATTTTCTTGTATGGCACACAGTATTAGACTGCAACTCCATTTTAATATGCAGAAAATTAATAGAATGCACTTCTTTCAAAAACTGTACTACTCTGAGATAATTGATAAATGACTGCAATTTTAAATGGCCCAGCATGTCAGAATTCTTCAAATGGAAAATGTGTTTGTCATCTACTTTAATTAAATTAGGTCCACACATCATAAGTGATTTGTTTGGTTTTAATTTAGTTTGAACCTAGCAATTGTATTAGTTAGCCATAGTTAACTTAGTATACTGTATCATATGTAGCCAGACATTTAATTATTCAACTAATCATGAATAAAACAAGATATGGCATGCAATGTGAATACACCAGAGTTAAAGGTTCTCCTTTGCTTCAGGTATATAACAAATTTAAAAGCCTAACTATTGGGAATATAGCAGAAAAGTTAATTCTTTATATATACTTTTTTCTTTACTTTGTTTATCTGCATTGTTTATTTTATTTTTTGTATTTTTTCTTAATTTATATTAGTTTTTTTTATCTTTGTACATGTAAACTATACATTATAAAAATTATTACATAAGAAAAGGATATAGTAGACCCAGTACTGAGCAATGAGTTGGGCTATATGAAACCAAGTTCCTTTCACTCTGTCATGCCCTTTCAACATTTATTGTATCCCAGTTATAACCTGTAGATTATGTAAATCATAGCAGTGTTTGACCCACTAACTAAGAGTTGGGAAATGCTTTAAAGCATGCATGGTTAATGTGTTAAAGTAATTATATCCTTTGCTAGATTTGAACAGCTGACCTGGGAAAAGACTTACATGTATGAAGTAAGGAAGTTTACATGTAAACTTCCAATTTATTGACAGCTGTGGGTTTATATTTCAATGCCCAGGAAATCTCTACCCATTAGATTAAAATTTAAACAATGATTCCACCCCTTTTTTCTTGGACGTATATGATGCCATAATCAGTAATTATTGTGGCATACGTATAGATAGATAGATAGATAGATAGATAGATAGATAGATAGATAGTTTTATTTCTATACCGCCCCTCTCCCGAAGGACTCAGGGCGGTGCACAGCCAAGTAAAAAACACAATACAAATCCCAATTAAATTTAAAAATTATTAAAATTATTACATTTACGGCCAAGATTCGTTAAAACCCAAAAATTTAAAACTCCGAATTAAAACTCCTTTACAAAGATAGCCCTGCCTATCAGAAGAGCAGGGTCTTGAGGGCACAGCAAAAAACTCGGAGGTCAGAGATTATGCATATTTCCGGGGGCAGTTCGTTCCACAGGGCAGGAGAGAAGGCTCTCCCCCTGGGTGTCGCCAGCCAACATAGTTTGGCCGACGGCACCCTGAGAAGTCCCTCTCTGTGGGAACGAACCAGTCAGTGGGAGGCTATCGGTGGCAGAAGGTGGTCTCATAAGTACCCAGGTCCTGAGCCATGGAGCACTTTAAAGGTGGTAACCAACACCTTGAATCACACCTGGAAGTCCACTGGGAGCCAGTGCAGCTCGCGCAGAAGAGGTGTTACATGAGTGCAATGAGTTGCACCCATAATCACCCGCGCAGCTGCATTCTGGACCAGTTGGAGCCTCCGAGTGCTCTTCAAGGGGAGCCCCATGTAGAGAGCATTACAATAGTCCAGCCAAGAGGTAACTAGGGCGTGAGTGACCATGCGCCAAGCGTCCTGGTCCAGAAAGGGACGCAACTGGCAGATCAGGCAAACCTGATAGAAGGCCCCCCTGGCCATGGCTGTCATATGCTCTTCTAAAGACAGCCGTGCATCCAGGAGGACACCAGATTGCGAGACCTTTCTGTGGGGGGTAAAAATTCACCCCTATAGACAGCAATGGCGACAGCTGACTATACCGGGACACTGGAAGTCACAGCCACTCAGTCTTGGAAGGGTTGAGCTTGAGCCTATTTCTCCCCATCCAGACCTGCACGGCCTCCAGGCAGTGAGACATCACATCAAGGGCATCATTGGCGTGGTCTGGGGTGGAGATGTACAGCTGAGTATCATCAGCGTACTGATGAACCCTCACCCCAAAACCACGGATGATCTCGCCCAGCGGCTTCACATAAATGTTGAACAGAAGGGGTGAGAGGACCGACCCTTGTGACATCCCCCAAGTGAGGCGCCTCGAGGTCGACCTCTGCCCCCCTGCCAACACAAACAGCAAGCGGTCGGAGAGGAAGGAGGAGAACCACCGCAACACGGTGCCCCCTATTCCTAACCCCCTCAACTGCTGCAGCATGATACCATGGTCGATGGTATCAAAAGCCGCTGAGAGATCTAATAGGACCAGGACAGAGGAGCAACCCCTGTCCCGAGCCCTGCAGAGATCCTTGACCAATGTGACCAATGCCGTTTCCGTGCTGTATCCGGGTCTAGATAGACAGTTTCATCCAGGTACCAGGGGAGCTGTCGTGCCACCACACTCTCAACAACCTTCGCCACAAAATGAAGGTTGGAGACCAGACGATAATTAGCTAATACAGCCGGGTCCAGGGAAGGCTTCTTGAGGAGAGGCCTCACCACCGCCTCTTTCAAGGCGGCGGGAATGGTACCCTCACTCAAAGAAGCATTTATAATCCCCTGGAGCCAGTGTCATATAACCTCCCAAGAGGCCAGTACCAACCAGGAGGGACACAGGTCCAGTAAACATGTGGCAGCACTAAGCCTACCCAGAACCCTGTCCATGTCCTCGGGAGCCACATGATCAAACTCTTCCCAGATAATATTCTCAAGACCTACCCCCGTCTCCCCCCCTGGACTCATCTATTCAGAGTCCAAGCCTTCCCAAATCTGAGCGACTTTATCATGCAGGAATTGCACCACAATGATTGTATAATGCCCCAATCTTAAATTATTACATGCAAACTTGATATCTCTGGTAAAATTTTGCATATATGCTTGAGAATTTGATCATAGGATCTGTTTCTTACTTCAAGGGCAAGACTGTATTTTCTGTATCAGTGTTTTAATCAGATTGCAGAAGATTATGAAAAAGTGGGCTGATTGAAAATTGCTGTTTACTAATATGATGGATTTCCCTTCTCAATGTGCTTATCCAAACAGCAAATCAACATTCACATCATTTTCTTCTTGATATTCTAAACACCCAGGGAAAATACTAATTTTACTAGATTTAAAATTAATTAGAATTAGAATAAAACCTTATTGTCACTTTAAATATACATTAATCAGCATACATTAAAATAAAATTTCATTGCATTCAGCTCTCAAAATATAACAATTATGCATATAGCGACATACACACATATATACTCGAGTTCTTAGTTCAGCACAGCCAAATGAAGATTCAAATGACATCATGGAATAATTTGGATATATTATGTTGCTGGTTGTAAGAGTTTACTGAAGTCATTGCAATGTGGTCCTTCATGAGTCAAATGTAGATGTTTCTCTGCTATGATTATTCTGCTTCTAATCCAGATGACACCTGATAGTGACATCACAGGTGCATAGCTTGAGGTCCTATTTATTTATTTGTTTGTTTTATTTGCCGCCCATCTCATAGCAAATGACTCTGGGCGGCTTCAAGCATTAAAACATTATAAACCTAACATTACAATCTCTTTAAAAGGATAAAAACAGAAATTGATTGATTGATTGATTGATTGATTGATTGATTGTATTTCTATGCTGCCCACTCTCCAAGGACTCTGGACGGCTTACACCAAAGACAGTATACTAAATAGATATTGCCCCCAACAATCTGGATCCTCATTTTACTCACCTCGGAAGGATGGAAGGCTGAGTCAACCTTGAGCCAGTGAGATTTGATCCGCTAATCTGCTGAAGTAGCAGTCAGCTGAAGTAGCTGCAGTACTGCATTCTAACCACTGTGCCACCTCGGCTCTTATGCCAATCAATTCATGCAGACTTTAAATATTTTGGCCAAAGTCCTTCTAAACTGCAATTGTTAGTCTGACAGAACTGCCTTAAATACATGGGAATAATATATTATCTGTTATATATTATGTAAACTAATGAAACTTATTTTAAAATATTTTTTCAGTCCCTACACTATCTGTTGTTCACAGTAGGGAATTTGGCTTGCAGGTGGGGGGAAAAGTTGGGTACCACTGATTGAGATATACAAGTGAAAATAAAACATATTTCCTGTCTCATCAAGAGGAGCCTCACTTTTGATAAAAATCAATCTCTAATCCAACCCTTCAGTAACTGTGTAAACAGAACAGAAATGGAAAAGAATACAACTGAAGTGAAGTAATTAGGCCAGAATAACCAATTGTGTAAATAAGTTTCTAAAATGAGATTAAAAAAGGAAAATCTTTTGTGCGTATTTGTGCAAGCAACAATCCAGTGAAATTATAGCTGAATAGACAACATATTCTGTGTGAGCTAAAGCCAATGCCCGCTGTGATAAGTCTTTTCACAGTTCCCTAATCTCAGCATTTCAATTTATTGTACAATAATTAGATACTATTGTTGGTTGAAATAAAGGAATCAGCATCCAGTAATTACTTCACTGTAAAATGTAATGAGTTTTCAAGTACTGGCTTACTGTAAAAATTGCACGGTAATAAATACAGCACAGTTTTCCAGCAATAAACTTGCATTGAATTCTCTTAGTGTATTTCTTCATGAAACATGTTTATGTGATAGTCTTCCAATTTTATGGCTGAAGTTTATCACTATAAGGTTCATTTCATGACAGCCGAATAACTACATTCAGTTAGGCTTGTCACCATGTGCTTTCAGTATCAAGACACATGCTGATTGTATCAAATACTGTTGACTGTCTTAGAGACTCATATAGAAAAGATGATTACATTGTTCTTTGTAGATGTGATGTAATGTTATTCACATTGCATGAAAGTAAAGGTCAAGGTTGTCTAAGGAATATCAGATAAATTACCTGCTGAAAGATTTGTAATATATTAATAATGCACTAATAGATTCAAAACTGGCTTTACATGAATGTTTCTGTAATATTTCTTATGCAAGAAGCAGTATTTGGGTAAACCAAATGAAACTAACTCACCTCTATAAAGAGAACAAAGCCAATTAACATAGTCATTGATGTAGCACAGATTGAAAAGGCAAAATTTTGTGAAAATATATAACATTGAAAGAGTCTTGTTACACAGGCAGACTGTAGGAGATATCAGTTCAATTGATTTGTGTTCAAGTAAATGTTTAATAAAATTCATTGGAGTGAAAATAGAGACTGGTAAATTTTCTAGCTTCTGAAAATGGGTTACCAACCTCACATGATGATGGGTATAAAATAGAAAACAATTCAATGGATCAGAGTATTAGCTTAAAACCCTTTTTGCTATTGCTGGCTCAAGCAATCTGAAATACCACATTGCTCAGCCTTTGGATAGTGTTCCCATCCGCCTCCACCTCGGATTTATTTGTGGTGTGGTAGCTACAAACTACCTTAGGGCTTTTGCCAGGTAATCTTACAAATAGGGCAATGGTGGGATTCAAATAATTTAACAATTAATTCCCTGCTCCTCCTCCTTCCCTCGCGCCAACTGCTGTGTTTCCCATTTCTCCATTGCAGCACAGTACCACACCACAGAGATTGCTCCACATACCACTGCCCAGATGCCCTCACTTCCCAAGTTTGCTAACCTGATTTCCAGCTCTGTCACGTTTCTCCATCATGTTCCTCGCATTTGTGTGCAAGGAAACAAAAGTTTGTGGGACTAAAAAGAAAAAGAAAAGTTCAACCAATCAATTCCAACTTCACGAGATCTTTTTTGAATCCTGAAATAAGTGCTTGGTCTTATTGCCATGCGCTCAAAAGCCCAATTGGGCTTATTATCAGGGGATGTCTTATTTTGGGGAAAACAGTATAAATATATATCAAATATATATTTTGCTGATAAAGGAGACTTTATCATCAAAATATATATTTGGTATAAAAATGGTTTGTAATGAATACGACTGCTTGAGGGCTCCTGGATTGGAGTTGAAAGGCAAAAGGGAGCAGAATGCCCCTTCCTACATGTTGGGGTAGACCAGGTATCTCGGTAAAACACTGTGTGTGTGTGTGTGTGTGTGTGTGTGTGTGTGTGTATTTAACTCTGATGACAGCTAAATAGCTTGAAATAGATCTATACTAGTCTCCCTTTATTTCTTTATCAGCGAAATATAAATTTGGTATAAAATGGTTTGTCGTATTTGCGACTGCTTGAGGGCTGCTGGATTGGAGCTGAAAGGCAAAAGGGATGCAGTATGCTCCTTCCCATATGTTGGGGTAGACCAGGTGCCTCGATAGAAAAACACTTTGTATGTATGTATGTATGTATGTATGTATGAAGTAAAACTATCAATGATGCCAGTTTCGACTGATATCAATTTATCTGACACACTTTCCTGTCAGGCGGTCTATTGAACAGAAATTGTAACATCATTGTACATTTAAGAAGGCTCTACGAAACATCAATATTTTTTCCAGTGCAGTTGAATCGGTGTGACTTGTCTGTTTCCTCAATCCTATATTATTAAGGCTGCAGTTCTGCATAACTGAATCTGATAAAACATCACATTGAATGTAATTAATTTTACATAATGAGCAGATAATTAGACATTTGAAAATATAGTCACTATTTTTTTTAATCATTACGTACTTATATTGGAGGTAGAATAGTCATTTTACCATGATTGGGTTCGTTTAGTGAGTTAATCATGATAATCATTATTTGTTCAATAAACTATAATTCACATAACAAGCTAAGCCATAAACCATGGTTTAGAAAAATGGCTGAGTTTGTACAGTTACCAGTTATGAAAGTGGTACCCAAATTTTTTTCCCTCAGATAATTGCTAAACAGTTAGCACATGAACAAAATCATGTGCTACTGTTAAACTATAGTTAAATTGTAAAATGCATTGCTACAGATTTTGTGATGGACATCTAAATGCTTCCAGATAACACTTTTATTATCACATGAATAATTTCATCCCATCTCATGAACTTTGAGTATCTAGATATCATTCAATTTTATAAGCCATTTACCATTAACTCCTGTTTTTTGCTTTCTTTCAACTAATACAACATCTGCTGTAGTGATTATATTGTCTGCAGAGCCTTGGTCAATATTGATTATGGAAGTGGAGGCAGATATTTAAGTCATACAGTATCATCATTTAGATCTCAACGTGTTGTAAAGAAGGCAGAAAAAAAGCCATTGCTGGAATAGTAGATTAAAATAAAATATCTGATGAATGTTTGTGGGGTGCAAATTTCAAATGTTTTTGGGAAACAACTACAGCACTCCAATCAACAGTACTAGCTTCTACTAATTCTTTTGCCAGAGTTTTTGATTTTAATTAAGTTGTGCAAGTATATTAAACATTTAACTAGAATGCATGTGTCTATGTTCCTGATTGCGAACCTATGGCACGCCTGCCACAGGTGGTACGCAGTGCCCTCTCTGTGGGCACATGAGCCATCGCTCCAGTTCAGCTGTGCCACACATATGCATGTGCCTCTTGCTGGCCAGCTGGTCATCAGCTCTCTGCCGTGCATGCGTAGGGACAGGCATGCACAGGGGGGCTGTGCAAGCATGCTTGGGACCACATGCACATGCGTGGGGGTGGGGCATGTGCATGAGGTGCTCACATATTGCATTTTGGGGTTTGGGTGCGCACTTTGGGCACTCGGTGCAGAAAAGGTTGGCCATCACTGGTCTATATCATAAACTGAGGATGTTGTAGATATTATTAAGCTATTTCTAAGAAAATGCAAGATTAATTAAGGAGATTCATCCAGAGCATAAATCAGTGGTTTGAGAGTTATATAGATAGTTCTTATAACAGTTTAGTGACTGTGCAAAGTTATAACAATCCTGAAAAAAGTAACATGACCTTTTTCACACTTATGATCGCTGCAGCATCCCCATGGTCATGAGATCAAAATTCAGATGCTTGGCATCTGGTTCATATTTATAATGGTTGTAGTGTCCTGGGATCATGTGATCAGTTTTTGTGACCTTCTGACAAGCAGTCAATGGGGAATCCAGATTCACTTAACAACCATGTACTAATTTAACAAATGCAATGATTCACTTAACTGTGGCAAGAAAAGTCATAAAATGAAACAAACTGACTTAACAAATGTTTCACATGTTTATGTTATGCAACATAAATTTTGGGCTCAATTATGATGGTAACTTGAGGACTACTTGTATATTCAGAAGTCATCGTGCTCTATGGCAAGCAATTGAGCAATTTTGCCATTATCAGTCAAAATAATATTGAGGCAATTTTTACTGTTGATATTCCTAGTTGCTTTTCCTTCTGAGAGATAGATTTGGTATAAATTAATATAAATACTTTATCTCTTCCTTTACATTGAATATCATGCCTTGGTTCATATTCCAGTGAAGATCAGAGAATATTATTTGATATCATCATAGGCACGTCAGTAATTATACTTTGCTTAAAAGCATTTATATAAACAAGTCTTTAGAGTGGCATTAGTGCGATTATGGCCCAAATGATTATGGTGCTTAGCTATGCCCATTGCATAATTATAAACTTCTAGAAACAGTCCAAAGTAGGTTCCTTCACTTTTCTATGTACCTAAATGTGTGCCAAATGCATCACTAAGGCTGGAGGCACTGAATGCAGAAAATTTGTAGGAAAAGGCACTGGATTAAGTGCCCTTTTTTCACCTATATGAAAAAAGTTGAAATCTCTAGTGTCAACAAAGCAATGATAATACCATCTATCAGTATTTGAAAAACTTGTATCTCTTGATCTCACTTGTGACCCGTTGTCCTGAGAATATAAACAAGACTTTCAATATATGATGCCTAATATCACATATGATGTAGTTCAATGTTGTACCAACAAATTAGTACAGAATTAGATCTGCAATAATGAAAAATAAATATTATACCCAGGGTGAATTATGCTACATGCTATGTCCCTAGAATTTTGCATACAGTTTTAAATAGGTTTTTTAAAATTATGCTATATTATTGTAATGTAATTTTTCTTTCCACCTCTTATTATTCTGATCATTGATCAAATAAATTTATTTTTGTATATATTTTTCTGAACGATGGTGAAGTTTGTTCCCCCTAGTGGTGCTGCTGGGTACTACCTGCCCACCAGGGCAATATTTAGTTGAACACAGACCAAACCAATATCAGGGCCAGGTGACAAGTCGACCAGTCAGGATTTTTTGTTGCAACCTATGGATCTACAGCCATCTCCATCAAAATGCAGACATGACCCAGATGCTGTGTTTAATTGTGCAAGATTGCATTCATTGACCTGAAAATTGGACCCTGCTCCTGTAGGAAAAACACTGGGAAGATGATGATGATATATGTCTTTCTGAACAGTTTTTTTTTTCTTTCATAGAAAAATCAAAATTGTTGTGGAATTGTTTAATAGAATTATTCCAATTGCTTCTTTTTAAAATCTTCTTTCTTGGAATGAGTTTTTGGGAGAACAGGATTAGCTAATCTTGGAGAACGAGGTAAAGAGATGTTGATCATGTGTTATATTAAGTAAGAGATAAACAATGAACAATTTATGACCCATGAGGGATATGCAATGCTAGTACCTTGAATCCACTTTATGTGTTTTTGTTGAATTTTCAGATTACACTGAGTTGAATGCTAATAAGTGAATTCAATGTGACCCTAGTGATTTAAATACATTTTTTTTAAAAAAATCATCAGGATTTTTTGATGAAAGGAAAAATCTCATTACTTACTTCTGTATGTTCTGATCTCTAGATCAGTGTTTCCCAATCTTGGCAACTTTAATGTGTTGATTTCCACCCCCAAAATTCCCCAGCCAGTACTGATTTTACTTTAATCAAAATAAAGAATACATTTAACTTCTGGATTTTATGCTTGAAATAGAAAAAAAAATGAAACTTTGACTGTGGGTTTTGCTGATTAGATATGTTTGTTATAGAAATAGCTACTTAATAAGTATGTAAAAGACTATAATGTTATTATTTTATTCTACTGCACTAAAACGAGTTGAAAATCAGTATTTTTCTTTCTTTTTTCCCCTTTATACTTCTCCCTTTTCTCTTATCTCTTTCCTATTTTCCCACTATTTTTGTTTTCATTTGTATTTTAAATTCTGATAACTTTAATAAAAATATTTAACATAGAACTAGTTGTATTTTATTAGGAATCAACCAGCAGGAAATTGAAATCTCTGTGTCAGCCGTTTGAGATAGGCAAGGAAACAAGCCTCATTGGGAATCTTAATGTAATGCAATTTGGATATTGCAACACTCTTGAAAGCCTGCTAAAGGCACTCTCCACTTATACCTAACACTTCTTTTGGTCTTCTTTTGAATTTCTACATTTCCAGGAATCATATATCTTTTCTGTAGAGGTTTTGCATACCCTTCCTCCTCCTCTCACTGAAACCTACATTCCTTCTCATTTATGCTACTTAGTTGGGGGGGGGGGGGGCTATTGGTACCAGGCATTCATATTTATAGCAGCAAACATTCATCATGGCTATGTTCATCTATTTCTTAGCACCTAAATGTTCTTACTGTTTCAGCTACCTTGCATTACAGGCAGTCCTCAACTTACAGCCTGACAAAATTACAACAGGCCTCCTCAAAAAGTTACTTACATCCCAGCTTCAGTTACAGCTTCTGCAGCACCTGCAAAGTCATTCAACCTTATGACTGGCCACAGGAATACCGCACCCCTGCCTACCTCTCCAACTCATCCTGCCTTATCAGGTTACCTCAGGTCTTGGGCCTGATTTCCATCTAGCCATTCATTCATCCAGGGGAGCTTGAGTTGGAGAAGCATCTCCAATTCAGCAAACATGGCTGAATGTATTAAATGAGTATTATATTTCATAGCTTTCATATTTAAACTTATTTTAACCATTTTGGTGAAATATAATAGAAAATAATTAACAGTGCATTAATAGAGAATAATTCAATAGTGGTAAAATACAATCAGAAAAGTATTCCGGGGAGTTTTCACCCTTTAAGCCCCAGATTTAAAAAGAAACCTGGGGCTCTTGGGGAGCTCTACCCACACCTGTCAGCTCTCTTTCTCCCCTTCTCCCAGGGGGAAAGGTTTTCAAGTGCTAGACGGCTGTTCTAGCGGCTCTAACGGAATCCTGGGGCTGGCGCTCACAAAGGAGCGTCTTTTGGCACCAGCGGAGCCACCGGAAAGCCCGTCATTGCTCCAGACCCGTGATGTTTCTGCTTCAAGCAGATCTAGACACCGCGACCACCCTAGCAACTCAATTTTAAAAAAGATTTTGGATTGGAAAGCTGGCAGAGCAAATACAGGATAAACTAAAATTGCAAGTACTAAACTTTAACTCCGAAAAGTCTATCACTTCCCTCTGAATTTCTATGGGAGAAAGGGAAAGTAAGATGGCGTTTGATTCTAACGGGGCGTGAAGAAGTGAAAGTTAGATATAAAGTATTATGTTGTGTTGAAAGTCCCTGTTTAAAAGAATAGGATTTTATCTTAAAAGGAGAAGGATTTAAAAATTATTTCTAAAAAAAAGACTTGTACCATTTAAGGATTGGAATAATTGATTTAGTTGCTGGAAAAATATAAAGTGAAAGTTTTATTGAGAAGAAGAAAAAAATGGCTGGCTTTTTTGAAAGTGATGAAGGCTTACAATTATATACATCAGTAAATACACAAATACTGACTGTGGATCTCTTTAAAGAAATTTTAGAATCATTTACCTCCGCGTTAGTGGAAAGAATCGAAGGGTTTTTCAAGAAGGATTTTACTCAAATTCGCAACAAAGATACAAGTGAAGATACTGTATTGGTATTTCAGATGCCAAATAATAGTGAGCTGCTGAATGAAGAGGTGGGAGAAACAATTCAGTTTAATGTGCCTTTGGAAAACAGAATGGATGTTTTTCAAATTAAGAAGGAAAGGCTGAGAGGTTTGAAGGAGCGTAACCAGGAAATACTGAGAGAGATTTCTCCAGAGGCTTTGATACAGTCAACTGGAAAATTGTCAGGAGGCGTTGGGATTTTTAATATAAGAAGGAGGATTTGAAGTGGAACTTTACAACTTTTTTACAAAAATGGACTCAATCGCAGTTAAAGAGGTGTGTTTACTGAAAGGAACTACTTTGCGAAGAGAACAAGATTGTAAAGTACAGCAACTTCAGTTGAAAACTCAAGAACTTATAAAAATAAAAGAAGGCAGAGGAATAAGACTGAAGAAGAAGGTTCGCAAAAAAGTCAGGAAAAAATGGAGATGGAAAAATTATAACCCTCCTTGTTGGGGAGGATAGTAATAGTGAAAATGAATGACTATACCTGTATTTAGGGACATGGTTTGTTTTGAAAAGTTATATTAAGTAATGTTATGTTTGAATTGTTATGGGCCACTGACCAAACTTTCACTTTTGTCTTGAAGTATATTTCAAGGAATGCTTTGTTGAAGAATTTATATAAGCTGATGGGTTAAAAGAAAAATATTGTGGATGTAAAAGTTATGGACAGTGTAGATCATTTAATATAAGTTTATGGGTTAGAAGAAGAATATTACTTAAACCTTTATACTTTATTTTAAATTACATTAATGTTATATTAAAGAATGTTTTGTTGAAGAATAAATATAAACTTGTGGGTTATAAGGAAAATATAAGTGGTGCAAGGGTTGAGGGAAGGTTTTTACAATATTTTTTCTAGATATTAAATAGTGAAGATGGTATTTGATTATACATAGTGGATTTGTAGAGAATACGATGAATAAGTTTATGCAAAGCTATTAAGTAAGGAATGTTTCCAGCAAGAATCAATATAAGTTTATGGGGTAAAAACTAAAAATAAGGTTTTTACAATATATTTTATTTGAGATTGGTTAAAATATTTTGTTAATGTGTTAATATATGTAAGGGTTGGAGATGTGATGGTTAATTGTAACTGGGCTCTGATTGTGTAATACTGGAAGAAAGAAGACTTGCTTATTATTGAAGAACGGACAAGAACGAAGGTGGATTGATTACTTTCAAGCAATAATTGGTTTAAATAGTTATATTTAGATATGAACAAGGGGAGTTAAAGTGCAAGAGGGAGATAAATCTATAGATAGTTAACGTATGTTTTTTTTTTATGTTTGTTAAATGCTATACCCTGTATTTGCTCTGGGAAGTCCGGGGGGCGGTGGGAAGGTTGGGGCAGGAGGGGGGAGGAGGGAGGGGAAAATATGTGTAAAATTTTTAAAAACTTTTCAATAAAAAAAAGAAAAAAAGTATTGTTAGCTTAGTATCAATTAAAATGAAAAACTGAGGAAAAGAGCTTTATAATATTAATACAGAGCTCAATCACGTAACATAAATCTAGACCGCATAGAAAGATATTATTCCATCTTTAATTTTTATAATATAAAGAATTGAATCTGCTTTTTAAATACAGAGGTATGCATTTCTTTATTTTATTTTTTAAATTTTTTTTTACAAACATATCAAATCAATGTGTGAACAGTGTGGCACCTGAGTGTCATATATTCTAATACAAAGACAAATTCCTTGTGTGTCCAATCATACCTGGCCAATAAATAAATAATTCTAATTCTAATTCTACAAATAAAACTAGTAAAATTGATCATAGTTTTTACATTCAATCAACTTATATATTTCTGATAATAATATACAATTATCATTTGTGGTTGCTATGCTTTTTTGGTTGCTTTGGTTGCTATGCTTTTTTAAATTTGCATCCCACCTTTCTCTCTAGGATCTTTATTTCTATTATCTCTATCTGTAACTGCTTCTTGATTATTCAATCTGGGTATTTCTCCCACCTCTACCCTCTTCTGCTGCCAAATTTCCCAAATTTCTGCCCAAGCCCCTATCTCCCTTCCAAATGTATCTTCCAACTCCTTTAATACAATTCCCCCTTGGTTTAATTCATCAATCATTTAGTTATTTTCATTGTTGTCACTTCCTTGTCTTTTTCTTCCTTCATTTCTTCTGTTGACTCCTCCCTTTCCTGGGCATCTTGATCCTTACTCATCATCCCTCGTATGACTTTTTCTATTTTTTCTGTGATCTCCTTAAATCCTTTCTCCATAATGTATTTTGTGTTTTGAAAAAGTAACGTCATCTCCTTCGAAATTTCACTCATTTCTTCCTTAAAATGCATCTTATTTTTTTTTAATTCAGCTTTTGTCCAACAGTCCAAAAAACTATTTATTCAATCCTTGGATAGCCCTTCGAAAGTACACTAGTCCAGGTTCTTTATATCCCATAGGTTGACAGTCAGTTTCATTTAGATAATCCCAGAGATTATCAATAGCATGCAAAGAGGCTATTGATACTTCCTTTACTAGTTCAAACTTTAGTATAACATTCAGGGGACCCTTTAGTTAAAAAAACTTCCTTATTTTTATACTTGGATCTCCAGTAATCCAGTAGTCATAGGGTGGTTAAAAGTAATCCAATAGAAATTTTCACATACCTTCATATAGATATTTCCAGACTTGTAACATAGACTTATTTCCAGACTTGAACTTTTCTCTTTCATCAGCAGGTGGCACTCTCAGTTTAAATTTCAATATCATCACATTTCCAGTGTTCTTTTAGTTATAGAAGAATTATAAAAGCAGAATAAATGCCTTCCCAGTACCACACCTTCCTAGTTTAAGAATCCAATTTTCTGTATATTTCAAAATTTCAAAATTTATTATTTTCACTCCTGCACCCTTCACTTCTGGTCTGGTGGTTTCTAAGAATGCCTAGATGCTGCTTTCAGAGATGATTCTGAGCAGATAATTCTAAATTGTTCCTTGGGATTAAATTTAAAGTGAAAAAAAATTCATCTCCCCCAGTTCCACTCACTGTTCACCTACTTCGCTCCAGCCCCAGTCTTAGATGTTCATCAGCTCTCCCAGCTTTGCCATCTTTAGGCTGCCTCTTCTTCTTGCCATGGGTGAGAGGGAGAAGAAACCCCGGGGCCGACAGGAGAGCTGTGACTCTCCTCGACCTCTCAGGATGCCAATCTTTGCTTCACCACCCCTACAAGGCAGCTTTGGCTCTTCTTGGAGCCCACGAAAATGGGGAAGTCAGCATAGGGAATATGGAGACCCGTTCCCTGCATCTGTATCGTCGCAACATCAAGTGGAAAGCCCTGAAGTATGCATTTCTTTCTATCTACATAATATTTGCTGAACCCCTGACTTGATGCAGCCAGACTTCTTCATTTGATTTCAATTCCATTTTTTTGGACTATAACCCAGTTTCCCATTTACATATTGAACTACTATATTTTCTCCCAAAGTGATAATATCACATAAAATGATTTCAACTGGCTACCTCCCAGAAACCAAAAAGAAAGATTATGAAAGTCAATGAACCTGATGTCTCACAATGTTGACAAAAGTAGTCAGATATCCAAATTTTAATTGTTTATTTGAGAAGATCAATAACGTTTTCTGGTGAATGAACACATTTTGAAATTTATTCTCTAGGATCTAAAGGAGGATCTACAAGGTCATATGCCTTTGTTATATTATCCAGCAATATTGCTTGGCTCAGCTTCTGAGCTACACAAGCCTGGAACTGCTGCTTCCTTCTGGCTTTGATTCTTCTGTTTCCCTGTTCCTCTTCAGATAAGGAGTCTTCAGTGGTATTATACAGACAAGAAAAAAAAATGGAATTATAAGAAGGATAATTAGTCTTGTCTAAATTTTCCACTCCAGTTTTGCAAATACACACATATACACACACAAACACACACACTGTATACATATACATATATGTATATGTATACAGTGTGTGTGTGTATGTGTATGTGTGTGTATGTGGATAGATGATAGATAGATAGATAGATAGATGATAGAGATAGATATAGAGAGTCTTTTTTGCCTTCTTTTATTTTTCTTTTCTTTTTGCATATAATAAATGTAATTCAAGAAATATATCCATGTCTTTCTGAAATATTTCGAATAAAATATACCTGAATGTATAACCTTTAAAAAAGCACTTGTAACTTGCAGTTAATATCAGTTAATGGAATCTTAGCAATTTGAACTGTACATATTTTAAGGGATCCTATACAATCCCAAAGGAATCCAGAATATTTTAAGTACATTTTAGTTTAGCTATTATATAACAAAATATCTATATGCTTATTAATTTATCAATTTAAAAAGTTACTTCTATAAAGCATAGCATGGAAGTGGAAGAAATGGAAGCATAACTTTACTGAACTGTACCCACAACAGCTAAATATATTTACGTGGCAACATTCTTTTTTCATCAATCCTTTCAAATGTTAATTAATGACACAACTATGCTGCAATATACTTCTTTCACATGTATTACATACTTGGATTAGATATTAAAGAGGATGGGGGATGATTTTTATTTTAAAAAAAGCAGTAAATGGAAGGCCAACCTGGATTGATGAATCAAATGTAACAGAATAACTTCCCTAATTTGTACAGTTTGTATGTGTTGATCCCTTCCACCCACAAGTTAAGGAAGATTGCCTTAGAGCAGGAAAGGAAAATGTTTTGGCTGCTGCAGTGATTTTTCTTTTTGAAGGCCAAAGGTGATGATGTAATATAGATAACACTTTCATTAACTGTGCTCCCTTCCCCAACATAATTTTGAGGTTTTATTTTAACAAAACAAAAAGCAAAGCATCTTAAGCCTCTGTTAGACCATGGTTTATCCTTTTTTATGTTTCTTGTTCCAAAGTCACACAATGATTTCCACTATTACTAATACAGTAAGACCACAGAAAGCCCTGGGCTACTGATCGCCTACTTCACCACAGAGTTTATCTAACTTTATTTCCTGCTGTAAAATTCCAGATATTCTTTCTTCAGGCAACGTCAAGTTCATGTTAGCACTTGAAATAAACTGCTTGACAAGATAATCATATCTAGTATTCATTACAAAAAATGAATACATTGTATATAAAGGATTCAGCTCTCAACTTTTAATAATAACCTGTTGTCAGTTTACGGAGTTTCCTTATGTTACTTTCTGAGCTTTTCGTTTCTGAAGTTTCAGATAATGGGTTCATTAATTCAGGTTTGTTTGCTTTTTTTTCCTTTGCTTTTTCTCTGTTTTCCCCATATAATCTTAATGTTCTATTAGCACTTTCTTGCGTAGAGTATAAAAACAATTTTGCCTAAAAAACCTCCATGAAGAGAAATACTCAAGCTAAACCTCCTGAGGCATATACATGAGTTCTGCTGACAGACGCTTGAGAAATGCTACACTAACCCTGATGAATAGAGACCTTCATGGTTTTTATCACTTTAACTTACCATTTTCCCCATTTCACTGGTTGTGATTTACAGACAAGTAAATTGACTATAAGAGAACTTGATTTTATGTAGTGCCTTTCAGACTCATCGAATCTCAAAGCTTTTTAAAAAGTAATGGGTTTTTTAGTGATTGTACAGATGAAGCAGCAGCATACTTTATTGCGGTCATAAACCAAAAACAAAACAAACAAACAAACAAAAAAAACGTCCAAGGCACATAGCTGACACACGACCAGATTGAAGTGCAAAACGGCAACAAGATCAGTGGTGGAAACCACTCCGTCAAACTCACAGTTCATGTATTTTAAATTTTTAGCTCCAATCTATATGGACTATAGTCGATTAAAATTGTACATAGTTAGAAAACCAGCTAATTCAACCGCTGACGATCAATAAAGCTGACTTCAGTCAATGGGTCCAGCCCATCCCTTCCCCCGGCTCTTACATCGCAAGACTGCAGCAAAATTTTTTGCTACCTTTAGTGTGATCTTAGAATCAGTATCTTGGAGTAAGAAGCGAAGACTAAGATTTTCAGATAATCCAGGAAGTCTTTGGCAAATGGGAGAGATAAGTTCTGACCTTACCTCCCGATAATGGGGGCATGTAAATACGATGTGAGCCAACGATTCCGGAGATTGGCCATCACATGAACAGTAGGTAGGTTTCACACACCCCGAGCACCTGCTATCTAAGACATTCGAGGGAATCACATTAAAACGTACCTTTAGAAAGGCCAACCTGTATTTAACAAAGGATAGCATAGAGAGATATTTGGGGGGGGGTGCATTCAGGGAGTAATACCGAGAGAAAATGGAGACCATACTCCTGCACCAAGTGCCAGATTCTGTTGTCTTTCAATATCATCCAATCGCTGTAATATCAGTGATTTGGCTGCATCTGGGCCAAGCATAAGGGCTTCAATAGGGTTAATACTTATCATAAGTTTAGTGTGAATATTGTGGGCCCAAGAATTGTGGAAGTCATCCCGCCATAAGCACTGGCCTAAATAGTAGTCTGGAAGTCTGACCCACAGGGTCAGCCAGTAGCCAATAGCACGCTTCCACAGAACAGTACCGAGAGATGGTGTGCCCAGTTCCAAGCGGATTGCAGCATTACTCACACAGTGGGGGACTCCCATTAGATGGCATAAGAACTGGCTTTGAACTAACTCGAGGAGGGAAATATTTGTTTGAACTCAAAGGGGGGCACCGTATGTAATGGCAGCTATCACCTTTGCCCTATATACTTTTAATACTGAGGGAATATGTTGGGCTCCCTCCGTGTAAAAGAATTGCAGAAGGACATGTGTAGTGGCCTTGGCCTTGGTGCGGAGGGACTTGACCTGCGCAAGCCACATGGCATTAGATTGGAAAAGAATGCCTAAATATTGGAATCTATGGACCTGTTCCACTGGTAGGCCATCGAGCTTCCATTGATAGTTTTTCCTGCTTCTTGAGAAAATCATAATCTTAGACTTAGAATGGTTGATAAACAGTTGGTTGGCATAACAATAGATGGAAAGGATTTTAAGGGCTCTAAGCAGACCCACCCGAGAGAATGAAAGAATTGCAGCATTATCCGCATAGAGCAGGAGCAAGCACCTATAGTCAGCTAATCTGGGAGCATGGATATAATCCAGTTGGACCATTAACGCTCTTCTCCAATTGCTAATATATAAGTTAAAAAGAAGGGGTGCCAATATACATCCCTGTCTGACCCCCTTATTTACAGGGATGGCATTTTGCCTCCGTTCCCTCATGCAGTTGGGAGAAGAGCCAGAGAAGTCTTTTATCGATGCCCCAGGAAAGGAGTTTGCCCCACAGTTTATATCTGGGAATACTGTCAAAAGCAGCCTTTAAGTCTATAAAGGCAACACAGAGACGGCCTTTCCTAGGGGTAGAGTATTTTAAGGCTAGATGGTATAGGATCAGAGCATGGTCAATAGTAGAATGATCTGCTCTGAACCCTGCCTGCTCATGACCAAGCAGACCAGCTCCTCAACCCAGCACTCCAGCCTGGACAGGAGAAATCTGGGATAGAGTTTCCCCAATACTGACAGTAAACTGATATTTCAAAAATTGCTTGGATTGGAGGGGCAACCTTTCTTATGAATTGGCACAATGATGGCATCCTTCCAGACCTTAGGGATAATGCCTGTTTGATTAATCGCATTAAATACCTCAGTAAGGACAGTAATCCACCAGTCCTTATGGGCTTGAATGGCCTCAGCGTGGATAAGGTCAGAGCTGGGAGCTTTTCCCGATTTGAGTTGTTGAATTAGCTTCAGATAGTGGAGGGGTTCACAGGGGGGAGTTGTTCGGGGGGGAAATCTAACGCTGTAAAGGATGGCGAGTCTGCGTCATAAAAGACTTGGCATAGGAAGAGTTCTCATGTGGGGGCAGATATAGAGTAAATAAACCTACTAGTTGGCCTTCTATTCAGCAAACTCCAAAAATCATGAGGATTACAGGATTGCGCAGCATCTAATAAGGTGTTCCACCTTAGTCGTTGCCAATTTTGTTTGGCTCTTAAAAGAGCAGACATATGTCTTCTTAGCCATAAAGGAAGTGGGAGGGGTCTCGACGAATCAGAATTTTTACAAAGGATATATATTATATATAAGGATATATTGCTTAACGCATTGTAAGCCACCCTGAGTCTCCAGAGAAGGGCGGCATATAAATCAAATTTAAAAAAAATATGGATCTCAATCGGTTCCTGGCTTGTTTGCACTGTATATTAAACCAGGGGGCCCCCTTCCTCTGAGAAGCTCTACCAAGGATAAGAGTAGGGGGCTTAAAGGAGGCTATTAAGTCGCTCGAGCAATCCGTAAAGGCAGTCAAGAGTGCACTGGGAGTGGCCTTAGAACTAGTTAAAGCTAGCAGGTTTTTAGCTGACTCTTGATCATAAAAGCTCGCGTGGGATAAGGCCAGGGTATTCAACCATTTCAATACCATCAGGGATCCTCTGGTATTGGCAGCTATTGGGGCAGCATGGGTAAGACAATTTTGTGGTCTATTCAGGAGTGCGTCCAAGGTGAGGGGAAGGTGGTCACTAAATATCATGTCATCCAATTTAAAGGAGATGACATAGGGCAAAAAAGCTCTTGAGACCAGAACATAGTCTATAGTACTATTTCCTCTTTTGGCCAGATGGGTAAATTCCCTGGGAACGTCCGGGGCACATCTGCCATTAAGGGGAAAAAGGTCCAACCTGACAGTGAGAAAGGCCAAGTTGGTCCCTGCTCTATCAACTTTCAGGTCTTTGGAGACTCTCCCCCCCACCTTTTTTTGGGGGGAATTTTTTTTAAACAAAACTTAAAACATAAAACAATTATCATCCATTACAACTACAGAAAGTGTATTGATCGGTTACAAATCTTTTGTGCTTAATCCTCTATCCAACATTTTCTTATTTATTACTGTTTATTACATTATTATTCTCATTTACCAATTATTTAACAGTAAATTGTCCTCTATAAGGGGGAAAAAAACCCTTTATATGTTTTATTATCTTATCCATTTCATATTTCATATTTCATTTCCATTCTTTCTTGTCTAACCATTGATAAAATAAATCTCATATCAAATAATATTGTTTATCTTCTTGTTCCCTAATTTCAAAACTCAATTTACTCATTTCAGCACACTCCAAAATTTTCTTGATAACGTCGTCATCCGTGAGTATCTTCTCACCTTTCCAGTTTCTAGCAAATACAATTCTAGCCGCCGTTAAAACATTCACAATTAAATATCTCGTTTCTCTATTGTATATTTCTGGTAAAATCCCCAATAAAAATATCTCTGGTTTAAAGTCAATATGTTTCTTTGTCATTTTTTCTAACCATTTGTGGATTTTAGTCCAATATCTTTTAGCTTCTGCACATGTCCACCACATATGGTTATATGAGCCCAGAGTCTGATGACACTTCCAACATTTCTCCAATTTATTCTTGTACATTCTGGCTATTCTCGCCGGGGGTAAATGCCGCCTGTAAAACATCTTATACAGATTTTCCTTATATGCTGTTGACATTGTCATTTTATAATTCTGCAACCATAATTTTTCCCATTTCTCTAAGTCAATCCCATGACCCACATTTTCCCCCCATGCAATCATTGTTTCTTTAACTTGTTCTTCTGCCAATTTTACTTCTAATAAATGACTGTACAATTTTTTAATTAAATGGTCATCAGAACCTATTAAGATTTTATCTAAGTTTGTCAAGTTACTATAAAAACCCTCCTTTTTAGAATCTTCATCATATCTAGACTGTATTTGCATATATGAAAACCAATCCATTTCAAGCTCTTGTTCTTCTAGTTCTTGCTTCGACTTAAGTTCACCCCTTTCATTTAATAATTCACCATATCTAACAATTTGTTCCTTCCTAAATGTTATTGTGTGTGAGACTGCTTCAATAGGTGATAACCATACTGGAATTTTTAAATAGTAACATTGTTTGATCTTCTCCCAGTTTAATAACAAAGACTCTCGTATCATATGTCTTCTGAAATAACCCTGTACTTTTGTACTTTTATACCACATAAAAGTGTGTCAACCCAACAATAAATCATGTCCTTCTAAAGTCAACAATCTAATATTCCTTAGCGTTATCAATTCTTTAATCCACATCAAGTTACAAGCTTGATAATATAATTCCCAATCCGGCAAAACAAAACCTCCTCTTGATCTACCATCTTGCATCAATTTTAGTTTTATCCTTGCCTTTTTGCCCTGCCATATATACTTTAACACCATTTTATTTAAATCTTCAAAATATTTTTTCCCCAACTTAATTGGAATTGTCTGAAATAAGTATAAAAGTCTGGGCAGTATATTCATTTTAATAGTTGATATTTTTCCTATCAATGATAGCTGCAAATTCTCCCATTTTGTTAGATCTGTCGCTATCTGTTGTTTAAGCTTATCATAATTATTCTCCTTAAGAGTATCATATCTTGCTGTCAAATGTATTCCCAAATATTTAACCTTATTCATGACCTGCATCCTTGATACTTCCGCCAATTCTTCTTTCTGTTTTTTTAACATATTTTTTGTCAACATCTTCGTTTTGTCTTTATTTATTTTCAAACCAGCCACTTTCCCAACATCTCCTATTTTGTCTATCAATTTGTTTACAGATTGAAGTGGTTCTTCCAAGATAAACACCAGGTCATCAGCAAATGCTTGCAATTTATATCCTTGATTTTGAATTTTCATTCCTTTTATTCCCTTTTCTTCTCTGATATTTTTGTTTAGTACTTCTAATGTTAACACAAACAACAATGGTGACAATGGACAACCTTGTCTCGTTCCTTTTTGTATTTCGATAAATTCTGTCAGCTCTCCATTCATCATTATTTTTGCTGTTTGTTTATAATATATAGCTTCTATAGCTTGGACAAATTTCTCTCCAAAGCCCATCTGTTTCAATTGTAGTATCATAAATCGCCAGTTCACATTGTCAAAGGCTTTCTGTGCATCCAGTTTTAATCGCCTTTCAACAATGCTTTTCTCAGCAAGACACCTGTATAAACAGACTTGTAGACACTCTTTGATGTCTTTTTTAAATTTTATCTGTAAGTTAGCTAATTGACCTTGGAAAATAACACAGTTGCTACTTTTTTCCCTTTCCCTTCAGTTAAAAAAAAAACAAAAGGAAAATACAATCCACTAGATGGCAATGTCTCTTATTTCTTCCATTCCACTTCTCCTTTCAATTAGCAATAAAGCAGAAAGAATATTTAAAAATAAAAGTCTGTCAAAACAAAAATGACAAATCTAATTCAAAATTAAGAATCTCAGTCAACATCAAAAATTTAATATTTAAGCAGATAAAAAAGTAAGTCTCCTTTCCAGTCCAGTCAAGTTTAAGGTAAAATTTTCCACTGACATCCGCACATAGGAATAGTTTATATTTTAGGAAAATTAACTTAAATTCAGGCTCAATTCCACCGCTGAGTTACTTCTATATTGAATCCTAATTGCATTTGCTCTTCAGGGTGTTTTTAAAGTCAAATTAGAAAAACTCTGACCAGATCGTAACACTGTCACTCATTCTCTTCCATTCGGGGCTGTCCCAACTTCAGCAGCTTAATGGCTGCCTCTTCAGCGCCGGAGAAAAGAGCTTCTCCTGGATCAACCAGGGACTTTGCGGTGTCCCTGGGATAAACAGAATGTGCCCTTCTCTATCACTGTCTCAACAGGACAGTGAGATCCAATTTGGATCATCCCGCGATGAAGATATTGGCAGTAGTTCCGGAGCCCCGAAAACTTCCCGCCGTCTGGTCGCAATGCCAGCCCCACCCCCAGAGAGTCTCCCTTTTATGGTCTCCAAGGGGTGATTGTCCCTATTTGGTCCTGCCCACCAACGGGAAACTACCAAGGTTTCCCAGCTCCCTGCTGTGCTGGGATTTAAATCCCCCGCCAAGAGAACCAAGGGGTGAGGAAATCTAACTATGATAGTTGTGAGATATTCTTCCAATCCCTCCCACCATGCCTCCAGATCCTTATAGGAACCCCCGGGAGGAAGGTAGACATTAAACGTCAGGAGAAAGACCTTCCCAACAGAGATCACACTTGCGAGGACATAAGGCTGATGGGAATCCACATAAACTACTTCTGCATGCAGGTCCAGGGAGATACCAATTGCAAGGCTGCCACTAGGACGGCCACCGCAAGATGAAGAAAGGGCAGGCAGGGATGTAACCTCATAACCACATAAGAGAATATCATTTACCTCCCACGTTTTCTGGAATAAAAGAATCTGGAATTTTTTAAGATAATTCAAAAAGTCTGGGTCGGCCCTTTTTGACGTCCAGCCTGCAATATTCCAGCTCAAGATAGACCAGGGAATATTAGGGGGATTAGTCTTTGACTGTCATTTGGAAATTGCAGAGGGTTGATGGGAAAGCGGGGTAAAGTTTCGGCCAAAAAAGTCTGTAATTTTGCCTTGTTTATCCGTTCTAGTTGAGTCTTGATTGATTTTAGTGTTATTATTAGATCTTGGTGGATTCGAGTACCTGGGCACATTTAGATTGGGACAGTCATCCTGATATTGATGATGATTTAGATGTTGTGCAGGTGAATCTGTCAGGGAGAGCACCTGTATGATATCGTTGTCATCAGTGGAGATACAGCCATTGCGTGGTTTAATAATAGTAACTGACGGAGAGAAAAGGAGATTCCAAGAGTCCTGAGTTGGCAAACTAGCCGTTTGAATGGGATGAAATAGTGGTGCATTGTTAAGAATGTTCCTCAAAGGAGGGGAAGGACAAATGCTCAAGGAGGTGGGAGCAAGCCCTGAAGCACCCTCAGGAGCGGGGATATCAGGAGTTTGTTCTCTGGGGGGAGAACCTCTTGTCCCAAGGTTATCTTCCCATTGGTGCTGGGTCACCGGGAGGTTAGTAGCTCCAGTAATTGTAGCCGGCACAGGGCTTTCAGCTTCCATGTAGTAGTCCTCACACTTCGGCCCTATCCAGGGTCGGGTGACCCCGATAGCTGAGTTCATCCTAAGCGGTGTTAGTTGCGTATTTGTAAAACATCTTTGAGGGAAAATTCCGAGGTAGTTTAGGTGGTTGCGGAAACCACAAAGGTGTGAGGGGATCTTAGATGAGCCGAACTTGAGGATCAGACGTTTATATTTGGAGGTACTGGGAAGCCATTCCATGGAAAGCAGTTCTTTACTCGAAATGCTAAGATTGGACAGGAACCTCACTGTAGATAAAATGGATTTGCGGGTATTCCAGTTATACTTGTTAAAATGGGAGTGAGCCAGGTTCAAGCATAAATTATCCAGAAGCAATTGAAGATTAACTGGATGCATCCATCACGGTGGAGTGTGGCTATCCGCTGGTGGCTGGTCCAATATGTGACCAAGGTTTCTGACAGACTGTGACACAAAAACTGCCTTTTCAAGGGAGCTCACTTTGCCCTCCAAAACTCTAATAGAGGTCATCAAGGGTGATGGATTCAGCCAGGCGGAAACAGAATTGTTGCAAGAGGTGGACGTCAGGTGGCCGGACGGTGTCAGCAAAAGGCGACTGTTCCTGCAGAAAGGACAAGGAGGGAAGAGAACGGGGCGAAGTAGAGTATGCATCAGTTGGTAACATGCAGTCCGATGGAGAAAACACATTGCATGGGCAGGCAACTGCACACTCCAGGTCCTCCAGCAGGACACGTGGCGCAAACTCTGAAGATGGTAAGTTGCGGAAGAATTCCTCCAAGGAAGTGATTGAGGAATTCAAATCCTTAGCCAACAATTTCAGAACGTCTGTCTTTTTTACCTTGGGCAGAGGCCAACTGCATGATCGGAAATAACCTCCAAACTGGAGGCCACAGGAGACAAGGAACGGCAGCATTTATGTTTGCTCATATCAAAAACATTCGAGTACTCTCTCGTAAAGGAATTGTAACTATACAGTAAGGTCCTTAAAGGCAACTAAACAGTCAGTTGGTGAATTAAAGTTGGGTGTTTGAGGTCACAACAAAATGACATCCCAAGTACAGGCAAGACCTTGAATAATGCTTCAAGTCGGCTCAAAGCAGATCAGGTTGCTGAATTATTTGCCGGAGGTGTAAGGCAGTGAAAAACAGTCAGCAAGGCCTGGCAGTTAGGCCTAACAAACAATGTTATCTGAGGATAGCTAAACAAAGTTGCTAGCAAAGGCAAAAAGGAAAGATAGCTAGCCGGTTACAAAAAATAGGAGGCTGAGGACATTAAATAATAAGCATCAAACATTTAGAACTCCTCGTAGATGTATTGAGGGGTGAAAAACAGGATTAAGCTAGGATAAAAGTTAAAAACAAGCAGGAGAGAAACATATGTCCTACCGGCACAGCTTAGCTCCTCCCTCCATCCCCAAGCCGTACAGATGAATATAACATCTATTTGCATTTTCCAACACTCAATGCCTTGAGACAAATATCATTTATTACGACTGAAGATATGGGAATAATCTACTTGTTTAAAACATTGATGTAATTTTATGGAATATTATTTATCTTTGAACCTATATTTTGCAACAAAAAAGAACAGATCAGCTCTAACCAAAGACAGAAGTACTGTAACATGTTCCTATGTCATCTAGAATCAAAATTAGATTAAACTGACTGTCACATATAATAAAACACTGAAAGCCTGGGCTATAAATCTTGACTTCTTCATCAGATAAGAGGATTGGCATATTATGAGTTTCCAAAAGCTGGATTTATTTTACTTTTGTTAAAATGGGAAACTATATTTACATCATGTTATATAAATGAATATCCACTCATCAGGACTCTTCTTCACTTTCTTCTACCTGTGACAAAAACATTGGATGATTTGAGAATTCACAGAATGTATGGTGGAATTTTAAAATCTACTCCACTAACAGAATGGCATCTGTAAACTAAAGTACACAAAAAATATGTTGGTGTGGTACACCCCTTAAATCATCCAAGCATATCTGATACACTTACAAGAAAGACTTAAGAAGTTGTTTTATCTTTAGAATTATACATGCCAATTTAATTACTAACCATATTTAAAAACTCCATTGTACTTTATTAAAAGTCCATGGCTATAAAATACGAAGGATTTACTGTTAGGCTTTTTATAAAATTAAATGATGCCTATATTTTTTTTCCACAAGCCTTGTGGATTCTGTAAGAAATCACAGATCCATGTATCCAAATGATTAGGCAATCCTGCACATATTATGTATTCATTAAGTTCTTTGAGAAGTATTTTTTTATCTTAGAATACTTTGTGATAATCAGAAGAAAGATTAGGGAAACAAGGAAAAAATATTGGGTTTATGTCTAGAATGCTGGGATAAAACAGTCAGCACACACTGTTGACATCAAAGGAGACAACTTTATTTAGAATATAAAAAATGAATTCTTTATTGGCCAAGTGTGATTGGACACACAAGGAATTTGTTTTGGTGCATCTTGGAGTACATAAAAGAAAAAATACATTTGTCAAGAATCATAAGGTACAACAGTTAATGATAGTCATAGAGAAACAGTCATATAAATCTTAAGGATACCAGCAACAAGGTTACAGTCATACCGTCATAAGTGGGAGGAGATGGGTGACAGGAACGATGAAAAGATTAATAATAATGCAGACTTAGTAACTAGTTTGACAGTGCTGAGGGAATTATTTGTTTAGCAGAGTGATGGCGTTCAGGAAAAACTGTTCTTGTATCTAGTTGTTCTGGTGTGCAGTGCTCTATAGAGTTGTTTTGAGGGAAGGAATTGAAACAGTTTATGTCCAGGATGTGAGGGGTCTGTAAATATTTTCACAGCCCTCTTTTGGACTCATGTAGTATACAGGTCCTCAATGGAAGGCAGGTTGGTAGTAATTGTTTTTTCTGCAGTTCTAATTATCCTCTGAAGTCTGTGTCTATCTTGTTGGGTTGCGGAACCAAACCAGACAGTTATACAGGTGCAGATGACAGACTCAATAATTCCTCTGTAGAACTGTATCAGCAGCTCTTTGGTCAGTTTGAGCTTTCTGAATTGGCGCAGAACTTATTTTATTTATTTATTTTACTTTATTATATCAGAAAATCTGGCAAATGTTTGTTCTGATTTTAAAAAGTAGCAAAGAAATTTCCAGATAAATTTACACACAGGATGTAAAATTAGCCAAGGCAATTGCATGGTGCAGTGTGGAACATCTGTGAATGATATGAAGTAGTACCTTGAAATCTATGCCTTTATATCCATGATGATCAAAACTAGCTACCGTATTTTTCGGTGTATAAGACACACTTCTCTTCCCCAAAAGTGGGTGGAAATGTTTGTGCATCATATACAGCAAATGTTGCCAAAGCCCCACTGTGCAGCCTCTGCTTCCCAGCAATTTGCCTCCTTGCAGCAAACAGCAAACAGCTTTATCAGCTTCAGCACAACCTGATTTAGCGCGAGCAGCTGATTGGTGGTTGGCTCTGCCTCCTGGAATACCACTTATCAGCTGTTCCAGGCTGCGGGGATCGCCGCTGCCCACCACGATCATCGCCACCCATCACCGCTGCCGCCTTTGACAGATTAGGCCAGGCCTGGGCAGAAAATAGGTAGAAAGAATAGCTGTAAATTCAAATATTTTTCCTACCAGGTTCTGTGGGCGTGGCTTGGCAGGGGGCATGTGACTGAGTGACCATAGCAGTGAGTGACATCAAGTTGGACATGCCCACTCAGTCACATGACCCCACCACCACCACCAAGCCACGTCCACAGAACCAGTAGGGAAAAAATCTATTGTATCCTATTGTATCTTGTCCTGTCCTGTTTTATTCGTTAATATATTCCAAGCAATATAGAATAGTCTAACAGTTAAATTTGATTGGAATAACTTAATTTCAAAAAATTGTAGAGCTCTGTATGCTTTGAGTTTCTGACTGAAAATTGGGATATTATATAAATACTCAAGAGTATATTAGCAAATTCAGAAGCAATATAATTTCCCCAAGGTAGACTAGATAGCTCTGATTTATTCTGTCTCTTTTTCAAAAGCCTCCAAGAATCTTTGCTGTTATATTAAGCTAATAACTTTTTCACATACCAGAATGGGTGAAGAAAAGAAGTGGGAAAAGTGGGAAAAAAGTGGTAGGAAAGGGAAGAAAACAGAATAGCAGATTCAGTAACTGATGGTTCTACCCTCAAATCAAAGTGATCATTGTGATTGGATTTAGCTCAATCTCATTATTTTAGGAGTGGTGTTCAGAACCTGTAAAAATATCCTTTTTCACAACTCTTACTATTTTCTGAATGTTTTATTTACTTAGCTGAGCGAATAACTTTTTTACTTAAGAAAAAAAAGTGACTAAAATTTATTTTTTCCTATTTTTAATCACTAACAATCCATCTACTGCAGGAAGAAGAGGCAACTTCCTTGTTGTCAGTCTTATGCATAAGATCTCATCCTGTCTGCTCAAAATTTGCTATGCTGCAGTTTAAAGAAACATAATTTGGATGCTTGTGTATCACTTAATATGAAACCTTCATATCTTAATATTAATTCATCTTTTCTATAATTTCCTTTTCATTTCTATGAAAAGCAAAAATGTGTGTAGTTAAAGGTGAGAGATTCAAAATCCTTGCCCAATGTCTGTCAGGCACAAATAACTAGGAACAGAAGCTGAGTTCAAAGCATGAAAACTTTATTATATTCTACCAATACACAAGAATTTGGTCTACTTATGGTCAAGCCAAATTGGCCCTAGATGAATGTCAATGGAATTCATGGGAGACTGGATTTGGGTGTCTTGCGGCTGCAAAGCAATTCAAACTTATGATATGTTTAACCTCTCCCTCAGCTTCAGCCTGTTCATGTCCTACAATTCCTATGAAATGTGGTATTCATAATCTTCTTTAAAATATTATTTTAATCTTGTTGTAATAAAAAGGAGAAAATCAATATTGTATTTAGCCAAAGTTAGGGAACATAAATTTAAGATGATCTCCTCTCAAAAGGAAGAATTCGTGTAGACTGAAGCCTCACTCCAAAAAAGTCCAAGGCCAGGTGGAAAGAAAGAATAAATAACTGATTAAAATTACTTAGATATAAAATTAAGTACTGTATTTTCCGGTGTATAAGATGACTGGGCATATAAGACAACCCCCGAATTTTCCTGTTAAAATATAGGGTTTGGGCTATACTCGCCGTATAAGACTACCCCTCTTCCAACGCACACCAAATAAAAATTAAAAAAACATCAACTGGCTCACCCACAATGTAAAAGCAGCTGTGCTAGACCCAAAATGGCCCCTGCAACAAGCAGGAACCTCACACAGCCACAAAAAGCCCAAAAACCCAACTTTCACACTTTACACACACAAAATTCCACATACAGCTTTGTGAGATTTTGTGTGTTTGTGTAGTTAGAGTGAAACACTACAGAAACACACTAAATCTCAGAAAGCTGCACAAATATTATTTTATTTTATTTTTATTTTTATATGAAAGCTAAATTTAAAACTTCCTAAACTTTAAATGGCTAGGTCTAAAAAAGAACAACTAAAAAAAACCCCAATTAACTTTTTTTTTTTTAAAGATCCCAAAGGGGAAAAAAACTTATCCAATAGAACAGGGGTCTCCAACCTTGGCAACTTTAAGACTTGTAGACTTCAACTCCCAGAATTCCTCAGCCAGTTTTGTTTTGCTGGCTGAGGAATTCTGGGAGTTGAAGTCCACAACTCCCTGCCTGCTTGATTGCAGGCAGGGAGTTGCTTGCTGATGGAATGGATTCAGGCAAGCCAAGTAAGGCAAGCAGCTAAGGCAGTGGTTCTCAACTTTCCTAATGCCGCGACCCTTTAATACAGTTCCTCATGTTGTGGTGACACCCAACGATAAAGTTATTCCTAAAACCATCAAAAATATGTGTTTTCTGACTTCCTGTCTGGCTTCCGGCACCGCCAGACGGTCCTCCGTGACCGCCAGCCCCGTTGCCTGTAAAGAGCCGCCTTTACATCTGAAAGGCGGCTTGAAAAACTCTATTTCCTGACGGAAATGTGAGTCTGAGCAGGCGAGGGCAGGTAGAGCCCTCTGTGAAGTCCCCAGAGGTTTTTTTTAACTCTTGGGGACAAGCAGGTTGAGGCTCCCTATTCCCGCTCGCCGTCGCTCTGGGCATCGTGAGAACTCTGCCTTTTTGCAGAGCTAGGCGCTGGAACCGGATTAACCAACGAACCTAACAGATGGATTTATTAAAAAAGATGAGATTTGGACTTGGGACCCTAAATTGCAAGTATCCTTAATGAATTTATAAGCATTTCAGAGCGAAAGAGAAAAAAACTTTAAAATGGCGACCGCTGAGGCTTGGGAAGTAGAAGAAAGCCGAAAGTGAGAGTCCTTCCGTAACAGATACAAAATAGCGGAATATATAGTGCTGGCTACAATTTGGAAGAAAATCAGTTATTTTAAGCTCCTTTCTCTCTTTCTTCTTGGAGATTTGTGCTTGATCTTGTTTGGGGGAAAAAAAAAGAGTTTGCTGGCAGGATGGCGTTAAAACTTATAAAGCCTGATAGACAAGCAGGGGGGGGTGCTCCCCCACTCACAACTGTTCGAGCAAGCTTTGAGCCTACAGACCTTGCAGAATGGTTTTAACTTAAAAGAATATCTTCAGGAGGAAATGGCAAAATATCATGAGACTCTGAAGCAGAAATTTGAAAAATTAAGGCAGGAAATTAAAGAAATGATACAACTAAAGTATGATAACTTGCAACGAAAGATTGTAACAGTGACTAATGGTTTTTCAGAAGTTGTTATAAAGTTGGATACAAACATTAAATTACTAGAGTCTAAAATGGAGGAAATTGATGATAAGATTTATAATTTGGACAATAAAATACTAAGAATTGAAAAGGATTTAATAAATATTCAAGACAATAGTTTAGAAATAAAGTCCAAAGAGGAAGCTGGTCACGAGACTTACAATGAAGAAGATATAAAGCAAGGGATTGAAAGAGAAGTTGTAATGATGCAATACAGGCTTACAGAATTTGCGATCAGAATCAGAGGCTTACAGGAAAATAACAGTGATGATCTAAGAAAAATATCTGCTCAAGTTCTGGCTGGAATCTTAAAGGTTCATCCTGAGGAGGTATCCTGTAAAATTGATAAGGCCTATAGAGTAAATTCTTGGATTGCAAAGCAAAGGCAACTGCCTAGAGATGTGGTGATTTACTTTACAGATAAAGAAATAAGAAATGATATTGTGCAAAAATCCTTTAATTCTACTCTACAACTGTATGGAAGAAAAATTTGGATATATAAAGAATTGCCGCCTAAGATGTTAAGAGATAGAAAGAAATTTGGACTTTTGGTGACTGAGCTAAGAAAACAAAATATTTTATTCAGGTGGGATGTCCCAATGGGTATAATATTGAGATATCAAGGAGTAAGTTATCAGTTAAATACTGTTGAAAAAGCGGAAGAATTTTATTACAAGGTCCTTAAAAAGCAAAATCAACAAGAGATAGAAACTCAAGAAAAGCAGAAGGAGATGGAAGTAATGAAGAAACAACAAGTCACAGAGGTCTCCACAGATGAGCCGCTTTTGGATTCTCTATCAGAGGTCTCCGCTGGACTATTTAATATAAGAGAGGCGGTTCCGGATTCTAATGTAATGATTTATCAAGCCACAAACCAGCATGGAAGTGAATTAGTTGATATACAATTTATAGAACCAGAAAGATTTAAGCCACAAAAGCAAAACCAACAAGATCAAGTTATAGATCAGCATGAAAACCAAATAGTCGATACACAATATACAGAAAGGAATTTAGGATGAAGATCCAACCCACAAAAAGTCAAGAAAAGAAGAAGTAGGTCTCACAAAAACAAAAACTTTTAAACTAAACAACAGTGTAATGCCAGTTATTTATGAGAGGACTGAATATATGAAAAGATAATGGACAAAATTTTGATTTATTTTATCCTGAGGAGAGTGACAGATCTCTGCAGTGCTGAACTTTTGGGATGTGAAAAGGGCCTTAAATTGAATGGATTGGAAATATCTTTTTCGTTTTTTTTGGATTTCTTGATAAATATATTACGTTTATGCTGAGTTATATGGCAAGAGATTTACTGGATTGGGGCACGCAGAAGATCTGGTTGTTACCCTATTATGGTGGTTGGAATTAATAATCTGGATAAAAGACACCTCTATAGACATTATATGGAATATAAATATAAAGTCACTCGGGTGGTTGTTGTGTTTTTTTTTTTTCCAATATGAAGATATTTGTTACTGATGGAGGCAGATGGTAACTGAAGATACTGAAAATACTGTTGGAATTCGGATGCGATGTTACCCTAATATGGGTGATGGAGTTTATCATCCAGCTGAAAGACATTACAGAAGATATCATATGGACTACAAGCTTAATTTTTTTTATTATTTTTTTTTAGGATTTTATTTACATAAGGGAATATTTTTCTAGTGGAGTGGGCAGAAGAATAAAGATATTAAGAATAATTATGGTAGTTTGGTAGGAAAGTGGGTGGAGATAGGTTAGGTTATTGATTGTTTAGTTTAAAGAAAAGGGATATTATGTTTAGATCTGAATATATGTAAAAGATTTGAGCTAAGAGATATAACAATGGGGGGGAAGGAAATGGGTAGCTGAACTGAATAAATGTTAAATTAGGATTTACTATATAGTCTTATAGTGGAAGGTTGTTTTGAAATGTTATATTAATATACATAAAAGATTTGACTTAAGAGATATACGTATGGGGGTAGTAAAAGGGTAGATTATGAGCGGAAATCGCTAAATTGGGAGATATAATAATATTATTATGTTAAATTAGGAGTTATTAGATAATGTTATAATAGAATGTCACTTTGAAATGTATAGTATAGTATAGTATAAGGGGGATATGATAATTTTATTAGAAAGAAAGGGTCAGTATATGGAGATGGAGTAAGTGGATGGTAAAGTATGATATAATCTGTTATGAATTTGGGTTTTATTATGAAGAAGTCACAGGGGAAGGGGAGGGTGAGGGGGGGTTAGGGAGGAGGGGGGATAAAAAAGGGGGGGAAATCTGTATTTGAAAAACTTTTTCAATAAAAAAAAAATATGTGTTTTCCAATGGTCTTAGGCCAGGGGTCCCCAACCTTTTGGACCTCAGGGACCACCAACTTCATAATTTTAAATTTCGCGGACCACTAATACGAATCCAGTGTGCCGCTTGCTGAAGCACCTGGACTCCCAGTACAGGATGGGGTCCTTCAGGCACTCTCCCTCCTCTCTGTCTCTCTCTCTGTGTCTCCCACTCTTTCTCTCTCATTCTCTCTTTCTCTCTCTCTCATTCTCTCTTTCTCTCTCTCTCCCTCTCTCCCCCACTCTCTCATTCTCTTTCTCTCTCCCCCTCTCTTTCTCATTCTTTCTTTCCCCCACTCTTTCTCTTTCCCCTCTCTCTCATTCTCTCTCTCCCACTCTTTCTCTCTCATTCTCTCTTTCTCTCTCCCCTCTTTCTCTCTCTCTCTCCCCACTCTCTCTCTCATTCTGATTCTCTCATTCTGATTCTCTTTCATTTTGTCTCTCTCTTTCTCATTCTCTCTCTAATTCTTTGATTCTCTTTGATTCTCTGTCTCTTTCTCTGTCTCTCATTCTCTCTCTCTCTCTCTCTCTCTCTGATTCTCTCTGTCTCTTTCTATCATTCTCTTTCATTCTGTCTTTCTCTCTCTTTCATTCTTTGTCTCTTTCTCTCTCTGTCTCATTCCGATTCTCTCTCTCTTTCTCTCTCATTCTCTCTCTCTCTCATCTCATGGGCCAGCCAGTGTCTTGGGGCTGAGAGGAAGTCAAGCATCTCCCTGAGAGACTGAGGGCCGGAAGAAGTGTGGGAGCAAAGCACTACTTGAACTTGTGCGGCATGAGCATTCGCCTTGGTATATTTGCGCCAGCCGATGGCCAAGGCAGCCCTTATCTCTCTGCTGAAAGTGCAGCATCAGGGTTCTGCCTTGGTATATTTGAGGCACAAGGCAGCCTTCGTTTCCTGCTGCTTGGGACTCAGAGTGGTAAATGGTGACTGGTCCGGGGAGCAGCTGGATTTTGCTCTCCATTGCGGACGCCAGATCAGCCCCCTGCAAGATCTCATCTTTCGAGGAGCACTCCCTGAAGTGGCACTGGAAACTTTGGTCGGGCTCCTCGAGAGACGAGAGCTTGCAGGGGGCCGATCTGGCATCCGCAATGGAGAGCAAAATCCGACTGCTCCCCGGACCAGTTACCATTTACCGCTCCGAGTCCCAAGCATCAGGAGATGAGGGCTGCCTTGTGCCGCAAATATACCAAGGCGGAATCCTGATGCCGCTCTTACAGCGGAGAGAAGAAGCCGGATTTTGCTCTCCATTGCAGACACCAGATCACCCCCCTGCAAGCTCTCCTCTCTCAAGGAGGCCAACCAAAGTTTCCAGCCCCGCTTCAGGGAGTGCTCCTCGAGAGACGAGAGCTTGCAGGGGGCTGATCTGGTATCCGGATTAGAGAGCAAAATCCAGCTACTCTCCGGATCAGACGCCATTTACCACTCTGAGTCCCAGGCAGCAGGAGAGGAGGGCTGCCTTGCGCCACTGGCTGGCACAAATATACCAAGGTGGAATGCTGTTGCCGTACAAATGAAAGTAGTACTTCATTCCCACAGCTTCCAGCCATCGCAAATGCCGCTTCTTCCCGCTTCTGCCGCCCCCTTCCCGCTTCTGCCGCCCCCTCCCCCACCGCCACAACATTCATTCCGGATGGCGAGGGCTGCGCTCGTTTTTCTGTATTGCACCACCTGCAAAAATGCAAAAATACAAAAATTTCTCCGCGGACCACCAAAGGACCACCGGTTGGTGACCACTGTCTTAGGCGACCCCTGTGAAAGGATTGTTTGACCCCCAACCACTGAGATAAAGTAAGCAAGCTGGAGGGGGAAAAGTTTTTCCCTTCTCCATGGCTCTGGCGATCCCAGCTGAGTTGCCTGATTAGCAGATCGTCAGAGCTTGGATCACCAGAGCCATTTAAGGCTCGTCAGAGCCTTTCGGGCTGGTCTGCCTGGTTACAGGAGAACGACACCCGGAGTATAAGACGACCCCCGACTTTTGAGTAGATTTTCATGTGTTAAAAAGTCGTCTTATACGCCGGAAGATACGGTACTTTATTTATAAAATTAATTGATTTCCCTGATCCATTTGTAAATACCAACCATTTTCTGAACTATCTATTTATAGTGTTACTTTAACCACTAAAGAAATCCCATAAGATTTTAGAACCATTGTTTTGACTTACTAGTAGACTTTGAAAGCTTTCAATTTGCTCAGCATTTGGTTTTAGTACTAATATTACTCTATCGGATATAGGAATGTTATCATATTTGATAAATAAATGTTTCACTAAGTATTAAAATTAATTGGCAGTAGTGGAGGGTAGTCTTGTCCATGTTTGAAGCTGTGATTGTTCTTTTCACTAGTGCTTCGTTTTAAAACTAATTCATTCGGAGCTATAGTTTAAATTATGGGCCTACAGCTTTAAACTGAGTTTAATAAACCATTTTTTGCCATGTTTATTAAATTCACTTGGCTTTTGAAAGAGCACCCACAGAGGCATATGAATATGCAAATTGCGAGTGTAGTTGAAAAAGAATAAAACTAAATTACACCTATAATAAAGATGTAATCACATTTTTAATTATCAATTAGCATTTATGTGACTCAATTAACATATAACAGGAAGAAGAATCCATTAGAAAATTAGATCTCACTGTTGATTAGGATCTGCAGAAACTAATTTAAGGTTTGAATTCAGAATAGTATAAAACATGATCAAGTGTTAGCAATTATGTAAATTATCACTACAACCTTAGTATTCTCTTGATATCTTAGACAAAGTCAACAGATTTTGCCACCTATTGAGATACATTCCACATAAGTTCTTTGAAAAGTTAAAGGGAAAAAATAGTGACGTGGACCAGATGGGAAAAAGAAATGGGAGGTAGAATGCTTAGGAGCAAAGAGCAGTCAAGGACATGTTGGTCATAATTTCTCAACTTTGGCAGCAGTATTGTTCTCGGGAATTTAGGAACTAGTCAGAGGAAATTAAATGACATGAAGGCGGAATCACCAACAGACTATCTTCAGTGGACCTACAGTGGATATAAAATTTCTTCATTTTTTATTGTTATTTTTCCACCTAACAGATTTCAGTTTGCTTGGCAATTGAATTGTACAGTGTATATGTTACTTTAAAAGTGGGAAAAAATTCTGAAATAATTCATCTTCGTCTAATTTTTTTTATATTTGAGAAACTACAATAGTGTGTGCTTCAGTTGTAATCCAAGATATAAAATACATAGTTTCTTAAAGATGCTTAATTAAAAAGTTATTTCTAATTATTTGGGTATTATTCATTTTTATTGAATATTTGACTAATTTCTGTTCAACATATCGCATGTATGTTATTTATTTATTTATGACAGTGAATCAATTAATTTATATGGCCACCCATCTCACACAGTGATTCAGAGGACTTAAGGTAATAGAAATGTCTCTCTTCCTAGGACCTGCTAGATCAGCGGTCACCAACTGGTGGTCCATCGACCACTGGTGGTCCACAAGAAAATTTTGATGGTCTGCAGAAAAATTATTTGCATTTTTTTATATTGCACTAAATCAGGAGTCCTCAAACTATGGCTCCTGGGCCAGATACGTGCAATGAACATTTGTGTTGCTGCAGAGAGTCTCCCCCTTGGGGCCTTTTTCTGCGGATCAGAGGGGGGAAGAAATTCCAACTCGGGGTCTACTTCAGCCTCCTGGTACAGGGCTTTGGGTGAAGACTGGAGGGAAGTGCTGCTGGTGGTGAAGAGCCGGAGGGCCTTGTTCCAGTGGGACCGTATCATGGCCTGGAATTGGCTGACCATCTCAGCCCGTTAAGCCTCCAGGCGCCAGTACCTGGCCTTGCACTCCTGCAGGTCTTCCCTTTGCTTGGAAAGACTATGCTCATAGTCCTCAGTGCCTCCTTTTCGGTCAGATCCAATTTGATCTGAGCCAGTTGTTTTGTCAACTCTTTCTTGAAGTGGCTGCTTAGCTCCAACAACTGCTTCCTGTTGCAACTCCAAGGGGTGGGGAGGGGAGTGGCTGGCAGAAGACGGGGGAGTAGAGGCTGGCAAGGTGCCCCTTGATGTGAGTGACATCGAGTTGGCAATCAAGTTGACTACACCCACCCAGTCACATGACCAACTAGCCACGCCCACCCAGCCGGTCATTAGGCAAATCATATTAGTGATCCTTGGGATTTAAAATTATGAATTTAATGGCCCCTGAGGTCTGAAAGGTTGGGAACCCTTGTGCTAGATGACATTTCCTAATAGATGTAACTAGACCACTTCCTTTCTGTTGAACCAAGTGGGATAGATATAAATAATTTATATTTCTATAACCAAGTGGGATAGATAGAAAGGCAGTGACATAAACAATCTGCCCCACTTCATGAAGACAGGAACCTTGAATTGCATCCAGGAACACTTAGGAACACATTGGAAGCCAATGTAACTTATGGAGCAAAGGTATCAAACAGGCATATTAAGGTACACCATTAAAACCAGAAACTTACTTATTAGGAATACCTACAAGCAAATATGAAAAAGAAATAATATATTTAATAACACATTTTGACTGCAGCAAGAATTATATATGCACAAAATTGGAAACAAGAAGAGGTCCCAACTCAAGAAAAATTAATATCTAAAATTATGGAATGTGCTGAGACGGATAGACTTACCAAGGAGATCCAAGGAAAGGAAGAATCTGAATATTATCTGGTCTGGCAAAAGTGGTATAAATGGTTAGAGGGAAGTGAAAAAAAAAGAGAAGAAGAAAGAAAGAAAAATTAAATAAAAGAAAAGATATCAATAGAGTAAAATAAATTTTTACATCAAATGAAATTTAAGAAAGAGACACAAGATATCAATAAAATAATATCATATAAGGTGAGAGAAATATTGTATATTGAAGAATATAGGATATTGATATTGTAACAATTCAGATATTATAGGTAGATGTCATTAAGATGATGCTTGTTGTAAATTGTTTTACTTGCATTTATAAATATATTATGTGGTTTCTTAAATTAATAAAAGTTTAAAAATTAAAAAAAATGGTACACCTCTGATTGCTTGACTGTTGAATTTTGGGCCATCTGAAAATCCAAATGATCTTTAAAATTAGGCTTTGTAGAATACATTGCAATAATCTGCTGCTGGGGATGAGAGCGACCATGAATGCTGTCTTTTGATATAGGAAATGGTGCAATTTCTACTGGACTCAAGGTTCCTCTTCAAAGAAGAGCTAGTACTTCTTCTTTGAACTGCTAGCTCTTCTTTGAACAGGAGCCTTAAATCCAGGACAAGTCCAAAACTGCAATTTTGTTCTGTTTAGGTAATAGCAATTACCTGATTCAGACAGTTGTAAAACCTGAGCCATTTAATCCTGCTAGGGTTGTTTGAAGTCTGCTTTTCCTCATCCAGATCCCTACAACTTCCAGATATTGAAAGAGAAATTCAAGAGCATATCTTAGTTTGGATAGAGGTGTAAAGTACCACCTTCATATTTGCACCATGGTACACAGAGGTAGACATAGTGGGAAACAGCAATGCCTTTATACTAGAAACAAATCTATCCATCTTGTCCTTTTTGAAAAAAGATAATTCATTGAGGATCTGGGCTTGGGGTAGAGTCATCCACTGTATCCTTCTGAATGCTTACTATGTTTTCTTAATCTGAGATATTATTCACGTTTGTGACTAAGATAGTTTCCACCACCAATTTGATTGCAAGGTTATTTCACAATATTATTCAAGCATGTGGATCTCTTATTTCTTTTAATTCTGTAAACAGAGCTTGTTATAATTCAAGCTGTTTGATTTTTTAAAAAAATTTTTTAATTTGATTTATATGCCGCCCTTCTCCGGAGACTCAGGGCGGTTTACAGTGTGCTAAGCAATAGCCTTCATACTTTTGTATATTTTATACAAAGTCAGCTTATTGCCCCCACAAACTGGGTCCTCAATTTTCCTACCTTAGAAAGGATGGAAGGCTGAGTCAACCTTGAGCCTAGCAAGATTCAAACTTACTTTAATTGCAGACATCTGGTGTTAAATTACAGTGCTTTTTAGTCTGCAGAGCTATCCAGGCTTCTTTATACAGAATTTATAGAGAATATAATTTCTGATTATACAGAAATCTTTACATTGGCAGCCTTCCTTCTTTCCCCTACAGGTAAAAGTTGTAATAGTCTCAATATTTTCACATGCTGTGTTAGCCATCTGGCCTTAGACTGAGAGAAATCAACAAGAGTTCATGAAACTCATCTCTGTTAGAGTGCTGATCAGATTAAAACCTTTCAAGTAATGAATCTGCAACTGATTTTGTATGTGGTGTTAGGCAAAAAGTAGGTGAATGGTGCTAATGAAGACCAAATTATCTCATTTCTGAATGAGATAATTTGTTTTGTTTCTTGTTTCATTTGCCTTATTTTCATAACATAAATAAATAATAGTATCTAAACTGGTACAAGAACCAACCCCTAATATGATATAATACTTACAGCATTTTCAGGAATATCTTTGGGGCCCCAACAGTTGTACTGGAATAGTAGAATGTATGAACCTCTTGTCGGTTGGCCAGAACGCTGACGGTTGCTTTAAAAAAAGGGGAAGCGAGGATCGAGCAAACAGCATCAATAAGAATAACTAATTACTCTTATTCTGAAACATTTAAATATTTAAAACATCGGATACATAGCTAAAAAGAGAAACTGATCGGCAAAGCAGAATTGTTAAGAAGAAACGGAGTGAAAATATAACGGAGTGAGTTAACGAGGCTAATTGAAGTGTGAGGGGGCGAAACTGACAGGCAACGGAACTGAGGTGATTTTGAGGAAGCGCAACAGAGAGGTGTGGATTGGAAATAAAACACATAGTTATAAATTTACCAGACAGAAATTGGGAAATAGACAAAGATTATTCATTTGGGGAAAGAAATACAGATCCAAGTGTTGGACTTATTTTAAAAAAAGAAACGGAGGTGGTGCGGAGACAATAAAGAAGAGACGAAGAAGAAACAGTATCTAGTTTCGGGAGTGACTGTGAGGGATTTAAAAACTTTGTAACGGTGGCAGAGCTTCAGTGAACAGATACTGTAACTATATTAGAGTATTAACTTGCAAATAAATAAAAAACATTGAGGCTCTGGAAGAGGTGTTTAAAATATTTTTAGAAGGCAAATTGAAGGACTTTGGAAACAATTACAAACTGGACGACTGAAAAGACACAAAACCAAGTGAGGATTGCAAAGACTTCAATTCTGGAACCTAATACAATGAAAGAAATTTATTTTATTGTTTGAGAGACTTAATTTATTTGAATTATTTTAATTGAATTATTTTAATAATATTTTAAGTACTTTTAAGTACTTTTATCTATCTATTTGTTTATTTATATAATACTTAATGTTTTAATATAGAATATAGTATATAATATTATAGCCCAAATAGCATAAGGTTTAGGATTACTTAAGTTTAAATGTTAAATATATACTTTTTAATATATTCTGGAACCTAATATAACGAAAGAAATTTATTTTATTGTTTGAGAGACTTAATTTATTTGAATTATTTTAATTGAATTATTTTAATAATATTTTAAATACTTTTAAGTACTTTTATCTATTTATTTGTTTACTTATGTAATACTTAATGTTTTAATATAGAATATAGTATATAATATTATAGTCCAAATAGCATAAGGTTTAGGATTACTTAAGCTTAAATGTTAAATATATACTTTCTAATATAAGTAAGAAAAGTTGGAATATATAAGTTTTGAATAGATATAATAATATAACACATAGCATATCTGTTTTTTCTTATTTCTGTTTTAGCGTGTTTTCCTATTCTAATAGTTTTTTATGTGACACAATTTAATATTAATTTAAAAATTGATATGGTGTTAAAAGAATGAATTGAAAATTGATTATTAATATTGATATATATTGATTTAAATAAGAATAAATTTATTAAAATTGATAAAATTTATTAGAGATATAACTAAAGATTTAATAGAACTTATTAGAATTAATAATATATTTAAATAGATTATTTAATTTAGAAACTGAAATATGACTTGCTGAGATATCATATTTTATCCCTGCTCCTCATTTAAATTTAATTAATCCCTCATATAATGATATTATAGTTTGAAATTTGACTGTATTTGAAAACTAAACAAGTGATATTGGCTTCTGTAATTATCAGAAGGAAAATTTTACTATATACTATAGACAGTGCGTGAAAATTTGGGAACTATTAAATTAGAAAATTAAGACGACAACTACTGGCTCATTAATAATGACAAAACCAGGTAAAAAGGCAATAGCCAATCAAGCAATGTCTATTACATCATTAGCACAACAGAAAACAATAGACACAATGTTACTTTCAGAAAAAGAAAAATCTCCTCAATCAATTAACATCAAAAACATTCACTCAGTATTATCAATGATACAAGAGAGTATGAACAAAACACAGGAATCAATTGCTGATAACCATCAAGAAAGTAGGAAAAACCACGAGGATTTGAAAATGGACATAGGTGAAATTAAGGATAATCTAAAAAAAAATAGATAATAAGATGGAGAAAATTCAACAAAATATTGCTAAAAATGAACAAAGGATCCAAAATATTGAAGATAAGATGGGCAAAGTAGAAAAAAGGATAGAAGAGTCAGAATGTGATCAAACAATAATAAATAAAGAACTGGAAGATTCAATTTCATTTTTAGAAATGGAAAAGGCGTTATTTTACCTAAGATTTCAAAATATAGTGGAAAACAGAGAGGAAGATTTGAGAGATGTAATGGTGGGAATTCTGGCTGAAGCAACGTTAAAGAAAAAAGAAGAAATTAATAAGGAAATTGATGAAATGTATAGAATATTCACAAATTACGCCCGAAGAAACAGGTTACCGAAAGAGGTTCATATTAGATTTGTAAGGAAGTTGGTGAAAGAGGAAATATACAAAAAAAATGAGAGAAAAACCAATTTTATATAAGGGAAAAGAAATAATTACATTAAAACAAATACCAAGAAGAATAAGAGAAACAAGGAAAAATTATAACTTTCTGACAACAGAATTACACAAACATAAAATAATGTTCCGGTGGTTAACGCCAGAGGGACTGCTTGTTTCATGGCAAGATAAAAAATATAAACTTGATACACTAGAGAAAGCACAGCAATTTTTTGATAGCAATTTTTTTCCTGAGGAAGAACAAGAATCTGAAACACAGCAAGAAATTGCAAATCAGGAGGACAAATCGAGAAAAATACAGCAAGAAGAAAGAAAAAGAGGGGAGAAAGAAAGAATGGAAAGAGAGGGAGCAAGGGATAAAATACAAATTACAGGGGGAAAAAAACACTAGGAAAATAAGAACATCAAGAAAATAGAAATTTGAAATGGAGAAAGATTTAAAATTGATATCGATTAACATAAATGGACTAAACATTCCATCAAAGAGATCACGTATTTTTAGAAATTTACAAAAATTGAAGATAGATATTATAACATTACAAGAAGTTCATATTAAAAAACAACAACGCAGTTTATTAGAGAACAAAAGATTAGGAAAACTTTATACGGCACTAACAGAACAAAAAAAGAGAGGTATAGCAATGTACATCCGGAATCATATACAATCAAAGCAATTATTTGCAGATGAGGAGGGTAGGATGCTGATGGTTGAAATTGAAACAGAAAAGAAGAAGATATTACTAGTATCACTTTATGCACCAAATGGAACCCAAATTGATTATTTTAAAAAGAAGCATAACAAAATTAAGGAACTGGAATACCAAAACATATGCATAATTGGAGATTTTAATGCAATTGTAAACATAGAGAAGGACTATAGGAGTTGTAAACATAATAAATCCAGGAAAAAAACACTTCCAGAAACCTTTTATGATATAGTAGAAGAATTTCAATTACAAGATGCTTGGAGGGAACTCAATTATGATAAACAACAATACACATTCTATTCAAATCCACATTAATCGTGGTCCAGAATTGACATGGCTTGGATGACGGCAGAGCTTATAGCAGACATTAAACAAATAGAAATTACAACAAACACATGGGCTGATCATAGCCCCATTGAAATAACATGGAAGGGACACCAAAAGCGTAAAAGATGGATGATGGATAGAGATATTATAAATGACAAACAATATGTGGATATGATTCAAAAAGAATTGAAAATATTTCTACAAATTAATGTGAAAGAGCACACCAGTCTACAAAATCTATGGGACACAACCAAGGCATATATCAGAGGCTTAACAATTGCCTATACTGCACAAAAAAATAAAAATAAACAACAAATAAAACAAAATTTACAGACAATATTACATCAATATGAATTAGATCTACAGAAACAGCCATATAATCAAGAAATTAAAGAGAAATTAAATTTAACAAGGCATAAATTAAATTTGATCACAACAACAGAAATAGCAAGAAAAATAAAAATCGCTAAACAAAACCAATTTGAACATGCAAACAAAACCGGACGGTGGTTAGCATATAAATTAAAAATAGAAAAACAGAGGAATATTATAATACAGTTAAAAGATGTAGATGGTTGTTTATACCAGAATATTGAAGACAAAAAACGAATTGCAAAGGAATTTTTCAAAAACTTATACTCAAAGGAAGAGATTAGAGAAGAAAATATCATAGAATATTTAAATAAAATAAAGATTCAAGAATTAGAAGAAGAACATATAGAATTATTGAACAGACCAATCTCAATGTTAGAATTAATAGAAGCGAGAAAGAAACAAAAAAAATAACAAGACACCGGGAACAGACGGTATACCGGCAGAGTTTTATAAGACATTCCAACAACCATTAGATGATATATTAATACAAGTTTTCAATGATGCATTAATGGAAGCTGAAATTCCGAAGTCATGGAATGAAACAATAATCACATTGATACCAAAACAAGATTCGGATCCCACGGAAATTAAAAATTATAGACCAATTTCTCTTCTCAATGTAGATTATAAATTATTCACATCAATTATAACACAGAGATTGAAAAACCTAGTCAAATACTATATACATCCTGATCAAAATAGTTTTATTCCTGGAAGACAAATTCATAACAATACAAGAACAATTATTGACACTCTGGAATTCTATGAGCAAAGATCGGAAAACCAGTTAGCTCTAATTTTCCTAGATGCGCAAAAAGCGTTTGATAATCTCAACTGGACATTTCTATTAGCACAATTAGAAAAAATGAAATTTGGAGAAAGATTTATAAAAATGATTAAAAAGATATACAATACCCAAACAGCAAAAATACAAATTAATGGAGATACAACTGAACAATTTGATATAAAGAAAGGAGTGAGACAAGGATGCCCATTATCTCCTATATTGTTTATATTAACATTGGAAATATTACTAGAAGAAATCAGGAAAGATACAGAAATAACTGGACTAAAAATAAAAAATCAAGAATATAAACTGCAAGCCTTTGCGGATGATAAAGTATTCATTTTAGATAAACCCATACAATCTGGACCAAAATTAATGATAAAAGTACAACAATATGGAGAAGTAGCAGGATTGAAAATTAATAAACAAAAAACTAAAATTATAACAAAGAATCTTAACAAGTATCAAAAAGAAGAATTGGAAAATATATTAGGGATACAAATAGCAAAGAAAGTTAAATACTTAGGAATATGGATTACAAACAAAATATCAACTTTGAAGGAAGACAATTATATTAAATTGGCTAAACAAATAGAAAAGGATTTGGAAAAATGGGCAAAACTCCAATTGTCTCTTTTAGGCAAAATTGCTACCATTAAAATGAATATTCTGCCAAGAGTGTTATATTTATTTAGGGTAATACCAGTAAACCCAGGAAGAACATATTTTAAAGATTTAGACAGAATGATATTAAAATTTATTTGGCAGGGAAAAAAAGCAAGAATCAAATTAAAACATCTACAAGACAAAAGAGAGAGGGGGGGAATGGGACTCCCTGATTGGCAGAGTTATTAGAAAGCCTCAGCGTTAATATGGATAAAAGATTGGATCAAACTCAAAAACATAAGAACATTAATATTGGAAGGTTTTGACTTAACAAGAGGTTGGCATGCATATCTTTGGGGAGAGAAAAGTACAAAACAAGAACAATTTCGCAAACATATTGTAAGAGATAATTTGCTTAAAATATGGAATGAAATCAGAAAATATCACTATGATAGGATTCCTAGGTGGACTTCCATAATGGAAGCACATATTTATCCAAATTCAATAGATACAAATAAATTAAAAACATATAAGGCCATCTTAAATGAAGAAGGAAAACTAAAAACAAGAGAAGAATTGAGAATGCAAAATGTGGAAATAGAGTGGTGGTCATATTTGCAATTAAAATCCAGATATAAATCTGATATGGAAAAAACTGGAATTCAAATGGAACCGAATCAGTTGGATAAAATTTTATTAGGCCCCAATGAGAAATTAATAACCAAAATTTATAATTTTCTATTGGAATATAAACTAGCAGAGGAAGTAGTTAAAGAGAATATGATCACATGGGCGACAAATTTTGGGTATGCAATAGAATTAAATAAGTGGGAAAATTTGTGGAAAAATATTAATAAATTAACATTATCTGTACCATACAAAGAAAATGCTTATAAATTGTTCTATAGGTGGCATCTACCACCGGCACGAATTTCTAAAATGTTTCCCGGCACATCTCCACTCTGTTGGAAATGTAAAGCGCATAAAGGGACATACTATCATATATGGTGGTCATGTCCCAAAGCTAAAAAATTCTGGAACAATATAAAAATACAACTGGAACAAATAATAACTCAAAAGGTGCCCTTAAAGCCAGAAACTTATTTATTAGGAATACCTACAAGCAGATATGAAAAAGAAATAATATATTTAATAACACACATTTTGACTGCAGCAAGAATTATATACACACAAAATTGGAAACAAGAAGAGGTCCCGACTCAAGAGAAATTAATATTCAAAATTATGGAATGCGCTGAGATGGATAAACTTACCAAGGAGATCCAAGGAAAGGAAGAATCTGAATATTATCTGGTCTGGCAAAAATGGTATAAATGGTTAGAGGGAAGTGGGAAAAAAAAGAGAAGAAGAAAGAAAGAAAAATTAAATAAAAGAAAAGATATCAATAGAGTAAAATAAATTTTTACATCAAATGAAATTTAAGAGATACGAGATATCAATAAAATAATATCATTATATAGGGTGAGAGAAATATTGTATATTGAAGAATATAGGATATTGATATTGTAACAATTTAGATATTATAGGTAGATGTTATAAAGATGATGTTTGTTGTAAATTGTTTTATTTGCATTTATAAATGTATTATGTGGTTTCTAAAATTAATAAAAATTTTAAAAATTAAAAAAAATAAATAAATGTGTTCATCACAGTATGATGAATAGATATATAAACAATAAACAAGGCAGCACATTGTCTTCTAAAAAAAAAAAAGAATGTATTCTGGAACTGAGTGGTCCTTGAGCTTGGCTATTTTCTTGCAGATGTTTTATTATCCAATAGGTATCATCATCAGTTGACATCAATGATGATGTTACTTAGTTTGAGTAACTAAATGTCTACAAGAAAACAAACAAACTAGAAAGTACCAAGGGCACCTCATTTCAACTCTGAGCTACAAATATTCTCTTTTACTGATATTCTGGAAAGCTAATTTGTCTTTTATAAATGTAACTTCTCTGGCATGGCAGCCAGTTTGAAAGCAAACAAGTCTCCCATGGCAGTTATTTCATAGGTATGTTCACCGAATTGTACCTCCCTGCCAAAAAGAAAAAGTTACCTCTCTTTGTTTAAACAATGTTCTAAATAAACACAACAGGATTTATACAACAGAGCCTGTCATAATCCATAATTTTGGTTTATTGCATCTCATGAATTTTGCCTTATCAGCTATAATGGTTAGCTTCATGACATCCAATAAGCCAAAAGTAATCCTAATTTAGAACAACCAGGTGAAGGGGTGTAAAAAAAAGATCAAGATGGCAGTTGTGACCATGTGTCAGAACTCTGCAATGCGCATTAAAAGAAATACACAACTGATCACAGAATCACAGCAATCATTCTAACTTTTTTACCCTACTGCCAACACCAGTGTAACTTAGACTAGGCCAATAAAACAAAAATGATAGAATTACTTTTCTGCGTTTAAATGAGTTATACACACACAGTAGATATTAAAAAGTCTATGCACTCTTATTAAAATGTCAGGTTTTGAGATGTAAAAAATCAGACCAAGATAAATCACTTCAGAATTTTTTCTACCTTTAATACAACACATAAGAAAGGGTGTTGCCCTCTTTCCAAAAAAACTAAGGAAGTTAACATAAACCTCTTATCTATTTTTATATAGCAAACATATAAGATAAATTGCATTGAGAAAAATGAATGATCATTGGGTCACTCAGCTACAAGGGTAAAAAGAGAGTAATTAAGTCCAACATGCTAATCATTATCCCAAACTGGCTTTTATTTATAACTTGCCCGAATTGCAGGAAATTGTATATTTTCTCTTGTCACATGTTGCCTTGTTTCCTAGTATGGAAAAACAGAAGCTTGAGTTAAACTTAATGTCAACTTTTGGCCTTGTCTCAGAATTTCTTCAGGGCTGACAACCACAAACTATTTAAATCCAAATGATTGTATTTATCTCTTGTCTAGAACTAAGCTGGGTCAAATTCAAGTCATTGGTTTCCTTTAAAACAGAACAGATGGGTCTGTTTTTATTTCTGGGACAGACATCCTTGTCATGTAAGAAAGCAAAACAAATTGCTGTATATTTTATTGTAGTATGTATAAACACACAAACTACATTGTGGGAATACAGCCAGGATCTTGCTACTCTAATTTTAATTTGTATGCAGTTAAGAAAGTACAAATAATTCTGAAATTCCAGAGAGGGCTTATTCTGCTTAATTTAAAAGTTCAATTGCCTAGCAGGGCTATGAAATACTTTCATTGGGAAACACTCAAAGAAATATTCACATAGTATATTTATTGAGAAGTGTTGAATCTCACAATCTGTCACTTTATTTCTTAATTGCTGATGCATTTCACTGCTCTCCCCGCCCCCCGACAAAACTGAGTCTAAAGGCATTGCCAGAAAAACAAATTCTCCACATATTCATATAAATATTTTGATAGTTTGTATATAAACTGCTCAATACTAAGGAAAAATTCCTTTACATTATCTTTGTTCATGTATGACTCCTCTACCCAACTTTGAGAAAAACTTCCTTTTCTGTTTTCTGTTGCACTATGGTCTTTCTTGTTCATCAGGGTGCCCTATGTCAGCAAACAGAGGAATGGTGCAGATCAGCTGTCTTAAACCTTTCTGCCTCAGCAAACTGGTTGAGGTGGCAGCAGCGGCAGGAGAAGACATAGGATGGTTGCACACACGAACCACTTTCACAAATGCAGTTTTGTGCATCCATGCATGCACACTCCACCACTTCCGTGGCCCGGTTCTGAATGGGCTGGGGCCTGGCACCGACTGCAGATGGAGGGTTGGGGACCCCCTGGTGTAGTTAAGGTGAAAAATGCACTACTGTGAATTCACTCTTAGTGTTCTGAAGTTGAAACCAACTAATAGAGAGCAGTAGTGAATATGAATTATACTTATAAATTAAAATTTATGGAAACAGCCAACAGGGTACAAATTAGTAAGGTATGAATCTTAAAACCTCTTCTAAATACAGATTGCATTGTACTACATTATTTTAGAAAATCCTTTCCTAACATGCTTTGGGAATAGATTGTTCCCACATACAGCAACAATAGAAAGTGGCAATTCTGTTTCAGTATATATTTCGATGCTCAATATTGATGATTTGTATTGAATTCCAAAAGAGAGCATGAGGAAACATAAATGTAGCATTTGTCTCCTTCTCTTAGGTCATTTGTATTTGTTTTCCTATATGAAGAAAGTGCCACTACAATAGCCAAGCATAGATCATAGGCAGATAATTTATACTGTACATGATTTTGTAATTTTCATGGGATAAATGGACTTTTATATCTTTTTGCACATTATAATTTAGATTATACAGACGCACAATTTTTATTGGCTCCTGATGGCTACTACTCTTAAAAAAGAATCCTTGGAAATAATCAGAACCATTATTATGCAGTTTTAAAAATGGCACTGTTAAAGTCTTACAGGCCAGGAGTAATCATGAAAGTTAATTTAATTTTCTTGTTATGGTTAGAAATTAAATTGGAACTGCCTTGGTGGCTACATTTTGCATTTCTGTATGATCTCCTCAAAGCTAACTTGCTAAGTTTTGAATCTGCCACTTAATTTGCCATGTTTTGTCTTGAACACTGTGCTATGAAATGTTTCATTATTTGGATTTTGTAGATCAAATTGCTGCTGAAACTTGTCTGGCTACACAATTGTGAATTGGAATTATTGGGACATAATGTGAGCTATGGAAAATAGTACTTGCTGGTTTAATGCCTGTTGTTGTTTTAGATATTTTAGATTGGTCTTACAGAATGCTTTGCCAGTTTAATAGTTTACTACTCCAAGACCTGGCAATGTTATGCTGTTGTACGCAATGAATGTTGTAAAGATTATGAATTTTCAGTTATATTCAGAAATTTCAACCTTTTCCTAAAAAGGAATTAACAGCTTGAGAAGAAGTTTAATATGACTCACTGTATATATTCTTCATAGTCTTTATCAGAAACTGGAAGACCTACTTCAGCAATAGCAATAACACTTAGGCTTATATACTGCTTCATTGTGCTTTACAGCCTCTCTAAGCGGATTACAGTCAGTGTATTGTTCCCAACAATCTGGATCCACATTTTACCAAACTTGGAAGGATGGAAGCCTGAGTCAAGCTTAAGCTGGTCGGGATCAAACTTCTGGCAGTTGGCACAACTAGCCTGGAATACTGCATTTTAACCACTGTGTCACCATGGCTCTCTAAATAATACTATTTATTTATTTATTTATTATTAGTTTAATTTATATGCTGCCTTTTTCCGAAGACTCAGAGCAACTAAAAGATAAAAATAATATTAAATACAAAAAGTAGCTTAATTTGTTGCTTAGAGACCTTAATATCATCAACAACAAAAAGAGATTTTAAATTCAATAGACCATATTCAAATTGTCTGGATAAAGCAGTTTGAAAGCATGCAAATGTGAGTAAACAGGCACCATTTGTTTGGAAAGTAACAATATTCCATGCACCTTGGTGTATAGCAGGGGTATCAAGCTCAATTTCATTGAGTGCCGCATCAGGGTTGTGTTTGACCTTGGGGGCCGAGGGCATGGCCAGAGTGGGCATGGCCAACTCGATGACACTCATCAAAGCTCCATTTTTGGCTGCGAGGGCCTGCTGCAGCCATCTGCCAATGAAAATGGAGCCCAGGGGTGCCTCCTGGGCCCCATTTTCAGCCACGATGGATGAGCTCCTGTTTTCACTGGCAGACGGCTGCAGAAGGCCATTGCGGCTGAAAACAGATCCTGGGGAGGCCATGCATGGCCCCACTGGGCTCCGTTTTCACAGGCAGAGGCACCATGGGCTTGTCCTTCGCTGTTTCCAAGACAGCCCTGCACGCCAGATCTAAGCACTCTGTGGACCAGATCCAGCCTGCTGGCCTTGAGTTTGACACCCCTGGTGTATAGGCATGCTGGCCACATGACCACTGAAATATCTTTGGACAACACTGGTTCTCTTGGCTTAGAAACAATGATGAGCCCTCTAGAGTCAGACACAATTGTACAGAGGAAACCTTTACATTTATCTTTACCTACACAGACACACACACACACACACACACACACACACAGAGAGAGTTTCATATACATATATACATACATAATTATTCACAATTTAAAGTAATAATTCAGAATGGTTTTTAGTATTTCTTTCTTTCTTTTGTATTGTATTAATATTTTGTTTAAATATTTTGTTTTGCCTTCAGTGTTCATTTGAGGAGAATAATGAATAGCAGAATCTATGCTATACCAGGTAGTTTAGAGTTAGCTAACTTGAACGCAACTAAAATGTGCCTGTCACATACCAATATTATTTGTCATATGTTGTAGTTTAGCTCATTTTGAATCAGATTAATTATCCTAAATATTCTGGTAATCTTAAAGAATTTAAGAAAGACTTGGGAAATCAGTTGGACAACCTGTGATTTCTTCTAATATAACTAAAGAAAAGCTGTGTCGTTACTGAAATTAAGTAGTGTGTTCTCTGAGTTAAATGGTCAAGAGAAGATTAGATATTTCTAGTAATTTGTAATTTCAAAAATATACTAGAAAACTGCAGATAGGATATATGCATGATATGGTCAAGAAAGTTGGGATAGAGGCCATACAATGCACATTTTAAAAAAAGCTTTACAGCTTGTTCCAGCCACTCTTTTCATTTTTGTTTCTCCTTTTTAACTATGAACTGCATGCATCACTGGAAAAGTCATATTAGCTTCAGTCAGTTTTATTTCTTTTTCTAGCTAAATAATATTTCTATTCTCTTGCCAAATTCACAACAAATGTTTGCCTATTCCATGCAATGCAACATTGTAACATTTTTTTCTAGTGAAGATTAGGTTATTCTCAAGTGTGCTGCTTGTTCATGATCCTTTATTTATGATTTGTAGATAATGGTTCAAAAATTCAAGGCCTCTAGCATTTTACTGAATTAGTTGTAATCCAAAATTGTTCTTCCTTTCCCTGGGCAAGATGTCTCCTGAGACTCAATTGAATCAAGTTTGTAAAACTTGCAGATGCTTTTACCAAATTCTGTCATTAAAATATTCTACACCAGAGGGCAGTACGGGGGGGAGGGGGGGAGAGGAACGTGTGATGCAAATAAAGCTCTTTGCTGACATTTTTTCATTTGCCAAGTGACCCTTTTTTAAAACAAAAAAATCAGATAATAAAAGTAGACTCATTGATTGTATTGTTTTCTTCCTTAGTAAACAGAAACGATGTGGAAAATAAGTCCTTCATTTGTAGTAGTGAGCATTTGACACAATGTAGATTACATAATATTTGAACAACTTGTACATATTAAGCTACCGTGGTAACGTATGATGTCTAGAATGTAGCTTTGGTTTCAGGTGGATTTAATTTCATTGATTTAACTAGTGAATCTGATTTACAGACTTTTATGAAGCTAGAATAATCTTGAGCTTTTGGCATTAAAATAATTGCCTTGAAGTATGTGTGTCTGTGATTTCCGAAAATGTTATTTGAAGCTGCCCTCATGTGGTGAAAGAAAATACTGCACTGGGGAGCATATTAAAGGATATCGCTCCAGTCTTAATCCACATGCAATAATGTAAAACTGAATACAGGAGTATAATCCACTATATTTTTAAAACTTTATTTTAATGCTTTGTAAATGCACTTATGTACAATAGGTGATTATTACTTGCACAGTAATGAGGTAAATAGAATTTCTAATCACAGACACTCATCTACAGTGTTCATATGCAACAAGAAAGTTTGAAATGGAGAAGCTAAATTATTTCCTAAAATCCTGATTAATGTGGCAAAGGAATGCAGAGAGTGAGGGCGTGGAAAACCGCACTTCTGGTAAGAAGACAAGGAAGGAAGTCTAGCTAATATCACATATGATTGTACTTTTTTGAAAAAGGGGGAAAACATAAGCCTATATGTAAGCTTAGCAGAAAAAGGAATAAGATCCCGGCAGTAACTCATGAACAATAGCAGAACCCATAGGAAAAGCAATAAAAAGTGAAATATAGTTGATGAAGCCCAAAGAGAAAGGAAGGAAGGAAGGAAGGAAAGAGAAAGAAAGAGAGAGAGAGAGAGAGAGAGAGAAAGAAAGAAAGAAAGAAAGAAAGAAAGAAAGAAAGAAAGAAGAATATACATGATTTTTGAAGAACAGGAAATTGCGTAGATGCTATATTGAAATATGGCATATCAAGGCAACCAAGGTTGGGGAAGAAAGGACATATTCATCCAAAGAAGTGATACAGTTTAGGCAAAGAAGAAGATGGAAAGCCCAACAGTTCATGCATGCCTCTAAACTACCTTACACTATTACTCATTCTGTGGGTTGCACATTTTAGGTGGATAGATTAACACTTGGCTTGGGTGAGCACAAAACTAACCCGGTCCCAAATACATAGAACTTTTTTAGTTATAACCAGCATCTTGAACTGCATCCAGAAATAACTGACACTGCTCCCTGTAAAACCATATAACATGACAGTAATGAGAGCTCCCCATTAATATGCAAGCAGCCATAGTCTATCGTTTCTGGATTATCTTCAAGAATAGTCCATATGGCCCTGTTTGACCTAGAATAGAGATAAATATTAAGTATCCTCAGCATAATGATTTTATATCCTTTAGCACTGAATTAATTTCCCAGTTATCATATGGTTCCTGCCAGTGGTGGAATTCACTTTTTTTTTTACTACCGGTTCTGTGGGCATGGCTTGGTGGGCGTGGCAGGGAAGGATACTGCAAAATCTCCATTCCCACCCCACTGTGGGGCCAGCCAAAGGTGGTATTTGCCGGTTCTCTGAACTACTCAAAATTTCCGCTACCGGTTCTCCAGAATGTGTCAGAACCTGCTGAATAGCACCCCTCGTTCCTGCCCTTTGGAACATCTTATCTCCTGAGGCAAGATTGGTTCTCACTTTCCTAACCTATCAGAAATCTCCGGGATACCCTACAGTACAACAACTGAAGACCCTATTTCTTCTTCCCTATTCACACCAACTGGAACCAGCTAACTAGGAAAGAACAGAACTAGGGAGCTTCCAGTTGATGTCACGACAATAAAGATGCAGGGAATGGGTCTCTGCATTCCCTGTGCTAGCTTCTCCATTTCATGGGCTCCAGGAGGAGCCAAAGCCGCCCTGTAGGGGTGGTGAAGCAAAGAGGGCATCCTGAGAGGTCGAGGACAGTCACAGCTCTCCTGTCAGCCCCGGGATTCTTTTTCCCTCTCAGCCATGGCAAGAAGAGGCAGCTTAAAGATGGCCACCACAAAGCTCAAACAGCTGATGAACATCTAAGACTGGTGCTGGAGCAAAGTAGGTGAACAGTGAGTGGAACTGGGGAAGAGGATTTTCTTTCATTTTAAATTTAACCCCAAGGAACAATTTAGAATTATCCACTCTGAATCATCTCTGAAAGCAGCATCTAGGCATTCTGAGAAACCACCAGACCATCAGACCAGAAGTGAAGGGTGCAGGAATGAAAATAATACACTTTGAAATTTTGAAATATATAGAAAATTGGACTCTTAAACTGGGAAGGCATGGTACAGGGGGGCATTTTAAAATGCTGGAATCATTTATTTACAAAACTTATTCTGCTTTTATAATTCTTCTATAACTAAAAAAACACTGGAAATGTGGTGATATTGAAATTTAAGCTGAGAGTGCTCCTGCTGATAAAAAGGGAAAATTACAAGTCTGGAAATACAGTATCTATATGAAAGTATGTGAAAATTTCTATTGGATAACTTTTAACCACCCTTGAACTACTGGATTACTGGAAACCCAAGTATAAAAATAAGGAAGTTTTTTTAAAGGGTCCCCGGAATGTCATACTAGAAGATTGAACTAGTAAAGGAGATGCAAAGAGGCTTTTGATAACCTCTGGGATTATCTAAATGAAACTGACGGTCAACCTATGGGATATAAAGAACTTGAACTAGTGTACTTTTGAAGGTCTATCCAAAGGCTGAATAAATAGTTTTTGGACTGTTGGACAAAAATTGAATTTTTTAAAAAATAAAAAAAGATGCATTTCAAGGAAGAAATGAGTGAAACTTCAAAGGAGATGGCGTTACTTTTTCAAAACACAAAAGACATCATGAAGAAAGGATTTAAGGAGACTATGGAAAAAATGAAAAAGGCCATATGAGGGATGATGAGTAAGGATCAAGATGCCCAGGAAAGGGAGGAGTCAACAGAAGAAATGAAGGGAGAAGAAGACAAGGTGGTGACAACAATGAAAATAAGAGTGATTTCTGAATTAAACCAGGGAGGAAATGTATTAAGGAGTTGGAAGATACGTTTGGAAAGGAGATAGCGGCTTGGGCAGAAATTTGGGAAATTAGACAGTGGAAGATGAGAGAAATACTCAAACTGAAGCAGTTACAGATAAAGATAATAGAAATAAAGATGGTGAGGAAGGTGGGATGCAAATTTTAAAAAGTATAGCAACCGAAGTATTGAAGTGGGCAAGAGATGATGGATAAATGATTTCTTTGTTTTTGTTATTGTACTGATTTGCGTTTTATTTTCTCTCTCTCTTTTCTTTTCTTTTCTTTTCTTTTCTTTTCTTTTCTTTTCTTTTCTTTTCTTTTCTTTTCTTTTCTTTGTTTCGGGTAGGTAACACAAAGAGAATCCCGGTAGGATAGAAAGAAAATGTTTTTTCAGTTAAAGGTGATACGATTAAAAGTTAGAATAAGTGATAGAAATAAGAGAAAGGGGAATGTTAGTGTAGACACTTTTATGTAATAAAATAAAGTAACAATAAGAGAAAACGTTAAATAATTGAACAATGACAGATTGCAAATTATTATAATTGTGTATCATTATTAGAAATATATGTTGATTGAATGTCATAACTATGATAAACTTTACTAGTTTTATTTGTGTTAGAATGTATGACACTCAAGTGCCACACTATTCATGCATTGATTTGATATGTTTGTAAAAAAAAATAAAAAGCTTACCAAAAAAAGAGGAAAGAACAGAACTAGAGCAAAATGTTCTCTCCTAATCATAATGCTTCAGAGCAATGCAGAAGAACACCATAGTTAATACTACTGAAGTCTGCTGAGAAATCCAGCCCTTTAGTTTGTATAGATTGTATTTTCCCATGGAGAAATCAAACCACAGTTGCATGCTTTAAATTTTGTACATGAAAATAAAAGGTGAAAAAACTAAATTTGCTTCTTGTAATAATATACAAATGTTGCCTTATATTTGAATGAGTACATCAAGGTGGAGGACTGAAACGAAATAATGGAGGAAAGAAAAAATATTTCTGGAGTTTAGCCTGATGCATTACTGCACATTACACATTATTTTTGGCAGAAAATTGAAATAAGATTTTCTAAATTATTCTTGAGTGTATAATACTGTTACAAATTATTCTTCCAAATTAATATTGGACAGAAAAAAATTCTATTATAGTGTATATGTATATGTATGATATATATCAATATATCAGTTCCTATCAAAAGGAAAACAGCTTGGCATGAACAGATCCAATAATTAATAACTTTTTATTTTAATAATTTTTTGAGGTATTTATATTTTTAATGCAAGTTTTTAAAATCAAAAACGTTAAATTAAAATTATCTCAGATTGAATTGTCTGACAGCGTAACATTGTTTATTAAGATACTAATGGCTATGTGAGGAATCTAACACATCTGTGTTATATACTCTAAGAAGTGGCAATTAATCAATACACTAGTAAAGAAAGTAAAAAAAAGAGATTTGATTGATAAATAAAGGATTACTCGACACAAAAGAGTATTTAAAAATTTGCTTCTCTTTTTTTTTTCAGTTGGAAAAAACAAGTCATAGTGCAAAATAAAGATTATGTCATACATAATTTATTACCAGAAAATTTACAATGCGGGCAGCTAATTTTATAGTCTAGATATAATGAAGTAGCCAGTCAAAGGTGTGATGTTTCTCTGAGGAAGTGACTGTTCTTTGTGGCATTTTAGCTAAAAGATGTAAGATATACTTTAATTAACTAGTTGGAACACATTCACAATCTGGGTAGTGTTGCACAAATGACCTGTGGAAAAAAGAAATGCAGATAGGACATTCTTGGGGCAGGTTCACAGCTGATTCAGCTTTGCACCATAGCAATTTTCAAGTCTTACTCTAATTAAAGGAGAGGTTAGTAGAGTATTTGCTTTTCATGCAAAATGTCAGGTTTAATCCTTCCATTTCAAGTATGGCTGCAAAGATTCATGATTAAAACACTGGAGAGCTGCAACTAGATTTATTTAGGAAATATGTTCATGTAACACATCAATTCAGGACTATGGGATCTGAGGTGCAAAAATCTGGATGCTCTCTGGCTGGAAGCCATCTAGTGGTTCTTCATTCATTCATTCATTCATTCATTCATTCATTCATTCATTCATTCATACATACATACAGCCTAGGTCTTAATCAGATTAATTAAAGATCTAGTGACTGTATTTTCACATGATAAACCAAGAATTAAAGTTGGTTTGTCCATCAGAAAGCTACTATATGTGCTGCTGATGTGAAGCCTTATCATTAATATAGTATTCAAATGGAATTTTGTCTGAGAAGGATTCATGGCTTTGTAGGCTAGTCAGACTTTCAGATCTTTTTCTGTTCAGACAACCATCTGAAGACAATTGACCCAGTTTCAGGAACATTTTGTTATGTGATCAGGGAAAGAAAAGAGTTTTGAAAAATAAAAAATCAGCTGTAGTTATAAACAAAATTATGTGTTTGTGTGGTTTACACCCTATATTTCAAAAAGTAAACTGCTTCTGTTTACTGATACAATTTGATGGTAATATTTCACTAATCTCCATAAAACTGGAAGATAAATAGCTAAAGGTAATGTGGACTTTTGTTTTACTGAATACCTAAAATAGTTTCTTATATTCTTGTGGAAACAAGTCTTTTTTATGTAAAAAAAAAGGGAGGGAAAATATGAAGAATTGGTTTGGCTTTATTCTTCCCTCAGCTGCCTTGTTGAACAAAATTATGTTGTATGTTGCTTCTACTTAGGTGGAGTTGGTGCTTTCTGTAGTGAATGAACCTCTGCTAAGATGCTCTATGAGCACTATTGCTTCTCCACTTTTTTTAAATTTCTTAGCACACCCAGAAGAGCTCCCAATCTCTATCTGGGCCAGTATCTTACTTACTTGTGGCTTCTGGAGTATCCAGAACATTGAACCTTTGTTTTTTTGTGAACTCTTAAAAAGTTTTACATTCTCATAGTTAGCGCTTTTAGAAGGATTTTTGGACATCCATTGATTCTCTTGACACACCAATTTGTTTAACTATTATGATTTTTTCTTCTTCTGAAAAATAGACAAAAATAGCCAATTCTGGATTTGCTGAATAAAAGGATTTATGATTTTGTGAATTTAATGTTATTTTAAAGGGCAGATAAATAATAGAAGTCTAAAGATTGGAATTAATCTTATTTTTTTTTTATTCTATTAATTTTAAAAACATACACACACAGAAAAAGAAAAAATAAAGTAAAACAATACATTACATATACAACATTTAAACTTGGTGTCTTACTTCTTAAGATAGTACATTGGTAAATTACATTTCTCAATATCTCTATCCACATCTCTCCTTATATAACGATATTTTTAAGTTCTATTTTAACTCTAATATATCTCGTTTGGTATAAAAGTTAGTTCAAGTTTTTAGGGTCATCTTTTATTTTATTTTATTTTTCTCCAACCATTGACACCATTTTTCCCAAACCAGGTAGTATTCAGATTCTTCTTTTTCTTGGAGTTCTTTGGTGAGTTTGTCCATCTCGGCACATTCCATTACTTTCAATATTAATTTATCTTGCGTTGGGATTTCTTCTGATTTCCAGTTCTGTGCGAAGATGATTCTCGCTGCGGTCAAAACATGTGTGATTAAATATATTGTTTATTTTTCGTAATTTTTAGTAAATATACCTAATAAATATGTTTCCAGTCTTAATGGTATTTTTTGAGCTATTATTTCTTCCAGTTGGGTTTTGATTTTATTCCAAAATTGTTTTGCTTTTGGACATAACCACCACATGTGGTAGTATGTCCTTTTTTGTTTTTTGCATTTCCAACACAGTGGTGAAGTATTGGGGAACATTTTTGAAATCCGTGCTGGGGGGAGATGCCATCTATAAAACATCTTGTAGGCATTTTCTTTATATGATACTGATAGTGTCAATTTACTATTAACTTTCCATAATTTTTCCCATTTGGTTAGTTCAATACTATATCCAAAGTTCTTCACCCATGTGATCATGTTTTCTTTTACTATTTCCTCTTCTAATTTGTATGTAAGTAAAAAAATGTAAATTTCGGTTATTAATTTCTCGTTTGAGCCCAATAATATTTTATCCAAATTGTTTGGTTCTTTTTGAATTCCATATTTCTCCATGTCTGATTTGTATCTGGATTTTAGTTGTAGGTATGGCCACCAGTCAATTTCCACCTTGTGGAAATTGTTCTTTTAATTCTTCTCTGGTTTTTAATTTCCTCTCCTCGTTTAAAAGATCTTGATACGTCTTCATTTTATTTGTATCCATGGTATTTGGATATATTTGTGCTTCCATTGTTGAGATCCACCATGGGATGCCGTCGTAATGGTTTTTCCTAATTTCAGTCCAAGTCTTTAGTAGTGTGTCTCTTACCATATGCCTTCGGAATTGTTCATGTTTTTTAGGTTTCTCTTCCCATAGATATGCCTGCCATCCTTTCTTCAAATCAAAACCTTCTAATGTTAGTATGCGTATGTTTTTGAGTTCAATCCACTCTTTGATCCATGTTAATGTTGATGCTTTGTAGTAGGTTTGCCAATCTGGGAGCCCCATTCCTCCTCTATCTCGTTTATCTGGTAGGTGTTTCAGTTTGACTTGTGCCTTCTTCCCCTGCCAGATATACTTTAATATCATCTTATCCAGATCTTTGAAATAGGTTTTTCCTGGGTTTGTTAGTATCACCTGGAATAGATACAGCATCCTTGGGAGGATGTTCATCTTGATGGAGGCAATTTTACCTAGGAATGATAGCTGTAGTTTAGTCCAAAATTGTAAATCTTTTTCTATTTGTTTGGCCAGTTTATTGTAATTATCTTCTTTGAGAGTTGATATTCTATTGGTAAACCAGATTCCTAGGTATTTTACTTTCTTTGTTGTTTGTATTCCTAGTGTGTTTTCAAATTCTTTCTCTTGGTTTTTGGTAAGATTCTTAGTTAACATTTGTATTTTTTGATTGTTAATTTTCAGCCCTGCCACTTCCCCATATTGTTCTATTTTGGTCAATAATTTAGGTCCTGATTGTAGTGGTTTTTCTAGCATGAGTACTATGTCATCCGCAAATGCTTGCAGTTTGAATTCCTGGTTCTTTATCTTTAGTCCCATTATTTCTTTATCTTCCCTAATTTCTTTCAGTAGTATTTCCAGTGTCAGTATAAACAATATGGGGGATAGGGGACATCCTTGCCTCACTCCTTTCTTTATATCAAATTGTTCTGTTGTCTCTCCATTAATCAGTATTTTTGCTGTTTGAGTATTATATAGCCTTTTAATCATATTTAGAAATCTTTCTCTGAATTTCATCTTTTCCAATTGTATTATTAGGAGTGTCCAATTAAGATTATCAAATGCTTTTTGCGCGTTCAGGAAAATCAATGCTAATTGCTTATCTGGTCGTTGTTCGTAATATTCAAGGGTATCAATAATTGTCCTTGTATTATTTTTAATTTGTCATCTGGGAATGAAGCCATTTTTATCTGGATGTATATAATGATTAATGAAGTTTTTCAGTCTCTGTGTTATAATGGATGTGAATAATTTATAGTCCACATTAAGAAGAGATATTGGCCTATAATTCCTTATTTCAGCCAGATCGGAATCCTGTTTTGGTATTAATGTAATTATTGTTTCGTTCCAAGATTGTGGAGTTTGGGTTCCAGGAGTGCATCATTAAATACCTGTATTAGAATATCATCTAATGATTGTTGGAATGTCTTGTAAAATTCAGATGGTATGCCATCTGGTCCAGGTGTTTTGTTGTTTTTTTGTTTCTTCCTTGCTTCTGTTAGTTCTAACATGGAAATCAGTCTATTCAATGATTCGATGTGGTTTTCTTTTAATTCCTGAATATTTATTTTGCCTAAATATTGTATGATGTCTTCCTCCCGAATTTCGTCTTTTACATATAGGTTTTGGAAGAAGTCCTTTACAATTCGTTTTTTGTCCTGATTATTGTGGTATACTTGCCCATCTTTGTCGTTTAATTGCTGTATCATTTTCTTTTCTCTTTCTTTTTTCAATTTATATTTGCATGCTCGAAATAGTTTTGTTTGGCCATTTTAATTTTCCTTGCAATCTCAGTTGTTGTCATTAAATTTATTTTGTGTCTTGTAAGATCAATTTTTCCTTTAATTTCTTTATTGTGTGGCTCTTCCTGTAGTTCTGATTCATACTGTTGGAGATGGGTCAATAGATTCTCTTTTGTTTGTTGTTTGTCTTTATTTTTATTTTTTTTGCTATGTAAGCAATTGTTAAGCCTCTTATGTAGGCTTTGGTTGTGTCCCATAAATTTTGCAGACTGGTATGTTCTTTTACATTAATTTGGAAAAATATTTTCAATTCTCTTTGAATCATTTCTATGCATTGTTTGTCCTTTGTGATGTCTTTATCCATCATCCATCTTCCCCTGTTTGGTGGCCTTTCCATGTTATTACAATGGTCTGCCCATGTATTTGTAGCTATTTCTATTTGTTTGATATCTAACTTGAGTTGTGATGTCATGTCTGGACCATGATTGGTGCGGGTTTGAATAAAATGTAAATTGTTTTTTATTTTGATTGATTTCTCTCCAAGCGTCTTGTAGTTGGAATTCTTGTTCTATATCGTAAAATGTATCCAGAAGTCTTTTTTTCCTGGATTTGTTTTTTGTTTTTTTTGCTACTTTGATAGTCTTTGTCTATGTCTACAATTGCATTGTAGTCTCCAATGAGACATATATTTTCATAGTCCAATTCTTTAATTATATTATGTATTTTTTTAAAGTAATCAATTTGGCTTCCATTTGGCGCGTATAGTGACAGTAATAATATAGTTTTCATTCCTGTTTTGATCTCAATCATCAGGGTCCTACCCTCCTCATCTACAAATATCTGTTTTGCTTGTAAGTGATTTTTTATCTATATTGTGATGCCTTTCTTTTTTTGTTCTGCTAGTGTGGTATAGAGTGTTCCCAATCATTTATTTTCTAGTACTTTTCAATGTTGTTTTTTGATGTGGACTTCTTGTAATGTTATGATATCTGTCTTCAGTTTCTGTAGGTTTCTAAATATCTGAGTTCTTTTAGATGGGCTGTTTAAGCCATTTATATTAATTGATATCAGTTTTAGTTCCTTCTCCATTCCAGTCTTGTATTTCTTTGCTGTCTTAAGTCTTCTTATGTTTCTGTCTGTAATTTGTGTTTTTTCCCTTGCTCCCTCTCTTTCCATTCTCTCTTTCTCCCTTCTTGTTCTTCCTTCTCGTTCTCTCTGTGCCTCATCTGCTAGGCCCTCATTATTAATAGGATCTTGCTGTACTTCAGTTTCTTGTTCCTCTTCTGACAAGAAATGCCTGTCGAAAAATTGTTGTGCCTTTTCTAAGGTGTCGATTTGATGTTTTTTTATCTTGCCAAGAAACAAGGATTCCCTTGGGTACCAACCACCGTAACATTATTTTATGCTTGTTCAATTCTGTTGTTAAGAAATTGTTAACAAGAAATTCCTCCTTGTTTCTCTTATTCTTCTCGGTATTTGTTTTAGTGTTATTTAGTCTTATTATTTCTTTATCTTTGTAAATAATTGCTTCCTCTTTCATTATTTTGTATATTTCTTCTTTCACCGATCTCCTCACAAATCTAATGTGGATCTCTTTAGGTAGTTTATTCCTCCAGGGGTAATTTGTGTATACACGGTAACTTCGTCAATTTCTTTGTTCATATCCTCCTTATCCTTTTGGGTCGCATCTGCCAGGATCCCCACCATCAAGTCTCTCAGATTCTCTTCTCTGCTCTCAGCAATATTTTGGAGCATCTTAGGTAGAAAGATGCTCTTTCCAATTCTAAATACAAAATTGAATCTTCCAATTTTTTATTCAATGCAATTTGATCACTTTCCATATTATCCATTTTTTTTTCTGCTTGGTCCATTTTTATTTCAATATTTTGGATCCGTTGTTCGTTTTTTGCAATGTTTTGTTGGATCTTTTCCATCTTATCGTCCATTCTTTTTAGATTGTCCTTTATTTCTCCTACATCCGTTTTTAGTTCTTAGTGATTCTTCCTGTTTTCCTCATGATTATTGGCTATTGATTCTTGTGTTTTGTTCATCCCCTCTTGTATCATCACCAGGACTGAGTGTATGTTTTGGATATTGAATGTTGAGGGTGTTTTCTCTTTTTCTATAGTTAGCATTGTATCTATTGTTTTCTGTTGTATCGGCGATGCAGTGGTCGATGTCTGACTGGGAATTATTTTTTTGCTTGTTTTGGTTATCGCAGATGGACCTGTAGATGTCATCTTGATTTTCTGTTTTAGCGCTTCCCAAATTTTCATACACCATCTACAATAAGAAATTGATTCGTAAGGCTTTCGTGTTGAAAATGTATTTGTTAAGTTTATGTTGATTGTGGGAACAGGATATAGTTATAAGTTCACTTTCAATATCGTTATATAAGGATTTATGGATATTTACTGGGGAGCAAGGGAAAAATCAAATATTTCAGCAAGTCATGTGTCTATTCTATCTTAAGTATTCTATTAAATTTTAACTTATTTATTTACTCTTACCAACATTAAATATCAATTCTTATCTCAAGCAATAATATAAATATGATTATTACAAACTATATATATGATAAACACAGTTTATGTATTTTAATAATTCTAGTTTGCTTTATTCCAATTTATCAGTATTGTAATGTATTAATAACTCAAGTTTATAATAATTTATATCAGAAGAAAAGGAGAAGGACAATAAAGAAAATAAAATATTTGTTGTATTACTATTATCTGTTCAGTTCCTAAAATATTATCAATCTATTACTGCAATCGAATACTATTCTATCCTTCTTCCTTATATATCTATAAATAAATATGTGCTTTTTTATTATTTTCTATATTTATCAATTCAATTTACTTATGCTATAAATCTAAGCTTATAAAATTATAATACAATATAATATATGTATAGAAAATTAAAAAAAACTAGAAATGGTTTTACTAATTGGTTAGTTAAATTATATCATTAAATCAACTTATATTATAGTTCATATACAAAGTGGTTTGGTTCAGCATCTAAAATCATGGTTGTTGCAATCTCAGCTAATCTTGCATCATTCAGAATTTGTCACCCGTAGAAATTATTACAAGTATCCTTTCATTTGCTTCCCAGTCGTATTAATATCACAATACCACAGTGTCAAAACCCCAATGCCATTTCTTTATTTCAGGGTAGGTACCCTAATATGATTATTTAAGTCCACCGTTCATTTGTTTATTTCAAGTGCGAGAATTCGATAGATCTACTCTCACTTTCAGTAGTTACCTCTCTCCTGTCGCCTCAGCTCCGTTTCCATTTGCAATAAGTCCAACAATTTCTTTTCCTAGTCTATATTAATATCATTAATAATCCCAGTGTTTGGTTCAGTGTCCAGTGATCTTGTTTTTTGTTGCTGTTCTTATGGTCTCTTATAGTCTCTTATTCTCTTATTCCAGTTGTTTTATAAGGTTCTTTAGTACTCCCATTTTTTTTTCACAGTCCAAAAAAATCAATCCTCACTAAGTTCCGAATCCCAATCAAACCAAGCTCAATATATTTTATAATCCACGACTCTCCAGTGTGTCTTCTTTAAATCCGTGTTGGATCCGTCACCTGTCAGTTCCGCTTAGTCACCCTCTGGCTGGTTTCTCCTCTCCGCTCCATTTACTTTCACTTCGCCGCTTTCTTTCTGGCTCCTTTCGCCAATTAGTTTGGAGACTCTCTCTTATTTATGTTCTTTTCCCTCTGTTCTATAGTTGTACCTTTCAAAGTTTTGCTTCCTTGTTGTATTTTGCCGATGTCTTCTTGTTCAAACTTCGCTTCCCACTTAGACAGCTGTCAGCGCTCAGGCCAGCCACGAATGGCTGGGTTTTTCCGGATCGGAATGAAGGGGTTTTCCCTGAACCTTCGGAGCAATTGCTGCCGCCTCCGAAGTCCTCGGGATTTCCCCTTTAATCTATTGACCTCTTCGTGGTCAATAGCGCCAGAAATCGGCTTCCAGATCAAAAATTAGGAACTTAGAGAATGGAGCTCAGTCCCCTTTGTTCCTGTCATGGTGACGTCACTGCCGGAAGTTCAGAATTAATCTTAATTTTTAATTGTATCATTTTAGCTATCATTTTTTCTGTTGTGAATGCTATATCAGCAGAAACTCTTAACTATTTTATCACTATTGTTAATTATTAGTAGCAATAGCAATACAATGTTTACTTCTCTTCTATCAAGTACCATATGTTAAATAATAAATAGCAATAGCTATGTATTTTCATTATAAAATAAAAAGAAATACATTCAGAATTTAATTCAATCATATTCTTTTTGGTGTTTAAGCAAAATAAACTATCCCAGATGTTTCTTTTTTCAGAGAAAAAAAAATGCTGTAATATTTTACTGTGTTATCACATCCTTTTTGTTTATTTATTTACAAACTTTCTACTGACCTGTAAGAGACATCTAACTGGGAAAACAAACATAAAAATTGGAAGGATTTCAAAGACAGAACATTTATTGTAAGATAAGGCTCATAATAATTACAGGTTGAATATATATATCAAATTGCTTTATCTTCTCAGCTAAATGTATTTTGAAAATGTTATTATGTCCTGTTAAATTAATTTCAGAGCATTCCAAGGGTTACTGGGAAAGAAAGGGAAATATGTGTCCCACATAGAAAAGTTGTTCACTCTGATGAAACTTTCCGCGTCCAACAATTGTGGTTCTTAATCTGGTTAATGTTTAAGACCTGATTAGTAAGACTCATTTGACGGAACTAACAGTTACAAAGAGAAGGACTGTATTCTACAATGCAGTCTTGTTTGAGGAATTTGAGAATGAATTGTCTTAGCTGCTTTTGTGGACATAGATCTACATACGGTACATATTGGCCATCTTCTGCGCCAGCACACATTAGGCAGGAACAACCTTTCACATTTTGGCAGCTTTTGAATAGTTCAATATGTAATCAGTGTACAATTCCATCATTTTTTTTCCAGCAAAATTGTCACAGAGTGACTCAGCATTTATTCTCTGGCTCGGAAGTAGCCCAAGGTTTGAATCAAAGGAACCTTTCTGGCCCCACACATAGATACCAACATCAAATCCACAAATCTCAAAGCCTCATCTATATGCACAGAAAATAGATTTATCATCCTGATTAGATTTATCTATGGAGATTCAACCCATGTTCAATCACTAGTGACAGATATATAGAGATAATATACCGAAGATACAACTGCAAAGATTGCATTCCATCTCTTTGACACATAGCAAATTTTCTTCCAATCAAATGAGATACATGCATAGACATCTTAACTAGGCCTATATTCAGTTTCATTATGTTCTTCTGCCAGCAAGAAAAAAGTATGGTATTTTTCTATGCCTTTGACTTTTTGCTTGAACAAGCTGGAGAAGTATCTTCATAATGTTATTTAATATACTTTCATTAGGCCCTAGTTATATTTTAATTGTAATTATTATAATGTTTATCTTGTTAGCCATCTAAAATATATTTCTCAATAAAAAGGTTAACTATAAAGAACTAACTAAGAACTAACTAAATTGTTTAACTAGTCATTTTGTTTTAATTGTATTGGCTATGATGACCTTTGCTTGTTTTTCTAATTTTCTGCTTTATCTCAGGCTTGAATGAAAGCTGATTTCCAACCATGTCTGCTATTCATTTTAGGGAAGTAGGGCAGAGAAAAATCTTGGTTAAACTGCTTTCTACAACAGCACATTCCTTTAATTCTCCTGGTTTTATGCCATTCTTCGTGAGATTAACTTTTGTTAAACTGCTTTTCTGAACACAGTCAATACGCAGGAAACTTGTCAATGTGATGAGAAAACAAGCATAAACAAAAAGAGAAGGCAGTTTTTTGCAAGAGATGACTCAGTTCCATGAAAACAAAGAACTTATTTATAATTTGGTAGCTGACTAAATGATTAGATAGAAAGGTGCTACAGTCCTTGTAAATTAAAGTCATAATACTTTTTGCAGTAAAATAGCTTAACTGAATGAGTAAATTTGATAAACAAACAAACTAGAAAATGCAAAAGATGTAAACATGTAAAGACATATATGGAAATGAAATTGAATTTATCTACAGAAGAATGTTTGAAATGTTATTTGTTATAAACTTCCAGGAGCTCCACTGAATCCAATGATGGGTGATGCTTGGAGGTATTGGTCAAAAACTGTTTAGAAGACCATGAGTTCCTTATTTTGGAACTCATTTGGTTGGGATCCTAGATCTCAGGACGGCTCAGCCAGATTTTCAGATTTCAGGTACCATTAGATGATAACCCCCCAAAAAATTAATTGAATGATCAGAAAATCAGTTAAATTTCATGAAATGTCACACATTTTTGCTGTGAGTTTCATAGGGTCTCAAGTAAGGATGCTAAGATCACATGAGTTCTCAAAAGGAAAGCAAAAAAATCTTATAACATTTCTTGCTTTAAGGGAGATTCACACACCATGTTTTGGAAGTAACAGATGTTCTATCAATGATAGACATCTTTTTTGCTGCCTACTATATTAGAGAAAGAAACATTAGAACAACATATAGGCAACAGTTCAGAATCAAAATCAGAATAGATCTGGAAGGGATCTTAGAGGTCATGTAGTCCAAGTACCCACAACATCTGAAGGCAAGTTGTTCCACTGATTAATTGTTCTCACTGTTAGGAAGTTTCTCCTTTATTTATTTATTTATTTTATTTATTTGTTTATATTTATATACCACCCTTCTTCCAAAGGACTCGGGGCGGTGAACAGCCAACAGATAAAACACAAGAAATACAAAATTTAAAAACAGTATTAAAATCCAATTAAATTAATTTGGCCCACAATTAAAAACACCCCTGTATTAAAACCCATAATTAACAATTTAAAAATTAAATAATTTTAAAAAGTTAGGCCAGCCCGGCTTGCTGGAATAAAAGCGTCTTTAGAGAGCGGCGCAAGGTGCAAAGATCCGGGATCCGCCGTATCTCCGGGGGCAGCTCATTCCAGAGGGTAGGTGCCCCCACAGAGAAGGCTCTCCCCCTGGGGGCCGCCAGTTGACATTGTTTGACCGACAGCACCCTGAGGAGCCCCTCTCTGTGGGAGCATACTGGTCAGTGGGAGGCTATCGGCAGAAGGCGGTTTCGTAAATACCTGGGTCCTAAGCTTTAATTCCAGGTTGCTTTTCTGTTTCCATCCATTGTTTCTTATCTTGCTTTCTGGTGCTTTGGAAAATAATAGACCTCGTTGTCTTTGTGGCAGGCCTTCAAATACTGAAATTCTGCTATAATGTCACCCCAGTCCTTCTTTTCTCTAGACTAGCCATACCCAATTCCTGCAACCATTCTTTGTGTTTTAGTCTCCAGGTCCTTAATCACCTTAGTTGTTCTTCTCAGCACTTTTTCTAAAGTCTCAACATCTTTTTTGTAACGTAGTGACCAAAACTGGATGCAGTATTCCAGGTGTGGTCTTACTAAAATTTTAAAAATACTAATACTTCCTGTCATTTTGATTCTTTGCCTCTATTTATGCAACCGAACCAACCCAGTGATGCCCTCGACGTGATGGCCCGATGCCTGGAAGCGGTATGGGTCTGGATGGGAAGGAACAGGTTTCGGCTCAACCCTGCCAAGACCGAGTGGCTGTGGGTACCGGCATTTCAGTCCAAATGAGAGGTTCCATCGTTGGCTATAGGGGGTGAAGTTTTACCCCCTGTAGACAGGGCATGCAACTTGGGTGTCCTCCTGGACTCACGGTTGAGTTTAGAAGACCATATAACAACCGTGACCAGAGGTGCATATGCCCAGATCCGTCTGGTGCACCAGTTGCGCCCCTACTTGGACCGAGATGCCCTACGCACAGTTACTCATGGGCTAGTCACCTCCCGTATTGACTACTGTAACACTCTCTACATGGGGCTACCCTTGAGGACCACTCGGAGGCTTCAGCTGGTACAAAATGCAGCTGCGCGGGTTGTGATGGGAGAATCCCGATATTCCCATGTAACACCTCTCCTGCACGACTTGCATTGGTTGCCGGTTGCCCTTCGGATGAGATTCAAGGTGCTGGTGATGACCTATAAAGCCCTACATGGCTTAGGCCCAGAATATTTGGTGGACTACCTGCAGCCAGCAACAACTTCCCATCGCCTGGTTTGCGCCCATAGGGAGGGCCTGCTCAGGGTGCCTTCGGATAGACAATGTTGACTGGTGACCCCAGGGATAGAGCCTTCTCTGTGGGCGCGCCCACCCTCTGAAATCAACTCCCCTTCGCACTTTCCGCCGTGAATTAAAAAGTTGGTTATTCAAGTCCCCCGGCCTGGACTGATGGGATTTTATATGGGTTTTTAATTTTTATCTGGTTTAATTAGATATTTAACTTTGTACAGTGGTTATTGTGGATTTTATTGTTGTGAGCCGCCCTGAGTCCATTGGAGATAGGGTGGCATATAAATTAAATAAATAAATAAATAAATAAATAAATAAATAAATAAATAAATAAATAAATAAATAAATAAATAAAATAAAATAAAATAAAATAAAATAAAATAAAATAAAATAAAATAAAATAAAGATTGTATTAGCTTTTTTGGCTGCTGCCATACACTTCTTTACACATATTTAAGTGATCATCCACTAGGACTCCAAGATCCCTCTCACAGTTACCGTTTTTGAGACAGGTTTCATGTAATTTGTACTTGTACATTTGGTTTTTCCTGCCTGTGTAAAAACTTGCTTTTCTCTCCATTAAATTTCATTTTGTTGTATAGGACCCATTATTCAAGATCCATTTGGATTCTGAGTTTGTCTTCTGGTGTATTGGCTATTGCATTTAAATTATTTTGTCACAGACCTTTGCTATTTCTCTTAGATTCCTGTTTAGATAATTGTATTATGTAATTTATATAAGTCCTGATCAAACATTATCCATTCGGTAACTACTAGTAGTTATTGCTTTATTCGGCTGCTTTCTAGTCATAAAATAAGTCCCTTTTGAAATTGGGGGAGGAGAAAATGTCTGGAGGCTAGAACTGATGTGGACTGGCAAGAGACAAATAGAACATTATTTCTGATTTCCAAATCCATCACATTTCTATACTGGATTTGGGATAATAACAGCCTTTACAGTCAGCACACAAACCAAGTAGTTTTGGGAAAGAGTGATAATGCAATCTGCTTCTTGTTTAACATTCAGTGTATTTTCATACTTGCTACCAAGGAACAAAGATACATTTGTAATAGCCAGGAGAGAATATGCTGTTGGTTTACTTAATACCAGGAAAGAATTCCATTCACTTGTCTAGTCAATTGGTGACTAGGTCAGTGCTCAAGATTATAACATTTACACAAAGATGCAGTAAACAAGATGGCTTGGGTATGATGCTTGTTTGGGGTTGATGGGATTGTTTATTCAACACACATGGAAGGTGCCAGATGTGTGTGTGTCTGTATGTGTATGTGTGTGTGTAAATATTTGTGTATAAAAATATTACTAAATTATGGATTATTCTGCTCCTCTCCCTTTCTTTGTGATATATCTGCCAATCAATTTTGAACTAGAAAGAATAAAGAAGTGAAAGAGTATCGTTTTGCCAAATATAGTCCAGTTTAAGAAGCGAAGTGTGAACACTGGATTCAAAATAATCACTGGAGACTCTGGTGTGAACTAATTTTCAGTCTGCCTTGTATTTTCTAAATATAACTCTGCAAGAGTAGTCAATTATGTTGACACATTGGAGAATAGATTAGAGATATTATATAGCTCTCTTTTTATGCTTTTATTTAATGTTTAAGAAAATCTTGCTCTATGAATATACTCATAGAAATAATTGTAATTACATCCCATGATTCAGCTGTTACCTATCCTGGAGAGCACTATGCATATACTTAAACCATTAAAGTGAATGTATATCTCCAACTTGAGTGTCATTTTATTAGTAATTGTCTAGGGAATTTGGCAGAAGCAGTGACTAAAGTATTCAAATCCAACTTATTATATAATATGTTTAATCAGATGTATTAACTATCAGTGGTGTTCTCGAAGGCAGCGTTCTAGTACCAACACTTTTTCTACTTAATATAAACGACCTTTGTGATCATATTATAAGCAGCTGCATCCTCTTTGCCGACGATGTAAAACTATTTAACACCACAATTAGACAATTCTACTACTCTACAAAATGACCTAGATTATGTATCTGAATGGTCAAACAATTGGCAACTCCAAATCTCTGCTAACAAATGTTCAGTCCTGCACACTGGCAATAAAAATCAGAACATCAAACACAAGGTGGGTGGAAACAATATAAAATATGACCCACACTCTGTCAAGGACCTAGGAGTACTCATTTCAAAAGATTTAAGCCCCAGAACTCACTGTAACAACGTTGCTAAAAAGGCATTGTCAACCTTATTTTACAAAGTTTTCTCTCTGGTAATGCTATACTTCTAAGTACCGTGTTTCCCCGAAAATAAGACCGTCTTATATTTTTTGAACCCTGAAATAAGCACTTGGCCTTATTGCCATGCGCCCAAAAGCCCAATTGGGCATATTATCTTGTCTTATTTTGGGAAAAACAGGGTAGGCATACAAAACCTTTGCCAGACCTATCCTTGAATACTGCTCACCTGCCTGGAACACTATATTTCAGACATTAATACATTAGAGAAGGTCCAGATGTATTTTACAAGAAGAGTACTCAACTCCTCTGCTCGCAATAAAATTCCTTATACCACCAGGCTTGAAATTTTAGGCCTGGATAGTCTTGAACTATGCTGTCTATGTTCCGACCTAAGCTTAGTACACAATATTATCTACCATAATGTCCTACCTGTTAATGACTACTTTAACTTCAACTGAAATAACACAAGGGCTATCAATAGATACAAACTAAATGTAATCCATTTTAATCTTGATTGCAGAAAATACGACTTTAGCAATAGAGTAGTAAATGTCTGGAACACTCTACTTGATCCTGTTGTTAGTTTCTCTAGCACCTTTATCTTTTATCTTAAACTGTCTACCATGGACCTTACATATTTCTTAAGAGGTCCCTAAGGGGGCATGCATAAGCGCACGAGCGTGCCTACTGTCCCTGTCCTACTGTCCCCATTTATATGAACTCATTTTATATGTTTATGGCTACGTTTTGCTTATCCGTTTATTTGTGCCATTTTTTCATGTGTCCATATCTATGTCTATACTGATACTTGTTTCCTTATACTTGTTGACAAAATAATTAAATAAATAAATAAAATAAATAAATAAAATTACCATAAGAAATTTTCTTTCCAAGAAAACATTTAACCCATTACATTACATTATAATATTGCATTTTAAGAAACCTTTTCTCCAGAAGAGATGTATCTGAATGTCTTTCCCCACAGTAATTATATATTATATATGGGAATAAGATTGTGGAGTACTTGGAGTGCTTCTGTATAAACATGCTTAGTAATATCTCTTCATTCTTAGGAAACAATAAGTAAAGCTGATAAAACTTTGTGTTTTTATTCTCATGAAAACTGTTGCTATTAATTTCTTTTTTCAAGATTATTAAAAGTATGTCTGGCATACTTTAAAAGGGGTTTCTAAGTTATGAAGATGGAAGTGAGAGAATTTTTCTTCAGCCAATATGCATGACAGTGTTTTCTCTCTTAGATTTTCAATGTAATAAGAAGGACTGATGGTTATATATGATTTTCAAACTGCTTTTGAAGAATTGGGAAATGAAAGAATTATAAAATTTGGCTTACTTAAGTCATTGGATACAATATCTGATTTACTATAAAGCAGGTATCTGGCTTTCCAGCTTCCTGTGATATGCTTTGAACTATTTGGTAGGGATGCTAGAGAGAAATGGTGAATTTCAGAGTTTGTTTTCTATGTTCCTGTGACTGTATTGTAGGAATGATTAATGATTGTGCTAATCTAGCTTTACTTCCTTCTTTTGCAGGCTGCTCCTTTTATACTTTCTGCTCAGAAAATATACCCAGATGTGTTTAAAACAAAATATGCTTTGAAAGATTTTATATAAATATATTTTAAAAACAATGGTGCTCATTAATAATGGATTTCTCTTTATATTTGTGACCGTTCATACCTGAAATCATATATATGATAAACCTCAATAATTTTCCAATGTAAAAATTATTTTTTCATATGTATACAATTAACAACTTATCTGCTGCTTGTAATGGCCCTTGATCTACTTACTTAAAGAAAGCCATGCAAAAGAAAATCTCTTATTGTACTTATTGTCTTCAATATTTATTTGTTATATTTCTATCCTGCCTTTATTATTTTGTTAGAAAACAATATTTTTATACAATCTGTGTGAGAAAAGCAAGCAAAAAGGGAAATCTTATGACTGAGAACAATGAATGAGTCTTATTATTAAAAAAGATTTCAAAGGCAAATAAAGGCATTATGGCATAAAACCTGTTTTAAAAGTCACTTATGTCAAATTAGGCAAAATGTAGGGAACTAATATGTGCACAACTTGTGACACAAATACAAAACAGCAGAATTTCTGATATGATGTAGGGTGGTTAGGAATAGGATGCCTAGGTGATGACATCCTTACAAAAAAGGGCAGTTAGGTAAAGGTTTTGAAGAATTTGCATGATTTTAATGTTGAACATCTATTAGATAATCCAAAATAAATGTGTCCACATGCATGGACAATTGTTTTAGTAGAGTAATAGATATGATTCTTACCTTTATGCAGTACACAATGAAAAAAACAGGCATAAAACATTATTTCCCTCAGCAGGTGGCAGCACCTGGTTGCATGTCTCTGAACTTGGAAGATAAACCTGAACTGGTCTCTGCATATATGAATGGGAGTTATCTATAAAATACCAAATCTATAGCCTAAATTAAGAACCTAAAAAACCCTGGAAGAATATAATCACAAGCTGTGTCTATATTGCTATCAAGAAAACTATATTAATAGAAGTTAGAAGAATAGTGAACAATTATGAGAATTTAAGTTCAACTTGGAAAGAAGTGCTGCTTTTACTGTAATTTGTACAAGATTTTCCTCCATCTCTTTTGTAACTGGAGAATACAGCAGGATGGATAATCCAAGTAAACAAAAAATAAGGGAGGACTGTCTGGGAAATAAGATGTTGATCCATATAATCTGGGAGTTCATAAACCAGCTCTTCAAAGTTGTACTCTACAACATAATCCCTGTTCTCCTGATGATCATTATAAATTCCCCATCCCAGATTTAGAATGTTTGCCTATCTCTATAGTTCTACTCCTAGATCTGTCTTTATTACATATAATATGGAATACTGGTTTTAAAATATTTGCTTTCTCATAGATTTACTTTAAATATGTTTTTCTTCAAAATCAGAACTAATGTTAATTATTGAATGATTACAATTATAAAATAAAATTGTATGCCATCTTTAAAAAAAAATCTTCCAACGTCATATTATTTTTATGCAACACTATAAATATTTTAATAAAAGCACAATGTTAAAGTGTTAAAACATTTTGCAATAGTATGTGCTATAGTACTAGTATTTCATATCTAAGAACTTTAAAATATTTGTGGGCGTGGCTTGGTGGGCGTGACTTGGTGGGCATGGCAGGGGAAGGATATTGCAAAATCTCCATTCCCACTCCTCTCCAGGGAAGGATACTGCAAAATCTCCATTCCCTCACCAGTTCTGGGGGAAGAATATTGCAAAATGTCCATTCCCATCTCACTCTGGGGCCAGCCAGAGGTGGTATTTGTCGGTTCTCTGAACTGTTCAAAATTTCCACTACTGGAACCTGTCAGAACCTGGTCTCAGGTATGCAGAACATCCATTAAATAATACGATCATAGAATCTGGTGTTAAGAATTCAGGTCTTGACCATATGAAAGAAGAACATATGCTGTTTATTATAGGTCTTTTTTTTTTTTTTTGCAATTTTGTGAAGTCAAGTCTTCCGGAGTCATCTGAAGTTAGAGGGATAGAAAGTTAATAATCAAAATCAATAATAAAATGACATCTAAGAACATATGTTAACATATGTCTGTCCATTCAACAGATATCTCCCATCATCCAAGCTGGAAATCATGGTCACTATATGCTACTATATGCTACATATGCTTACATGTGGTTGGTGGGTTTTCTATGCCTAACCCTAATCAATGCCTTTTTTCAAAAGAAAAACAGAACTCTCTATGCAGTGGTGAAATGTAAAATTTGTTACTACCGGTTCTGTGGGCATGGCTTAGGGGGTAATGTGACTGAGTGGGCATAGCCAACATTTTTTTTTTTTTTACTTTTAAAAGCATTTTTTCTACAACCTTAAGAGGTTGCAGAAAAAAATGCTTTTAAAAGCCTCTGACGATCAGGCAACTCAGCTGGGATTGTTAGAAGCTTTTAAAGGCATTTTTTTTTCTACAACCTCTTTGGCCAAGGTTTTAAAAGCCTCTGACGATCCCAGCTGAGCCGTGTGATCATCAGAGGCTTTTTTTTTTTTTTACTTTTAAAAGCATTTTTTCAGCCGAAGAGGTTGTAGAAAAAATGCTTTTAAAAGTAAAAAAAAAGCCTCAGATCGGGCAGCTCAGCTGAGCATGGGGGTGGGGGGGACAGGGATTTTTGCTATCGGTTCTCCAAACCACCCGCTGCCATTGCTACCGGATCAGGCGATCCGGTCTGAACCGGGAGCATTTCACCCATCTCTCTGTGTTGTATAATGCATATGCAGTACAGTAGTATGCAGAATAGAAATGCCTTAGTCACTGGCAAATACATCCGCTTAATTGTACTTTTTATAGGGGCAGATATTCCTCATTCTTGATGCACCCACTAAAGGGATTATACGTATATTTTCCTATCAAAAGTGAGACCAAAGAGACTTCTCATTTTGAAGAAAACAGAAAGGTTAGTGTAGGAGAAGATGATTGCCTAGGTATTCATACCATTTAAAGAGATTGCCAATGTTTTGAACTGTGTTGAAGTTTTGAATTACGTTGAAAACAAATGAGGAACTGGGATGTTTCTGCCTCTGCATTCAGGAGGAATTACATGTCTAAAAACCCCATTTCCATATTCATTGAGTATAACCAGATCTAACCCCAGAAATGGCACAATTGGGGCACTAACTCCTCCCAAAGTTGATGACATATTGATTGTATGCTTTTTACCTTGAATTGTTGAGATTCTTTGGTAGAAAGATAAGGGATACATAAATTAGAACTACCAAGTAATAGATCATAATAGTGAATATTTAACATGATTTTTTTTTTTGCTGATAATAATGGAATTGTTTCCCTATGATTATTCAGGAGCAAATAAGCATAATTGCAATGACATCAAGCAATTAAGTAAGAACATCGCTTAATGGCTCAGCTCAGTGATTATTCATTGCATTTTTTTATTCCTTTTTTTTCACTCACTGGTGTGAAGAATAGCAACTAGTAGTCTTGCAAGAAACATAATTGTATACATATGAATGTGGGGAAGAATTTCCTGGGGTCACCTAGTGAATACTTTGGTTTTTTTGGACTAAGTCTTTTCTCAATATTTTTCAAGTCCCTTAACTGGCCCTCAATGACTTCTGTATTTTTGTACATTATATGTGGAAAGTGTGATAATATAGTGGCTAAGATGTTGGACTTGGAATTGGGAGCCCACTGTATGATTTTGGATCAATCAATTTGTCAGCCTGAAATATTTCAGTGGTTCTTGTTGGGATAAATCAGTGTTGTTAAACTTTTTTTTCCTCAGAACCCCTTCCCAGTTTAAAAAAATTATTTTGTGGACCCTGAGGGGAAGTTTGAAAAAACAGTGGGATAGATAGTAAGGGAGAACACCCCTCCCCCATAAACCTTTGTGTTCTTACTGAAAATGCAAGATATATATTTAAAAAACACTCTCCTAATCAGAGTAAAGTTTATATACCGTAGTGCCACTTTTGTAACGAGCCAAGAAATACCTATCTAATTAGTTTGTTTTCAGTTTTGTACTTTGTATTCCGGTTAGTAGAACTTGAGATAAATAGATAGGTATAGAATTTATATACAGAGAAAGAACATGTGATAAAATTGCCTGGTTCTTAATATGGTAAAGAGTTGGGACAAGTAATTTGAAAGGAATGCATAAATTATTGCCCAATAAGAATATAGTCCTGTTCAGGCCTTTTGCTTTAAGGTTTAATGAACACATGAGAACAGGAGAGCAAGAAGTAGCATGCTAGCTCCACTTAATCTGTTATCATCCCTGGTAAAGCTGGATGTTTGCAGTGAGATAACTTTTTTCTATTCAAGTAGCTGCTGCCCAGATTGTGAACCATGGAGTTTCAGTTGCAAAGGAAACTTATTCAGACTTTCTGCTGTGGGAGTTTACCTTCATCAGAAGGCACTGGGAGTTTACAACAACATGTATTGCAAAGAGAAATTAGCATATTTTTTCTTGTCCTCCTCTGTTAGAGCAGAAGGCCTGAAAGAAGTAGATTTCTTTTTAAAGTATTTTGAAATGTTCTGAATAAATCCTATCCAAAAGCTTTTAATCACCTTCCGGTTTTTGCAGCAATTGCTGTTTGACTTTCACAGCCTTGCTGGTTTTTCTTCATCACTTTATATATTTCTTTTTTACTCTTTAATTTTCTTAGGATGCATATACTTCAGATTATGCATAGCTGAATGTGGAAAAAGATGTCTGTTTGTTTACTGTTTGATAGCTGTGTCCTTCCTGGCTGGCTGGGAGTGTGGCACATTGCCTGTAAGGTTGCCAGTTTTTTCTGACTGGATCTCTGTGCCTTCAATAGTGGATAGACAGGAATAACTTCATCCAGCAGAATTTTCATATCAAGCACTGCTGCATTGGGAAATAGCTTTCAGGAAGTCAATATGACTGTATTAGTCAAATTACACTGTAGTGCAAACAACAAAAATGCTCCAGGCAGTTCTTCAAACATATTACATCATAAATTGTTTGATGGAATAGATTCTTAACTACATCAAACCAAATGTTGGAACTCTCTAAGATGGGGGATGGTAGAAGAGACTGTTGTTCTGACTATTAACAAAACTGGGACATTGCATTTGCCACGTGCCCATTAAAGTAAAAAAATGAAAACAAAACACAGTATGGAAGCATTTTCCAGTCTCCAAAAGAAAGATCGACAAATTTGTCAATAAATAAAAAGGGCTCTTAGATGTGTCATCCCTACTAATTTTAAATATTTAGGTTGCAAACTCTGCCCAGTTCAACACTTAAATAATAATAATAATAATAAATAATAATAAAAGAAGAAAACTACTGGGGAGTAAGGTTGGCTGCACAATATCCTACGCATCGTTAAGACCTCTGCATCGGTATTTCAGCATTCATTTGAGGGATGTGCGAAAACAGGCGGAAAGATGCGTAAACACAAGTCGGCGGAATTGCAAAGAGCTCTCGCGCTGTTCTCTGCCTAAGAACCGGGCGTCCTGCTCCTTTCTGTCACTCACTGGCTCTCGTTCCCTGCCTCCCGCGCTTCCCTCCCTCCTACCCAGCCGGGTCATTTCAGGACACAGGCCGCTCGTCGCCGTGGGAAGCCCTGGAGTCTCCTTGGCGTCTCTCTTGGCCACTGAGGCCGCGCTCGGCAGGTGAGTCCTGCTTCTTGGCCAACTCCTGTTTTAGGAGCCGCCGGTAGCTTCCCTCCCCTCCCCTCCCTCACCCTCCCCTTCTTTCTTCCTGTACAGAGGGGGAGGCTTGCTCTGACTTTGGAGAACAAACAAGCACAACTCGAGCGGAAAAGGAAAAGATAGTTGGCCACTGGATGTGGGAGGGGGAACAGAAGGAGGAAGCTTCACAAAACGGAAACGGAGAAAGCCAGCGGATGGATAGAAATGACGTTTAAATTGAACATATGTGACAGGAGTTTCTTGAACGATCTGAAGGATTTGCAGGAGGACGCACGACCGCTTCTCGGGGGAAGAGGGGAGGACGAACTCCCCACCCCATCTCTTGCACGTAGGTCCTTAAGAGCTGACGCTTGCGGCGGCCACAAAAAGGTGGCGTAGGAGTGTTTGCTGTACATTTCAAAAAACCAGGCTGCTGAAGATATAAAATAAAACTTGGCATATATAAACAGTGAGCCAGTTTACTCCTGTTGACTTAACAGTCTTGTCCTTTTTGTTGGCAACAATATAGAAATCGTTTGTCGTTCTTCAGGATTTTTCCCCTCCTCAACTTACCAATTTATTTATTTGTTTGTTTGTTTGTATATTTAGATAATTTATATGGCCGCCCACTCATTCTCAGTGATTCTGGGCTTACAAAAAAATAAATAAAATAAAAACCTAGTATTACATACAATAAAAACAATATCTCCCATTGCCCTTGTGACAAGAATCCTCAATCAACCACTTGATGAGTTCTGTCTATCCTGCTAAGATTCTTAATGGTCTGCTGCCTAAATATAGGCCAGTACTGGAGCTGATCCAATGCAGTCAGCTTAGTGGACTGAGTTTGAAATGTATTCTTCTCAGCTCATTTCCTTAGAAATTGTTGTTTTGTGGAGCTTATTTTCCTCATGGAAGTATTTTTAGGACTGCAACCTTTTTCATCCAATAAAATAGTCCTCCCCCTTTCCAGGAATATTTCAGTCAGGCTTTACACATCCTACTGATGCTTTTTTGTATAAAACCTGTTTGATTCTTTTCACACAATATGTTAAGCCGTGAATGTCTGAAATTGTCAGCATAACTTTGCTTATTATTTGCAAACTTTTTAAGATGATAAATAGGAACCTAGTGTAATTCTTGTAATGTGGCCATAATACCGTCATGGCCGTAAATGTTGGCACCCCTGAAATTTTCCCAGAAAATGAAGTATTTTTCACAGAAAAGTATTGCAGTAACACATGTTTTGCTATACACATGTTTATTGCCTTTGTGTGTAATGGAACAAAACCAAAAAGGGGAGGAAAAAAAGCAAATTGGACATAATGTCACACAAAACTCCAAAAATGGGCTGGACAAAATTTCAAAATTGTGGATAAATAAGATTGTTTGAAGCATGTGATGCTCCTTTAAACTCACCTGGGGCAAGTAATAGGTGTGGGCATAAAACTCACACCTGAAAGCAGATAAAAAGGAGAGAAGTTCACGTAGTCTTTGCATTGTGTGTCTGTGTGTGCCACACTAAGCATGGACAACAGAAAGAGGAGAAGAGAACTGTCTGAGGACTTGAGAACCAAAATTGTGGAAAAATATCATCAATCTCAAGGTTACAAGTTCATCTCCAGAGATCTAGATTTGTCTTTGTCCACAGTGTGCAACATTATCAAGAAGGTTGCAACCCATGGCACTGTAGCTAATCTCCCTGGGCATGGACGGAAGAGAAAAATTGATGAAAGGTGCCAACGCAGGATAGTCCGGATGGTGGATAAGCAGCTCCAAACAGGTTCCAAAGCAATTCAAGCTGTCCTGCAGGCTCAGGGAGCATCAGTGTCAGCGCGAACTATCTGTCGACATTTAAATGAAATGAAACGCTATGGCAGGAGACCCAGGAGGACCCCACTGCTGACACAGAGACATAAAAAAGCAACACTATAGTTTGCCAACATGTACTTGACTAAGCCAAAATCCTTCTGGGCAAATGTCTTGTGGACAGATGAGACCAAGATAGAGCTTTTTGGTAAAGCACATCATTCTAGTGTTTACCGCAAACGGAATGAGCCCTACAAGAAAAGAACACAGTACCTACAGTGAAATATGGTGGAGGTTCACTGATGTTTTGGGGTTGTTTTGCTGCTTCTGGCACTGGGTGCCTTGAATGTGTGCAAGGCATCATGAAATCTGAGGATTACCAACGGATTTTGGGTCGCACTGTAGAGCCCAGTGTCAGAAAGCTGGGTTTGCGTCGGAGATCTTGGGTCTTCAAGCAGGACAATGACCCCAAACATACATCAAAAAGCACCCAGAAATGGATGGCAACAAAGCGCTGGAGAGTTCTGAAGTGGCCAGCAATGAGTCCAGATCCCAATCCCATTGAACCTGTGGAGAGATCTTAAAATTGCTGTTGGGAAGAGGCGCCCTTCCAATAAGAGAGACCTGGAGCAGTTTGAAAAGGAAGAGTGGTCCAAAATTCCGGGTGAGAGGTATAAGAAGCTTATTGATGGTTATCGGAAGCGACTGATTTCAGTTATTTATTCCAAAGGGTGTGTAACCAAATATTAAGTAAAGGGTGCCAATGATTTTGTCCAGCCCATTTTTGGAGTTTTGTGTGACATTATGTCCAATTTGCTTTTTTTCCTCCCCTTTTTGGTTTTGTTCCATTACACACAAAGGGAATAAACATGTGTATAGCAAAACATGTGTTACTGCAATACTTTTCTGTGAGAAATACTTCATTTTCTGGAAAAATTTCAGGGGGGCCAACATTTATGGCCATGACTGTATAATGTGTGGAATTTTTTTTTACTCCTCCCAGCATACATGTTCATCAAAACTTTGTGATAATTGCTTTTGAATGGAATTTCTGGTCTCTTTAATGCACTTGGGTTTGTTTAGATATTTTTTATTAGTTCCCTGCCAGTTAATTTCCACTCATTCACAGCAAGTAGCAAAAAAAATAGAGGTCTGTCCATTGATTCACATATCATTAGACTTGGAATCAAGTGCTCATTCTTCATCATGTGCTTTAATGTAGATTTAAAATTCTTTCAACATTCCACAATTGTTTCGGGGTTTTTTTTTATTACATATAAGGCATGTTCCACATTGAATCCCACTGAGAATTTATGAAATCATAGACATAGATTTTCTTTATTAGATGCAATTCCATAAAGTTTTTGCTTGGATTTCTATGTGGGTATAATAAAAATAATAAAAATTTAAAAGTACTTAAAGATTTAAGCAATTAAGGTGTTCTTTGAGAATACAATATTGCTGTATATGAGAAAAAGTCTTGGGTCATCTCTAAAATAAAATTTGAAAATAAAATATTGTTCTGAATAAGAAATATTCTTGAGCAGTTTTCAGAGTTCTGTTAATTAAAAAATAATTTCTACTCATAAGTAAATCTTAGAAATAAAATATTGTTTTGAAAACAAGACCCTTGAACAATTAAGTAATATAAGAAAATAAAATTTATTTTTAATGAGAAATAATCTTAATTCCAAATCTAAAGCAAATCTTAAAAGTAAAATACTGTGTTATTTTTAAATTCTTTTTGGATTTTTAAAATATATATCTAAAACTTATGTCAATGGATAAAAATAAAAGAATAATGAAGAATCTGTGAACTTAGAGTTATTCCAAGGTCTCTTCTGTTTGCATAATGTATTCATTTTTCTGACTAGCAATTTCTTTTTTATAATCTACTTTTACCTTCTTCCAAAGGTGTAGTATGTCTCGTCAGCTAAGGAGTGTCTAGTCTCTATCATCTAAATTTCCAAGAAAGTTATACAGAATCCGAAAAGAGAAATGTGTCAGACTTTGCTGAATGTTCTACTGGTTGCTAAAACTTGTTTGTTTGTTTGTTTACTTACATACTTATTTACTTACTTATTTATTGCATTTCTAGGCCACATATCTTTCTCAATTACACTGACTGCTAAAACTTCATTCATTCATTCATTCATTCATTTATTGTATTTCTACACTGCCCCTTTTTCTCAATTAATAGCTAGGATCAATATTTTGGCTATTTTGTTCTATATTCTTGAAAAACACTTTCCCCCATAGAACTGGTGACGGCAAAGGAGACAATAAGTTTTTCATGATTTCTGCATTCATGGATTAAAGGGAATCCTCTCCAATAGTAAACTTCAGTATCTTTCATATGTTCAGGACATGTTTACCTCCTATTAGTTCCACATAGTTAGATGTTCCCTCTCCACCACAGAAATTTCCTAAATAAACTGCTAACATTTTTTGTGATTTTGCTAATGGTAGTATAGCAGTGTCAAGAACATTCATTTTTTCATTTATTTAAGCCAGTGAGCTTTTAATATAACTGTTGCCTTTTAAATTCTAGGTTGGTGCAGAAAATAATGCATGAGACCCATAGTCCCTATTTACTGGCAGTGAAAAAAAAGTGAAAACTTCTGCAATGATTATAATTTCTGTAAGATTAATGTCACAGTTACTCTTTTTAATTTATTTTTTATTATTTTAAATGACAACATAAAAAGAATAAAACACAGAAATATTTATAGTACAGATATATACATTCTTTAAAAATGGAAAACACCTACCGTGTTATATTGTTAGAACAGTTAGAATTGTATATATACCTATCTCATTCCTAATACATTTGTATAACTATCATTCATCCTAAACCTATTACAAGTTGTGAAAATGAATTACATATTTCATTATACTTTGTATACAAAGTCTAAGTCTAGGCTATCTGCTCGTACATGGCAAGTATAGTCATGTCGTCAATGAATAGAGTTATATATTTATCTTTCCAACGTTGCAATAGATCTTTTGGACATAGTTAGCACATGGAAAATCCATTTACATTGTCCAGTTCTCAAATTCCATGTAATGGGTAGGTAATGCAAGAGATTATTATCCTCTGAAAATTTTTATTTTTATTAGGCAGTCATATAATCCATTATTTTTCCTCAAAATTTAGTAAGACATTGTAAAATATGTGTTTTAAAAAAGTATTATCCTGATTATATCTCTAACAAATGCTGTTATAGACAGATATTTTCTATTTAAATGTAATGTGATCCAATAAATTCTAAATATTATTTTTGATTTGCATGTTATAGTTTAAAGTCTATAGATACTCTTGGAATAGATGTTGAAACACTTTCCCATTACCTAGGCAATACATAAATCTCTGATGTTTTATCCAACTGATTTCTTAGCATTCATATATCAAATTGATTTATCTATCTTAAATATCTATAAAAACTAATAAAATTAATTAGTTTTCAGGAACTTAACAAGTTGTTCTAGAATCTCAGGTGTCTCTGAGGTTGAAAATAAAAGTTCTGAAAAATGTTGCAGCTGTAAATATTGCCATTGGGGCTGCATATAATAAATGATATTTATCTTTTAATGCAGCTTATGTTAAAAATCATCTTCATTATCTATCAGTTGATCCATAGTCAATAGCTTCAGTTCCATTCAATTTTTCCATATCAGTATGTTTCTTCCAATTTTTAAAGTTGGATTTCATTGTAAAATCAACTTAGCATGGGGAAATTAAATCTTCTTTTATTAGGCATTATATGCCATACCTTTCTGACAATTGTTTCCAGAGACACAGTTTTATAGTATTTTGTTTCTAATACTATCCATCCAACTAAAAAGTAATATATAATTACAAAGATGCCCAAATAGGAAAATTAAGCAGTTGTTGGTTACCATTACTATGTTTCCCTAAAAATAAGACCTGGTCAATATATATATATATATATATATATATATATATATATATATATATATATATATATATATATTTATATATATATATATATATATTGCTCCAAAATTAAAAATCAAATTATAAATAACTTGATATTGCATGAAACTAAAAGAACTCCAGGCAGCATATAAAAATTATCATAAATATGTACACATCAATATTAATTAAAATAGTAATTCAAATAATTTTTAAATTAATGTTAAAAGTAGAAACTTGAATTTAAAAGTTATGATGCCTCTGTAAACATCTAAAGGCCTTCTGGAAGAACTGTTTTAATCATCTTCTGGAAGGCTTATGGGTGGAAGATATTCTGAGGTAAGATAATTCAATAAATGGGACTTTCTATAAGGAATGCCAAGTCTCTTCTTGCTATTCCTGTGTTAAATGGAAACTATTATCAAATGTTTTCTAGTTATTTGAGTAGGATAGGTTGAAACTATCAGGAAATGGTGGTTTTTAGGATTCACCTGAATCATACAAGGCTTTGAGGAACATTTTGACTTGTGCTTAGTGATCTGTTTATAATAGCTCCCACAATAGATGTGCAGCATGGCAGTATTGTAACTGACGGATCATACATACTATTGTGTTCTGATCCATTAGAAGTTTCTGCATCATCCCACATAGACCAACTTACAACAATTGGGAGGTAGATATGAGCAATAATTTTAATCGCATCCTGTTCCAGGTAAAATGGCAACTGGTACTCAAGAGTTGTGCAAAAGCTCAGCCTATTCTTCAAGTAGGAGGTGTGAGCCTTTATTGTGAACTTGTTTTCTATAGGAAAAAGTAGGCCATCAATAATAAAAAATAATGTCAACCTATATCATATGGTCTGTAAATCAACAATTACTTTACCTTGATGGAATGAGTCTGATCCTATTTTGGCCCATTCATATTCTGATAGTCTGCAGACAATGGCTCATTATTTCCATTACATGTCCCAGAAGTTCAGATTACAAGTGTATAATTCAGTATCTGTATATTGATGACATTCACCCCAAACTGACAAGAAACTTCTTCCCATGATTTCATATAGATATAAACAGAATGGGGAAAAGACTGAACCTTGAGATAGCCTATATTGAAGTACCAATATATCCACTTTCTTTCCCCCAGCAATTACTATCTGAATCTATATGCTTAGGAAGGAATGGAAATATGGTAACAGTATCCTCCCAGCTCCAAACTTTATAAATAGTCCAGAAGGTTACTGTGATTGGCAGTATAGAATGCTGCTAATAGATCTATCATCCAACCTAATCATGTCATCCAAGAGAGTGATTAATACGTTTTCTGTTCCATATCCAATCCTGACTCCAGATTTCCAACAATTTACCTCCAAAGCTTCTCCAACCCCTTAAAAGAAAATCTCTAAAAAGAAGGTTAGAGAAAGGATGGTAGTTATATAGCTTTGTATTGAGAAACTTGGACAAATCAGTTCCTCTAAGGGCTTCTGACATCCCCCTTCTTTCAAGGAGACATTGATTATATTCTGGATCCAGTTTCTTGTTCCCTTTTTGGCTACTTTGATTAACCAAAATGGCAGAAGTCTAATTTACAAGTGGTACAGTTAAGATTGCCGAGGACACTGTAGATTTTCTTGGTATCCTAAAACTTAGAGATGAGATCTCATATATTATTTGAAAAATTGAATTCTCAATACTTTTGCCTGTTTTGCTTCCAATGCAGAGTGGCTAATTTTATGAAATGCTTGGCCAGGCAATCACAACTTATTTTGTCTGATGCTTCTGTGACCTCATTCTCCAAAAGGAACTGGGACAGGGGTGGGTTCTACTTACCTTTACTAATGGTTCGCAACAGGAGTGTGTATGCTTCTGCACATGTGCAGAAGTTTCTGCGCATGGGCAGATAGTCCATTATGATGTCCAGGTGGGTGGGTGGAGCCTCCTGCCACTTTTACTACCGATTCGCAAGAACCGGACAGAACAGGGAGCAACCCACCACTGATCTGGGACATTGAGCAGTTGAATTGGCTGATACTTTACTGACACAATATGAGTTTAAAACAATTTTTCTTTGCTAGCTGGTTCTTACTTGTGTCCTAGTCTTTTACATCAGTGTCATTCTAGTTCTCTTTTGCCTTCTTCATTTCCTGGAACCCTCATGAAACCAGGGAGCTGCATGGGATCAGGGAGTGAGAAAAATTTTTGTTGGTGGTTCTGTTCAGTGCCCTGAGTGCTTCCATATTCTAGAAGTCAGCAAGCTTTCAAATCATCTCTAGATTGTTGGGAAAATACTCAGTGCTATCAGGAAGCTTGTTGGATCTCTCAGATATGTAGGGCAATTCATCTTAATGGTCCCACATCCTTCCTGCAGAAGTTAGTATCTTCATTTAACCAAATTATATTAACTTTTATATACAGTACAAATGTCTAAATTTTCTGCAGTCAGAATCTATGGTAATAAAACAGAAGGGAGGTAAATTCTTCAGGCCATCATAATTGATAGAGACAAAGTGTTCATCAATAATTGTTCATACCAAGCTGTTTCAATTCATAAGAGTTACAGCCGCTGAATCATAAGAGTCGAATCCTAAGAGTCACAGCTGTTGTTCTGTTACTTTTTAAATCATTGCTATAAGTTTCAGAACAATATGAACCTCATTCGTGTTTCCTGAGACTCTGAATTTCTATAACCCATGAGCTAACGTGGATGTACTTTAAGTTTTGCCTGGAGGCTTTATGTTCGTTTATTGGACTTACTATTTGAGCAGCTTGCTATTTGTGTTATGGACTAATTGGCCATTGCCTGGAGAATTAATCTGGTCTTGCTTGTGGCTGGCTCCATAAGCCACACTAACATGTGAATGTGAACAGGAGTATAGTCAATAAAATATGTTTATTTTTATTAGTTTATTTAAACTTTAATTTATATATTTTATTTATTACTTAATTTAAAGCTTTAATATTATTATCTATTAAATTTGTACATACCTGACTTCTACCAACTCTTTGCAATTTAAAATAGAGAGAAAAGCATTAGAGATATACAGCATTGCTCAAATATAAGCCCCTTCTTTTCCTAGAAGCTACTTCAAAGCAGACAAGACCTCAACCATCAATGGAGTGTAGCATCTTTGGATGGCGTACATAAAACCCTCAGAAGAGCAAGGACTTCTGACTTATTTTTATATCTTAACTCTCTCTTTGTTGTGACTATAAGGCTGTTCTTAGGTCAAGTGCCTAGGACAAATCTCCATAAAGGACTATTCTCGTGCTTTGTGTCATCTACATAGCTTTGTGTCATTTTTTTCCTATATTAGGAGAAGTCCAAGTATAAATGGATGTGGGAAAATAGTAAACAATTTTTAATCTGTTCATATGATGTGAAAAATCTGGCACTCCGCTATATCTGCTTGACCCAATCATCCACCATTCCAAAACTTATATATTGGTATACTTAGATATGCTAATACTATCAGATAGGAGAATGATTGTTAATAGCTTATCTCATGAATGACAGCTCTTGCCAGCTGCTTGGGAAGTAAATACTCAAAATGTTCAGACACTCTACCTCAATCAACTCGCTAATAAGTGAAGGCTACAAATTATCTCTGTTTCCAGGATTCTATATCTTACTCCTAATTTTTGAATTAAAATATTTTATTGAAATCTGTACTTGCTTTCTTCAACATGCCATTGTAAGAGATTTAATATCCCATAATTTTAGTTAATCATGATCTTTAGGATAAAACTGAAATTAGGGCACTATTCCATATTCCTCCATAGTAACTAAGACAGGAAAAACATACTTTCCACTTTCCAATTTATGGAGGTGTTAAATATGCTGAATCTAAAACTATCCAAGATAACAACTTTTCAATAGTCTAACTCTGTCATTTTTTGATTTAAAGAAAGAATATAAGCATTGGAGCTTAAATTTAAATCTAGAAATTTAATATCACTCTTCTGAACTGTGAATTGTATTTTTATAGCTGAAAAACTAGGGGGAGAATTTCTAAATTCATCTAAATTAAAATTAAAAAATAGACATATACAGAATATATAGAATGAAATAGTGCAGATAATATCTCTACAAAAGCTTTTAATTTAAAAGTGTTATTTTTTCCAATATTCATTTAGGTGAAGCCTATATATGCAAATCTACGTTTGAAGCTTAATCATCTGAAATATACTATATATTTTGCTATTTTCAAACTAAATATCTGAAGTTACTTGTCAGCACTATTGGAAATGTCCAGAATTTTTTTTTTGTTTTTGACTTTAACCAACATAATAGTCCCCAGAAGTATCACTTCATTTTGTATAATTAATACTACATCCAAAGAAGACTCCAAAAACTTAAATTAATCTTATTAATTTCTGTATGGAAGACTCAGACCAATTAAGAAGTTAAGGACTGAGTGAAATCCTTACTTGCGTGTATTAAATGATCAATTTTGCCTAATTGTACATGCTAATATGTGCGAAGTACAAATAGAATAGTAAAGAGAAGGAATTCCTATTGTATATCCCTTTCCAATATAATATTTAGCCTTACTACTAATAGTAACTGCATGCATTTTTAAACATGAACAAATTATAACCTATTTTTTAAAATTCCTTTAGAAAAAAAAAAGATAAATTTGTTGTCGTAAATCCTGCCTTTTTGATAGTGTGGCCTTTTGCCAGTGTATACTAAGCACCCTGTGCCTCATGTACACATTTGTTGGAGGAAAAGAATCACAGAACTGGTCTCAAATAAACTTAGTAATCTCCATACATGGGTATTAGATTTAGGGTGAGTTCCTAAGAGTTTTTCTGTCAATTTTTTTTTTGTTGAGAACCATCTTTATTACATACAGCTTCCTATTATGTAGCTAAATAGCCCTGGCTCCAATAGAGTATAATTTTGTCATCATTGTACCTATTTGAAATAAGAACTTCTCAGAATTTGTTAGTTCCCTATTTCCAATTGATTACTAACTGTGCAACCAGTATAATAAAGTAGATAACTTTTGGATTGGAAGGATAATTTGCTAAATACATTGTTTTTCATGCCTAATATGTTTTTATGTGAGGTATTAATATATGACATTATGAATAAAAGTAGTTCTTTTTTTTTTGTTTGAAAGTACAGACTGTTCAAGATTTTCTTTGAATTTTCACAGCAAGGCGTCAGGAAATTTGGAAAGAGAACTGAATTTCCAGAGTCAGAAATTTTTGTCTCAACCACAGCATAAATTTTCTTTTTGTAGGGAACGATTGCATTATGCTTTTAGTTAATGAAATTGTTGATTATCTATGGTAAAATGCTGTTGGATCTTTGCCCAAGATAAGTTGAGAAAGTTATTACTTTGAAACAGGCTTACACAACATGTAGCCCGTAGGCAATACATGACGTGGCAACTATATATGGCATTCTTCCATTTTTATATGCTTGGTCTTATTTGCCTGAGCCAGCAAAGCCAGAGAGTTTATCTCAAAATCATCAGATTGCAGTGTATAGATAATGCATTCTGTATATGATCAAGGACTACATATGTACATTCCAGTTATAAGGACTCTAGAAAAATGTATCACTTTTTGCAGACACATGAAGGGGAGCTCAAGACATAATATTTCAAAACAGAACATAATATTTCAGTAGCAATGTGTAATTTTCCATAATTGTTTTAATTCATACAAAAATAATCAGTGCTGCTTAATAATGGTTGCAATCACAAATATTTTTCAATGTTTCCTAAGGATGTCATAAAAGTTTAGTAAAACGGCATATTGTTTACTTTAAATAGAGAATCGTTCATTTTTTGGTGAAATATATTTCCTAAATTGCATATTTCTTTTGCAGATAAATTAAAAGGCTACAAAGCTACTAATACTACTACTACTAAACATTTATTTGCAACCATAACCTTTAGCAAAATACATATAAAATTACAGCAATCACATCAATTCAGTACATTTCCTCTAATATTTACAGTATTTGTGAAAGAGTGCTTTTGTATCTTCCTTGCAGCCATTGCAAATAATGCAGCTTGTTTTGTTACACGTTTGTTTTCATCTGACAGCAAAAAGTAGCTTTTTTTTCTTCTGAATTAGAGTGATTTAATTGGATCAGTAAGGGTGTAATAAATCTAGTTCTGGCTTCCTGATAAAGCTTGAAATGTAGTAAGTAGTGGATCAGATGTTCTACCTGTAGTTATTACAGATGCATACATGGAAAGCAGTTGGTATTCCTTTGTAACTTTCATCCAATAAGCTGTTGGGATTGTTTGGAAGCAAAGTTCTGTAAAGGCTTGTCTCAAGCAATGGGGTGTGAACGATTCTAAATAATGTGACATACCTTGTGCTTCTTTAAAAAAATCATACCACTTAACTGACGTAAACTTACTTATCTACTCTCAAGATCGTCTAAAATCTTTAAAAAAAATAAGTAGTCTTAATGTATGATAATTTATGTCACACAGAAGTTCATGATTTAAGAACAGTTGTGAAAGTAGTTTTAGATACAGATTCATCCATCTGTTCTCATTAGGTTGCTTGTTAAGACACTTGTTTTGCCAAATAAGTATCAAGCTTGAAGGCGACTTTTCCTATAATTTAAGATTATTGCTTTATTTATTCATGTGTGTGTGTGTGTGTGTGTGTGTGTGTGTGTATTATTAAATAAACATTAAAAAACATTGGACTTGACATTCTGGTCTTGGTATTTTTAACATGCATTTAACATTTTTACCCTTATGTTTATTGATGGCAGGCCTACTTATAATTTTAATATCACTGCTGATATGCATAAGGTAGAGCTAAGGTTGATCTTACAAATTTCTTGGAACCTCTTTTAATCCAGTTTACTGAAACTCCCAAATTGGGGCTCATATATCAACTGTGATATTGTCCTCCTTTTTGAGTAAAAGGTGGAGCAAATGGCTGTCATTGATCTCATGATTATTGTTCGTATTGATGCTATATGTTAGGGATGTCAAACTCAAGGTCCGGGAGTCAGATTTGGCCCTCGGGGGTGTTTAGATCTGGCCTGCAGGGCCACCCTGGAAATAGTGAAGGACCAGCCCGTGGTATCTCTGCCAGTGAAAACGGAGTTTGGGAGGCTGCACACTGCCTTCCTGAGCTCTGTTTTTGCCGGCACAGGGTTGTAGGAAGCTGTTGCAAGCAAAAACAGAGCTTGCGAGGGCTGCCCGCAGCCGTTTCAAGCTCCATTTTCGTTGGCATAAGGTTGCAGGAGGCTGTTGCAGCTGAATACTGAGCTCTGGAGCCCATTTTTCCTGGGAGAGTGCTCGGACTGCCACAGGCGCCCCTGACATGAGTGATGTGGAGCTGGCCACACCCACCCTGGCACCCCGATTTCAAACAGAACCCTGATGCCACCCTCATTGAAACCGAGTTTGACACCCCTGCTATATGTGTTTTCCATGATAATGTTTCACTAAAGAGGATAGCCAAATACTTAAATGACCTTACTTGTTCTATCTACTTACCATCTAGGGCCAATCTATGACCCTGGTCTTTTGGCAAAATCGATTTCTTTGGTTTTGGAATAGTTATCTATAAATATTCTCTCCTATAGTAATTGTCAAATTTGGTTAGGATTCTTCTCATTCCAGTTAATGTTGTCAATATGAGTACTTACTTTTCTTGTGGTTCATTTTTTTCATAAAACTTTATTAAAGGTTTCAACAAAATATAAAATATAAGGAAACAAAAAGAATTAGAGCAATGTCTATGGAGATTCTCAGTCATCCAGTCATGGTTGTCCCAAAGGTGCTTTTTCAAGAGGCAACTGGATTTTCTGGTTTTTCTTTGAAGATGTTTCGCTTCTCATCCAATAAGCTTCTTCAGCTCTGACTGGATCGTGGGCAATGGAAAGATTTATACTCCTTGCAGACAGCTGCATATTTGCATTCTTTTAGAGAGACGTTGTGGCTACCTTGTTCACCAAACGTATCAACTCTGTAGGCAGACATATCAAATTCACATGGAAAGATGTTAAGGAAATAGTCTAGCCTTCCTGGACCGTGTAATACACATTAAGGAAAACAGAAGCTTTAATATTTGAAGTTTACAGAAAACCAACACACACAGATCAATTTTTACATTTTTATTCCCATCACCCACTGAAGCACAAAATGGGATTCATCAGAACCCTACACCAGCGAGCTGAAGGCCTGCCTAAAGTAAAGTTGGAAAAGAAATAGAACATCAAGGAAGCCCTCAGAACATGTGACTATCCCAAGTGAGTCTTCATCAAATCTTAAAAAAAGATCCTACAGAAACTCCTCCATAACAGACAACCAAGAGAACATAAATGAAGCAACACTGTCATTCCATACACTGCAGGAATATTGGAAAAGCTCAGGAGGATCGTCAGCCAACACAACAAATATGCACACTTCAAATCCAAGAATATACTAAGGCAGAAGCTTGTCCACTCCAAGCATAAAACACCCAGACATAAACTGAGCAGCATGGTATATGCAATACAATACAGTGAGCTATGTGCTGATTTGTACATTGGGGAAAAAAACAACCACTTCATAAACGCATAGCACAACATAAGAGAAAAAATTCATAAGAATCAGATTCAACAGTCTATCTGCATTAAAAAGACAAAGGTCACTCTTTTGAAGAAAGCAAAGTCCACATTTTGGACAAGAGGACCACTGGTTTGAAAGAGGGGTCAGAAAAGGCCATCTGTGTCAAAATTGAACATCCTTCTCTCAATAGAGGGGGAGGAATGAAACATTATCTATAACATTATTCAACGGTTCCAAGAAGGCTCTATATTCATTTGAAGTACTCATGTAATCCTGATGACACACATAAACCTTGAGATGGCCTTAACTCATTAAAAAAATGCAAATGACCAGCTATCTGCAAGGATTATAAATCGTTCCATTCCCCACCATCCAGTCAAAGCTGAAGAAATTTCTTGGATGAGAAGCAAAACATCTTCAAAGAAAAATCAGAAAAACCAGTTGCCTCTTGAAAAAGCACCTTTGGGAAAAAGAAAAATATTAGGATTGCAAAAAAAGTAAAAAAAACCCAAACCCTTCCCACTTTCATTTGGAACAAATACAAATATAAAATACATTAACTTCATATTCTAAAATTAACAATAATACACAATAGTTCTATAATCATAAACAATACATTTTCAAAATTTCTTTCTTTAAGTAGTCAGTTTCCCTATCTCAGCCAGTTCTAATAACACTACAATATATTGTAGGAATTGTAAATATTTCCACTGCTGTGCATATAGAAATCTCACTGTTGTCTTCATATATAGAAGTCCTATGTTGTTTTTCAATCTATTTATCCATAAAGCCTAAAAGGAAATATCTTGTTTCAATTATACATTTATTATGAGAATTCTGAGAATGAAAGTACATATCTGATCCCAATATTTCTTAACTTTATTACACATCCACCAAAGATGATGAAAAGTACATTCATGTTGATTGCATTTCTAACATATATTTGACACTTCCTTATACATCTTTGACAATTTGTCAGGTGTTAGATACCAAAGGTTATAAAAATTCTATTTAAAATTATAAATCAGTGTAAATTTCAGTCTTTTACTACATATATTCTCCCATTGATCAAGCATTATATTTTTTTTAAAAAAATTTATTAAGCAAAAACATAAGACAAAAATACTTACAAATGTATACATAAAGACAATATAAAAGAGAGAGAGAGAGAGAGAGAGAGAGAGAGAGAGAGAGAGAGAGAGAGAGAGAGAGAGAGAAACTAACTAACTAACAACTAACATTGTTTCAGCCTATCTGCTGACTTCTAGAATACTGTTGCATCGGTGATTATTTTCTGTTTCACCTCTATTTCTCTATTAGAGATCTATTTTATGTGCTTACTTATGACTAAATATTATGCTCTATTTTTAAATTTTTCTCTATGAGTAAGTATCTATTACTTCTATACATCCTTCTAATAACCGTTCCAACTATTAATACATACAGTCAAGCATTATATTGTATCCAAAATGTTTTGTCTTTTTCATCATACAATCTTTTAACATATTCACTTTCCGTATTCATTTTCAAGAAAAGTTTATATATTTTAGTGATATGTTCATCATTATTACACAAATCCAGTTTAGTCAGTTTTCTCATTTACAAAATCATAGTTCTTGTCAAATTTAAATATTTCCTTCACCTGAACATAAGTAAACTCTTGATAAGTATGACCTTCTATTTCCCATTCTTCTCTTGTTTTTAATTTAGCCTTCAAGAAAGTTTAATAAATCAGCATTGATTGACCAAATTTGTGTATTTTTTCTCTTCTTAAAAAACTTCCTTGGGTGAAAACTATGAAGAAATTTGGGGAGACAATCTTGATTAATTATACTTGTTCCAAATGTTCAAAATAAGAAAATGATTTTTAAAATCTATATTAACCTTAGCTTTTTCATACCATAGATAACTGTGCCACTTTTCTTCTGTGTTTCCCAGTGATTTCAGTTTAAAGATTCAATCCTTGCTTCTTCCTAGAACTTTCTTGATAGGACACTTTGACCTAATTTAAGCATTTAAGAAGGTTGCTGAAGCATGTACTAATAACTTGTTGCCAGTTTGCTATCAATTATTAATAAAACTCCTTTAGAAGATCAGTTATATTCTGAAAAGAGAATTTTGACATCCAGTGTTAAAATGCTGTTGCAAGCACTATTTTGCTATTTTTTAGTTATGGGAGGCAATAGGACCATTATTAACAGTAAATAAATCATTTATTTGGGGAAAACATCATTGCTTAAGTTCAGATGATCAGTAGGTCCCTTTAGTGGTTGGCTAATTACATTTATATAATGTAATTTATATTATATAATACTATAATGTATTATATTCTGTATAATATAATATACATAATATTATATGTAATAGAATATTACATATAAATATATGTAATATTTATATTGCCTCTTCCCACTTGCTCTGATAGTGAGCAGGTAACACAATTATTTAGTGTTCTTTCCATTCCCATCACCAACTATAGCACAATTGTTTTCTAAAATGGAAGTAGGTCATGACAAAGTAAGATGAATGTAAAGGCTAAATTTAAAATAAATGCAATTTAAATTAAATTGATTCTATCCAGATAAAATATTATTTACCACGTGTTTAACATATTTGCTCTCTATCATGATAAACATGAAAATTCACTGGCAAAACCTGGAAAGGCTCTCAGAACTACATCTAGGGATTTGAGTTCACAGGTTTTTTGCATGTTGGGATCAAAAAATGATCAAAATTATACTACTGTATGCCCTTATTATTACACTAGATTTTATCAGACACAATAATACTCTGACTGTTATGTAATAACTTCACAGGCATGAAATTATATAAAACTTTATATAAATAATTAAATGGAAATACCGTAGTGTGTGCTCTGCAGAAGCCACTCCCAAATTTTAAATACAAGTGTGGCTTCTAGAGTAATGAGGAAAGACAGAAAATGAAAAACTGAATGGAAGTGAAGAATATTTCTTAAATAATTATTAGTAGAGGCTGAGTTAAACCACAAACTTTTCAGTCGAAATTAAAACTGTTGGTTGTAATTTTTCTGAGTTTGCATTCTGTGCATACAGTACATGAGGGAAGCATAAAGAATTTTCTCCCCTCCTCTCTCTTCTCCCTTTCCCTTCCCTCTTGTCTAAGGTGACCAGATTTTAACATTGGTAAAGAGGGACACCATTGTGGGCGTGGCTTATTTTGTGGGTATGGCTTGGGGGGGTCATGTGACTTGGTGGGCGTGGCTAACTGGTCATATGACCGGGTGGCCATGGCTATGTGTATAGGGACTACTCAGAGGGCTGAAAAAAGTCATTTCTGACAGGTCCTCGCACTTTTGACTGGTCCTCATACTTATGACCATCCTCACATTTATGCCCGTGCAGCATTCTTAACAACCATGTCACTCATTTCACAACTGCTTCTCTTCACCATGGTGATAAGATAGGGCAAAAAACGTAAAATGTGAGGACAGTTGTAAGTTTGAGTCCTGGTCAAAAGTGCGAGGACCAGTCAAAAATAACTTTTTCAGCCCTCTGAGTAGTTCATATGCACAAAAGGACTAACCAGAGGGCTGAAAAAAGTCATTTCTGACAGGTCCTCGCACTTTTCACTGGTCCTCACACTTATGACCATCCTCACATTTATGTCCGTGCAGCATTCTTAACAACCATGTCACTCATTTCACAACTGCTTCTCTTCACCATGGTGATAAGATAGGGCAAAAATGTAAAATGTGAGGACAGTTGTAAGTTCGAGGACTGGTCAAAAGTGCGAGGACCAGTCAAAAATAACTTTTTCAGCCCTCTGAGTAGTCCATATGCACAAAAGGACTAACCAGAGGGCTGAAAAAAGTCATTTCTGACAGGTCCTCGCACTTTTGACTGGTCCTCACACTTATGACCATCCTCACATTTATGCCCGTGCAGCATTCTTAACAACCATGTCACTCATTTCACAACTACTTCTCTTCACCATGGTGATAAGATAGGGCAAAAAATGTAAAATGTGAGGACAGTCGTAAGTTCGAGGACTGGTCAAAAGTGCGAGGACCAATCAAAAATAACTTTTTCAGCCTTCTAAGTAATCCATATGCATAAAAGGATACAGCAATAGAGAGAGATGAAGGAAGGGAAGGGAAATTAGAGTAGGAGTGAGGGTAAGAGAGGGAGGAAGAGAGGAGGAGAAGGAGAAAGTAAGAGGAAGTAGGGGGGAGAAGAAGAGGGTGGGGGGAAGAGAAAGTAAGAAGGAAAGAAAAGAGAGAGGTGGTAGGTTTGAGGAGAAAGATTGCTGTACAATAAAAAAGATGAAAGGGAAGAAAGCCAACCCCGAACAAATATAAAGATATTAAGATAAAGAATGAATTGTTAAACTTTAAAGAATAAAAGAGAACAAATATGAATAAATAGCAATAATTAGAAACACACATACAAACATACAATGTATTTTCTTTGATCAGAATATTTGGCTGGTTCACAAATTTAAACAGTATTTAGTCATTTCAATTAAATGTACAATTTCTATATTTCCTTTTTCCCTTATTTATTCCTCATCTATTTTTTAAAAAAACCAATATTACCCTTCATCCTCATCTCTAATCTTAATCAAATTCAATTTTTCCCTTCTATTCTATATTATACTCCTTCCCATTGTCATCTATTTTTATATCCATCCTCACATTGGTTAATTATGTAATTATGTAATACAGTTGTTTAATACAAATTCAACATTTTAATATAAATCAATTAGTTATATAACTATCTTTTTTGTATATTAATCAATATGAACATGAATATTCCAATTATTTCCATGCAATCCAATTTCTTACAAATCAATTATATTTACCAATAATAATAAACCAAATAATTTCCCCCATAAATTCCTCCAAACCACAACTTAACCATTTCTGCTTTCAACACAATATATAATTAATACTATCTCAATTATTACAATTCCCTAGTTAAATAGAGCTTTTTTCTTTTGTATTTTAAAATCTTGAACTCTCCTCTTTTGCCCTAAATTTCCCATTGTTTGCACCTACCTTTTTTGGTGAGGAAAAAGAAAAGAAATCTGCTGCCTAATTTTCCAACGTTGGAAAAAACAGCAAAGCCAACAGTCTGTTTTACTTTCAGTTTCGTTTTGAGCTTGGTTTGCACAAGGAGAAAAAAAAATCTGCTCAAGCAATCTAGCAAGCAGCAAGAGCCCTGCGCAAAACAGCTGAGAGCAAATCAGCCGAGAGTGGGGAAGCCGAGCTAATCAACGTGCTAATTAACCTATGCGGAAGCTGTAGGGGGCTGTTTTTTCTATTTTTGCAGGCATGGGTCTACTCATTTGTTTTCTTTTAACACAGAACAGCTGTAGGGTGGCCCTTTGAAGCCCCGTGGCAAGAGTTTAAACAGTTTTTTTCCCTCTAGTGATCAGCTGGGACTCAGGAGGCAGCCGGGACTCAGGAGGCAGAATGAAAAATCGGGACTTTTTTAAAATGCCGCGGGATGTGGGACAAATTGGTAAAAATCGGGACTGTCCCGCCAAAAGCGGGATGTCTGGTCACCTTACTCTTGTCCCTTCTCCTCTCTTCCACTGTTAAAGCCAGTGATATCATTGATGACAAATGTTATGCTGTGTTTGTAACACAGATTTTGTAATACATTTTAATTTAAAAAATATAAATGTATGCTCTGGTGTGTGCATGTTTACTAAGCTTGTACATGTCAAAAAAAGTGGAGGGATTTTTATTGCACTGTGAAGTAATATCATACACTAGTAACCAGACTGATTATTGTAGTGCATTCCTCAATATTACATTAGTACACCCATCTAGAGTAGGTGTAATCGTCTGCAATAATAACAGGACTGATTATGGGCAGTGCATTCCTCATTATTACATTTATACATACATCTAGAGTCTGTATAGATCAAAGACCAGGTAAATTGAAATTTTTTGAAATTCTTCCCCATTTTTCTCATGCATTTTTATATACATTCCTTATTTCGTCTTTAGGGGGAATTATCTGAAATATAATGGTATGGTAAGGAAAGTGAACAGAAGAGAATAATATTTTAAATTTTTTTGGGTAGTAGTCATAGTAATAAAAACTTGAACAAATATCAATTGTAATAATTAAGGATTCTAGTTCTTATGGTGGTCAAAGATAAGAAATGTAATACAAAAATATGTATGTATATGTATCCATATATATGTATCCATATTATTGTATGGATAACAAGTTGTGCTGTATATTGAGGAATTATAAGAGATCGTTTCAAACTTGTACAGTACATTCTAAAAATGCATTCTTTTAAACACTTAATAGTAAGCATAGATTTATAATTATATATTCTGTGTTGAGTTAAAGATATAATATGACATTAGGTTAGGGTTGAGTAGCTTTGGGTTTTTTCACTCAACATGACATGACCCATTCATTCACTTATAGTGCAGGTTTACATCAGCCAAATTTTTAGAAGTAAGGTAGATATAATATAATAGTTTGATATAATAGTTTGTTCTGCAGAAGAAAATGCTGTAAGACTATAATCTTACATTGCTAGGCTGTGGGTTAATTAAAAATACTGCACTTTTACAACATTCTTCTGATTCATCAGAGGGTAAATACATGTGGCAAATCATGCTTCATCTATTGCTGGAGTTGAACTATAATATTTAATATTTCTGATATGAAATATTGCCCATTGCCCATTTTTAAAAGGAATTGTAATTAGACAGCAAGATTATAGACTAAGAGCGTTTGCAGACGATTTGGTTGTTACTTTATCTCAACCTATAGAATCGGCTCCACATATGTTGGACATAATAGGTCAATATGGTAAGGTATCTGGGTTTAAAATAAATCAACATAAGACAAAGATGATAACTAAAAATATGTCCATATCTCAAAGAGAAGACTTAGGAAGAATAATGGGGTTTGAAATAGTTAAAAAGGTTAAATATCTAGGAGTAAATATTGCAGCCTCAAACACGAAATTATTTAAAAACAATTATGAAGTTCTTTGGCAAAAGGTGTAGAAAGAAATGGAAAATTGGAAAAAGTTACAACTATCTCTATTGGGAAGGATAGCAGTAATAAAAATGAATGTGCTATCCAGGTTCTTATTTTTGTTTCAAATGATACCAGTGCTTAAGAAAGATGGAAATTTGAGGGAGTGGCAGAAAGGGGTTAATACTTTTATTTGGGCTGGAAAAATACCAAGAGTAAAATTGAAAATTATACAGGATGTACGTGAGAGAGGAGGTCTTAAAATGCCTAATTTAAGATTGTATTATGAAGCAGCTGTCTTATCAAAATTAGTGACTGGTTCAACTTAACTGAAGAGAGAATGTTAAATATAGAAGGTTATGATTTGTTATATGGATGGCATGCTTATTTGTTATATGAAAAAAAAAGTGGATAAGGTGTTTAAAGGTCACATACTTAGAAATGCTTTGTTGAGGGTTTGGAAAAAGTATCAATATAAGTTGAACTACAAGATACCTATATGGGCAAATCCCAGACATGCAATAGAAAATATAAGTATAGAACAAAAACAGGAGGTGATTACTTACAAAGAACTTCTTTTCATGGAAAAGGGCAAATTGCAACTGAAACCCTTAAATGTATTGAAAGAAGAAGGGATAATCTACACTTGGTTTCAGTATGGTCAGTTTCAAGCTAGATGGAGGGAAGATCAAAAAATTGGTGTTATGCAAAATGAGGAAAACTTGGTAAAACAGATTAGAGATCAAAGTCAAATGCATATTAAAAGGTTGTTTAATGCATTATTGGAAATAGATTCAGAAACGGAATTGGTTAAGGATTGTATGATAAAATGGGCACAAAACTTTCAGGAACCAGTGATGATAGAAACATGGGAAAAGATTTGGGTTAGAAATGTTAAATTTATGCAAGCACAAAACTTAAGAGAAAATTTTTATAAAATGTTTTATAGATGGCATTTAGATCCTTAAAAATTATCATGTATGTACCCACATTTGCAAGCTAAATGTTGGAGATATGACTGTGATGATGCAACTTATTATCGTATATGGTGGACTTGTAAGAAAATCAAAGCATTTTGGATAAAAATTTGGTGGGTGATGCAGAATATCTTGAAAAAAAGGTTGAAATTTACTCTGCAACTGTTTTTATTGGGTATAACTACGGATTGTACAGCATTAGAGACTAAATTGATTTTAAATTTGATATCAGCAGCTAGGCTGTTGGTAGCGCAATATTGGAAGAAGGACTCTTTGCCTACTATTGAAGACTGGACATTGAAAGTAACGAACCTAGCAGAAATGGCGAAAATTTCAGCGTATTTGAAGGACTATACACAAGAAAGATACGTATCGGAATGGAGAAGATGGATTGATTATATTCAAAATAAGTATCAGACAAGAAAATATCAAATAGCTTATGAATGTTAAATTTTAGAAGTATTATGTTATCTATAGTGGAGTTAAGGTTTCAGGGGGGGATTTGGTAGTTTAAGGATAGATAGGTTAATTTAGCTTATGATTGTTAACTGAAATACCTTGTACTTTGCTCTGGGAAGTCTGGGGGTGAGGGTGGGATGGGGGCAATGGGTGGGGGGGTGGGGGGAAGGGAAAAAGGGTGGGGGGAAAATTTGGGGGAAATTTTTTTTTTCTGTAAAACTTTTCAATAAAAAAAATATTTCTGATAATGATACTAATGTACCAAGATTTCACTTCTGTGAACCATGCAGAAAAGTTGACATGAAATAAGTGATTTCTTTGTTTATGATACATCTCTGCATGTCTGCTTTTCTGTAATTGCAAAACAATGACTACTCATCGTATTATTATATTATGTAGTCACTCTTCAGTCTTTTGTACAAATGGAAGGTGTTAAATAGTAACTGAGTTAGATTAATTTACTAGTTAATTTTTTTTAAGTACAGGTGATATTTTTCATTTTTGGATTTACACACACATTCAGCCTGTATTTATGAAATGTTTTTGAAAAGCTTATACATGAAAATACTGTATGATAATTTTTTCCATTCCTAAATTCATACTGATTTCATGTAGCTGATTCATTCTTGGCAGAAGAAGAGTTCAATTTATATTTTAATTTAGTCTTCAATATTAAATGATGTGAAATTGCAAGTACAATTTAACATTGGTCTAGTTCACATTTTAGATTACTCATTGTTTTTATACCTAGCAACCATCTGAAGCTTTCTCTTATTTAGCTAACAGAAATATATTAGATCTCAGTATGAGTGTATGAAGAATCTGTATCTAAGAAAGCAATTAAGTAGTTAAAATCGATTTTTAGGTCCTGTTCAAGTGTTGGTTATGGGCTTGCTCCTTGATATTACAGTACTTATTTCAGAAGTCAAAAAATTAGGATATGATTTAGAAATAATCCATTCAATGTTATATATTGGCTATGCAAAGTGAGTTTGGATTTTGGGTCATGCTGGTTCCAGGATTATGCCATCTTTGGCACTGGATGAGATTGGATGGCCACAAATGAAACTAGTGCACAATCTTAGGGTCTTCCTGTACTCATGACTCCTGCTCAAAGAACAGTTGGCTGTCATGGCTAGAAAGGCATTTGCAGTTATTCCTGGTTTGGGGAACTATATTCTAATTACTCATCCCTAGTGCCTTCTGACTGCATTGCAGTAATGTGCTTCAGCTAGTGCAAAATGCAGTGGCACAGATGTATGCATCTAAAACAGCAGCAGTTATTCAAGCTACATTGGTTTTCAATGTAGTCTGTCTTGCAATTCAAAGTGCTGGTTTTGACCTTTAAAACTCTTCATGGCATGGGACTGGACTATTTGAATGACTGCCAATTGTGATTCTAGTTTTTACCTTGTTTCTTGTGCAACTACACTCGACTGCCCAAGAATTCTGCCCTGATGCCCACCTTATAAAACATTATTTCCCTTTACCCTGAAATGAGGTCAGCTTTATCCCATTTTATTTTCCACAGGTCTCTCAAGATCTGGTTTGTCATCAGGCTCGGGAATCTCAGGGAACTGGTGAGATCTTGAGGTGGCTCTGTTGTGGATCAAATCTCTGGTATGTGCTCTTTTAAAAAAACCGATAGTGTTTTTATCCTTTTATTATGTTGCCCAGAGACACTAGGTCAGTTCTTCTGAGATCAGCAGCCATGTAAATAATATGTGTGTGGCACATGAATACACACATTCAATTTTTAGTGATAGCTACCTCAAATACTTTATTTTTAATTATAATCAAGCTGCTAATTGATAATTTGAAAGGCAATTGGAAACAAAATGATGTCATATTAGATGTCAACAATCATTGGTTTCCTGATATCTCTTACATCCTCTTCTACCAATCATGCTTCACCTTTTCTCCATGCTAAAATTCCCATGACATTGGCTTGACATTCTGTGACTGCTAAATGAATGCTTGTTTTGCTTAGTTTGATAGGTTTGTAGACTATAGAACAAAGTCCATATTTCCTCGCCAAAATACATTTGATGTATTTTATGATTCTTTCCATCCACCAATATATCTCCAAATGCATCTCAGACTTTAGAGGTTAGTTGTGGAGACTTTGGGCCTCCTGGCCCAGTTTCCAATTTTTTTCATAAGCCTGAAACTATTGTTCCATTTAGATAGATAGATCTTCAGATCTTTTACTTAAAGATTAATGGCTTCTTCCTCTTTTTTTCCTCTTTCTTATTTTTGGATTATTTTATGAACTCTCAAATAGAAGCTAATTTCTCTTTGCCAGTGTATACATTGATAGAAGTTCTGGATGCTTGTGATGCTGCTTATCCAGTCAGTTCAGTCCAATTCAAAAGTATAGAAACTGGAAACAATGACTTTGTATTTGAACATAGATAGTGACATATTTAATTTGGAATTTTAGGAAATACCAAAGTATTGAATAAGCACATTTATAAAAGTAATTGATGGCTTGAAACTTATTAGTTTTTAATCTTTCCTTGGGTAGGATTTAGACTGAATGAACTGAAATAAATGGTATTTAGGTTAACTCACTACTAAAATATTCCATCAATTTCACTAATGAGGTATAGTGGTTAAAATGCTAGACTAGGAGTGGGTAGATCCAAGCTGAAATCTTCATTCTGCCACAGAAACTCACTAAATGACTCTCAACACAACCTGCCTCACAGGATTGTTGTGAGGATAAAATTAAATGAGGGGAAATAATATATATTGTCATGGGATGTAACTTCAAAAACTAAGACTAAGTGACCTGATGTAGATTCACCCTTTGTTCGTTATAAATTGAAAGATAATATACATGTTAAAAGATATTGTACAATGTTATAATCTCTTCCTAACTACTTATCCACGTATAATTAAAGGATTCAATCTTTAGTTAAAAGCATTCATATTTATTGTTACAAAAAGAAACAAAGGCTGTCCATATTTCAAAAATGATTCAGAAGAAGTGCTTCCATGTTTACATAAACAAAACATCTTTCTGCTATTTATCAAGGCCCTCTGACTTTTTTAGATTACACACAAATAAAGAAAATATGGGGATGCTGTTTCTTTAAGAAATTTATTAATTTAAATGATGCTGTTGTTATAAGAGCAAGGGTTTTCTTTGGAGTGTCATCCAAAAGCTTTAAAAATGTTGTGCTACTTTAATGAATAGAAACACTACATTTGTCCCCTTGTAAAGTCTGAGGCTTTTTTTCCTAATCATTTTTGAAGCTTGAGCAACATTATGGAAAGCTACATAAACGTATCATTTTTTCAAGGAACAAACACATTGAATGGGAAATAAAAAATTGATTCATTTAGTTTTAATATTCATTTAGTTTTAAAATTAATATTCATGAATAATAATTTTACTTAGGAAATATATGTAATTTGGTGGTAGATTTGAGGCCCTTTGTGGGCTGACTCACACGGTTGAAATATTATTTTAAATGTAGTACCTGGAATATTTAATAGATGGTAACTTCTTTGCATCAAAACAAAAACTAGGTATGTATTCTGTCATTTGTGTTTAATGCTACCATTCTTACAGGAAAAAAGCAATAATACCAAAAATAACATTGTAGGGCTACTGATCATCTTTGGATAGGAAGAGAGGAAAGCATATAAATTTAATAAATCTACCTGAATTTCTGGAATCAAAACCTTACAATTACTTAATACACTTATTAATGTTTATAATTAAGTGTATTACTTAATACACTTCAGCCAGTAATTTAAATCTGAACCTAAAGTAATTGTTTTTAAGACTGAAAGTATTACCGTAAGTATTTGAAAAGAGTGAAAATAAGTGTTTTAAAAGTGGTTTTCAATCTGAAATGTTTTACAACAATTTAAATGAATAGCTAAGTATCAGCAACACTGCAATATCTATAATGGTTAACTTGTCTTTAAAAAAATAATACGAAAGGTTTTGGCAGTGTTATAATACAGTAGATACCTGTGAAAGGTACACAAGGGTATGCTGAGCTTCCATTGTTGATTTTGTGGTTAGATAATTTCTAGATTATAACAATTGAAGTTGGAATTTAAACTCTTCCTCTCCTGACCATAATTTCTTAGGGAATGGAAGGTTCCCTCTTTTCTTAGCCAAAGAAATACATAGTTAAACGGTCCAGGTTTCTTGGGAGAATTGTAGAAATGCTGAACTAACAACCTCACGAGTAAAACCTGCCTTGGTGGAGTTTGGCACCAGTTGAACGGACACCTGGACGCCATGAATTGCTTAGGGCAGGAAGGTAGCCTCCTCTTCAGTTGATTCCTTCCGCTTGGAGAGGCTATCTCCAAATCTGCATTTATTCTCCGAGAAAAATGATGCTGGGGCTTGCCAAAACAATCCCAAGGAAGTGAAAGGCTGGGAACGAAGCGGGGCACTTCCCGGCGAGGCGTGTTACAGCGTTGAGCGTCAACTTTAATTCCTAGCTGCTAAGCTTGAGTGCTAGAAAGGAAAGATGAAACATACCGACACAGAAGAGCGCGTCGGTTAGCAAAGATAAAGGGGGCTACCGTTTCCATCCTGGGGGGCTAGATCCACGTTGGCTGGCTCCTTCGTCCTTTGCGTGCTGGGCTGGACTGGGCTGGGCTGAGCTAGGCTGGGCTGGGCTGGGCTGGGCTGAAGTATACTCGCCTCTCTCCCCCTTGCGTACTCGCATCTCCAGCTTTTCAGCACTGGTTGGGCGGGTGTTGCGTCTTCTTTCTTCTGCGCCTCCGGCTCCCGGTGGGGCGCGAGGGGAAACCAGGTCATCAACGCCGAGACAGAAAAACCGGCTTGGGAAGTGGGACTGATTTAGGTGCTGCTGCTGCCCATCAGGCTGGGAGGTCGAAAAGGAAACGGAGGAGTCTCTCCGGCACCTCACTTCACCCGTACGGGCACCTTAATAACAAGCACCGATTAGGGAAGAAAACAGGCCGGAGCGGCAGCAACAACAACCCTTGATTCCGGCTGCGGAGTTGTTTTCGGTGAGTGGGTTTGCAGTTGTGTCAGGTTTATCTCCTTGGACTCTAGGCAGGAGTTCCGAGCTGGACTTGACCGAAACGGGAACAGATGTGATAGCAGATGTTTGGAAATGGGATATTTTTAGAAACCGGCTGCCCTGGGATCGTCTGAAACGCACACTGGAGGGGCTACTTTAGCCGAGGGGGGGAGGGGAGGGAAATGGTCCAGGACCTCAGCAAACGTATTTTCAGGGATCTCTGTTGTTCTTCAGAAAGAAGTTGTTTTCATTTCTATGTATTTCAGCCGCGATCAATCAGCCGGGGATGGAAGAGATAAACTGCAGATTTCTTTTCCTCGCGCTAATAATGTACGTGAGCGTATGTCTGTATTTGACTTTTTTTTTCTTCCGAGAAGTGAATCGGGGTTTTCCATCTTAGCTCTTGACAGAGTATGTCATCGCAGGATTTTTCACTTTATTAAAAATACATTAAAAAAAAGTCGCTGTCTCCGCCCAATGTATACATAGTTGTCTAAACTATGTTGCTTTTTTGTTTGTTTTTAATGTCTGTGGCATACTTACTGTAGCCACCATGGACGGAAAGAGTGGAAGTTTCCATGATGAGTAAGTTATGTGACAAGGGATCTTGTAGGAAGATGTTCTTGCAGCAACTCGCGAGAAACGGGTTGCGCTGCAGATTGGGGAGAGAGACTCCGGGTGTCTGACATGTTTGTGTGGGCGTGTGTTGAAGATGTTTCCGAAAAAGACGGTGAGGTGTGGGGTTTTTTTTTTTTGTTGTTGTTGTTGCTCTTCTTGATTTTGTTTTAAAGTTTTCTGACCTGTGTGTCAGCTAAAATCTTAAATATGTATTCTTTAAAACAGGTCAGGGGGTTTTGTTTTCCAACAAACTCAAATCCTCGTGTAGAAAGATTTTACAGGATCAGGTTTCAATAGCTAGATTTTTGTTTTTTAAAAAAAAGCAGTGGTTGACACAGATCTTCTACAATTAATATATGAATTATGTGATTTTATACTCCATTTTCAGATTTTTATCCTCTTCCTCCTCCTCCTCAATTTACAACTGTATCTAAAGTAGCAGACTTTTAAATAATCAGCAATATTATGTGTATTTCTCAGTGTTCTGGGAAATGTCAAGAGCAGCCTTGATGGTTATCCAGAGGCATTATTATATAGCTGTTAAAACAGCTTTTGGCAGCCTTCAGATGTGCTGGTTTTAGTTCCATTGTGGCCAATATCTAATAATTCCAGTCTAATAATTTGAAATGATAAATTCAATTATTAGACTAGGAATGGCAAGATAATGGTTCAAGGCTCAAACATGTACTTTACTGGGTGACTTGAGCCAGTTTGTTTTCCATTTTGGCTTTACACTTTCAGAGAATCCTGGGAGTTATAATTCAAATTTATTTAAAGAAAAGCCTAGAAAGTCTAGTACTGTAGGAGCAGAGTAGGAAATTGAGTCTGATTATCCTCAGATTTAATCCAAGGCAGTTTTCTTGATTTGGAGCCCTAAAAATATTTGGGGCTACAGCCTTTCCTTTGTAGCACAAAGCAATTATAGCACAATATATCCAGAAGAGCCCAGATCGAGGCAGTATGCTATAACTATTATCACACTGACTCTTCTATAAACAGTATTGAACTAAAGCTAATAGCATGAGAGTGATTTATAAGGATAATGAAAATAATTGTTTCTGAAATAGCTGTCATTTTCTTTCCTTGTTTTGGTTACTGTATAGGTTTGCATATAGATATTCATTAATCATTAGTCTGATAATATCTGTCTAGTTTCTTCTAAAATGAAGTGTGATCTGCTTGAAAGCCAGTTCTTCTTATTGGACAGTGTGTCCCAACAACACCCTTTTCAAAAGTATGTTTTGAGCAATCCAGTGATGAATTTAAGCATCAATTTAAGGAACATTAGGAGTTACTTTGTACTTAGTCAGATCATTGGTCCATGTACCCCAGTAATGTCAACATTGACAGGAGTCAAAGGCTGAATTATATGATTTATTTGGGTTCAGTTTAGTGTTTATATAACATGGAAAAGTCTACCCTGTTTCCCCCAAAGTAAGACATCCCCTTATAATAAGCCCAATTGGGCTTTTGAGTGCATGGCAATAAGGTCAAGCGCTTATTTCAGGGTTCAAAAAATATAAGACAGGGTCTTATTTTCAGGGAAACACAGTAGTTGTCAGTGTAACTTGAAAAAGATTAATGGCTTGTGATTTATCAAATAAATCAAGTTTCTGATACCTGAACCATCCATTGCCTGACAATAGCATCCCAGGATTCCCAGCTGGAGTTTTGTAATCCTATCTGAAGATCCTAGTTAATATTTTATATATAAACAATACCTTAAAGCCATCCGATAGTCTTTTCAGAATAAAGAAAACACTATGCTTCTTACCTCCAGTTGTTATGTTTTAAGTCTCAGTAAACAACAAATTGATACCCAATTTTAAAATTTAAATTTAGCAATATTTTCCTCTTTATAAAGTCTAGGAATTACAATTGTAGGATGCATTATTATAGTCATGAATTGCAAACAGAATTTATAGCATTCTTTGGAACAAGCAACAACCATTAAACTGGTATAAAAGTGATGTACCACTTGTGTCAACAGATCCTGATGAGTTTACAGCACTTTGAACTATTATGGCCTCCTCAAAATGATCTTGTGAATTGCTTACTGAGGATGTTTGTCTTTTTAGAAATTCCTCGCTCCCTTGAAATTTCAGGAAAGAATGACATTCCTTAGGGAAAGAATGACTAATCAATTAAAATCTAAAGTGCAAGTGCTTGTTTTGCAAAGAATCAGTTTTCTTGCTTGTTGTTCACTAGAATTAAATGAATACTGATTTGATTTATAGATTAAAACCTAAAAATACAAACCCATTTCTGGATCAGGATTCCTTTACTGGCTATTCTGGGATAAGAATGTGAACTGTGCCTGTGTGTTAAAATTAAATACATAGATAGCTTTTATGCTTTTGGAATCAGTATGATGAAGTCTATGACCTATTTTATATATGAACATTAATAACAGATAATATTTACCCCAAAGAAAGCCACCACCTCTCCCCAAATCATTATATATGTCAACAAAATCTTATTCAAGATTCTTCATTCAGTTTACCTAGAGTTGTCAACTCTACTTAGAGATACCTTTCATCCAGAAATGTATGTACGTCTGCATTATACTTTTCGGTGCCTGTTTGTATGTATGTATGTGGTGGCTCAGTGGCTAAGACACTGAGTTTGTCGATCAGAAGGTTGGCAGTTCAGTGGTTCGAATCCCTACCGCCGTATAACAGAGTGAGCTTCCATTACTTGTCCCAGCTTCTGCCAACCTAGCAGTTCGAAAACATGTAAAAAATGCAAGTAGAAAAATAGGGACCACTTTGGTGGGAAGGCAACAGCACTCCGTGCATCTTCAGCGCCAGCCACATGAGTCATACCAGCCACATAACCATGGAGACGTCTTTGGACAGCGCTGGCTCTTGGGCTTAGAAACAGAGATGAGCACCGCCCCTAGAGCTGGAAACAACTAGCACACATGTGTACCTTACCTTTATGTATGTATGTAAATCTACAAAGAGACATCTAGAAAGGGAATCAAGGTTCTTTAATCAAGAATCAATTAAAAAAAACACCTGAAATTGGCTTGGCAACAAACTGTGTAGTCATTTCCTATTTCCTATTGCAATTTAGGACTAACGGTGTAAAATAGTGTTCATTGATCTGAAAAGACCCAAAACCTCTGGAAAAAAGAAGAAAAGGAAGAGGAGGATGATAAATTGCCCATAAAATCAATTGATAAAATCAGTTACCCTCCTATCGGCAAATACTGTACAATCCACTTAATGAAGAAATACTTATCATATTTTTTTGGACTATGAGATGCACCTAGATTTACAGGAGGAAAACAACAACAAAAAAAGTTTTTGGCCTCTGCGTGTCACGTTTTCACTTTTCACGGACCCCAGAAGCACTCTGCAGGGCTCTGCACATCCCATTTTCACCAAAAATGTGTCCATTTTTGGCCTGCAGACATTTCCCTTCATTTTTACTATCATAACGAAAAAAGGAAAAATACAGAGGAAGGATTGGATAACTATAGCTACCAAATAATTAAACATTTTTTGCCCCGACTTCCCTCCTGAGCATGTGATATATATGTATACTATTAATAGTAGAAGCTGATATTATCCCTATGAATTAAGCAACAGTAATTATTACAATGATTTCACAATACAGTGCTGATTCTAAAACCAGACATATTAAGGTTTAGAGATATTTAAGGAATATGGAATGGCTGTGATAATATACTGTGCTATGTGTTAAATTATGTAACTTATAAATACTAATAATTCAAAATCTTCAACAATGTGAGATGCTGAGGATTTTTTTAAAATCAGAAATCAGTTATCTAATGGATCATAGTAAAATAGGACTACCAGTTTTAGTCTTTCACTAAAAAATTTGAGGACAAGGCGATTAAATAGTTTATCTTTATGTAATTGGGAACATATTTTAATGTGTGCAAGTTGTTGACATCCAATACTTTTTGCTAATCATTTCTTACTATTTTTAAAATAGATTTTGGTATGATTCCTGAATGAAACAAAATAGATTATAAAATTTCAGTGTTTTGGAAGAGCTTGAACTTGGGGTTAGAAGGAAAATATGGGCCTAGGGTTAAGAGTTATGTATTTCCATTGGAATTGGAAATATTTTGTGACATTATTAAAATGAATAATTTCATTTATTTTAATAAGCTAACTTTATGACAGAGGAGTATTAAGAAATATAAGAGGAATCATGATTTTTAGTTTGTTAGGCTTCATAATTATGAAATTATATATAAAGTAAATGCAACAGTCCCTTCTGGATAGGGTTTACAGGAAATATATATAATCCGTAATTTTTAGCATTATGGATCTTAGAATTGAAGTTTTTAAAAATCAATAGTTGAAGCAATATTATGTTTTTCACGAAGAGATGAAAAATGCTGATTTAGAGCTAGAGACTTTCTGAAAATTAGTACTTGGTTGAAATGTTCTTTATAGATCTTCCCTTTTTGGTCTTTAGGGAATTTGTCATAACATCCATTATATGTGTTTTTTCTTTTTCATTACTTTCGATCAGACACTGAAGAAATAAGCCAACTAATAAATCCAGCAATCTATTATATTTATTGAAAATGTGGTATAATCAAATATGCAATACACCATATCATAACTTTACACAATGCATAATACTTTGTCATTTTCTGGATTTTATTTCAATTCATTATCATACAAATCTTAAATCTTACATTATAGAATCTTAAACTACAGACATAAATTCGGATGAAAATCTACCCTCAAAGGCTTGAGACATGATTTTCTGATATCTGTTTCTGATGTCCATTATGATTTATTTTAAGATTACTAAAAAGGATCAAAGAATATGACAGCACGTGTCTGACCTAATCTGGGAAGATAAGCAGTGTTTGGCATAGTTAGTGCTTGGATGGGAGATAATCCAAGAATTTCAGGTTGTAAACTGGAACTGGAAGTAAAAAAAAATTCTGAAAGAAGATAAACTGTATAAATGTATCCATGTAATTATCAAAACTTGAATCAGATCCAGGGCATTCCTAGATTGATTCCTGGTTGACCTTGGCTGATTACAAAATGCTAGGTAAGATTCTACTTCCTTAATATTTGGATAGATTATAAAATCACAACATCATCATGTAAATTGTCAAGAAAACTGCAGCTACATGTTCATAGAGTCATCTGATATGCAACAATTCAAAAGAACCTTTATCTCTTTCCCTCTTCTTCTGAATCTAGATTTCCAAAGTAGGTAGTAATTATCAAGAAAAAATTGATACTTGTATTCATTCATTGGAGAGAAAGGGATTACAAGAGAGAAATCAGGCACATAGTGGGGAATGTGGCTTGTTTGCCTAGCCGGTTTGCTGCCAGCACCTTAGGATGAAAACAAAGACCTTTAGTGAGAAACTCATTAGGTTCTTGTCAATTTTAGGTAGCAGCTGCAAGCCAACTTAAACTTCTAAGCAGATAATCTTACAGAGGTGAACTTTTTCACTTGTGATTAGCACTTTTTGGGAAACAACAGCTCTGTAGAGAAAATGAACTCAGGAAGAGATAGCAATCTCTTAATTCAGATGCTTAGGGGGTGAAAAAATGGGCCAGACACAGGATATGTGTACCAATTGACTAATGAAAAACCTACATTGGTCATAAAATTACCTTTTCATCATCAATGTAACTGCAAATGGTCACTGTCTGAAGCAGATGGTAAACAAAGACTACCTGTAATATTGTAAAAATATGCTTTGCATATTAAATTCATTCTGTATATGTCAGGGTAAGTAGCATAATATCTTTGGATAGCAACATGTTGCAGCTCAGTATATGACCTGAAAGTGTCTGTCTCTATTCAGAATAAAATAAAGATGGCAGAGGATTCTGGAATCTATTTGTGACTGGTTATGGTCACCATTGTAGCCTTTTAGTTGAATTTGCAGATTTCAGTATAAACTATGTTGTCGGTGCATGCACAAAATTTCAAGCATGTCCAGTATCCTAAAAAAGTTGCCTAACTCTCTTATTTATTTAATTATTAGATTTGTTTACTGCCCATCTCCTTTTGAGGCAATTCTGGGGAGTTTACAGCATTAATTTCATAATCAACATTAATTTCAATAATCATCTATTAATTAAATGTTTGGAACTGCCTAGTGTTTCAAGGTAAAACTTGAAACTTTCCTTCAGATTAATCCACAGATAAGAGAGAAACTGGAAGAGAATTTTGGATGGGATTATACTGCTCTTCCAGAAAAAGATATGCAGATTGAGGACCCAGTGATTTCAATAGACAGAAACCTAATGTAGTAAGGTTCGTAGATAATATATTTTTTTGTCCTCCAATTTTTTTTCCCATCATTTGGGAAACAAATGGACAAGCTAGTTAGGAAAAGTGCTCTTTTAAGTTCCGCATCCTAAACCATTTAGAATTTTAGTGTCATGCCTTGAATTGAATGGTTCATAGTCATGCCATTTTAATGGTTTAAAGATTAGAGTTAGATGATCCTCTGTGGTTACCTTACTTAACAATATGGTAACATAAAATAGATTTCATAGCATTTATACCATGTAAGTAAGTCAATGTTTAAAAAGATGTTCTATTAATCTCTTCATTTCTGTAAATACAATGAGATTTCTTTCATGGCTAAATAAACAGAAGCCACTTATGGGTTAACCAGAAAAAAAAAATCAAATAATTTTATTATCGTCTTTGAATGGCTCTTACAGTAAAAATGAGAAATAGTTTGATACAACAATTCACTGCTGGGGGGTGGAGGAAATGATAGGACAATAAAATATACAATAATAAATAAAATGATTTTAAAAATGAAATATAGCTACTTAAAAGTTTTGTGCAATTATGTGACTCGGTGATATGTGATGGTAAGGTTAACAACACTTAAAAAATAATAAACTTAAAATTTATCAACATGTCCTTTGAATTTGGAAATGATGGGGGAAATAGAAGCAGGTCTTGGGACATCATAAAAAGGATACTATCTAAGGATACCGTATGAAATTTTAGCTCTCTTGATCCACAAGACCAACATTTCTGCAAATAAGGAGAGCCATGAAATCTTCCTACCAGCAGAAATCTTATGGGAAGACATCAAAGCAGGCATCTGTATTTACTTAGGATTAGATTTTATAGTTATCCTACAGTTAAAATACGGCAATAGAATTCAGGGACAATTATGTTATTTTGACAATCAGTAGCCTTGATTGGTATGGTACTAATCTGGTACTGAAATGGTATAGGGCAGAGATGGCGAACCTTTTAGGCACATGCGTATGCATCCTGTGCATGCATGCCTGTGCATGTGTGCGCCCTCCATGCATACGCGACAGAGACCTAAAGATCAGGTGGCTGGCGGGAGGTATGCGCGCATGCGCAGCAGAGACCTAAAACAGCTGGGGTGACAGTGCGCATGCCCACAGAGAGGGCTCTACATGTGTTCTGCCCCAGCTACGGACCCCAAAGAACGCAGCACACAAAAAGTCCATACAAACCTTAGTTTACTAATTAAGGACTACTAATGAGTTTTCTTAGTAGTTGTATGAACACAAGTACAGTTTAAATCAGTCTTTTCTGAACAAGGGCTGATAATTTAACTTCATTAACAGCCAACAAGAATCCAAAGAATAATAACACAATTCTGAATCACAGTATTTCTGATAACTGTAATCTTACTGTGGTTGGTAGAATGCCCAGAAGCAATTTGCAGGAAAACTGACAAGAAAGGAACAAGAGCTGATCAGACATTTCTGGCATCAAGATGCAAAGGAATATGAATGAAGTTGTTTTCTGCAAATTGCCTCAGTTGTTGTCCTTCCTTAAATAGGCTAGGGGAGTGGCCAATTAGCCCCTAGCCTTACTCTTGAGGAGACCTCCTCCTGAGGAGCCACTCCTGCCTTTTGGCAGCTCTGCATGCTCTTGCATCAAGAAGAGGCTCCTCCTCTTCTTCCTCTTCACTTATGGGAGCTTCTTGAGGATCTGAAGGCCCTGGCTGAATCCCCGTCTCTGGCACCACATCTTCTTCAGCCTCCTCATTGTCTGACTCGAGTGCCAGCTGCACAGGCTGCTGGCGCATCACTACACCAGCCTCCTCACTGTCGGAATCAGCTACTAGCTGCACAGGCAGCTGACGGGCCACAACAGGATGCCACCTCTAGCACACCTGCCATAGGTTCGCCACCACTGATATAGGGTCTCCTGCTTGAACGGGGTTGGATTAGAAGACTTCCAAGGTTCCTTCTAGCTCTATTCTGATTGATTGATTGATTCTCTCTTTTATTATTAATTTGGCTTCACCAGAGTTAATTGATCTAAATATTCAGATGAGAAGCCAAAGCAGCATTGTTCTATACAGATACAATGCTAGTGAGATTAGTAGTTGTCTGACAACAGCAGAAATATCAGTCTACAGCAGTGATGGCGAACCTTTTCAGCACCAAGTGCTGAAAAGGGACACTTTGCTCACATGCATGCATTTGTCAAGGCTACAACCAGAAAGAGGAGCTGCCCAGGGGGCATGCATATGCCGGAAAAGGTACTTCCGGTTTCCGGTGTGTACATGCGCGTTGGCCAGCAAGTCTTTTGGTTACTGCCATGTATGCACACATGCCTATCAGCTGGCGTCTTGCATGCTCACGTGTTCATGCTCATGTGATGTGTGTCCGGCCAGATGCTTCCAGGCCCAGAGGAGGGATCTGCAGTTCTGCATTGGGGGGCGGAAGTGTTTATCTTGGACTTTTGAGATAGAAGGGGCCAGAAGAAGGAGCAGCACCAATGAGAATTCTCCCTACTTGAGTGTCATTGGTCTCTGGGCGGAGTCCTTTGGGACTTCACCTGAAGGAGGAGAGAGATGTTCTGCAGAGAGAAAGAAGCAGAGAAAGTGGGAGGAGAGAGCTTGATCTGAATAACCATTTTGGGCTTCTTCTCTGCGTGAAACTCTCTCCTCCAGTGGGTGAAGTCAAGGAAAACTCTGCCCAGAGACTAATGACGCTACAGAAGGGAGAATTCCCATTGGTCCTCCTTTTTTCTGGACACTCCCAATTCTGAAGTTTGAGGAAGCCTCATTCCCAGTTCACAGACCAGCTCTTCTGGTTTCCAGCACTGCTGCACACACAAAGGCCAGTTGATTGTTGTGTGCGCATGCCATCAGAAACCTGGAAGAGGAACGGGCGATGCCACTTTGGGCATATGTGCCATGGGTTCGCCATTTGATCCTATAGGCCATCACGGGCCTATAGGGTCAAATATGATTCTAAATCTTGACTAAAGTCTAAATCTTTAGACTAAAGTCTAAAGCCTGACTAAAATTTAATGTGTTCACTTCAAACCTGAAGACTGCATTGGGGCTGCATATTGAACAAAGTCCTAAGGAAATTCACTTGAATGGCTTCGTAATACCTCAAGTTTGTATATAGATCGAGTTATATCCCATATGCGTTAGCCATAAACAATAAACAGCCGCTGGAATATAAGTTGTCCTCTGTTCCCTATAAAATTTAGTTATTGCTTGTGTGCTCTTCTGGGCAATAGAAGTGGAGTAATTTACCTGGCTAGTTAATATTCTAGAGGTCTGAAATACTATGCCCAAGTATTTAAAACATTTGGCCTGCACTAATTCACACGAATAAGTTGTCAGCTTGTGCTTTTGTCTTTTCTTGGAAAAAACTAAAACTAGATTTATCATGACTGATTTTTAATTTTTCCTCATTTTAGTACCGTCGGATCTCTTCTTATTCTAAGGCATAATTTATCATATAATTTATGAATTAGGAACAAGGATATTTTTATCTATTGAGCTTCTACTCAAAATGTCCCAAAGTCTTATCCTTGATATATTACCCAAAATTGCCTCAAAATCAATAAAAAAGTAAAAAAATATTGATTTTGAAATAATTTTTGATAATAAAAACTAGATAATAAAATGTAAGAACTTAAGGTTGGACTAAATTATCTCATGAGAAATATAGTCACTTCACTACACTTAAGATGATTAATATATATATATATATATATATATATATATATATATATATATATAATATTAATTTTAATAACACAAAAACAGTTGCAAAAATAAAACATCTCAATGGCAGAATAATCAGAGAGGCCATTGAAATAGAGAAAAGACCATATTGTATGAATAAACGTGATGACACTTCCCATCTGCCTTCTATTTGGAAACCTCCTCTCATAGACAGACGAATCTTAACACAAAATATAAACCATAGATCAAAGGTTCATCAAAATGCCTGTGTTGCCACCAGTTCCAGCATAACGTATCCATTGACCCACAACCACACAACAGCGCTTCCACCCAATCAAAATACAGCTATGTCATCAGCCAATCAGAATACAACAACACTGTCGACCAATCAGAATACACCTTTGCCTCTTTTCATAGAAAAACGTCAGTTACGATCACACAGTTTGCCCATAAGCACCAAACCGAGAACATCAACCAGAAGATGACAAATGCAATTTCGTCGAAACGTTGCTACTACCCTTTTAAGGATATGTTTACAATTACATGGGAAGAAACCCGAGATATTAACTATATGTACGTACACACACACACACACACACACACACACACACACACACACACATATATATATATATATATATATATATATATATATATATATGCTTCCTTGTGTGCTTGGAGTTCATTTCGGTAGTGAAGACAGAGATATATCCCTCACTTAGGTGTTAGCATGTGGATCCAATAAAGAACTTGGAAACTGAGGATATAATACAATGGAATTGTGTAATAATGTTATGTGAACACTTGGTTTAATATGCCAAAATAGGGAACAGGAGGGATAACCCAAATCATTGGGCTATTTAATCTTCAAGATTATCTTCTTTATGTTCAAGAGGCAAATTCCATTTGACCCTACAAGAGCTTCTTGCTGTCAGTATTTAAAAATCCTTAACTTGGTTCCTATTTAACTCTTGCCTAATTTTGAAATTGAGAGTCAAGGGGTGGCTCATAAATAACAATCAAAGGTACCTCAAGCCCTAAGGTTCGCAAATTGGAGGGTATAGGTAATTATATAAACATTATAAACTGCTAGTCAGTCTGGTAGTCATGCCAAGCCTGTTCCATCTTCTAATGTGGATAAACTTGAAAACAGCAGTATGAAAGAGTACAAACAATACTACTTGAAATACTGTCGATATTGTGATGTTATTAGAAAACTGTTTTAGAAAAGAAAACCTTCAATGGGGTTTTTATTATTTTGATTGTCTTTGAATAATGATTAATTATGGGTTATAACAACATACTTCAATGCCTCACTGCTTATTTTAGCTCCCTTATAAAATATGGTTAGACATTCAATGCTATGGACTGATACTACCAGATTCTCAGTTGATGGGTTTTATTTTGAAATAAAATTGGGAACTAAATATTATAGCTCTATAATGCCCAAAACTCATTTTTTCATGTATAAATATAATGAAAATATTATTGGGTAAGGGAAAATGGTATATGTTGGAAGTCATTAGTCAAAACCCAGCAAAGGAATTACAAAAAAAATATATGTTTAGTATGACAAACCAGCCTCACCATTAATTCCATGGGATTAAGTTTACTGCATCTACAAAGACCAACACAGTATGATTGCTCACACAGTCCTTGGACCAGGCACTATAGAAATGCCTATAAATAAAACACAATCCACAATATCCAGAGTATTCAGTCTAATTCAAAGCATTAAAGTTGCCTTTATCATCAACTCGTATGTGGGGTAACAAATGATACAAAAAGTGTATGATCAGAAATACTCAGTGGTCCAATAATGGTTATCACCAGAGGTGGTGTTCGACTGGTTCGGACCGGTTTGGGTGAACTGATAGTGGCAATTTGAATTGGTTCGCCGAACCAGTAAATACCACCTCTGACTGGCCCCACCCACGCCCTTCTGGCCGCTTGCTGTTCATCCCTTCCGGCCGCTCGCTCATCGCCCCCCCCCAATATATGTTGCCTTCGCCATGCAGCCCAGATAATCACCTCGCCAGCTCTGCTCAGCTCACCAAAGGTAAGCAATGCATGCTGCCCACTCGCCCTTCGCCTTGGATCAGGGCTCAGGGCCAGGGATTTACCATTCTCTGAGGTCCTGGAGTTGCCTCCCGCTCGCCACCCAACTCACTCACCTATCTTCGTGCCTTAGTGGAGGGGAAAACAGCGAGACTCAGCTGCCTTTCATGCCAAGAAGCTCCAACCGCCAGCAGTCATTTTTGGCTGCCTTCTGAGCAGCTCTACTGGGACGCTGTCCCTGCAGCTGCTTCTGTTCTCCTGGCGGGTCTGGCCGTGAGTGGCACTGGCAAGCAATGGGGTGCGCATATGCAGCCGCTGCCCTGTTCCAGTTGTGCACACACCTGCCAGTGCCACTCACGACTGGACCCAGCCAGGAGAATGGCAGCAGCTGGAAGGACAGCATCACAGCAAAGCTTCTCAGAAGGCAGCTGCTGGCTGCAGTCTTTAAGGTACGATCCCAGGAGGGAGAGGGGGGAACTATATCGGCGCCCCAATATAGTCAGCAGGTGCCATCGCTGACTATTGGGGGTAAATCTTTGCCCCCCACGGAGAGGGCTCGCAATCTGGGTGTCCTCCTGGACGCACGGCTGTCTTTAGAAGAGCATATGATGGCCGTGGCCAGGGGGGCCTTTTATCAGGTTTGCCTGACCCGCCAGTTGCAGCCCTTTCTGGACCGGCACGCCCTGCGCACAGTCACTCATGCTCTTGTTACTTCCCAGTTGGACTATTGTAATGCTCTCTACATGGGGCTCCCCTTGAAGAGCACTCGGAGGCTCCAACTGGTCCATCATGCGGCCATGCGGGTGGTTATGGGCGCTACTCGTTGTGCCCATGTGACACCCCTCCTGTGCGAGCTGCACTGGCTCCCAGTGGTCTTCCGGGTGCGATTCAAGGTGTTGGTTACCACCTTTAAAGCGCTCCATGGCATAGGACCCAGGTACCTCCGAGACCGTCTCCTGCCACCAATAGCCTCCCACCGACCAGTTTGCTCCCACAGAGAGGGTCTCCTCAGGGTGCCATCGGCCAAGTTATGTCGGCTGGCAACACCCAGGGGAAGGGCCTTCTCTGTTGGAGCCCCAGCCCTGTGGAACGAACTGCCCCCGAAAATACATAAGATCTCCGACCTCCGGGTGTTTCGCTGCGCACTGAAGACCCTGTTCCGCCAAGCCGGACTATCAACAAAATAGTTTTAAATTGGGGTATTTAAATTTTTTAGGGTTTTAAATCTGAGCCAATTTATTTAATTATTTTAAATTTTAAATTGTTGTTTGTCTGTGTTTTTAAATAGGCTGTACACCGCCCTGAGTCCTTCGGGAGAAGGGCGGTATAGAAATAAAATAATAATAATAATAATAATAATAATAATAATAATAATAATAATAATAATTATTATTATTATTATTATTATTATTATTATTATTATTATTATTATTATTATTATTATTATTATTATTATTATTATTGGACAGACTGTGGCCGGCAGCTGACTTCTGAACAGCTGTGAAGGGAGGGAGAAACGTTTGGCTTCTCTCTGCCTCAGCATTGAGTGTGGCTGCTTCTCTCCTCCTCGGGCTCATATACACAGAGCAAATATGAGAAGGAGGTGAGAAGCAGCCAGATTGAACGCTAGAAGACTTGGCCAGCCGAACTTTTCTGTTGGTTCTGTGGGTGTGGCTTGGTGGGTGTGGCTTGGTGGGTTGCAGTGAGTGATGTCAAGTTGGCCACATCCAGTCAGTCACATGATCCCCACTAAGCCATGCCACAGAACCGGTAGGGGAGAAATTGAATATCACCATTGATTATCACCACAAAAATCACACTGCAGCAGAGATGCAGTCAGAGTTGTGCAGCTATATCAACTCCAAATAGTGATACATCGGGGGTCCATTGAAGGACAGTGTTGATGGAATATATCCAGCAGGGAGCGGAATGGATATCATTCTTCTTTGGGAAGAAGAAAAACTGCAAAGGCTGTCTATTTTATATTTTTTATTTGATTTTATTTACTTTATTTATGTTTCATATTTCTAAATCACTATATTAATAATGTATATAAATGTAGATTGTTAATTTTGTAGATTATAAAGTCTGTAAAGATTCTCAGTCAGCAGGTCATGGTTGTCCAAAAGGTACTTTTTCAGGAGGCAACTGGACTTTATTAGTTTTTTCTTTTTTTCTTTTTTTTATTGAAAAAGTTTTACAAATACCATTTTTTCCCATTTCCCCCCGCCATCCCTCCCTAACCCCCACTAACCCTCCCCTTCTCCCATGACTTCCCCAAGGTGAAATCCATCCACATTGTATTATAACATTCTTTACCACCCCTCTATTCTCCCCCCTGTGCACCATATATTTCTACATAACAATAAACTATATTGCCCCCTATATACTATACATTTCTACACAACATTCAGCTAAAAGCTATCTGGTACTTCCTAGTTTGATATTTATTCTGCACATAATCTATCCATTTCTTCCATTCCCATACATAAGTCTCCTGAGTCCGGTCTTTTAAATATGCTAATATCTTCGCCATTTCTGCAAAACTGTTTTGAAGAAAAAATTTTTGCATAACCCACCAAATTTTTATCCAAAAAGCCTTTGCTTTCTTGCATGTCCACCATATATGATAATATGTAGAATCTAAGCAATCACATCTCCAGCATTTTGGTTGAACATTAGGATACATGCATGACAATTTCTTAGGATCTAAATGCCACCTATAAAACATTTTATAAAAATTTTCCCTCAAATTCTGCGACTGTGTGAATTTAACATTCTGAACCCATATTTTTTCCCACGTTTTCATCATAAGTGGTTCTCCAAAATTTTGCGCCCATTTTATCACACAATCTTTAACCAATTCATTTTCTGAATCTCTTTCTAACAAAACATTATAAACCTTCTTGATATGCATTGGGCCTCTATCTTTTATCTGTCTAACCAATTCTTCTTCATGCAACATTAAACCAGTTTTTTTATCTTCTCTCCATCTCAATTGAAGTTGATTATACTGTAACCAAGTTAGATTAATCCCTTCTTCCAACAGTATGTTTAATGACTTCAATTGCCATCTGCCCCCATCATTAAAAAGTACTTCTTTGTATAAAAACCCTCTGAGTGACTTTATATTTATATTCCGTGTGATATGACCAAGATCCAACCACAACAGTTTTTTATAATCCCATTTGAGTCGGTGCTTCTTCCAAACTCTCATCAAGGAGCTTCTAAGTATATGGCTGTTAAATACTTTATCCACCTTGTTTTCATAGAATAAATATGCATGCCAACCAAATTCAAGGTCATAGTTCTCAATATTCAATATTCCAGTCTTTGTCCTTCCAAACCAATCACTTGCTTGTGTAAATGCTGCTGCTTCATAATACAATCGCAGGTTTGGAAGTTTAAGACCACCCCTTTCACAAATATCTTGCATAATTTTCAGTTTAACTCTTGGCTTTTTCTCATTCCGAACAAACTTATTCACTCCTTTTTGCCATTCCATCAAGTGTTTATCATTTTTAAACACTGGAATCATTTGAAACAAAAATAAAAATCTAGGTAGAACATTCATATTAACTGCTGCTATTCTTCCAAGTAGAGACAGCTGCAGTTTTTTCCAGGTTTCCATATCCTTTTGTACCTTTCGCCACAACACCTCATAATTGTTTTGAAACAGTTTTATACTTGAATCTGCAACTTGAACTCCTAGATATCTCACCTTTGATACTATTTCAAAGCCTGCCTTCCTCTCCAGTTCCTTCTTTTGATCAACTGTCATATTCTTAACTATCATCTTGTTTTTTTCCTGATTCAGTCTGAATCCTGATACCATACCATATTCTTCTATAATGTCTTTCATCTGAATTATTGATTCCATCGGCTGTGTTAGGGTAACAACCAGGTCATCTGCAAATGCCCTTATTCTATAATCCTCTTGCCTTATCACTATTCCCTTCAAAGTGCTCGAGTCCCGTATTGTATTCAACAAGACTTCTAGAGTTAGAATAAACAACAACAGGGATAACGGACAACCTTATCTTGTGCCTTTTTCTATACTAAAATTTGTAGTTAAACTTTAATTAATAATAATTTGTGCTGTTTGCTCTTGATAGATTGCTGAAACTGCCTGTACAAACTGATCCCCGAAGTCCATCTTTTTAAAAGTCTTTAATAGAAAGTTCCAATTCACTCGATCAAAGGCCTTTTCCGCATCCAAAAACACCAGCATTGCAGAGATCTGTTTATTCTTCTCAAGATATTCCAGTAAGTCTATAATTTGCCTCACATTATCCTTCATATATCTGCCTTCTATAAATCCTGCTTGATCATGATGAATCACCTCTTGAATAACTGGCATTAATCTATTGGCTAATACTTTCGCAAAAATTTTATAATCCGTATTCAGGAGAGATATTGGTCTAAAATTTTCCGGTTTTGTAGAGCCTGCCTCCTCTTTCGGTATCAAAGAGACAAAAGCTGCTTTCCATGAAGGGGGTATTTTTCCCCTTGTTGTATACTACAAAATAAGTCTTTAAGATGTTCAATCATTTCCGCTTGTAGAGTTTTATAGTACACCGCAGTTAAACCATCCATTCCTGGAGCTTTAGCTGTTTTCAGTTGTTTAATAGCAACAATAATCTCCTCAGCTGTTATTGGTAGACTCGTTCTTTCCTTTTGATCACTAGAATTTTTTATGACTCTCTTTTCTTCTAAATATTTATTTATAAGTTCATTCTGTATATCATCTTTGACATATAGTTTGGTATAATAATCTAAGAAGGCTTCTTTGATAAGTCTTTGTTGATATACTTCCTTCCCTCTATACTCAATACTACCAATAGTCCGAGTATTCTACTGTTTCCTCAGTGTGTAAGCCAACCACCTGCCCGGTTTATTGGCATTGCAAAATGTATTGTGTTTCACAAATTGTAAATTAGTTGCTGCTTGTTCCTCTGTGAGCATGTGGAATTGATCTTTCAAAAGTTTTATAATTCCTTGTAATTTTTCATCTGTTGGATTTTTTATAAGCAACTGCTCTTTTTTCTTTATCTCCCCTTCCAGTTCTAATCTTTTTCTCTGTTGATTTGATTTATGTTTAGAATTCATATAAATCAGTACCCCCTGCATATACGCCTTGCTCGCATCCCAAACAATTTCAATAGGGGGTACCCTTATTCAAGTTCGTTTCAAAAAATTCCTTCATTTGTTTTTTAAATTCATTTACATTCTTTTCATATCTAAACAAATTTTCATTTATTCTCCAAGATCTTCTCTCATTCTTTCCCATTTCTATTTCTATCCATACCGGGCTGTGGTCAGATAAAGTCCTCGGAAATATCTTTGTTTTCTTTGTTTTTAAAAGTAAGTCAACTGTAAGTAGAATAAAATCAATCCTAGAGAAGGATCTATGTCTATCTGAAAAAAAAGTAAAGTCCAATTCTTTTGGGTTATGCACTCTCCATACATCTTTCAATTCCAAATCTTCTTTCATATCAAAAAAAATCTGTGGTAGTTTAACACATGATTTTGCCAAACTCTTCTTATCTTTTTTAGTCCATTCCAATCTTCCATAAGTAAGATAGATCTATAGTCCCATTGTAATATTTTAGAATGCAATAACTTATAAAAGTTGTCTTGTTGCTGATTAGGAGCGTAAATTCCAATCAGCAGAATTGGACCATTATCTGTAAGAAGTTCTATTGCTATATATCTTCCACCATCATCTGCTTCTATAATTTTTGTTGGCAGTCTTTTATTTATATAAATCACTACACCATTCTTTTTCTCCAAATTTGAAGCTATAAACTGTGTTCCTAATCTAGAATTTATCAAATATTTTTGATCTTGTATTCTAATATGAGTTTCTTGTAAGCAAATAACATCATTATTAAATTGTCTCAAATAATGAAATATCTTCCTCCTTTTCTGTGGTGAGTTCAATCCGTTCACATTCCAAGATAAAAACTTAATTGTCATTTGTATTCTCCTGAAGTGTTAAGAGCATTTGCTGAAATTGCTGTTCCAAACTAGTAGTCTTTGGCTTAGCTCCTCCCATGGCTTCGGATTTTTGTGCTTTACCATTGACTCCCTGTTTGTCTTGTGGTAGCTTAGAGCTCTGGTGTTGTTGTTTCTCTAAAATCTGTTTGTAAGCTGCTCAAGTTATACGCTGATCTTTAGCACTATGCAACATCAGGTCAAGATCAGCTGCCACTTCTCTTTATTTTTAGGTGGTTCACCTATAGGCTCTAAGGGAAGATCCAGCAACGGTTTATCTAAAAAAACCCCTGTTGCTCCTTGAGTCTCCATTGCTTCCCTTTCCATCTGTTTCCTCTGCTCTTCAAGCTCTTGTTCAAATTGCTTCTCTTTCTCACCCTCCACTATAGCTAACACTAAGGAAGTACGTGGAGATGCTGCACCGGTTTTAAAAACATTGAAATAAAATTCTTCCGCTTTTTGAAGAGTATTTAACCGATATCTCTCTCCTTGATACCTCAATATTATACCAACTGGAGTGTCCCATCTGGAATTTGTTGTTTCTTTAATTCAGTCACCAAAAATCCAAAATCTTTTCTATCTCTTAACATCTTAGGTGGCAACTCTTTGTAGATCCCAATCTCTCTTCCATCCACTTGAATAGTAGAAACAAAAGACTTTTGTAAGATATCATTTCTTATTCTTCTATCTGTAAAATATATCACCACATCTCTGGGCAATTGCTTTTGCCTTGCCACCCAGGAATTCACTCTATAGACCTTGTCAATCTTGCATAAAATCTCCTCAGGATCAACCTTTAACATTACAGCAAGAGCATCAGCACAAACCCTTCTCAAGTCTTCTCTATTGTACTCTTTTATGCCTCTGAGCCTTACAGCAAACTCCATAAATCTAAATTGCATCATTGTCACTTCATTTTTAAGCCTTTGCGTTTTATTATCAATATTGGAGATTTTATGATCAGCTTCCTTCATTTTGGATTCTACTTCTGAGCTAAGTTGTTCCACTTTTTTATCAATCTGGACCACAACTTCTGACAAACCAGTCATAACTGTCAGTATGTCCCGTTTCATCTTATCATACTTTTCTTGAACCACCTCCTTAAATTCCTGCTGAGATTTTCAAATTTCTGGTCTAAAACTTCATTTTGGTTCTTCAAAGCCACAGCAATAAATTCCTTCAAATCTTTAAATCCAGATTCTTGTGTTTGGCTCTGTGTCTGCAAACTTAAAGGCTGCTCTTGTGGCTTGTGAGTGGGGAACCCTCCCCCACTCCGCAGCTTTAGCTGGCTTTGTCTGCTTTGAAGCCATTCTTCTACGCAGCCTGATTCTTTCTAAGAAAGATGTCCTCTCTCCCTTTCCACCACAAAAACCTTTCAGAAATTTCCCCAGCTTTAGTCAAATCCGAAGGGAGAGGGAACAGATCAAGTCACTTTTAAAAGAACTTTTCCCTTTTCTTCTGGCCAGCGCTGTTACTTTTTGTTACTTTGTAGCGCAATGAGCTCAAACAATTCCACTTTCACTTTCAGCTTTTCTTATTGCTAAAGCCGGGCGCCATTTTAAGAAACTTTTACTTTTTCTCCGTTACTGAATTCATTCACAGGGCTAAAGAAAATACTTGCAGTTTGAATTTCAGGTCCAGATTCCACCCTGCTTATTTTTTAAAAGTTCTCTTGGCTTTCACTCATTACGTTGGTCGCGTCTGGCTCTGCAAACTGCAGAGTTGTCCCTGGAGACAGGAGCTTCAGCGAGCTGAATAGGGAGCCTCACCCTGCTTCCTCCCCAGAAGCCACAAAGACAATCTGGGGACTTCGTAGGGGGCTCTACCTTGTCTTGCCGGCTCTTCTCCCGATTCCTCTGGATCGTGGAGATTTCCAAGCCGCTTCTCAGCTGTAGAAGCGGCTCTAATGGGCGGCGGGGCTGGCGGTCTTAAAAGGACCGTCTAGCGACAACAACGGAGCCAACCAGAAGTCATTAGTTTTTTCTTTGAAGATGTTTTGCTTCTCTTCCAAGAAGCTTCTTCAGCTCTGGATGGTGGGAATGGAAGGATTTATATTCCTTGCAGACAGCTGATCATTTGCATTCCTTTTGATAGTTGTTGAAGCACTTGGAGATTTATTTATATCCTCAGGGTCACCTAAATAGTGCTAATGGTTCCTGTAGTCTGCAATTTTTCTGGAAATCCGTTCATACTCCCACACAATTTAAAGGGTGTCATCAGTGGTGGGATTCAAATAATTTAACAACCAGTTCTCTGCCCTAATGATTTCTTCCAACAACCAGTTCACCAAACTGCTCAGAAAGTTAACAACCGGTTTTCCCGAAGTGGTGTGAATTGACTGAATCCCACCACTGGGTGTCATCCCAAACTGGTTGTCGCAAAGGTGCTTTTTTCAAAAGTGCTTTTTTGTAGATTATAGCTATCAGATATTTATTACATTGGAGAGTAGTGCTCTCCTCTAATATATGATTTGGAGAACCAAAAGTTATTTTTTCCTTTTTAAAAAAGATTCAATATTTTATTTGTTTGTTTTAGCTCTTTGTCACTTACCTGAAAATTATTTAGCCATTTTTAACATTTTAAAAAATAAATGAATGAATGAATAACCAAAATCCTAGCATCTGTAAAAAATCCTGTAGTTGCAGTATTTGTTATCTTGTTATTGTTTCCTAAACCATTTTACAAACTATTTCCTCCATTGTTATGTGCCACGTGGTCTGCCTTTTGATCGTTAAGATAACATGCTGTCTTAAGACCACACTTATCCTCTCTCTCTCTCTCTCTGTGTGTGTGTGTGTGTGTTTGTGTAATGCCAAAATAGTGTTATGCCATCACAATCAAAGCTCATGTATATTTCATTCTGACACCATACACATGTATGAAAGGGAAAAAAACCTGTGTTACAACAGCATGATTCTGTTTTAATTATTTTGCAACTGCTTGTTGGTTGGTTTCTTCATATAAAAGAGTAGAATGTTTTCTCATTGTTAATCCCCAGCACTTTCAACTGTTTATCTTATGAGCAGAATTATTATATAGACAGGTCTGAGTTTTACTTTTGTTGCTATCGTAAATGAACAATAACACGTATTCCTATTAGAGAGAAGTAAAGGCCATCTGAAGGACATTTTTCCACCAAGAATCCCTTCACTTTTTTCCTAAAATTTTGGTAATACGGCCCTCTATTTACAACAATTCATTTAGTGACTATTGAAAGTTACAACAGCACTGAAAAAAGTGATTTATGAGCATTTTCACACTTACGACCCAGGGGTGAAATGCTCCTGGTTTGGACTGGATCACCCGATCTGGTAGTGATGGAGGTGGGTGGTTCGGAGAACCGGTAGCAAAAATCCCTGCCCCCCCACCAGCTGAGCTGCGCGATCATCAGAGGCTTTTTTTCTTTTAAATGGCTCTGACGATCCAAGCTCTGATGATCCCAGCTGAGTTGCCTGATCATCAAAGGGTTTGTAAAAAAACCCTATGCCGATCAGGCAACTCAGCTGATATCGTCAGAGGCATTTAAAAGAAAAAAAGTTTTTTTCTTTTAAATGGCTCTGATGATCCCAACTGAGTTGCCTGATCGGTAGAGGGTTTTTAAAAAACCCTCTGACAATCAGGCAACTCAGCTGGGATCGTCAGAGCCATTTAAAAGCATTTTTTACAACCTCTTCGCCGAAGAGGTTGTAAAAAAATTGGTTTTAGAAGTAAAAAAAAAATTGGCCATGCCCACCCAGTCACATTACCCCCCACACACACCAAGCCATGCCCACAGAACTGGTAGTAACAAATTTTAGATTTCACCAATGTTATGACCATTGTAGCATCCCAATAGTCACACAATCAAAATTGGATGCTTAGCAGCTGGTTCATATTTATGACAGTTGCAATGTTCCAGGTCATGTGATCGCCTTATGCAACCTTCTGACAAGCAAAGTCAATGAGGAAGCCAGATTCACTTAACAACCGTGTTACTAATTTAACAACTGCAATGATTCACTGAACAAATGAGGCAAGAAAGGCCGTAACATGGAACCAAACTCACTCAACAAAGATCTCACTTAGCACAATTGGTTTCAATTGTGGTTGCAAGTCGAAGACTACGTGCACAATATTATGCATATAAATATAACATCCAGATTCAAATCACAACCCAATTGCCTCAAAACTAGGTACATACACCCTTTAGTTAGTGAAATCAGTTGGGACTGATATTTCTATCACAAAGCAATATGATTGTAAATTGACATAATATGAGTGTTGTTGCTTAGTTATGACAATTCTGGCATTTGCTAGTTGCTATTGTTAGATGAAACACAGGGACGTTAAGGAAGGACATCATGTATTCACCATTTCTGACCTTCCTCTTCCTTTGACTTCGTTGAAGGAAGCCAGTAAATGAAATTGCAAATTGTGACCCTGTGAGTGTCAGGTGCTGGGAAACTCTGAGAACTTGTCATAAGTTTGAACAGCACAGAATGAGTGGTTGTTAAACAAGGAATACCTGTACTGGTGTGTCAGCTATGAATTTTGGAATTGTACATTACATTTGAACAATAGTAGCTTGAAAAAAATATATGACATATGAATGATATTTAAGTTTCACAGAATAATTAGTATAATATCACTTGACTATAATTGCACTTCTGCTACAATTTTATAATATTGAATAATATAAATTATTCCTAAAATATTGTGCCGGTATGACCATATAATCTTGTGAAATTGTTTTCTTGTATACTATGGCTATAAATATAAAGCAGTGTTGAACATTTTTATGCAGAATATTAATCATATTTTATTAATTGAAGAAGTTTCATTCTTTTTGTAATGTTTATTGAGCAAAGACAGAATTATAAAGTTAATTATTTTAATTTAATCAGATTTAGATAAATTTAGACTTTGCATTATGCATTATGATAGAAATTATCAGAGCATTAAAAAAGAATAAAAGATAAAAGCAAGAGATAAAATTAGTCATAATTACATATTATTAGCTTATGAGACTGTCCAGCGTAAACATTTGTGTGTTGGCTTCTGAAGTGATTTTCAGTATCCAATATTCCTTAAACATTTTTTTAAATGTAATATGGATGGGTTCTGATTTTACCTGTGACAACAGTTTTTATGTCTTTCCAGTAGCTGCCATTTGTTACTTGATCTTCACTGTTGGTAATTACTTTGGTAATGCAGTGAAGAGTCATGTGGTAATATAACCAACATGTCCCATGCTGAAAACATTGCAACATCACATGCTAATTATGCTACTAACAGTGATGAATGAGCCATGTGCCAAGATAAGAAATCACAGAGCACCCTGTGATTATGCAATTTCAAACATGCTACTGAGTGATTTAATTACTGGGAATAGATATGATGGGATGTGGGAATTATTTTTAAAAATGCCAGAAGTAGGCTTATAGTATCTGGAATGCAAATATCACTTAATGGTAGTAAAACAAGTCTTCTTTTTTTCATTGCTGACATATATTGTTTCTTCAGATTTTTTTTCACTAAGTTATGGTAGCCTTAATTAAAGAAAAATGATAAATAGTTTATGCAAAGCCCAGTCAATACATAAATATTGGCAAAATTTATTCAATATAAATTAACTCACCTTAATCACAAAAGAAATTATACTGTTTCAATGCTTTTCTTGCATTTGTGAAATTGAAGGGAAGGTATAACAATACAGTATTGTTTGCAGAGTAAACATATCCCTGTGACCTGGAGGACTTTCCTACTCTAGCAGACATATTCCTTTGATATCTTTTCTACAGTAATTTATGCTCCGCCCACAAAGTCCACTTGCTAATAGGAGCAACACCTGTTTTGAGGATGATTTCCTTTCTTTAGTTTTTTTTTTAATAAAACTGTTGGACATCACCAAAGGAGTTGCACAATTTTTTTCAGGTGCTATTGTTTTATGTCTAAAAACACTCCTGAATTTAGGATACTATATATCAGGGGTTTCAAACTCAATTTCATTGAGGGTCGCATCAGGGTTGTGTTTGACCTCAGAAGGCCAGACTGGACATGGCCAGGGTAGGTGTGGCCAGCTCGATGTCACTTGTGTTGGGGGCACCACTGGCACTCTGCCAGTGAAAACGGGCTCCCAAGCTCCATTTTCCTCCTGCATGGCGTCCTGCAACCTTCTGCCAGAGAAACGGAGCCATATGCGGCCCACCTGAGCTCCGTTTTTGCTGGCAGAGGCACTGCGGGCTGGTCCTTTGCTATTTCCAAAGCCACCCTGGAGATAGCAATTTCCAGGGTGCCAAACTGCTGACAGCCGGTGATCAACTGAAGTAGCCTACAGTACTGCACTCTAACCACTGCACCACCACCACTCAAATTTAGTGGCTTAGTAACACTTAAAATTAGTATTTAGAATTCTTCATCTACATTCACTTTTCATTTTCTGGAATATGTCTATAAGTCTAAATTTGAGTTCTTGCAACCCTTTTACAAAAATTATATAAGTGATTGGTTAGTAATAATCAATAGGTTGTAATAAAACTACTACCTGATATTAGTGACTGAAAATAAAACTACTACCACTAGTACTATAACTTTTCTTGTTCAGGTACTATTATCATATCAAATAATATCCAATATTATTTTATTTTATTTTATTTTTATATAAAAGCAGCTAAATATAAAACTTCCTAAACTTTAAATGGCTAGGTCTAAAACAAAGAACAACTAAAAAAAAACCCCAATTAACTATTTTTTTTAAAGCTCCCAAAGGGGAAAAAAACTTACCCAATAGAACAGGGGTTTCCAACCTTGGCAACTTTAAGACTTGTGGACTTCAACTCCCAGAATTCCTCAGCCAGCAAAGCAAAGCTGGCTGAGGAATTTTGGGAGTTGAAGTCCACAACTCTCTGCTGGCTTGATTGCAGGCAGGGAGATACAGTTGCTTGCTGATTCAATCGATTGCAGGGATTACAGGAAGGCGTGGTGACCAGCAGCTAAGGTAAGCAAACTGAGGGGCGCAGGGGGAGGGATTTTTGCTACCGATTAGCAGGCAACAGCTGGGATCGTCAGAGCTTGGTTGGTCAGAGCTATTTAAAAGGAAAAAAGTTTTTTCTTTTACATGGCTCTGGCGATCCAGGCAATTCAGCTGGGATCGTCAGAGCTGGGCTCTCAGAGCCATTTAAAAGAAAAAAAAGGCTCTGCTGATCGCGCGGCTGGGCATGGGGGGCGGGGGCAGGGATTTTTGCTACCGGTTCTCCGAACTGCCTGCCGCCATCGCTACCTACACGATTCAAGGTGTTAGTTATCACCTTTAAAGCGCTCCATGGCTTAGGACCTGGGTACCTACGAGACCGTCTTTTGCCACCAATAGCCTCCCACTGACCAGTTCGTTCTCACAGGAAGGGACTACTCAGGGTACCGTCAGTCAAATTATGTCGACTGGTGACTCCCAGTGGGAGGGCCTTCTCTGTGGGGGCTCCAACCCTTTGGAATGAACTGCCCCCGGAGATACGGAATATCCCTGATCTCCGTGCTTTCCTCCGTGCCCTCAAGACCCTGATGTTCCAACAGGCGGGGCTAAACATACGAACATGTCAATGATTTTTTAAATGTTATCTAATTCTGGGTTTTATTTAATTGACCAAACTAAGTAATAATTTTAATTAGCAATTTTATGAAGTTTGTGTGTCTATATTTTTCTTGACTGTACACCGCCTTGAGTCCTACGGGAGAAAGGCGGTATAGAAATATATATATATATATATATATATATATATATATATATATATATATATATATATATATATATATATATATAAATAAATAAATAAATAAATACCTACTCGCCCGAGCCAATCCGAACCGGGAGCATTTCACCCCTGATCTGTTGTTTAAATGCAGATATTGTATACCTAAAAGCTAGGAGCCTAAAAGACAGTCAATATTTTGGAGAGTGCTTGCTATTTCTTGCTGTCCCTTAAAATCCTCTCTTATCTGTTGTGTAATGTGCTTCTTGAACATTCATATTTTGCCCATATTAAAGCCTTTTGCTTTTATTTTGCCAATGAAAAATTCTTGCAAAATGACACATTTTTTAAGGGCACTTAAGAATTTGCATATCACTTAGAGAGTAGTTATTTTCAATACTTCAAAAGGGTGGTGGTTGTGATATTCAATATGTCATCAGTGTTAATCAAGTTTTGTGGCAGTTCTAACGACACAATCATTAACTAATACCACATTTTCATCTATTAAGCTCTAAACTTGATGACTCTACATTTATCTGCATCCTCGCCATATTGACACATTTTTATTTATCAAATTTATATGCCACCCATCTTACTTTAGAAATAGCCTGCAATACTGCATTCTAACAACTGCGCCATTGCGTCTCTAAAGATAGATCCCAGTGCCAGTTGGGAGAGCCATGTCTCGACATTCCAGAAGGCTGTGAATGGAAGAACGAGGTGAACTAGCGGGGCGTGGTTATGGCCGTGGTGGTGTGAGGACGTTTTCTCCACTTCGCAGGGCATTTTACGGAAGATAAATGTGGATTAAAGTGTTTGAAATGCACCGATAAGGACCAGAATTCTATAAATTATATTGGAAGAGCTACTGGCCCAGTAGACTGACTTTGGAATTGGTAGGTCACCCTGAACGACTTGAATTTTGAAGCTTTTCATAGTGTGGGAAAGTGGAAGGAGTGAGGGGTGACCAGATAGGCAGTCGCGATTGCGTATTTGGAGCAAATAGCTGCCTTTGTTCTCATTAATACTGCAATCTGTGTTTGTTTTTTCTGGAGGATAAAGGCATGGAACATCAAAAGACCGGTGGAAAGGGTTTTTTTTTTTCCTCTTGAAGAATATGTGAATTTTAAGTTGATCTTTTGTTTGTGAAAGTGCCTGAGTCGAAGCGGCAAAACGCATTTCTGGGCAGTGCCTTCCAACGGATGTTAGCTTTTTCTTTTTTTTTTTAAGGGAAATTACGTAAGCTGAATTGAGAACTATAAACTTTTATTGCTGGTCCTTTTGAGTGCAATAATACGCTGTCTCAGCTTCAATTGTGGATTGCTGTCCCTTAATCTTCATTACAGACCCTCTTGGCAAAAGTGGATAATTAAAACTTATTAAAAAATGGTGACCCAACAATCTTTAGAAATGCAACAAGTTGCTGTGGCCTTAACTAAAATTGGTGAAAAGATATCAGGACTGTCAGATAGTATGGATAATATGATATTGGAAATTAAAAGAATGAAGCAAGAAATGAATGAAAATTTTGCAAAGCAAACAGTAGAAATGACAATAATTAAAGATGAAATTGAGCAGATTCATACACATGATGCAAAGATAGATCGGTAAATTGGAGAAATCTTTTTTAAAAATGAACAACAAGATAAAAAAATTTGTCTTTTGGAAGAAGAAGTGAGGAAATATAATCTGGTTATTCGAGGAATTCAAGAAGAAAAAGTGGACAATTTGAAACAACGAGTTTTAAAATGGCTCAATGACCTGGATACACAAATCACATTTACAGCAACAAATCTGACAAGTGTTTTTAGAATTGGGTTTAAAAGACAAAACGGTTTAAATAGAAATGTACTTGTCAGATTTGCAAATCTTAGTGACAAACTGGAAATGATGGTGAAAGTGAGAGAGATGGGTGAAGCTTTGAAATTTGAGGAGAAAATTATTCAAGTCTTTCCAGATATATCAAGAGAAGAAAGGGCGTGGAGATTTTTTTTGAAGCCAATTACAAAGGTTCTGAGAGACAATGGAATCAAATATAACTGGAGGCCGCTACAACAACTAAAATTTTTTTATAAAGGAAGAATGCAAATAATTACTTTGGAAACAGATGCAGTGTTATACTTACATGAACTTGGATTGATTGTAAAGGATGAGGACATAACAGAGATAAAAGATCAAAAGCTCAAGATGGGTGGAACATATGCAAAAACATCAACACCAGAAGAAAAAGGGGCTGCTGGACAAGACCCTAAAGGATTAAAGCAGAAGGAAATCTCAGCTGTGATGGTTGAACAAAAGAAAAGTCGTGATGATATAATGGGAGATGGAGTGGATAAGAAATTGTAGGCTCTTGACTTCCGGCGGTGACGTCAGCGTGTAAGGAACGAGGGGAACGAGGCTCCGTCCCTGAAGTTCCAAATTTCTTGATTAGAAGCCGTTTTTGGCACTATCAACCACGGAGAGGTCGATAGAAAAAGGAGGATTCTCCAGGACCTCGGTGTGACAGCAATCACCCCGAAGGTTCAGAGAAAAAAAAACCCTTTTCCAGCCGGGAAAAAACCAGCCATCTTGGCTGGCCGGAGCGCTGTCAACCGACAAGTGTGGAAGCGAAGATTACAAAGAGAAACATTGGTAAGGACTAAGTTAATCGATATACGAAGGTATAACCATAAGGATCTAAAGACATTGGCGAGAATAGGACTCCAAAAAGCGGCGGCAAAATCGTCAGGCAAGCGGCAAGAGACAGTGATCAGAGCGAGGCTTAATATCCACAGTAACAATGCAGATTTGACTGGCGAAAGGAACAAGTGACAGAAAAAAAGGATTACAAGTAAGCGATGGATTACAACTTTACAATAATACATCTTGACTTAACAGAGGAAAAAAAAGATTAAGAGAGTGACTGTAGAAAGTGAAACTCAAAGAACAGACTATATAAGACTGTTGTGGGCGGAAGGAAATTAGCTGAACAGTAGCGAATGGCGGACTGAGGATTCGGAGAAGAAAACTTTTACTTTGTATCCAGCGGCAACAACAAATTCAAACCACAGACACGAGATTTGTAACGAGACATTAGATACATTGACGCTGTTGGTAAAGGAGATATAACTTGCTACACAGGAAAATCGGAACAATTGACTTACGGATTTAATAGAGGCTATTGCAATAGAACTGTGAAAGCTGGGTGAAAAGAAAGCGAACTGAAGAACGAAGGAAGAAGGAGAAGGAAGCAATCCTAATTGGTCTGAAAGTGATACAGTGGAGAACTTTAAACATTAATTATTAAATTTCATTTACTTTATAAAATCCAAATTTAAAAGTTACTTAACTCTGCTTAAAGAATACTAATATTAAAACTTGAAGTTATTATAATATACACCAAAGAACTGACTTAATATTATCTTTCCTTTTATTGCTTTATTGTTTCCCACCCCATTGAAATAAGTATATAGATTTTACAGTAATATATTGATTAAGGGGAATTATATTGTGTATTGATTAGAAAGTTAGATATTAACATAGACATTGCAAAGAGATTGTTATAGATATTATTAAGGAATAATAACTGTGATAATTAATACAAGCAGCATATACTGGTAGTTGTGATATAACTTAATAGAATATCTTAGATGATTTATAGAGAATCTTAAATCCCATTGATTTATTACATAAAGGTTATATAGAAATTGTTTAGTGTTAAAGTGAATTTAAGTACTGTGAAACCAGAAAAGTAAGAATATAAACATGATTTATCATTAATATAACTTGGTATTTAAATATTAATTATATTATATTGTATAGGAACAAGAATAGAAGAATGAATTGTTAAAACACTGCCTTTTCCCCCTAACCTCTCTGAATTAATTAACCCAATCCTTATATAACGATATTTCATCTACCCCCAACCAAATCAGAGTATGAAAATTTGGGGAAAAATAACACAAAAAACAACGATGGCAACATCCTCAATAACAATAACTAAAACAGGGAAAAAATTAACAACAAACCCAATACCTACACAATCTTCACCTGCACAACAATAAACCATAGACACGATGCTAACTACAGACAAAGAAAAATCTGCCACTGCACACAACATACAGAATATACAGTCTATACTAGCCATGATTCAGGAGGGGATGAACAAGACCCAAGCGAATAATCACGAAGAAACAAAAAAGAACCACGAGGAACTGAAATCAGAAGTAGGACAAATAAATGATAATATAAAAAAAATGGACGACAAGATTGAGAGAATACAACAAAACATAGTTAAAAACAAAGAACGAATTCAAAACATGGAAGCTAAAATGGTCTTAACGGAGAAAAAGATGGATAACATCGAACAAAACCAAATGGAGTTAAATAGAGAACTCGAAGAGTCAATTACCCATTTAGAATTAGAAAAGGCATCATTCTTTTTACGGTTTCAAAATATTGCAGAAACAAAAGGAGAAGATCTAAGGGACCTGATGACAGATATATTAGTAGAGGCTACCCAGAAGGAAAAAACGATATTAAGAGGGAAATTGATGAAATTTATAGAGTTCATACGAACTACGCTCGTAGGAACAAACTACCTAAAGAAATACATGTTAGATTTGCACGTAAAACTGTAAAAGAAGAGATCTACACATTAATGAGAGAGAGAAAACCCTGTTATAAAGGAAAAGAAATAATAACCCTAAAACAAGTTCCAAGAAGAATAAGAGAATACAGAAAAAACTACAATTTCTTGACAACCCTACTGAATCAACATAAAACAATGTTCCGCTGACTGGTGCCAGAGGGAATTCTAATATCTTGGGATGACAAAAAATATAAAATCGACACGATAGAGAAGGCACAAGAATTTCTTGACACTCACTTTATAATAGAAGAAGAACAGGAAACTAGACGTGATTCGGAAAATACAAACAAGGAACACTCCATGGGGGAAACAAAAAAAGAAAAGGAAGAGAAGGAGTCTAGGGAAAGGGAGAAGATGGAGAGAGAAGGGGCTAGGGGGAAAACACAAATGGTAACAAGAAACACAAGTAAATTTAGACTAACAAAGAAAAACTAAGGGAAATGGGACGAGAGTTGAAATTAATTTCAATTAATATAAACGGCCTTAATCTACCAACCAAAAGAACACATACTTTCAAAAAACTACAAAAATTAGACATAGACATTATCAATTTACAAGAAGTACATATCAAAAAACAACATCAACAGTTACTAGAAAACAGAAGACTTGGAACATTATTCACCTCACTATCAGATCAAAAAAAAAGAGGCATTGCAATATACATTAAAAGCTATATTCAGGCAAAACAAATTTACACAGATGGAGATGGCAGGATACTAATGATAGACATTAAGATGGAGGCCCGAAATATGCTACTGATATCAATATATGCTCCGAACGGGAACCAAAAAGAATACTTTAAAAAAATACACAATAAAATTAAAGAATTAGACTACGAATATATATGCATAATAGGGGACTATAATGCAATTGTGGATATGGATTATGACTACCAAAGTAATAAAAAAAAAAAAAAATCTAGGAAAAAGCCACTACCTGACACCTTTAAGGATATGATTCAAGAGTTACAACTGAAAGATGCCTGGAGAGAATTGAATAAAACTAAAAAGCAATATACATATTACTCAAATCCCCACCAGTCCTGGTCCAGGCTAGATATGGCCTGGATGACTGCTGAACTAAGACAAACATAAAAGAAATTGAAATTACACCGAATGTATGGGCAGATCACAGTCCTATAACAATAGTCTGGAAAGGCCAGCAAAAAAGAGGAAGATGGATGATGGACAGAGAGATCATCAAAGATAAAGAATACATAGAGATGATAGAGATGGAGATATTCTTCCAAATCAACAAGAGGGAACAAACATCATTGCAAGTCCTATGGGATACCACAAAAGCATATATAAGAGGACTAACAATTTCATTCAAGGCAAAGAAAAATAGAGAGAAACAGCAAAGAAGAAACAATTTATTGATTGACCTTGCAAAACAGGAAGCAGAATTACAGAACAGGCCCGATAGGAAAGAGATCAAGGAAAAAATAAACCTTATTAAACATGAAATAAATTTAATAACAACAACAGAAATAGCAAGGAAAATCAAAATGGCAAAACAAAACCAATTCGAATTCGCAAATAAAACAGGACGTTGGTTGGCCTATAAGTTAAAGAAAGAAAAGGACAAAAGACTAATACATCAACTACAAGACGAACAAGGGCAATTGCAGCATACGAATGAGGAAAAAAAGCGAATCGTAAGAAACTTCTATCAGGAACTATATGCACAGGAAGAAATCCAATTGGAAAAAGTTAAAGAGTATATAAATAAAACCAGCATTCAAGAAATAAAGGAAACTCAAAGAGAACTCTTGAACAGACCAATATCGATGTCAGAATTAATCGAAGCAAAGAAGAAGCAGAACAATAACAAAACACCAGGTCCAGATGGCATCCCGGCGGAATTCTACAAAATTGAGCACCAGCCAATAGATGATATTTTATTACAAGTCCTGAATGAAGCAATTCTAGAAGCCAAAACTCCCAAATCATGGATAGAGACAATTATTACATTGATACCTAAAGAAGACTCAGATCTCACCCAAACTAAAAACTACAGACCCATATCGCTTCTAAATGCAGACTACAAATTATTTACATCAATTATGGCCCAGAGAATGAAGAAAATTATCGTGAATTATATCCATCCAGACCAAAATGGATTCATTCCAAATAGGCAAATTAATAAGAACACAAGAACAATAATCAATATCCTGGAATACTATGAGCAAAAATCGGATGAAAAAATGGCCTTACTTTTCCTTGACGCACAGAAGGCGTTCGACAACCTTAATTAGGGATTCTTAACATTACAATTAGAAAAAATGGGAACTGGCGATAAATTCCTAAATATGATCAAAACAATATACTCCGACCAAACCGCAAAGATATGGATAAACGGAGAGACAACAGACCAATTTAAAATATCCAAGGGGGTGAGACAAGGATGTCCCTTCTCTCCTATATTATATATATTAGCATTGGAACCACTGTTGAACGAAATTAGGAATGACAATGAAATAAAAGGATTAAGAACAAAAAACCAGGAGTATAAATTACAAGCATTCGCGGACGACGTAGTATTTATTTTAGAAAGACCAAAACAAGCAGGATTGAATTTACTAAGGAAGATAGAACAATATGACGAAGTGGCAGGACTGAAAATTAATAGACAAAAAACAAAACTAATAACTAAAAATTTGACAAAAACCCAAGAGAAAGAATTGGAAGAGACGCTAGGAATACAAACAACAACAAAAATAAAATACCTAGGAATTTGGCTCACCAATAAGGTATCATCTTTTAAAGAAGACAATTATAATAAATTGGCCAAACAAATTCAAAAGGACTTAGAGGCATGGAGTAAATTGAGACTATCGCTATTAGGCAAAATTGCTTCAATCAAAATGATAATTTTACCGAAATTATTATATCTATTTAGAATAATACCGATAAATCCAGGGAAATCATATTTCAAAGATCTTGATAAAATGACATTAAAGTATATATGGCAAGGGAAAAAAGCCAGGATTAAACTGAAGCACCTACAGGACACTAGAGAAAAGGGTGGCCTGGGACTCCCAGATTGGCAAACTTACTACACTGCAACAGCTTTAACTTGGATCAAAGATTGGATGACACTCGAAGATAAACGAACGCTAGCATTAGAAGGATTTGACCTGTTGAAAGGCTGGCACGCATTTTTATGGGAGGAAAAACCCAGGCAACATGAGCACTTCAGGAGACACTATATCAGAGGAGCATTGGCAAAAATTTGGACCGAAATAAGGAGAAAACACTACGATAAAATCCCAAGATGGCTATCAACCATGGAGGCCCAAATTTATCCGAACACAATGGATATAGACAAGATGAAAACCTATGACGAATTGTTGAACACAGAGGGAGAAATGAAAACAAGAGAAGAATTGAGACAGCAGGGCACAGACATTGATTGGTGGCCGTATTTACAGATAAAATCAAGATATAAAATCGACATGAAAAAATTTGGAATCCAAAAAGAAAGAAATGAATTAGATAAAATTATAATGCAATCAGACAATAAATTAATAACTAAAATATACAATTACCTATTAAAATACAAATTGGAAGAAGAAGTGGTGAAGGAAAATATGATTATTTGGGCTAAAAATTTTGGATATAATATTAACCTAGAAAATTGGGAGAAAATGTGGAAAGTAAATACTAAGCTGACAATGTCCGTGCCCTACAAAGAAAATACATACAAGATGTTTTATAAGTGGCATCCCCCCCCCCGCACGTCTGGCAAGGATGTTCCCCAATGCGAATCAGAACTGTTGGAAGTGTAAAACACAGAAGGGGACCTACTACCATATGTGGTGGTCATGCCCAAAGGCCAAAAAATTTTGGAAAACAATTCAAAATCAGCTGGAAGAAATCACCACCCAAAAAGTGCCCCTCAGACCGGAAACATATCTATTAGGAATACTGACAAAGGACTATAAAAAAGAGACACAATACTTGATAATACATATCCTGACTGCAGCTAGAATCACTTTCGCACAAATGTGGAAACTGGAGGACACGCCATCAGAGGAAAAAATAATACAAAAAGCAATGGAATTTGCGGAAATGGACAATTTACCAAAGAGATACAGGGAAAAGAAGACTCAGACTATTACTTAATTTGGCAGAAATAGTACAACTGGTTAGATAAAAAGAACACGAAATAAGGGAATACCACCCAATGATACAAAAATAAGGAAATAAAATGAAATATCGTTGTATAAATATTGATACATGATGAAAGATAAATATACATAGATATATGGATATATAATTACCGAAGTAGCTCTATTTTTAAAGTTCAAGCTGTATGACTTGATGTCACTGTATAGTTAGTTTATGTATAGTTTGTTTAAATGTCTATGTCTGTATATGTATGTTTGTTTAAAAAAAGAAAAATAAATTGTAGGATCTTGAAAAAGAATTGCAGGAAGCTGAGTGCGGGGAAAAGTTACCACGCTTTTCTCTGAGAGATGAATTTAAGTAGACTACCCGAAAGAAGTGACCCGACCATTAGCACGTCCCCTCTCCCCCACTCTCTTTATAGAGGTGGAAACCAATTGAGGATGTGGGGGACGAAGATTGTTTGTTATTTAATGTTTGATGTGTCTTTTGTTCTTTTTTATTTATTTATTTATTTTCTTCTATGTTGAATGTTGTTTGGAATGTGGGAGATTGGTGCTGGGATCTGGGCACAGAAAGGAAGAGGAGGGGAAAAGATTAAAAAAGTACAGTTTAAATGGGTTTAATAAAAATAATGACATGGAATATGAAGGGTACAGGGAATCAGATCAAGAGAAGACGATTGGAACTTAAAATTAAAAGAGATCTACCAGATATATTATTTTTGCAAGAAACCCATCAGAAATCTGAAGACTCAAATAAAATGTATATAAAGGGTATGCAAATTTATGAAAAATCTTTCGGAACTTCAAAAGCTAGAGGAGTTGCAACATTGATATCAGATAGGGTATATTTTGAAAAAGAACAAGTAATTGTGGATGAAGAAGGAAGATATGTAATAATTGTGGGAAATACTAATGAGGAAAAAGTGACACTGGTCAATTTATATTTACCAAATGAGAAGCAAAAAGAATTTCTTGAAAAAATAACTAAAATTTTGGAAATTGAAAGTGTAGGGAAAATAATTGTGGCTGGGGATTTTAATTTAATTAGAGATAAAATAGATAGTACTAACCCCACTCGTTGTGGAGGAGCAAATAAAATGGGGACCTTAATAAATGGATGTTTCAAAACGGCGTGGTGGATGCCTGGAGAGAAGTGAAAGGAACTGAAAGAGTGTACACTTTTTACTCTAAGATACATAATACATATTCAAGAATTGACTATATCTTAGTTTCTAAAGACTTGTTGAATAATGTGGATAAGATAGATGTGGGAATTTTTAAGGATTCTGATCATGCAGAAGTTACGATGGAAATAGATTTTAATTTTGAGAAAAAAGGAAGTTGTTGGAGATACGATGAAAAACTGTATAAAAATGAGGAGGATAAAAAATGGATATTTAAAAAATGGGAAGAATGTTGGAGATTGAATGATAATGGAGAGATTAAATTTGAAATTGTTTGGGATGCGATGAAAGCAGTGTTTAGAGGGGAAAGTATCAAGTTATCAAGCAGAAAATATAAAAATTATAAAAATAAAATTGAAAAAGATAAAAGCCAGATTAAGGAATTGGAGAATCAATTTTTGCTTACTAAAGAAAAATTTTTTTTGGAGGAACTAAATTTGCTAAAAAATTGATAGAAGAAGATATAGAATTGATAAAAAAGAATATGAGATATTTAAATAGGAATTTTTTTGAATTTAGCAATAAAAACTCTAAGTTATTGGCAAGTATGGCGAAAAATAAGAGAGAAAAGAGAGAAATTGGAGCCTTGGTAGATGATAAGGGTATAAGATGCTATAAAAAATTAGAAAAATGTGAAGTGGTCAGGAACTTTTTTCAAAATTTATATTCGAAAAAATTAATTGATCGGGAAAAACTGAGAAGTTATTTAGAATAACATGTTGTGAAAATTGACCAAACATATAAAGACTTGATGGAAGAAAATATAACATAAAACGAGATTAATGGAGTAATACAAAAAATAAAATTAGGGAAAGCTCCAGGTGAAGATGGATTACCTGCTGAGTTTTATAAAGAATTTAAGGAAATAATAATACCAAAATTGCAAAAACTATTTAACAGAATTTTACATGGTGGAGAAGTTCCGTTGTCATGGAACAGAACGGTGATATCTATAATCCCTAAACCAGATAAAGACTTAGAAAGGATTCAGTCCTATCGGCCCATCTCCTTAATTAATCAAGATGCAAAGAGATTTACTGCCATTATAAGTAATAGATTAAGTAGATTTATAGATAGGTATATAAGTCATAACCAAGTAGGTTTTGTGAAGGGTAGATACATGAGTGATTTTGTCAGAAGAGTATTAAATATTATAGATATTGCTGAATATAATGCTGATAAAATAGGTATAGTATCATTAGATATTTTTAAAGCTTTTGACTCTGTACAATGGGAAACTATTAAAACAATTGTTGAGGTACTAGGTTTTGTTAATAAGTTTATACATGTTATTTCAAAACTGTATCAAAAAAGTAGTGCAAGAGTGAAGGTGAATGGAAGGCTGACAGAAGAGATAAGATTGGAAGCGGGTACGAGACAAGGATGTCCCCTGTCTCCAACATTATTTTTATTAGTTATGGAAATTTTGACAAAAATGATAGAAAAAGATGAAGAATTGGAAGGGTATAAGGGATATAAGATAAATCTGTATGCGGATGATACTTTGATTATTTTGAAAGATATAGAGAAAGATTTGAAAAAGATACATAAGCATTTGGAAGAATTTGAGGAAATGACAGGTTTGAAAATAAATTGGTCAAAATCTGAACTATTAATGAATAATAATGGTAAGGAGTGGGAGAATATGCAAGAACAACTTTTTTTTTTAAATTCGATTTATATGCCGCCCTTCTCCGGAGACTCAGGGCGTCTTACAATGCGTTAAGCAATAGCCTTCATACTTTTGTATATTTATACAAAGTCAGCTTATTGCCCCCACAAACTGGGTCCTCAATTTACCCACCTTAGAAAGGATGGAAGGCTGAGTCGACCTTGAGCCTGGCGAGATTTGAACTTACTAATTGCAGACAGCTGGAGTTAAATTTATTTATTTATTTATTTATTTATTTATTTATTTATTTATTTATTTAATTTGTATACTGCCCTTCTCCCAGAAGGGACTCAGGGCGGTGAACAGCCAAAATTAAAAAACATACAAATACAAAAGTTAAGATAATTAAAAGAATTAAATAATTGGCTGCCCAATTTAAAACCCCAAATCCATAAAATTTAAAATCCCAGTTAAAAACCATTTAGGCTAGGCCGGCTTGATGAAATAAAAACGTCTTCAGGGCTTTACGGAAGGTCCGGAGGTCCGGGATCAATCGTATTCCGGGAGGCAGCTCATTCCACAGGGCGGGTGCCCCCACAGAGAAGACTCGCCCCCTGGGGGCCGCCAGCCGACATTGCCTGACCGACGGCACCCCGAGGAGGCCCTCTCTGTGAGAGCGTATTGGCCGGTGGGAGGTTATCGGTAGCAGCAGGCGGTCTCGCAAATACCCTGGCCCTAAGCCATGGAGCGCTTTAAAGATGAGAACCAACACCTTAAAGCACACCCGGAAGACCACCGGGAGCCAATGCAGCTCGCGCAGGAGAGGTGTTACGTGGGAGTGCCACGTCGCTCCCATAATCACCCGCGCGGCCGCATTCTGCACCAGCTGGAGCCTCCGGGTGCTCCTCAGGGGGAGCCCCATGTAGAGAGCGTTACAGTAGTCCAGGCGTGACGTAACCAAGGCATGAGTGACTGTGCACAAGGAGTCCCGATCCAGAAAGGGCCGCAACTGGCGTATCAGGCGAACCTGATAAAAAGCCCCCCTGGCCACGGCCGTCATATGCTCTTCTAAAGACAGCCGTGTGTCCAGGAGGACGCCCAAGTTGCGAGCCCCCTCTGTGGGGGTCAGTGACTCACCCCCAATAGCCAGCGATGGCACCAGCTGGCTATACCAGGACGCCGGCATCCACAGCCACTCGGTCTTGGAAGGGTTGAGCCGAAGCCTGTTCCTCCCCATCCAGACCCGCACGGCCTCCAGACACTGGGACATCACTTCGAGGGCATCATTGGGGTGGTCTGGGGTGGAAATGTACAGCTGAGTGTCATCAGCGTACAGATGGCATCGCACCCCAAAACCACGGATGATCTCACCCAGCGGCTTCACATAAATGTTGAACAGGAGCGGCGAGAGGACCGACCCTTGCGGCACCCTGCAAGCAAGGTGCCTCGAGGTCGACCTCTGCCCCCTGCCAACACAGACTGCGACCGGTCAGAGAGATAGGAGGAGAACCACCACAGCACGGAGCCTCCCACCCCCAGTCCCTCCAGCCGGCGCAGCATGATACCATGGTCGATGGTATCAAAAGCCGCTGAGAGGTCTAATAGGACCAGAACAGAGGAACAACCCCTGTCCCGAGCCCTCCAGAGATCATCCACCAATGCGACCAATGCCGTCTCCGTGCTGTACCCAGGCCTGAAGCCGGACTGGCACGGATCTAGATAGACGTTTTCATCCAGGAACTGTGGGAGCTGTCACGCAACCACACTCTCCACAACCTTCGCAACAAAGCGAAGGTTGGAGACGGGACGATAGTTTGCCAAAACGGCCGGGTCCAGAGAAGGCTTCTTGAGGAGGGGCCTCACCACTGCCTCTTTCAAGGCGGGAGGCAAGAAACCCAACTTTGTTGCCAAAATTCAATTTTTTATTTGAGATGTTACCGTTAAATTTGACAGAGAAAGATATTGAAGGATATCAGAAGAAATTGGATAAATTTTGCAATGGTGGGAAAAGACCTAGATTAGTAAAGAAAATGTGGTATCAAAATCAAAAGGAAGGTGGATTAGGAATCCCCAAACTACTCAATTATTATTGGGCTTATGCTATTCGGACTGTGGTAAAAATATTTAAAGGTGAAGATAGTCATTGGAGAGATTTAGAATTAAAAGACATCAAGAGATTTGGCTCAACATGGTTTTTAGATAAAGCAAAATCAAAATGTGTAATTAATAGCTATTGGTTAAAGGGACTGAGTAAAATTTGGAATAAATTTGTTAAAATTTTAATTCCAGATATAATTTTCTTAGGGAAGACAATTGAAAATTGGCCGATTAAAACTAATATAAGTCGTGATAGGGTAATGGAAGATGAAAATATACAAACTATAATAGATTGGTTAAAAACTTCAGAAAATGAAAGGAGGAAAAAAGAAATCATTGAAAAATTGGGTTTAGGCTGGTTTGAAAAAATACAGATAGAAAAATGGACTAAGAAGGTAAGGGACAACTGTTCGATAAGTAGAAGTAAAACTGAATTTGAACATTTAGTATTCCAAATTATGAAAGATGAAATCAAGCTAAAGGGACTCGTTAGTAAGATATATAAGATTATAAATTTTGATGGAAAACCACAAAGGGTGATGAAGACGAATTTAAGAACTTAATATTAAAATATCAGATTTAGATTGGAACGTGAATTGGAAGAGTAGAATTATGAAGACTTTATCTGTAAGGATTAAAGAGCATAATTACAAGGTTGTTTGGAAATGGTATTTGAGTCCATTAAGATTGTCATTAATGGATAACAAAATTAGTAAACAATGTTGGAGATGTGATATGGAATTAGGGACTTATGAACATATGTGGTACAAATGTGAAAAAGTTAAAAAATTTTGGCAACAATTGGAGGAAATGATATTTGAAATGATGGGGAAAGCAATAATATTGATACCAGAAACTATATTATTGTTGATAATTAAGGAAATAGAACCAACAAAATATGAGAAAGAATTGATTAGAATTATGATTATAATGGGTAGAATTATAATAGCCAGATATTGGAAATTAGATGTGAATTTTAGAATAGAAGAATGGTATTGTGAAATGTGGAAATTAGCTTTAAACGATAAAATGACATGTGATATTAAAATTAGAAATGGTGACTATAAAGAAGATATTTTCTGGAAAATTTGGAAACCATTTGTGGACCATGCGCTGGGAAAATTGGATGCTTCGGTACCTGTACCCCAAGAACGTAGATTTTGGCGATCATGAGGATATATCCGAAGAACCAAATCTTCCTTTCTTATGTATAGCACAGGGTGAAACATTGTATATGTTGTTTGTAATATTAAAGTAATAAAAAATTATATATATATATATATATATGTCTTTTTCTGTTTTTCGTAGGCTTTTATGTGCATATTCTTTCTAGCCAGGTTTTACCTACGTAAGCTAGGTTGTTCTGCAGCTCTGACTGTGTGAAATCTCATTCACCAACCTCAGAGCTCCTCCTCTGCTGACAAACTGCAACTCTGCGTTGCTCTCTGGGAGACTCAGATAGCTATTTCTGCCTTATAAGGCTTCGTCAGTGAGCCACACCCACTTCTCAGATATTCCCCCTGTAAAGGTACAATGTGTCTTTTTCTGTTTTTCGTAGGCTTTTATGTGCATATTCTTTCTAGCCAGGTTTTACCTACGTAAGCTAGGTTGTTCTGCAGCTCTGACTGTGTGAAATCTCATTCACCAACCTCAGAGCTCCTCCTCTGCTGACAAACTGCAACTCTGCGTTGCTCTCTGGGAGACTCAGATAGCTATTTCTGCCTTATAAGGCTTCGTCAGTGAGCCACACCCACTTCTCAGATATTCCCCCTGTAAAGGTACAATGTGTCTTTTTCTGTTTTTCGTAGGCTTTTATGTGCATATTCTTTCTAGCCAGGTTTTACCTACGTAAGCTAGGTTGTTCTGCAGCTCTGACTGTGTGAAATCTCATTCACCAACCTCAGAGCTCCTCCTCTGCTGACAAACTGCAACTCTGCGTTGCTCTCTGGGAGACTCAGATAGCTATTTCTGCCTTATAAGGCTTCGTCAGTGAGCCACACCCACTTCTCAGATATTCCCCCTGTAAAGGTACAATGTGTCTTTTTCTGTTTTTCGTAGGCTTTTATGTGCATATTCTTTCTAGCCAGGTTTTACCTACGTAAGCTAGGTTGTTCTGCAGCTCTACGAAAAACAGAAAAAGCCTACGAAAAACAGAAAAAGACACATTGTACCTTTACAGGGGGAATATCTGAGAAGTGGGTGTGGCTCACTGACGAAGCCTTATAAGGCAGAAATAGCTATCTGAGTCTCCCAGAGAGCAACGCAGAGTTGCAGTTTGTCAGCAGAGGAGGAGCTCTGAGGTTGGTGAATGAGATTTCACACAGTCAGAGCTGCAGAACAACCTAGCTTACGTAGGTAAAACCTGGCTAGAAAGAATATGCACATAAAAGCCTACGAAAAACAGAAAAAGACACATTGTACCTTTACAGGGGGAATATCTGAGAAGTGGGTGTGGCTCACTGACGAAGCCTTATAAGGCAGAAATAGCTATCTGAGTCTCCCAGAGAGCAACGCAGAGTTGCAGTTTGTCAGCAGAGGAGGAGCTCTGAGGTTGGTGAATGAGATTTCACACAGTCAGAGCTGCAGAACAACCTAGCTTACGTAGGTAAAACCTGGCTAGAAAGAATATGCACATAAAAGCCTACGAAAAACAGAAAAAGACACATTGTACCTTTACAGGGGGAATATCTGAGAAGTGGGTGTGGCTCACTGACGAAGCCTTATAAGGCAGAAATAGCTATCTGAGTCTCCCAGAGAGCAACGCAGAGTTGCAGTTTGTCAGCAGAGGAGGAGCTCTGAGGTTGGTGAATGAGATTTCACACAGTCAGAGCTGCAGAACAACCTAGCTTACGTAGGTAAAACCTGGCTAGAAAGAATATGCACATAAAAGCCTACGAAAAACAGAAAAAGACACATTGTACCTTTACAGGGGGAATATCTGAGAAGTGGGTGTGGCTCACTGACGAAGCCTTATAAGGCAGAAATAGCTATCTGAGTCTCCCAGAGAGCAACGCAGAGTTGCAGTTTGTCAGCAGAGGAGGAGCTCTGAGGTTGGTGAATGAGATTTCACACAGTCAGAGCTGCAGAACAACCTAGCTTACGTAGGTAAAACCTGGCTAGAAAGAATATGCATATATATATATATATATATATATATATATATATATATATATATATATATATATATATATATATATAGGAGGTGAACTAGCACAAAACTATGCTCTCCACGCCCAGCTCCCAGGATACCTTGATTGATGGTATTAAAGGCAGGCAAGAGGTTAAGAACAGCCAGGATGGATGGCTCTATGTGGCTCTATCACAGGTCATCCAAATGCATGATCAATGCTATTTCTGTCTCATACCTGGGCTTAAATAACCCAACTGCAAGAGGTTCATATAATACAAAGTTAATGGTATAGCTCAGATCTTTGTGTTCTGCACATATTTTAATAGGTTTCATTTATTTTTAATTACTGAGATTAATATATTATTGACTATTATCATTCACTTGGAGCTTAATTTATACATATTAATAAAACATGTATGTGTATGTGTGCTCCTGGGAGGGATGAGCAAGGAATGCGAGGAATACATGCCAAAATTATATATGTTCCTAGCGTGGTCACTCAAAGCATAAAAGTAATTTCAGCTCCCTACATAAAGCAAGCAAATACTTACGTTGGGTAGCACAGATATAGGAACATGTTGGCGATGGATGATCAGTTTAGTAACAATAACAGAGGCATCAATTTATACTGTGCAGGAAAAGAACAAATTTATCAGAAGCAAGATATGCTGCTTATGACTGGAAACTAGAATGTCATAGCTGGAAATATTAAAGAGGAAACCGTAATTAGAATATATGGCTTTGAAAACCAAAATGAAGTAAGAGAAGAACTTACCAGTTTCTATCAATCGAGTGATTTTATTCATTGATACACTGTCTTCAGGCAATGGAAACTGTTAAGTCCTCGACTTACGACGGGCGTCCCTGATTGGCTTAGACGCACGGACTTGCCGGCGGGAGAATGTTGCCCTCCTATTGGTTGTTTAGTTTGACAGCTACAGTATAAATAGCTGTCAAACCCCTTGTTCTCTGTTCTGTTTATTCCAAGCCTCTACAGCTGTTGTTACAAATAAAGAGTTCCTGTTTGACTTAACCTGGTCTCGCCTCAGTTAATTGGACCCCGGGTCGCCCTACAGAGCACTGGCAATGAGGGTGGGATCCCGGGCGTGAAGAGACAGGTGGTCAACAGCTGAAGTCACTAGCGCTAAGCCAAGGCGCTAGCTGAGTCACTAAACGACGAGACGTCGTTTGAGAAGACAAGTTTCCCACAGAAACAGAACCCGTCCTTATCAGGATGGCACCCCCAACATTCGCTCCTTTCAACCCAGCCACAGAAACCTGGAACTCATACGAGGCTAGATTCGAGTGCTTCCTGGAAGCGAACGTCTATACAGGGCTGTCCAGCAGCCGGAAAAGGGCGCACTTTTTAAATGCCTGCGGTCCCGAAATGTTTGCTGTCGCGCTGGCCCTGCTTGCCCCAGTCCCTGTCCAGACAGTGTCGTGGGAAGTCCTGAGGGACAAACTCAAGAGCCACTACGAACCCACGCCATCGCGGATAGCTCAAAGGTTCGCTTTCAGGCAGATCCTTCAAGCTGAGGGGGGATCCATCAACCACTACATGGCCTCCCTCAGGACTGCTGCCTTGAACTGCGAATTTGCCCAGTTAGAAGACTCCCTCCTGGAGCAGTTCGTTTGTGGCATAAAAGACTTAATAATACAACGCCACTTGTTAGAGAAGAAAGAAATTACCCTTGCGACTGCCATAGAGGAGGCTCAGGCGTGCGAACTATCTAGCAGATCTACCTTAGAAATTCGTAAATCGCAAGCCGCCGCTCCTGCCACCAAGCCCAACACTGTCCATTCGGAAGAGGCAGACTCTGAGGTGATCGAGGAGGAGGATGATGAGGTTAGCCGCCTCAAAACCTCCAAGGGCAAAAGAAATACCTCAGACAAGGACTTCGCAGGGTCTCCCTGTCAAGACTGCGGTGAAATGCATCCCAGAGCGGCTTGTCATTTTAAAACCACCATCTGCCGCAGATGTGGAAAAAAGGGGCACCTGGCAAGAGTCTGCCGGGCTAATCTGCAAGGCATGCAGCTGAACGCCTTCAGACGACCATTTCAAAAAACACCCAAGCCAAGCGGTGACTGTTTTGCCGTTTCAAAGAGTAACAACGCTCCTGCAGTGTCTGCCCGCCAAGCCAGAGTTAGTTCCAACAAGAAAATCTACATGACGATTACCATAGAAGGAACCCCCTGCCAAATGGAGGTCGACACGGGGTCTTCCAAGTCCCTAATCTCTTGGCACACTCTAAAACAAGTGACACCAAATATTCAAAAACGCGCCCTTCAACCATGCCAAGTACGCCTCCGGGACTATCAGGGGAATGACATTCCTGTCATGGGTGGCGCCAAGCTCCTAGTGAAGCACAAGACCTTCACTGGCAAGCTTCCCTTGATCATCATACGAGACCCGCTGCCCAGCCTGCTGGGGCTCGACTGGTTTGGTGCCTTGGGACTTGGCATAACTGGCATCCATTCAGTACACCCTGATAACTTTGAGGATCTCATGGCCGAATTCGCAGACGTTTTCAACGACGACTTAGGTAAATATAAGGGATCTCCCATCTCCCTCAATTTAGACTCAAAAGTAGCCCCCGTTAGATTAAAGCCCAGGAGGGTGCCATTTGCACTCAAACCTCTGGTGGATAAAGAGTTAGACAAACTTATTGCACAGGGCATTCTAGAACCCACCGACCACGCCCCCTGTGAGACCCCCATAGTCCTACCCATCAAGCCAGATGGGTCTATGCGCATCTGCACGGACTATAAAAATACAGTAAATAAGGCCCTCCAAGCCCACCCTTATCCTGTACCCGTAGTGCAACACTTGTTGCACTCATTGGGCAGGGGCTCCATTTTTGCCAAACTGGACATGGCGCAAGCCTATCAGCAGCTTCCCGTTGATTCTGCCACGGCTGCAGCCCAGACCATAGTTACACACCGGGGGGCATTCAAATGCCATCGCCTCCAGTTTGGCATTAGTGTGGCTCCAGGCATATTCCAGAGCCTTATGGAGCGACTCCTGCAGGGGCTGCCAGGAGTCGTTCCATATTTTGATGACATCATCATCTCTGCCTCCAGCCAGTCAGAACTTAAGGACAAGCTGAGGACAGTCCTACGCCGTTTCAAAACGGCTGGCCTTAAGCTCAAGAAGGCTAAGTGTAGACTCGGGGTGCCCCAGGTTGAATTCTTAGGGTATTTGATAGATGCCTCCGGCATACATCCCACCCCTTCAAAGATAGCTGCCATTAAGTGGGCCCCCACCCCTGGCAACAAAACCGACTTACAAGCCTTCCTCAGGCTTTTGAATTTCTACAGCACCTTTTTGCCACACAAGGCCACTGTTGCTGAACCCCTGCACCGTCTGTTAGATAAGAAATCCCATCAAGCGTTTCCATGACTACCTTTATGGCCGGCCCTTCACCTTAGTCACAGATCACAAACCCCTCTTAGGCATCCTGGCTGGCAACATCGTGACGCCCCAGGTCCTCTCCCCCCGCATGTCACGCTGGGTTGAATTCCTAGCCGCTTACTCGTATTCTCTCATCTATCGCCCTGGCAAGCTTCTGACGCATGCAGATGCCCTCAGCCGCTGCCCTTTGCCCATCTCTGTCTATGATCCCTCTCCTACTTCTCAGGTCCTCCTCCTTGAGTCCCTGCACCTGCCACTCTCTGCTTCCGATATTGCTACCCACTCTGCTAGAGACCCCATCCTCCGCAGGATTTTAGACTGGGTGCGCAGGGGATGGCCTCCTGGAAATGTAGGGCCTGAGTTCAAGCCATACCATGTCAGACAGCATGAGTTGTCTGTACAGCGAGGGTGTTTGCTGTGGGGAAATAGAGTAGTACTGCCCGCCAAACTCCAGCAGCGAGTTTTGGAATCTCTGCATGAGGGACACCCGGGGATAGTTAGGATGAAATCTCTAGGGCGCAGTTACGTCTGGTGGCCAAATTTTGATCAAGCAGCCACTCTGTGGGTCGCAGGGTGCCAGCCTTGCCAACTGTCCTGACCAGCAGCCCCCGCCGCTCCAGTCAAAGAGTGGGAGATGCCAAAGTCGCCCTGGTCACGAATCCATGTGGACTTTGCTGGACCTTTCCATGGGCAGACCTTCCTAGTGGTGGTCGATGCCTACTCAAAGTGGGTGGAGATAGTCGCCATGGCATCAACCAACTCGGCCGCTCTAATCAGGGCCTTGCAAAGACTTTTCGCCACCCACGGGTTGCCCGACGTCATCGTTTCGGACAACGGCCCGCAACTAGCATCTGCTGCCTTCCAGGTCTTCCTAGCAGGACATGGGATACGCCACGCCAGGGTGGCACTATTTTGCCCTGCCAGCAATGGCTTGGCAGAAAGGGTCATGAGGTCAGCCAAAGAGACCCTCTCCCGTTTCACCCACGGGGACTGGCAGGAGAAAGTGGCCCGATACCTGTTGGCACAGCACGTAACTCCATGCCCTTCTACCAACAGGAGCTCCGCAGAACTTCTAATGGGCCGACGTCTCCGCACTGACCTCGACCGCTTACACCCTGCCTACTCTCCAGAGAAGCCCCTTGACTCAACCAGTCGCCACCGCAGCTTCAATGTTGGCGACTCTGTATATGCCCAAAACTTTGGGGGCGAACCCAAATGGCTACCAGGAACCATTGAGCAAAACACCGGCCCCTACTCTTACCAAATCCGGCTACCCGATGGCAGGCTCTGGCACCACCATCTGAATCAAATCAGAGCCCATTTAACATTCCATCCAGATAACTCAGCCGGCCTGGATGAGCCCGCAACAGTTCCAACCCCTAACTATACACCAACTGTCCCTAGCTCAAACGCGCCCCCAGAGCCCAACTTACTTGAAGAACCTGGCCAGCAATCCGACGACGAGGCCAACTCGGGTGTTCCAGACGAGTCGCCGGGAGTTCCGCCGGTGACACAAGCACCGCCGGCTACTCAGGCAGCCACCCCTGAACTGCATAGATCTAGACAAACGCGCAGGTGCCCTGCGTATCTGGCCGACTACGCCTGCTCCATCCAGGGGGGAAGGGGTGTTAAGTCCTCGACTTATGACGGGCGTCCCTGATTGGCTTAGACGCACGGACTTGCCGGCAGGAGAATGTTGCCCTCCTATTGGTTGTTTAGTTTGACAGCTACAGTATAAATAGCTGTCAAACCCCTTGTTCTCTGTTCTGTTTATTCCAAGCCTCTACAGCTGTTGTTACAAATAAAGAGTTCCTGTTTGACTTAACCTGGTCTCGCCTCAGTTAATTGGACCCCAGGTCGCCCTACAGAGCAGAAACAATGCTTGTATTCATGTACATCACCCCATGGAATACATAGAAATCAAATTGACTAAATATTTGTTAAAAAAAGGTGAAGTTACTTGATTATAAGAGATTATAAAGTAGAATATATATATATATATTTATGTGCCGCCCTTCTCCGGAGACTCAGGGCAGCTTACAATGCGTTAAGCAATAGCCTTCATACTTTTGTATATTTATACAAAGTCAGCTTATTGCCCCCACAATCTGGGTCCTCATTTCACCTACCTTTGAAAGGATGGAAGGCTGAGTCAACCTTGAGCCTGCTGAGATTCGAACTTGCAGTAATTGCAAGCAGCAGATGTTAATAACAGTGCTTCAGTCCACTGTACTACAGGCTCTGTAGTTTTAATTTTAAACTGAAAATGCGAGGAAAAGGGAAGTTCAAACAAGGAAAAAACCAAAAAATTTTGGAAGAAACATAACAGAATTTCAGAATGTTATTAGAAGGGACAAGAAACAGTATCACAACATTTGTAAAGAGATTAAAGGTGTAAATCCAAAATGAGAATTGAATAGTCTTCCAAAAGAAAACTCAGAATCTGAAAAGCTTGAATTGATATGCAAAAGGGTATAAAGGATAGATAGTAATTGATTCAAAGAAACCAAACAAAGAGTTTTCTGTAATAATTTACAGTGGAAATGTCAATATCCAACATAACATAGAAGAGATTCTCTACTTACAAGAACTTGTATTAGAAAATGAAGATAGAGTAACACCCTGATGATTATTATGATGGAAGGATACAGGACTCACAAAATACCACTGAAATGTGGCATGTGGTAGAAGAAGAATCAGTAAACCTTCTAATTAAACTATGCCAACAAAGAACACAGCAGCCAACCGATTGCAATAGCTCAATCTACATTTCAATATCATAAAAAGAAGACTTAACAGAAAATGCAGACTTATCATATAATATTCTTATTCTCATTCTAGACAAATATTATTTAAGATCCATCCAGATTAGAGTCATACATACTCAATTTCATGATGTATAATGACAATAAAAGCTATACTATCCACAAATGAAATGGCTGATGTTCAAACTAACTTTTAAAAAGGCTGAGAAACACATTATTGTTGTTGCATTCTGGAAAATTGAGAAAGCCAAAATATATCACCAAAAAAATTTATTTATTTTAGTTATTATTCATATTTCTATGCTGCCCACTCTCCAAGGACTCTGGGCGGCTTACACCAAAGACAGTATACTAAATAGCATATTGTCCCCAGCAATCTGGGTCTTCATTTTACCCACCTCAGAAGGATGGAAGGCTGAGTCAACCTTGAGCCGGTGAGATTTGATCCGCCGATCTGCTGAATTAGCAATCAGCTGAAGTAGCTGCAGTACTGCATCCTAACCACTGCGCCACCTCAGCTCATATATCGGATCAACACATGCTTCATTGTGTTGATCATCTCAAACTATGGAATGTCTTTAGAAGAATCGAAATCCAAGAACATCTATTGCCCACATGTGAGACCTGTATACAGGTCTGGAAGCCACAATACTGACAGATCATTGCAAAGCAGAAAAGCTCCAAGTTGGCAAAAGAAAACAAGGTTGTACACTCTCCCCTTATTTATTTAACATGTATGCCAAATAAATATTAAATGAAGCTGGATTGGAAAAAGATGAGCATGGTCTCAGCTCCTCTGGAAACTCCAGTGGTTTGCCGGGCGATGTAGCGCACACACACGCATGAGTAAGTGGAGCCAAAACCCAGTTTAATGATAGCTACATAGCGACTTACAGTAGGCACTGAACTGGTTAATCAGAAACAAAGTCGGAGATGCCCGTGCTCTCCTCCCGTGCGGTTTTATAGGGAGTGGGAGTGTTTTACTATCATCAGGTAATCTGTAACAGCTGCTGGAATCAAATCTGCTGCTCGGTTCTCCTGTCTTTGGGCGCAGATCTCTGATGTCATCTTTAGCTTCGTTTACAATCTGCTACACAAATCCCCCTCCTTTCCTTCTTCGTGTATCCCACCCCCTCTTCTTTGTGTTCCATCCGTCACCTGCTATCACCCATGCATACAGTCCTAATATCAACACCCCACCTCCACCTGCTCTGTCGCTGGATTTTGTTCTGAATCGTCCGGAGGGGATTCCCCCCCCTTCCTGGTCTCCCATGCTGACGTGGTAATGCGGTGTCGACTGGTATTTGACACATGGTTTTAAAATTGAAAGAAGAAACATCAGTAATCTCTGCTATGCTTATGATAAAAGTTTGATAGGTTGCAAAGGATCTGCAAACTTTTGTGATATAAATAATGGAACACAATGAAAAAAATGGGACTACAATTAAATATGAAGAATGGTTAACAACAATTGCAAACAAATAGAGATGAGGTGGCGCAGTGGTTAGAGTGCAGTACTGCAGCTACTTCAGCTGACTGCTAGTTCAGCAGATCAGATCAAATCTCATCGGCTCAAGGTTGACTCAGCCTTCCATCCTTCCGAGGTGGGTAAAATGAGAACCCAGATTGTTGGGGGCAATATGCTATTTAGTATACTGTCTTTGGTGTAAGCCGCCCAGAGTCCTCGGAGAATGGGCGGCATAGAAATACGAAAAATAAATAAATAAATAAATAAATAAATAAATACATACATACAGGTAAAGATTCTGAGATGGTAAATAGGTTCTGCCTTTTAGGATTGACTATCAACAATGAAGGAACTAACAATCAAGAAACATGCTGCAGACTAGCACTTGGTTAAGTAGCCTTGAAGAAAACAATGTTCATAGATATGACTATATTTGCAAATATCAGAATCATCCAGGAAACAGTTTCCATTCTATGTAAACAAAAGTTAAACTTCAAAGAAACTAGTTGAAAAGAATATTGACACTGTTGAAATTTAGCATTGGAGATGCTCTTGGGAATACCTCTTGGGAATACCAGGAATTGCCAAGAAATTATACCAATGGATCATTAAGCAAATCACTTCGAGTTTTCATTGGAAAAATATGGCTTATTTTATGCTACTTCAGATGCATTATGTGAAAACTCAGCTCCCTGGAAAGATTCTAATGTTGAATAAGATGGAAAGAAAGGGAAGATGAGGTCCAGCAGCAAAATAGATGGATCCAAACACAGTGGCAGTGGGTATACCATTATAACACCTGAAAGATCAATTTAGGAATAGATTGTCTGATTTTTTCAACATAGGCCACCCTGTCCTTGAATGGCTGGACTGGATATTAACATTTGAAGCACTATAAATCTATATATTTGCCATACGCTAAATAAAAAAATAAGGAATAGATTGCCATGGAGAAAATCTATCCAGGTCTCTGAAAATCAGCGTTGACCTGATGGTCGCAATCAATCATAAAATGCAGAAACTGAATTGGAAATAATATGACAAAAGTGGCTTATCCTTAATTTTTCAGTCTGTTTCTAGACCCAAAATAGAATCCTCTAATTCATTAAAGGACATTTTTAATATTCAAGATGTCTACATTAATTGATACTGATTTTTATTTTTTTTACAATCTTGCAGAGTGGACAATTTGTGTAGCATGGTTCCAAAACAGAAAGAAACCCTGGAGGCTTACTTTCAGTTTTTTCTATAAATAACAACAACAACACAACAACAACAACAGAAATGAAGTAAGCTATCAGTTTGGTTTAAATAACTGTTAAGAAGCACAACCTACAAAAGCAAAATATTCTGACTCTTCTTTTCACAAACTATGTTACCTATTTTATTTGATCAGAATACAGTTCATCTCAGAAGCTTGAAGGATCTATTGAAACTTTGCTGGACCCAGCCAATTTTGAATGACCAGAAGAATTGGATTACTGCTGTATTTTATTTAATATAAAGAAGGAGGAAAAAAAGAGACAAAGAATGGAAAATTAAACTGTTATACTTTCATTTAATTGAAGATTGTTTTGTTTTTCACTATTAAAGGATTCATGATTCGCCACTTTGTTCAGGGATAATTATGTTTTAAACAAATCATTTACACATTCTAAGGAAACCCAACTTTATTTTTGCCCAAGAATATATAATGGTTCACATACAGTTCTATAATTATTGTTCAAATAATTATATGACAATCAGTCTTATGAATATTTTGAATTAGATGTATTATCTCAGATTAACTGGACTTTATCTTATATTTCTAGGATTAAATATAATTCTAGTTCCTAGTTTTGTCCGATTGCTCTATATCAAGTCCTCATGCAGCTGGGGAAAGATAAAGGAACCAACAAGGTATCTTTAATAAGGTATCTTTACGGTTGGTTAAATGTAAATGCAGAATCTTAGAAACTGATTTCAACCCTCATTTTTTAAAAATTTTTTTAAACTTTTATTAATTTAAGAAACCACATAATACATTCATACATGCAAGTAAAACAATTTACAACAAGCATCATCTTAATGACATCTACCTATAATATCTGAATTGTTACAATATCAATATCTTATATTCTTCAGTATACATTATTTCTCTCACCTTATATAATGATATTATTTTATTGATATCTGGTGTCTCTTTCTTAAATTTCATTTGATGTAAAAATTTATTTTACTCTATTGATATCTTTTCTTTTATTTAATTTTTCTTTCTTTCTTCTTCTTCTTTTTTTTACTTCCCTCTAACCATTTATACCACTTTTGCCAGACCAGATAAAATTCAGATGCTTCCTTTCCTTGGATCTCCTTGGTGAGTTTATCTCAGCGCATTCCATAATTTGGGATATTAATTCTCTTGAGTCGGGACCTCTTCTTGTTTCCAATTTTGTGCATATATGATTCTTGCTGCAGTCAAAATGTGTGTTATTAAATATATTATTTATTTTTCATATTTGCTTGTAGGTATTCCTAATAAGTAAGTTTCTGGTTTTAATGGTACCTTTTGAGTTATTATTTGTTCCAGTTGCATTTTTATATTGTTCCAGAATTTTTTAGCTTTGGGACATGACCACCATATATAATAGTATGTCCCTTTATGCGCTTTACATTTCCAACAGAGTGGAGATGTACTGGGAAACATTTTAGAAATTCGTGCCGGTGGTAGATGCCACCTATAGAACAATTTATAAGCATTTTCTTTGTATGGTACAGATAATGTTAATTTATTAATACTTTTCCACAATTTTTCCCACTTATTTAATTCTATTGCATACCCAAAATTTGTCGCCCATGTGATCATATTCTCTTTAACTACTTCCTCTGCTAGTTTATATTCCAATAGAAAATTATAAATGTTGGTTATTAATTTCTCATTGGGGCCTAATAAAATTTTATCCAACTGATTTGGTTCCATTTGAATTCCAGTTTTTTCCATATCAGATTTATATCTGGATTTTAATTCCAAATATGACCACCACTCTTTCCACATTTTGCATTCTCAATTCTTCTCTTGTTTTTAGTTTTCCTTCTTCATTTAAGATTCCCTGATATGTTTTTAATTTATTTGTATCTATTGTATTTGGATAAATATGTGCTTCCATTATGGAAGTCACCTAGGAATCCTATCATAGTGATATTTTCTGATTTCATTCCATATTTTAAGCAAATTGTCTCTTACAATATGTCTGCAAAATCAACCCTCATTATAGTGAATTAATTAAGACAGAATTTTGGGTTCATTTTTTTAGTGACCCAAAATTCTTTTTAAAAAATGTTTTTATGTTTCTTTCTACCTGGCTGATTTCAGTTCATGTTTACGAGATAGGAGTCAGGTGCCGTTTCTGCTGTCACTTGATTGTTAATGTCTGTTCTCTCCTGCATTGTTTGTCCAGCCTCCCCCAGTGATTCTGATTGCATTGTTGCAACCTCAGAGTACAAACATTAAATTTCACATGAGTAATAATGCCTGTATCATTTAAATTAAATAAACTCATGCCTATATAATAGTTCAGTCAAACTTTGCAAATTTTTGAGTCCATTTGAAATACCTGGAAAATCAGAATGGTGGTGTGCAAATAATTAGCAAATAATTTATCGGTGGGGGACAAAGCAACAGTGTTGTTCCTTGTAGATTATAATGGAGCACCTAGATATTATTCTCCAAAACAACTTTGTTAACAAATATCCCTTTTTAGATTAGAATTTTATAGTGATTGAAGTACAGTAAGCTATTATAGACTAATTATGCCTAGTTTTCTGCAATTTTTATAGGATGAGTAATCTCATGTGGCTTTTTCTATTTTTCTATCTCCAACCACACTAAGAAAAGAATCAATGTTTCTAAGTAGATATTTAAATAACCTATTTAACCAGGCAAATAATAGGAAAGGATTTATAGTTTTATTCACTGGATTAAAAAAAGGACTCCCAGTTTTACAGTTTTGTAACTGTATTATGAGAATCATTTTTACTTAAAATAATTAGTTAAAAATTAGAAATAAAGACAAGGATAGTATGAGTAAGCTTTAATATTTCCATATAATTAGAATATCAGTTAATTTTCTGTAAGAATACATTCCCTTCCAGGATTTATATTTTAAAAAACAATAATTTTAAAATGACATATTTCTCCTTTTCTGCGTCAGCTCAGACATTGAAATCCAACACTCCTGGAGAGTACTAGATTGAAGATTAGAGTTTTAGTTTAACAGAAATACTATTTTTCCTATCTCATTCTGATAAGAATCACTTCTTTCACTTAATAATCAGAAGGACTTGATTTTATTAAAAGGTACAAAATAAGTAATAGATACAAGTCGAACATTAGGACTCAAAGCAGGGCAAAGTAATAGTTAATATTAATATCTTCCATTGGTTCGGAATAATAATTACACTGATTGATCCAATATAATTGAAAAACCATTGAACAAAATGTCAAAAAATATAGGGTATATCATAATGTATCAACAAACCAAATGTTTTTTTAATAGTATAATAGTTATAAGATACTGCGCCCTGAGTAATTTGCATATAAATATCCAGCTTCTCTGCCCTTCCCTTTCCCCATACCCATCTCAATTTAAATTCTACTTTAATTAATCCACTCTGTGTATCTGTTGTAATAAGGTATAATTCACAAAAATGTTTTACTGGAACAAAGTTTGTTAATTTGAAAGACTCAAATTTTGAGCTATCATAAATTAAAATAGAGTACCTGCAGTGGTGGGATTCAACCAATTTGGCTGGTTCGGCTGAACCAGTTGTTAACTTTGTGTGCAGTTCAGAGAACTGGCTGAATCCCACCACTGGCTGGCTCCTCCCCTCCCCCTCCCCTCCTAGGCGCTCCTTGCCTTGGCCGGCCTCTCTTAAGGTCATTTTGGCATCTTGGCACTCCTCTAACTACCCATCCCCTGCCCCCTCCAAGCAAGCGACGTCAATGCAGGCAAAACTCCAAGGCAGCTGTGACAAGGCACTCGGAGGGAGGGGCTGCAGCTACTAAACAGGCGGCTAAGCTAAATACCTGAAGGACCCCATCAGTCACCAGGCACCTCAGCAGGTGGTGAGTGAGACCTCAGCTGAGCTCCTCAGCAAATAGTGGGCTTTATAGGGGGCCGATCTAGTGCCTGGACCTGGCTTTGCCCTAAGAAGGCCGGGGGCATCATTGGGGTTCCTGTCGGTTCCCATGTGGCGTCATGATCTACGAACTGTTGCTGGTGCTGCGTGGCTACCTAGGTGGCCTCTTTGTGGGCAGCAGTTGTGGGAGGAGGCCCTCCCTCCATGGGCCTGGTCCAGCACCCTTCCTCCTTTTCCTCAGACCTGCCAGTATTCCCAACTCCCTGGCCAACTGGCTTCTTCCTAGCAGCTCTTTTCTGCCTTTCAGGATCAGTGGCAAAGACGAGGTTTTGTGGGCAGAAGAGCTGCGCTGCAATGAAGAAATGGGAAATGGAGTGGCCGGCATGAAGGAAGGAGGAGGAGCAGGGAAAGGGGAATAGTGGCTCCCTCATGCTGGCCGCTCCGTTGCCTGTTAGTCCACTGAAGTGTAGCATCACACCTCAGAACTTGCCCCACCCACCACCACCCAGATGCCCTCACTTCCCCCAAGCATTTCTTTGATGCCTGATTTACAGCTCCATCGTGTTTCTCCCTCATCTGTCTTATCTTTGTGTGCAGGAAAACAAACGTTTGTGGGACTAAAAACAAAAGTTTAATCAATCAATTCCAACTTCTAACAAAATAATAATAATAATAATCTTATGAAGTTAAAATTGATTGAACTTTTTTTTAGTCCCAGAAATGTGACAGAGAAAAGTGATGGAGCTGTAAATCAGGTAGGCAAAGAAATGCTTGGGGGAAGCAAGAGCATTTGGGCACTAAGTAACAGACTCGTCTCTCTAGAGCAGTTGCCCAGGACCACCGGAGGGAAGGCCAGCATCTACCAGCACTTAAACACAGTGGCATTCCAACTCTGGCCAGGAAGGGGCAGATAGTATGGGCACTGCAGGCAGTACGCAGCGAGAAACACGGCAAAACTGGAAATCAGGCAAAGAAATGCTTGGGGGAAGTGAGGGCATCTGGGTGGGGCAAGCTCCACGGCACTGTGCTACAATGGAGAAATGGACAACGGAGCGGCCAGCATGAGGAAGGAGGCTGCTTTTCCTCTTTCCCTGCTTGTCTTTCCCTTATGCCAGCTTCTCTATTGCAGCGTAGCACCCAGGATCCACTTTGATAGCAGGGGGGTGGAGCGGAGCGGCCAGTGTGAAGGAAGGGTGCCATTTTTCATCTTTCCCTGCTCCTCATCTTTCCCTTGTGCCGGGCTCTTCAGTATTCCAGTGCAGTGCAGCACCGAGGATCAACTTTGATTGCATGCAGCGTGTGTGTGTGTGTTTGTGTGTGTGTGTGTGTGTGTGTGTAATTTAATAACCGGTTCACCCAGGGGCAGGTTGACCATCATGGGAGGCTCACCCGACATGTGCGGCGGAGCTGGAGGATGATTGGCCACGCCTCCCACAAAGGCCAATGTGATCCTGGGCGAACCAGTTTTTAAATTATTTGAATTCCACCACTGGGTACCTCTCCTATAATATTTTCATCTGGAGTCAATTTGATCTGTTTCAAGTCAGAGTTTTGGGCATGTTATCTGTTTGGAGGAAGAAATCCTCATCTTACTGCATTAGGCAGGCAAGGAAGGAAGGGAGGGAGGGAGGGAGGGAGGAAGGAAGGAAGGAAGGAAGGAAGGAAGGAAGGAAGGAAGGAAGGAAGGAAGGACGGACATTCGGTTCTAAACTGCAGGTTTTTGATAAGCGTTCAGAAATACTAAGTGCTTTCCTTTTTTATGTATGTCTGCTTTTCTCTCTATTTTAAGTAAGAGTTCACTTTTTGTAATATATTTAGGACACATTTAGTTATCAGTTCAGTTTAGAAGAACTCGTTGTATAAGTTTTACATACCATACATTTCTAATTGTCAATCATATGATTAAAAGAAGACTTGTAATGATCATACCAGACTCAAACTGTGAGAGGAAGACAGTGCAGCATAGGAAAAATATTTTAGATTTGTGGTTCCCATAATAGAAATAGGAAAATGTCAGTGTGGATTATGCTACTTTTCACTAAATGCTTCCATTCCTCAAAAAGCTCTGAATATTTTTCCCCATACTGAAAATTCCTCTATAATATGACTACATAACAAAACTGGCATCCAATGTGAGGCTTTGGGGATCTCAATTTTAAGTAGGGATAGAAAAGTCATGTGAATCAAGAATGGTACAGGTAGTTGTTATTTACCAACCACTCTTTCAACGACTCTTCAAAGTTGCAACGGTCCTGAAAAAATAACTTTATTTTTATGACCATTTATTATCTTTACAATAAGTACATATTGTGGGTTTGAACTCTCCCCCTTCCTCCCTCCCCTAAGAAGTAGAATGGAGAGATTGGAAAAGAATACACATCAAAGGCAATGGGGAAATCACTATAGAAATCGCTTGGTAGAATCTTTGTTTTAGGGGAAGGGCAAGAATAGAATAGGGGCTCTGATTGGTATGTGAGAAGGCGATGCCTGCTCTTCTGTGGGTCTGAAAAGTAAGAGAGAAGAAACATGTACCTCTTTCTCTTCCACCACACTTCTATCAAGTTGCTCTGTTTCCCTGACAATCCAGGGAATATTTCCTCTAAATACTAGCTGTGTGGTTTTGGAATTGCATTGCTTAAATAGGATACCTGTGAATCGACAAAAGTTATAGGCTCCCTCAGAAGCCTCAGAAAAAAGAAATTGATATTACCTTTAGTAGATATAGAATTTAATTGTTATTTTACTTGCTGCATTAATCTGAAGCATTTGTTAGTAAAGAACAAGGAATGTGGGGTTCTGTTAATAAGATCTGAGCATAGGATATGGAAGCAAATTAAACACGTTTGTGTGTGGCTGAATTAAATTAAATTTGATTCCTCAAGTTTGCTTTACTTCTTGGGCTTACTTGGATTATTCACTTTATCTACTTTACAGAGAGTAGCCCTCTGTTTGAACTTTAGAAATAAAGATCACATGTAGAGAGCGCTGGGCCCTAAATTAATTTAAGAAGGATCTTGCGGGCAGATTTTGAACTTTTCTCCATTACTGAGTTAAAAATGTTCTCCATTTAACCTTGATTTAACAAAATATTATATTGCCATACAATTTATTGTCCCATTGCTGACATTTAGTCTGAGTCAATTTCTTTTGTACTTAGTAATTTGATTTGTCTTCAAGGAAATGAGTAAAAACAGATTCCAAACATCTTGAGTTTGTCCTTGATCAATGTTATAATAAGAGATAGGTACTAACTTAATATGAATACTACTTTACCATGGACAACTTAACCCTGTCACGTACTTAAGCTAAGAATAAAATGTCAGGTGGAAATGTCCCACAATATGCTGTAGGGCATGTTTATGCCATGGTGATAACTGCAAATGAGAAAATGCTGCGAGAAAGTATGAAATGTTATATATTGACATCATAATGTTATTAAAAATTGCATGTGCATGAGGTCATGAGCATAAATATATTTTATTATGTTCTTTTAAATGACATCTTTGTTCCTTTTTTTTCTTTTGGTAATATAACTTTCTCTGTGTAAATCATCAGCACAGTTTTACTCATCTTGTTATAGCCACGCATACTCCACAATGTGATATTCTAGGGTTCCACATATAGTCCCAGGAATTGTGAGTCCTTATCAAAATTGCAGCTGACATGCTGTTGTATTAAATGAAGAATAATTATTATTAAGTATATGGAGAGTAATCATACTAACTATATTTACTTAATTTTTATGAAATACAGTTTAGTTTCTGTGCCTGGGACATATTCCAAAACAAATATTTCGGAATATGCTTATAAGGAGCATTTAGCAACATTCTTAAAATTTCTTAAATAAATATAATGAAGAGGTCAGGCTGAACATTTAAACAAAGCATCTTTTGTTTTATCACTGATATGGACTGAAGTATTATATTTATAAAGATAATTCCTCAGCTTGCTTGACCCTCTTCCCTTGCCTTGTACTTTACACCATGTTTTCCCGAAAATAAGACCCTATCTTATATTTTTTTTGAACCCTGAAATAAGTGCTGGGCCTTATTGCCATGCGCTCAAAAGCCCGATTGGGTTTATTATCAGGGAATGTCTTATTTTGGGGGAAATAGGGTGCAGGTACACATACTTTGCCTTCTTTCCCTGCCCTCACACACTTGCCCTCTTTCTCTGGCCTTTCTTAGCTTGCACTGTACTACAGTACACTCTGCCCCAACTTGTATGCAGCCTGTGTTGGCTTCTCAGAACTTCACCTAGCCCCTTGCCCTGTATTTTTTGCCTGGGATTCTCTCTGCTTCTCACTTAATGACCCACATATCTGAGTTTATGGCAACAAGCAAGACTGCCTGGAATGCCATTGCTAAGTGATGTAGTCACGTGTCTTCACACTTTATAAATGCATTGCTTAGCAATGGTGGTTTTGATCCCAACTGAAGTCATAATCCAAGGACTACCATTATCAAGTAAACAGGTTTTATTCACACTGGGAGCATATCTGGATGGGTTGAACATTAATGTTCCCCCGAATTTTATCAGCCTCCACTTCTGACACTTTATCAGATAAAAAGTACTTTTTTTGGAAAGCAGTGAAGCTGGGACAAATATATATTTATTTTTATTTATTACAAAGACTGTTATATTTCATTGTGCTGTATCTTTGGCCTTACTGTATCAGATAATTATCCGAACTGGTTTTATTTGATTAGAAAGAGGAAAACAAATAAAATGAAAAAGTGTATGGCCCATGGCTTACCATTGCCTTCTAGGAAAGACTGTAAGCATAGTGGTGTTGCTGTCAAAGTTACTCACAGTTTCTTGAGAATGCAATAATTAAATATTCCAGCCAATCCAATCTATTCCTCAAGAAATAGATAAAAACAAGGTTTCACAATCTGATTTATGTCTAGCCACAATTCCAATGAAAAGGCTCGAGGATAGAATTTGGCAGGAATGCTCTGGCAACTAACTTTTATAACTGAGCTGTGAAGGATAACCAATGATTATAGACCCTTGCTAATTCATTTAACCTTCAAGACTCAGAAAGGGAGACTATTGTATGTCTTGGCAGAAAGTGTAAATTGCATGTAGTCCTTGACTTACAACCATTTGTTTAATGACTGAAGTTAACAACAGTGCTGAAAAAATTTACTTACTACTGGTTCTCACATTCACAACTGTTGTAGTGTCCCCGCAGTCATGTACCGGTAATTAATGTTTGGCACTTGTAAAACTGGTATGTGTGTACAACAGTGTCATGTGATCAACATTTGCAATCTTCCTAGAGGGCTTCCAACAAGCAAAATTAAAGGGGAAAAGTGAGATTCGTTTAATAATTGAATGATTGAGTGAATGAATGAATCAGTAGTGATTCGTTTAACAATAACTGTGGCAAAAAAGAGCATAAAATTGGGCATGACTCACTTAACAACTGCTTTCCTTAACAGCAGAAGTCCAAGTCCCAATTGTGGTCATACATTGAGCATTACCTATATAACATTCCAACAAACACAATTTACAGTGATAGTTTCCTGCTTGTTTCCAACTGTGTGAGGAGCTCCTAGCTGCAAAATCAGAAATAAAATACAATTTACTATAGGCAGCCCTTGATTTATGATAGCATTTGAGACCAAAATTTTCATTGTTTAATCAATGCAGTCATAGAACATGACCACATTGCTTAGCAATGGCAATTCCAATAGTCCTGCAACATTTAACTGAATTCCATGGTGTCCCATTAGATTGCTCTCACATATTTTCGAGAAAAATATGGTGGCATTATTGTCATATATTGTCATCCAAACAACAATCACCCTAAAAGTTTAGCGTAAGACCCATTAAGAGAGTTGTGTGGTACCTTTTGTCCTTGCCACATTGTGGCCTCTGATTCATCTGAAATTAAAAATATATGAAATAATATGACTGGAAACAAAAATATGAAGATTGTTTTAGAGATATGTATGGGAATTATAGTAATGTATTAGAATATCAAACTGAGCAAATAGAATAAATGGCAATGTCCAAAAAAGTCATACATTTTGAAGTGGTGTAAATGACTAGCTGCAAACATGTTAGCATATGAATGCTGTGTACTTTTGGAATAGATAACGGACATAAGTCCGCATCTGTTTGTTGAAAGACTGATGTTATTTTGTACAAATGAAAAGATTAGGGTTAGGGTTGTATATATGAAACCAACCAATATATGAAACAGAAAAAATAGAGATAACAATTGCAAGGTATGCATATGTGACAAAGATCTGAAGTAGAGGAATATAGATATCAGTAGAATACTTATTAAAGATAGAAAAATGGAAAGATACGAAAATGCTGGTAGAAAAGATGTAGATAGTATGTAGTCATTCTGAGAAATTAATATTTATCAAGCTAAGCAAACATAAAAGCATACGTCTCCCCATTTTATTATAAGGAAATGACAGCTTGATATGTTAGGAGTAACGTAAGTTGCAGTATGGATGTTTAAGAAGTATATGTAGTAAAAGAAGAAATAAGCTTGAATGATTATTGCTACGTACACTGACTACCAAATTGTGTGATCAGTACTAAAGAAGTACTTTGAAGTAGTTTAATCATACTGACAGAATGGACTTCATGAGCTGATATATGATCTTCATTTGATAATTTTAAAATTTATTTATAAATGTTGGGTAGGAACTTTTAAAATTGAATTTTAATTGAAGAACACAGTGTTAACATCAGCTGTGGTTTGATTGTGAAAATCTAAATTTACTGCAGAAGTGTGGTATGCCAATAATAAAGAATGTAAATTAAAAATGGAATTACAACCATTTTATCTCACAAAAAACATTTTAGTTCTCCCAAATATAACACAGAGCTAGTTACTAAAGCTAAAAGTGATTACTGCAGGAAGATGAAAGAACATAATAAGTAGGAGGGATTATTTATTTATTTAGCATATGGCTTATTATAAATGGACTAGCAACATATATTAACATTTCACTTAGATTAGTAAATTACAATAAAATACAAATGTTAAAAATATGTAGATATGTTCAAATACCAATGTCTAGGCCATCTAACCATTGAAACACAGCATCATTTATATTTTTAAAAATCAGATATTTGATCAGTATATGCATTGAATTATAGTTAGTCACTATAAAATGTTACACTGAGGGGAGGATACTATGCCCCATTTATACAGAGTCTTGACAGAAGGCATGTGAGATGCGAATCCTATTCAAGGTTGTCCATTGGTAGTAGTTCAAAGGCTGGCACTTTTTAAATGGGGTCATTTATATGTCTATGTCTGGGGGTTCAGCGACCCATTTGGCTTTCCATTGGGAATCAATGTTAAAATTGTTAGGCAGATGTTGTGCAAGTGCCAATGGGGATTTCCTGAATTTGAGTCTTCCAGCTGATAAAGGAGGAAGTTAGGCATACACTGGTAGGAATGAGTTCATAATTTTTCTGTATTCTCTCACTAGTGTGTCTTGCCTTTCTAAAGTTGGAGGTGCGATGTCGCTCAGAACAGGAACAGGAAGCCAGCAAGTTGGAATGGTTTACTACATCCACCTATAATCCTCATGGTGTTGTTGAGTCTGGCAAATACTAGTAATTTACTACTGTGGTAGCTGTTAAGCTGTACAGGGACACAGTATTCTGCTGCGGAGTAGACCAACCTTAGTGCTGATGCCCTGAGAATGACAGCTGAAGAAGCTCCCCATTTAATTCCACATAATTCGTGCAGTATGTTCTTCCTAGTTTGGATTTTTGTTGCCATATTGTCTAGGTGTATCTTGTCGAGAGTGTGGTCCAATGTTACTCCAAGGTACTTTGGATGGGGATAAAAGGAAAGTAAGTTGTTTAAGTAGAACTTCGGGGTTTCGTATGCTAATTTGTTACTAAGGTAGGAAGGCTAATACTATTATTATTTAAATACTTAAAATAGTCCTCACAAGAAATGGCTATTGTTGACTGGGATTGGAGCCAGAGATGTGAATAACATAAAATTACAAAGAGGTAAAAAAGCCAAGCCAAAATCAAGATCTTTTCCCCTCCAACAAAACCGTCATTTAATTCTTTTTTAGATAATGGTTCAGGTACCCCAAATGAAGGCCCTATAGTGAAATCATCCTATGTTATTATTTATTTTATTTTATTTTATTTTATTATTTTATTTTATTATTTTATTTTATTTTATTTTATTTTATTTTATTTTATTTTATTTTATTTTATTTTATTTTATTTTATTTTATTTTATTTTATTTTATTTTATTTTATTTTATTATTTTATTTTATTTTATTTTATTTTATTTTATTTTATTTTATTTTATTTTATTTTATTTTATTTTATTTTATTATTTTATTTTATTTTATTTATTTTATTTTATTTTATTTTATTTTATTTTATTTTATTTTATTTTATTTTATTTTATTTTATTTTATTTTATTATTTTATTTTATTTTATTTTATTTTATTTTATTTTATTTTATTTTATTTATTTTATTATTTTATTTTATTTTATTTTATTTTATTATTTTATTTTATTTTATTTTATTTTATTTTATTTTTTTATTTTATTTTATTATTTTATTTTATTTTATTTTATTTTATTTTATTTTATTTTATTTTATTTTATTTTATTTTATTTTATTTTATTTTATTTTATTTTATTATTTTATTTTATTATTTTATTTTATTTTATTTTATTTTATTTTATTTTATTATTTTATTTTATTTTATTTTATTTTATTTTATTTTATTTTATTATTTTATTTTATTTTATTTTATTTTATTTTATTTTATTTTATTTTATTTTATTTTATTTTACTATTTTATTTTATTTATATTTTATTTTATTTTATTTTATTTTATTTTATTTTATTTTATTTTATTTTATTTTATTTTATTTTATTTTATTTTATTTTATTTTATTTTATTTTATTATTTTATTTTATTTTATTATTTTATTTTATTTTATTTTATTTTATTTTATTTTATTTTATTTTATTTTATTTTATTTTATTGGATTTTTATACCACCCTTCTCCTACTGGACTCAGGGCGGTGAACAGCCAAGAATAAAAACATCACATGCAAAATTTAAGATTAATTTTAAAAGAATTAAACAAGTTTTGGCCCAATATAAAATTTAAAACACCCCAACTAAAATCAATTAATAATTAAAAATATCTAAGGTGGGGGGGTCAAGCCAGCCCAGCTTGATGAAATAAAAAAGTTCTCCGAAGGAAGGGAAGGCAGTCAGACTGGGAAGGACTTCCTCTATGCAGCATTGATCGAGTCTTGCCAATCAGAATAACTCCGCCCTCATGGCCCAGTGTTTTGACTCGATCTATGCTGGATAGACGTGTCTTCCACTATCTCCTACTAACTGCTAGATTACCTTGCCTTTGGACTTTATTTCATTTGTTTTAATTGAGTTTTACGGCTACAGTTCAACTGTGAGTAAAAACCTCAATTGCTGCGATCGTGCTGGGAGCCTGCCGGCTGGCAGTTCTCTCCTCAGCAGCCTTATCTCTCCGATCGTGCTAATTAGCCCCTGCTGTGCTTCAAAGGCTTCTTCCCAGCAGCGTTCCTCCAGGCTTGAAAATCTGTTTGCCTTAATTGCTGCTGTGAGCCTGCAAGGATCCTAACGGAGAGGCTTTTCCTCTGCGGCCTTATCTCCCCCGATCTCCTTAACGAGCCTCTGCTGCGTTTCAAAGGCATTTAGCCAAGCAGCGTTTTCCCTCGGCTGGAGCTTGCCTCGCTGCAACTCATATCGCAGTAATAGCCGTGAGCTAGCGATTCTTCTGCCTGTTTATTATTGGATTGACTTTTGCCTGTGGGGAGCCTATTTGGATTGCTGTATCAGTAAGTTTGGGCGGTTAATTTTGGCGCGAAATTGCCAGCAGCCATTTTGTTCAAGGGAGATCTCTGTCATGGGGGATAGATCCAAGTCCACAGCCTCAGCCCCTTCAAAGCGTCCTGCTGCTAATACCAATGACCCGCTGGAAGGTTCCTCGACCCAGCCCCCTCCAGCCAAGCAGTCCAGGGCTACCAAGGCCTCGGCGCCTGCTATCCCTGCGCCCTCCAAGGAGGAACAACGCCGGCATCGTGCAATGGAGAAGGCTTTCTCTAGGGCGGCCCATCAATCTCGGGCTCCAGCCCCCCAACCTGCCCACCAGACCCCTCCTGCATCAACTTCCCAGGTCATGGCTGATTCCCACAATTACAGGGAGCTATCTCCGGACGGTCCTCCTTCAGCTGGGCCTCCCCCCCCCCCAGGGAAGGAACCTTTGTTCCAGACGCTGTCTGAGGCAGTTTCCTCCAGGAGCTCTTCTCCAGCTCCACCTGTGGACCCACCTGCGCCCGCTGCTCCTGCTCAGGTGCCCGAAGGCCTTGAGGCTATGCTAACCAGAGTCATCCGGGATGGCTTCGCCCAATGTTTACAGCAAGTGGGGTTGACTCTACAATTCTGCTCCAGCCTTGGCCGACCTTCTCCAACCTCCGGTCGTTGACTCTCCCATCGTCGCCTTGACTAATCCAGTCCACCCCACAGGCCCGCCCGAAGATTCCCTTCATCCGGAGGACAAGAGAGCAGAGAAGACGCTCGTCAAGGGACATCTTGCGGCTGCTTGGTCCATCCGGGCCTCATCCTCGGCATCCTTTTTTAACCATGCGGCCCTTCTCTGGTTGAGACAGCTGCAAGACCGCTTGCCCCATGCCGACCTCAGGGCTCATCAAGATCTCAATAAGATTGCCCCAGCCCTGGAATATTCAGCGGATGCCACCCTCAACGCTACGAGATTCGCTGCCAGGGCCCTTGGTTCTTCCATCACTTCTCGCCGCCTTCTCTGGCTCAGGGGCTGGCAGGCGGATATGCGTAGTAAGTGGCAGCTCGCCTCTGCCCCCTATTCCTCAGGTTCTCTTTTTGGACCCCCGCTGGAACCTCTCCTGATTGAAACCCGGGACAAGCGCAAGATTCTCCCTTCTCAGCTTCGGCGGTCGACTTCACGCTACACTCCGTATTCACGGTCCCAGTCCTTTCATGGTCCTGACTCCAGCTCGTTCCAGCCACGCTACCACCGTCCCGTCCCTCCTCGAAGCCAACATCTTGACTCCCAGGTTAGATCGGGGGGTAGTAACCTGCCACGCCGGTCCTTTCGGGGAGGGCGGGGACACTTTGCCAGACGAGGCAGATAGTTCCCGCAATGATATTCCTATAGGGGGTCGCTTGTCCTTTTTCTATTCCCAATGGGTCTCCTCTGTATCTGACGCCTGGGTTCTCTCCACTATTCGCTCGGGCCTTCTTTTAGAATTCCTCAGCCCTCCCCCCCCAGTTTTTATTTCCTGCCCTGTCTCTCGGGACCCGCAGAAGCAGGCCCTTGTTTCCTCAGCCATCAACCATCTCCTGGTTATTCGGGCTGTTCAGAGGGTGCCCCCTGATCAACAGGGCAGGGGATTTTACTCCCGTCTTTTTGTAGTCCCTAAGTCCTCGGGGGGATGGAGGGCCATTTTAGACCTTAAAGCTCTGAACCGGTACATAATTTATCGCCGGTTCAAGATGCACACCCTGTTCTCCATTTTGGAGTGCCTCCGCCCAGGGGATTTTCTCTTTTCAATTGATTTAACGGAGGCCTACCTCCATATTCCGATTCACCCTTCCCACCATCAGTTTCTCCGTTTTCATTTCATGGGGTCCCATTTTCAGTATAGAGCCTTGCCCTTTGGTCTCTCCTCGGCCCCGAGGGTTTTCACCAAGGTCATGGCTGCACTCATAGGTCATATCAGGTCCCTTCCCATTAGGCTCCAATTTTATTTGGACGATATTCTCATTATGTCTACTTCCCTTTCTTCGACCACCAAGGACCTTGATTCTGTCCTTTTTCTTCTCCAATCCCATGGGTTCTCTGTCAATTGGGCCAAAAGCCACCTATCACCTTCCACAAGCATCGTCCACCTGGGAGCCAGAATTGACACAGTCTCTTCCAGGGTGTTCCTCTCCCCAGACCGTCAACTGGCTCTCCGTGACCTAATTGGCCAATGCTGGGCTGCGGATTCGGTCTCTCTCATGAAACTCTCTTGCCTTCTGGGTAAAATGGTTTCCACTTTTGGAATTGTTCCCTGGTCTAGATTGCATTGCAGGGAGCTGCAGTGGCTCCTCCTCCCGTACCAGCGCGCTGGCAGGAGCAACTCTCTGGCCCGCATCCGTCTCCCTCCTTCAGTTCGGTCTTCCCTCCGATGGTGGTCCTCAGAGACAATCTCCAAGGGGAGCAATTACACAGAACCATCTCGACTGGTCCTCACGACGGACGCCAGCTTGACCGGCTGGGGGGCTCACCTGCTCCATCACATGGCCCAAGGTCAGTGGACCGCCCGGGACCGACAACACAACATCAACTACCTAGAATTGCGGGCAGTGCGCCTAGCCCTCCTCTCCTTTCGATCTCTGGTGGAGGGCAAGGACATTCTAGTCCTTACCGACAACATGGCAACCAAAGCGCACTTAAACAAGATGGGGGGCACTCATTCCAAAGCTCTGCTTACGGAGACCATTCTGCTGGGCCGCTGGGCCGAATCCCATCTGTCATCCATCCGGGCAGACCACATTTCCGGGACGGCAAATCTACAAGCGGATGCCCTCAGCCGCTCTCCCGTGGATCATGGGGAGTGGAGCCTCTCTCCATCCCTCTTCCGGGAGATTGTCTGTCGATACGGGACCCCGGTTGTCGACCTGTTCGCCTCGGCGACGAATCACCTCCTTCCACGGTACTTCTCACGGTTCCCGGACCCTCAGGCAGAGGATTCCGCTGCCCTCCGCTGCCCGTGGCCTCCCGGTCTTCTATACGCATTCCCTCCCCTTCCCCTCATCCCTCGTGTACTCAGGAAAATGTTAGCAGAGAAGGCGGATCTACTGGCCACGTCGCCCTTGGTACGCGGACCTGCTATCCCTCTCTGTAGCACATCACTGGCGCATACCGGACTCCTTAGTGACGCTGACCCAGGGCCGTCTCACTTATCCGGATCCCAAGTGGCTTCACTTGACCGTGTGGAGGTTGAGCGGCGTCTCCTAACAGCTCACCACGTCCCTCCTCCGGTGGCTACCACGATGCAAGCCGCTCGCCGCCCATCTACAACCAGGATCTATGGAACTACCTGGCGCGCCTTCGTTTCCTGGTGTAACCGTTCTGCGGTCGATCCTCTTTCGGCTTCCGTCCTCCACGTCCTTTCCTTCCTCCAAGCGGGATTCAAAGCAGGATTAGCTCCTAACACCCTCCATCGTCAGGTGGCAGCTCTGGCTTCCGTCCTTTCCTGTGGTTCTCCGGACTCTTTGTCCCATCACCCCTTCATCTGCATTTTCCTCCGCGGAGCTACCAATCTCCGCCCTCCTCCCGTGCATCGTTTCCCTACTTGGGATCTGAACAAAGTTCTCACGGCACTCGTCTCGTCTCCCTTCGAACCGCTTCGTCAGGTTTCTCTCCGTTTCCTATCGTTTAAAGTTCCGTTCCTAGTCGCTATTACTTCGGCGCGCAGGATATCGGAGCTAGCTGCCCTGTCCACCCGCAGTGACCTTTGTATCTTTCACAGGGACAGGGTGGTCCTGCGCCTTGACCCGGCCTTTTTGCCTAAAGTTAACACGTTGTTCCATAGGGCACAAGAGATTGTGCTCCCGAATTTTTGCCCTCACCCCACGCATCGTCTGGAGCGCTCGTGGCATCGACTGGATGTCCGCAGGGCTCTGCGGATCTACCTGGCCCGGACTGCTCCTTTTCGCAAAACAGAAGCGTTGTTCGTTTCCTTTCAACCAGATACTGTGGGGGCCCGTGTCTCTAGTACTACCTTAGGACGATGGATCAGGGCTACTATCGCCTCTGCCTACCAACAATTGAAGCTGCCAGTCCCGCGAAACATCACGGCCCATTCAACCAGGAGCGCAGCGACTTCCGCCGCTTGGTCCACTCAAGCGCCTCTGGAAGAGGTCTGCAGAGCTGCCACGTGGACTTCTATTTCTCCGTTCATCCGCCACTACCACGTGGATTCCTTCGCATCTGCGGATGCTGCCTTTGGTCGCCGGGTCCTGCAGTCCGTTCTTCCCCCCTGAGGTATTCGGGCCGGTTGTTCCCGCCCTGGTGGACATGCAGCTTTGGTATGTCCCCAGTCTGACTGCCTTCCCTTCCTTCGGAGAATGGACGTTGGTCTTACCTGATACGTCCGTTCTCGTTCAGGAAGGGAAGTCAGTCAGTCCCACCCTTGGGTCCGGCCCTCTCGGTCGGTTGGGGGAGGGTGCTTTTAATTCTTTCTCATTTCAGGAAGACACGTCAGCCTACGCCTACGCCCTCGCTGAAACACTGGGCCATGAGGGCGGAGTTATTCTGATTGGCAAGACTCGATCAATGCTGCATAGAGGAAGTCCTTCCCAGTCTGACTGACTTCCCTTCCTGAACGAGAACGGACGTATCAGGTAAGACCAACGTCCATTTTAAGGGCACGGCGAAAAGCACGGAGATCTGGGATCCTACGTATCTCCGGGGTACGTTGTTCCAAAGGACAGGTGCTGCCACAGAGAAGGCCCCCCCCGGGGGTCGCCAGCCGACATTGCAGGGCCGACAGCATCCTGAGGAGTCCCTCTCTGTGGGAGCATACTGGCTGGTGGGAGGCTATCGGTGGCAGAAAGCGATCCTGTAAGTACCCAGCCCCTAAGCCATGGAGCGCTTTAAAGGTGGTAACCAACACCTTGAAGCACACCCAGAAGACCACCAGGAGCCAATGCAGCTCGCGCAGGAGAGGTGTCACATGGGAGCGCCCCATCGCTCCCATAATCCCCAATGCGGCCGCATTCTGCACCAGTTGGAGCCTCCGGGTGCTCCTCAAGGGGGAGCCCCATGTAGAGAGCATTACAGTAGTCCAGGCGAGAAGTGACGAGTGCCTGAGTGACCATGCGTAAGGAGTCCCGATCCAGAAAGGGACGCAACTGGCGAATCAGGCGAACCTGATAAAAAGACCCCTTGGCCATGGCCGTCATATGCTCTTCTAAAGACAGCCGTGCATCCAGGAGGATGCCCAAGTTGCGAGCCCTCTCCATGGGGGCCAGTAACCAATAGCCAGCAATGGCACCAGCTGGTTATATCGGGACGTCAGAAGCCACAGCCACTCGGTCTTGGAAGGGTTGAATCAGAGCCTATTTCTCCCCATCCAGACCCGCACGGCCTCCAGGCACCGGGACATCACTTCAAGGGCATCATTGGGATGGCCTGGGGTGGAGATGTACAGCTGACTATCATCAGGGTACTGATGGAACTCCACCCCAAAACCACGGATGATTAGATGCTCACTGTATGATTACAAGAGAGCTAGAAGAAACTGAAGTAAACCTAGCCAAAGAATTTGCCTTCATGAATCACCAGTCATATATGGACAACCATTTATACTCTCATACAAAGAAATTGGCCTTTGCTGGAAGATGAGGAGGCCAAGGATATAAATGATCAACTGCAGCCTCAGCAATTGGAAATTCTAATGAATTGTTAAGATTAGGTTTGCTAGTACCTTTGCTTTCTTTTGTCAAGTTAGTCTATCTTATTTACAGATATTTTCATTTTGCGATTTCTTTCTAGTTCTTTCTTTTCCATTCTGTTCTCTCCAAGTAATCATTTTGTGTGATGTTCTTGCAGCAGCTAACTAGGTGGTCTATTGTTTCTTCAGCTTCTTTGCAGAGGTGCTAGAAGTGGGATTTGCTGTCTATTGATGTCTTCTTAATTCTGAAATTGTATGTATTTATTCTTAAAACTTGCTCTTGTGCTGCCAGAATTAGCCCCTCTCTCTCCGTCATCAATTTTCCTGCTCTTAGCCAGGGTGGGTTCTACTTACTTTTACTACCTGTTCACCTTTCTTCTGCACATGTGCAGATTGCTGATGATGACATCTGGGGCGGTGGGTGGGGCCTTCCGCCAGTTTTACTACTGATTCTTGCAAAATGGTCCGAACTGGGGGCAATCCACCACTGCTCTTAGCCACTGTCAGGTCTTATTTTTATCTGCTTTCCCTGCTATTTTTTAATGTACTTGCCATGTCTCTCTTTATTTTTTAATCTGATTTTTTATATTGGCCAATTTGTTGTCTTTGATATGAAGTTCTTGGTGTACTAACTCTGGTACATCATCTTTGCTGCCCTTCAGATATTTATGACTTCTATTTCAGATTGAGTCCAGTCCACTATTCTAACTGTATATCTAATAACTGGAATTATCCAGGTATTCATTGCTTTGATGGTATTTTGCTTATTGAATGTGGATTTTAAGATATTCTCTCTTCTAATGTATTCACTAACCTTTTCCTTGACTTAACTGTGCTTGATGTTATCAGCTTGAAAGATGGTCAGGTATTATTTTTAGTTATCTTTTTCATCCAAACTTGTGATTTTATTTCCATAAAGTCATCTTGAATTTTTTTTAAAAAATTCTTTATTTTATATCCCTGTTGTATTTACCTTGAAAAAGAATATCATGATGGCTGTACATAGATTTCCAGATTCAGGATTTCAGTTGCCAGAATTCTCAACCATGGCTATATGAGTGAAAAAATCTGAAGACCAAACATCTAGAACTTATTAAAATTGGTAAACAGTGGATTAGAGACACAAATAATGGGATTCTATATCTGGTAGCTTTCCATTTTGTACTGAAGTTAAGAGGATCTGTTTATGCATGTATAAGATTACTCTCTGTTGAATGAATATGATCTAGTAAATGTAGTAATTATAATACTATAAGGGCTGTAATTTTTCTTTCAACAAATTAATTTGGAGTTAAATCCCAGTTAAAAACGGCTCTTTTTGAAAGCCATTTCATTTCACTTTTCAGTGAAAGAGCTGAAGTTAAAGGTGCAGATATTCCAGACTTTTCTTTGGTTCTTAGCTGTCTGAAATTTCAGTGCAGTTCTTGCATTGTGTAATTGGAAATATATATTTACAAATATATTGTTATATCCCATTAATTTCTAAAGCAGAGAATCCAAGTGTAAAGTAACCGACAATTTAGATTCATCATAGCTGACAAAACCTTTCAGTTTGTACTGTACATATAAATGGGTCTGCTTGTATGTACCTTTTCTAGCACACAAATAGTATTTCCAAGATATACATCTGCTAATTTATGCTATTTTTTATCACCAGATTCTAACAAAAGAAGACCTGTGATCCTTGTATCTGCACTTATATTTGAAACAAATATGATTTCTCTCATCCTGCTGATTCTTGTCTCTAGGGCAAATTCTAAGGTCAGTTTTACAGTGTTTAAATTCTAATAGATGTTTAGGAAAACAGGAAAAACAAAATTCACAATTATATGGCCTTTTCCAGAGAAAAGAGTTGAGGTTCTCTGTAACAAATCTCTATGAACATTGTGTAAGATGTCACAAGGCAGAATATACTTTGCTTTCCCTTCAGATTGTATAAATCTTTCACCTTTTACTAAAGATGTCACAAGCCAACAGTTGCTTTTTATTCCTAAGAACATATACAGTTTTTCATGTGATCTTGTTTACAGTGGACCAATTAATAATTATAAAGCAACAATGCATTTGTAAATATTCAAGATTTGCAACTTTGGAAGAAGGCTGAGATATTTTTCTTCTTTTTCTATTACATCTTGGTAAAATTCTACACTGTAAAACTATTAATTACAACTAAAAAGTAGGTTCAGGCTATAGAAATAAATAAAATGAGCGGAACACAAATTAAGTAAGGGTAACTGGAAGTTAAATCATTCTCACCTTTTGCAGAATAACTGATTTCAGTTCAATTAATTCAAGAATAAATGGGTTTTTTATATAGGTGGTTGATAAACTGGTTGATAACATCTGAGTCATTTTACAGTTTAATCAGTTAAGCCTTAACCATATTATTTTTAGATATATTCTTTAGCTACATTTAATGTAGCTTTTCTGAGTTAATGGAGTATTTGGATAGGTTTTAATGGTAAATATTTAAAGATGGTAGCTACCAGTCAAGGCATGTCTATAGCACCACAAGTTATTATTTACTATGGGCATGTAGTATGAATGAGATTTTTAATGTGGGAATGTTCATCACCAGATGACTGCAGAATGAAGCAGTAGTTTATTTGTTTATCTTCAGATTACATGGAGAAAGAATATAGCTACTCATGCCATTCCATATCCCCATCTGGATTTGTTTGCAGAAATCTTAGGCACATAAAAATGTTAATCTCACATATTTTGTTGAAAATGAAAAAACCAAGAGCTTCTCAGAAATCTCTGATTCTATCACTTCATATCCCATTTACTATTGGGGTATTATATGTGTGAAAAGGCTACCATGCATAAATAAAACTTTGTGCACTTTATTTAAGGTTACTAATTAATATGTTTTAGTTAAGACACTTAAAGAATATAGCTTCAAGGTCTAATAGATTCAGCTGAATATAAATATGTCAACTATTATGTTGTATATATATGGGAAACTATTATGTTGTATATATATGGGAAAGGAAATCATGGATCATAAAGCACTAGGCTTATAGTTTGAAGTCATTGACAGGACATTCAGAACCATATGCAGCCAAATAAGGAGGGGGCTGTATGATATGAGGAATATGTAAGGGATCATATTTAGAAAATATTGCATAAAAAGCAGTCTAAAAACATCAATAGAATGGAATGAAATTTGGAAGGAAAATGGAAGGTGTCTATTTTAAACATTGTATCAAAATAATTGATATCAGGGTCCAATATACCCAAGGATAATCATAAAATAAAATAACTAGTGGCAGTGAAGATGCCACTTGCAGTTCACACATTCATTACAGTTGTGCAAATAACGTGATTTATGCAATCTGAAGACAAATCATTCAAAGTCTTTGAAATGGCTCTCAATTGACATGATTAAAGAACTGTAGGCAATTAACATAATTGTATATTGCCAAGTTTGAATTTATTGCTTAAATTCTGAAATGTTTTGCAGATTTTTCGAATATGCTTGTGTTCTGGAGAGATACTTCTTTTATTTGTGTTTTTTATATGTACAAAACTATAATTTCACATATACACATGTTAAAAAAAGTTTCATTCTGTTAAAAAAAAATAATCTCACAGAAACAAAAATAAATGATACATGAGTACCATACCATATGATATGAAAAACATTATTATCATTTTCTGCTACTATATTGATCACAGAGGTGTTGTCCAGTCTCTTCAATCTTCTTGTCAGCAACAGTAACCCCTTGTAGTTCTTATCTTGGATAAATTATCAAAACTCATTCTAAACATTGAGTAATTTTAGATCAGGGTAAGAACATTGATGGGATAGAGTAGCAGATTTGGGTGATTTGCAGTACAGTATGTAAGTAAAAGCTTCTAACATCTAATCATTAGCTCTAGTGACAATAACAAGCTGTTTATTTTGCTCTGAACATTTTGGCTAAATAAAGACAACATGGTAGAAAACAGGAGAAATTCTGAATATGAATATATTTTTGATTTTTTTAAAGTTTTGATACTAAAGCTAAATCCTTTAGTAGTTCTGGTTGTTAATCTCAATGTTAAAGAGAGAGAAAGACGGAGAGAATCTAAAATCTGAATGTTCTTACTATAGATTCGGTTATATTGTTAAAAAACTTGTTTTGGAAGTGCATACTACTATGAATTGTTCAGGTTCCAAACTGCAATTTTAGAAAACAATATTCACAATCATTAGCAAGATAAAACTCCAGTGGCAATCAAAGCTGTGTATCAATACGGTACTTAAACTTCTGGGCAGAAACAGTCCTATTGAAATGAGATGGAAAAAGAATTAAACAATATAAGAAGAGAATAAAAAAGGAAAGCATGTTCTATTTAATTCAGAATATTATTAAACTAACTTAGCTTTACTTCTGGGAACCTCATCTGAGAAAAGTTGGCATTTTGAAATATTTGTCTCTGTATCTGTTGATGCTGTTAAGGGCAGCAGAATGAATACCATGTGTTGTTTCTAGTTTTGGCAGATACTGCTGAGCGCATGTTTCAGTGGGCAAAACTGCCATATCAGGCTTTCTGGCAATCATGGTTAATTTTTAATCCATATTAATGTCCTTTTCATAGTCTCCTTTTTGGAAGTTGTTAATACATAGCAGCTGACTAAAATTCCTTGCTTCTGATTAACCAACAGCTTAATTATGTAGCAGCTTTTGTTGTCTCTTGAACTTGATGGATGAACATGGTACAATGTACAATATCTCATCCAACAAGTTAAGTTTTCCTTTACATTTATGTTAAGGTGCTGCCCTGCTTGCATTCTGAACTGTGCTATGCCCTTAGTTTCACCCTGCAGAAGATCTTTATCTGATTTTTTTTTCTCTTCCTTGCAAAAATATCAATAAGATTTAGCTACCTTTTTTTAAATAAATACAAGAAAATCTCACTGACAACTTGGTTACCTCTTGTGATTCAATGATTTATGATGCAGCGACTTGGGTGACTTGCTTCTACTTTCTCATGACTTTTATTGTTTTATCAATGTATAAAATATAAAGAAAAATAAAAGTAGGAAATTAAGGGAAGGAAAAGGAGACAAGGGAAGAAAATAGGTACAAGGGAAGAACAAAAAAAGCATTGACTTCCAACTCTTTTTAGCACAGTACAAGATAGCAACATTACAGCCTCAACTTTTTACTTTTACAATTAGTGTAAAAAACTAGACATTTCTATAACAACAAATCTATCTAATCAGCAAAACCAAAGTTTTTCATCATAAGCACAAAATCCAGAAGTGATATCCAAATAAAAAACATAATTAAATATCTTCTTTGTTGTGGAAATAATATACAATTCTGTTTGCATTTAATAATCGTTATAAACTATCACCATTTATATACCAAATTCACTGTATTATTATTATTTCAGATTTCTTCTGCTTTCAATATATATGCAAGAACTTTATTTTATCTAAAGGTCACATTATATATAATTGCTAGTTTATTTATTTGTTATTTAATTGCATCCTATCTCGGATAGTTGGCAGTTTACAATTTAGTTTATCTATTATTTTTATGAGTATTATATTGTATTTTAAGAATGGCTAAATATGTTAGGTATATTGTTAGAATTAGAACACAGACTTTTCTAAATGTTGCATTTCGGCATATGAATATTCATATCCATGTCCTTCTTAAATTGTGGTGGGGGCAGGAATGAAAATGGTCCCACCTATAGTTTGCTTTGAACTAGTGATATGAATATGTATGTTTCATCAAGAACACAAACACTATTCAGCCAAAATAGAATCAAAATTTTTCCACCCACTCCCATTTACTGAGCCATTGATTTCAAATGGAAAAAAACATAGACTAAAAGTGTGTGTGTGTGTGTGTGTGTGTGTGTGTGTGTACGTGCATGTGCGTGCATCAGCTGTAACATCATAAATGCATACTTGGTGACAAAGTTACTTTGTATTATTGTGGTAATTGGGAATGGTCTCTCTCTGAAGCAGTTCCTAAACAAGAATTACCTGTAATGCATATTTATTCCACAGATTCTTTTATTAAACTAATTTTAACACTTGAATAGAATAGAACAAATAGGCTTGTCTTATTAAAATATAAATTAATATAATAAATATAAATCACAAAGACTCTATTATTGCATATTCCTATTTCCTTTTTTCAGGTTTTGTGAATTAGTAAACTGTTGATCCTGCCTTAGAGTAATCATAGTCTGTTGTTTCATCAATACAATTGAAAGTAGCCCGCTCTATCTATCTATCTATCTATCTATCCATCCATCTATCAAATTTAAATACCATCTTCCAAATTTTCACCCATCTTTCCAAACGGTAATTCTGGGTGGCTTATAATATTAAAAAAATAAACTATATAAACAGAATACTATAAAACTATAAAAATACAAAATATGCTAGCTAAATCCTAGTTTACTTAAATCATATTTAACATTAACCATTGTTTAGGTCATATGATATTTAGATAGTTCAATTACAATTGGAACTGGCAATTCCACTGCAGAGCAACATATTATGTCAGGCAAGATATTATGTAATGGCAAATTATAATTTTACAGCTGGCTTTTCAATTGACTATGCTTGTCAGAAACCATCTGTGAACTATGTCAAGGGTGATCACATGACTGAGTAGTGTTGCAACAATTGTAAATGCTCACCAGTTGCGAAGTGCCCAATTCTTAATCACCTATGATAATCGAAATTGTGAGGACCAGTTATTAAGTTACTTTTTCAGCACCATTTTAACTCCAAATGGTTGCTAAATAGGGCAATCATTAAGCAAATACTGCCCTACTTAAATATAGTTTGGGATAGTTGCAAGCAAAAAAGTGTTAATTTTGTGACTCTGCCCAAAAATGTAGTTCAGGGCCACATATGGCCTGTTGTGCCATTTCCCTACAATCCACATATGAAGCCATCTGTTTCTTCAAATCTTTCTCGCACTAGTCATGATTAGAAGCCAAATGCTTACTTAAATGTCCCAGATACTAAATTTCCTGCTTTACAGTTACCAAACTCCCCTTTTTGAACATTGATCTCAAGATATACTTAAAGCATAGTGTACTTTTGGAAGATGTTTGATTTTTTGCAGTCTTGACTTTGATGCTCTGGACACTGGGCAAATTGGTTAGAACCTTGCAAGTTATTGTCTGGGGAATTCTGGAGTTGAAGTATACACATCTTCCAATTACTGAAGTTGAAAAATGTTGGTCTAGACTAAAATATCAGTGCAATAACTATTTGTAAGTATGATGTCTTAATATGAATGGTAATGGTCAGTGAACTTACACAGATTTCAGAGAATAATTAGAACTGCAGAAAAAACAATTGCTACAATCTGCCTTCCATTGAGGACCTATATACTGCCCGAGTCAAAAAGAGGGTTGTGAAAATATTAACAGACCCCTCACATCCTGGATATAAACTGTTTCAACTCCTACCATCAAAACAATAGAGCACTGCACACCAGAATTAGACACAAGAAGTTTTTCCCCGAATGCCATCACTCTGCTAAACAAATAATTCCCTCAACACTGTCAAACTATTTACTAAGTCTGCACTATTATTAATCTTCTCACCATTCCCACCACCCATATCCTTCAATTTATGAATGTAATTTTGTTGCTTGTATCCTTACAATTTATATTGATATTGTTTCCTGATTGCTTATTCTGTTCTGTTCTGTTCTGTTCTCTTCTCTTCTCTTCTCTTCTCTTCTCTTCTCTTCTCTTCTCTTCTCTTCTCTTCTATTCTATTCTATTCTATTCTATTCTATTCCCGTAAATTGTATTCCAGAATTTAACACAGTTTGGATCAATCAGTGAAAATTGATTTAAAGTGCCTCTTCAACTGTGAAGACACTGATGTCAGGCTTGCAAAAGGAAGTACTGGAGACTAAAAATATTTCCTTAGAACCCAAGCCCATTTTCATCCAATCTTTTCATTACTCCCATCAGGTATGGAGAAATTCCACTAAATTCTGGCTCATTTTCTGTACTGATTAATATCGGTGTGGAACAATTGATGGAGATCATACATGCCTTCAATGTGGGATGCCTTTAGTATTATCTGGTTTTTTTTAGATGAGTGCTTGAACTCAAAGCTTGTAGGAAAAAATTCAAGGAGCTTTTGATAAGCTAATTTTATTGTATGAACTAGAAAAGTCATAATTATAGCAGAAAATCAGCAACTGTCAGCTCTAAGCCTATATTAGTCACTAAGTTCTTTTGTATGGCTGTATTGACAGTTTTTTTCTTCATTACAATTGTTTGTAATTGTGTTTTCAAATTTTTCTTTTTCAGGAACTCTGTTACTTTTTAGCTTCTTCTGCAACAGAATCCTACTTATTGCTCTGAGTTTATTAAAATTTCTTCTTTAAAAAAAATAAAAACATAAATTTGATTTACTTACTTAGCTTTAGTTTCTCTTAAAATGAAGAATTCTGTATTATACAATCATTTTAACCCAGTGTTCTTGCTATTTTCTCTTCTTTGATTAAGTCTTCTCTGCTGGATAATTCAGATCAATGATAGCCGATTGTCTCCAGTCTTCCTCTGCCCTCTTGGTTTTTGCTGTTGTTTTCTTTACTTCAAATTGTTTCCATGATCTTATTTGTCTTTAATTTTTCACTATCAATTACATTTTCTCATTAGCATAAATATTTAAGTAAAATAATTATTCTGCAATAATCTTCAACTCTTTCATATACTTTGGACTAGAGATACAATAATCTACATTAGCTTTGGAGGTTCAGTTCAGAGGGCTCTAGGTGAGGATTTATGGCAAAGTAGATGTCCCTGAAAGTACCAGGATGGCATTGCAGTGCAGATTGATAAATTCTTCTGGCACAGTCAGAAGATTGCCTTTTGCCATGCTTGGACAGCTGTTCCTTGTGAGGTTTTTGTAGTCAACTCATGAATTGAATTGAATTGAATTGAGGGATTTCAGTCAAGTTCACCACTATAATGCAACTTACATGGATCAACTCACTTTCATAAAAACATTTAGAATTTATAGCTAAAGAGAGTTTTTTTGGATAAGGCAGGATAAGAGAATTCCACTTGGTAAGTCAACATTCTTTCTGATTAAAAGGGGGGGAAAGGTGGCTATAAATCTTAAGATTTAAAAACTTTTGAGGCTGTTCCTTGGACACACCAGTTGAAGCACAATAGGTGTGTATGCCAAGAAAATATAATACCAGCAGGTTTACCCTGAGCATAGAGAGCATAGGAAAATTCTGGAAGCAAAAAATTATTTTACTTAAAAAGCAAAAGCCTAATTTCATACTCTGCAGGAGAAGATGATGATGAAACCACGTGGATGAGAATCAGCATAATTGGTGTTAGCAGCCATAAAGGCATTGGAAAAGATATTGAGATGCTAAAATATGTCTATATCTGAAAACTGAACTTTGAAGAAGTTAGAATAGAATAAAAAGAATATTAACATTTTGAATTTTGCTGTTAGAGAAAACTCCTGAAAATACCATGGGTAGCCAAGAAAACATATAAATTGATCCTGGAGCAAATAAAATCCAGAGTTTCTATTAAAGGGACAGATGATTGGGCTCAAACTACTCTAGTTAATATTTATTATGATAATTCTATAATCTATGGAAAGATGGAAGAAAAAGTTGACCAGCTGCAATGTAGATGGCTTCAATTACAGCAGGGAAAGGGTGCATTGTTGAAAAACCTGAAGAACCAAGTTAGAGACAGATCTTCCTGGAGAGGATCCTGAATATGGTTGGTAAGAAGTTACACCAATTTAATAGCACATAACCAATCAATGAATCAGTGATCTTTATAAATAAATCCCAATGAAAACATTGTCTTTATCTGTGCACATTTGTATTTAAAATAAGAATGAGGCAACTATTTGTAGAAATCTGAAAATTTTTCTTCAGTCTGTTTGCATAGTTCTCATAGTGAATAATCTTGCATTGTTAGAGATCTGAACAGCTGAACAGCTGAGTCAGGCATGTTTCAGAATCTTATTCAGTACATTGAGCTGCTGTAATGATGAATATTATAGCACAGTTTTCTGTTTGAGGCAGATTGTACACAAACACTGTAATGGGTGCAGTTTGATAAATTCAACACATTCAACAATTAATTTCATAAACAACAAAATATTGGCTTTATAGAATGAATGTTACAAATTCATTCACTTTGCATTCATTTCTCTCCAGTGCAGCCCTTGTACAGGCCCCCAAATATTAAGTACCAGCCAACCAAATTTATCTTATTCTGGTATAGAAAGCAGCCAGGAAATATTATGTCGTCGTGCTTTTCTTGTGTATTTGCTGGAATTATAAACATGGATGTTACAGTATTTCATTATTTTAGTTAAATCCACAAAATTGTGGTTATTGATTTCTGAACAGAAATTAGAACGTCCTACTGAAGAATGGTTAGGGCTGAATTGCAGTTGCCTAACAGATAGTTTTATATCATTGCAAACCTGTGAGATCCCTGCATTTTTATTTAAAGAAAGCAAACATAGCTGTAGAATTTTGATATACAGGCCATTGGCACCATTGCAACCAATATACACTAGATCTCTTGAGTTTAGGTTAAAAATTTCTTTTATGAATATTATAGAAAATTTTCTACTACATATAAGATTACAGTATATGTTTTCTTCAAGTGGAACTTTTTAAGATTTTCACTAGAGCAGAAGTTCTCCAAGCTTTTTTTTTCTTTGCATATGCCAGCAGAATTAAAATACTATCAATGTGAACCATTGTAATTCAGATCAAAAGATACAAATTCATTGTAATTTCAGATAAAGACGTAGCAGTCTTTATTATTTGGTAAGTTAAAAAGATATACATTTTAAAAAATAAATTAGCGTGAAAGAGAGGCTGAACCTTTTTTTAATATATTGTTCTGTCCCCATCCCACACGCACACACACCAACAAACGTTCAAGAGTTAAAGACCAAACCAGCCGGCAAAATCCTTTTCCTTATGATAACGGAACTTGGCAACAACCTAGTGGCTGCCTGCCAAGAGTTCATTACTTACGAAGGGGAGAGATAACTTCTCTCCACTTCTGGTACATCAAAAGAAATAGCTTAATAATTACAGAGTCAATCAAGTCCAGAAATAATCCAACAAAGTCTATAGCAAAAGTCCGGCAATGCAGAATGGCGTGGAAGCTTTCAGCTTTGTTCGTCACAAGGTTTGACTGGCCACTATGCTCCCTTTTATACCCTGTGGGGTGTGGTCCAGTGACTCAGCCTAATCTCAGGCACGCCTTTTCTTCTGTTGCGCGCGCTTATCTCTGTGACACTGGCGTGGATTCAGCCAAGACTCATTATCCTCATCACTGTCCACCAGTGGCTGCGTGGACATGCTTGGCCCCGGCCCTATCTCTTGCTCTTCGGCGGACACCAAAGGCATTGCCAGAGAGGAGGGCCTTGCCAACTCCTCTCCTTCACTCTCGGAGTCCTCTCCTGCTGATGACACAGGCTCAGGTAATGGAGCCACAACATACATATATATAATAGTTGAATGTTTCTCAAAAGAAAAAACTACCCCTCATTTGGCATATAGTTCCTATTATTTGAGACAAATACCTACCAGTTGCTTACTAAATCACATTTCAGAAACAGCCTGAGGTAGTTTTAGATGACCTGTTGATATATGGCAATGATGAGTTGAACAGAATTTTGTCTAAATATCACTATTATTATTGTGTTCATAGCCAAGGGATTTAGGATGACAGCAGTATACAGTATGTTAAGAATACGTTTAAAGGTCTATTTAAACAGCAAGGTATGCGTTTCTGGTTCCTAAATGGCCCAGCTCATTTAAACAGAGTGATTTTCCTACAAGTGTTCCTTTTGACATAGCAAAGTGTATTTATTTAACTAATATGGATACATACTGTTGTTTACTGTAATTCTCAAAGTTGCTGAAGTTATCATAGGGCAGCCATTGCAGTTTTTGGATCTATTCTGCTTCAGATGTGCTGTAAATATTCATTAATAGTGAATATTGTTGATTCTAAGCTTAACATCTAGACCACACTTTAATTGTCAAGTCTTCTCAATCTCATGATGTTACAAAGAATCTAGTTCACATTGTCTTCCATTTTTAATCCTTCTGGTTCCTTTTTCACCTACCCACCTCCTACAAATTTTCTGAGAAAATATACTTAGGAGAAAAGGGGCAATCACGGGAGGACAGTGTTTTTAAACTTGGCTACTTTAAGATAGACGAACTTCAATTCCCAAAATTCCTTAGTCAATCTACCAGGTGGAGGTTTCTGGGAATTCCAATCCACACATTTTAAAAATTACCAAGTTTGAAAAAACATTGATCTAGAGAGGAGACATAAAACAAAGGATCTGTCTGAACAAAAGTTGCTGTTTGCCTTCTTTCCTCCCCTCCCCCACTTTTTCAGTTGAAATTAACTGAACGTTGGTCTAGCTAACAACCCCTGTTCCTCTCCCTGAGCTATTGAACCAAAAATAAAGTATAGCGTAAATATTTTTCTGTTTATAGATAGACTGGTTTTCTTATGAGTTAAATTATAATTATTTAAATATTATAATACCTAAACAATGGCAGTGGTATTTTTTATTGATTCTCTATTGCTTGAGAGCTAACCAATTCCCATTTAACTCCTCTGGAACCTTATTTTCCAGAGTTTGAACTGAGCTCAAATTAAATATAAAGGAAAATATTCTTAAATGATCAGTATTGTGTTATATTTGTTTACTAGGTTTTTTTCCATTTGAATACTGAGGAAAATCAAAGCTGCTATATTATCTAGATGAGTTTTGAAAACTGGTTGCCAGATTCCCCCCCCCCCCCACCCCCATGGTTTAGTGCAAATTTGATAGTTTACTTTTTTTTCATCAAGCAAAAATATGAAAATGTTCAAAAATGAACTAAATTTATAGGAGTTCTTTTTTCTTCTTCTTTCTTTTTGCTAAGCAAAAATATCCACAAAAGACTTGTTCTTTGGGATGTTTGTGTATTCTTTTCCTGTTGCATGGTTACCTCTGTGTGTGTGTGTGTGTGTGTGTGTGTGTATAAGTGAAATAACCTTCAGTGTTAATGAAATCAACATGCATAAATCACTCCTCTAGGTTTTTTTTAAGTGTTGTAAATACATGTTCATATTCATGCTGAACATGTTTGTGCAAATAGTGGATATGTAGAAAAGAAAATAAGTAGCCCACATATTAAAAAGCCACAAATATAGGGTTGTTGAAATTAATAAAATGGTGTGATTAATCCAAAGATTTTGGCTGCACATGTACATATGAAGTCAAACTTTTTCACAACCAGAGGTTTTGGAACAACAAAAGCAAAAAAGGGGAATCTTTATTTTCCTGTCTCCCTTCCTCCTTTCCCTCATCAAAGTATGTTTTGGATTCTAGGAAGAACACTGTGTTCTGGACTAAGAACAACCCACCAAAAGTATTTAAAGTAGGAAATATTGGAAGCCTATGCTTAGTGCACTTGGGTTTGCCAGCAGACCATTTAACAAACAATAAATAAGAGGCTTGCACACCTTTTAAATCTTTTTTATTTGTTTGCTTTAGTTTCTTGTGAAAAGTGGGGGATGACGACTAGGTGTTTATAAATGCTTCCACATTTTTAAGTAGTAGTTTTCTGCACTCCTATTAAGGAGAAATGGAAAATCATGTTCCGTAGTTAATTAATGCTAAGATGATTTTGACAAGGTGTGGCAAATACAATCCTGAAGTTTGTTTCTTATATCTCCTCTCTTTTCCACCCCACATGTACATGGGAAGGAATGTCAGTTTCATTTCTATAGTTTTGACAAAGCATAAGTTTTTCAAATTTAAATAGGGCAAATAATTAATGTAAAACAATTAGTGTCTTTTAATAATTTAAACAATACAGCCAAAAAACGAACAGAGGTAGATGCAAACATTTCATATTGACCTATCAGTACCTGCAAATCATGGCCATAAAATCCCTTCTTCGGCCATCATGAGACACTATCTATGGGTCACCAGGTGGATCAAAACTGAGTTTAAAATTCTACTGTGCCACAGGAACTCTCATTTCCTGTGTTTTGTTGAGGCAGTTACCATTAACTGTTTGAAGCCTCCCCCCCCCCCGCTTGTGCTTGCAGAAATGGGTTTAGTCAATCTATGACTCCCATGGGTGTAAGGCTTGCCATTGGTTACTTTCCTGCATACGTTATAGGCTTAATTAATGCTCTTGCTATATCATATATCTAAGACCGATTTTAACCATGTTATTGTAATGTAGATACTGATGAGTCAATATGAAATGCTTGCATCTACCTCTGTTTCTCTTTTGGCTGTATTACTTAAATAATTTAAACTAAATAATTTAGTTCGTAAAAGAAAGACACTTTGTGAAAATGTCTTTAGATTCTTATTGCAGGCAGTATTAACTTACCGGCCACTTGTTAAATGACTGTTTATAGTTGCAGTAGTGCTGGATGAGTGGTACTTATAACTGGTCCTCAAAATTCTTGCCATCACAACAACCTTATGGTCATGTGATCATAATTTGAGAGCTTGGTAACCATCTTGCACTTATAATAATTGCAATATTGATTGCCATTTACTCCCCTCCCTGCCAAGCAAAGTTAATAGAGAAACTTGCAGGGAAAATGACAAGTTGTTCTTGAAAGTATCCCTCTTTTGCCTTCCTGCACACCATATTGTGCCCTGTACTGTGTATTGTGTATTGTCAGTCTCCCTGTACTTGTACCTACCTACATCTTTCCTTCAGCCTTCCTGTTCTTATGTCAATCCATGTTCTTCTTCCTACAACCTCCCCCAATCCTTTCCCCAACTTGCATGCAGTCTACACTAGACCTCCCAAGATCTCCCCCATGCACTGCAAGACCTCACATTCTTACCTGGGATTCCCACTGCTTAATGACCTTTGAGTTATGATGTCAGCCAGGACTTCATGAATTGCCATCACTAAGTGATATGTGACATTACACGTTACAACCTCATTGCTTAGCAAGGGCAATCCCAGTCACAATTCCCACTGTATACTAGTATATCTGTAAGAAAAGTAATAGGTGACACTTCAGTTCAATATTCTGTGTAAGACTTTTTGATAGTTCTCCAATTAATGCTTTAGGATAATAATATTCCAACTAAATAGTTCAACCAAATAAGAGTTAAACCAGAAGGTATTATCTTTCAAAGTAATATGCACAGCCATAAGCCATGGCTTAATTAACACTTCCTTATTTTACATATTCAAATATTTATTAATGTTTAATTTATATTATTCAAATCCAAGCATGAATGGCAGTTTTAGATTCTAAGAACTATTCAGGTAGCAGAGGTATTATATTTTAAGCTGCGTGGTCAAGATTGTTAAAAAAAGTATTCTATTATTGTTTCAAACTTTTGCTGTTGTATTTTATCATTGTGTACTGCATCTAAAAACGATACACAAAAGATGCCACAGGGCAACTACTTAGTATTTGTAGGCTGCTAATACTATCTGACTTCATTTTTATTGTTTGTTTGCAATAATTAGGGCAACGTATCTGGATCCGTTCCAGTTGGGTTTCAGGCCTGGGTACAGCATGGAAACAGCATTGGTCGCATTGGTTGATGATCTCTGGAGGGCTAGGGACAGGGGTTGCTCCTCTGTCCTGGTCCTGTTAGATCTCTCAACTGCTTTTGATAACCATCGACCATGGTATCATGCTGCACCAGTTGGAAGAGTTGGGGGTGGGAGGCACCGTACTATGGTAGTTCTCCTCCTTTCTCTCCGACCGGTAGCAGTCTGTGTTCACAGGGCGGCAGAGGTCGACTCCGAGGCCCCTCATATGTGGGGTGCCGCAGGGATCGGTTCTCTTGCCCCTCTTGTTCAACATTTATGTAAAGCTGCTGGGCGAGATCATCCGTGGTTTCGGGGTTAAGTACCATCAGTACGCTGACGACACCCAGCTGTACATCTCCACCCTGGACCACCCCAACGATGCCCTTGAAGTGTTGTTCCGGTGCCTGGAGGCTGTACGGATCTGGATGGGGAGAAACAGGCTCAGGCTCAACCCATCCAAGACTGAGTGGCTGTGGTTTCCGACGTCCCGATATAGTCAGCTGGTGCCATCGCTGACTCTTAGGGGTGAATCATTGGTCCCCACAGAAAGGGCTCGCAACTTGGGCGTCCTCCTGGATTCACGGCTGTCTTTAGAAGAGCACTTGACGGCCGTGACTGGGAGGATTTTTCATCAGGTTCGCCTGATCTGCCAGTTGCGTCCCTTTCTAGATTGGGACTCTCTACACACAGTCACTCATGCCCTCGTCACCTCTCGTCTGGACTATTGTAACACTCTCTACATGGGGCTCCCCTTGAAGTGCACTCGGAGGCTCCAACTGGCGCAGAGTGCGGCCGCGCGGGTGGTTATGGGAGCGATGTGGAGTTCCCATGTAACACCTCTCCTGCGCGAGCTGCACTGGTGGTCTTCTGAGTGCGCTTCAAGGTTCTGGTTATCACCTTTAAAGTGCTCCATGGCTTAGGACCTGGTTATCTATGGGACCACCTGCTACCACCAATAGCCTCCCATCGGCCAGTACGCTCCCATAGAGAGGGGCTCCTCCAGGTGCCATTGGCCAAACAATGTCGACTGGCAGCCCCTAGGGGGAGAGCCTTCTCTGTGGGGGCACCTACTATCTGGAACAAGCTCCCCCTGGAGATATGGAGGATCCCGGATCTGCGCATCTTCCATCGCGCGTTTAAGACTTTTTAATTTCATCAAGCTGGCCTGGCCTAAATCTTCTCCCCTTTTTAAATGTAAATTTTAATTTGTTTTTAAATTATGGGATATTTTAAATTCAGCCAAATTATTTAATTCGTTTTTAATTTATTTTAAATTTTTGTATTTATGTGTTTTATCTTGTGGCTGTTCACCGCCCTGAGTCCTTCGGGAGAAGGTCGGTATAGAAATTTAATAAAATAAATTAAAATAAATAAATAAATAATCATTGAAAAAAAATTAGCATACTGCTAAGCTAAATTTCCCTCACTAGAATTAAGCCCTTTCCATATCACAAAAGCTGTGTAACCATTTTTGGAAAATAAAAATGCCCAGTGCTTTGTTGGAAATGCATCCATCTGTCCAGAAGATGGTTACCATTAGTCCTTGACTTACGATGACAATTGGGACTGGAATTTCATTGCTGTGTGATGTGGACATAAAGTGCTACTGCATAGCTTAGCTACAACAATTCCTGCAGTCCCAGTTGCCATCATTAACTTAATTTTAAGGTTCTTAGAGACAACTACCCGTAGGCTTCCCACAACCAAAGTCAGTGGAGAAGCTGGCAGGAAGTTGAAAGTCCTAGGTCAGCAGGCAGATAAGTAATTGCTGCCAGGTATCAGAGAGCATGCACATGAGGCACAGGTTAGAGAGAGTGTGCAAAATTGTGACATAGACTGAGGACAGGGCAAGGCTGTCAAGGGTTACATGATAAGTGTTGGTTACATAGGATGTATGAGGACCTGAGGGATACATATGCAGCTGGTGCTGTGTGACTGCAGAGGCGCTGGACAGAGCGCATGGGGGAAGACTTCTCCAGCAATTTGTGATCTGCAATTTGTGACCTTCTTTGCCAGGAAGACCACACAGAGCATTAAGCAAGGACCTCACGTGCTTCAACTTTCTCATTGATTTTGATTGTGGGAAGCCATGACTAAGGCTATTGGGAGGGCTAGAACTCTAAAGATGAGTCATAACCACCATTTGTTCAGTGCTGTTGTAACTTCAAATGGTTCAAATGAATAAATGAGTGTAAAGCAAGGACTATCTATATTGGAAGCTGAGGTTGTCAAGAGTAATGGGAACAGGAAAATCTGTTTGCTTTCTGGGAAATATGTTTTATCATTGATCTATATGCTGTGGGCATATTAGGCATATTAGGAGCAGGCAGTTCTCTTGTCTTTAATCCTAAAATTCCCTGCCTATCTGTTGATCCCAAAATATAGCTTTGTTATTATATTAAATGTGGATAGTAAAATTTAGGTGTTAAATAGATCAGTCCTGCTATTCTGTGGAAATCAACTCCACAGAAAGACTAGAACTGCCTTTGCTGAAATTGGCTATAACAGAATCTTTCAAGTCCTAATACTAATCTTAAACTTTTCTTACATGCACAGAAAAGTCTGGGTCAGGGTCATAGAAACAAACTACAAATTCACTATTCCTATGTCACAAGCCCCTCAACATCATTAAATAAGCCTTATAATGCAACTGTACAAGTGGTTATCTCCAACCTGCACTCATCCCTGCTACTGCTAGACTGAGTTTCTTCATCCCTTTCTGACCTTTCTTTTTCTCCAGTACTCATCCCAAAAGTCACTTTTGTACAATCTTTGTGCAATCCACTAGTTAATTTACTATAAGATCATGCTTAGTCATGAATGTTAGGAACTGGTTTTTATTACCCCTCTGATTACTCAGATAAAGTCGTCTGAAAACACAGAAATTCAAGTTATGCTGCTGGCTGTTGTGCTGATGCTTGATGATGTAAATTCTGTCCCAATTATAGTTTTAGTTGCATCATGGCATTTAGAAATTTGCCTGCTGTTGGTGTTACAAGAATGTTGCAGGAAGATGCTTAGCAGGGTGCCCTGAGGATTGGAAGCCATCTCTACTAACAAAGGCTAGATGGTCAATCTTTGAAAGAGAGAATGAGATTTATATCAGTTCCATCAAATCAGGAAGTTTACTTTGCAGAAAGAAGAAAAGTGCTTTTATTGAAATTGGCTAAAATAACATAATCTTATAATTTGTTTGTGCTGTACATCCCCCACCCCGCTTCTTTTTTTTAAAATCAAGTTTTATTGGTTTTCCCCTCCCCCACATTCACCCACATCTTTTTTGAACAGAGTATTGGCTATATCTTATTTTATACAATTTATCAAATTCAAATACATTTTACTCAATTACAATTTTTGCCACAATTTTCTTTTTTCCCTTTTTTTAATCATATCTCAATATTTCTTTGCTTACTTATATAAACAATATTTTCATTCGCCCTCAAATTCTAATTTTCCTGCTTATTCATATTTATTCTCTTTTATTCTTTAACAATTCATTCTTCATCTTAATATATTTGTGTTTGTTTGGGGTTGCCTTTCTTCCATTTCATCTTTTTTATTGTAAAGCAATCTTTCTCCTCCAACCTACCATCTCCCTCTTTTCTTTCTTTCCTACTTTCTCTTCCCCTCCTCTTCTTCTCTTGTCTACTTCCCCTCCCCTTCTCCTTCTCCTCCTCTCTTCCCTCCTCTCTTCTACTCTAATGTCCCTTCCCTTCCTTCCTCTCTACTCTTCCTTCCCTCTCTCTCCTTCCTCTTCCCTTCCACCTCTCTTCTCATCTCTCTCTATTGCTGTATTCATTTTCGATTTAATATTTTCCACTATGGAATCCAGGCAACCCTGATCTTTCATTTATCAAGTATATTTCACAAAATTCCTCTTACCTTTTTAATTATAAACAGTATATTTCATCTTATTCTATTTTTCCTTTTAAATTTTTACCCAAACAATCTTCCAATCCTTTATCTTCTTTACTTTTAACAATGTTTTTTTTCTTCTTTACTTCTTGCAAGTATAATACTTAAATCAGTTTTTAACATTTCAATTTCATTCAATTTTACATTCAATTTCAGTTTTGCATCATAATTTCAATTAATGCTTATGTTACTTATTTTTCTCCATTTAATGCCTTCTCCAAAATCATTCTTTCTTTCACATTGCACCTACTGGTCTGTTTCATTTAACAACATTTTCACATATAATTTCTACCACTAACATCATTCTCTTTATTAACAAATTAACATTTTCACTGACTCTTAACCATTTTCCTAGTCTCTCCACAACTCCATTTCTTAGTTCCCATTCCCTTACCTTCCTCTTTTTCCTTTTCTTGTATATTCCCTTCAGCCTCTTTTCTTTAATTTTAACTCTATTCAGTTTCTTTCTCAATCTTTCCCCATTTATTTCTCTTCTTTTCTTATTTGAGATGTATTTTCCCTTATCCATTCTTTTTCTGTCACTGCTAAACCCAGTGTAATCATCTTTATCTTTATTTTCAATAATTTCTTCTCCAATATTATCTCTTTGTTTCTTTTGTTTCTCATTCTTCTGTTCTCTTTCTCTCTTTTTGCATTCTAACCAATCCTAACCAAGCTTCTTTGTTTCCCTTAAATGCTTATCTTATTTTTTGAAACATCTCCCTCAATGTCTCATATTCCTCCTCCCAATTCTCCATATTTTCAATTTAAAAAGCTGTGATTTTTAAATTTATTCTTTTCCTTTACATATATTTCAAATTTCCAAGTCCATATAGTGTTCTTTCCTCCCCCCCCCTTTAAATAATGTCCAAGTCAAATCTTTACTTGAGCCAGCACCGTTTCAGTCTTTGTCCTTTGTTCTCTTATCTTGGTAGAGCTTTATGAATATTCTCACACCTCTTTCTCAAGCTCTCCACCAGCAGCTGTCTTTCTTAGATTCACAATCCTTTGCATAACAAAGTAGCCATCTTGTAATACACAAAAGTATTCACTTCGTCTTTTCCACATTAAATTCTTCTACTGTTTAAACATGTTTAAAAAACATGTTTAAAATGTTTTTCTATCTTCTTTTCCTTGTCTTTTTTTTCCCCCAAAAAATCCAGTTTTAAATCCAAATGGAAGATTTTTTCCAGGGCTTTAGGTTTGATTTTTAAAGTTCCGGCTTTTTTTTCTCCCCTCCGCTTTCGTCCTTCTGTGCCAATTAGCTGCCAATCTTCCACTAAAGTTTTTTCAAGCAGTAAAAGCCTTTTTTTTTTCTTTTACCTGTGAGTTGACCAATTACTCACCCGGTAATAATACTCCGTTCAATTACAGCTCCGACATTCCCTCTTTCTGATCATGGTCATTCTGGCTTGTGACAGCTCCTTAATGGCTGCCTTCCTTCACTAATGGGTCAAAGACTAATACCGTGCCAGCCAGCATCTTCTTTCTTCGCTGTCTTCACAAAACAGCTATGATCCCTGGGGATCCCCAAAATCGGCTAGGATATGGATGTTCTCCTGGAGCCCCAGAATCCACACTGTATCACCTGATGCCAGCCACACCCCTCTCGGCCTCCACATCAAGTGAATCACAGGGAAGTGTCTGCCTGAGCCACTTCTGTATATTTTCTTGTTTCTAGAGTATTTTAAAAAAATAATTCTGCCCTCTTTTCTTAGGTAATAGCACATTTCTATCATTGTTCACTTTGTTACTCTCTTGTACTATTGGTAAGGCTAGTTTACCCAAGTGTTTTGGATGAGGTACTCTTATCAGAAATTGAAAATTTAAATATATAATATCAGATGGACTTTTATATGTGGGTTCACTTTCACAAATAATGTTTACTCTCTTCTGCCTTTCTCTGCCTTTCTAATCATAGCAAACAGCAAATGAAATAGAAGGCATAAAATGTCTAATCTATTGCTGGGATTAATAACACCAGGAACCATCTGATATTGGGTAATGGCATGGATCCAGAACAGTGAGCTTCATATTTGTCAGTCTTCTTTGCAATTCTCCAGCGTGCTGCTTGGAGATTCCAAAAGTGTGGGTTATTCTTAGTCTGAGTGAGTCAGAGACTGAGCCAGAGACTGAGTGACTGTTTCTTTAAATCTTGTTGATTCCGCCTCCCTTGACTGGTTGAGGCTCAGTTTTATTCACTCAGTCAGGCCACAGAGACTGTTTTTTTGCCTCTCTCCCTGCAATCCCACATTTTTGTTTTGTTTTTTTTGGGATTCTTCAACCTCAAACTTGGTTAAATTTATTTGTTGCTGGAGCTGCATCATCTTGTGGATTGAGGAGGCTGGAATGTCCGATCTACCCCTCCTCCGCTGCCAGCGGTGAGTAAGCCGTTCCTGGGGCTCCAGACCGGCTACCACCGCCAGGGATCCTTGTGGCAGCACTATGGAGCTCTGTCGTTGCCTGGTCATCTCTGTTTCATTGAAATTGCTGCCGGTGACTGCGCTGGTGTCCCGGCTTGCTGGCACAACCGCCGCCACCCCACTGTCAGCTCCAGAGACTTTCTGGTGGTTTCAGAGCCACTGCCCAGGGCGCCGTGGCACACTCTGTTTACATCATTGATTGGACTAGCTTTGTTGTACTAGGGACACTGTTAAGTTTTCGCGTGCTTTTCTGGCTCACTGTGAGGACCGTGGAGGTGCAGAGGACTATTTTCCCACACTCGTGCCATTTTGCTTGTTAACGGCCAGCCGCGGTGGCGCTGAGGAGCACTTTTTCCCTCACGCTGAGGAATTTGCTGAATTTCGAGCCGCACAGGCACATAAGAGCTGCTGGTTTCTGGCCTGACATTGAAGGCAACTAGCGAAGCTGCGCTTCGGGGGTAAGATTCTACTCTGACACCATCCAAGTGACTGAAGTCTGGTAGGCCATTGCTTGGTTACCTATCACTTGGACTTGGTCTCTCTGTGCGCTCTTGGGATGCCTTGCTGTTGTACCAGAGTTGCTTTTGTGTACCTTCCTTGAGCTGGAGCACGTCGGGGGCTACCTGGGGCTCACCTTCGTTGCTGACCTGCACCCCTCCACCACAAAAAAAAATATTAAAATCAGTGGGGTGAAAGTTGACAGCTCAACTTTGGGAGAACACCTGACCATGCTCAGCCTGCGCTATGGCGGACTTGGAGCTTTCCTCAGACCTCGAACAGGCCTATAGCCCCCCAAGGTTCAAAAGCATGCCAAGTCTGTGTGCACAGGAACAAACAAGGATGCCAGACACATTTCAGGCATTGCCAAGCCTCCGTCTTCCCGGGGCTCCAAGAGCTCTTCAGCTGCTGCCAAGGAAGCTGATAGACAACATCGGGCCTTGGAAAAACAGTTCACCTTGGCTCAACAGCTTGCCTTTTGCAAGACTCAACAAGTGACAGCCTGGGCCACCAGGGCAACTACTTCAGCCTCCTTCTTTAATCAAGCATCCCTTGATTATGCCAACTTCAGGAGAGGCTTCCCCTGGATGACACAAGGCTGCACCAAGACATCAATAACTGTTACATCTTTTCATCTCCTTTGATTATGACATTGGAGGGCAGATATGAAATCCAAATGGCAGCTTGCACCAGCGCCGTACAAGGGTTCCAACCTTTTTGGGGATGCGTTGGACCCTATATTAGTGGAGGACAAAGACAAACGCAAAGTTATGCCTTCCTCATACAGAAGGGCTGATCGCAGGTATTTTCCATACATGCAGAGGCAGCTCTTTCAGACTGAGACCAGACCCAGCAGGTCCCACCCTTACAGACCCTACTCCCAGGGGTTCAACTGATCTTCAGAAAGGTCTACCTTTAGAGATCAAGGTAGGCGCCAACCCCCGGCCAAGCGTCCGTTCAGAGGGACAGGCAATCGGCCCTTCAGGCAAGGCAAGTGACTGCCAAACAACCTATCCCATCAGCAGCCATCTCCATCACTTCCTTCGCCAATGGGAGCAGTCCATGACAGACAGGTGGGTCCTCCAAACAGTGCAGCTGGGCCTCACTTTGGAATTCTCCTCCAGCCCTCCCATCCGTTGCATCCAGTGCCCGGTCTCAGCCAACCCAGACAAAAGACGCTTGATGGACACAGAAATGTGGCACCTCTTGGAAATCTGTGCCATAGAGCCGGTTCCCACAGAACACCATGGGACCAGTTTCTACTCAATCTTTTTCCTGGTTCCCAAGAGTTCCAGGGGCTGGAGGGGGATCTTGGATCTCAAAGAACTGAAAGAGTTTATTGTATACCACCAGTTCAAAATGCAATCCCTCAAGTCAATCTTGGGTTGCATAAGGCAGGCAGATTTGATGACTTCTGTAGACCTCAAGGAAGCCTACCCTCATGTTTCATTTCGGCCATCCCATCGAAGGTTCCTGAGGTTCACTTATGCCAATCGTCATTTTCAATACTGAGCCATGCTATTCGGCCTTTCATCAGCCCCCAGGACCTTCACAAAACTTCTAGCAGTGGTTGCTGCCACTCTGCGACAGATTCCCGTTAGGGTTCTTTGCTACTTGGATGACAGACTTGTCTTCCCACATTCAGGGTGCGCAAGACCTGACGACTGTGTGCAACACCTTGCAGCTACACGGGTTCTCCCTGACTCTGGAGAAAAGTCACCTACAGCCTACTACCAGCATCCTCCATCTGGGTGCGGTGATAGATTCTGTCAAAGGTCAAATATTCCTATCTCCGGATCGTTGTCTCAGCATCACGTCCTTAGTGTTTCATGTCCTTTCTGTTAGGTCGGTTCCCCTGCTTCTCCTGCTGCAGTTGCTCGGGAAAATGATCTCGTGCATTGCAATAGTCCCATGGACATGGCTCCACGCCCAGCCCTTGCAATGGTACGTACTACCATATCAGAAGTCCCACTGCAACAACTCCTGGGTCAAGGTTCTACTCCCGGTGTTGGTCCGTTAGTCTTTCCGTTGGTGGACATCAGCAGCCATAAAAAAGGATGCATCTTCCAGGAGTCACAACGTGTCACCATCACTACGGATGCGAGCCTGTTGGGTTGGGGCGCCCATCTTCTCTCCCAAGTGGCTCAGGGTTGTTGGTCACCAGCGGATCTTCAGAACAATATCAACTGGTTGGAGCTGCGGGCAGTCCAACCTTGCCCTTCGCCAGTTTCGATCAGCCGTGACAGGCCACCATGTGCTTGTCTTAACAGACAACATAACGACAAAAGCGTCAACCACAAGGGTGGAACTCACTCCAGACCATTCATGGATGAGTCTGCGAAGCTGCTGTACTGAGTGGAGAGATACACTCTTTCTCTCACAGCACAACACATCTTTGGGTCAACCAATACCCAGGCGGATTGGCTGAGCAGGACTCAGATAGATCAATCAGAGTGGCATCTCCATCCGGCTCTTTTCCATGAACTGTCACATCGATTCGTGCATCCAATTCTGGAACTCTTTGCACACCCGAAAAACACACAACTCCCTCTCTTCTTTTCCCGGTTCCCCTGTCAGAGGCAGAAGGGGTTGATGCTCTTCAGTGTCCCTGGCCGCCAGGGCTGCTCTATGTCTTCCTGTCCCTCCCGCTCCTCCCGCGGATGATTTGCAAAGTCCTAGCGGAGGGAGCAGACATCCTCCTGGTCGCTCCCTTTTGGCTGCGGAGACCGTGGCACGTGGACTTGGTGAGCCTTTCCGTCGCCCGTCCCTGGAGGATTCCGCAGGACCGGATCTCTCTCAGCCAGGGGATCATACTGCATCCAGAGCCTCAGTGGCTCCAGTTGACCATCTGGCACTTGAGAGGATCCTCCTGAGGAAGGACAATCTCTCAGGGTGGGTGATCTCAATCAAACAAGCTTCCAGACATGCCTCTATAAACAGGATCTACAACGCCACCTGGAGATCCTTCTGTTTCTGGTGTGCCCAAGCACATATCGACCCAACCTCGGCCTCAGTGTCTGATGTGCTTGAATTCCTCCAGGATGGGTTGGACAAGGGCCTTGCCCTGAACACGTTTTGCACGCTTTGCAGGCCTTATACACCGTTCTGCTTGGTGTGGACACTCATTGTCTTACCCACAACCCAAAGATTCGTAGCTTTCTTAGAGGTGCTGCCAACCTCCATTCTCTGGTTCTCCACCGCTATCCAACCTGGGACCTTTCTCTGGTTCTCCAAGTGCTCATGTCACCCCCCCTTCAAACCTTTGGGGTCTATCAGTCTTTGGCTTCTCACTCTTAAAGTCACCTTCCTGGTGACAATCACCTCTGCAAGATGTGTGTCCGAGATCACTGCCCTATCGGTTAAGAGAGACCTCTGTAGCTTCCATTCGAACAGAGTCATCCTGAGGATGGATCCTTCTTTTTTGCCCAAGGTCAACTCTTACTACCATCGTGCCCAGGAACTGGTGTTACCTGATTTCTGCCCAGGCCCTAGGCATGATCTGGAAGCCCAATGGCATACCTTGGATGTTAGGAGGGCCCTTCATCGGTATATTAAAAGGACTGTGCCTTTTCAAAGATCTGAGGTGCTCTTTGTCTCCTTCCTCCGTGCATCAGTGGGCAAGAAGGTCTCTTCGTCTACAATTGGCCGCTGGCTAAAGGTGTGCATTTGCAAGGCATAAGCCCTCAAGAACAAACCCCTGCCGGAGAGAATTTTACTGCACTCAATGAGAAGTGCTTCTACCACAGTGGCTTGGGCCACCCAGGCTTCCATGAATGACATTTGCAGGGTGGCCACCTCCTTTACCTCGGCTGAGGCATCCTTCGGACAGTGTGTACTACAAACTGTCCGCTTTGCTTCTGCACCCGGGAGCACTCAGCCTCTCTCCCTTCTTAGTACTTGCTTGGGTATATTAAAGCAGCACACTGGAGAACGGACGTTGTCTTACCTGAACGTCTCTTCTATGCGCGCTGTTGGAGAATCCAACCCATCCATTCTGCTACTTTACCATTGCCAGTCTGCCTTATATGTTCAGACAGTGCAGAGAAGGAAACAGAGCTGCGTGCAATTGCTGATTCGCTAGGAGTAGAGCAAGTGTAGCAAGTGCTAGAGGCTGTTAGCAGCAGTAAACAGCTACTCAATATAGCTATAGAAATTCTCTAAGAAAGGAGGACACAGAAAAGATGACTGTGATTATTGATTTTTTAACTGCTTAAAGCTCTTCCAAATAAAACAATTCTTGTAACAATAATGACTAATGTTAGAAGTGCATTCATCAAATCTATACTGACTGGAATTGGTTGTTATGTCCCTACTTTCTGTTGCTTATAAAATTCTGTATATGTCATTACGTTCTAAAATGTTGGTGCATATTGGAAATTTTTGTGATCCTTAGAAGAGCCAAGGCAACTTTGTTGAAATATCTGAGATATTTCCCATTTAACTTGCCTGGCAACTGATTAGTTTAGTAAAATGGACAACATCTTCCCTAATGTCATATTCCTCATCTGGAGCATCTTTTAGATTGAAGGCTGTACCACATTACAGTGCAGCCTTAAGACAAAAACAGTTCGCTTCTCTTGCTTTAGGTCTGAAACAAGGATCAGACCTAATTTTTCTATCAATGATTTTTTTCCAGGCTAAAGAAGAGATAACAGCTAGTTCAGTATTTGTTGCAAAAGAAAAAGGTGAACATTATAAAAGTTTTGGGTGGTAATTGCTGAAGGGAGATTATAATAAATGTTGAAGTACAATAGCAAAAATGTTTTGTGCTAGTATTATGTGGTATATCATTTGTAATTTCTCTATTACTGACAAAAGTGCTCATAGATTTCATGTTTACATATATGCAATATGAGTTCACTTTGTAAAGAGGGCTAAAAATAATTAATGTCTGCTTTGGTTAAAAGTAATGAATTAATTTATATATTTAATATTCATGTAACATGAACATGAGCCAGGTTCTAACAACAAACAAGTGAAATATTTGCTGAAAAATAAATTAGTAAATCTGTCCCACCTCTATGCTTTTTTTCATCCAATTAACTTTTTCCCTTTTCTGTTCTATAGTATTTAACTAATAATCCCACCGCACATCAAGACAATCGATGAAGAGCACAGCTTAAGATTCATTGATTTCAATACCTCTAATAGTGGATAGATATGACTAAATTTTGATGTAATACTTTATCCTTAGCATTTTATTTTTTCTATTGAAATCAGTACTTACACCATGAACTCGGGGTTATTTGGAGTATTTTTTGTAGGAAATTTAAAATTAAATCTCATTCAGAGTATTATTGAACTAATATATTTATTTATATCTATATACTTTTTAGCAACCCGTGCCTCCTCTTTTTTAAATTTATCTTGACTTCAGGATATGAACCAGAACTTGTGTTAGATAACAGGCCAGATGATGTTATGTTAAACTCCTGCTACAGTTATGATATTATTACCTCTTGGTAGAATATTTTTATATCATAAATTGATTTTAGAATGCTATTGTATTATATTCATTCAGTTAGTTTTTCTTTTTAAATCCTTTTTACTTTAGTCTTTGTTGTACAACTATTTAAGGTAATAAATAATAAAGCATATTATGTGTTTTTACCTAAGTCATGGTTCAAATTAGAAAAATATACAAATACTATGCAAAAGTTGATGAAGATTCTCAGTCATCCATGCAGAGTTGTCTGGAAGTTGAATCATGGCAACTAGACTTATTTTCTTCTTTTGTTTGAAATGTTTCACTGCTTATCCAGACTTTAGCGACATACTTGGCAAATAACAATAACTTAAAATATTGTGGACTTCTGATTAAAACTCTGCCTTGATATTTATATTATAATAAGTCATAAAGTGTTTTTCTTTTGATGTGTTATGCGAACTTGATCATTGAGCCTTGTGATTTATTTGGCATAATTTGGCACAATATGTGAATCCAGACAGTTACTCCTTATTCAGCAAATTCTGACCTATTGCAGTATGTGAACCAAGCAATTTTAAGAATACATTATAATATAAGTGATTGATTTAAAAGAAGAAACAGACCTATGCTACTTTCTTTTTATTGCAGTATTGGATTCAGAAGCAAATATTCTTTCTATTGCCCAAGATTATTAATTTCTCTTATGATGGCTATATAGGACAACACACTGCAGAGTATCTGAAATTAAATATTTGATGATGTACTATTTCTATATGAATTGTATATTGATGAGATCTAATAATCTGTTTCCAAACAAATCTCAGTCAAAAGCTGAATGTGAATGCAAACTGGCTGAAGCAGAGCAAGATGACTGATCCTTTTCCAAAAGTAATTTTAAAAATAAAATTAACCAAAACTATTATTTCTGTTCTTTAGCAACAAAGGTGCTAAGGTAGCTCTCTTAAATTGAAAAGTATTAAAATGTCGTACGGTAGCTGCTGCAAGTTTGTTTTGTATATTTCTAAATATATAATTAACACTGTTTTTTTTCTCTTTCTCCACAGTATGCAAGCAGTTCTTTTGCTTCAACTTTCTGATCCAAGTAAGTGATAATAAATTAAATTATAGTATAGCCATTTCCACCGTGGGATTTCACATGCTGTAGTCAGAATCTATGTGTTGGGCTGTAGTTCTCATTTCAAATATGCAAATTGCAAACTAACTCATTGGAATAGCTCAAGATTGGGAAAGTTTGCTATAAATGAAGGAAATGTATAGTCTGAAACATATTTACTCAAACATTGATGAAAAATGCTTTTAAAAATAAGTCTGTTAACTGTAATGTAACTAAAGCTATGCTTTGAGACAGCTGGAGAATATACAGCTCATATAATACATTATCAGTTACTAAAATAATTTCAATCTATTCATCTTTTCTTTTGAATGTAGAAAAATTAAATTTGTTTTTAACTGGATTTCAATTCCATGGCTCAGTGCAGGAAACCTGTTAGGTTATGTCACACAGTATTAAATTTTCTGTCTCTTTATAAAGTATATACCAGTATATAATTAATTAATTAAATAATGGTGGAAAATTAGGAACAGTAAATAAAAGAAAGTTACAAGTAATACACTGTGTATTACAAGTAATACACAGTAACACACAACAAGTAAAATGTAGTACTTCAGCAAAAATTTCAGATTAATAGTCATTTTTAACTTTCTATAGTGCTAATTCCCAGGTAAGTGGAACCTTGCCTTCCTATTTTTGGGGAAAAAAATCTAATTATGGCATTAATTCAGGACTTCTTGGCTATGGAAAAAAGGTATACATTGGAAAGTCCCTGACAGATTGATTTCTAGTTAACTTAAAAGTGAGGATAAGATAGTTTATTTATTTATTTATTTATTTATTTATTTATTTATTTTTGAATTTGTATACCGCCCTTCTCCCTGAGGACTCAGGGCAGTGAACAGCCAAATAAAAAACATCAAATACAAATATTAAAATACAGTTAAAAATATATATAAATTTGGCCCCATTAATTAAAACAATAAACAAAACAATTAAAAACACTTAAAAAGAATTAGGCCAGCCCGGCTTGTTGGAAAAAGAAGGTTTTAAGGGCACGGCGGAAGGCACTGAGGTCATGGATTCTCCTTATCTCTGGGGGCAACTGATTCCAGAGGGTAGGTGCCCCCACAGAGAAGGCCCTCCCCCTGGGGGTCACCAGCCTGCATTGTTTGGCTGATGGCACCCCGAGGAGGCCCTCTCTGTGGGAGCGCACGGGTCGATGGGAGGTCGTCAGTGGCAGCAGGCGGTCTCGCAGATAGCTAGGCCCTATGCCATGGAGCGCTTTAAAGGTGATAACCAACACCTTGAAGTGCACCCGGAAGACCACTGGGAGCCAGTGCAGCTCGCGCAGGAGCGGTGTTACATGGGAGCGCCATGCTGCTCCTGTCACTACCCGCGCTGCTGCGTTCTGGACCAGTTGGAGCCTCCGGGTGCTCTTCAAGGGGAGCCCCATGTAGAGAGCGTTACAGTAATCAAGGCGAGAGGTCACGAGGGCATGAGTGACTGTGCACAGGGAATCCCGATCAAGAAAGGGCCACAACTGGCGGATCAGGCGAACCTGATAAAAGGTCCCCCTGATTACAGCCGTCAGATGTTCCTCCAAGGACAGCTGCGTATCCAGGAGGACTCCCAGATTGCGAGCCCTCTCTGTGGGGGCCAAAGACTCGCCCCCAATAGTCAGTGATGGAGTCAACTGACTATATCGGGATGCCGGGAACCACAGCCTTGGAAGGGTTGAGCTTGAGCCTGTTCCTCCCCATCCAGATCCGTACAGCCTCCAGGCACTGGGACATCACTTCAAGGGCATCATTGGGATGGCCTGGTGTGGAGATGTACAGCTGAGTGTCATCAGCGTACTGATGGTATCTCACCCCAAAGCCACGGATGATCTCGCCCAGCGGCTTCACATAAATGTTGAACAGGAGGGGCGAGAGGACCGACCCCTGAGGCACTCCACATATAAGAGGCCTCGAGGTCGACCTCTGCCCCCCTGCCAACACGAACTGCGACCGGTCGGAGAGAAAGGAGGAGAACCACCGTAACACGGTGCCCCCCATCCCCAACTCTTCCAATCGGTGCAGCATGATACCATGGTCGATGGTATCAAAAGCCGCTGAGAGGTCTAATAGGACCAGAACAGAGGAGCAACCCCTGTTCTGAGCCCTCCAGAGATCATCAACCAACGCGACCAATGCCGTTTCCGTGCTGTGCCCAGGCCTGAAACCAGACTGGAACGGATCCAGATAGAATGTTTCCTCCAGGAATTGCGGAAACTGTCGCGCGACCACACTCTCAACAACCTTCGCCAGAAAGCGAAGGTTGGAGACAGGACGATAGTTAGCCAATATTGCCGGATCCAGGGATGGCTTCTTGAGGAGAGGCCTCACCACCGCCTCTTTCAAGGCCGCAGGGAAGTGACCCTCACTCAACGAAGCATTGATAACACCCTGGAGCCAGCCTCATGTAACCTCCCGGGAGGCCAGTACCAACCAGGAGGGACACGGGTCCAGTAAACATGTGGCCGCACTAAGTCTCCCCAAAATCCTGTCCACATCATTGGGAGTCACAGCATCAAACTCCTCCCAGATAACATTCTCAAGACTATTCCTCGTCACCCTGCCCTGATCTACCCAGTCAGAGTCCAAGTCCCCCTGGATCTGAGCGATTTTGTCATACAGGTATTGTCCGAAATCCTCCGCCCTGCCTTCCAAGGGATCCTCCCGCGCTCCCAGATGGAGCAGGGAGCGGGTTACCCTGAACAGGACTGCTGGACGATTCCCTGATGACGCAATAGAGGCGGAAAAGTAATTAAACTTTGCCGTCTTTATCGCCACTAGGTAGGTCTTAATATGCGACCTTACCAGTGTTCGGTCAGATTCAGCGCGACTGGCCCTCCAACCGCTCTCTAGGCGTCTTTTCCGGCGTTTCATCTCCCTCAGCTCCTCGGTGAACCAAAGAGCCGTGAGGGATCGACACCGGGTCAGAGGCCGCAAAGGCACGACTCAATCCAAGGCCCCACCAGCCGCCCGATCCCAGGCAGCTACCAGGTCCTCGGCCGAGTCGTGTGCCAGATCATCAGGAATTGGCCCAAACTCCATCTGGAACCTATCAGGATCCATCAGGCGCCTGGGGCGGACCCATCTAATTGGGTCCGCCTCCCTGCGGCGGGGTGTAGCGGTACGAAGGTCCAGACGAAGGAGTGAGTGATCTGACCATGACAAGGGTTCCATGTCTATATCCTCTATAACAAGATCACTCAACCACTGGCCAGAGACAAAAATCAAGTCTAGAGTGTGTCCCCCCCCGTGAGTGGGGCCATGAACTAACTGGGTCAGGTCCACGGCCGTCATGGAAGCCATGAACTCCCGAGCCATCCCAGACGTTTCACCAACGGATGGCAAGTTGAAATCACCCATGACCATAAGCCTGAGTGTATCAACTGCCACCGTGGCTATCACGTCGAGTAGCTCAGGCAGGGCTGCTGCCACGCGGCAGGGAGCCAGGTACGCAAGCAGCAAGCCCATCTGAACCCCATGACCCCATCTCACAAAGAGGGACTCACATCCAGCAATCTGAGGCACAGTGGTCTCCCTCGAACCAAGACCTTCTTTAATAATAACCACCACCACCCCTCCCCTCCCCTGGGCTCTCGGTTGATGGTATGCTCTGAAACCTGGTGGGCACATCTCGACCAGAGGGACTCCTCCCTCCGGTCCCAACCAGGTCTCCGTAATACCTGCCAGGTCCGCTCCCCCCTCCTGGATAAGATCGTGAATGAGGGGGGCCTTATTTACCACAGACCTAGTGTTGCACAGCATCAGCCGCAGGCCCAGGTCCCGAGTATCTAAGCCACCTAGTATCCGAGGGGAGCTTTGGGGGCCGGGGCGCGCAATTGCTTTCAAACAGCAAGTGTGCGTCCCCAACACATGATGTGGCCCCCTGCTCCTGCCATATCTGCCCCTCCCAACCACCGTGCTGATGGTATTTCCCTCATTGGGATAGCCCTCCGCCCCCTCCCCATTCCCTCGTCCAGTGTCCTCCAAACCGTTACCCCGTGCCGGGCTCGGCTCTGACCTTGGTGGATTACCCCCCCATCCCCTTTGGCCGTCCTCCCGGTTCCCCTTAAAAAATTATTAAAAACCCTAATTAAAAAACCCCTTAATCCCCGCTTTGAAACATGCCACCTCTCAGGGCTCCAAAGCCCGTCCTTAAGGTAGGCCTTTGATAACATGGAAGGCCATCGCCGCGAGAGGGGGGCATCTCGCAGCGCAAGCAGGTCTGCCGAGGTATAAACCATACATAGATGAGAGGTAGAAAGTCTGGTCAGGAGTTTGATGAATAGTCTAAGGTATTGGAGCAAGATGGACCTCAAAGCCGGTAGGCTGGACTCCACTGCCCTCTCACTGCAGTGGGAGGAGTCCCATGTCAGTTCATCAAAATTGGAGGTAAGAATCCAAGCCACCCTCTCACGGTGGCTAGCCCAGATGGAAAGGGCTTAGGAAAGTTGCAGGAAAGTTGCAGGAAAGTGGGTTTATATAGGTTGGGAAGAAAAGTATGAGTGATCTATGATGTAAGGCCTAGGGAGAAGGCTAGAATTTAGTGGTAGGAAATATGATCAGATTGCAGGAGTATTATCTACTATCTAGAGGCCTAAAAATGCACATGACACTAAGCTATAATGTTTTTGTTGTTTATTTTTGACCTGCTTGACTTTGTTGTTTACTACTACATACAGATTTGTGGGTACTGATCTGTAAAGGAACATACCTAATTCACATTTCTTTTTTTTTTTTTTTAAAGGAACACAGAGTTGGGTTTCTAAATCCATACATTTTAGAAATTGCCACTGAAGTTGCTAACTCAAAAAATGAACATAAAATACTAATACATGTCTTAAGGAAAAATACACAAAAATGTATTATATTAAGAAATTTAAACTATAAAAATAAAATGCATAAATAAAAAAAATGATACATTAGGAAATCACACATGAAGATATGTATAATTTGAAAACAAAGGGAGAAACAGGATCAAAATGAAATAATGATTGGAAAAAACAGAATGAATAAAATAAAAAATGATGGATTTATCTGACCATGCTGTAGTAATAGAATGATACGTCTTCTAGCCTGACCCTTCAGGTAGGCTTACAGAGTCCCTGCTAAAAATTATAAATAATCTATAGACGTAGTTCTCATCTAAATGAAGTAAGAGCTGATTCCATATAAATTAAGCTGAAAAATGAGATTCGTTCTCTATGTTTCCGTTGTCTGGTTGTGATCAGGATTTTTAAGATTTCTTTTTTTTTTAAAGTTTTTTATTATATTTTTATTGTTAAGGAATAACAATAATGAAAAGTATAATTATAATGGGAAATGACCAGTATTGTTTGTATGAAAACAATGTAAGAAAAATTATAACAAGAGTGCTAAAGTCTTATAAAAAAAAAATTATCAAAAACGTGTCTCTAGGCTATGAGCACCACACCTTCCTGAATAGAAAACTGCCATATGGAATTCACTGGTATTCACTTTCCTTGCTTTGATTTCATTTTTGCTTTTTTGTTCCAATTATGTTATGGGGAATTAATTGATGGCTTCAAACATAGGAGATTATTTTTCAGGATGGAAATCTTTTATAATTGTGCCAGCCAAGATATCTCATAACCTGAAAGACCTGAGGCTATGTATGATTATGGTTGCTCATATATCTAGTGGATGTTTAGCACAGGCGAGATATATAATGCATTTGATAATACAGCCTTAAACAGCCAATAAGCAAAAATTGGCTATTAGAAAAACACACTTTATGTCTAAAATATTTGTGGTTCATTATAGTCAGTGCTGGGTTTTGCTGACTCCTGTAGGAATGGGCCATCTTTTGATGGCTAATATTTCTCTATAACATTGTTTGGGAATGCAATGGGCTACAGTGGCTGGATGCAGAATAGATGGAGCTGTATCATGCATATAGCAGTAATAAATATTCTGTTCCTATATGAGGATAAATGATTGGGAACCCCAGAATTAAGGTGGCAGATATATAAATATTTTAAATAAATAAAAATATTTATTTTTATAAATATTAACTGTGTTAAGCATATTTTAAAATATATACTGAATTCTCATGTGTTTTCTACTTTAAAATGGCATATAACTCTGGAACGAGTTACCCACTGGGCTCCGGACAGTCCCTGACCTCCGTTCTTTCCACAAAGACCTGAAGACATGGCTTTTTAAACAAATTGTCTGATCTGCTGGGAGTTTTTAATTAATTGTGGGATTTTAATTGTAATTTTTTAAACTTTATTTATTGTTATTGTTTTTGTTTTTACTCTACGTGATGGTTGTGAGCCACCCCGAATCTTCCGGGAGAAGGGCGGCATATAAATTTCAATAAATAAATAAATAAATAAATAAATAAATAAATAAATAAATAAAGATAAGTAACTGATTTTCAGTGATGGTGGTCAGAGAAGGTGCTAATAATTGCAGATAAAGTGGCTGGCAAACATTTGGCTTCTTGATGTCAACTACTAATTTTCTATAACTGCTAGTCTACTATAACAACACTAACACCACACACACAAAGTATATAATACTAATGTAATGGTAAATATATTTGTGCAGGAATAATTACAAATATTAACTATAAATGTACTTTTGTTATCTTTCAACTTGCTTTCATTTGATATTTTCAATTGCTGTCTTGTCTTGAAACAGTTTTGGTAGGATTGATTTGTGTCCTGATCTTTAACAGTTGGCAATGAATTGCTTTCTGGGTGACATGTAAAAGCAAAGTCAGCATCAAGAAGCAGTTTAAACAGGTAGAAAGAATTTTTGGAGCCATAAAAAAAATTCACAGAGACATGGGATTCTAAAGAAATGATTAATCATCGTTGCAAAGGTGTAATTACATTAAATGAAAAGATGATGATACTCTTAACCATTTTATATTTCCATTTCCCATTTGAAGTACACCTTCTTGATTTTACTTTCCTCCTGATGACAATGCTCTTGGAGAACTATGGCATTTTCGTAGGCTGTATATTTGCACAGAAAGGGATATGATGAACAAATTCATCATTATACTCATAAGGAAGCCTTTATAAACTTCTCCCACAATCATCTTAGTGCACTCTCCCACATTCTTCAGCTGTGCAGCTGACACAAAACAGACAGTCAGGCAATGCCATCTTATTGGTGTGTGATAAATTTTCTGATTACAGCTAGAAATCAGATGAATAGTCATATTAATTGGAGAGCAATTCCAAGACAAAGAAAGCAGATTCAGAGCCATGAGAGTTGTGTTATGACACAACTGTCTATAAGAATTCCATGAGCTGATCCAGACTCAGGGCTAGGAGCAAGAACAATGAAGAGTACACATCCAGAATGGGAGAGCTAATTTCAGTGGAGAAGCAAAGGCCTGAACGGTGTTCTTAAGAAGTCCCAGCGCTGGCCTGGCTTGATTTGAGGTACTTAATTATTTATTTAGAATATTTATTTGGTCGCTGACTCAATCTCAGTGACTCTATTGCTGCCATCTCCTCTCAAACTGATATGCAGGCTACCTTGCAGTTGCCAACATGTTCTTGGGCTGCTTTCCCTGACAGGATCTGGCCTGTCTTTATCCAAACAAGATTTCATTGCTCAGGGTCAGTGTGTCCTGGAGCAGTTTATTTTATTTATTTATTTTATTTTGTCGCATTTCTATGCCGCTCAACTCCCAAGGGACTCTTGGCGGCTTACAACAGAGAATAAAACAATGCAACAATATCCCATACAAAAGTTAAAAGAAAACATTAAAACATTAAAACGTTAAAACACATACACTCCAATTTGTGGCTGGGTCTCGCAAGTTCAGTATAACGAGATCAATGGCCCCAGGCCTGCCGGACAGCCAGGTCTTCACCACTTTCCAGAAGGCCAATAGGGTGGGGGCGGTCCAGACTTCAGCAGGTAATTGGTTCCAAGAGCTGGGGCAGCCACAGAGAAGGCCCTGCCCCGCGGACCCGCCAGCCGACATTGTTTAGCTGACGGGACCTGGAGGAGACCGACTCTGTGGGATCTTACCGGTTGCTGGGAGCTCTGTGGTAGAAGGTGGTCTCAAAGATAGCCTGGTCCTGAGCCATGTAGGGCTTTAAAGGTAATAACCAACACTTTGAATTGCACCCGGAGACCGATAGGGAGCCAGTGCAGCTCGCGGAGAATTGGTGTAATGTGGATGTATCTAGGTGTACCCACTATAACTCGCTTGGCTGCATTCTGGACTAACTGTAGTCTCTGAACAGTTTTCAAGGGTAGCTCCATGTAGAGTGTGTTGCAATAGGCCAACTGTGAAGTGACAAGGGCATGAGTGACTGTGAGGAGAGCCTCCTGATCCAAGTAGGGTCACAATTGGTGCACCAGGCGAACCTGTGCAAAGGTCTCCCTAGCTACAACTGTCAGATGTTGTTCCAATCTCAGCTGTGAGTCTAGAAGGACATCCAAATTGCGAGTCCGTTTTGAGGGAGGCACATTCTCTCCCCCCAGAACCAAGGATGGACAATCAACATAGTCTTTAGGAGGCAATATCCAAAGCCATTTGGTCTTGTCTGGGTTAAGTCTGAAGCTATTGACTACCATCCAGATCCTCACAGCCTCCAGGCACCAGCACATTATATCTACCGCCTCACTGAACTGACGAGGGGTGGAGATATATAGCTGGGTATCATCAGCATATTACTGATATCCCACCCCATGTCGTTGGATGATCTCACTCAGCAACTTCATGTAGATGTTAAATAGGAGGGGAGAGAGGACCGAGTCCTGAGGCACCCCGCAGACAAGGGGCCTAGGGAACAACCTCTGTTCTCCTACCAGTACCAACTGTGATCGACCAGAGAGATAGGAGGTGAACCACTGCAACCCAGTGCCTCCCACTCCCAGCTCTCTCAGTTGCCCCAGAAGGATACCATGGTCAATGGTATCAAAAGCCGCTGAGAGGTCAAGTAGCACCAAGATAGAGGAATGACCCCTGTCTCGGGCTCGCCAAAAATCATCCATCAGCGTGACCAAGGCAGTTTCCATGTTGTAGCCAGTAAAGAAATTCAAGTCTTTAATTATGTAGAAGTTAATGAAAAATGAAAGGCAAATAAAGGAAGGCAGAAAAGAGAACTGAACAGTTAACAATTTTGGTTTTTGTATTTTTAAAAGACAATGTTGGATGTTTATCCTACAGTTGGGTAGATAATATATAGAAAACTATGTTCTGTAACTTTAACTGCTACAAGATGACTAATTGGCTGTGCTAAGCAGACATAAAAGAAGGCAGGAAGTTCATTCACTTCTGCTCCTGCTATTAGAAGGTTGAACTACTGAAAGGAACTGTGTCTGTGTTACTGAAGAGAACTGGAATTGTAAGCAAACTATGTTTTTGTATTGAACCGTGATTATTTGAAGAAGTGTTATCTTTGTTTTGAGAAGCCAAGTTTGTTTGTTTTACTACAAGTAAAGACTGTTTATTTTTCTTTAAACGTTCAGAATCTGTGAGTATCTGTGTGTTTTGCTAAGCAACGTATCTATTCGCTGTCTGGTCTGTTGCACCACTTTGCAGAGGGCAGTTTTATCCTCAACACTGGTTATGGGCCCAGGACCAGAGTGTGTGTACCAGTTACAGTAATAAGAGAGTTGCGACACACATTATTGCTCCAGACGTTCTGATACATATTTAATATCCTGGTGATGATGGCACAAGGACAAGCTCCCAACTTATCGCTGGTTACCCGGCTGGATGGCACAAACTACAAATCCTGGTCCACCAAGTGCAGTCTCCTGTTGCGCAAAGGAGGGCTATGGGATGTAGTGCAGAATCCACCAGATGTGACCTCTTGGAATGCTGACGATGCCGAGGATGCCAGGAAGATAGCCGAGTTCCAGAGGAAGAATGAGAGTGCATTGTGTATTATTGGTTTGTCTCTAGACGATACCCAGCTTGTTCACATTGAGGGTGAACAGTCTGCTGCAAGATGCTGGGGCAATTTGAAACGTCTTTATGTTCATGACATTGTGGGGGCGCAAATTAACATTACACGGAAGTTGTTTCGCACATGACTCCTTAAGGGTGGTGACATGTTAACACACCTGAATTGCATAAAAAGCATTTTTCAAGAGCTACATCAGAAGGAGGTGGTTTTTTCCAAGCAGCAACAGGTTTATATACTGTTATCGCTAGATGAGAGCTACGATGACATAGTAACATCATTTAAAGTTCTCACACAGCAGGAACTAACTTTGGCCAATGTAACCTCGCGACTACTAGAAGAGGCCAGAAGGAGAGAAGAAATAAAATAACTAAGGGAAGAACCTGAGTCGATTAATGTAAATGTAAAGGCAAATAACCATGTATATGCTGTAAAACATTGTTTTAATTGTGGCAAGAAGGGTCATATAGCCAGGTTTTGCAGAAGGCTGAAACAAAAAACCATGGTTAAAGATAAAAAACAATGTAATGTAGTTATGTCTTATAAGAAAACGGTTAACCACGATTCATGGGTTATTGATAGTGGGGCATCGCTATGCATTGTTAGAACACAAAACTATTTTGTGAAAATGTTGCCTAGTAATAATAAGGTTGGGTGGAAGCTAAAGGCATATGGTGAGGGAACGGCAATATGTCCATATGTAAAAGAAAAAATGCATATGTTATATGTTCCAAATCTAAACTTTAATTTGATTTTGGTTAGAGTATTGGTTAAACTAGGATATACAGTAACTTTTAGAATCAGTGATTGTTTAATTGAAAAAGGTGAAACCAAGATTATTGGAAAACTGAAAGATGGTTTATATGTATTATCTAATAACCATGTTACAAATGTTGTATACTCAAATGTCAAACCACATGATGAATGTGTTCACTTGCTTCACAGACGTATGGGGCATATCAGTTTTAAGATGTTACAGAAAACTGTAAAATTAATTGATGGGTTGAAGCTGAAACCATGTAACCAGTATTTAAATTGCAATATTTGTAATCAGCAGAAAAGTAGAACAATCCCTGCTAATAGGTTTGACGGGTTTAAAACGAAGAGACCACTGGAAGTGGTATTTGCTGATTTAATAGGACTAATGAAGGCTAGTTTAGGAGGTGCTTGCTATGTTCTCAGTATAGTTGACCATTATTCCAGGTATGGTTTTTGCTACCTATTGAAGACTAAGGTAGATGTTTTTCAGTATTTTGTTCAATGGATTAAGTTTGGGGAGAGAAAAACAAATCAAAAAATAGTTACCATTGTAACTGACAATGGTACTGAGTTTGTAAACACAAGGTTTAAATCAATGTTAGATAATGCTGGTATAAAGCACAAACGTTCAGCTCCATATAGACCACAACTTAACTCATAAGTTGAAAGGAAAGGACAAACTCTACAAGCAATAATGAGATCAATGTTAGCTGATGCAGGTTTACCGGCTAATTTATGGGGAGAAGCAATTATGTGTGCAAATACAGTCTTAAACAACACTATAAATACAACCACTAACAAAATTCCATATACCGTATGGCATGGAAGGAAGCCGGATTTGAGCTACATACACACATTTGGATCACCTGCATGGGTACATATTCCAGTGCAGTTAAGGCGTAAGGGCCAGAGTAGGGCACAACAATTAATATTTGTTGATTATAATTCAAACCTCAGGTCCTACAGATTTTGGGTAAAAGGAACAGCAATGGTAGTTAACAGTGCAAATGCCAGGTTTATGGAGCATGTAGGGTGGAATAAATTAGGTACTGAAAATGAGATTATCATTGAAACTCAGACTGAAACTACCAATGAAATGCCAGAGATCCAGAGCAAAGAGGTAGAGAAAGACATAGTACAGAAAGAGGTAAAGGTGGAGAGGCAATCTGTAAGTCCTGAACTCCCAAGAAGGTCGAGTAGAGTAACAAGACCACCTGATAGGTATCAGGCAACTACAGTCTATCAAGTAAATAAAGTCCCTACTACATTTAATGAGTTGACCACGTTTCCACCTGAAGACCAGAAAGTGTGGAGAGGTGCAATGACTAAAGAACTACAATCTTTGCAGAATTTGAAAGTGTATGCGTCTGTAACAATTCCAAAAGGGAAAACTATACTCGGTAGTAAGTGGATATATAAATTAAAGACTGGGATAGATGTGATACCAATATATAAAGCCAGGCTGGTAGCTCAAAGATTTAATCAGTCGCCTAATGATTACGATGAAGTATTCGCTCCAAGCTTAAAAGCCATTACATTAAGAGCAGCGTTGGTATGGGCAGCTAGAAATAAATATATAGTTAACCATTTAGATGTAGAGACCGCATATCTGCATGCACCATTACAGCATGAAATTTATTTAAAGAAATCCTCAGGATTTGAGGAAAATGGCAAGGCTGACTGTTGGTTATTAAAGAAAAGTCTGTATGGGTTAAAACAGTCAGGTTATGAATGGAACCAGAGCATTGTAAAAACATTGAAGAATATTGGATTTAAAGCAGGATTAGCAGATCCATGTTTATTTAAAATAGAAAGGGATGGTATAGTATCATTATTACTTCTTTTTACGGATGATATAGCTCTGATTACAAAGAATGAGCAAGAGGCCAACAGGATTATTGATGAATTAAAAGCTCATGTCAGGATTAAAAATCTAGGGGAGATACAACAATACCTATTCAAGTTCAAGATTATTGCAACACTGATGTGAAAAGTCCGTTATTTGATAAAGAGATATACCAGTCGTTGATCGGCAGTTTATCATACATTAGCAATTGCTCTAGACCCGATATTTCTTATAACGTGAACCAATTAGCTAGATTCAACACGGAACCTACAGAAAGACACTGGCAAGGAGCAAAATGTATTCTTAGATATCTAAAACATACCATGCATCATGCGTTATATCTACAACCATCAGAAGAATTGCATGTAACCGCTTATGCAGATGCTAATTTCGCAACAGATGTGAATACAAGAAAATCAACCTCAGGAATCGCTGTATTTCTGGGAAAATCTTGTCTTTGAATGGTAAAAATTAAAAATGTAGAAATATAGCTTATGTTTAATTTTTATTTTGACTGTGTATACTTCTGTCCACTTTTTCTTTGGTATGGACCTTTTAAAAATCTTTTAAATTGTGTCTAAATTAGGAGCAGACAAGCAGCAGTCTCTGGTCGGCCTAGAGCTTCATATTTTTCTAATAGGAAATTTAAATCATGTTCTGTAATTTGAATTTTATGATCTATGACTTTTAGTGATTAAAAATCTGGGGTCTAAACAGGAAGAAAGTCAATATATCAGGGAAGTCTTTCAGAGGTCAAGATAAAGAGATATGTGTAGTTATCACTTCCACCTAGGATCCATATTTTATTAGAAAGCTAATAGTTAATCTCCTCATTGGAGCTCAATATTTAGGCTTAAGAATCGAGAACAGGGTCCTGGGAGCCTGCCTATTGGGACTAAAGTGTGTTCAGATTTGGATTTTCTTCTGCAGAGGACTTTGTGGGATTGTCTGATTTATCTTCTTTCAGTGAGGAATATTTCTCAGAGGTGGCCATGACAAACATATGCTAAAAATATTCACTTCAAATCCAGTTGGCAGCCTTAAATGATTATAACTCCTCATGATTGTCAGCAGAAATTATGACAATCCCAAAATTCTTTGAAATGAAAATAAATAATGCTGAGTTTGGGATTAAATTTCAGGCATGGTTCCTAATTGTTGGGCCCACATAATTTGAATAATGAATTAATGTGTAATGATTTATTGGTTTAATTTTTTTTTCTAAATTGAATTGAAATAATCTTTGGTAAATACCAAAATATCTCTTGCTTGTTATATAGAATTTCAGTTATTTAAGATCTCGTTCAAAGCAGTTTGGTGTAATAGTTAAAATGCTGGCATAGAAACCAGAAAACTGAGTTCTAATTCTAGGCATGAAAATAAGCCAAATAACATTCGGCCAGTCACTCTCTTTCAGCCCAACCCACTTTCCCACAATTGTTGTTGTGGGGAAAATAGGAAGATGAAGGAGTTTTATATATGTTTGGCATCTTGAGTTACTTCATAAATAATAAGGATTAAGAAAAAAACTGTAGTTTATATAAGATTTTCTGTCACATGAATAGCTTCTGCTTCATTAAAGATTCATTAGATTTGAAGGCCTGTGCTTAATCGAAACAGGAAGTTATTCACCTTTTGTTGAAGTTTGAAATAGAAAAAGAACAAGTTAAAAAGTACATGATAAAAAAGACTATGAATATACAACTCATTTTGGAAAAGAATCTGGCTAAAAAGATTGAAATTAACCTTTTACTTATAACTTAAGAAGTAATTACTACAAAATAACATTTGCTGATATATGATTTAAGAGAAATTATCTAGGATGTACCAAGATGCTTCTAGTCAATGTTGGAAATGTACAAAAATAGATATTTTAATATGCATGGTAGGCTTCTAAAAAAACATTTAATACCAATACATATAATGATATAAATAATTTTAAAGAACAGTAATAGGTGAAACCAGAATTTTTTTATTGTAACTTCTGGATAACCAATTAGAAAACACTTAACAGAATTAGTTTTGTACATGGTATCTGCAGCAAGACTTTTATATACAAAACACAGGAGAAATAATGACAATATCTCCAATGAAGAAATGGATTGTGAAAATGTCAGAATTTGTAGAAGTAATAAAATTGACCTATTTAAGTAGGGATGGGCATCTTTATGAAATACTGTAAATCATTAGGAATTTTGGATGAAAATGGGCAAAGGTGATTTCTGGATTTGCTGACAAATCCTATGTTGAATATAGGATAGAATGAAATTATATAATAAAATCTTAGGATTAATAAGCTTGGTGAAACTGGTGTAAAGAAGATCAGAAATTGCTTTTTTAATTATTATTTTTCTTCATGCTGTCTTCCACCCTTTTCTTTTTATCTTTTCCTAATTTTCTCTTATTTTTGTTTTCATGTTTATTTTTTACTCATGTTAAAATCTTCAATAAAATTTATATTTAAAAAATAAAGCATATTTTATTTTCCTCTTAAAATAAAAATATTTGTTATGCTGTGTTTTGTAGCTTTTTAAATTATAAAAAGTTTTGAAGGGACCTTTTACTTTCCTGATACAGGTAGTTCTCATTTACCAATCACATTTTGGACCAGCAATTCACTTGTTAAACAGAGGTGAGACTTCAACTGTATCTGTATCTTCAATTGTATTTTACTTCAGATTTTTGTTTGTTTTGTTTTACAGATCTGCAAAAGTCGTAAATGTAAGGGTTAGTCACAAAGTTATGTTTTCATCACTGTTAGAACTATGAATAGTTGCTGTTCAAGGCAGTTATTAAACAAAAACTACCTGTATAGTCTAAGTCTATAATTAAAAGCCATGAACTTACAGGGTACAAGAACATACAAAATGTATAAACTCGACACTAGGTGGAGCTTTAGTATTGTTTCAGTTGTAACTGTCAATATCAGTTTGTAGAGATTTTAAAATAGTATGTTATTTTCTATTGTAAGAGGATGAAAATTTGTTTTAGACTATGAGAGATCAAACTTTTGTACCCAAAAGTAAATTTTCACTCCTGAATAGAACAACTTGAATATGTTGCATTTTATTTTTAGATTTGAATTCACATTATAAGAGAACTTAGAGAATATCTCTATTTTTCAGTTAATATTTCATTTTTTTCCTCACTCTCTAGTTATAACAATATAACAGAATTGAAAGGGGATCTTGGAGATCTTCTAGTCAAACCCTTGTTCAAACAGAAGACCTTATACCATTTCAGCCAAATAGTTGTCCAATGTCTTCTTAAAAATCTCCACAAAACATGTATTTATTTCCTGAGGATTTCCTGTTTTATATCTGATTATATTGTATTTTTACTGATGTAGATTTTAAAGTTGTTTTTTTTTTACGGATTTCAAAGTTTGTGGTGGTGACCTAAGAAAAAGGTGCTTCCAGTTGTAAAATCTTCAAGCTTCCTCTGTCCTTCAAGACAAGCAATTTTGATTCTAATCTAATATTAACAAAATTAAATGGACTATTGCTCATTTTACAACATTCTTAGTTCTGTAAGGTCTGGCCAGGAAGTCCAGAATAGATTCATTAATCTTTGCAAAGATTAGCAAGAGAGCAAGGGAATACAAAGAAGGCACTGTTCTCCATTGTGGGTGGAGACAGCAGCCAGGCATGGGTTGTACTCGTCTGTTCAAATTGATGGACTGAGTCTGTCAAAGAAGCTAAATCCTGCCCCTGTTGCTAGGGGCCTCCAGCTTTTGACTCAGTCTTGTCAGTCTGGACAGACGTGTGGGATTTTGTCTCTCTTAGTGGATTTTTCTTTTCTTGCAGATTGCTACTTTGTGGATTGAATCTTTACCTTTGGATCTTTCTATTCTTCTGATAGTGAGTTTCGAGAGACTGTTTGTGGATTGCCCTTCCTTCCCTGATTCCTTTGTTGAGCAGTCAATCGCTCTGGAGAAGTGTGGAGCTTTGCGCTTCCTAAAAGTGGGGGGCCCCCTTCGGTGTTCTTTGTTCAGTGGAGCTTCGCGCTCCCATTAATTTGGTTCGAGTGGAGCTTCATGCTCCTCTGTGAAGGCTCTGCCGTTTCTGTGGGCTCAGATTTGAACAGCAGAGCTTCATGCTCCTTTTCGGCAGATCAACCGTTTGAGAGGCATTTGATTGACAGGTGGAGCTTCACGCTCCATTAATTTGGCCCGAGTGGAGCTTTGCACTTCTCTGTGAAAGCTCTGCCATTTCTGTGGGCTCGGATTTGAACAGTGGAGCTTTGCGTTCCTTTTTGGCAGATCGACCGTTCGGAAGGCATTTGATTGACAGGTGGAGCTTCGCGCTCCCTTTACTGAGGGCAGCTTGTTTCAACTGCCTGACAGCGGCACCAACTATTTGGCCGTCAGAAAGGAGCTTCACGCTCCTATTTGGTCCAACGTGAGTTTCCAAAGTTGGCCTTTACTGACGTTCTTATCTTCTCTTCGGGTGGCTATTTGACGTTTCTCCTCAGAGAAGCATTGCGCTTGCCTGGGTGGCCATTGTGTGGAGCTGGGCACTCCTTCTTGTCTTTCTCTCGGCTGCCGGCCACCATTTTGTGGCCGCCAAAATCACACTGCAGAGTGCTGAAATCGCACTCTTATTTCCAGCTTGCCTCCAGACTTCGGTCTGTGCCTCAGTATTGTGAATATCTTCTTCACTGCCATTGAGGAGTATTTCTTGATCCTATTACCAAAAACCTCCCTAGGAATAGTCTGCCTGACACCAGCGGTGACAAGTTCTGGCCTCGATTTGAGTGGCAGCCATTTTGTGATCTGAGTAACTATGAGCCGACTAGTTCTTCGCTGACAGTAACTTATTGTGACGTCACGTCTAGTGGGGGCATTATTGCACCTTAGCTATGCCTAAGGCTTTATCCAAGTCCAAGAATGGACGTAAAGCAGGCCATGAAGAACAGATGAGGCCTGTCTCAGTGGACTCTGGTCCTGAGGAAAGACAGGATTGCAGTCCTGCAAGAAAGAGCTCACTGGACAAGGGGTCTCGTCCTTCCCACAAAGCGAGTAAACATTCTTTGGCTTCCCTCAAGGCTGAGAAACGCTGAGACAAGTTGCTTAAGAAAATTTGTGACAAGGCTAGCTGTCATCTGCCTTTGTCAGCAGCTCCCAAGGATGGGGGTGGCACCTCTGCGAGGGCTACCTCTGTTGAGCCTCCACCTATACCATCTGATCAGTTGTCCCTTTAGGATGCCCAGTGGTCATCCAACCTGCTAGCCTGTGGGGTACACACACGGTTCCAGGTCTTACAGTGGTCCCGGATGGGGCTCCAATACCTGAGCTAGGTCTGCAACCAGCTTCTTCTAATTCCACTATCCAGGTTCCTGTGGCAGCCGTAATTGTTCCAAAGCCAGCAGGCAACATTTTGTCACCGGAGCAACTCCAACGCATGATTGATGCAGCGGTCCAGCAGTCACTGTTGGCTCATTTTCTGCCTCCCAGCAGGGACATATCAATGAGGTCGGTGGCATCTACATCCCCAGAAAGGGTTTATGATAAGGACTCACTGTCTATCGAGGCCTCGGATTCCCCAGTTCCTTCTCATGTGAGCCACACGCTATCTCTGAGGGAGGTTGAACAGCAGGAACCGGATTTATCGGAGGATGAGGGTCTTCTTCCGGACGAACCCTCCTTTATGGGACTGTTTCCTCAGGCTTTAAGCCCTTGTTATTTAAGGCAGTAAATACAGCTCAGCTGGCTTCCACCACTGCAAAGCCAGCTCCTTCTTCTTCTAAAGGTTCTTTAGATCCTCTATTTGTGGAGCCTTCTAAACCTGTGGACTTTATTCCAACTGCGCCACTATTTCTAGAAGTTCTTAAGAAGCAGTGATCGTCACCTGGGTCACACCCGGTTCCATCGTCAGTGGACTGAAAAAATTTCAATGTGGCATCTGACTTGGCTTCCCTCCTCCAGGTTTTGACTGTAGATGCTCCGGTGGTTGCCTTGTTACCCAATGCAAACATTCCCTGGGATCCTGATGAAGGATTATGTCCTGAAGAGCGCCAGTCAGATCAGGTTTTTCAGCAGTTGCATCAAAGAGCGGCATGGGTTATTCAATCGGCAGCGACCGCTTCCTTCTTCAATCGGACAACGTTGTTGTAGTTGTGCCAGCTTCAGGATAAGCTGTCTCCTGAGGATGTTAGACCTGGCAGGACTGAAATAAAGTCATTGCGGCTGTACAATTCTCAGTGGACACTACCCTCAACGCTGCCCGCTTTGCTGCTAAGTTCCTTGCTTCCTTGGTAGCGGCCCGTTGCTTGGTCTGGCTTCGTCATTGGCAGACGGATGCCAGGCACAAGTGGTGGCTGGTTTCTGTACCATTTTGCGGGATCTAAGTTGTTTGGGAAGCCATTGGAATCCTTCCTGGTCAAGACCAGGGATAAGCAGAAGGTCTTACACTAATCGCACCCAGTTTTGGGGATCAGACAGGGGTGTCAGTTCTTCTTGATTTTCTGGTAATTTTTCTCCCAGGCAGTGAGGTCCCCAGGATAGGCCTTCACGGGGTAAACCCTTTTTAAGTAAGCAGCCCTTTCGTGGGGGAGGAGGTCGTTCAATCCACTGCTGTCACTAGCTGCATTTCTCAGCCTCCCATTGGTGGCAGATTGGCCCTCTTCACCAACCTTTGGGAGAATACCACTTCTGATAGATGGGTCCGGGCTACCATTAAATCATTGGTCATAGAATTTCTTTTCCCCCCTCTGATGTTCTTTGTGCGCTGTCCACTTTCTCATAACAGCAATAAGAGAGTCCTTATGGATGCGGCGGTTCAGCATCTCCTCTCTATCAAGGCTATACAGAGTGCCGGAGGAGCAGGTAGGACAGGGATTTTATTCTCATGTGGTCCTTGTTCCAAAGTCATTGGGGTGGTGGTGGAGACCTCTTCTGGACCTTAAACGTTTGAACCGTTATGTGGTATATCATCTGTTCAAAATGCAGTCTTTACGCTCCATCCTGGTTGGCGTAAGGAAGAGCGACCTCCTCTCTTCTATTGATCTCACTGAGACCTATTTACACATTCCCATCCTTCCTTCTCACAGACAATTTCTTAGATTTTGTTATGCAGGGGCCCATTATCAATATCGGGCTTTGCCCTTTGGCCTTTCCTCTGCTCCACGTTGTTTTACCAAAGTTTTAGCGACTTTGCTTGTTTTTCTCTGGGCTAGAGCTGTTCGTCTCCAGTGTTATCTGGACGACATTCTAATTTTGTCCACTTCCCACCGGCAAGCCTGCCAGGACCTTCAATTAACCCTTCAGGTCTTTGCTGCTTATGGATTCTCCATTAATATGGAGAAGAGTCAGCTGACTCCTTCCACCTGTCTGCTCCATTTGGGAGCATTAATTGATTCTATTGAAGGCCTGATGTTCCTGTTATCCCAGGAACATCAGGATAGCCTTGTAGCTATGGTAACATGGGTCAAGAGTTGCAGGAGGGCTTCCCCCTTATTACTTTCCCAGCTCCTGGGCAAAATGATCTCTGCCATTTCCATCGTGCCCTGGGTAGTGCAGGGCAGGTGGACTGCCAGCGAGTCTTTCTGAAACATCAACTGGCTGGAATTGCGGGCGGTGTTTCTAGCCCTTCGGGCCTTTCAACACCTTCTGTCCGGCTCCCATGTGCTAGTGCTTATGGATAACGTGGTGACGAAAGCACACATAAATCGCCAGGGAGGCACCAGGTTCAAGTCCCTTATGTTGGAGGCCAAGAGAATGGGACTCTGGGTGGAACGTCACCTTTGTTTCTTGAAAGTGGAATATATATCTGGGGTGTCCAATGTGCAGGCCGATTGGCTGAGTGAGCAGGATATCAACCACTCGGAGTGGCACCTCAATCCAACAATCTTCAGGGACCTGACAGCCTGTTTCGGCACTCCAGAGGTCGATATGTTCGTGACTTCTGTGAATGCTCAGCTTCTGCGATTTTACTCGCGTTACCCAACACCTCAGGCAGAGGTGGTGGATGCTCTACACTCCCAGTGGCCTTCCGACCTACTCTATGCTTTTCCACCAATACCCTTCATTCCGAGGGTCATACGCAAGCTGTTGCACGAGCAGGCGGAGATTGTTCTCCTGGCTCCTCATTGGCTGAGGAGGTCGTGGTTTGCAGACCTCAAGACCTGTCGGTATCACCTCCCTGGAGGATTCCTTGCAGTGCAGATTGTCTCAGCTGGGGGCAGTGGTTCATCTGGATCCCCAGTGGCTCCAGCTGACCACTTGGAGATTGAGCGGTGCTCTCTGCAGAGGAACAATATTCCAGCCAGCATGATACGGACAATCCAAGTTTCTCGGAGGCCGTCCACGGACCGCTTTTATTCGGCCACTTGACGGGCCTCTTGTAATTGGTGTGACTGCACAGGGGTTTCTGCACTTAAGGCTTCAATTGTGCAGGTTCTGATGTTCTTACAGGATGGGCTTGACAGAGGGCTCTCGCCCAATACTCTTCAGAGGCAGATGGCAGCTATATTGATGGTCCTGACTTATGGGTCTCTCCCTTCCTTATCGTAACATCCATTGATATATAGGTTCCTACGGGGAGCCACTAACTTATGTCCCCCTGTGGTGCACAGGTATCCCACCTAGAACCTGTCTCTAGTTCTGAACTCTCTTACGGGGGCACCATACGTGCCCTTACGATCTACCAGCCTAAGGCTTTTATCATGTAAAGTTTCTTTTTTGGTGGCGATAACTTCTGCGAGGAGGATTTTGGAAATTGCTGCACTTTCTATGAGAGATGACTTATGTGTGTTCCATGCTGATTGTGTGGTCCTTGGCTTGACCCTACCTTTGTCCCCAAAATTAATACACCATTTCACCGTTTGCAGGAACTTATTCTCCCCGACTTCTGTCCTCGTCCTGCTCATCCACTGGAACGGCGATGGCACAAGTTGGATGTCGGGAGGGCGCTCCAGATATACCTCAAGAGAACTGCTGATTTCCGCAGGATGGAGTCTTTGTTTGTGTCATTTCTCCCTGTCTCCTTAGTTGGCAGAGTGACTTCTTCGGCCATTGGACGGTGGATCAGGGCAGATGATTGCCAGGGCATAAGAACTTTGCTCCTTGCCTCGACCTTCTAATTTGACTGCAATTCTACCCGCAGCATGGCGATGTTGGCTGCTTGGGCCATGCAGGCTTCTTTGCTGGAGATCTGCAGGGTGGCTACCTGGACTTCCCCTTCCCCTTTTATTCATCACTATAAGTTGGATAAGTTCGCCTCAGCAGAAGCTGCGTTTGGGCGGAGAGTGTTACAAGGGGTTCATACGGAAGGGGAGTCTCCGAACCAGACTGGGCCTGCCCGTACCTAGCGACAGTGAACTTTGGTATGTCCCATGCCTGGCTGCTGCCTTCACCCACAATGGAGAAGAGGCGTTGGTCCTACCTGAGACACACCTTCTCGTTGGGTGGAGACAGCAGCCAGCCCCACCCTTTGTCAGTCTGGTCTATCTTACTAACTTTCTTTTTTCTCCCACACGTCAAGTCTGTTTTTCTGTCTTCGCCAAAAACTGGAAGTCCTAGCAATAGGGGCGGGATTTAGCTTCTTTGACAGACTCAGTCCATCAATTTGAACAGACGAGTACAACCCATGCCTGGCTGCTGTCTCCACCCAACGAGAAGGTGCGTCTCAGGTGGGCCAACGCCCCATTTCTTTTGTGAAAATAATAGTGTATTCTAGAAGCAAAAATACTGCTTGTTTTCAAGATGTAAACTGAAATGATCCTGTTCCTTAAAAATATATGTCTGAATCATGTATAGTTGTATGCAACAACCTACATATTATTTTGGAGAATTAAAGATTTCAATAGCATTATTAATTAATCTAAAATAATTATCATTCATTTGCTTTGCCTGGCATTTACAGCATTAACTGAAACATACACTTTTGGGGACTATCCTGGGAGAAGCTCAGAAATTGTAATATACAAAATTCAGCAGTCTTTCTAGCAGTTTTGCATTTATTTCTGAATACAACTCCAAGGGTTTTTTTTATTTGAATTATAGGTGGGTTATTACAATCTGTTGCTTTATGTACTTTTAAATTATTTTAATTGTATTTGTGTTATGCTAATTCAATTTTGAAACACTTGTTTTGTGTCTGTATATCATTTGCTGGCTTTTAATGTTTAAACCACAGTATAAGTTTCCTTCTGGGCAATTTTTGGGCTTAAACATGATCAAAAACCATGTTAAGAATAAATTGGTACAGATATCTTGCATTCATGATCATATCTTCATCAAGCAATGCAAGCTTTCTTCACAAACTTTTACCATTTATACTAGTAGTGACTTTATCACCACAAAATATATGATTAGATTTTGTATCTATAAATTTGTGTGTGTGTGTGTGTTATAAATTACAAGTTAGTACTTTAAAGTACTTGGTCAAGTTTGATTATTTTTTTAGATTTTTTAAAAAAAGATGACATTGATAATTGTTTAGTTTTCCATACAATTTGGGGAAAAAAAATCAGTTTTTTTTCTTTAGCAAATGCCTACTCTATATTGATGCCTATAAATATTCTGTGGAATTTCCTACAAAATATTCAGGGGCATAATATATCTTTACACCAGAAATGGTTTACTGTAAAAGGAAGATTTATATATTAACTGTAGTTAATAATAAATTGAGCAACATTATAAAAAATAAGCAGAGCATGAAGCAGCAACAGTACAGATTGTTTGTGGTTGAAGCAGTGCATTGTATTCAACTCTCAATAGCTTATGCTTTTTCTCTCTCAGTACAAGCACCATCGCAGTTTTTCACTGTAATAATTTTCAGTTACAAAGACATACACTGGATTCTTTTTGAAATCACCTGCAGATGTTAAATACCTTTTAATCTTGGTGTCTTCCTGATTACATCCTCATTTGGAGGTATCTGAGAATGAATATTGGGTACAAAATCTTCATCTCTTCATCTGGGCCTCAGCTTCTTAAGTGAAACAATTTTCTAAAGCATTTTTCAGAATGGAATTACAAAAATGCTACTATTTATTATTATATGGAATATCAATATCCTTTTCTTAACTAGTCTGTGAATGAGTCATAGTGCTAGATCTTGAGGCAGAGCCCAGTTGCATGAGTTGTGTCTTAAAATATTTCAGAAACTTTGAAAGGAACCAGAGGCTGAAAAGGACATTACTGTATGGCATTAGAATTACTATGCCAAAAACATCTTGACAAGAAAGAAGAAACAAATGATTTTGTTTTGGGAATACTGTGGTTTGTATACATTATTTTAATTTCAAAGGAAGTTTGAGTTCAATTTTGGAAGTTGATAAGTTTAAAATTCTTGGAAGGCTCTACTGGATATATTGAAAGTTAAAAAATAGCAATATCTGTCTGGAGTCTGTCTCTATTCCAGACTCACTTTGGAAAGTGAAATAGATGGCAATCCCACCATTCCAACCTTGTTTATGTAAATGTAGTTATTACATAATAAATGGCTATTCTAGGAATTTCCTGCCACTTTGAAACCCTTTCTGTCCAATATTTGTTGTGTTAATAATTCTTGTAAACAAACAAAAAAGGTAATCTTAAAACTAATTTTAATGCTGCAATTTGCCTGAGCAAATGGCTGCCTGTAGACAGAATGGGACAACCTGCCACAGACAGATCACCACTGCTGGCTTGCTGACACTGGCTTGCCTGGCTGGCTCAACCCAGTAAGCTTACCATGGGACAATTCACCATGGGCAACTTGCTGCAGAATAATTCACCATGTGAGAATGCTGGAGGCAAGGGGAGCTTCCTTCTCTTCCTCTTCCTCCTCTCTTTTCCTGCCTCCCTTTTTGATCCAGTTTGTGATTTACCACAGTACCCCTTGAACTCTATGGCAAAAACTCCTGTGTACCAAAAAGTGTGTGACTCTCTCCCAAGTGATCTATTTTTCTGGTCGGGGGATGGTGGAAGTCCATCTTTCCCTCCCTGCTTTGACTTCCCCAATTTTTCCCCCACTCCTAGCTATAGAGGAGAAGGAGGAGGTTCCTCTAGTCTATGCCATTCTCTCATTATGTAACTACTAAAAGGAATTGTTAGTTGGCTTGGGCCAGTTGGCTTGGGCCAGTTCCTGAAACTCTGGCTCACGACTCGGCTGAAAACCTAGTGGCTGCCTGGGATAGGACAGCCGCCGGTGCTCTGGACCGAGTCGTGCCTTTGCGGCGTCTGACCCGATGCCGAACCTGCCCGGCCCCTTGGTTCTCTGAGTTGCTGAGGGAGATGAAGCGCCGGAAAAGACGCCTAGAGAGTGGTTGGAGGGCTAGTCGCTCCGAATCCGACCAAACACTAGTTAGGTCTCATATTAAGACCTATCTAGTGGCGATAAAAGTGGCAAAGTGTAACTACTTTTCCGCTCTTATTGCATTGGCAGATAACTGCCCAGCCACCTTGTTTAGGGTGACTCGCTCCCTCCTACATCAGGGAGTGCAGGAAAACCCCTTGCAAGGGCAGGCTGAGGATTTTGCACAGTATCTGCACGATAAAATCGCTCAGATTCAGGAAGGCTTGGACTCTGACTGGGTAGATCCTGGCGGGGTGACTGAGGCTGGTCTTGAGAATGTTATCTGGGATGAGTTCGACCTGGTGACTCCTGAGGACATGGACAGGATCCTGGGGAGGTTAAATGCAACCACATGTTTATTGGACCCGTGCCCCTCCTGGCTGGTACTGGCCACCTGAGAGGTAACACGAGGCTGGCTCCAGAGGATTATAAATGCTTCTTTGAGAGAGGGTTTCTTGCCTCCCACCTTGAAAGAGGCGGTGGTGAGACCCCTCCTCAAGAAGCCTTCTCTGGACCCGGCTGTTTTGGCAAACTACCGTCCAACCTTCACTTCGTTGCAAAAGTTGTGGAGAGTGTGGTTGCGCGACAGCTCCCACAGTACCTGGATGAAACCATCTATGTAGATCTGTGCCAGTCTGGCTTCAGGCCTGGGCACAGACGGCATTGGTCGCATTGGTGGATGATCTCTGGAGGGCTTGGGACAGGGGTTGTTCTTCTGTTCTGGTCCTGTTAGACCTCTCAGCGGCTTTTGATACCATCGATCATGGTATCATGCTGCGCCGGCTGGGGAGATTGGGGGTGGGAGGCACCGTGTTGCGGTGGTTCTCCTCCTATCTCTCTGACCGGTCACAGTCCATGTTGGCAGGGGGCAGAGGTCGACCTCGAGGTGCCTTGCTTGCGGGGTGCCGCAAGGGTCGGTCCTCTCACTACTCCTGTTCAACATTTATGTGAAGCCGCTGGGTGAGATCATCCGTGGTTTTGGGGTGCAATGCCATCTGTACGCTGATGACACTCAACTGTACATCTCCACCCCAGACCACCCCAATGATGCCCTCAAAGTGATGTCCCAGTGTCTGGAGGTGGTGCGGGTCTGGATGGGGAGGAACAGGCTCCGACTCAACCCTTCTAAGACCGAGTGGCTGTGGATACCGGCGTCCCGATATAGCCAGCTGGTGCTATCGCTGGCTATTGGGGGCGAGTCACTGACCCCCACAGAGGGGGCTCGCAACTTGGGTGCCCTCCTGGACACATGGCTGTCTTTAGAAGAGTATATGACAGCCGTGGCCAGGGTGGCTTTTTATCAGGTCCGCCTGATACGCCAGTTGCGTCCCTTTCTGGATCGGGACTCCTTGTGCACGGTCACTCATGCCCTCATCACGTCACGCCTGGACTACTGCAATGCTCTCTACATGGGGCTCCCCTTGAGGAGCACCCAGAAGCTCCAGCTGGTGCAGAATGCAGCCACGCGGGTGATTATGGGAGCAACGTGGCGCTCCCATGTAACACCTCTCCTGCGCAAGCTGCACTGGCTCCTGGTGGTCTTCCGGGTGCGCTTTAAGGTATTGGTTCTCATCTTTAAAGCGCTCCATGGCTTAGGGCCAGGATATTTGTGAGACCGCCTGCTGCTACTAATAATCTCCCATTGGCCAATATGCTCTCACAGAGAGGGCCTCCTCAGGGTGCCGTCGGTCAGGCAATGTCAGCTGGCGGCCCCCAGGGGGAGAGCCTTCTCTGTGGGGGCACCTGCCCTGTGGAACGAGCTGCCTCCTGGAATACGGCTGATCCCGGACCTCCGGACCTTCCGTAAGGCCGTGAAGACTTATTTATTCCACCAAGCCAGCCTAGCCTAAATGGCTCTTAATTGGGATTTTAAATTTTATGGACTTGGGGGTTTTAAATTGGGAAGCCAATGATTTAATTCTTTTTAATTATCTTAACTTTTGTATTTGTATGTTTTTAAATTTTGGCTGTTCACCGCCCTGAGTCCCTTCTGGGAGAAGGGAGGTATACAAATTAATTAATTAAATAAATAAATAAATAAATAAATAAATAAATAAATAAATAAATAAATAAATATTGTCCCATGGTGAGTTGTCTGTTTCAAGTTGGCCAGGGCAAGATGGCTGATGTGAGCCGGGTGGCAGTCAGACAACCAGAGCAAGGTGGCAGCAGTGAGGCAGCAGTGGCGAGCCAGCGGCAGCAAGTTATCCTAAACATCCTGTAGAACATCCTGATTATTTTGTCATTATCCAACTTAATATCTTTCACAGACTCATGTTTCGAGGACTGATCATAAGTACTATTCATTTAACATCCTTAACATTTGCTGAACAAATGGTCATTTAATCTGTATCTGCATTTAAATTACATACAAACTATCACCTTAATGAGCAAAGACAATTCCTTCATTATCAGGAGAATATAAAATCAGCAGCAACTAATTTGTCTTAATCATATTGACCTCTAAATTTAACAATCAACCCTGAACAAACAGTACTTTGCTTAGAAAAACATCTTACAAAGTCGCTATGGAGATTCCCAGTCATCCAGGTCATGGTTGTCCCAAAGGTGCTTTTTCAAGAAGCAATTGGATTTTCTTTGCTTTTCCTTGAAGAGTTTCGCTTCTCATCCAAGAACTGAACTGAACTGAAGAGATTTCTTGAATGACATGTGAAACATCTTCAAGGAAAAACAAAGGAAGTCCTATTGCCTCTTTGGGACATCTTACAAAGTGATTTCAAAATAATTTTTTGAAATTCTAAGCATTTCAATGCTTACAGTATCTAAATCTGAGTGGGCTATGTCCATGAACACTTCAGTATTTAATCAGAATGGCACATTAGGTAAATTTTATGTAGATGTGGAAGCATGGGTGACCATAGCATGGCTAGTAAAATAATATTTTCAGCAGTTGTTGCTGATTTAAATGCTGATATGAGTGAGCATAAGTGATTGCTCTATAGAACAACTATACTACAAATACATCTACAATTCTTAGATCTGAACAAAAGTATAAGCCCCAAATTCTATTATTTCAAAGAAATGTTAGCTGTATTCTTGACTATGAAAAAGGAATCCAAGCTGCTTGCTTCTATGGAATGCTTTAACTATTATTCAATATTATTATTAACGTACCCTAATATTGTAGTAGAAGTGCACTCACTGAAAGATATTTCAAATTTTATTTATTTAATTTTATTTTAATTGCTTTTTGCTAGTTAGTCTCTGCCTAAAGATTTTATTTTTAATTATGTTTATTTTGGGAAGCACCAAGGAGTTATTTCAAAAGTATCAGAGTTATTTTACTGTTGTGGATTTCAGATGCTTTCAGAAGTTTATTTACAGTTTCAAAGCATTTTAAAGCCATTTAAAAAAGAAGTTGCACTGATCAATAAAGAAAACTACTTCAAAATTCATAGTGGTGGATTAAAGTATTTTAGGGGATTTTTAAAATTGAGATTTTCTTTAGTCCTCATAAAGTAGTTTAATTAAATACTTATTGTTTTGATCATGTTCTTGTAAAAACAACATCTGGTTTTAAAACAGTGTGAAATTGTTCCAGGATTGGAACACAAATGTTTGCCAATTCCATAAGCAGATTCCACTGGAATATGGCAAAGCTGGCTTTAATGAGTTGGTACTGAACAGGCACTTGCACAGCTGAATGCATATCAAGTACTCTTCCACAATCATTTATTTAAATTAAATATTGCCTATCCATTTGTCTTAGTAATTACATTTTACAAGAAGAATATTTAGACAACATATTTTTAAACAAGCAACAAAAACAGATGGAATGGAACTAAATTTATTGTATTAAAACAGTTAACTCACACAGGAAATGGACAAAAGGGAAACTTAGAATTTATTAACTAAATTGCTATGTAAGATTTTGATCTTTAATAGATCAGTTGTCAACTTTATTTCATGTCACGATGTCCTGAAGAAGATAGCTTCACTCTTGAGTTCTTTTTACTGCTTTAAAATCCATAGCATTAGAGGCTCTGGTGAAAATCAAGATAACTTCAGTCACATTGTACACTTAAATTTGTAGTTATGTCAAGTTTGGTGGGGTGGGGAGAAGGAATGTGTATGAGCTTACATTTATTTGAAAGGAGCTTTGTAGAATCAGTGCCTGGTATCTTATTTAAAAATTGTCTTGTGTCTAATGGAAAATTATATTGGAAGACATGTCACCACAGTTGATTAATGTTCTTGTACAACACTACACTATTTTTGGAGTTAGCTTTATTTTCCAAATTTTACAGAAGCCTGTTATTCTGAGAACAGCTTCACTGTGTGACTTGATACATTACTCTAGAAAGATATTTTATCAACTGGAAGCACTTGGTTTCATATAGAGCAATAATTGCTGTTTGGACAGAATACAAAAGCAATGTCTATCATTTATATGAAGGACATTCCTTATGTTATTTTTAATCAGTCAAACCTTATTACAGCAAGCATTTTGACCTTCTTCCTTATAGTCTCGTACATCAAATAAAAATGACATTCAGCAAAGGAGTCAACTCTGAAACAAAGAAGGATCCAAAATAATGAAAGAAAACAATATTCTAATGACTAATTTACACTAAGGGTAAGAATGCAGAATTGGATTTGTGTACCTTATCTGCTATAATTTAACACTAAAATATTTTATTAACCCAGATTATTATTTAAATGCTTTCCTCATGGAATTGCCTTGTTAAATTACATGAAGTGATATTACACGGTGTCCCAAATTGGCATAGACTTTCAATCAGTATTCTCAAGAATATTCCAGAGATTCAGTGTTATTTGTATGTGAGATGAACACTTTGATTGTGGACTGCCACTGTCAACTCTTTGTGAAGCTCTTGAGTTGCCATAGGCAGGGGGATGGGGAACTGAGTCTTGCAGCTGCATCGAAGAACTTGCATTTCAGTCAAAACATTCCAGCTGGCAATGTCAAGGTCATCTCCAGGGAGACCCACAATGGTTGGAGGGAGTGACTTCTACAACCTGCGGAATTCCTTCGTTGGGGAATGTGACTGATGACACACGTTGTGGGGAGGGGAAACAGGGTCAGAGCCAAGGTGCGAATTAAGTGAGGTCAGACTTGGCTTCACTTGGTTCGTGGTGACACGAAGCTCCTAATAAATAACTGGATTTCTTTTGATGCTTGTCTTGAGGCTCATAATTTAATTAGGGCATTGGTTGGAATCCTGACAGCCACTTTAGGTAGGCTTTCGATTTATGACCACAGTTGTGATCAGAATTTCTTCTGCTAAGAAAGGTGGTTGTTAAGTGAGTCAAATGCCATTTAATGTCCTTTTTTGTCATGGTTATTAAGCAAATCACTGTAATTGTTAAGTCAACCATGTGGTCAATAAATGAATCAGACTTCCCCCACTTACACTGCTTGTTGGAAACTGGCTGGGAAGGTTGCACATGGCAATCACATGGTCCTGGGATGCTGCAACCCTCATAAATATATACCAGTTGCCAAGCACCTCAATTTTGATCGTATGTCTGTGGGCAGGCTGTGATGGTTGTAAGTTTGAGGAACTGTTGTAAATCACTTTTTTCAGAGTCATTGTACTTTGAACAGTCGCTAAACAAATTATTGTAATTGAAGAGCTATCTGTATTTGTCTAGTTGTAGATTCCTCATTGTATGAACAATTAAGAGCACTCTAATATTAAAGAAGCTGCAATCTCATTGTGTCTTCTTCACTGCCTACATGAGGAACAAAAAGCATTTGTGATTTTTACTAGAATAAGGACAAAGCTTACATACCCTAAACTCAAGATTGACATTTGACTTCTATATAGCTTACTTCAAAATGCCTTCAAAAAGTAGACTGGCATGGGTGAGGTGGGGGAAACTGCATGCTGTATAAATTAATTAAATATACTATCCTGTGTATTTAATAATTTCTTAAATTACAATAATTATTTCAGTTTTGTAGCACCATTTTTGTGGGCTTTCATACTTCCAGTCGTGGGCTTTCATACTTCGTGGGCTATGTGTGATTTCAGGCTAAACTTTGAAAGATAATTCCGATATACCATATTTTTTGGAGTATAAGACGCACCTTTTTCCCCCCTAAAAGGGGGTGAAAATTTAGGTACCTCTTATACACCGAACGTAGCCCCACCCACCCACTGCCCTCCCCTTTTGGCCTCTGCCTTGCAGCAGTTACCTCCTTGCAAGCAAATAGCAAGAAAAAGCGGCTCCTTTCAACTTCAGCACAGCCTAATTACCACAAGTTGATTGGATTGGCCTTCCGACTCTCAGCTGATTTGCTCTCAGCTGTTTTGCGCAGGGCTTTGCTGCTTGCTGCAAAGAGGTAAATTGCTGGAGCAGATTTTTTTTCCTTGTGCTAATCAAGCTATGCTGAAAACGAAAATGAAAGTAAAGCAGGCTGTTTGCTGTTTGCTGCAATGAGGCAAAATTGCTCAGAGGCAGAGGGAGATCTCTTTTTCTTCTTTTCCTCACCAAAAAAGGTAGGTGCGTCTCATACTCCGGTGCATCTTATACTCCAAAAAATATGGTATTTTTGATGGGGCTAAGAGATCCATCTCAAAGATTGTGTTTCGTACCATTGCATTTATGGTGCATTTTTTACATTCAGAAGGAATGGGGTGCTTGGTTTTGTGAAATAACAACAACAACAACTATTATTATTATTATTATTATTATTATTATTATTATTATTATTATTATTATTATTATTATTATTATTATTATTTGACATCGTTGTACCAGGAGATGCCAGAATTGAAGAAAAAGAACTGGAAAAAATCACGAAATATTGCGACCTGGTCATTGAAACTACGTGATTATGGATGAAACATGTAACAGTGATACCCATTGTCATCAGGGCACTTGGTACCATGTCCAAGAATTTTATAAGATACATCAACAAATTTCAGCTTCCTGCAACACCAGCAGAACTGCAAATATCTGCACTACCTGGAACATGATGCCCTTGAAGTGATGTCCCAGTGCCTGGAGGCTGTGCGGATCTGGATGGGGAGGAACAGGCTCAAGCTCAACCCTTCCAAGACTGAGTGGCTGTGGTTCCCAGCATCCCGATATAGTCAGTTGACTCCATCACTGACTATCGGGGGTGAGTCTTTAGTCCCCGCGGAAAGGGCACGCAATCTGGGAGTCCTCCTGGATACGCAGCTGTCCTTGGAGGAACATCTGACGGCTGTACCCAGGGGGACCTTTTGTCAGGTTCGCCTGATTCACCAGTTGCGGCCCTTTCTTGATCAGGATTCCCTGTGCACAGTCACTCACGCCCTCGTCACCTCGCGCCTGGACTATTGCAATGCTCTCTACATGAGGCTTCCCTTGAGGAGTACCCAGAGGCTCCAACTGGTCCAGAATGCGGCCGCGCGGGTAATCATGGGAGCCGCCTGGCGCTCCCATATAACACCGCTCCTGCGTGAGCTGCACTGGCTCCCAGTGGTCTTCCGGGTGCGCTTCAAGGTGTTGGTTACCACCTTTAAAGCGCTCCATGGCATAGGACCTAGTTATCTTTGAGACCGCCTACTGCTACCGATGACCTCCCACCGACCTGTGCGCTCCCACAGAGAGGGCCTCCTCAGGGTGCCATCAGCCAAACAATGTAGGCTGGTGACCCCCAGGGGGAGGGCCTTCTCTGTGGGGGCACCTACCCTCTGGAATCAGTTGCCCCCAGAGATAAGGAGAATCCAAGACCTCGGTGCCTTCCGCCATGCCCTTAAAATCTTCTTTTTCCAGCAAGCTGGGCTGGCTTAACATATTTTTTAACATATTTTTAATTTTTAATTGGTTTGTTATCTTAAACTGGGGGCAAATTAATATATATCCTTTTAATCGTTTTTTAATGTTTGTATTGTATGTTTTTATCTGGCTGTACACCGCCCTGAGTCTTTTGAGAGAAGGTGCGGTATATAAATTTGAAATAAAATAAAAAATAAATAAAACATTGTACATCTTAAGAAAGTACTTGGTTGTTACCTAGGATGGTGGCAGCAACCCATATCAACCATTAGCACCAGTCGATAGTATTTGTAATACATTTTTGAATGTTCAGTTGACTGAGTTTCATGTTTAATGAATAAAGTAAATAATAATCATCATCATAATCATAACTTATTTAATTACAGCCATTAATACAGTTCCAGTGATACACTACTAGCTGGGATCATCAACTGGACTTTGGCTGAACTGGAAAACTTGGACTGGAAAATACATAAACTTTTGAATATGTACCATGCTTTACATCGACAGGTTGTTCCTGCCAAGAAGAACAGGGGGCAGAGGGCTGTTACAAATCCATCAAACTGTAGAAGAAGAAAAACAAAGTTCGAATGGTTATGTGAACCAAAGTACAAAAAAATTGCTGCAGGCTGTGAAAAAGGAGAACATCATAAAAACAACAGAAACAAAGGAAGACTATAAGGAAAAACAGCTGGATGACAGATTAAATAGATGGAAAACCAAAGCTTTGCATGGACAGCATTTGAAAAACGTTGAAGGAAAATGTGAAAGCAACTTTACATGGGCATGGCTTAAGATGGGAACCATCAAGAAAGAAACGGAAGGTTTAATACTGGCTGCTTAAGAAAAAGCACTACAAACTAATGCCATGAAAGCGAAGATACAAAAATCCACCGACAATCCAAACTGCCGACTTTGCAATGACAAAGTCGAAACTGTTTCACATTTAATATGAATATAGCAAAATTGCAGAAACTGATTACAAAGCTAGACACAACTGAGTTGCTAAATTAATCCATTGGTCATTATGTAAAAAATACGATTTACCTGTATCCAAAAAGTCATGTGAACATAAAGTGGAAAAAGGTATCGAAAATGAGAAGGTGGAGATCTTGTGGGACTTTCGAATACAGACAGATTGTAATTTGGAACACAACACACCAGATATCACAGTTGTTGAAAACTGAAACGTACAATTTATTGATATCACGGCACCAGGAGATGCCAGTCGAAGAACTAGAAAAAAATCACGAAATATTGCAATCTGGCCATTGAAACTACGCGATTATGAATGAAACATGTAACAGTGATACCTATTGTCATTGGGGCACTTGGTACCATGTCCAAAAATTTTATAAAATACATCAAGAAATTGCAGCTTCCTGCAACACCAGCAGAACTGCAAATAACTGCGCTACTCGGAACATCATACACATTAAGAAGGTACTTGGTTGATCCCTAGGATGCTGGCAGCAACCCATATCAACCATTAGCATAAGTCAATGGTATTTCTGATGTATTTTTTGAATGTTCAGTTGACTGAGATTCATGTTTAATGAATAAAAGAGATATTAATAATAATATTGCAACTTGGCCGTCAAAACTACATGGCTATAGATGAAACATGTAACAGTGATACCCATAGTCATTGGGGCACTTGGTACCATGTCCAAGAATTTTACAAAACACATCAAGAAATTGCAGCTTTCTGCAATAACACCAGTGGAACTGCAAAAAAACTGCACTACTTGGAATCTCATATATTTTAAGAAGATACTTTGTTGATACCTAAGACACTGGCAGCAACCAGTATCAACCATTAGCACCAGTCAATCGTAGTTGTGATACATTTTTAAATGTTCAGTTGACTGGGTTTCATGTTTAATGAATAAAATAATAATAATAATAATAATAATAATAATAATAATAATAATAATAATGATAAGGAGAAGAAGAGGAAGAAGAACAGGAAGAGGAAGAAAGAAGAATTTCTGATTAGGATGTCAAGGATTTCTGTGGGAGGATAAACTTAATCTAATCAGACTGTTTACAAGTTTACACTGATTTCATATAAATTTTTTTGAGTATATTAAATTAGCTGTATCAAACCTCAAATCTTCCACTGTGCATATGAAAATATTTGAAATTATGAAACAATTTGAAATACAGAGGACTATATTTAAAAAAATAAAGATGGCAATTGTTCAAGAGAGAAGACTCGGGATAAATTGTAGAAGCTATACTGTAATTATTATCTTATTGAAAGAAGATTCCTTTTACAAACTCTTATGCACTTTAAGTAGCAAAATTAATATTGGACAAACTTTTATGAATCAAAGGCCTTTTGCCTCTAATAAAATTGATTCTAAGTTACAGGAGCTGATAAATGTGCTAATCTTTAAAGTTGCTTCCTTGTTTCTTATGTAGTAGTTTAGCAACTTGTAGCTATTTCTATTGAATTGGAACAAACCATTTTTAATAATGAATTTCTCTCCATTGCCATTGTTATATATTTCTGTTAGTTGTACTTTCAAGAATATTATTCTTGTGGATGGCTCCCTTGATAGTTGCAGCCAGGTTGATAAGGTCGAGAAGCAAGGAATTGCTTGTGAGCCCCCTATATTAACTTCAAATAAACAATGTGTAGCAAACCTCATTCCAACATTTCTTTATTTATCAAATAATTTGAAGAGTGGTTTTTTTTACATTGTGTCATGTTCCCAAACTCAGTACATTTTTATTTTTGTTTTTTTTATCTTAAAATAGACATCCATCTGATTATTGATTGTTTTCTAGTGTGCCACTTTATGTATCTCATACTTCAATACATCTAGATGTATATACCAGCATAAGAAAATAGCAGAACTAGGTTATGTAAGTCAGTCCTTATAATAAAAGATAATAAAAAGAAATAGGAAAATAGAGAAAAGATTAAACAGATACAAATTGAGGGATATAAAAAGTCACTTCACAATAAATGTAAACTGTTTAAACTTATTTTGGTAGAAAAAGTCATTTCCTCATGTCAACAAAGCATAGATATAATGACTGGGCTTATACAGAGCAATAAATCATAAGGTGTTTGGTTTGGTTTGGTTTGGTTTGGTATGAGCTATGCTATGCATTGGTTAGACAGCCTTTAAAACTCTTTGTACATGGCAGATATCCATGTACATTTGTGCTGGATTGAGGAATGATCCCAGGGCAAGATATGTATTCAAGGTAAGTATTCAAAGCATATAAAGAGCTTTGGTATGGTTTCTATAAAGAATAACAAAGTTGGAAAGGACCATGGAAGTCTTCTAGTCCAACCCCCTGTTCAAACAGGATTTTGGGAATATGTTATGCCTTCCTTTGGTCAGCAGGTGGCACTCTTAAATCAAATTTCAATATTAACTAGTTTTATCCAATTTTAATGGTAACAATCCAAAATATAAAGATAATGTTAGTTTTTTAAGTAAATAGTTCCAGCATTTTGAAATGACTATCCAAAACAACGCCTGTCCAATTTAGAAATCCAATTTTCTGTATTTTTAAAGGTTTTTGCCTTTCTCCCTTTGATTCTTTTTCCTTCAATTTTGAAATTCTTCTCAAAACGTTAAATCGATGCTTATAAAAATAGCAGTTAACCTCTCTTTTCCTGGATATTCTTTTGGGGTTAAGTTTTAAATAAAAAGGATTCTTCTCACCCAGTTCCAGACACTGTTCACCAACTCTGCTCCAGTACAGTTTTTAGGTGTTTCTCGGTTGTCCCAGCTTCGTGGCAGCCATATTTAGGCTGCCTCTTCTCGCCATGGCAAAGAGGGAAAAAAGCCCGGGGTTCAGCAGGAGACTTGCAATCTCTCCTGTGACCTCTCAGTGCTTCCCTCCATAGCTTTGCCACCCCTACAAGGCGGCTTTGGCTCCTATCGGAACCCACAAAGGAGCTCCGATAGGAGAGGGAGAACTCAGCACAGGGAACGCGGAAACCCATTCCCTGCATCTGATATTGCTGCGATGTTAGCTGGAAGGCGCAATTAAAGAGTTTTCATCATGTCTTCTGGCTGCTAGTTTGTGTTCAGGGATGCGTTCTTCCGATCTTCTGACTGTCTGTCCTATATAATGGCTGTTGCAGTCTTTAAATTGAATGTTGTAGATAATTCCTATTTTTTTTCTTTTTGGACTACTGGATTTTTTGGTTTAAATATATTTTGAAGAGCTTTAGTTGATTATGTGTTATGTGTGCTATATGTGATGCCATGTAACTATAAGAGTTTGTTGGTTGTTTCTGAGATATTTTTTGATGAATGGCAGTGTTATATTTTTCATAGCTTGTATTGGCTAGGTTGTAGTGGGTTGAGTGGTCAGGTGTTTTTTGATAAAGTTGTGTGGGTATCCATTTTGTAAGAAGATGTTGTATAATTGGTTTATTTTCTTTTCCTAATGTCAGAATTCTTGCAGTGTATTTGTGCTCATATAAATAATGTTTTTATACAAGTTGACTTGTAGGAGATTATATGTTACATTGGTAATGGACCATTGTGAGTAGTTTTATGATAGACTTGTGTTTCTTTTCTCTCCCCCCCCCAAAGCTTTATTGGGTTTTTATTTTTAAACATATACATGTTTAAAAATACATGAACAGTGTGGCCTCTGGATATGGTTCATATTAATAGAAATAACAACAGTGAATTATTACATTAATCAAATTCATATAATCCTAATATTAATATACTTGGTTATTTTAAAGTAGTTATTCAATATTTTTGTATCTTTCTAATATCAATGATAGAATGCATATTTAGTATCCATTCTAATATCAATTATCTTGAACATACATAGTAATACCATATTTCAACTTCTCAACTTTCCATCTAATTATTACTTATTTTCAATTTATATAGAATTATATCTACTAATATTCCCCCTAATTCTTATTTCTACTTCTATTCTGGCTTCTAATCAGGTCACTCTTACTAATCCAAATGTTAAAACACATATTTATGTTAATACATAGTCCTTCACATAAAGGTGTATATTTTTATTTCTACCTCTATTTCTAGTTTTTAATCAAGCCATCATTATTTTAGAAAAAAGAAGAAAGGAAAAAATGAGGGGGGAATAGCTCTATTCTATTCATCATCCCTTTCCCTTTTTAATACTTCAATTGTTATTCATTTTTTGGCTTTCCTCCCTTACACCTCTATTGCATCTTTATCTCTGTCAACATCTGTATCTTCATTATTCCATCTAAATATTTTTCCTATCTCCATCTTCCTAAGCTACCATTTCTCCGAAGTATCCACCCATACTCTTATCTCCCTTTCAAAAACATCTTCCAGATTATCCACTTCCAGTTCCATTTTTATATCTCTCAAAAAAATTTTCTGATTCTCTTGTTTTATTTGGTAATTTGTCTATTTCATCTTTTCCTCCATTCTTTCTGCCCGCTCCTCTCTTTCCTGGACTCTTTGATCTTCATTAATTGCCAGCTGTATCATATTTTCTACTTTGTCACTTATGCCTTGGATTAAGTCTTTTATCTCCCTTTGGTCCTTTGCCATGGTATCCTTGATGCTTTGAAAATCCATGCTATTTCTCTTGAAATCTTACTCATTTACCCCTGAAAAGGCATCTTGTTTTAGTTTAATAAGTCCACTTTTAGTCAGTGCCACAAACAAAAAAAAGGAGCCTCGTTAGCGCAGCGGACTAAAGTGCTGTTAAATAGCACTTAGCTACCAGCTGCCTGCAATTACTGGAAGTTCAAATCTTACCAGGCTCAAGGTTGATTCAGCCTTCCATTCTTCCGAGGTAGGTAAAACGAGGACCCAGATTGTGGGGGTAATAAACTGACTTTGTATAACAGGAACACCGCTTAGGGGGCCCCAAAAGCCTTACTAAACAGGTATATACAAAAGTATGAAGGCTGTTGCTTAACGCATTGTAAGCCACCCTGAGTCTCCAGAGAAGGGCAGCATGTTCGCATTTTCCCACACTTATTGCATTCGCTGATTCACGCCCAGCCGCCCTGTTTAGGGTGACGTGTTCTCTCCTTGATGTAGTGAGAGTGGAGGAGCCCTTGCAGGTAGAGCTGAGGAGTTTATGCAGTTTCTGTCGGATAAAGTCGCTCAGATTCAGATGTACCTGGACTCTGATTGGGCAATTCTGACCGAGATGACAGGGGCAGGTCTTAGACCTATTGTGTGGGATGAGTTTGATCCGGTGACTCCTGAGGAAGTGGACAAGGCTGCAAGGGCAATGAGTTCCTCCACTTGTTTGTTGGACCTGTGCCCCTCCTGGCTGGTCTCGGCCAGCAGGGTGGTGACACAAGGCTGGCTCCAGGCTTTAGTTAACTCGTCCTTGAGGGAGGGGTCCTTCCCGTAACCATTGAAGGAAGCAGTCATAAGGCCCCTCCTCAAGAAGCCTTCCCTGGATCCAGCAGAATTAAATAACTTTTGGCCAGTTTCCAACCTAGCCTTTGTGGGAAAGGTTGTAGAGAAAGTGGTGGCACTTCAACTCCTGTGGTCATTGGATGAAACGGATTATCTGGACCCTTTTCAGTCTGGCTTCAGGCTTGGCTACAGTATGGAAACTACTTTGGTCACACTGATGGATGATCTCTGGTGAGCCCGAGATGGGGGTCATTCCTCCATCTTGGTGCTACTTGACCTCTCAGCAGCTTTCAATACCATTGACCATGGTATCCTTCTGGGACAACTAAGGGAGTTGGGAGTGGGAGGCACCATGTTACGGTGGTTCTCCTATCTCTCTGGTCAGTCACAGTCGGTGTTGGTAGTAGGACAGAGGTCGACCCCTAGGCCCCTCATTTGCGGGATGCCTCAGGGCTCGGTCCTCTCTCCCCTCCTATTTACCATCTACATGAAGTCGCTGGGTGAGATCATCCGACAATACAGGTGAGATATCAGCAATACGCTGATGATACCCAGCTGTATATCTCTACCCCGCATCAATTCAGTGATGCAGTGGATGTGGTGTGCTGGTGCCTGGAGGCTGTGAGGGTCTGGATGGTAGTCAACAGGCTCAGACTTAACCCAGACAAGACCGAGTGGCTGTGGGTATTGCCTCCTAAAGAGTATGTTGATTGTCCATCCTTAGTTCTGGGTGGGAGAAATTGTCCCCCTCAGAATGGGCTCGCAATCTGGGTGTCCTCCTAGACTCACAGCTAAGATTAGAGCAACATCTGACAGCTGTGGCTAGGGGAACCTTTGCACAAGTTCGCCTGGTGCACCAATTGTGACCCTACTTGGATCGGGAGGTTCTCCTCACAGTCACTCATGCCCTTGTCACCTCACGGTTAGATTATTGCAACGTGCTCTACGTTGCAAGGGTGGGGCTACCCTTGAAAAGTGTTCGGAGACTACAGTTGGTCCAGAATGCAGCTGCACGAACAATTGTGGGTGCACCTAGATACACCCACATTACACCAATTCTCTGTGAGCTGCACTGGCTCCCTATCGGTCTCTGGGCACAATTCAAGGTGTTGGTTATTACCTTTAAAGCCCTACATGGCTCAGGGCCAGGTTATCTTCTAGACCGCCTTCTACCACATACTCCCAGCTACCAGTAAGATCCCACAGAGTTGGTCTCCTCCAGGTCCTGTCAGCTAAACAATGCTGGCTGGCGGGCCCGCAGGGGAGGGCCTTCTCTGTGGCTGCCCCAGCTCTCTTCAACCAGTTACCTCTTGAGGTCTGGACCACCCCCACCCTATTGGCCTTCCGAAAAGCAGTGAAGACCTGGCTTTTCTGGCAGGCCTGGGGCCGTTGATCTCACTGATACAATCTTGTGAGATCCAGCCATGAATGGTGTGAATGGGTTTTAATGTTTTAATTTTTAAATGTTTTTATAATGGTTTTTTTTTTTAATGTATTGTAAACTGCCCTGAGTCTCTGGAGAAAGGCGGCATATAAATTGAATAAATAAATAAATAAATAAAAATAGAACCAATAAATAATAAATAAATAAATAAATAAATAAATAAATAAATAAATAAATAAATTCAGTTCAAGTTTTGCTCATCAAAGAGTTCAATAATCATAGCTCTTTACCTTTCAGGGTTATTAATCAACTCCATTTAAATAGTCCAGACAGTTTCCACACAACAGAAGTAATTTTACTTTACATGAAGGTCTTCCTTATCACAATAGTAGAATAATTAATTCTAGGATAGTTAATATCACCACAATCCTTCAAAAAGATGTCGCTTATTTCTTCTGTCAAAATCTTCCTAGATTTGTAGGGGTGTAGTATATTCTAGTCATGAGTAGATGGCAGTATCAACAGATGTTTCAGCGCTGATAAATTAAAATCCAAAATTAATTCAGTTTATAGAGACAAAATTAAATATTCAAATCAATTCAGGTACATAGTTCCAGCATATTGTAATGCCCTTTCCATAGCAACGCCTACCCAGTTTAGAATCCATTTTTTTTAAATTAAAAGATCTTTAGCTTTTCTCCCCTCAGTTCTTTTCATTCGAAGGAAGAAAAGAGTCTCTTTTCTTCTCTGGATTTTCTTCTTTTTTCTTTTAAGTTTAGGGACTAAATGCAAAAAAAAAGAAAAAGAAAAGAAAAGAAAAAGAATCTTCTCATCCAGCTCCAATCACTGTTCACTAACTCCACTCCAGAACCAGTCTTAGGTGTTCCTTGGATGTCCCAGCTTTGTGGCAGCCATGTTTAGGTTGCCTCGTCTCCTAATCATGGTAGAGAGGGAAAGAAGAACCCTGGGTCTGGCAGGAGATTTGCGACTCTCTGCGACCATGCAGGGCACCCCTCTTTGCTTCGCCTCCCCTACAGGGAGGCTTTGGCTTCTCTCAGAGCTCACCAACAGGGAAGATTTGGCATAGGAGCATGGAATCCCACTCCTCATCTCTGATCTCACTGCGACATCAACCAGCTGATAGACTTGTGTTTCTGATTTTCTGCAATTTCTTCTGCTAATGAAGATATCCAGGAAAGATAAAATGTTGTTGCTTTCTTATTCTTTGTGCATTTTATTTCTTCAAAGATGATGTTGATTATTTCATGTGTCTTTCCAAGTTGTTCCTTTTTTTATTATAACAGGCTTCATCTATAAATTGGATGCATATTTTTGTATATGTGAAGTATTTCAGTTTCAACGTGTTGTATTACAGGCTCTGTTCTGAAAATAGTGATCCCATTGCCATTTCTCTGATTTGTTGATATAGCAACATGCCTGCTACAGTATGCAGTGCTTCCACACTTCCCTGACTCATGATACATTTCTGGGATTAATAGTTGAACAGATTTTGTTCTGATTTTTTAAATTTTTATTCTGTCTGCATATTCACTAACCTTTTAATTTAATTTAGATTGTCCTGCTTAATTCTAAAACGGTTGAGGGTGCAGAAATGTTACAATGTAAGCAATAGGATATGAGCTGTGGAATTAAGAATACTTGAATTAGAATACAATTAGAATTGAATTCATGGATCAGGCACTGGTTTCTTGACCACTGTGAGATTTGGTGTCAATGGACTGACTACCAACCCGAAAGAAGTAGATGCTCTCAGGATCTTTGAATTCCCAAAAGTATAACTTTATTGGATACACTGCTTCAGAACTAAACCAGCTCTGGTTTTCCCATGCAAAAAGTTTACTTAGTTAAACAATAGATTCCCTTTCTCCCCACCTTTGGGTGTTCACATTATTCTCCAATTATAGGACTTCCTTTTATTATAAACCACTTCTGCAAAATTATTATAAATTATTACAAACTACTTCTGCGAAAGGCAGAAGTTCCATTCAATTGTCTGCTGGTAGTTCACATATCAACATCAATATTGCTCTACTATTTCATTAGTCCTCTCTGTCCTGTGCCCTCCTCCTCGTTAGTGCTTGAATGGAACCCTGAGCTAAGCCCTTGGGAGGAACCTATTCACTTAGTGAACTCCCACCAAAACTTTGCCAAGTACTCTGCCCCCCAGTCTGAAATGATACATTTTGGAATTCCATAGATGTGCTACACAAACATCTTGGCCAAGCTCTAGGCCAAAGGAAGCTTTGGACATGCAATGAAGTGTGCTTGCTTCGAAAATAGGTGGACCACCATCCAAATCACTGTATTCCCAGCACTCTCGGGAAATTCCACAATAAAGTCCATGGCAATCTCTTCCCATGGCCGGTTAGGGTTGGCTATTGGCTACAGTAGCCCAGGAATTTTCCCTGGCAATTGTTTAATAGACGGGTACACTGGGTAGCTTATCACATAGCTTTCAATGTCTTTCTTCATCTTAGGCCACCAGAATTGCCTTCTAGCCAAGTGAAGGGTCTTAACAAACCCTAAGTGGCCTGCAGGCTTCAAATCGTGGCTTCTTTGTAGGAACAGGGTCTTCTGATTGGCTAGGACAAATAGTTTGTCTTCCTTCCAGACCAGGCCTTCCCTTATCGCCAGTTCTTTCTTATGGTCTCTGAACCATTCATCTCCTTCCAGGGCTTCCCTCAGCTGCCTGGTCAAAGCATCATCAGTCGGCTGAGGAGCAGCTAGCTGCTGTCGCTGTCGGGGTTCCAAATTATTATAAATTATTATAAACCACTTCTGTGAATGGCAGGTAGATTGTCCTTGATTCCCAGGAGAAAATATTTTGTTTTGGCTACAAAACACCAGCTATCTCTATTCCCCTCTTCCTATCCCTCCCTATCCCTTTGAGGAATCTACCTGCCTTGGAGTTTTGTTTGCTATGGGTGTATTACTTGGAACTCTGACATTAAACCGACTCCTGCAGTTTTCACCCAATTAAAAGTAAAAGTTTTTCCCCTTCTCCAAACAATCAGTCACATGGTCCAATCAAAGTGCCATCTGGTTGCCTGGTAATGTCATTCCTCCTCTCCCTCTCTCTGATGAGGGATGAAAATATCCTTGGTTCCCAGGCAAAAGTATTTTGTTTTGGCTACAAAACATCAGCTAACTCTATTCCCCCCTCCCTATCCAGTGTGGCAACAATGAAGTTTCAAAATAGCGTCCGTCAGTCACTTTGCTAAGACCTGTGCTGCCAGTTGCTGGGAGGGGTTGATGGAGTTAACTATTTCCACCCAAATGCTCTTATATGGGGCATTCAGGAGAGTGTACCTGCAAGGAAATCCTTCCCCCCTGGCAAGTACCAAAGAATGAAATTGAACCAGTTAAAGTACTCGGCTACTATTTGTTTAGGGGATAGTTTCTTTGGAGTTTTCGGAGCCTCTTAAGTTCTTATAGTCTGTCCACACTTTGAAGGAGATTTTGCTGCCTTCTAGAAATTGCCTCCAGGTCATCAGCGCCCATCAAACAGCATAAGCTTCTGTTCCCGTGCTGCCAAATGTCTTTCAGTATCAATAAGCTTTCGGGAAATGTAGGTACAGGGCTGGAGTGTTCCCTTTGCATTCTTTTGGAGCAGGAAGGCACCCACTGCTACATCACTAGCATAGCTTGTATTATGAAGGGCTCCTCTTGACCTGGATGTTTAAGAGATGGCTCCTCTGCAAAGAGCCATTTGAGCTTTTTGAAAGCTGCTTGACATCCCATAGTCCAGTTAAGCTGTTGGCTCAGTTTGCCTTTATCCCACCTCCATCTGTTTATAGTAATTCGATATGGGCAGGGCTATTTACGCAAATGAAGGGATGAACTGCCAGTAGAAGTTGGCAAAGCTCAAGAAGCTCTGCAGTTGTCTTTTGGTTTGGGGGGCTTCCCAGTCTAGTTAATTAGGGCATCTTTCGGAAAATTCACAATTGCTTTCACCTTCCCTGGGTCCATCTCTACTCCCTTACTGGACACTTGTTATCCCAAATAATCCAGGCTGGTTTTCTGGAAGTCACATTTGGATAGTTTGGCATAGATCTTGGCTTCCAGTAGCTTCCTCGGCACTTCCTGCACTAACTTCACACGATCTTCCATTGTCTTCCATTGTCTCAGAATAAATGAGAAATTAGTTAAACAATAGATTCCCTTTCTCCCCACCCTAGATTGTCCAATTATAAGACTTCCTTTTGTTATGGGAACAGTCCATGTCTCCACTTGCAAAAGTGACCTTGGCGAGGTTCAGACTCTTATAGTCTGTAGATGAAAGCTAAGCATTCCATTTCCCCCCTCCCTCCTCCCACTTGAAAGGCAAGATGAAAGCGATGGAAGCTCAGAAGAAGTAAAATGTTTCAATCTTGGCATTTGGGATTATTCAAATAACTATTTGCTTCTACGATTGTTAGCAAGTCAGAGCATTTGTGAACAAGTCACAATTAGACAGTGCAGGGTTTCAACTAGTGGCTAATACTAGCAGGCAGGAACTAATCTGTGGAATCCAAAGCCTCTTAGCAAGTCTGCTATTATCGTAGATTTAGAAGTGTTTATCTTGCAATTTAGCAATTCTCTGATCTGATCCATGGTTAAATGCTTATCTCTTCTGAAGATAAGCATATCTCTTCTATATAGAGAAACCTCAAGCTAGCAAATGGGTAACACATCTGTCAAGAACCTATCATTGCTTCTGCTGTTGTAGCTTGGGGTAGATAATTACAGGTTTGCCACAGTAGATCTTACCAAAGTAAATAGAATGTTTCAGCAATATTTCTTTGACAACGACGACTCTGCATTATCAATAATCTTATTTGTTTTTATGAGACATTTTCAAAGCAGTCCAGAATTTTCTTGGCCTGCAGTGCCAGAGGGCCCATCCAATGAAATTTTCTGGCTACTACAGCATTTGCTTTTTCTTGGGGCTAAGCTTTTCTTACTGGAGATAGAAAAAAAATGATCAATGGTTATAAACTCAAATCTTTTTTTGTTATAACAGTAGTAATTTTTAAAAAAAACAGTATTTGTTTTTATTCTTTTCTTTCTGCTGCATGCAGGAAAAAGAAAGGACTGTATAAAAGGATTTAGAAAGAGATACGGATTCCCACTGAATATGGATTATTAGGGCAACTGCAGCTCTGTTTATCATTAGTCCCCCTCTCCCCCCAAATTCTACTCTATTTTAGTTTACAGGAATCATTTGATTCTTTTCTCACATGTTTATAGTTAAACAGTATGAGGTAAGAATAAAAAGGCTAAGCAGTGTTGTAGCTTTGATAGTTCTAGAATTTTGATTGTCTTCAGAGAAGAGGTCTTTATTTGATTTGTTTGTTTATATCTTGCCTTTATTATTTAACTCAAGGCAATGAATACACCCAACATATCTTTCTCCTCCTACTTTCTCCACAACAACCCTGTGAGGTCGATAAGGCTGAGAGTGAGTGAATGACTCAAAATCATCCACTGGCTTTCATGACTGGGTGACTTTGGGCCAATCTTTAGATGAAAGTATGAGTTAGTTGTTTATTTATTTCATTATAGTGTTTAAACTTGTTAAACTGCTTGTTCTCCTTTTTGAATAATGTGATCATCTCTTTTTTAGCTCATAAACATTTGCCCCATTTTCATATGCCTGTCTGACTGGAATGGGGGTTGAATAAATGGCAGTTCATCCTGTTTTGCTCTATGATTCTGTGAAAAACTATGTATGGTATGTTTGACTAGAGTCTCTCTCCCATCATAAGATGATACAGAGAAGAAGGATAAGGCAGGAATCAGCAACTTTTGTAGGAAAATTATCACACAATTTAAGATGATGTTATGGGTGCAAAAAGAATCTAAAATAAAAATAAAAACTAGAAATAAAGTATTTGGAAATATAAATAACCCTATAATTTTAATAATGTCAAAAGCCATACCTTGCCTTGTTTTTTTTGTCTGATAATATTGAACACTTGAAGCAAAATATTATTATTACTCACATTGCTACAGTTCATGAAGTAAATCTTGAAAGACTATTTTATTTATGTTTTTTAAATTTTAATACCTGAATTACTTGTACTAAGGGCTTTTTATGTTTATTTAAGTATTTCCCTTACTATTTATTAACTTGTGTTAATGTTTAAATGCTTTAAACAATTTAGTAATTTAACAAAATTCTGGTAATTGGACAGATTACAAAATAATAGTCTAGAAATATAAGACACAGTCACAATTCCTTGAATATTTTAATAGTATGATTCATACAATGTAAGGATTGGAAATTACCTCGGGGATCACATAGTCCAACCATCTTCTCAAAGCAGGTATCCAGTACTATAGCAACCTCCACAGATGGCCATCCAGCCTTTATTTAAATATCTAACAGAAAAGAATCCTACAATTTTCAAGGCAGTCCATTCCATTAAGAAATTCTTCTTCTTTCCAAATGAATTGGCTTCCTTCCTTATAAAATAAGGCCACTTGTTTCTTGTCCTGTCTTCCGGAACAACTTCTACACAAATTCTGCCCCAACTTCTACACAAAAGCTCCTTTTTCTATCTAAGCTATCATGTCTTCTTGTAATTTTCCCTTCTGCAGGTTGAACATTCCCAACTGTTCCGCATAACTTTTTCACTAGCACTAATGGTGTTACCTAATTTGGGTAATGAAACATCTCAAGAAAACAACAAAGCTCAGAAAGCACCAAGAATCCCTCATTTCAATCCTGAGCGACAAGTATTTTTATTTATTAATAATTTTTTCCTTGCGGTCCATTAATACAAACAATTAATTTAATGGTTTGTAATTTTCTGAGCGTATTCCAGTATTCCAGTTTTGGAAGAATGTATCAATGTTCTTCCAAAAATATGGTGCATATTTGATGTGATGTGCAAATAATTATTTCTAAGTTGTTTAATTTTACCTGGAATATAAAAAAAAGACTTTTTGCTGAGGCAGATGGATATTAATCCAAAAGAAGACAATTTATTCCTCTGATTTTTATTTAATGGTGACATATAATCAATTTATTTTTTAAAAAAGTTTTTTATTTTTTACAAGCATATCAAATCAATGCATGAACAGTGTGGTATCTGGGTGTCAAACATTCTAATACAAATAAAACTAGCAAAATTAATCATAATTATTGGATTCAATCAATATTTCTAATAATGATACACAATTATAATAACTTGCAATGTGTCATTATTGAATTATTCCATGTTTTCTCTTATTGTTACTTTTGTTTTATTATATAAAAGTATATACACCAACATTCCCCCTTATCTTATTCTAACTTTTAATCATATCACCTTTTACTAAAAAACATTTTCTTTCTATCCTACCTAATTTCTAGTCATGTCACCTACCTAAAAAAAAAAAGAGAGAAAGAGAAAAGGAAAAGCAAATCAAAACAACAATAGAGAAGAAGAATCATCTATCCATCGTCCCTTGCCCGCTTCCATACTTTAATTGCTATGCTTTTTTAAAAAATTTGCCTCCCAGGTTCCTCTCCTGAATCTCTATCTCTGTCAGAATCTGCTTCTTGGCTATTCAGTCTGGGTATTTCTCCCACCTCTACCCTCTTCCATTGCCTAATTCCTAAAATTTCCGCCAGGCCCCTATCTCCCTTTCAAATGTCTCTTCCAACTCTCTTAATACATTTTCCACCTGGCTTAATTTGTCAATCACTGTTATTTCCAGTGGTGGGTTCCTCCCGGTTTGACCTGGTTCAGCCAAGCCGGTAGCGGTGACGATATAACGTCAGTAAACTGGTTCTCTTTGTCCAGGAGACTCCCACCCGCCCCCACATTATTGCTACCTTTTATTTCTTCTTTTTTAGCCCAGCTGATAGGTGCTGCAGAGTGGATTGCCGCACCTCAGCTGGGCAGATTCCTAACGCGCTTGCACGGAGCGCAAGTTTGGCGCGCATGTGAGCGAAGTGAGTCAATCTTAAAGTCAATCAGGAAGAACTGGAAGACGTTTCCTTAGATCTTCACCAAACTGATTGTTGGAGTGTCAGCCATCTAACGTCTTCCAGCTTTTCATGATCGACTTTTAAGAGTGGCGAGAAGCTGACAGCAAAAGAAGCAGCAGCGGAGGTGACAGGGGTGTGTGTGTCCCTCCCTCCGCGTTTCTCCTGGGTGACAGCCAGGGCTTCGCTACCACCTCTTTATCTCAGAGGGGCAGTGTCTGCCTCCCAAGTCCTTGCGGAGGGACACACACACACATGCCCATTGCCTCCGCTGCCACTTCTTTTGATCGTGAAGAGGTGAAAGATGTTTCTTTAGATCCCTGCCAAACTCACTTCGAGGTTAGCGAAGATGTATCCGAACTTAAACCCAATTTATTGGAAATGTAAACAAGCACAGGGCACATTCTTTCATGTCTGGTGGCTTTGCCCAAAAATTAGGAAATACTGGGAAAAAATAAAAACTTGGCTAACAGAAATAACAGCAGAGGAAATAGAGTTGAAACCAGAAATTTTTCTATTAGGCATGATTAAAGGAAACCATAGCAAAGAAACAAAATATTTAATATTACATATAATTACAGCAGCCAGATTGGCATTAGCGCAACATTGGAAAATGGATCAATTGCCAACAGATCATCTAGTAATCCAAAAAATTTTCAATTGTGCAGAAAGGCTAAATTAACATTTGAGTTAAAAGACAAGGTAGACTCAAAATATTATATTGTATGGAATAGATGGTACGATTGGATAAGTCAAAAAAAGGAGAGTAAATTAAAATTCTATAAGAAAATAAAATTAACAAGCACCGTCAATAAAATAAATGATGTAATAATACAGGCTCACAGCCTGTCGAAACGTTGCTTTAAGAAAAACTTTTAAAGTCACTGGTAGGATTTTAGCTGAGGTTTTAAAGGACCTTGCAGAGTGCTCTGTAGGGAATTTTAGAAGATTTTAAGCTGGGATTTTAACTAGGATTTTAAATATTTTAACCAACTTATTTATAATGACGTGGGAAAACACCCGAGATTTTAATTTTTTGCATATGCACACCCGCGAAAACTTAAGAAGACACACACACACACACACACACACACACACACACACACACACACATATATATATATATATATATATATATATATATATATATATATATATGTAGGTCTTTGGTTATTCGGGTTTTCTCCCACGTAAAATTGGAAGTCTCTTGGTGACGTTTCGACAAAGTCTCATTCATCATCTTCAGGCTGGTGTTTTCGGCTTCGTGCTTCTAAGGAGCAATGTGTGATCGCAGCTGTTTCTTTCTTTTAACTGCCAGTGGGGGTGTGAACTGATTTGGTGGGAGCTTGGCTGTCTTCTGATTGGGTGGAGGTGTGTTCTGATTGGTTGGGGGTTTGGCTGTGCTCTGATTGGATGGGGGGTTGGCTGTGCTGGGATTGGATGGGGTGTGTTCTGTTTAGGTGGGGGCTTGGTTGTGCTCGGGTTAGTCTGAGTTGCAGGGGGACTTGAGCTGGTGAACTGCGTTGCTGTTGTTTGGCTTTGCATTTGTGGTCGTCCCACATCTTCATGGTGGGTGTCAGTTTGCTTCAGGTATGGCTTGGAGGGGTTTAAAGTGGCTAATGATGCAGCTGTGATCTGGCTTCTGTTTGTGGTTGTGCCTCATCGGTGTGGGTTTGCTTTTTGTGTGGATGTGTGGTGGTGACATCCTGTGTGGGTTTCGTGAGTGTGGGTCTGGTGTCATTCTTTGTGTTAGGGACTCGTTTGTCAATGAGGGCGGGTTTCCAAATGGCTGGTAGGTGGGAGGTATCATCTCGTTTATTCAGGCTGTGTGGGCGTTTTTCTATCTTGATGACTTCTCTGATTATTCTGTTGTTAAAGTGTTCAGTTTTGGTGATAGTTCTGGTCTTTTTAAAGTCAATATCATGTCCTGTGGCTTTAAGGTGTTGGACCAGGGAAGAAGTTGGTTCCTCTTTTCTGATTGAGTTCTTATGTTCTTTAATGCGTACACTTATTCTTCTGTTGGTTTGTCCGATGTATGTGGTGGGGCAGGCGATGCATGGGATTTCATATACTCCTTGATTTTCTAACTCAGTTTTGTCTTTGTGGTTTCTTAGGATGGTGGATATTTTTCGGTTTGTGCAGAATGCTGTCTTGATGTTGTGTTTGTGGGGGATCTTGTTGATTCTGTCTATGGTCCCTTTTATGCATGGGAGGAGGGCTTTGCCATTTTCTTGTTCTCTGTCTTGGATTTTAGTGAGGGGTTTCTTTTTGGATTAGGTTGGTGATCTTATTTCTTTGGAATTCATTGGATGTTAGTACGTTAGTGAGAGTGTATAGTTCGGTTTTTAGGTGTTGTTTGTCAGCTAAGCGTTTTGTTCTGGAGATGAGTGTCCCTCCAACCCTTCTGAAATGGCACTCACTAGGGCTCTGGGGAATGGGTAGAGGTGTCCATAATGCTCTATGTAAATCTCAGCAGTATCGAGGAATTGGGCTAGGTGGTCTGGGTAGCCATCGAACTTCCCTCTGAACTGGGGTGGCTCCTCCCTTGCTGCCCTCTCCTCCCAGTGCGGGGCTCTGTAAGTCTGGCCTCGGTGCTGATGGTGGTGCTGGGTGGTGGTGTGAGAGTGCGTGCAGATAGTGGTTTGTGTGTGTTTTCTTCTGGTAGATGGTGTGTCCTAGGGAGCCATTGGATTTCTTGTAGACTAAGACATCCAGGAAGGGAAGTTGGTTGTTAGCTTCTATTTCCATGGTGAACTGTATTTTGGGGTGTAGGCTGTTGAGGTGTGTGAGGAAGTTGTTTTTCTTTCCCATGTGGCCAGATTATGAAGGTGTCATCTACGTATCTGAGCCAGAGTTTGGGTTTGTGATCAGATTTTTCTAGAGCTTGGGTTTCAAAGTGTTCCATGTAGAGGTTTGCAATGACAGGTGAGAGGGATGATCCCATGGGTGCTCCTTCTATTTGTTTGTATTTTTGTCCATTATAGATGAAGTATGTGTTGGATAGGCAGTGGTTGGTCAGATCTAGGATGTGTTTGGGGAGGTTATATTTGTTTTGGATAGCTGTCAAGGCTTCTTTGATTGGCACTTGGGTGAAGAGGGATATGACATCAAAGCTCACGAGTAGGTCGCTGGGCTGTAAATTTTGTTTCTTTATGATCTCTATGAACTGGAATGAGTTTTTTATGTGTGAGGTGATGGATTCTGCATAGGGCTGTAGTTGTTTGGTGAGAAATTTGGCTAGGCTCCCACCCAATCAGTTCACACCCCCACTGGCAGTTAAAAGGAAGAAACAGCTGCGATCACACATTGCTCCTAGAAGCACGAAGCCGAAAACATCAGCCTGAAGATGACGAATGAGACTTCGTCAAAACGTCGCCAAGACACTTCCAATTTTACGCAGGAGAAAACCCAAATAACCAAAGTCCCACATACAAACACCCATGTAAACCTCAGAAGGTCTTCTTAAGTTTTTGCAGGTGTGTATATGCAAAAAATTAAAATCTCAGGTGTTTTCCCACGTCATGTTAAATAAGTTAGTTAAAATGTTTAAAATTCTGGTTAAAATCCTAGCTTAAAATCTTTCAAAAATCCTTACAGAGCACTCTGCAAGGTCCTTTAAAACCTTAGCTAAAATCCTACCAGTACCTTAAAAGTTTTTCTTTCTTGCAACGTGTCGACAGGCTCACAACTCTGTCATCTTCAGGCTCTTGTTTAGTTTAGAAGCTATGGGTGTGTTGCGAGGTCGGAGCTGTCACTTTTCTATGTTTGCTGCTGCTGACGTATGCTGGTTAGCCTGTAACTCTGTGTCCTGGCAGGCCTTACAACACCACTGGTTGTTTGTTGGAATCTCTGCCTCTCTTCTGATGTATTGGAATCTCTGCCTCTCTTCTGATGTGTTAACATCAGAAGAGAGGCAGAGATTCCAACAAACAACCAGTGGTGTTGTAAGGCCTGCCAGAATTCTTCCCTCTTTGCAGAGGGTGGCTATCAATAGGGAGAGAGAGAGGATCGAGCCAGAAGACAGGCTGAGATCTCAACTAACAATCAAGGGTGTTGGGATGCCTACCAGAATCCTTTCCCCTCTACAGCAGACAGATAATAATAGAGAACTTGAGAAAGCTAGACCTGTAACACGTAGCCAAACAGCCAGGATGAGGAAGCAGGAAGAAAAACTGCTGTCCTCCAATCAGGACACAGAGTTACAGGGTAATCAGCATAAGTCAGCAGCAGCAAACATAGAAAAGCAACAGCTCCGACCGCGTAACACACCGATAGCTTCTAAACTAAACAAGAGCCTGAAGATGACAGGGTTGTGAGCCTGTTGAAACGTTGCTAGAAAGAAAAACTTTTAAGGTACTGGTAGGATTTTAGCTAAGGTTTTAAAGGACCTTGCAGAGTGCTCTGTAAGGATTTTTGGAAGATTTTAAGCTAGGATTTTAACCAGAATTTTAAACATTTTAACTAACTTATTTAACATGACGCAGGAAAACACCTGATATTTTAATTGTTTTTGTGTGTGTGCGCGCGCGCACACACACACACACACACATAGTTTGTTTGGTTTTGTATTGTTTTTCTATTTTATGGGGTGAATATAAATGTATTTTGTATGTACTTGATTTCATATTTTATCTTTTTATGTTTAATAAAGTTTGTTTTAAAACTCAAAAAAAGAAAGAAAGAAACACCAAGTCGAGCGTGTGTCCCCCCTCATGGGTCAGACCCTGAACTACTTGGGTCAGGTCCATGGTTGTCATGGAAGCTATGAACTCCATGTAGAGCCATGTAGAGCCATGTAGATATTCCCAGGTCTGTAATTTTTCCTTTCATCAGCAGGTGGAACTCTCAGCTTAAATTTCAATATTGCCACCAATCAAGCATTCTTTTCGTCATAGAACAATTATAAAAGCGGAATAAGTTTTGTAAGTAAATGATTCCAGCATTTTAAAATGGCTTCCCAGTACCACGTCTTCCCAATTTGAGAATCCAATTTTCTGTATTTCAAAATTTGTTATTTTTCTCTCCTACGCCCCTCACTTCCGATGTGGTAGTTTCTCAGAATGCTTAGACCCCACTGTTACAGATAATTCTGAGCAAATAGTTCTAAATTGTTCATTGGGGTTGAATTTAAAGCAAAAGGAAATCCTCTCCCCCAGTTCCGGTCACTGTTCACCTACTTCACTCCAGCATCAGTCTTAGATGTTCATCAGTTGTCCCAGCTTTGTGGCAGCCATCTTTAGCTGCCTTTTCTTGCTGTAGCTGAGAGGGGGGGGAAAAACCCAAGTCAGACAGGAGAGCTGCGAATCTCCTCGACCTCCCAGGATGCCCCTCTTTGCTTCACCACCCCTACAGGGTGGCTTTGGCTCCTCTCAGAGCCCACAAACAGGGAAAGTCAGCACAGTGAAAATGGAGATCCATTCACTCTGTCTAAAAGCGCTGCGATGTCAACCAGAAATCACATATAATCAGTTTCTATTAACAGTGTTCCATAAATTAAAGCCTTAATGCTAAAGATTTTCATTTTTATTTGACTTTTTAAGTATCTTTTATGGTTTCATTTGTAATTTTTACAATTTTTAATTTTAAAAAAATCTATGCCCAACAAATGCTTAGTTTAATCCTCTAGAAACTAGGAAAGATAGAAAAAATAATAAGCTTAATAGGTACATGAATTAGATGGATGTTTTATTATTTTAACTCTACCACCTTAATATTTATTGACATGTTTTGGATATTTTTTTAATTTCATGTTAGTTACTATGATCAATTTACTGAAAAGTTTTTAAAATAGTCCAAATTTAAATTTGGCATTATTGTATTTTTCAGTTAAGGAACAATATATTGTTTTATTATTTTCTAAACTAATGTTCCATGATAGACTCTAATTGGAATTGTTTCTCTCTTTGTTAATATGGTTACCACAGCAGCTTACTATAAGCCATGCAACTATATGAATAGGCAATGGAAATTCGGACTAGAAAATATATAATCACAAATAAGAAAGACTGGGAAAATGTCTATTATATTAATTCATAGAATTTTATCCCCCTTGCAATCAAACTTCAGTCTGTTCTAAACATTCTATCCTATTCTGAACCAATTTTTTTTTTTAAATTTGATTTATATGCCGCCCTTCTCCGAAGACTCAGGGCGGCTTACAATGTGCTCAGCAATAGCCTTCATCCTTTTGTATATTTATACAAAGTCAGCTTATTGCCCCCACAACTGGGTCCTCATTTCACCTACCTTAGAAAGGATGGAAGGCTGAGTCAACCTTGAGCCTTGGCGAGATTCGAACCCTGCAGTAATTGCAGGCAGCTGGTCTTAATAACCAGCTTAATAACAGGGTGCCTTAAACCCCTGTACTACCAAGGCTCTTGATATTTTGATATGAAAGAGGCAATTTTCCTGATAAATAGCTAGGTTTTTAAAAATTATTTGATTAATTAATTTTCATAATAGGAGCAAAATTTAAGAATGTTTTGAAAAAAAATCCTTGGTTCAATTCTTAACATCTCTTTCAGCTAAATGTAGTTTAATATGATTTGTAAGCATGTCTGTAAACAAAGAACTTGCTGCTAGTTGAAATACATAAGTATATTTGTTGTCCTAGTATTAACATCACCAATGTATTGTTATTTATTATTGTTTGGGCATGTTGAGAAAACAAAGGAGAATAGACAAGACAGGAAAAAAATGCACAGATTTGAGCTGCTGTTGAAGTGGGACAAAAATTCTGTGTGGAAGAGCATGCCACATGTATGGAAGGGCATCCCATTGGTAAATAATTGTTAAAAACTTCATTGATAAATAAAGTTTAGTATAATATCTAAATATATGATATTTCCTTTCAGATGAAACCAGATCTGGCTAAAAACATTACTGCTTAAAATTTTCATTGCTGGAAGAAGTAGGGATTCAGAAACATTTCTATAGTTATGAGAGTAGATATGTACACAATTATAGTCAATGTTATTTCTTCCCAATATTGTTTTCACATTCAGTTAGACATTTAGAGCAATTTCTGATAATGAAACTCCATACTGTGAAATTGAAATGGATATTTATCATTTGAATAAACAGTTATTTACTATAAAACAGACTATAATTAGTGTGATAAATTTAAATTGTGACCTTTTACAATGCAAAGGTAAAATACAGTGCTGCGGCATAAATGAGTTAAACAGTAATACCTAATTGCTTACATATATCTTAGATTATCAAATTTTAGTAATAATTTGTTTCTGGAACTTTGCACTTTGTTATGGCCCAAGGGCTAATCAATAAATAAAGACTACATACAAATATATCTTAGATAATATACAATTTTAATTGCTGTCAAAAAGTCCAGAAATTAATTTTCATCCAAAATGATCAGCTGCTTATGATAATTCAAAATAGATTGTGTTCTATTTTATTCATGACTCCGTTTATTTATCTTGGTAGTTTCCTTTAAACATTTTGGTTTAGTAATACTTACAAATATAAATATTGAAATAAGAAATAAGATTAACTTGAAAAAAAATTAAAGTTAACTTGTTTCCTGAAGTGGTTCGGGAATAATGAGAGGCGCAAGCAAGCAAGTGACAACAGCTCTTTAATATACAGTGAGACTTCAGCAAAAACTCAGAGGCTGCAGCCCTCCTTATATACAATCCAGGAGGGACTGTCAGCCAATCAGAAACGTAGGCAGGTTTGAAACTCCCGCTTAAAAGTATCAATACATAACACCCCTCCCTTCCCAGAAAGCACTAATATTCAGAAATTTACATATGTACACACAAAATCTCGCAGGTGCCTAGGACGAGTTCTCGCCCTAGTTGACCTGCGCAGTTCAGTGTCTGGTGGGGCATCGAGCTGGTCAGAGGGACTCTCCGTCCCTCCCGGCTCCGCCAATGGAACCTCATGGATTTTGTCCGGGGCGTGGTTATCCCCGGCTGGGAGTGGCGACTCGCTGGGGCAGCGCTGGAACCAGGGCTTGTCAGCTAAGTATTCTCGCGAACCCGGGCTTGAGTTAGCTGTTTTGGGAAAGTTGTTATAGTTAGGTTCGGCGATATCTAAATTGATGTTTGCCTCGCCGACCACCCTTTTTCTCAGTTGGTCTATGTGGCGCTTCCAGAGTCTGTCCACCCCTACATCTACCGTATACGATTTTGGGCCTGTTATACCCACTATGGTTCCTGCAACCCATTGAGGTCCGCTGGCATAATTGCGAGCGAACACCGGGGACCCAACCTGAAACTGTCTTAGGCCACAGGTTTCTCCCTTGAAGTTTTCGTGCGAGTAGTTAGGGTGAAGCCTGTCTAACACGTACCGGAGCTTCCTGCCCATGAGGAGCTCTGCTGGGCTTCTCCCTGTTGCTGTGCATGGTGTGGCATGCTGGACTGCTAGGAATTGGTCTATCCTGGCCTGCCAGTCCCCGTTGTCTAATCTGGACAGTGCTTCTTTGGCTGTCCTAACAAAGCATTCAGCCAATCCGTTCGAAGCCGGGTGAAACGGAGCTGATAGGGCATGGCGGATGCCCAGTCCGGCCAAGTAGCCTTCAAAAAGAGTTGCCGTAAATTGAGGGCCGTTATCAGATACCAGGGTATCCGGCAGGCCGTGGGTGGCAAACAACTTCCTTAGGACCTTGATAACTGCCTCGGCCGTTGTTGATGGCATTAAGATGATTTCGAGCCACTTTGAGTAGGCATCAACAACTATTAAAAACGTTTGCCCGTGGAAAGGGCCGGCAAAATCAATGTGGATCCTCCCCCATGGGCCTTTTGGTTTCTCCCACTCTCGGATGGGCACTACTGGGGGATCGGGACGAGACTCCTGGCAGGGTCTGCACTTCCCCACCCACTCGGAAATGACTTGGTCCATGTTGGGCCACCAGACATAACTGTGGGCTAAGCATTTCATCCTAACAATGCCCGGATGCCCTTCGTGCAGCAACTCTAAAACTCTATTCCGTAGCTTCGTTGGAATTACCACTCTGTCACCCCACAGCAAGCAACCCCCTTGCATAAACAGTTCGTTGCGTTTGTTGGCATAACCTTGATACTCCCCTCCATCCACCTTGACCGGCCACCCCTTCAGTACCCAACCCATAACAGTACGGATGATTGGATCTCTAGCCGAGGCTTTCACCACCTCGCAAGAGGAGATAGGGCCCAAAGTCAAAGTGTCCAACAAAAGAACAGAGGCTTCCGGCGTTGGGTTGTCAAGTAGGTCGAGAAGGGGGCAGCGGCTAAGGGCATCCGCATGACCCAGGGTTCGGCCAGGTCGATGGACGAGCTGATACGAGTAGGCCGACAGAAAAATGGCCCATCTGGTCAAACGAGGGGAAAAGGCAGCGGGGGTTGGCCTATCGCCCGCCAAAAGTCCTAGCAAGGGTCTATGATCGGTCACAAGTTCGAATTTTCGGCCATAGAGGTATTCGTGGAACTTTTTAACCCCCGCAATCGCAGCCACAGCCTCTCTGTCCAGCTGACTATAGTTCCGCTCTGCGCTGGACAGGGTGCGAGAGTAAAACGCAATGGGCACCTCTAGGCCGTTCGGCAGTCTATGGCCTAGGACGGCACCAACTCCTGCGGGGGAGGCGTCGCACACTAAGACAAGCGGCAGCGCTGTATTGTACTGAATCAGGAAGCTGTCGTCAGACAGGAGTTTCTTCACTGCCTCAAAAGCGGCTGCCTGTGGTTTCCCCCAGACCCATGGTACATTCTTCCCTAGAAGCTTGTGTAGGGGATCTGCAACCGTGGCTTTGTCCTTCAAGAACATGGAGTAAAAATTGAGCAGTCCAAGGAAGGCTTGGAGCTCCACTTTGGATTTGGGGGCAGGGGCGCTCTTAATAGCTCTCACCTTGCTTTCGGTAGGGTGGATGCCTGTGCCGTCCACCCTGTACCCCAGAAATTCAACGGAGGGGACAGCAATCATACACTTGTTTTTCTTAAGTTTCAGTCCCGCTTCTCTGAACCTGGACAGGACGTTCCTTACTCTGTCCCCTAGCTGGCGTTCGTCCTGGGCGCTGACTAGAACGTCATCGAAATAGGGCACCACTCCTGGGAGTCCTTGCAAAAGGCGCTCCATGGTGCTTTGAAATAGGCCGGGTGCGACGCTCACCCCAAACTGGAGCCTGGTGCATTTAAATGCACCCCTATGAGTTACAATTGTTTGCGCCTCTGCCGTGGCGTCGTCAACTGGTAACTGCTGGTAGGCTTGGGCCAGGTCTAATTTGGCAAAAATTTTCCCGGGCCCCAGGGAGTGTAGTAGATGATGCACGATCAGCACCGGATAGGCGCTTGGCTGCAAAGCCTTGTTGATCGTGCACTTGTAGTCGGCGCAAATTCTTATTGAGCCGTCGGATTTTACTGAGGTCACTATAGGGGTTTCCCACTTGGCATGGTCAACGGGAACCAACACCCCTTGCTTAATCAATTTGTCCAGTTCCGCATCGATCTTCGGTTTCAATGCGAATGGCACTCGTCTGGCCTTAAGTCTTACTTGGGCTACGTTGGGGTCTAAGTTTAGTGAAATAGGGGTCCCCACATACTTGCCCAACGTGTCCCCGAAGACGTCCTGGAACTCGGACAGGAGACTGTCTTTCAGAGTTGATTTGGACATCAGGTGGACGCCGGTGAAGCCCATGCCAAGGGCTTGGAACCACCCCATGCCCAGAAGGCTAGGGAGCTGCTTTGTGACGATGGTCAGCGGCAGGTCTCTTTCGTAGTCTCCGTAGGTGACTCGGAACGTGCCCACGCCTTCGAGGGGGACTCGGTTCCCCTGGTAGTCTAGGATGCACAGTCTCTGCTTGGAGAGCTGGTCCTTCCGGAACGAAGGCAGGAGGTTCTTTAGGGTCGCCCACGACATTATGGAGAGAGCTGATCCGGTGTCGATCTCCATCGAGCACGGCTTTCCGTTGATCTCGACCACCGTGCTGACTTTGTCCTCGATCGCCGTGCTGGCCTGGTCGATATGTATGCTGCGGCCATCTCGCGGTTCAAATTCACGCTGTTTTTTCGCGCCGCCTTCTCTCGTTGGCTGCTTCTGGCGCGCTGATTCCGGTTGGCTGCGGCGCTCACATGGTTGGTGTTTTCTGGGCAGAATGGCTCTACAGACTCGCGCCAAGTACCCTTTTTTCTCGCAACGCCTGCAAATAGCCTCTCTGTATTTGCAGGACAGTCTGTCATGGTGCCTGCCACAGCTGGGACAGCTTCGCCGGGGGCTGCCAGTGTCTTTTCTCTGGTGCTCCGTTCGGAAGACGTCCTCATCCGACTCGGACTCCGAGCTGGATCCGGCGTCTTCTCTGTGCACCGGGGCAGACTTGGGGCTGTCTTTGCTGGTCAGCAGACGCTGCAGCATTTCTGCAGCTTTTGTGGAGGCTTCATGAGCCCTGGCTTCGTCTAGGGCTCCAGCAAGCGTCAAATCAGGCTTGGCGAGCAGGCGCCGTTGCAGCCTAATGTCCCGAACACCACAGATAAGTTGCTCAAGCAACGCATCGTCCAAGTCTCTATAGTCGCAATGGGTTGCGGCTTTTCTCAGGCTAGCCATGTACGCGCTGACCGGTTCTTCCTCACGTTGAACGCGCTGTCTGAGTTGGTATCGTTGCACGAACTTGGAGGGGACGGGAGCGTAGTGAGCCCGGAAAGTTGCCATCAGGGTGTCCCAGGAGACGGTTTGAACCGGCGTTGGCTCACACAGTGACTCGGCCATCTCGAACACGTCCGGTCCGCAGTGGCTTAGGAAGAGGGCTCTCTTTCGATTAGCAGAGAGGCCCTGCATGTCGCTGGCTTCAAGCGAGCATTCGAACCTGGTTAGGTACGAGACCCATTTTTCGCGGGTCGGATCAAAAGGCTTGGGCGGAACGTAGGCAGACATGTTTGGTATGCCTCCTGTGGTTCGCCTCGTCGCCTAGCTGAAGCTCGTGGTCTCACTGGTTGGCTTCTTGTAGCCTCAATCCCACCTTCGTCGCCTATGAAGTGGTTCGGGAATAATGAGAGGCACAAGCAAGCAAGTGACAACAGCTCTTTAATATACAGTGAGACTTCAGCAAAAACTCAGAGGCTGCAGCCCTCCTTATATACAATCCAGGAGGGACTGTCAGCCAATCAGAAACGTAGGCAGGTTTGAAACTCCTGCTTAAAAGTATCAATACATAACATTTCCTTTTTAGAGTTTGATCAGATTTGATGAGGTACAGCATTCAGGCACAGGAAAAGTTTATACCATTGATTCCAAAATTTGCTCCAATTTCCATATTATATTAGGTATGAAGCATGACCAAGCTTCTTATGTATAGATAAAAAAACAAAATAGCAGATTACTTTAGTATAAACTGCTGTTGGAACTGTGGCAGGTCTCCTTTTTATTACAGTTTAGGAGAGGCTTAAAATATGTTTATTCAGAACTTTTAACATTACATATTTTTTTGAAAAAGACGTTTATGTACATATTGCTGCGTTTATTTAATTTGATTTTGAGAATGGGATTATCCACTGTTAATTCAAAAGTACTAGATGGCATGCATACTATAGCCATTTCTTTTGAGGATAAAAATGCTCCAAAATCACCTAGTGTATTTCAGTAGCAAAATAGGGACCAGAACCTTGGTTTCCTTCTGATTGTAATCCAATACTTTAACCACTATATCCCACTGGATCTTGTAAGTAGAAAAAAATATCCTGTATTTTTCACAGATATTACTGAACCTTCTTAGTTAAAAACTGATGTTTGAAAAAAGGTAGGAGAGGAAAAAAAGCAACTTCAGAGTGTTCCCAAAGGAACTTACTTCTTCCATTTCCACAGAAACAAATACAATAGGCTGACAGTATTTGTTCTTAAAGCAGATTGTAATGTTCCAGTCTAATATAATTTAATTATAGAGAAATTTAGATTAAATTAGATTAAGCTACATTTTCCACATTATATTTATATAAAGGCATACTATACAGATAAAGCCTTTCTTTCTACAACATTTGTAGTATTGATGGCATTGAATGAATTTTATTTGCTTTGTGTATTTTGATGGAAAATAATTTTAGTTTGACTACAAGCTAGAAAGGAATATAAGAAGCAATGCAGTAGGGTTGATGCAAAGCAGAAATAAGATTTATGGCCATATAGTTATCAAAATCAAACTTAACTTCATGAAAACTTCACTTTTTCTTTTAAAACCAATTGTTCTCTTGTCCTACATGGTTTGCTTTTCGTATAACTAAACATCTAAACAACATATGAAACCGTCTACTACTGTATGCTTCAATCTGAATCAACTATTAACAATAAATATACATTAGATATATATTGTTTCTTTAGAGGCAGTTTTATTTATCTTTCAGGAGTTTTATAAAATGAACCTTTTTTTTTTTTGCCATTTTAGTGCATTTCCACCAAAATATTAAAAATTGACTCAATTCTTTTTGGGAATGGGCTGCGGTTTCTATGTGTAGTTTTGAAAACTTCTGCAAGTATCAATTTTAAACAGATACTTGTTATCCTCTATAATCTGGGGGGGGGGAATCATACCTCACTATGGGGAGACTTCGGGTTTGCAAATAGTATGCTGAGACCATATGTGCTCCATAGAGCACTGTTTTCCCAGTCCCAACTAATCAGTTTTATTTACCACATTTTTAAAAATAATTAAAAAAATAATGTTTTACAATACATAAAAATTAATACAAAGTAATAAATAGCAGAAGCAGGAAAGAAAGAAAGAAAGAAAGAAAGAAAGAAAGAAAGAAAGAAAGAAAGAAAGAAAGATGAAAAGAAAAAAAGAAGCTTCCGATTTTCTTTGCAACAAATATTCTGTAAGTACATTTACAAAATTCTTTATTACTCTATGAAAACCCCTCCCTTTTTTATATTACACAAAATTTTATGTATAACAAAACTTTTTTTAATCAGCAAAAGCACATATACTTTTTTCCTTATTCATGCACAATCTATAAGAAGTTTCCAGTCAATCATAAACGTAGATAATGTTTTGTCTATAATCAAAAAGATTAATTTAGCCAACTTTGCAAGTTTCATCATCTTCAACCATTCTTCTGTGATAGAAAATATTGAGCCTTTCCACTTTTAAGTATATAATAGTCTCACTGCAGTTGTAATATATAAAAGCAGAGTTCTGTGACTTTTTTCTAGTTGCTTGTCTATTAGTCCAAAAATAGATATCTGGTTTCAGCTGTACTTTAACCTTTAACATAAAATCTTCTGCATTAATTCTGCAATTCTAATTATTTCATCTCCTTTACATCTCAAGCAAACATTAAAATTTTCCTTCATGTAGTTCACATTTCCAGCAAAGATTCAAAGTTCGTTTATACATTCTAGACTATTTCTCTGGTAATAAATATCAACAATTCATCATCTTATAAAAAGCATCTTTAAGGCTAGAATATCATGTAAATTTCAGTCCTTTCAATTACATATTTCTATACTGGTCCATTTGTATATTGTAACCAAAATGTTCAACCTAGTTTGTCATACATTATGTCACTTGTTCTTTTTCTGTCTCATATTTCAGCAAAAGTTTATACGTATTATCAATAACATTTTCATTACTAGTATATAATTCTATTTCAAATTAATCTTGCTTTGTTCAAAAGCATAACTTTTTTTATTCTTCTTAAATCTTTATATTAATTATTCATAGAAAAACCATTAACAAGGACATCCTTTCATCAAATTTTTTCTTTTTCATTTTACAATCCTTTGACAAAATTCTAGTATATTTTGGAAGATTAACCTTTTGCGTTTACTTCTCAACTGGTTTTATTTACTTCATTGCAGTATAAACAACAGTAATTTTGATTCTGAAAATGTCATTGGAGAGCAAGCTTAATTGTTTTCATGCACTGATTCCACAAATCCAAGCCTGACTGGAAGTACTTATTAGCACTGCTGGAGAAAATGTACTGTAGGATCAAACAGGATTAATTTATTTTGTACTCCTGTTGTTCATGTCTGTTTGTAAAATATATTCCTCTAGACATGCTCTCAAAGTCTGAAAAAGTTTTGGACTAATGTTTCAATAAATTTCTGCTCTTATACTAGAATGAAGGAGAAATAAACTATATGCATCTGTCTTTTGCAGCTTTCTACTGCTTCCTATCAAGCTATTCCCTGTCTTCTGATGATTTGGGACAATGTAGAGCAACAATACCTAACCTTTCCAATTTGGCGGCCTGGCGTCGGAGGGAGGCGTATAAGTGGCAGGTGCACCTCTGCACACACAGCTTCATTTGTGCAAACTGGCAGGCACACTCTCTACTTGTGCAAATGGAGCTTCGTGTGTGAACAGAGGGTATTTGTACTTGCACGCAAAGCTCCACTTGTGCAAGGAGGGCACTTATGCTTGCGTGCAAAGCTCCACTTGCACAAAGAAACTTTGTGCACAAGTACAAGTGCTCTCCGTTCAACCGAGTGAAGTTCCACATGCACGCTTGCCCACCACTTGTGCAAATGTAGAGGATTGCAGGAGGAAAAGTGAAATGAACATCAATGATCTCCTGCCTCATTTTGTAAATGGAAACATTCCCCTGAATCAAAATAAGTCTTCTAATTTTCAAATCATTCTGATCATGAAGTAAAGAAAAAAATAGTCCTCAGTGTTAGCAACTTACATTGAAACTGAAAAAGGAACATTATCTTCCTTTTTTTGCACAATCAATTCTGTTTATAAAGCCTGCCTGAATTTTTTTCTAGAGTTACTATTTATCAGTTGCAGTGATTTATTCTTTATGGTAATGTTTACTTTTCAGATATAAAAAACATCTGCCTTTAAAGTATGCTAATTTTATATTTCAAATTGAAACCTTAGGGCACTCCTAAAAATACAAACTGCTATTCAATAATATTTCACTTATTGTAGGATAACAGAACAGATGGTTAACACATTAATTCACCTTTCCTGTGCTTAGCTTAGTAAAGAGCTCCTTTTGAAGGTTAAATTATAATTAATGAATTTACTAATCAAGTGGTCCAAAACTTGTTATCTTACTATTTGACATTTTAGTACCTTCGCCTAAGCTGATTGGCAATTAGGGTGAGCTGAAAATGATGATAAAAAGCACTTACTATCTATCAACTGCTACAAAGAACAATGATGAAAATTCACACAGAAGATAAACTGTCCCTTATTAAAATTTAAACGAGAATGAAAGTGCTCTGAACTGATATGGAAAAGTTTGCATCAAAAATATAATTTGTTTTAAGAATTAATATACTAAAGCTTCTTAATCACTAAACATTAATTTTTATGGCACTTTTGAAGGAATTATGTATAGTTTGAGGGAATTGTGCACAGAATGCCACTGATAAGGTGTTTACAGCACAATTTAATTTAGTGTAAAGTCACTTCATATAAGTAATTTAGTTTAGATTATTATTAGAGCAGTTGAGTTTAGTTTAATATTAAGTATGTTAAGTTTAATGTATGTTACTATATTTAGTATATGATATTACTAAGGATTTATCCATTAATGATATTAGTTCTTATCACATAGGCCTTATATACAGTAAAACTTAATTGAGTTCTATGGATTCAATTTTCTGAACACTAGATGAATTTTATATGAAATGCTTTCTGATAGACAAATATTGTTTAAATATAAGATGCCACTTATTTGTAGAAGTTAAACTTTGTTAACAATAAATTGGTATGGATCTTATTACTGTTTATATTAAGTAGGAAAAGCAAATTGCTTTTTTGTTCCTAGCCTGTTTCATTGTATTTACTTTTTTTTCTTTATATATTTAGTGGATCTGTGATATGTAATAAGGAAATGATTCATAATAAACAATCAAATTAAAAACCACAAATCGCAGTTTACCAGACATAAACTGGGAATTTGAATGTTCAGAATTAAAACACAAGATGAATAGTTTCAGCAGCACTGTATCCATACAGAATAACCATCTTTTAAAATAACTTTTTGAAAATCAGGAAGAAAGCGATTTGAATATCATGGGAAGGAACTATTTCAGAGAAGGACAATAACTGGAAATACATGCTTTTATTTTATAACATAACCCAATGAATTTTGAAAGTATACTAGGTATTTCTGGGCAGGTTAAACTTGCTAAATTCTTATCATATTGTTCAAGAAATGTTTATCTTAGGTTAAATTATCATTTTATTTATTTATTTATTTTTATTTGTTTTATTTTTGAATTTGTATACTGCCCTTCTCCCTAAGGACTCAGGGCAGTGTACAGCCACATAAAAACATAGAGTACAAATATTAAAATACCATTAAAAGATATATATAAATTTGGCCCCATAATTAAAAACAGTAACAAACCAATTAAAACTTTTAAAAAGTGTTAGGCCAGCCCGGCTTGCTGGAAAAAGAAGGTTTTAAGGGCACGGTGGAAGGCAACGAGGTCTTGGATTCTCCTTATCTCTGGGGGCAGCTGATTCCAGAGGGTAGGTGCCCCCACAGAGAATATTTTAAAATATTTTGTTGTTTTCTTTTTATCATTAGCTATCATATGCAAGCATAGTTCACTTTTAAGTAGAAAGTATTGATTTCAGACAGAAAGTCATAGATGGCTTAGTAGACAAAAGTATTTTCATAGTTTTTGTGGTTTGCTGGTTGTGTTGCAAATTTCTGTGGTAAATTTCAAGAGAAGATCAGAAGCCACCTTTGCCCCAAACCTTACCAAATCATAAAATTTGAACACAAGGAATTTTGGTTTAAAGATTTCAAGTGTTTAGCTGGGGAAGATTTTGTTTCCTGTCACCAATCATAACTTTCCTAGCAATAAATCAATACAACTGCCACAGCTTTATGAGCTGTAGAATGGGAAAGGAAGCTGTGTCAAAGGTAAAAATGTAAAATAAAAATTGCTTGGGAAAAAGTAGGATTGGTACAGAAGCCACACAAAGGTCTTGAGACATTTTTGTCTAGATGAGAGAAAAAGAAGTATTGTCTCTTGAAACGTGATTGATGAGGTATAATGAAACAACCATATCAAAAAAAAACAAAAACCTGTTGATCATTCATATTCTTTCTTCTTCCTTTCTACATGGAAAAACAAGCAAATTGGTATGTTTTTTGTTTTCTTTGGGCAAAATGTTAACTGCCATATGACTCATATCACAAGAATGTTCAGAGTTAGTTCTGATCACATGAATGCAATCCTTCCTTTCTTCAGAAAATTTCCTAATTCTAATCTGCGTATGTCCATAGTGCTTTATGTAGACTACCAACCATCAATATTCTCCACATGAATATTTTCAATGTCCACAGGGTGGAGCTAGAGGCTAATATCCCTGAGATTTATCCCTAAGATATTTGTCCTATGGTTAGGGTTTGTACCTGTGATTATATTATGTCCATTGAGCAGTCTTTGTTTTAAGTGAAAGTAAAACACAGTGCATAAGACAATAAATAAATAAATAAATAAATAAATAAATAAATAACATCTATACATCCATCCATCCATCCATCCATCCATACGTTAGTAAATTAGTAAGTAAGTAAGATGAGGAAGAAGATAAAATAACATACAAATAAATAGAAAGGCAGAAAAAGAAATAGTTAAAAAATATTGGAAAGAGAAAAGATGTATAATTCTCCTTCGTCCTTTGAAATGTTCACTTTGATATACTGCAGCAAGAAGGGAATTAATGTTTGTATTTACATTAATTGGGAAGGAAGGGATTGCAAGAGACTAAGGAGGATGAGAAAAAGACATTGAAAGTAATGTTCTGACATTAGCAGCCACATACACAGTATACAAAAAGTTCCATGTGTTTTTCATTGTATGCCTGCTTACTGTTTTATAATCCCTTTCTCCCTATTCTCTGTCTATGGGGGGGGGGGGTCACAACATGTTAGACACAGGATTGTAAAGGTAATCATGGGATTGAGAAGTGCTGCAGAGATCATAAATGCAGATATTGGTCATAAGGTGCTTGCTTTTTACCACCATCATACCTTTGAATGAAATAGTTGATAAGTAAGGATCATCTGAGTTTCAAGATATTCCCAAAGGCACTTGGGAATAGTACCTAGAAGCACATTTCCAACCTAAGGAAAACAAATCCTTTTCAAAATAGCAGAAACCATAAAAAATTCTTAACATTCAACATCCTGCTTCCAAAACGGCTCTTGCATATTAATATATAATAAAATTATATTCATTAAATATTGACAAAATTATTTTTTAAACAGGTGACACTGGAGAAGGAGAAGAATGAGAATGACTACTTTCTTTTGACTCCCAGCAGCATGTCAGGTATGTAGATTTTTTATAAGGTATTTGCCCATATGTTCCCAACTTATTTAAAAATGTATTCATATGTGTATAATGCTGACGGTATGTATAGTTATGTGATATTTATTTGCCTCATTTTTAAGGATTCATATAAAAAAAGAGTGTAAGACTGAGCAACAGTTTTTACTAGATAGATATTGATCTACCTGTAAGTGTGCCTGACGGTGTATCATCATGCTATCTATTATCTATCTCAGAGAGGTGCAACATTTTTCTTTGTATATATTTTCAACATTCATCAGCAAACAACCTGAAATGTAATATTTTGTTGACATTTACTTTTACATTTTTTTTCTCTATTTGGTAAGAGATTTGCTGGCTCCAATTCATACCAAGATTGCATGTTGTGAAAACCCTAATTATCTGCCTTCTCGTTTTTCTCCATAAAATCAAATATTTAAAAATTGTAGAATTATAATTCTGAAAGGCTAAATACATAACCAAAGCATTTATGTCTCTAAACTATAATTATTATGATTATTAAAATTGAATTTAGGCCTAAATCTTAGCCTAAATTAGACAGTGATATAAAAGCCAACAGTAGTCAATTGGGAGAACTTGGGCCCCTCACATTTAACTCCGTTTCATCCTTCCCAAAACAGTGTCAGGGCCTGCAGTAAGCATTCTGAAAAGATCTTCTCTGATCTTGCTTTGGTGGTTGTGCTTTTGAAATAAGCAGGCACAGTGCAAATTTATACAAACAGGTAGAACAAACCCTAATAAGAATTTAGTCTAAGATAAATAATGGTATTAAATACTAAGAATAACAGATCTGTTAGACACTTGAACTAAAATATTGTCTATAAACTGGATAACCTTGAAAAAAGGTTTTGAAGGATTGATGAAGTGTTAATTCAAAACTTTGTACCAAGATTGAATAAAGAAGTGCTCCTTTGATTCTGAATGTTCATCTGAATAAGGATAAAGACTCCTTAGGGATTTCTTCTAGGCATTCTTCAGAGACAACTAAATCTGGCTAATATGATTCATCTTTTTTAAAAATAAAGATCATAAGTTAAAAAATAGGATACATACATGGCCTGCTCAATAGGAAATTATTTGAAGGAAAAAGTAATACTGCCAGCCTTGAGTGAACAGTAATGTCCCTTCTCTTTAAGAGGGCATTACTGAACCTCTCAGCCAGTTTTTAGTCTTCCTTTTTGGGGAAACTTTTTTAGGTATTCAAGCAGTTATTACATTTTTGGGGGGAAAGTTGTGGAAAAAAATAGTTGGATAGCAATTGCAGAGATCTATAAATGGATTATAGAAAGTAGTTTCAGATGAGTTTAGGCTAGGATATAAAATGGAGGCAGCACTAGATATACTTGTTGATGACTTTTGATGGAGCTGGGATAGGTTCGGTGAATCAATTCTTGTGCTTCTTGGTCTTTCAGTGGCTTTTGACATGGTCTTCCCTCCTACTTAATGTCTACATTTCTAAATTATCTGAGTGGGATAATGTAGCTAATGATACCCAACTTTATATCTTGATGTCAGACTGTACAGATGAACCTGTCAGTGTATTGACCTGGAGAATGTTTGGTGTGGATACGGTGAAATAGGCTTGGAGGAATATCCTGACAAAACTGAGTGACTGTACTTGTTTCGGCCCCTTGTTCTAGAGAGATTTCCATTGGTGGTGTTGGATAGTGTTACAATTTCCCATTCAAGACTATGCAACCTGAGAGTTGTACTGGATTTGCAGTTTTGACTAGAAGAGTATGTGGTAGCTGTGACCAGGCAAGTCAATGCACAAATTCACCTTGTGCAATATTTGTGCCTTTTTTTTTTTAACCAGGAGGGCATTCAAATATTCATTCATAACCTGGTCCCCTAACAACTGAATTAATGTAATGCTCCATGCAAGAATATGGGCTATCCTTGAAGACCATCCTGAAGGTACAAAATGCAATAGGTGAGCATTAACAGGCACTTCAGATTGTGCCTATGTATTACCATTGCTATGTAAATTGTATTGGTTACCAGTAGGTTTCCAAATGCAATAGTACGTCCTGATTGCCATATATAAAGCCATTCATGTCATATGGTCTGATTATTTGAGGGACTGCCTATCCCCAATTGTTTCTTTCCAACCAATACGTTCCAACAGAGTTGGTATGCTTCAGGTCCTTTCAATTAAATGTTGCCTTCTTATGGGATTGAGGAAACGTGCCTTCTTTGTTGCAACCCACACCATCTGGAAAAGTATCTCCCTAGATATACAGCTGGCGCTCCTCCAGAAAATCCTTAAGATCTGGCTCTGTTCTCAGGCCTGGAATTAATGTGGTTGTTATTAATTTGGTGCGGGCCCTATCATATTGGTATATTGTTTATTGTTCTAGTTGTTTCAGTTCAATCTACCTGTTTATGGGGGTTCTAGCTGATTTAATTATTTTTGTTAGATTTGTTTTGATTTTTTTGTAAGCCACTCAGAGTCTTCTGGACTGCACAGCAATAACAAATTAATTGTTAAATTATTAAATAAATGTAATTTAATTTAATTAATCATCAAACATAGACTGCTGTTTTATCATGATTAATTAATGTGATTTTATCATATATTTAGATTTAGTATACTAACTAAAATCTGAGAAACAGAGAAAACATTTTTACTTAGGACTTTAGTGTCACTAAATGATAAATGCTGTTTAATTAAGCAAGATTAAACTGTTAGCATTGGAAAGAAAAATTTGAATCTATATATTCAAATTAAAAATCCATGTCTGGATTTTAATCATTTGTACCATAATGAGTATAGGAGAGTATAGGAGAAATATATGAAGTGGGAGGGGGGAGAGAGATTTCAAAAAAAAATAATAGATGGTCAGAATAGGAAATAGTTACACTTTGATACAAGGGATAGGTAATGTACTTTTTGTGGCAACCTACTTATTATTAAATATACAAAAAGAGAAAACTCTGTTCTCAGGTTTTCAAGTCCTTCAAAAATAAAAAACCTCTCAAGTCCCTTAATATTTCTTAAGGTTCACAATCCAAATATATAATATGAGGGAAGAAAAACTCTTTTCAATCTATCTTGCAGATTGCCTCTTGATCACTGCTTAAACTAATCATTACAGTTCATTTTTCTCTATTTCCCCTACACTATGTTACCCTATCCTACCCAATCTTACACTACCTTACCCTTCTTGTCCTACCTATCCTGCCCTACCCTAACTATAGAATTGCAATAGGCAAATCAATTGAACAAAAAGTAATTTCAGTTACTTTGAAGGAAGAGACAACAGATGCAATTGATCTGATAGAACTGAGGAGAGAAGCATTAAAGTAGCTAACTGCATAATTATGAACAGCTGGATTATTTTATACATTAAAACTCCTTTTTAAGTAGCATAAAAAAGGAAAAAAGAAAGTGCAGATACAGCTACCAAGCTATAGTTTATCCTTCAGTTTTCTGACTCAAATAAAAAGGAAGCAGTACTCAAGTGATTTGAGTTCTGCTGAATTGACTGAAGAACTCTGTCTGTCAGAGCAACCATTCACAAAACATTACATGTAGGTGCATATCCTTGCAAGGATCATGAGGGAAGTAAAATAATTTAAGCATTTATATATAAAGACTCTCAAGGGGTTAAGTGTGCAATCCTTGAGAATTTATCATTTTTATCAACATCATCAGCTTTATTTACAAACTGTCATATCTACACACAGAGACATACATACTAGAACAAATAATTATATCTGAATTAATATGAATGAATAAAACATTCATAAAGCAGCTACAATATTAAATAACAAGTAGCTATGGCAATTGAGAAAAATCACATTGATTCCATACAAGAAATGGTTAGATTTGTTTGGACATAATTATGAAGAACCCATTGTTTAAGGTCCATCAAAGCTTTTTCAGCACCTTGATCTAAATGTATGCTTTTCTTCCAAATTGATAGGTAATTGTCTTAAAAGATCAAGAAAGCAAAGGAGTTATCTGCAAGATTATTCTAATTCAAAATTTAGGGTGGCAGAACCACATACAAGTCTTTATCAAGATTAGTCCAGTCTCCAGGACCAATAAAGCAATGGAAATACGCCTGGCACTCACAGTAAGGCTCTTAAAATTTAAACTGGATTATAGAACGCCTGAGTAATGGTGATTACAATCACCCTGTGTCACTTAACAAATGGCTTATTACCTTAGCTCTAGATATTTTTATTCTAGGAGGTCATAATTGCTGCAATTGCAGTTGGCATAATGTAAAATGGCCTTTGCAAATCTGTCGGCCCAAATAGAAATGACCATTAGTTGTTCTTTCCAATATGCTAAGGAATGAATAGATGTGCACAGGCATATAAATAACTTAATTTGTTCAAAAATGAACCTATTGTTTTCCAAAAGCGACGGCAAATTACCAACCTTTTATCATTGTTTTATAATGAGATGCCTTGTTATTATAAAAGCTCCTTTTCTTGATTATTAGACTGCAAAATAATGCAGGTTTTGTAACACTTTTAGTTACATTTTTCCTATTGAAAATGAAGAGTTCCTAGGAAGAAAGTGGATTACAAATGTGGATGGTTAATAAAAATATTCCAAAATACATTCTACAGTACTATTACTAGACCAATTCAGATCTCCAAAATAGATGCAAGTTTTTTATGTTTTGAGAACTGTTTATTAGGAGAGATTATAAACGAAACAAAGGAGGAGACATTGAACAGCTAATGGATCAAAAAATAGATATAATGTTAGAATTTCAGATTAGAAATTAGCATCTATGAAGTGCTGAAATTATTTTGAATTGTAACTGAATTGTAACTGAAGAGTTGCTAATATAAAGGAATAAACAATAATTGAGCCCCATTTTTTAAAAAAAATTAAATCAGTTCCTATTCTCCATCGGAAAATCCACTTAATGCCTTAATAAGGAAATACTTGAAATATTTTTTCTTAGCACCAGTGTGCTTCTCTTTATGACCAATAATCCCCTAGAAGCATAAGAAAGCACAAGAAAGTTGTAGTTTTTCATTCTTTGACAAATAAATGTGGGAGATACTTGTTAATTTGCATATAAAGTGTAAACCAGCCATTTTTAAAAAATATTGTTCTTCTCTTCTGATTATAAAATAATAAATTAGTATTGTTGTTTTGAGTTCATTTAACTCTAGCTCATTTGTTTTACCCTAATGTGCCTGTGATTATAAATTGGATTATATTTGATTTGATTATCTCTCTTGAGTTTAAACTCCCTCAATCTAATCCATATCATTGTCTGTATATAAAGAAATCAAATCTCTAGAACCGTGATGGCAAACTCTTGGCACACGTGCCAGAGGTGGCATGCAGAGCCCTCTCTGCTGGCATGCGTGCTGTCACCCCAGGTCAGATCTCCGTGGTGTTTCTTTCGTAAGCTACTGTTTCCCTGCAAATGATGAAACAGAAGCTCATGAGAGAAAAAGATATTGCCTCTTGCTGCACTGCCGGTGTTGGGATGCCCTGCCTCTCACCAGCCAGTTGGTCAGTTGGTCTCGGCTGCACAGAGACCTTTCAGTTTGGGCATGCACGTGCACACAGTTTGGGCACTCAGTGTCTAAAAGGTCACTATCACTGCTCTAGAATATAGCTTTCTTATAAGAAATTTGTAATAAAGAAGATTTCTTTATAGGGTTTCAATTCATTAGGTGTCATTTTTGCTACAGTATTTCTGTCAATTCCATTCATTCTTCAATTTAGGTAGTTATATGTCCTTCTACTTTGTGCATATAGGAGTATTTCCCTGTATAAAAATATGGTTCCATAAGAACTTTTGAACGGTTTATCCTATAATACCAAAAGAAAAATCTCTGGTTTCAATAATGCATTCACTTTTAAAATCTTCTGAATCACCATACATATTTGAGCTCAATATTTTCTAGTTTTCTTAGATATCCACCAAAGAAGAAAGAATGTACTCTTTGATTTTATTTCTAACAAATATTTGAAATCTGTTTTTGATCATTTATTCAGTGTTGGACATCAAGGATACATCACTATCTTCTTGACTTTCCCCAAAGGCATAAAATCCTGATTTTTCTAGGCCTTGGACTGAAATGGTTGTTTATTAGTTTAGTTTTTTGTCTGCTTATTATGGTTGGGTCATATTTTGGTTTTTGTTTCTAGTGCTTTTTGTGTTATTTGTGAACTGTCCAAATTATTTGGACAGTTATTTGGAGTCCAAATTTAAATAAATAAACAAGTTTCAATTAACCAGATAGTGTTATTCTACGGAAGCTATTAAAATCTATGTGCCTGAACCATAAAGAAATAAATGCTTAAGGGTTAGACTGGTTTAAACATACTTGGGATAAACACATGTCCATCATATGATAAAAATAAAAAGTAGATAAAATATAAAAACAATTTATCAATCAATCAATAAAAGAAAAAAGTAAACTCAAGGAGTAGACTCAAAGCTCCACTAGGTCTTTTTCTGCCAGTTTTCTATATTTTTATTTATTAGAGCATTTGAAGTAAGTTAATACTGTGCAGTGCATGTACTTTCTAATTGCTGGTGTGTAGGCAGTATTATATCGGCATCAAAATAGTTTGCACTAGACTTTGGTTGCAGTTGTGGTATATGTCAAAATGCTGTCATTAAGATTAGCAAGGAATCTTGTGTGTGACACATATGTGATGCACTTTGGCATATAGTGTACTCTTTACGTGAAAATGTCAATTAACCAAAGATACGATGGGTGACCAAAGTCAAGAACTATGGACTCCCAACTATGGTGATAACCACAGTATGAGGAAGATTGCTGTTTGGAATAGAAATAAATGGTTGTCAATATTTTTTTCTATTTCCAACATTAATAAAGCATATTAGAAAGACTTCACACAGAAGTTTTTTAACCCTTATTGTCATCTAAATAACTTGCAATGATATATAATATCAGTTATTGATGAATTAGTATAAATATTTATATTTTAGATAAGCTAATTACACTTTAAAATAATGCATTGTAAGTAAAATTTCAATAGTCCAAAACTACAAAATAGCAGTATATTTAATTAGAATATTCATTTTCACAACTTGGTCCAGTTACTTAGTAGCATTTAAATGTACCTTGTCTTATGAATAGTGTTGAAATATCTGAACCAGTCTAAATTTACAAGATTTTTAATAGTTAATTAAATAGTGAAGTTAAAGTGGGTATTAGGTTTTTTTAACAAGGATTTTAGAATGAAGACTTGGAATATCCCATAGTAACAAATCAATAGTTAAACATATTAAAGAATATTACACATGGTATAATCTTAAAATGAGATGAATTCATGACAGTGCCACTTCAGATTTGCAATTTTAAATCAATGATATATGTTTGCTCTCTGCTTTTGAACTGGATCTCTATTGTAATGGAAATGTGGCAATGGAAATGTAATGGAAATCAATATTACACCATGTGGTCATAATGCTCTGTTTAAAAATGAAGCTGTACTCTCTATATTAAATACCATGCTTGCACTTTTTTTCTTTCCTTTGTCTTATTTCTGGTTTTCCTTTTCTATTTGTTTTCTTTTTATTTCTTTATATTAAAGTAATTTTAAAAAAATTTATGAATTCAAAGAAAATCTCTCTTGCCCAAAAAAATATTACGTTGTGCATTTATAAAACCAAAATAAAGGAAAAGAAATAAGTAGATCTGAATGAATGTGGTGTAAGCTTCTGGAGTGGAGTTGATTAATGTGTGCAAGGAACTACCTAGGAAATTTGTAGAATTATGCTAATGAAGTGCTTTGTGGAATGACAAAGTAAAAAGTGCTTATAAATAAAATATTTAAGAAAGTTAAGGCTTTTTGGATAAAAATTTGGTGGGTCATGCAGAATGTTTTGAAGAAAAAAATTCAATTTTCTCCACAACTGTTTTTATTGGGTATAGTTAAGGGTTTTACATCGGGTGAAACAAAATTGATATTGTATATGATAACAGCAGCAAGATTGTTGATAGGTAAATATTGGAAAAATGAAGCGCTGCCTACGATTGAGGAATGGACTTTGAAGATGGCCAGTTTTGCAGAGATGGCGAAGATTTCAGCATATCTAAAAGATTGTTCTCAAGAGACTTATGAATGGGAATGGAAGAAGTGGATAGATTATGTTCAGAACAAATATCAAACTAGGAAGTATCAAATAGCTTTTATTTGAAAATGTTATATTAAGATAGAAATTTTTTAAGGTTGACGATGAAAATTTATTAGAAAATGTTATATTAAGATAGAAATATTTTTAAGGTAATCAGGATGAAAATTTATCTGAAAATGTTATATTAAGATAGAAATAGCTTAATGTAATGAAGATGAAAATTTGTAAGGGGGAGGGAGGGGTTCAAGTTTTATATACAAAGGAGGGTTTTTCCTTTTATTTGACATGAGTATACTGTGAGGAAGTCCGGGGGGAGGGGAGGGTTAGGGTGGGTTAGGGAGGTTGGGAAGTTTGGGGTGGGTTGAGGGGGGGGAAAAAAAGGGGTGAAAATGTAATTGTAAAACTTTTGCAATAAAAAAAATATATTTGCAAAATGTTTAGGTGAAAGATACAGTACAATAGTATAAAGACTAAAAGATATAATGAAAGAGAGTAAAGAACAGCATGGAATAAAAAAGCAGAGAAAATGCAGAACAATATTGATAACTTTTTTTTTTTTAAGGTGGATAGCTGAAATAGGTTACTCAAGGAACTCACATCAGAGTGAATGGAATTAAAAATAAACCAATTGGGTGAAATTGAAGTGATGAGTACTTGTGACTGGTATTGAGACTTATAAAGAAATGATAGAGCTATGTTGAAGATGGAAATAAAAATGAATAAAACTAATGTTTTTAATGTTAACTTCTATGGTTCCCTGTTTGGTTTGTTCTATAATCCAAGGTATCTACAAAGCCATTTCAAGAATGTGTCAGATGAACAGATTGATACATAAGTGACTTTGATAATTAAAGGACATCTACCTTTTGATTCATCTTAACAGCTTAACCAGTCTTTGTCCAGTTTATAGTATTGATATTTCATTGTATAATGGATAGTGCTCTTCCTCTGTGTTATGCAGCTTTAGTTTGCAAATTGTTGTGATGTTAGATAGAAATCATGTCTTGCCTAATATGTTCACATTATATCTTCCCCTTCCCTCCCATGTATAAACATAATGGCGTTTCTCAGTCTCTGATTTAATTATTCAAAGACACATGCATTTTATCACCACTCTAAAAGTAGGAAATAATTTTCCTTGTTTGCCTGCATTCTGAAGAATAAAGTAAAGTACATATAGAGAAATCTAATGGAAGCAGATGTATATATAAACTTTTAGGAATTTTTGTGACAAATATAATGTGTCACAAATCCTAGACTTTTAAACATAATTTATTAGCCAATTTATAGTTACACTAATGGTGACTGTGAGAGAGAGACTGGCTGAGTCAAGCAGGGAATTAGTCTGAAATTCTTATAGAGGCTCAAGAGGCCAAAGTCCAGCTCCACTTAAATGCTGTTGAACCTTATCTAGTTTGACCCAGATGCAAACTGTCAGCTTGGGAAGATTGCTATGAAATAGAGATTGAGTGAAAATTAGCTAATTTGAAGTCTTCTGGCTGCACATGCCTGAAAGCAATTCAGGTTTCCTAGAATAGTGTTGAGTGGATGTTAAAAGTATCTTGCTGTGTAAATATCAACTAGTAAAGTCTACTAAGCCTCTTGGAATCACTTTAGCACGCAAAGCAACCAAAGCCCTCCAAAATATCTTAAACCAGGCATCCTCAAACTACAGCCCGCGGGACAGATCCGGCCCACCAAAGCCATTTATCCGGCCCGTGCAGGACCACGAGGCTGTCCCACCCACCTGCCGGCCCCCACCCTTTGGCCACAGGAAGGGCTTAAATTTGTGAGGGCCGGCAGAGTGCTTCTGGGGGGTTGGGGAGGCCAAAAAAGCGGCAAGTGGAGGCCCTGAAAAGTGTCCACGTGCCCTGTTTTTGGCTGTCAGAGTGCTTCTGGAAGGCACAGGGAAGCCACCGTCGCTCCTCTCGGGGGGGGGGGGGAACTGAAAGGTCCCAACAGGAGAGCCTGCGCCTGCTGCATAATTACACCGTGTGATGCTTCATGGTGGCAGCTTTGCTCAAGCAGGAGTGGGGCAGGGGCTGGGTTTCAGCTGTCACAACCATCTCCTGACTGTTTCTTCACAGATCAAGGAGGTAGGATCTTTGCTTGCTCGGAAGGTCAATTTTCTCTGACAACGGTAAGGCAATTTGAGTTTGGGAAAGATTTGGGGCTTGGAATGAGAATCAATCAGGAATCAGGTGAATCTCCCTCCTTTCGGTGGATCTGTGCAACGTAGAATTCTTTGAACGCCCCCACCCCCATTTCTGCTTCTCTCCTTGCACTGCTTCACAGCTCCGGTGAAAGGGCTGGCAGTTCCACAGATAGGACTGCCCAGAGAGTGATGAACCAAGAGCAGAAGAAAAAAGGCTGCGCTGCACAGAGGAAATGTCAGCGCGCAGACGCCGTTCTGTTCTGGGGCTTCTGGGTTTTTTGTGCTTCCTGATCTCCCACGAGGGACAGGTAAAAACGGGGGCTCCCTGCACCTTTACTACTGATGGAATCCAACTCTCAGAATTCTCAGGGCTATGAAAGAATTAGGGCTGAAGCCAAACCGGGGGGGGGGGAGGGGATATAACAAGAAACATTCCATCAAAATGTTCAAATGCACAATAATCCACTTGTAACAGCTGAATTTCTTTGCTCTTTTTTGGGGGGGCTGTTCCATCCTGCTGCCCCCTCAAATCTCTCATTATGACTATAAGAGCCATCGGGGTAGCACTATCAGTGGACATAAATTCAAATACACCCCTCCCCCCGTATTAAGGTGAACATTCTTTTGCATAGTCCCCCCACCTCCCACTGATAAAGAACGGGACTTGTTGGCCTTTGTTCTAATGATTGGGGGAGGATGTTAGGCTGAGGCTTCAGGAGGTCCAGGAAGGCAGATTCCAAGGAGGATGGAAGAAGTTGGGGCATGCACATCCTCCTCCCTCCCCTCCATTAGTAAAATGTACTTTCACTCATAAACTTATCGTTCATTCCAGAGTTATCCAGATCGGAGATGTGGAGTTAGTTAAATGGGGGCAGGGTGGTGTGGTGTGGTGTTCAAAGAATCCCACGTTGCGCAGATCTACAGAAAGGAGAGAGGTTCATCTGATTCCTGATTGATTCTCATTCCAAGCCCGAAATCTTTCCCAAGAACGGCGTCTGCGCGCTGACATTTCCTCTGTGCGGCGCAGCCTTTTTTCTTCTGCTCTTGGTTCATCACTCTCTGGGCAATCCTATCTGTGGAACTGCCAGCCCTTTCACCGGAGCTGTGAAGCAGTGCAAGGAGAGAAGCGGAAATGGGGGTGGGGGCGTTCAAAGAATTCTACGTTGCACAGATCCACCGAAAGGAGGGAGGTTCACCTGATTCCTGATTGATTCTCATTCCAAGCCCCAAATCTTTCCCAAACTCAAATTGCCTTACCGTTGTCAGAGAAAATTGACCTTCCGAGCAAGCAAAGATCCTACCTCCTTGATCTGTGAAGAAACAGTCAGGAGATGTTTGTGACAGCTGAATCCCTCCCCCCCCCCAGTTTGAGCAAAGCTGCCACCACGAAGCATCGTGCACTGTTAGCGAAGGGGCATCCCCAATGCTCTGCTCGTTCCCCGGGTTGCACAGATCCTCAGGGCCTGGGCCTTTGCCTGATGTTATGCAATGCCAGGTCCGTGGTAAATAAAGTCCCCCTCATTTGCGATCTTGTTCAGGAGGGGGGAGCAGACCTGGTGGGTATTATGGAGACCTGGTTGGGCCGGGGGGGTCCCCCTCATTGAAATGTGCCACCCGGTTTTCGTACATTTCATCAGCCAAGGCCACAGGGGAGGGGTGGGGTGGTGGTTGTCATTAAAGAAAGTCTTGGACTGAGGGAGGTCACTGTGCCTCAGACTGCCGGATGTGAGTCCCTCCTTGTGAAGTAGGGTCATGGGGTACAGATGGGTGTGCTGATCATGTACCTGGCTCCCTGCCACATGGCGGCAGCCCTGCCTGAGCTGCTCAACATTATAGCCGTGGTAGCGGTTGATACCCCCAGGCTTATGGTCATGGGGGATTTTAACTTGCCATCCATCGTCTGAGACGTCTGAGGTGGCTCGGGAGTTCATGGCTTCCATGACGGCTATGGACTTGACCCAGTTAGTTCATAGCCCTACTCACACGGGAAGAAACACGCTGGACTTGATTTTTGTCTCTGGTCAGTGGTTGAGTGATCTTGAGTTAGGGGATATAGTGACTGAGTCCTTGTCATGGTCGATCACTCCCTCCTTCACTTTGACCTTTGAACCGCCACACCCTGCTTCAAGGAACCGATGAGATTGTACCGCCTGATGGAACCTGATAGGTTCCAGATGGAGCTTGGGCCATTCCCTGAGTCTCTGGCTCACACCTTGACTGAAGACCTAGTGGCTGCCTGGGATAGGGCGGCTGCTGGAGCTTTGGATCGGGTCGTGCCTTTGTGGCCTCTGATCCAGCGCTGCTCTCACCTGGCTCCTTGGTTCACCACTTTTAAAGCGCTCCATGGCTTGGGACCGGGATATATACAAGACCACCTGCTGCCAGCAACAGCCTCCCACCGGCCAATACACTCCCACAGAGAGGGGCTCCTCAGGGTGTCGTCGGCCAGACAATGCCGACTGGCGACACCCAGGGGGAGAGCCTTCTCTGTGGGGCACCAGCCCTCTGGAATGAGCTGCCCCTTGAGATTCATCTCATCCCCAACCTGCGTATCTTTCGCCGTGCCTTGAAGACCCTCTTGTTTCAACAAGCCAGCCTGGCCTAATATGAATACGAATTTTAGAATGGGTGTATGTGTGTTTTAATCTATGGGCCAAATTTTTATATATTCAATGTTTTAAATTTGGTATATTTATATGTGTTTTAATATGGCTGTACACCGCCCTGAGTCCTTCGGGAGAAGGGCAGTATAGAAATCTAATAAATCAAATCATTACTCGCACTGGGACAACCAGAGGTGAGTCCAGCCCCACTGCCTATGGTGGTTCCTTCCGCAGGTGGATTTTTTTGTTTTTTGTTTTTGACGGACCGGATCTTCCCCCGCTTAAATCTACTGTATTTCCTTTGTGGAATTTAGCTACCACACACAGATATTAATCCTGGCGTTGGCTGGTGAGGCGTCCTGCCCCTTAAGATCTGGAAAAATTGTTGACATTTTAGAACATTCTCTCCTATTTCTGTTCCATTCCATGCCCTTCCTGCCTCCCTTTCCAGGGGTAGAGACAGCTGTCCTTCTTCAGGGGCAGGATGCAAACATCTCCTGACTGTTTCTTCATGGATCAAGGGGTGAATCTTTGCTTGTTTGGAAGATCAATTTTCTCTGGCAACGGTAAGGCAATTTGAGTTTGGGAAAGATTTCAGGCTTGGAATGAGAACATTCAAATGTAAACCAGCTAAGGAATTCCTTCAGTTTGGCATTCTGACAAATCAGTGATCAGCAGATATACAGAGATATATTCCATCTACATACTATTTAAAAGACAATCAAAAGTTGAGGAAGGAAATAAACAGTCCAATACATCATCTCCAGAATCCAACAATCAAATAAGCAGGAAACAGCTCCAGATAAAAAGGAGGAAACAATACCATAACCAAAGAATTATCAGAGTAGTGACACTCCAATCAGTATTGGTACAGCAAGCTATTATATGCAGTTTGGACTCTACCATTGTGCTGACAGACAATTCATCTACAAATGGAAACAATTCAACATCATTTTTACTATCCCCAGAAGTGATCAACCAATTAAGATCATACCAAAAGCAAGGTGTGTAATAATCCAAGTCTCAAGGAAGTACAAGTTAATATCTAAGAAAGTAAAGACCTCTATTATATCGGCAAATGTCAGTGTTCATGATAGCGCTATCTGGAGATTACTTAAAACAATGCTATGCATGGAAGAGTTGCAAGGAGAAAGCCAGAACTCTCCATAAAGAGCATGCTACTCATCTACAGTTTGAAGAGACTAGGTGGATAAAAAGAAGGTTATTAGAAGAAAGTTCTATGGATAGACAAGACCAAAATAGAATTTTTGACTTGAATGAAAAAAGTTATGTTTGGTAAAAGGCAAACATTGCATTCTAGTGCAATAAGAACCATATCACATCTGTTCAAGTTTGGTAGTGGTATAGTTTGGTCTGCTTTGCTGCTTCCAGACCAAGACAACTTGCCCTCATTGATAGAACTATGAATTCTGAATTGTACCAGAGAAATGTCAGGGTATTTAATTTATCCATGAACTATAGTTCAAGAGGTGAGTCATGCGGCATGACAGTGACTCAAAGAATGGTTAAAGCAGAAAAAAGTTAATCTTTTACAATGACAAAGTCCTGACTTTAATTCTGTACAAATGTTGTGGAAGGATCTGAAGTAGGCAGTTCATTCAAGGAATTTCTCCAACATCTCTGAGTTGAAGCTATTCTATAGAGAAAAATAGGCACAAATTCCTCCAAGCCAATGTTCAGGACTGATCAAAAGAGACTTTTAGTTGCAGTTATTTCTGCCCAAAGAAAGGCACTTCACTTGAAAGCAAAAGATTGCATACTTTTGTCACACACAAATCTGTAACTTTGGACTTTTCTCAATAAATAAATAAACAAGTATAATGTTTTTGATTCATTTGTTTAGTTAGGTTAGTTCTCTTCGTCTAATTTTAAAATTTATGTGGAGAACAGAAACTATTTTAGGTCTTATTTATGCAGAAATATTGAAAATTCAGAGATGTTTATAAAATTTTAAGCATCACTATATAAACAAGCAGCAAACTTCATTCCCCTGGGCACTGATGATGCTATTTATCTTGGTAACATAGAAATATAGAAGTCCATCAAGTCTGCCTTTTGAGTTTATTTTTGTTTTCTTTTTAATTAAATAATGTGTTTATTATTTGTTAATTATTGTTTTTATATTGTTTTTATTTCTATTTTTCTTATTTCTAATTTTTTTGTCAGATAGTAGATGTATGTATATTCCTAGCAGTAACTGAGTTACTGATGATTTACCTACTACTTCCACTGGAAGTTGGTTCCAAACTTCCATATTCTTTCTGTGAAGTACTACTTTCTAACATTTCTTTTGAACTTCTCTCTTGTTATTTAAGGTAATGCGCCCATGTTTTTGCTTAATATTGAAAATACTGCCTTTCAGAATGTTATTGACACCCTTAGCATATTTAAAGGTTTCAATCATATTCCTCTTTTCCCTTCTTTCCTCTAGGACTGTACATATGCAGTTCCTCCAATCTGTCCTGATATGTTTTGTCTCTCAGACTTTGCACCATTTTTGTTGCCTGTCTTTGGGCTTGGTCAAGCTTATCAATATCTTTTTTAAAATGGGGTCTTCAGAACAGGACACAATATTCCAAATGGGATCTGACTAAAGCCCTATAGAGTGGGATAAGGATCTCCTTTTTCTTCCCAGTGATCCCTCTAATAACAAAATGTCTGCAACAAATAATCAAGCTCAGAGAACACCAAGAACCCTATAGCTCAGTTCTGATTTACATTCAGTATATTGTCCATTATTGAAATATCAATTTAGTTAAAGTGATCTATGTTATAGCTAGACAATCATTAGTTTTAAAATCTGACAATGATATTTAATAAACCCCTGTTACAGAGCTACATGCATTGCTTAATATTGGATTCTTCAGTATATTTCTCTTCAAAATAAAATTATCTAATGATGTTGGCTTGTCATTTATGCTAGATATAGTTGATTCATAATAGGATACATATTCACATTGGAATTTTAATGGGCTTTTGCAAGAACTTCAGTCATGATTAACCTTGTCATCTACATTTTTTTCATAATGGGAAATTGTCTGAATTTTTCTTTAATGAAATGATTGCTTATAACTATACTGAAAATTTAAAATGTTATAATTAACTATACAACATTTTATGTAAATTTGAATTACATTTATAAATACACAATCTTTTTTGTGTCTTCCCATCCCCATGAACATAAATATAGATTTGTGATATATATTATACTAATGCTCATCAATGTATGAATAATGCCAAGGTTGTTATAAGTCTCAAAGTAAGAGTGGCATCTGATTATTACTTGTGACCACAGAGCTGACCAGAAAGCTGCAATAGTAGCAAGACTGGAATTGCTAACAATACACATAATGATGTTAGCCTTAGATAACTGAGTATCCCTCAGGTCAGCCCACAAAAAGAGCCAAGTCAAACAAGGCTGAATCCTTGATGTTTTCTGTTTTAAGTAGCTGAAAATTGTTCATGACCAGCTTCGACCTTCAGGACCTTAAATGATCATATGAGCAAGACAATAAATTGATGGTAACTTGCCCAGGGTTTCATGTTTTAAACAGAAGACTCGGGAAAGTTTCTTTACTTGTGTACATAACTACCTTCGTTGGATATATATATAAAGGATACCCAAAGTTTCTAACTTCACTGAATGGAAGCTGACTATGGTGACTAAGAGTGCATGGCTGGAAATCTGTACATCTTACCAGGGCAATCAATTGGTGATGCATGTGAATTCCACCTGATCAAGAAAAATTGAGAAACGCTTCCTTCCAGAATTTCACACCCAAACAGGATCTTGGTAAAGTTTGTCAACCATTTTTTTAAGCCTGCATCATGATCTTTCATCTTAGGATGGGCTGATGCACTTTTCTAGCAGAAAATAGAAATGGGTTCTCATTATTTAGGGAAAAATAGTAATGCATGGAAAAAAATATTGTGAAAATAACAATATTTTGAGAGCTTAGCACTATTGATTTTTCCTTGCTGGGGGTATATACTTAGTACTCATGCCAGACTGTATAGGTATGATGACATTTCAAATTGTAAGAAATATCAATTCATGGAGCAAATTGAGATAGTAATTGGAGTTATTATACAGGAGAAATAACATGCAACAGATATGTACAATTCACTGTTTGTACATAAATTGAAAATAGTACTTTATAGAAGTAGTCTTCATCATGGTCAAACACTGTTTTTAGATTTGATAATACTGGCTTTACTGTTTAGAAAAGCTTGTATTTTTTTCCACTAAGAAATGAGCACTTAAATGCATCTAAAGTGCTTCATAGAACTTGGCAAGGTATTGATTTTCAATGTAATTAGATTACATTTACTCTGTCCCTTTTGCCTTTATAGTCAGATTGATTCATTTTTTACTTTAACTTCAAAATACTCACTATTAGTACCATACTGTCAAGTGTATTAATATATAATGATTTTATCTTTTTAGCAAAAGGAAGTGACGGCTTACATTTTTGTTTTATTTTAATTGGAATATGTACTATTTGTACCTTGTTTAGGAAAAAAAACTCAGGATGTGATGCTCTAAAGAGAAGTATGAAACGTTGTTCTTCTTAAATCCTTGTGTAACATCAGGAGCATAGATTATAATATCACTAAGGGGATCACCTCATCCAAAAGTTAAACTGGTCTAATTTATTTCGATTTGTTGGTCCTTTACCTCAGAATGCCTCCAGCTAACAGATGTCAGGTGCTGATCGCTTTAACATCTTAGTAAAGACAGTCAGTTGATGCCAGGCAAGTCCAGAGTGGCTTTTAATGTAGGTTACAGAGGTATATCCTGTATCCTTGAGTAAACGAAGAAAACCCTTTTATGTCAAAAGCGATGAATTAAAGTGTTATCAAGTGATAAACAGTCTAATTAGCTAATAACTTTTAACTTGTGAATAAGCTATATGTTTGGCTCATAAATTTGAAGGCCTTCAACTTGAGATTGCAACTGGCTTTTGGAAAATCATATTAAAATGATGTAAGTACACAGTAGACAAAGTAATTCTATAAATAATATGTATCCATATTTATTTCAAAGTATCCAAGTAGCTTATACTTGACATTTATCAACAATAACAAATAGATTGAGTGCTGAGAATTATGCTGACCATTTTAGATTCATGGAAAATGAAAATAATTACAATTTATTAAACATGTTCGTTGCCCGTCTCTCAACAACTCTGGCAGCTCATAATAATTAACAAAATTACAATAAAATCAATAAAAGATAAAAAATGGCAAGCACAATAGATTATATCGAATGAAGCAAGGGATGTTACCCTTTCTTGCCAAAGACCTGGATGAAGAGCCAAGCCTTTACAACTGTTCTGAACAGCAGAGTGGCAACCATCTGCATCTCAGGTTTAAATTAAACTTAAATTAGTAGTTTGTTTATTTGTTTATTTATTTTGGTGCTTTTGAGCTAGTCTTGATAGTAATTTTATGAAAAATTATAATTGCAACAATAAAAACTAATACAAAGGGCGGGGAAGCTCATAAAATAAAAAATAGAAAAATAAGGATATAGTAAAGAAAAAAGAAACATATAAAGAAATTACTTCAACACAACAAGTACAAACAATACTTGTATTGTATTATCTTCTCCCCTTAACATATATCAATCTTCCCATATCTCATATCTTACAAATCCTTATAGCCATGACATTTCAATCCTGAAACATATCAGCAAAAATTAAGATTACCACAGAGAACAACAATGGGTTTTTTTTGTATGTCCAGTGCAACATCTTTTTCCATTGTATTCTTGTAAGCTTGTTACAATATATTCTTCTAAGCATGGATTTTTAAATCCACTTTCAGATCAGTCTTAGTCTTGTTATGGTAAAATTTCATTTCCATTACTACTTTTAAACACAGTCTCTTAATAGAGGCAGACATAATTTTCTGGATCTGGTAAAGATTGAAGTAAACGCAATCATGAAGTAAACTAAAACCTGTTGATCTGGAGGTCTTAATAGCTGAAAAAGCAGTTAACAAGCAATTTCCAAAAGTAATTAGAAAAGGAAATAATATATTTCCTTTTGAAGGCCCCCAACTTTGATTTGAGTAAGATATCTTTTTCCTCATTCTCTAGAGCTCTAAACCAGCCAGACACCTGTGTCCTGAGGTCTTCTCATGAGGGGCAATTGTTTGGGCAACTTTCAATTCTCTCTTTGTCTAAGAAGAATTACAAAGAGTTTGTTTACTTGTTATTTTTTATTCTTTTATAGTGATCAGACTCTCTTTTTATAGATCCATCTTCAGTTCACTATATTGTCCCTAGCAGTGCCTTTAAGTCAGTATTGAAAAGTTAATAATGTTAGCTTCTTCCATAAAAGAGGTTTCAGAAATTGCATTTCTTGCTTTGTAAATTACAGGAGAACATTTACTGGCCCAATGTACATAGTTATGTCATTGATTGCATGAAGTTGTAGTAACACAAATATAACTTATTTAGATTCCCATTTATGTGAAATAACTGAGAAAACTACACATGGCACAGGCTGTTTATATTCTGGGTCACTATTTTCTTATTTTTTAATATTTTTTAATATTTTTAATATTTTGTTAACTATTAATAATTAGCACTTAACTGGAGAAAAAAGAACAAAAATATCCAGCAGGCTTTTGAATCATGTGTTTGCTGGATAATGTATACTACTTTTAAGTTGCTTTAATATTTAGAATATTAAAATTCAAAGCTGACTTACATATTTATTATATTTAATTATGTTGCATAATCTTGTTAAATATGGTACAGGTAATCCTTCACTTACAACAGTTTATTTAGTGACTGTACAAAGTTACGATGACATTGAAAAAATCAATTTATGATTATTTTTCACACTTTTGACCATTGCAGCATCCTCATGGTCATGTGATTTACATTCAGATGCTTGATAACTAGTTCATATTTATAATGGTTGCAGGGTCCAGGATCAAGTGATCATATTTTGTGATCTTTTGACAAGCAAAGTCAATAGGGAAGCCAGATTCACACAACAACCGTGTTACTAATTTAACAACTGCAGTGATTCACTTAATAAACATGGCAAGAAAAATCACAAAATGGGACAAAACTTACTTAACAAATTTTTCTCTTAGCAATATAAATTCTGGGTTCAATTGTGGTTATAAGTCTGGAAATACCTGTATTTTTATCAGGGAAAACGTTAAGTACAAATGTTTAGTATCTTTTAATGTACCTTTTAATGGAAAGGTACATTTAGTGGGAAGCTCATACATGTAGATTAATGTATATATAAATTACATGGTACTTATATTATCCTTTATGCCTTAAAGTTTTCAGTCTTGATTTGCATGCTTTTAAAACTTATTTTTTTGTATTGGAATAATTTAGATATATAAAATGGCTTTTAGTTGGCAAGCATTTTTGCATTCTAAGAAAGAGAAAAGAAAGATGAGCATGGAGAAAAAATAAGTCTGGTACAGTATGTTCATTATGTTTAACACAGATGAAAAGTGAAAAATAATTAATTGGCATCCACCTTTGACAGAGGATTGAAATGATCAGACTATATTTGTTTTGGTGGTGCATAAATAGATTTGCATAAAGTGTTTCACAGCAAATATACTGTTGTTGAATCTGAAGCTCAGATGTTTATTCAAGAATGTGGGCAAAAGTTTTTGCTTGCCACAACTTCTATGCATTAAAACCCTTCAACAATAGATACTTTGCAAGCAAGCAAAAGGAGCTTTATGTCATATTATCCTTGTATTTACAGTGGTCCCATAAAAAGCATGCCACAGGGAAATATAAGCAGAGTTCTTAGGATAATATGCATTCCAGTCTTAGACTCAGTCCTTAAAATTTCTCTAAAATTGGCTACTGCATTGAATTTTTAATTGGAAGAAAAGGTATTGTATTAAATGTATATACTGTATTTAATGTAAATAATGTTTCTGCCTATATACTTTTTGAGTGCAGATTCATGATGTAACTTGATAAAATGTGTATTTTTAGTTCAGAAAATGACATAGAAGAAATAGGGACTAAGATCAAGTAATTTGTGATTATGCAAAGAAATTAGTTAACTCTTTTTATCAATCAAATAACTTTGAATAATAATTCTTAGATTAATGGTCTTTTTGATCATTTTATTAATCTGAATACTTAGGTTGTAGTTTAATAAAACCTGGTTCACAGACACATATGGAAAATGAATTCAGTAAAAAAAGTGTAGAAGAGTAAAAATAAAAGAGTTACAAATGTACATAAATTTAGATTATAATTTTTTCATGATTAATTATACACAACTATATATATTATGTGATCCTAAAAAACTGAAAAACACTATTGGACTCTAAACAAAATATAAATGTCAGGAATCATGGTGCTCATATGAACAATAAAATGAAATAGTAAAATTCAAGTATTCATCCATACTTGTAAAAGCCTCTAAATCATATATAACTGAAATACATAAAATATAATTCCAACTTTTAGATATGAATAAATCCATGGAATCTAAAAATGGTTTGCAATTTGAATTAAATTTTGTCAGATTTATTTTTAAAATGTGATTATTTTTGGCATTAGAACGACAACGTATTCCCAAAATTTAGTTAACCATTCTTCTATAAAAGAGTTATATGTACATAGGTAAATCAGTATATTTTGTAGTAATATACAGTTTAGTAACATTTAGTAAAAATGCTATGGTTGAAAATAAATTCAACTTTTAAAAAACTGTTTTACTGTGGTTTGAATCATATTTTATTGACTTTTAGAGAATTGCTAACAGATATTGTGATTTATAGGCTATGATATGGAACTGATGATCTTTACATATGGATCATTACATCATGATTGTACCTGATCCTTATGTAACAACTTGAAGAAAATGAACTATTTCTTTTAGTGATCAGAATTGGAGTAATAGACCAATGATAGTACATCTTATGCAAATTTTCTGTAAGCATAATATTTATCATGAATAATGTTCTTTTTTCATTGAAATTCCTCTTTTGCATTTCTATTTATGTGTCTAAATTCTATAACTAAATTTGAAATGTATACATTCCACAATAAATAAGAAAGTGAAGATAAATCTGGAGTAATTCTTTTCCTGTATCCCATTTTTCATATATTTATTAGGGCATTATATCTTCTAAAATTATTTATTTATATTTGTAACATTCTAGGTTATTTGTATAGACCATCTGGATGTCTTATTTCCTTAACAAAAATGGTCAGGACATAATGAGTCACAATTCTTCTGTAATTCCAGTTAAACATGGTAATAACAACAATTTGAAGTTGCAAACTGTTAACCATCCTGTCAACCATTTGTGTCCTATAAAATTTTGATTTTAATTCTTTTATTGGACCACACATAATTTGTTATTTGTTTAATGCTCATCTTTTAATACTTTGTGTTCAATAGTTATTGGAAGCACTGACTTATCCCAAAATCTACAATCTGACAAAGAAATTAATATACAAGGAGTTATTGAATGCACAGGGAAATTTAAAATCTAAACAGGAATTGAATTCTCTAGGATTACAAGTGGACTGGTGGACCTACTTACAGATTCGATCTAAATTTAAGAAAGATAGAGATGGGAAAGGCATACATATGGACCTACAAGAATTAGACAAAATTTTGATGGGACAAGAAAAAGGCATGATTACAAAAAGTTATAAATTACTAATGAGATTAGAGATAAGGGAGGAGATAATCAAAGATACAATGATTGCTTAGGGGAAAAACTTTGGTTACTCAATTCACTTAGACAAATGGCAAGGGATTTGGTGTGAGAATATGAAGTTAATAGTATTCCCGGCATACAAAGAGAATATTTATAAGATGATATACAGGTGGCACCTTTCCCCCAATAGATTGGCTAAAATGTTCACTGGACAATCGGCAGAATGTTGGAAATGTGGGCAGGAAAGAGGCAGCTATTATCATCAATGGTGGACATGCCCGGAAACAGTTAAGTTTTGGGGAAGAATAAAAAAATGGCTTAATGACATTGTAAACCAAAAGATTGATTGGGCACCAGAAACATGCTTGCTCGGCTCCAAACCAGATAATATAAAAAAAAGACTTATGGTACCTAGCCTTACACATCATCACAGTGGCGAGATTGATATACGCACAATTTTGGAAAAATAAAAATATCCCATCGGAGAAAGCAATTATAAAAAAGATTTTGGACTGTGCAGAAGCAGATAAATTGACTAAAAATTTAAAAGATAAAGATCTAACTCAAACATGTTTATCCTGGGAAAAATTATATACTTGGTTAGCGAAGAAAAGATACAACCCAATTGAAAAGAGGAAAAGTATTTATTGAGAAACCTATATTATACTAACAAAGTGAGGTCGGATAGACCTAATTGATGTATAAAGAGATATAAGTCGTTCTATCTCCCTCGGAATATAATGTACTTGCAGATATGTTTGTTATTTGTTATGTTGTCTTGTATGTTATTTATATGGTGTGTTATTATTTTGTTGTGTTTTTTAATGGAAAATGTAAATAAAGATTTTTTTTTAAAAAAAAATAGTTATTGGAATCACTTGAAACAAATTGACCCTTAGTAAAATATTCATTTTAATGGTTGCAATCCTTTTTAACAAGACAACTTTAGTTTTTGTTATTGTTGTTGAAATATCTATTGTTACATTTTTCCAGATCTGAAAATAATTACTTTCATTTTTTGTCAAGCAAAAGCATCGTACAATTTTGAAAGAGATAATTCATAACAGAACAAAGTTGGTCAGAATAAGTATACTGTATGTTATACTGATGACATTTCATGAAAAGAGGGAAGTAAATCTGAAAAATATAAATTCAAAATCATTATTGCTATTGTGGAATTAAATTTGTTATAAAAAAAACAAATATGTTGGGAGCAATTAATTCTAGTTTGGAGAAAGATCCTCTCAGGTTTTAGGGAATGCTACTTCTGTTTTTTTCCTATGCCTGAGAAAACTTTCTGATCTTTGCAAAGGAAAGAGATGGCAGGCAACTGCTTATAACACTGAGGCAATCAACATGGTACAGAAAGAATTGTGCTTGACTTATTTTTTTTATCACAAGCATTCAAGAAAGAGCATTCTGCATTATCAGTCCCAGCTAATGAAGTTAGGATATATTCTGGTTCTAGACATTAAATACATTAGATGCTTAAAATGCAGGATTGAACAGTTCTCAAAAAAAAAAAGGTTCTAGAAAAAAAGTCTCTTCATAGGACATTTTTTTACTTGAGCACTGTTCAGTTACATATCTTGAATGAAGGCCATTTTACAAATAGACATTATGTTCACAAAAGTGTCTACTATCTCATCAATGCTCTGAAAAGCATTTCATTAAAAAAATCTCTTTGTTTCTTTTCCTCCCTGTTCCTTTTTATTTGATTCATATAGAAGCCCTATTACTGGGTAGGGAATGGTCCTGAATCTATGGACTGATTGTGACATGAATACCAGAAAAAGGAGATGATATATTATAATGGTATGTGGGAATGACTTTGCAAGACAATGAAAAGGGCTCCAGCCAGGAAATTGGCAGGGATAAGAGGAGTCTCTTGGGATTGGAAACGATTCCTAAAATTTCTAGAGGGATCTTCTCCCACTTTGAAAAAGAGTAACAGATTTCAAGATTGCTGTAAGTCTTGTGAGATAGTCCAGACAGATTAGTTAATTCTATTTTATTGCAAGATTATCTTAACAGAAACTCTCAAGACTGAAAGTTCATTTTCCCCCAATTGCCTTTACAGCCCAAGAACTAGGGAGGGTCCCTTCTAAGTCATTTACCATATCCATATGTCTGCTGCAAACTAAGCTGCCTCCTATCTGTCCATTCCCCTGGCTGTACATACATAGATGCAAGTACAGACTATATGAGAGTGTGTGTGTGTGTGTGTGTGTGTGTGTGTGTGTGTGTACATATATATATATATATATATATATATATATATATATATATATATATATATATATATATATATATATATTCTCAGGTTTTCGCGGGTGTTTGTATGTAGGTCTTTGGTTATTCGGGTCTTCTCCCACGTAAAATTGGAAGTGTCTTGGCGACGTTTCGACGAAGTCTCATTCGTCATCTTCAGGCTGGTGTTCTCGGCTTCGTGCTTCCAGGAGCAATGTTGGCGACGTTTCGACGAAGTCTCATTCGTCATCTTCAGGCTGGTGTTCTCGGCTTCGTGCTTCCAGGAGCAATGCTCCTGGAAGCACGAAGCTGAGAACACCAGCCTGAAGATGACGAATGAGACTTCGTCGAAACGTCGCCAAGACACTTCCAATTTTACATGGGAGAAGACCCGAATAACCAAAGACCTACATACATATATATATATATATATATATATATATATATATATATATATATATATATATATATATACTAGATAGATAGATAGATATAGATATAGATATAGATATATAGATACACGTTTCCTTTACAGTGGCTGAACTGTGAACTTTCCTTCTTCTTTTGACAGCCACAAGAAGACATAGAAAGCTATAGGTTATTGAACTGACTGATTATTGCAAATCATCATCATTAATCAGGTTGGCAGCTTCAGGTAGAGTGATCATTAGATAAATATTATATTTATTTTCAGATACATTTATCATTAGATAAATACATATCTTCTCTGTGTGGAATATGCTGAACTGGACAATATATGGTCTATGAACCAATGCAGCCACCAATTGGCAAGGAAAGTATCTCAGAAGGGACCCTTTCTGGTCTTCTGAAAGGTAAAAGTAAAGGAGGGGATGACTATTTTCAAACTTGTGGAAACTTGCAGGAAAAATAGGGAGTGTTAATATTCATGGTTGGTACTTCTTATTTAAAATATCTTGAAGGGTTAACACTACCTCATAGAGAAAAATGACTATATCAGAATCCATACAATACAGCAAACTCAGATCTGCTTGAGAAGTCCTTGATGCTCTCTGAGTTTGATTAATTTTTTTTGCAGATGTTTCATTAACCAAACTAGGTAACATCAACAGTGCTCATAAGGAGTGTGGTTGCTGTCAGTTTATATTCCAGTGGCTTGCCCTGTCAGAGTTGGTGGGAGTGATATTGGAGATTTTTTTGTTTTAGTCAAATTTGCCTTTAAGTAAATGTAGCATATTAGCAGATAGGTCAGTCTGATATTGGCTAGATGTAGATACAGTAGTGGATTGCCCCTGGTTTGCATCGGTTCTATAGAACCGGTAGTAAAACCGGTGGGAGGCTCCACCCACGACCCGATGTCATCAGAATGCTTCTGTGCATGCGCACAAGTGAAGCGAATGCATGCGACCTCATTGCGAACTGTAGTAAAGGTAAGTACCCCTGGGTAGATATGATACTGAACTGATTCCCAAATATGAAATGACAGTTAATGAAGAATCCTGGCTCTAACAAGCCTCTGGTTTGGCTTAAGAGAACTGTGTAGAAAATATACAGTCCAGAGGTCAAAGGATAGATTTCTGCACAATTAATTGTGCTTTAATTGTGCAGAAATCCATTCTTTGACCTCTGGACTGTATGCTTTCTACATAATTCTCATAGCTGAAGCAGAGGCTTGATAGAGCCAGGATTCTTCATTAACTGTCATATTACTAATGGTGAGGTTGTTGTTTCCTATTTTTTCATTAGGGAGATAAGGAAGGGATTATTGCAACTATACTAAATTTAATATAGTCAATATTGCCCCCAAGGATAATCTTGCTCAAATTTGTGCTTGAAAAGAGGAACTGTAACAATTTTAGTCATTGAACAAGCTCAAAATAAGCAATACCAAACTCAAAACAAAAATACTTATATAGATAGGTAACATAGGTGATAGTTTGCTGGCTGTGAATATTTTGACACTGAAAACCTGTTTTCATAACTGTTGTCTTTGTGGAGGAGCCAGACCCATGTTTCAGTAAATTATCTTTCTTGGACATATAGAAGAACTTCAAAAGAAAATTTTGAAGTATGAAAGAATTAATATTGGAATTTGAACATGAAATTATTTATTATAGTGGTTAGAAACAGCCCAATACGTAAAAGTTGACATCTGGTTTTAGAGAATAGATATCAAACAAAAGAAACATAATCCAAGCTGTGAATCAGAATCCTGTTTCAAATTCATATTTTGTCATTGTGCTCACTGTTAATTATGGATAATTGGTGTTTCTCATGTTACTCTGTTGCACAGAGTTTTTGTGAGAATAAAATGAAACAAAAATGGTCTATGTTATCTTGAATTCTTGGAATTACAATTGTAATTAATAACAACAATAATAATCCACCACACTTATATATTGAATCACAACCAACACAATCTTACTGTGGTATTGTATCCTGTAAATAAGATGTTAACTCATTGCTTTTGAAACCAATGAATTATTTCCTGTAGGTCAAAGCAGTCAGAAATCAGTAGTGGGCAAATTCTGTGGATTTTTTTTTTTTTTTTTTTTTTTTTTTTTTTTACTTTCATGGCACCTTTCTTTTTATTTCACATCCTTACAAAAAAAAAAATGGTGATACTGAACATTTCTGGCCAGGACTGAGATCCATTAGTATAAAAGAGACAGCAATACAGATTCCTGTGTTGCTTCAATCCCCATCCCACCCCTTTGTAAAAATCCTCTTTATTGTCGTATCACTCTCCTGCAAAATCTAGTAGATTAGCCCATAAATAGTTCAAAATATTTGTAATGCTGCCATCTAGGTTAATGGCCACATTTTAAAATAAGTTCAGACAATTTATCATGTATATGATATTGACTTTAAGTCATGTTAATTTAATAATAGCAGTGTAGTCTTGTATATTTTTATAACTGTTCTGTGGTGCTAAATATAATCCTAATAAAAAAATCACTTATTTTTACAAATAAATATTTTAAATGAGTAGTTTATTAAAAATCTATTTCCTTCTATAATCTTATTGCTCCTTCCTGCAAAAAAGTGGAATATATACGGTAGCAATTGTTTAAATAGAGTTTTTTTTTATTAATGGCCAAGAAATTACAGAATCAGAGAACATAACTCAAATTGGAAAAATATATTTTAGCTATTGATTTCCCTTCAAATAATGACATATTCACACAAATTGCTATTGCTGAACTAAAATAATCAACTGTTTTTAAAAGTAATGTAAAATTTTTACTCTGTAGTTTGATAAAAATAATATAATTCAACTTTCATTTTCTTTTGTTGTGATGTTTTATTTCAACAAGCAAAGGGGTTAATTATTTTTATGCAGTTCATATATAATTTTGTTTGTGAAGAATAAAGTATTCCAGTAAAATAAAAGTATTTTATTTTATTACGAATGGTTATTATATATAGACAGTATATAGAGATAGTATAAATGGATAGTGCAATGGAGCTATAAATGTTAATATAAAATAGTATAGTTAATTTCGGTTCCCAGTTCTTGCCTTTTAAAAATCTTATAGAATGACAAAGCCTATTTCACTGGAAGTTTCTCAAAATGTTTTATTTCTAAACAACATTGATTTTTTTTCAGGCAGTACCAAGCAGTGCTATAATTCATTATTCCTATAAGTGTCCCATTTTTATACTATCCATAGATTTTCTTTGCTCGCAATCTGTGCATTGTTACTGCCAGATGGCCATTCAGTTGAGTTTGTTTTCCTTGGAAATAAATTTACATGGAAGTTTATTAGTTGTATTTATTTACCTATATGGAATATTTCTATTTTCTCTATTGCCTAACATCAGGATAGCTAGCAATATAATTTAAAAAGCAAAATGCAACAAAAACAAATTCTGAAACGTTACTAAAGAGTTACTTCTAAAGCAATCAAAATATATATTAATATATTTAAAATATGATGAAATAATTAAAAGATAATTAAATATCTTTGAGTTTCTTCTTAAAACGTAATAAGAAAGGGATTTGTCAACTCCAGTGACTGCTTAGAAAAATGAACTACTGCCCTGCCAGAGAAAGATGAATTAGTTAACAATGTCTTATGGGTATATATATGTATGTATGTATATGTGTGTGGGGGACCTACAACAATTACAATGAATTGTGTGGGAATGGGCTATCCTCTATCCTAACCCAGGTTAGATTGAAAAATGTAGCTTGAATATATGATATACTATTAAAATGTAGCTATACTATATACTATAAAATGTAGCTTGAATATATGATATACTATGATATAATATTACTTTATTAATGTTTTGTCTAGATTACGGAAAAATATTTATGTTGCACTAAAGCAGAAAATAAAATTTAATTTGAATTGAATAACAAGTTTGGAAATATTTTCAGTTCAAAATTTTCTGCCTGCTAATTATTTATAAATGTGTTACACAATCTAGGTAGTTGAAGTAAAACCCTATTAGATCCCTAAGATGTCATAAGGATATTTAACAATACATTATTACGAAGTATCTTTAACCTTCCATTAATTAATGCAATTAATTAAACTTTGCTTGTCAAGTGAAGTGCCTGAAAAATTTTCTTTATCTAATCTATGTATTACACACAAATACACAACCATCAGTGAATGTGTGCTGCTGATTCACTTTCAGCATTTTATGGTTTTATGTTTTAATAACATGCAAAGTAGATCTTGTTGAATAATACCAGTTATTGTATTGGGGAAAACAAAAAATGAGAAATTTCTTTTATAAACACTAGTTGTTTTAAATATGCAGAACAATCCTATTTCAATATTCTTGTTCAATATGCTGTCATTATTTTGTGCTTGTAAATTACTCCTTTTGAAGATATTAATGACTTTTAACTGGGATAGTTTCCAAATTAGTGATTATATATTTAGCATATTAAAAAATTAAAAAATAAATTAAAATTAATATTTATTATTGGTCAGTAATTGTTTGTTTGTTTGTATTTCATATTTCTAAACAGCCCATTCCCCTCGAAGAGTTATGCGACCTAAACTTACTTATGCAATACAGAGCCCGTATACCAAAAAACAGTCTTTATCATTCAAATGGATTTACTGCCCAGAGTTGTTTGAAACAAGATGAGCAGCAAATAAATAAATAAATAAATAAATAAAACCAATAAATAAATTTTATTGCTAAGTGAGTGGGCCTGCTAAGCATTATTTTGAATATTTGTTATATGAAAGTATAAAATAAATATAAAACATTTTTAAAGTTGAGAAGAGTTTATCTTATTATTAAATTATTATTATTAAGACACATGTGAATGAAACAGATGCAGAAACAGCTCACACTGGGAAGAAAGCAATTTAATGAAATACAACTGGAAAACCAATTAAGCTTAACTTTAATTTGTAAGCAGTATTTTGCTTGCTGATTAAGGGGGCCTGTTTTGTAATTTCCCACCTGTTGAATTCAATAACACATCTATTAAAGTCAGTAAAGTCTGAGAAATCTGCTTTCTTGCAAATGTGTTAAATTACCAAGCAGCAGGGAGTTTGACCTAAGTATGTGTAAGGCAGGAAAGGTCCACTCAGATAATTCTGCCAATCAAAATCAATACAGTAAAGTAGATGACAGATTTAGACACTAAAGTTTTCTTTAAAACTCAGACTTGCTGCTGGTGTCATCAGTATTGCCCTTTAGGATTTTTCAATTAATGCTGAAAAGCAGGATTATTGATTTTTGGATTTTCAGATATCGTCTTTAGGATTGCCTAAGTGTTCTTTATGTTGCTCACACTTAAACTGATAGTGCTAGAGGCATAGTTAAACTTTTCCCTTAGTAATAATTTTATAGTCTTAGTGAAAGCAATGGAACTGGTTTTATAAAGTAATCATTCACCCCATAAAGTGGGGTGGTCTGGACATTGTTTCTTTGCTTGAGGGCCAAGTGTAAACAGTATCTTCTCTAGGAATTAGCATGCAGTCACAGATTAAGACATTTGACTGTCATAAATCTGCTTTCCAATATATGGGACTCATAGCGCAGTTCTCCATCCATCCCTAATATAAAGAGGGTATTAGCCAGTCATTGGCTGCTCTAAAGTTAAGCATACAGTTTTACTGTTCTCTTTCTCAGTGCCGTGCATCTGTTCCCTACTTTCTTGTTCCATGCATATGCACATCGAGTGTATATTCATGTGAATGTGTGCACGCATATGTAGAGTATAGGCTGAGAGAGAATAACAAAATGAACTATTGCGTGCAAGAAATTTATGAAGCTCACTCAGCTGCCAACAGCAACTGCTACATGCAGCCTTCGGATTATTGCACTTATATTGAAGATAGTCAGAGTTACAGCAGTTGTGATGCTCAGGTCCTGCACAATAATAACATATATATGGAACAGACCTGGGCGGTGAATCAGCCTTATACCTGTAGTTACCCTGGAAACGTTTTTAAGAGCGAGTATTCTGACATGGACATGGCCCTGCATCAATACAACCAAACTGAATATTTCACTGAAGAAAAGCCTACTTTTTCTCAAGTGCAGTCACCAGCCTTCTCTCAGAAAAAAGGTAGGGGAACATTTTGTCATTTTTTTAATAAGAGAGAGAAAAAGAGAAAGGGGGAAGAGAGAAAGAGATTAATAACATCTATCTGCATCTAATTCTTTACAGAAGAGAAAGCATACTTTTCTGAGTTACATGCTTATAGGTGAAGACTGCCTGTCTAGAATTGGAAGCAGTAGCAACAGATGTTGCTAGGTGATTTTTGTGATGGGTTTATTTTGAAGCATAATAAATGACAATGACATGCAGGTATTTTTACATTAATATCAGGAAGCTTTTTATATGTATACAATATTTTCAAACTGCCAGCCTACCATGCTATTCATTTGTATGTGGTTTGAATGAATTGAAGTTTCTTAACAGGCAATTCATTCGTGGTTTGTAAAATGTATGGTATTCTGTGTCTTCATCTCTTAAGTGACCACTGTCTATTTAAGATCTTTAGTTCTCATTATGTGTGCAAAAATTGCCGTACTGTTAATTTGCATAAAATGCTAATCAGTGGATTTTATAATATAGATAAAATTTATATTTACAATATAAAAGAGTTCAGGAAAAAAACTGTTAGAAAAATGAAGTGGAACTTTATTTTCTCATCCAATTGATCAAACAGTTGGTTTGGTGGTGCAGTTAATAAATAGTATAAGAGAACAATTCTAAATAAATAATTTCTATACAATATTGAAGGATGCCTTTATTTCAGATTACATTGCATTATGTTTCACAGCAATCAAGCTGTTCAACATCTGTGAGAAACATTTAGCTGCATGTATATAAAATATTATTTCCTCTGTAATACATTTTATTTCATAGACTAATACTCTATTATCTTTACAATGTTAAATGTTACTTTTCATGACAGTCAGTAGTTATGTTTCTAACACTGCAAGTTAGTTGAATTTGTTCAAACCATCTAAAATATCTGAGTAAATGGTCTATTTTTTGATCATTATTACAGCTATTCATACAATTAAAAAATGAGCAAATATCAAAATTGTTATTTCTTTTAAAACAATTCTATAGATGAATGTCATCTATTTAAAATAGAATGCCACAATATTCTTTTTTTCTTTTGCTCAGCTTGTGATATACCTAGCAGCATTTACTGTTGTTAAATTATTACTTGTAGTAGACAAAGTTATTCAGTAGTTTTTTTTAAAAAAAACCATACTGGTCTAAAAGTCTAGAGTTTTTTTAAAAAGTTACTAAATGGTAAAAATTAGATTTAAATTTTCTTCATATTTAAAATGTTCCAGAACTGAAAAATTCACTAATATGTAAATATTTAAAAAGTTTAATATATATTTAAAAAGTAGGATTTTTTAAAAAGTGAAAATAACCTAATCTCTGTACCTTCTTTTTTGTTTCTATTTCCTTCTATTATTTCTATGTCTTGGTATTTTTCTCTTTTTTGAATCTTAATGTAAATAAGTAAAAGATATATACTTTTTATTTTGTTCCTCTTTTTCTCTCTTTCTCCGTCTTTGGTTAGAAACTATATGATCAACACATTTGTTTTGTTGACAAATATTAGTAATAAAGTTAAGCAAAACTGCATGATATTTTGCAAATACAACTTCACAAGATTTTTATCCATATACAATTTGCAAACTATTATATGGCTATAAAATTAAATAATTCTTGATTATTATCATTTTATAATACTATAACATTTGTATACATTAGGCTTTAATATTACAGATTAATACACTAGTCCGTACATCTAATTGTATGTTAGCAAACTTTAAATATTAGTAAATAGTGGGTTTTTCTTGGAATTTTCATTGTGAGATTTTCCTCCAATAATTTTTTCTTGCCTGTTTTCTGTTGAATTTAAAATCTTTCCAAATATTTGGCAGTAATATGTTGCTTTCAATGAATGAAATTCATATGACTGCAAACAATTTTGGCTCATTTTCTTGGTCAGCAAAGATAGCATAACATATTTGTTAATCAAATAGTATTAGAAACTATAAACATATTTTATGAGACCTTTCAACCAAACCTTGATAAAAAATTTGATCAGCTAATCCTCTCTTGAAGGCAGACAGCTGTAATATAAAACATTTGTGACACTATTGATCCACAATTGATTTCTTTCTTATTTTACATGCATATTTTTTTTCTGCTAGCAAAGCCTTAATATTAGCTCATTAAACAAAATTAAGATTTAAAGCAGGTGTTCACAGTTGGCCTTACAAGCTCTTTATATTCGTTTCATATAACTCTGAGTAACTTGGCTTGCATTTATTATACTGGTACTTGCAATTATGTTTCTATAGACTAGTACCTAAAAAATTAAGAACCATACCTTATATATTTAGATTATTCCTAAAAAGAAGGTAAATTTCTGAGTTTCTAATTCTGATCAAAATGTGTTTATAAAAGTTGCATGGCTTGTGAAAAAGGTATCTACATAATTGGTAAGATACAATCTTAATTCTAAGTATCTAAACATCATGAAACATACATGTTTTATATTTCAATCATATATTTCCAGCTGTTTGAGAATTTTTATCTTAAAATCATAGCTACATTTAAATTGCAGAAAATTAATCAAGAAGACAAAAATCAGGATCCTTAAGGTATTATATGCTAAAGTAACTCATGGATTATTGGTTTTATATATGGTAACAGCAACGGGTTTATTACATGCACAAAGATGAAATACCACAAGAGGATGAATGGCGACGATGGTATAACTTAACAGAAATGATTAAATTAACTTGTTTGATTAGGGAAGGAATAACAATTACTGTTATAAAAGACTAGAAGCTGATGATTTCTGGATTTACTAACTGTATATGTTGTATATGTATATGAGCAGGTGGGAATTATGGTATGTAATTGTGAAGGGGAAATGGTATCAAGTATGTCTTATAACTGCTGCAAGGAAAATCATAAATTGCTTCTTTAAATACTTTTTTCTTCACTTCATTTTGTTGTTCTTTATCTTTTATACTTTTATTTTTGTATCTATTTTTTAACTTTGTAAACAAGTCTTTAATAAAAATTATTTTTTAAAAAGATATATGCTAAAGCAACATATATGGTAGTGCTAAAGGGCAATTTGTGTTGGGATACATTAGTTAACACAATGCATAACTCTCCTAGAATATTAGGGAAATGAAAAGCAATACATTTAGATCATTTAGAAAAGGAAAAAGAATAATTTCCTCTTTCTGTAACATTGCATAGGCATCTGCATGTATTACAGAATTTTAATCACAGCATTGCATATTCTATTTCTCTTCAAAATATCTTACAGTTTATCAATAAGCAAATTGTTTAATTGAACAACCATGGAGTTTTTATTGTGTTTCTGTTCATATTTTTAACACAATGGCCATTTTTTACTGAATGCCAATCAATACATTACTAAATTTTTAATGGGGTAAGGAGTGGGAGTAAATTCCCATCATTAAAGAGTATCAAAAGAGGAAATAAAGTTTGACTTTAGCACTTATACCATGATCTTCCATATTTTTCAAAGCAGACAAATGATTCAAAAAACAGCTTCTGTCTCTCTGCCATATGCAGTAATTGATTCTACCTTAAATTTAGGGATATATATATTTCTAAATTAATTTGAGCTAGGATTTAATATGATTGTTAGTCATATTAGATTAATTCATATCTCATACTACTATAAAATGAATCTTCCTTCAAGTCAATAAGGCTGGTTTGAGTCTGGTTCAATATATTTAAGAATAATGCAACACAGATTTAAGAGCAAGACCTGCAATTGGCATGTTCATGAATAGCTAGACACCTATTATTTATCTCGGGAGTTGGAAATAGGTTCCTTAGTCAGGGGCTTTCACCATTTGCTCAAGCAACCTTCTACAGTTTGAATAGAATACAGATAATATCCTATATTTTTCTTTAAAAAGGTACTCTTTTCATACAGAAAGAACTCTGGTATATTTTTGCTTCCAGGAATGAAATGTAATATTAATATTACATAATATTAAAGCGTTAACAGCAAGAATAAACCTGAAAATTCAATTGTACAAGAGAGGCAGGAGCTCTTTATCCATTAATATCACTGCTATCACAATATCACTAATATATCAGCACTTCTCTGCTGAAATATTTTTAAAAGTTCAAATGTGGTAGATATTGCAGTTATATCTATGTGCCTCTTACTGATACCTTTGGGCCAAGATTCAGGAAGTAAGTGTGTGAGGTCTTTTTATGTTCCCACTAGCACACAGAGATGTTTTGGGGGTTTTTTTATACCACCAAGCTTTACATACAGTGGTCTATAAATTTTGGGAAATTATTGACTTCTGAGATGAAATGTGTTAATTTTACATATTTTGATTAGATGAATTAGAAAACAGGTGATAAAGGTGCTGGTTGGCTAAAGTTTTCAAGATATTTCACAATAACGATTTATACACAGGCAAGTATTTTTGCTTACAAGGGATGGAGGTGTCTAAGGATCATGATGCCTTATAACTTTTTGACAAAATATGGCAAAACAATGACAATGGTACCACATGGAAGTGTATAAATTTATCTTCACTTTGAGAACAGCAAGGCAGATGATTATGAAAAACACATGGAAAATTTGCTTAGGTCCTATAAAGCACTTGGTGCAAACATGTCACTGAAAATTCACTTCTTACACTTGCATTTACACAGTCCCTTTGAACTGTGGGGCAATGAATGATGAGCATGGGGAGAGATTCCACCAGGATATCGCAATCATGGAGAAAAGATAGCAAGGGAAATGGAGTCCGTCCATGCTTGCCGATTATTGCTAGAATCTCCTCAAGGATGATCCTACTGCAGTTCACAAGAGAAAAGACAAAAAGTGCAGTTTAGATACCGAATAAAGGAACCTTACCATTTATTTATTTATTTATTTATTTATTTATTTATTTATTTATTTATTTTATTATATTTCTATACCGCCCTTCTCCTGCGGGACTCAGGGCGGTGTACAGCCAGGATAAAACATAGCATATAAAATTTAAAAACATTTTAAAAAACAATTAAATAATTTTGGCCCGAATTTAAAACAACCCAATTAAAACCGAATTTCAATTTAAAAAAAAAAACAGAGACAATGGGATCAAGCCAGCCCAGCTAGATGAAACAGGGCCCGACGAAAAGTCCGGAGGTCTGATATCGTGCGTATCTCAGGGGGCAGGTCATTCCAGAGGGCAGGTGCTGCCACAGAGAAGGCTCTCCCCCTGGGGGTCGCCAGCTGGCACTGCCTGGCCGACGGCACCCTGAGGAGGCCCTCTCTGTGTGAGCGAACCGGTCGGTGGGAGGCTATTGGCGGCAGAAGGCGGTCTCGCAAATACCCCGGCCCTAAGCCATGGAGCGCTTTAAAGGTGGTCACCAACACCTTGAAGCGCACCCGGAAGACCACAGGAAGCCAGTGCAGCTCGTGCAGGAGAGGTGTTATATGTGAGCACCCTGTCGCTCCCATAATCCCCCACGCGGCCGCGTTCTGGACCAACTGCAGCCTCCAGGTGCACCCCAAGGGGAACCCCATGTAGAGAGCATTGCAGTAGTCCAGGTGGGAAGTAACGAGAGCATGAGTGACCGTATTTAACGAGTCCCGATCCAGAAAGGGACGCAACTGGCGAATCAGGCGGACCTGATAAAAAGTACCCCTGCCCATTGCCGTCAAGTGCTCTTCCAAAGACAGCTGTGCATCCAGGAGGACGCCTAAGTTGCGAGCCCTCTCCGTGGGGGCTAGTGATTCGCCCCCAATAGCCAGCGATGGCACCAGCTGGCTATATTGGGACGCCGGAAGCCACAGCCACTCGGTCTTGGAAGGGTTGAATCGGAGCCTGTTTCTCCCCATCCAGGCCTGCACGGCCTCCAGGCACTGGGACATCACTTCAAGGGCATCGTTGGGATGGCCTGGGGTGGAGATGTACAGCTGAGTGTCGTCAGTGTACTGATGGAACTCCACCCCAAAGCCATGGATGATCTCACCCAGCGGCTTTACATAAATGTTGAACAGAAGGGGTGAGAGGATCGACCCTTGTGGCACCCCACAAACAAGGTACCTCGAGGTCAACCGCTGCCCCCCTGTCAACACGGATTGCGACCGGTCAGAGAGGTAGGAGGAGAACCATCACAGGACGTTGCCCCCCAGCCCCTTCAACTGGTGCAACATGATACCATGGTCGATGGTATCAAAAGCCACTGCGAGATCTAACAGGACCAGGATAGAGGAACAACCCCTATCCCGAGCCCTCCAGAGTTCATCCACCAACACGACCAATGCCGTTTCCGTGCTGTACCCAGGCCGGAAACCGGACTGGAGCGGGTCCAGATAGACAGCTTCATCCAGGTACCGGGGAAGCTGCCGCGCTACCACACTCTCAACAACCTTCGCAATGAAGCGAAGGATGGAGACTGGATGATAGTTAGCCAAAATAGCCGGATCCAGGGAGGGCTTCTTGAGGAGGGGCCTCACCACCGCTTCTTTCAAAGCGGCCGGCAGGACCCCCTCACTCAGAGAAGCGTTAACAATCCCCTGGAGCCAGCCTCGTGTAACCTCCCGGGAAGCCAGTACCAACCAGGAGGGACACGGGTCCAATAAACATGTCGCGTTCAGCCATCCCAGGATCCTGCCCACGTCCTCGGGAGCAACAGAATCAAACTCCTCCCAGATAACACTCTCAAGATCTGCCTCAGTCATCCCGTCCGGACTTACCCAGTCAGAGGCCAGGCCTTCCCGAATCTGAGCAATGTTGTCATACAGATACTGCACAAAGTCCTCAGCTCGGCCCTGCAAGGGATCATCCCGTCCTTCCAGATGGAGGAGGGAGTGGGTCACCCTAAACCAGGCGGCTGGGTGATTATCTGATGATGCGATAAGAGCGGCAAAATAGCTAGATTTCGCCTCTTTTATCGCCACTAGGTAGGTCTTAATATGAGACCTCACCAGTGTTCGGTCGGATTCGGAGCGGCTGGTCCTCCAACTACTCTCCAGGCGTCTTTTCCGGCGCTTCATCTCCCTCAGCTCCTTAGAGAACCAAGGAGCTAGGTGAGTCGGTGCCGGGTCAGAGGCCGCAAAGGCACGACACGGTCCAAATTTAATCGGATGTTAGAGCTTGTCAGTTTTTCATGGAAAAAGCATGAAAATGTTAAATGAAAAACCAATAAATGAATAGAAAGTTATGTTATTGGTATCAATAAAAACATTTATAATGATTGGCATGGCACCATTCTCGTTGCTATATCACATTTTGCAGAAAAGTTATGGAGCATAATCGCACATCCCCCTCATAACTTTGAATTATTTTAATGCAATTTTGACCTGAAGCTGTATCTTAGAAACTTGAGCCAATTAATACTCAGGACTTAATTTTCCTTTATTAGTGACCCAATTCTAGTAAAATTAAGCTACTTTCATTTCCGAGGCTTTCTCCTTGTAGACCAATGATATCAATGAAAATTCCTGTATCAGCTTGGCAAATTCCCTTGTCCCTCACCAATTAAGCAAGAAGGGCAGCAGACAAATCTAATTAATAAAATAAAAAATTGGGTGCAATCACTTTTTTTAAAACCATAAAAATTTATTCTAGTAGGTGATACTTAACCTACAAAAAAAAAAAAAAAAAAAAAAAAGGATGTACATGAAGTCCGTCAGTTTCCGGTCAGGTCTTATTTCCACAACTCAGCTACAGAGAGAAACTGATTAAAAACATCTCTGCAGCGTTTCAGAGCTAGGTGGAAGAAGAAGAGCAAGAATCATTTAGCAAGGGGAAAAATGGGCCCAGATATTTAGAAGTGCAGTCTTTCTAATCTCTAAATTATCTATTTGACTGGCAATGGCATCACGAGTAGTTTAGAGTTCTATCTTAATTTATGGTAAGCATAATCTGTATTAGGTCTAAGATTTGTTCCAAATATTTATCGATTTTTCTCCATTCTTCTAGGCCAGTTTTATTCAACCTTAGCAACTATTTTGGTGTCAACTATCAGAATTGTGTATTGTATAGATACATGTTGATTCTGGTAACAATATTTTCTTTAGTAATTTTAGATTCCTAAATAATTTTCTTTTTGTATTTTATAATACCTTGATTCAGACTGTTCAATGTTGATGTATTTCCTGCCTCCATTTAAGAAACCATTCATATAACCATTTAAATAATGAAGATTTCTAAGTTTATTTTTTGCATTGATAAACTTTCTCTCTTAATTCTTTGCAGGGTACATACCCAGTTATTTAGACAAGGATGAGTTATGTGTTGTTTGTGGTGACAAGGCGACTGGATATCACTATCGTTGTATCACTTGTGAAGGTTGCAAGGTAATAACAGCAGTGTAAATGAATAAGAGCTGGAAATCATAAATTAGTTTTATTTCCTATAATAGATATCACGTAAGTGGAAATGCCATGTAGGGAACAGCATATGTTATATGTAACAAAACAAGAATAATCCTTTTTTAAAAATATCACAAAGTAATGTTTGTGCTTGCAATAGAAAGAGACTCTCATTTTATTGATTGATTTTAGAATTTTTAAGTACAATAACAATTTAAAAGGTCAGATGAGGTATATGAAAAAGAAAATACATCTAGAATTATGACCTCCACCCTTCTTTTTATTGAATAGTTGCAATCTTACTCTTGCACCTCCCTCTTGCACTTTCCTTCCCAGAAAGAAAGATCTCAACGTTTGCAAAAACTTGTTTTTTCTGGATTTTTTTAGCAAGGCATTACATAGCACCATAAGTCCAATAATGTTTTACGAAAGTCCAAGGATAATGTTTCAGTATCCAATCTGTGTCAGTCACTGGGACCAGAAGTTTAGTCTGCCAAGCTTTCAGACTCACACTGGAGCTATCCTCAGGAACTTTTCTTTACTGGAATGCGTACTTTGAGCTATTCTATGTGTAGTATTTTTGTGTAAATAAATACAGAATATCCCAAAGTACACATTTTGGTAGAGAGAAATTCCCTGAGGATGGATTCCAACTGTAGTCTGAAAGCTTGGAAAACTAAACCTCTGGTCCCAGTGACCAACCCAATCCTGCAATGTTTTGTATAAGAAATTTAGTTGTGCTGACTGCAATTATGTTTTCCTTACTGACTTTAAACTTCGGTCATTAATTAAAGAGTTGGCATTATTAACTGTGGTCATTTATTAATGACAGTTCTCTCAAGGCCATATTTCAAGCATATTTTCCTTTGTAGCCAACACCAGCTGTAAGTTTATGTCAATTTTAAAGCAGGAATGGGCAAGGTCTATTTTTTTCTAGTGCTACAAAGTGAGAGATAGTTTCATGGTGACTAGTAAGCACTAAAAGTAGAGAAAGAATTTTAATTCTTTTTTTTTTTTTGTGATAGAGTTCAGGATATTTATTTTTTAATAAAAGTAAAAATTGTTATGTTAAATTTGTCAGAGATTTGTGCAATATATTATTTAGTTTAAAATAATCTATTTGCTATAAATTCTAGTAGCATGTTCTTGGGGGTTTCCAAAGGTCTCAGGCTGGCCACTTTATGCTGTAAAGATATTTGGAAGCTCGATCTTTCCCTCATCTGCATCTGGTCATTGATAAATAAATGAAACAGATCACACTAAGTCAAAATCAAGTAGCTACACAATGGCTTACTGCAGTGTGTGAACTAGCCATCTCTAAGATACAGTAAATTTTGCTAATGTATTTTATAAATCACTTTATAATAACATTCTTAAATGATAGAAGTCTTTCTTTCATAATCCACCTACTGATTACAATTTATAATTAATTAAATAGATCATAATTAATTGCATCAAAGAGTTTTTCGTTTTTAATTTTAGTTCCATGTTCTCAAGTGGTTCCAGGTATGTGACCATTGATTTCACTGAGTCTGTAATTCATCTTCAAAACTGTAATAAAGGTGAATGGTAAGGAGTTTCTGCTCTATTCAGAGCTAGTTTCAGCTTCTTGTTTCTTCATACATCAGCATAGGAAATGGAAAACAGATACTGTTTTATATACATTAGGCTAGTATTAAAAGAAATTTCAATGTATGTTATAAACAAGAATTATAGCTAAGCCAATCTTATACATATTTCAGATACAGTAAAAATATTCAATATATTACAACCTAGAAAATACTCTGGGGATGTTTGGTCAAAATGTCTGTGAGCTGAATCTATCTAAAGTGTCATGGTATAAAATCTAATGTGCATTCAAATGTCATTCATCAGTAACATTACAGTTTACCAGAAAATAATATTCATCAGAGCTCCTTTAGATACTAAACTGATGTAATTATTTACAGAGGTCACAGCAGGGTTGAAATCTAGTAGGTTCTGACAGGTTCTGGAGAACCGATAGCAGAAATTTTGAGCAGTTCAGAGAACCAGTAGCAGAAATTTGGAGTAGTTCGGAGAAATGGAAAATACCACCTCTGGCTGGGCCCAGAGTGGGGTGGGAATGGGGATTTTGCAGTATCTTTCCCCTGGAGTGGGGTAGGAATGGAGATTTTGCAGTATCTTTCCCCCGCCACACCCACCAAACCATGCCCACCAAGTCACACCATGCCCACCAAGCCACGCCCATAGAACTGGTAGTAAAAAAAATTGGATTTCACCACTAAGTCACAGGCTACTTGTAGGAGTAGTATGTCAGCAGTATACAAGAATTATTAATTACTACTTTCTTTTAAAAAACAGTTCATGAACTGGAAAAATCCATCAGTCCTTTTAATCTTAACTTTTTTAAATAAGCTCATTTATAGCAACTAAACAAGAATTGAGTACAGTTATTTGTACAATTTCTCTAAGTAAATAGTTGAAATTAGGTGCAGTATAAGGCATATTTTTGTTTGTCAGGAGTTACTTCTAAAGTCATCTTTTGAAAAATTAAATAAGATGTAAAACTGATGCCCCGAACTTTGGGGTAGACATGTAACTTAATATTGTAGTTAAGCTTCAGATTCCCAGCTGAGAAAAAAACAAACTGTAATTATAGAATCATATTGCATTTTCTTAATGGTTTATAAATAAATACCCAAGTAAAATGTCCTGCATACTTTATACAGAAAGGTGAGTGATTTGGTAAAATTTTCTAACTTCTTATTCACACAGGGTTTTTTCCGAAGAACAATTCAAAAAAATCTTCATCCAACTTACTCCTGTAAATATGAAGGAAAATGTGTGATAGACAAAGTCACAAGAAACCAGTGCCAGGAATGTCGCTTCAAGAAATGCATCTATGTTGGCATGGCAACAGATTGTAAGCTTTTTTTAATTTCCTATTTGTTTTCATTAGATATGTTTATTACGATTTGTTTTGATAATCAGTTTTTTATTCCAATTTTTAATTTATATTCTTATATGCTGATTGAAAATATTGATTGATGTGTTCAATTAAATTTTTTTCAGAGCTTAAATTTTCTGTTAACTCTTGAAAATATTATGCTTTCTTCTGGCAAAAATTATTTTGTGCAATATTAAGGAGATGAACAATTTCTATCACAGAAGTGGGGAGATTTTTGAGCAAAGTTCTGCAAAGGAAGAAAAAAAAATCAAGCTTAAAGATTTGGAAAAATGGGAAGTTGGATACTGTTGCATGAGTCATCCTGCGGTTGTTTGTTTTATTTTTAGCCAGAAGGAAAGGGAACACTATTTCACTTCTAAGAAAATAGAATATATGACTGCAAAATTAACTCTTTTCAAGGTTGTATTCCCAAAGTTTCTCAGAATTTGCAGGAGCATTTTAATTGATGTGAATTGGAGTAATTATAATTAAAAATTGCAGCCTCAGCATATTAGTCTTAATGATTTATAAGAATATAAACAGTTAAAGGTCTTATTAAAACTATTAAAATAATCAATTTATTCAAAACTCATATATCAATACTCATATATCTGTAAAAAGGTGTATAATTTTTTACATATTAAAACGTTCCAAATACTTAGCTCATGAATAATTAAATTACTAACATGATATCTGTATATTATCTTAATGTCTCAGATAATATCCTTCCAAATACTATTTGTTGAGCAATATAAGAAAGGGACAGTAGCATTGTGCTTAATAACTGTCTGGGTACCTCTAAATATTTAGTAGAAGCTGTATGCTTTGCTCTGATCCAACAGGATTTTACCTAGGTGCTTATGCTTATGTCTATTCTGATTAGCAATGCATCTTCAGGTATGAAAGTTAGGTTTTTCATATACCTCTTCTTTTTTCTTTTAATTCCTTTTAATTATGTGATATAGGTTCTGAACCACTGAATAGGAATGATTGGACAGAATAATTTTGGACAGCATATTTCTATGCAGCATTTTTTTTCTAGATTTTTTCTAGATTTGGATAAAAGATTAATGGTAAAGATGCTTTATCATTTAGTGATAAAGAGATTTAGAGTTACTTTTTTAGGGATATGTCATGACCACAAATCACATTTTCTGTCCCTTTCACTGTGTCATATAATAACAATAGCATTTAGACTTACCGTATTTTTCAGAGTATAAGATGCTCCAGACTATAAGACACACTACCTTTTTTAGTGAGGAAAACAAGAAAAGAAATCTGCCTCTGCCTCTGCCTCCCAGCAATTTTGCTTCATTGCAGCAAACAGCAAATAGCCTGCTTTACTTGCATTTTCAGCATAGCTTGATTAGCACAAGAAAAAAAAAATCTGCTCCCAGCCATTTACCTCCTTGCAGCAAGCAGCAGAGGCCCACGCAAAACAGTTGAGAGTTGGGAGGCTGATCCAATCAACTTGTGCTAATTAGGCTGTGCTGAAGCTGAAACGAGTTGTTTCTTCTTGCTGCTTGCTGCAAGGAGGTAAACTGCTGGGAGGCAGAGGCCAAAGAATGGGGGTCAGTGGGTGGGTGGGGCTACATTCGGTGTATAAGACACACCTAAATTTTCACCCCCTTTTAGGAGAAAAAGGTGCATCTTATACTCCAAAAAATATGGTATATACTACTTCATAGTGCTTTACAGCACTCTCTATGTGGTTTACCAATCTCAGAAGAATGGAGGGCTGAATCAGTCTTGAACCTTGGGATTGAACTCCAGACTGATCATCCCCTTTTGCAATCTCTACAATGGCTAGCCTGCCAACCATGGAGAATATTTCTCACACTGACTCTCTGGAGAATGACATATCACTTGAGGCAGGCTAAAGACAGATTAAAATGGAAATGAAGACCTCCACCATGAAAACATTTCTGAAAGGAATCTGAAAGAAATTGGCAACCTGTAGCGCTCCAACTGGCCTGCCACAGGATCACCGATTCCAGATAATCATCGTATCTGCATATCTGTGGCCATTTCTCCTTTGGCTCCTAGAAAGAACAAAGTGTTGTTTGGCAGCCAATTTTTTTTCTTTTTGTTCGGTGTATGTATTAGTCTCTTGTGAAAGTTGTACTGTATTGTGTGAGGTCAATATTCCTATCAGTAATCTCTCTATCCTAACCTCTATGATTGTGGGGGACCCCACTGCCCCAGCATTCCTGCATTTGCTTTTAAGGGCATTAGCAGTTTTCCCTAGCAGCACAAAAGGGCAAATATCACGGTGGGAAGCATTAAGGAATCTGTGCTGGGTCAGGGGTACAAAGTCTGTCCCTTCTCCCTCAATAACACAATAAACAGCAGCAGAAATCATTGCTCATACTTTCATATTTTCTCCAGCAGAGGACAATGCATCTTCACAATATGGGAAAGGCCTCATAGATGTCCTTGTCATATATTCAGTGGCTATATAAAGGGAAAGTTTGTACTTGAGGCTCCTCTATATGACAGTCAATTAATGATCAGCCAGGATTATTTATGTAGTTGAGCCATTCATATATACACAAAGCAGAACATTCATGTAAGGCTCTTTCACCTTACCTTACAGTCAAGGTGATGGCTATAGTGGAATAGTTCCATGATTTCCTCATATGTATTTTAATTGGATATGGAAAATCATGTGATTATCCCAGCCATTTTTGCATTGTTTCTTGTTTTGAAAAGTACACAAAACTGAAATATTTTATCGTAAGATTCTGTTTCTCATATTTTGATCTTGAAGACATGATACCCTTTCAAAAAGATCTGACAAGGATTTTTTTTGAAGCTTAACTTGCTACAGCATGGCCAGACATAATAGCATTAAAAATGTTAAATTTTTCTCCATGAATTTCCATTATTTGGAATTAACTTGTTTTGGAGGATGTGCTTGATTAGATATAAAAGCTCCAGATTTTTCCCTGGCTAATCATTCTGTTATTTGTCCACTACCAACATAGATATTACCTGAATCATCAAAAGAGATATTGAGATCCATATAAGAAGCATTTCTAGTCTCCTTTTTTTTTGTAATATATTCTTTTCTCATTAGTGGTGTTGGATGACAGCAAACGACTAGCGAAAAGAAAACTGATTGAGGAAAATCGGGAGAAAAGACGTCGAGAAGAATTACAAAAAACAATAGGAGTGAAACCGGAACCAACTGATGAAGAATGGGAGCTTATTAAAATTGTTACAGAAGCACATGTGGCCACAAATGCACAAGGAAGTCACTGGAAACAGAAAAGGAAATTTTTGGTATGTACTACAACAGTTTAGAACTGCCTTTTCCTGTCCAGATGAGCTCTGTGGTGAAAGTGCACATCATAGTAAATGTACTTGCTGAACATTCATAGGACACATTTTTGCCATTTTGATGGGAAAAAAACTAAAATCTATATTGTAGGATTAATATAGCTACAAGTAAGCTATAAATCCTTCTTCCAAACTGAGGAAAACAAAATTTAGCCCATCCATTTGCATTATCACCCCATTCACCAGGACCCTTGAGCTCCTTCCTGATATAAATGCCACCATAAACTGCCAAAGGTTTGCATGGGTAGGAATCCATTGCCCTCTGTTCTGAACTATAAGATTGCACATAACAATTCTGCTTAATGTTCCCTGATATACAGGTCCTCCATGCATTTGTTTAACTGTGTTTTAATACCATCTGTACTAATGCATCGTATTTTAAGGCGGCGAATAGTAAATTAATAATATAGCATACTTATCATATGGAGAAAAGAGTTTTGTTGTACTATGCAGTAATTATTTTTTAAAATAGAACACAATAGATTATGAACACATGGTTATTCCTGACATAGTTATTGCAATAAGTAAACAAAAATCCTTAATAGTAATCCTCTGATAAAACTCCATGGAAACCACTGATGTCATTGGGACTATCATAGCATTGTAGCTATATTGCTACTGTTATTTTTTTATATTCTTACGCCAAGTTCTAGTATTCAACTATTTTAGTTTAATAGAGACCAAATGTTACAAATTATTATCCTTATCCATTTTGTATTTTTTTTAACTTTATGTTTTTAAGTTATAAGAACTCTTCCTACAGGAGAAGGGTTTAGCTTTGAATAATGGTAGAATAATATAAGAATCATCAGTCCTTACATTTAAAAAATGAAACACATTGTATTACTGGAGCTTTCAAGCATTCCATAGTTTTCCCTGTTAGATGTTGGAAAGAATTTTAAACCAACCAGGCAAACTTTTTTCAGTCAAAGGTCCACAGTCCTTTGGGCCAGAGCAGAATTTAAAAAATGGGTACAAGCAAGGTTAAAGAAAACTAAATTACATTAATTAAATTATGATCTTATATGATTATTCCCAATTTATTTATAATTTTTCCTCCTATCATAATAAAAACTATAATATAGTAATACCTTTAGAGAGTATGAGCAATCTGAGGTTGTGCACCTTCTAAGCTAAATGGACAAAACTAAAACAACTTATAGTGGTTCTAGTCACTTTTAGGAGCTCTTTGAAAAGTGAAAAATGAAGTGTTCAAATTAGGGGTTATCACAATGATTTTCCTACATTAATTACATTAAAGAGGGACAATAGCAATAGGTTATTTTGCTCCAGGGAGTAGAATCTTAATTATATTAAATTATGAAAAGACAGTTTCCAGTTGACCGTTACAAAATGTTTCCCAATGGTGAGAGCTAATTGATAGTTGATTAATTACTAAGACACTGGTATGCTGCACTTCCAATGGCCCTATCCATACAGCTCCTTGCCCTGAATGAAGACAACCCATTATTTCCAGAGGATATGCACTTTAAGCAGTACAATATATCATCAGCCCACAGTGGAGGCAGTACAAATATCCTTTTTTCTTCAAGTGTTTTTCCCTGTTATCTCAATTCAAGATCTTCCATCTGGACATGGTGCATGAAGGAGAATGCTAGGAGATGATATAGCATGAAGCAGCAATCTGCTTGGCTTCAGTTGGTCCAGCCGGTCTGCTGTGGGACTATCAAATTCTGTCTCATTGACTGGATTGGTTTGGTTGTGAGGAGCATCAGAACGCCAACTTTCACTGTCACTCTATTTTCCCTGTTGTAACTGGGTTATAAAGGCAACATAGAAAATGGGAAGCCCTAAAATTATTACCCCATCCTTGGCTGATTGAATTTAATTAGAACTGTAATTGAAAATATGTGCAAGATGACTGTTGCATTTCTTTGGCCTGTGAAATGAGGCATTCACTTTCTAGTGGCTCCTGTTCCTAACAAAGCCCTGGTCCTTTATTTCATCTCTTTACATAATATTCTTAGAATAGTTTACAGTTCCTAAACTAATTCCCAGAGCAAAATCTTTGCTCAAACTACATTTTTCAGCACTTAGATGGCTGCCAAAACCACACACACACAAATCTGTTTGCTGCCCCCTAGTGGTTTATCCATCAACCCATATTAATAAGGAATAAATCGTTCCGTCAATGGAATAAAAAGGAAATAGGAAAAAAATAGTAGTGCATAGAATAACCAGTGCATGTTCGTTGGAGGAGCTAATTTAGAGTAATTGTTTAAATAATTTATAGGAGTTTCTTATTTTCATCTAATTGTAAAATCATATAACAGAGAGAGATATCTATCACACAAATAAACAATACACTAAGTATAATAATTTAAAATTGGTACTAATAGCTGTCAATAGAAATAGCTATCAGAAAAAAACCTGGATAAATTGTTTTTTACTAGGTGACATAATTTCAATGACCATAACAGTTAGCCCTTGTCTAGGTGATTTATGATTGATCCTTGCACTACCAACAGTGTTTCCACAATCATGTGATCAAAATGTGGGAAATTTGGGCACTTGGCAGCTGACATGAATTTATGACAGTTGAGGCATCCTGGGTCACATGATCACCATTTGTGAGCTTCCTAGGAGGCTTCCAACAAGTCAATGGGGAATCTGGATTTATGTAACCATGTGATTTGCTTAACAACCACAGCAAAAAAAGGTTGTAAAATTGAGCACCGCTTACTTAATGACTGTATTGCTTAGTGACAGAAATGCTAATCCCAATTATTGTAAATTAACTACTATGTCTAATCCATATTACAGTTTTAACTCATAGATACTGAATTTTAACATCAGAAACCTTTATGGGAACTTTTTAATGTGTTGAAACACAGGGAAAGTATCAGGGTTGAAATCCAGCAGGTTCTGTTAAGGTTCTGGAGAACTGGTAGTTGAAATTTTGAGTAGTTCAGAGAACCGGCAAATGCCACTTCTGGCTGGCCCCAGAATGGGGTGGGAATGGAGATTTTGCAATATCCTTCCCTCAGGAATGGGGAAGGAATGGGGGTTTTGCAGTATCCTTCCCCTGCCATGCCCACCAAGCCACACTACACCCACCAAACCACGTCCACAGAACCAGTAGTAAAAAAATTTGGATTTCACCATTGGAAAGTATACATATCCATATAGAATGCAGATTTTTTTTTTGACATAAAAATAAATTAAACAGTATGCTCTACATCAGGTAGTTGATCACTGCTAAAAAGAAATCAGATTTATCAATAGTGTACACTATTTTTATTTTATTTTGATTGAACCTACATCTCACATGGTTATGTATCAACTTCTTTATTAATTTGAACAAGACAATTATTTTAATTTGTATTCCGAGTACATGAATTCTAAGCAAAAACACATCTAGTGCTATTCGGGTGCAGAAATTATCTTTGAATTGAACTCTACAGTTAAACCTTAATTGAATAATGAAATTATTTGTTAATAAATATTTGAAATTTCAGAAGAATCCTAAAAGGAGAAAGTGAAGTTGAACTTCTGATCAATTCTGAGATCCCATATGGAATAGGAAATTGGATCCAGGGCATCCAACCAGAACATCCTGTTTAAGGACATAATACTGGCTATGAATAAGTTGGAAGAGTACCAACACTAGAATTATATTTATTTTAAATATAAGCTAAAAATTCTAGAATAGGTATCCTTCCTGTGTTGCAGCAGAATACTGCAGAGCCTTTTGTGCCTTTGTGCTTTGGTGCTGCAGTCTTTTGGGAAGACTTCTGAAGAAATTAGAATTGACTTGTCAACAGATCTTGTCAACTTTTCTTGTATCTTCTAATTTTATTTTTTTTTCCCAAGAAATTAGAATTGATTGATTGATTGATAGATTGATCATGTGTCATTAAGCCAGTGTCAACTCTTAGCAACTACAAAGATTTTCTCCATTATGATCTGCCCCCACTCTGGTCTTTCATGTATTCCATCGGTGCATCTTAATTTAAATATCAGGATATGGAATGTACAAGTTATACAGGTATAGATTAAATTACAGGAAATAGAATCTTATATAACTTTGACCTGAATCTCCAAACTTAATTCCATGTCCAAAAGCAGTTAACAAAAAGTTGAAAGTCCTTACTGATTCCTTTCCTATCTATTTATCTTATCTGTCAGTCTATTCCAGCTGAAAAAACACTCTTTGTTAGAGCTTTCAGTGAAGAGTAGAAGTGCCTCTGATCAAAAAACAAAAGGGATAATAATTCATAAAGATATAAATGTATATATAAAGGCATACATATCTATATACTGTATATACATAACAAACATGAGAAATACAGTTTATGCAAGAGTTATTATGGGTTATCTTTTTAGGTTTCAAGGGAAGAATATTCTTAGATGGGGAAACCTAGGTTTTCATATATAAGTTGCCACACTGTTTCCTTTAATTTTTTTTTTAATTAGCAAGTAGTAATTACACTTGCAATACACATAGATTATTACACAAATAATCACTGGTATCTCAAAACAAATGTACGTGGATATCTTACATAGTAGCCAAGACTTAAAACCATGCAAAATTAAGTTGCCAACATTGCACAAGTTTTAAAAAGAATCCATATTTATGGTAAATAAATTACATTCTTACAATGTTTTTGTTTTCTGTTGTTAGCCAGAGGATATTGGACAAGCACCAATAGTAAATGCCCCAGAAGGTGGGAAAGTAGATTTAGAAGCTTTCAGCCAGTTTACAAAAATTATCACACCAGCAATCACAAGAGTGGTGGATTTTGCCAAAAAGTTGCCTATGTTCTGTGAGGTATGAATTCCTTTTCTATTTAATTTGTTTTGGTTTCTGGTAGCATTTTTATTGTTGATATTATTGTTGTTGATAGATGTTTTGAATTATCTGATAACAGTTCAGAACAAAAAAAGAAAAAAAGAAAAATTATGGTCCATGTTGTGCATACAGGCACTCAATACAAGTGGGCTAAAATAAAGCATCCTTTGACAGAACATGTTAGACTTTTTCTTAGAGTTCAATGATTTTTCAGGCAGTAATAGGAGTATTTTCCCTCTGGACATCTCCCTGTCACTATACTTAATTCAACCTTGCCCTTTTTGGAGGCAATTTAGATAGTTTAAAATATCCTTAAAGTACCTGTAAATGGGCAAAACAAATTCCACAAACCCCCTGAAAAATGTCATTCATTTCTTTCTTCTTTTTTTGTATCATCACAGCATTGGCAGATGGCTTTCTGTAGCCCTTCCAAAGCCAGACATCAGTTTTGCAGGCCTAAACCCATGAAATATTGTCATACTCTTCTTTAAAGTAACCACATGAATTCATTCAAAGGTCTAAGAACTGCATTTATGATGTATGCTAGGATTTCAGAATCTTGACTTACTGTTTATCAAGATAGGATCTGAAATTCCTGTGCCACTATAACTCCTTAGAATTAAGAGGAAGTTATAAAAATACAAAAATGCATGTGCAATTCTTCCTTATCTAAGTGAATGATAATGATTCAAATCAAAACAGAATTTAATATGGAATAAACCATCATTCAAATGTAGGTCCTATATAATTGAACAGCCTATAGTCATTTTTATAACAAGCTATAGAGCATATTTAAGAAAGTATTTCTTTTTCAACTTATTTTTTGTGTAAATCAGAGCTGCCCTGAAAAGGGATCATTTTATGGATAAATAATGCATTTTTATCATGCTTAACATTTTGTTGCTTCCAGTTTAATAGCTTAATAGCTTAGTATGGCTACCTTTTTCTTATAGTAAAACTATATTTATTTCTGTTGCCCAAAAACAACTGAAAAGAACCATCCTCACTGCAATCTAATTTTTTCCCTCATCTTGTTTTGCAAGCCGTTTGGAAAAGTAATTTGCTGGCTGTAGCTTCATATTAAGATCTCCTCCAACCCCCATTACATTTCAATGTAGAAAACTGCTTAGTGAACAATGGCAGCAGGTCATTATTTAGAATATTGTTGCTGCTATAAGAACCTGGTCATATATTTCTTTGCACTACTTCCTTGCCTTGGCCATTCTTTTTGAGCATAGAGGTGGAGAAAAGGACTACATTCACCATTGATGCCCTTTTTCCTGGAGAAGGTGAAAGGGATGAGGACAGACCCATAAATGAACAACTTAATATGAAATTCATTGAACATAGAGTGTGCCATTGGGCTTCTCTTTTCATATTATAATAAGCAAAGTGTGTTCAATTCAAATTGAGACTATTTGCCCATCCCTGTACATACAGTTTTTGGATAGCTTTCATGGCACCTAAGATTAAATGCTTAAGTTTTTCATTGTGTGGTAAGGTCAGTTATCAATATAGTAAATATGTCTACTTTATTTGCTTATTTATTTAATTTACTTGTTGCCCATCTCACTAACCAAACAATTCTAGACAGCCTAATGCATTCTTCAACTTTTCAAAAAGGGAAAATTGATAGTACATATTTAGCATATCATATAATTTGCTGTTAGTGGGATAGGTGTGAAATAAAACAGCTTTTCACAGCTCAACTTGAACAGAAGCATTTTCTGATATAATCTTAATCTAAGCATGTTAAACTTTCATAGATTCCATGATTGACAACATTTGCAATTGGGGTTGATCTGAAACAAAACAAAAATGTTAATCTAGATGTCATGTTTAAATATCTACTCTTCAGATGATATTGTTAAACAGGGAGTGGGAAGGAAAATTATGACCTTCCAGACCCTGAGCTACCATGATCTTTAGCATAGTCTGCAAGCTACCTGGATATTGAGAGTCATAATTTAGCAATGTGAAAGATATGTATTCATTATATTTTACAACATCACTTTATATGACATTGCATTATTAGAGCTATTCTTTAACAGATTTGTTTCACATTGGGTGGCAATATTATTTGGATGATTAAAGATAACAGGAAATATAATGGTACAGATACATTTTAAAAAGCATTCATTTGAAAGCACAGCATCTAGTACTAGATTGCAAAGAAACAACACAGATTCTGTCTACTTGTGTTATGCGCCCCATTAGGAGCCCTCTGTCACTGAACCCCAATGAAATTCAACTTTTACTCTCCAGGATGATCTCACTCAGGGAATTGCAGGAGTTTGCTGAACAAGAAATGTTCACTCCAATCAGCAAATAAGAGCAAGAGGAACATATAGCATTCTTATTATTAGAGCACTGAAAATGACAGTTTTCAACATAATAGCTTTAGCTATGGTTTCTTACACAAGATATACTTATCTCAAGATTTTTCTGAACCTCAGTTAGTCCTTTCATTCTGTTTCTCTTTCTTTCCTTCTTTTCCTCCCTCCCTCCCTCCCTCCCCCTTCCTCCCTCCCTCCTTCCTTTCTTTCTTTCTTTCTTTCTTTCTTTCTTTCTTTCTTTCTTTCTTTCTTTCTTTCTTTCTTTCTTTCTTTCTTTCCCTCTCCATCTTATTGTTTCAAAATGTACTTCAGTGCTTTTTAGCTTACAGGGGAAAATGTTTGTCTGTAAGTTTGCGCTAAAAAGCATTGAAGTACATATTTAAGTACATATAAAATACTGCCACAGAATACATAAGTTTGTGTCAAAAGCACTGAAGTATATCTTAAATAAATATATAATACTGCCATTTCAGCTTTAAATAACAGTTTTTGTTCATTAGAGAACAATGGTAAAAAGAAATGTAACAATTGGTATCTTAGCGAAATTGAGGATTGATTTTAGAATATTTTCCCTCAAACTGGCTCTCTTACATTCCAGGGCAGTATTCAATTATGGTATAGTCATTTTGCCTACTTTCTATTATACTTCCTAATAAAAGAGCTAGCAAGCTGAGGTTGGCCACTATCTGGTTATGGAACATTATTCATTTATTCTGTAGTTTTCACCTGTTTTGTAAAATTCTACTCCTTTTTAGAAAAGTATGGCATAAGGCTGATAGCAATAAGTATTGAAGGAGTTGTATTAATTGTAAATGATGTCAAAATAAATATTAATAATTTATCCCTCTATTTTCTTATTTTATTCTTCATTTCTATTTTGCCTCTTCTATGTTAAGAAATGACATTACTTTCTTTGAGAATGAATATGGTTGTAGTATCTTTCACTATGACTCCCTTTCCAGTATAGATTATTTTGCCTGCTGTTCAGGAAAATCAGTGTATAGCTCAATTAGACAAATGAAGAAAAGAAAAGGAGGAGGAGGAGGAAGAAGAGGAGGAGAAGATGGGGGAAATATAATATTTGTTTTTCCATATGAAGTCTTGTTTAAATTTCTTTTTTATTTTACTTATTTTGTCATTTTCTAAGCCCACCTACTTGCCAACAATTCTTCTGTCATTAAGGTATGGCTTTCAATTTATGAAGGCAAACTTTTGTTGCTTCTCAGAATGGTTTTGGCAATGCTAAATGTAATCAATACATCTGTAAAAAAAAAATCCCCTTCCTCACTGTACAGACAGAGGAAGAAAGCATTCATAGTTAAAATAAATGTCTTCAGATGTAGCCACATGAAATGAGACATTTATTAACACAAGTAATAACCATATGACACACAAAATCAGGATGGTGTTCTTCTCTGAATATTCTGTTGATTTCTATTTCAAATCTGTAGAATTGGCAGTTTATAATAATGCTCAATGAAAAAATATTTTGAATACGAAGTTGCCAACTTTATTCACTCTCCAGTCACCACCATCATGAATCCTAACAAAGATCAAACTTAGAAATAACTTGCAGATTGGCTTTTGGTCAGTAATCTATCATATAGGACAATGATGGCGAACCTTTTCAGTACAGAGTGCCCAAACCAGAGTGGTGTGCATGCATGCACACCAGTCAGCTGGTCTTTGGGTTTCCAGGGCTCCGGCAATTGCAAAGATCAGCTGGCTGGTGCACATGTGTACGCCAGAAATCAGAAGAGCAGCTGGCGACAGTGCGCATGCCCATAGAGAGGGCTTTGCAAGCCACCTCTGACACACATGCCATACGTTCGCCATCACGGATATAGGAGAAATTTCAGGTGTACTGTGTATACATCTGATATTCCTCTAAGCAGATCTTAACCATTTTATAAGTCTGAAATTAACAGGGTTCCTAAATGGATGGTTTCAGGCAAAAGATATTGTATAGCTATTTCTCCTTTTTGAAAATTTTCTATGGAAACTAAGGTGAAAAGAGAAAATATTATTAACAATTGTTTAAAGGGCCATAATCTTCTGTGAATATGGCAGGGATAATTTCTAGTAAAAGACTTACCTAGAAGTACTCCATAATGGGAAAGATTTGTTTTTATGTTTGTTTTTATTATACAGAAAAGTACTTTTCCTGTGGGAAAATTTATTCCCTTGCAATTATTTACAGCTGCCATGTGAAGATCAAATTATACTTCTGAAAGGTTGTTGCATGGAGATCATGTCCCTCAGAGCAGCAGTGCGCTACGACCCAGAAAGTGAGACCTTAACACTAAATGGAGAAATGGCAGTAACAAGAGGCCAGTTGAAAAATGGGGGTCTTGGTGTAGTATCAGATGCCATTTTTGACTTGGGTATGTCACTATCATCATTCAACCTTGATGACACGGAAGTTGCTCTTCTTCAGGCTGTACTGCTGATGTCTTCAGGTGAGTGTGAACATTTTTTAAATATTATGAATCAAAATCTTTCCCTGTTAAGGATTCTGTAAACCTTCTAGAAAGATTCACACTCTTTCAAACATACGTAATAAAAATTAGATGACAGTGTTTTAAAAATCATTTATTATACCATGCTGATTTCATGGCACTCAGGAACAGCAGATTCTCCACAGAAATCTTTGCTATTTCAAGTGTTCCATTAGAAAGCAAGGAGTCAGTTTTTCCCTTTGTGGGCTTAAACTCTGTGATCTCTGGTGTATTTGATTTCCCTTCTATTGGTAATAATGAAAAAAGAAAGGAATGGAACCATAGAGAGACAACCATTCAACAATTGCACTTCCTTCTTAGAACATAAAAAACAATTTGTTAAATCCACAACTTTTTTAAAAAAAATCTATTATACATGATTTTATAAAGAAGAACTAGTCTTGCAAGAGACTTTATTTGGTCGTCATCCAACTGACAACCAAATAAAGTTATAGCTGGTTGTTTTTTGCAATGAATACTAAACAAAAGAAAGAATACATAAGGAAAAAGGAATGTTCTGAGAGCTGGGAACTCTCAAAAAATTGGAAGTAATGATGTAATCAAGTCTTTAAAGAGACAACGTTCAGCCTGTTTACTTCTCTCTCTCTGACAGACTGTCTCCCTCCAGTGGAGGTTTATTGCACTAGTTTTTGTTTTCTTTTTTGTTTAAAAATCAGGGTAGATTTTGGGATTTATGTTTGCTAACAAATTTCAGCAGCATTGTTTGAATATGAGTGTACATATACCCACACACACACCAGCCGCAATTCATCTGTAATACCCACCCAAAAAACCAGGCTTGTTTTTCCCATCGATAGCCCCTTTTCCCAAGCTACTGTTTCACAAGGATCATGCAAAGAGTCAATTTATGCAGCCTGGGGAAATGTAGTGGAAGTCATTTTTGGTTCTATTTGCATTTTGCAAAATATACTTTTTAAGGTAAATGAAAGTTTTTATTTTTTTTTATCTAAATCTTATTTTTACAGATCGCCCAAGTCTTGTCAGCATTGAAAGAATAGAAAAGTGTCAAGAAAGCTTCCTCTTGGCGTTTGAACACTATATTAATTACAGAAAGCACCATATTGCACACTTTTGGCCAAAACTGCTGATGAAAGTGACAGACCTACGAATGATTGGAGCCTGCCATGCTAGCCGCTTCCTGCACATGAAGGTGGAATGCCCCACAGAACTCTTTCCTCCTTTGTTCTTGGAAGTGTTTGAGGATTAAAAAGACTGGAAAGATTCTCAGAGATTCTATAGCACTACTGGGTGTCATTTCATTCCATTGCCTAGTTTTTTCTTCTTACTTTTGGTCCATTCCCATTTTGTACCACCTCCTTTGGAGGATTATTTTTAATAGGCATGAATGAATGAAGATATCCCTTCAATGCGGGTACTTGTCACAATTGCGTTTTTTGTGTGTCCATTACTCCTTTCGATGTGAATCCTTCAAGAGTTTAACCTCAAGAATTTTAAGTTTATTCACCAGCACTCAGGTGACCCATGTTTATAATTGTTTGGAAAGATATGGGTATAAATATATAAATATAAATAAATTGAGAAAGCAAGAAAATGGATAGATAAATTCTGCCATATTTTATACAGTATTAACTCACTTTCTGGACATGAGACTTCTGCTGAGGAATTCAAAACAATCTAGCAAGTCTTAATCTTGCTGAAGATCAAATGCAATCAGTTGCAGTTATATACAACTTGAAATATAATTCAGATATATTGAGTTCACTGTAGTGTGCTCCCAGATTGCAAATTTAGCTATGCCTAATTTCACCTTGCCATGCTTAAGAATAGATAGTTTTATCCAAGTAAAACTTCCCACCATAATCATAATTTCATCATCATTTTCAGGTTGTTATGAGTATTTTAGAAATTCAATTGCTGGTAATCCTCACTTAATGGCTGCCCTGTTTAGCAAGTGTTCAATTATAGTGACACTGAAAAAGTAACTTTATGATTGATCCTTGCATTTATGACATTGCAGCATCCCTAAAGTTATGTAATTCACATTTGAGTGCTTTACAATGAACATAGCATTCCACAGTCATATGATTGCTATTTGTGCATTTCAAGCCAGCTTCCATCAAGCAGAGTTAATGAAAAAGCCAGCATTAAAATCACAAGTCGCAGTTGTGTGATATCTTGCTTTAATGACCATGGGTGATTTGTTTAGCAGTGTGAGTGACACCTTAAATCCAACACAGTCTCTTAACCACCCTGCCTATCTGAATTGTGGTTGTTTAGTGAGGACTACCTTTGTAAAAAGCTCCAGAATGCAGTCAGAGTCCTATTTTTCCCCCAGGTGAACATAGCTTATCATTTCCTCTTATTCAGTCCAAAAGCAAAAACAATACAGGAAGAAATAAGTACATTTACATTTTCCCCAGAGCCAAGGCCCCTGATCTCTTTTCTTCTAAATGGTAATTTGGATAAATTAGAGTCATAGTTAACTATATTTCTCCCATTTGCCCAAAATTATTTTGAGTCAGTAGCAAGACAAGTTATTCTGTGCCCTTGCCATTTATGTTTTTAAATATTCACATGGTAATGACTTTAAGAGATACTTTGATTCAGCCATTTTGTCTTTTATAGTGCATGCAATTCCTAAACCATAAAAATATGTGCAATGAATTCTTCCCAATTTAAAATGATACATAAGAAAGATTTTCTCTGTCTTTCCCCCCCCCCCAACTCAACAAAAATTAATTCCAGTTGTCTGTAATAAATCTTTCCACTCTGTTCTGTATAGTCATATATCCTTTTTCTGTATACCGTCACCCTTCCAGTGACTGTAATCAGTAACCTGAATCCCAGGATTTGTGAATCTCCTTTTATACAGCCAAGAGTTATGGGCCTTTAACTTTTTATGAACAAAGTATCACATGCTATGACCGTGTTGGCAAACCTATGGAACGTATGTCGGAAGTGGCACGCAGAACCATCCTGTGAGGGATGCGTGGCCTTGCTGGCTCCTTGTCTGCATTCCTGTGCACACACACGTGCCGGTCATCTGGCTTTTGCACGCGCGGGATTGCCAAAACCTGGAAGAACAACGTTCCATCGTGCATGCGCAAGCTGGCACCCGAACATCCAGGTTTATGTCACGCGCATGCGCGATGGTCAGCTGTTCATCGGGCATGCATCTGTGCTGGAAACCAGAAGGTTGGGGTGCTGGCTTGCGTATGCATGATGGAACACTGCTCTTCCATGTTTCAGTGCTCCCACACGTGCAAAGACCAGCAAGTCCAGGCGGTCCAGGCGGATGGTTTTGCGTGCCATTTGCAGCACGCAGGCCAGCATGCAATGATGTAAAAGGTTAGCCATCATTGTGCTATGACATGGAAATCCATTTCAAGAAAAAAGATTTGACAGAATGTAAATTGTTAGATACACTCATTTTGAATCTTATTCCAAATGAATAGGTGAAATTCTAGATTCCAAATTATTTTGTCCTCTTTAGTAATGTTTGCACTCAGGTAGACTGTCACTGTGGAAAACATTTGAATTATAATATTGTTTTCAGCCATGGTTAATTCTATTGAGAACAGAAGTCTTTTCGATGTATTGTATTTAAGTTATTTTCAGTGGCTTAAATACACTTGATTTTACAATTTACAAATGGTAGTCCTTGTCAGTAAATGTCAAATCATGCAGTAAAACTTTCAGTCTATATGAATTAGAAAGAAGAAATGCTTCTTAATGGCAGGCTGACTTCAGTGTTTTAGTTTTTACAAAACAAATGTCAACATACCAGATTGGTTTCTGTAAAACGTTTTTGGTTCTATAGCAACCTAAATCAGGATGCTAGTGAGTTTGTCTTATCAAGGATTGTTTTTCCCCCGGATGATATTTTCTATGGCAGGGGTCTCCAAACTGTGAGCCATGGCCCACTACCCACTATTCATAATTGGGCCGAGTGAGTGGTGGGCCGGTGCATGCGTGCAGCCCAACTCATACGAATGGCAGGTGCAAGCACTCGCAGCCCCACTCACATGAGTGATGGACACTGCCACTCACAGCCTCACTTGGACAAGTGTTGGACACTAGTGCTTGCAGCTCCACATGCGTGAGCTCCACACAAATGAAGCTGTGTGTGCATGCATGTGCATACCTCCTCTCACACCATCCCCTCTTCCCTCCCTCCCCCATGCTGAAAAGGTTGGGGAATGCTGTTTTCTGGGGCTTCATGGGCAAAGGATGAATCATGTTCCTTTGTTAAACTAGGTATGCATACAGAATAGGCATATAAAGATATTGTCATCGGAGAGGTTTTTATAAACTATGCAGCTTCTTATCTTGTACAAATTTCTGATAACATAAATATTTACATAATGTCAGAGTTGACTACTAGCTTGAGATCTCTAAAAATGGTTGTCCAAAAATATAGTTGAATCAACTTGATTTTTTTCCCAAAATGCTCACATTTGCCTAGTCAAAATATCTGTGAAGAATTTTGGTGGCAATCAGCCCATTTGGTAAGGGAAAAAAATGAAAATGTACCATATATTTTTTATTTTCTCTTCAATTCTACCTTCTTAGAATTCAGAGGTGTCCACAAGACTGAATGTTTTCATCAAAATAATGACAGCATTGCAATATTGCGTTGCAAACTTCAGTTCTTTTCACACATGTGTGCTGAGTCATGACATGTGAACATAAGAAGTGGAGCTTATGGTGGAATGCTGCTTTTATCACATGACCTCCTTCACAAAAGCTTTTGTTGCAAAGGTGCATTGTGCGTTCAACTCCCAAAGTTACTAGTCAACATGCCAGAAGATCACCAAGTTGCAGAACTATAGAGAGGGAATTTTTCTCATTTTCCTATGCCATTTTTATTTTTAAATCGCCATCTCTTTTTTACTTTGCTATAGAAAAAGCATGATGTGCATATCTATTATTAACTTTATAGGTAAGATTATATCCTAGCTGCAAACAGATACTATTTCTAAAATCTTTTAAGTATTGCTATTCATCTTCCCTGCCCCAAATATAAATATTTATATTAATGTTTACTTCCGTGTAAACATGTCAAAAATCATAACCTAAAAGCAAAGGGGCATCCAGTAAGGACTAGAGTACCTCACTTAACCTGTGGTTAAGTTCCCAGTGGAAATGTTGATATTTTTTTCAAAATAAAGTAATAAATGGTATCTAGGGTTATTTTCAGAAAAATTCCAAAGTTTTCCTTTGTTGAAAGGGACAAGGAAAGAATCTTGGATCCAACCTGATAACTCCACAGCTTTTTAATAATCTATTACTATAAAAAGAAAATATCCACCCCCAAACATTTATTTTGATCAATAAGGAATCTCCCTATTACTGTGGAACAGTTCTACTCTAGAAAACTATAATATGCTATGTTTAAAACATATAACAAGCTAAGATCACAATCTAATGAATGCTATGTTTTGATTTGCATTAGCTCATTATGGTGTGATATTCTAAATCTTAGCCCACATTTAAACATAAATACATGATACATAAATACATTATCTCATATTTGGTTTTCAGAGTGTAACAATCCATTTGGATGACAATCCCAGTGATCATTCATCAAAACTCAAGAGCCAAATTTTTTGATTTCTAGAAGCTTAATTTCTCAACATCAATGGATATCCCATCCCCAGGATTCCAGTTGTTTTTCTTTTTTCATGTGTAAGTGTGCTCATGTTATAATGGTTTCTATTTTTAGTCACACCAGAGAAACATATTATTTTAAGTTATTAGAATCTGATACCTCAGTTTTCTTTTTGACAAATAAAGTGATCCCAATCCTACAAGTACTGGTATAAGATTTTAAGAAACATCTGGCAGCATCTTCAGCTTTAGCTTTCATAATGTTTACTAGGAGTGGTAAATTGTACACTCATTTATTCTCTGTTGGGAGCTGTTTTCACTGACTACAAAACATCTGAATTTTTGACTATGCAGCTTTATGTTTATGATGTTCCTGCTGTAGGTATAGTATCAAGTGGAGCATTCTACAAAATATTATTTCTCTTTTTAAAAATAATTAATGTTTAATTATTGTTTAATTTGCTTAATGTGTGTCCTGCTCTAAATGATAAATATTTAAGCTGCTGTGGGTTTGATGTTGCAATTGAGTTCCATAGTGTTTGTAAATTGGGAGAGTGGATAGTGATGGACTCTACAGTGACTTAGCCATTTTAAAAACAACAGCACTGTGCCAAAATATAGGTGTCAGAATCAGACACTGAACATTTGTGATTTATCTTTGTGTTAATGTGCTGCAGTGGAATTAAAAAGGCAATGCAAAGTCAAAAGAAAAATGGTTGATTTGTGGAAGGAAATCCATCCATGCAGCCCTATAGACTACAAGATGACCACATTGTTGTTAGCGATATACTTTATGATATGTAATCTTAAAATGTAGATATCATATTGATATGCCACATAAATTGTCAGTAACATCATTCTTAAAGTTTTTAAAACTTAATGTTTTTCAGATGGAGCCAATATTTTTTGTAGGATTAGGCTTTTATAATCTATATCCTCTGCTGGAAATTAGAATCAAAACCTGTGAAACTCATTCAGTTCTTGCTTTATTAGAAAACAAGTGCAGTCCATAGGATTTTCAAAAAAGATGAATAAAATGGGCAAGTCACTATCAGCCATTTGTGCCAGAACAAGTTTCTGCCTCATTTTGATAGTTAAGAAAAATATTGATAAAGTTGTGCACTCATTCATGATCTACTAAGAAATATTTCTTTGCTTGCCTTTTTGCAGCTTTGAAATAGCAAGACATACATTAATAGTGTAATTTATCAGAAATTTCCTCATGATATTAGGTTGATATGACCCTTATGTAAAATTTTATAGAGACATGATATCCTAGATAGGAGAGATTTATTTTCATCAAACAAAAAACAAGAACTAATTTAAAATAAAATAGGCTTACTTTTTAAAACATACAAACATAAATATAGATTACTACAATTTTAAAAAAGATTTGGCCTTTCACTAAGTTTTTACTGTGTTGTATAAGTGCTATCAAATGCAGAGTCTGCCTTGCTTCTGTGTATTAATCCTCATTCAACTATGTTGCCTTCAGAAGCAGTATTGTGCAGGTAAAAAGCTGTTGTGACTATCTGTTTTTCACAGTTTAACTTTATAAAGCTAATTGTTATTTATGCACAAGACAATCAAATGTAAATCTACATCCACGTAGATGGAATTGATGTAAATTATTGAGCACAATGTAAAACATTAAAACATTTTTTATTTTGCAACTGAAATTATGAAAATGAGAAATAAGATCATACCATGGATTGAAAAAAACATTTAATTTTTTAAATTATTTTTTCCTTATGTCAATTATTTTAGAATTCCACAAAATGGTGTTTTGTTTCTTTTCATTTTATTAAGATGGATGCTGCTGAGTTTTGGATTAGCATTGTTATGGTCTGGATTTCTTCAGACTGTTTGGAAGTATACAGATTTATTAGAAAGGCTGAAGATTCTGGGATAAAATTTAAGTGTTTTGTTTGTTTTGTTGGTTTTTTCCCCTTTCAAACAGTGTTAAATATATGCTAGATGGGTAATATTTTTTTCAGCCTAAAAACTATATTAAATATGTGATCATAAATGTTTTAAACTACCTGAAGAGAAATTTGTATATTTGGGAAAAGAATATAATTTTTACATAGCTTTTGTATGCAGATATTAATATGCAATTATGACTATAGTGAGCATAGATTATTATGTAAGCTTGAATTCTAAAAACAAACATCTTACAATTGATATGTGTTGGTGTCTCTTATTTCTTGTCACTGAATTTCTTTTCAACCTGTTGCATTTTAATATTATGATAACCAATGGTTAGGAATATATCCCCCTTGAAGATAGGACTGCAAATTTGCCTTTTCTTTAGGAGTCCAATGGACTCGAAGTTTATCTTTGCTGCCATTTAAAGGTCATCCAGATTGTGCAGCCCAGACCTGATAGTCCTACTGTCCAATAGTGACCCTATATATTTTACTTCCCGAAGTAAAGTCACGTAGAAAAGGAAATGCAACATACAATATAGTAACTGAGCTCATTCAGGCTCATTCCTCTAGTATTAGGACATGTTTTAGAGTTGAACTGATTCTCTTACTCCACCTGACGAAGACTTAGAGACTTAGAATCTGCATTGTAATGAGATTAAAAGTCTTATAAACAATAAAAGCCATTAAAGCTGTCCAAGGAAGATGTTCTAAATAATTATTGCTTCCCAAAATTGAAGAAGCTGAACTTATTTAAAATTAATGCCACAACATACACCTCTAGTGGTAAAATGGAACAATCCTAAATATTTTTACTTCTAGTGGCTGAGGTTATTTCTGAGATAATATCAATTCAATTACATTGTTGTGAGACAGCAGGCTATCTTCCTGGAACATGACCAAATGGCATGGTATGGTAAATTAGATTAGTTTATGGTTTATTTATTGCAGTCCTGCTCTACTTCAAGAAGCTACCTTTAATTTTAATCTCAGACTAACTTCAGACAAATTAAATGCTTATGACCTATTGAGTATGATTTGTAATCTGCAGAGGGCAACTGCAGCTATAGTTAATTAATGGTTGTATCCCCCACTCCAGAATAAAATAGAATAATAATGTTATTGTCACTTTGAATGTAATCAGCATACATTAAAATAAAATTTCATTGCATACAGTTCTCAAAGGGTCACCACCTTCAATATACACCACATAAACATGACTAAATAAATAAATAAATACAAAATTATGTATATATTCACATATATGACACAGAGAAACAATGCAGTCCAGTTCAGATGTATACATGTACATGGTGAGAAAAACAAATCTTGCGAGTTTACCAGATGAATGGCATAGGGAACAAAGCTGTTACAGAATCTGGTAGTACTGCTAGAAATACTTCGAAACTTCGAAACCTCCTGCCAGAGGGGAGCAACAGAAACAGACTGTAAAGTGGGGGGGGGGGCTCTCTAATGATGCTTTGAGCTCTAAGCACATAGCACTTATAAGCAGTATCCTGAATAACAGGATAAATTCTAATTTATTTTAATCTACATTATCATTACTGATCCTGGGCCTGGTTGTCTGGTATGTTAGAACATTTATTTTCAAACTTGTAATTGAACTCATACTCTACCATGTTCAGATTGACCTTGAAAGAAGTGTATGTTAATAAATTTACCCAGCAAATTATACACAGGCCAACTGCTTTTGAATTCCAGGATCATCAATACAAATTTACATGACCTTTGTATGCAAATAAGTACTTTGTGGGGAATCTCAGCAAAAGAATTCTAATATAAATGTTATGTATGTATCTATTTTGTGCGGGAAATTCAAATGTACAGTGATTTCTGATTGGTTCTTGGTTGCCCCTGAATAGTATATAAAGAGGGCTGTTGCCTGTGTTCCTTTGCTGAAGTCTCACCCTGAATTAAAGAGCTATTGTTACTAGCCTGCTTGTGCCTCTCGTTATTCCTGCGCTACAACATTGGCGACGAAGGTGGGATAGAGGCCACAAGAGGCAAATCAAAAAGAGCTTGGAGTTTCAGCCAGGGTGACTAGCGAACACGGAGACACGGCATGTCTGCCTACATTCCGCCAAAACCCTTCGACCCAACCCGAGAGAAGAGGGGATCGTATCTGACCAGGTTCGAGTGCTCCCTGGAAGCGAGCAAAATGCAAGGTCTCTCTGCGAACAGAAAAAGGGCTCTGTTCTTAAATCACTGCAGGCCAGACATATTCGAGATGGCCGAATCCCTCTGCGAGCCAACCCCAATCCAGACAGTTCCCTGGGACGTCCTTCAGGCCAACCTGAGACCCCCAATATGCTCCAGTTCCATCTAAATTCGTTCAGCGCTACGAACTCTGGCAACGAGTTCAAAAAGAAGGAGAGCCGGTCAGTGCTTATGTGGCCGAGCTTCGAAAAGCCGCAACGCATTGTGACTACAGATACTTAGATGACGCGTTGCTTGAACAACTGATTTGCGGGTTCGAGATACTCGGTTACAAAGGCGTCTTCTAGCCAAGCCAGACCTAACGCTAGCCGGCATGCCAGACGAAGCCCGAGCACACGAGGCATCAACGAAAGCTTCGGAAGCGCTGCAGCGACCCAGTTCAAGCAAAGACGGGCCGAAAACAGCCCCCGTCCACAGAGAAGAGGTGTGAACCAGCACAGAGGAAGAGTCAGACGAGGACGTCTTCCATACAGAAAAGAAATCGAGCGAACAAAGCCGCCGCCACGAGAACTGCCCTAGCTGTGGCGGGGATCACGAGAGACATTCGTGTAAATACAGAGAAGCCATTTGCAGGCGTTGCGATAGAAAAGGCCACCTAGCATGAGTTTGCAGAGCTCAATTTCCGCGTAGTCGAAAGCCACATGACTACCGCGACCAACCAGAACCGGCTCATTCAAAACAGCCAATCAAGGATGAAGGCGCGAGAAAACAGCGTGAACCTCAAAAGCGGGAGACCTACAGCACGAGAATTGGCCAAGCCAGCACAACCGACGATGAGAAAGTCTACACGAAAGTAGAAATCGAAGGCAAATCGTGTGAAATGGAAATCGACACCGGGTCTTCGTTATCGATCATGTCCTGGTCAACAGTCAAGACACTCCTGCCCAAGCTTCAGAAGAGCCAGCTGTCTCATCAGAAAATCCGCCTACACGACTACCAGGGAAACCGAGTTCCAGTTGAAGCCGTGGGCACGTTCCGGGTCACCTACGGCGAGTTCCAGAAAGAGCTGCCCCTGACTGTCGTTAGCAAGCCCCTACCAAGTCTACTGGGCATGAAATAGTTCCGGGCCCTCGGCATGGGCTTCACGGGCGTTCACAGCATCAGCGGATCATCACTTAAAGAAACCCTGCTCCACGAGTTTCGGGACGTTTTCGAAGAGACTCTAGGCAAGTACGTGGGGACCCCTATATCCTTTAATTTAGACTCCAACGTAGCGCCAATCAGACTGAAAGCAAGACGAGTTCCATTTGCTTTAAAGCCAAAAATTGATGCGGAGCTCGACAAGCTCATTAAGCAAGGGGTGCTAGTTCCCGTAGATCACGCTAAGTGGGAAACCCCAATAGTCACGCCCGTAAAATCAGATGGCTCAATTAGAATTTGCGCCGACTATAAATGTTCGATTAACAAGGAGTTGCAGCAGAGCGCCTATCCGGTTCCGATAGTCCACCATCTACTACATTCCCTGGCAAGCTATTTGCAAAACTAGACCTTGCGCAGACGTATGAGCAACTGCCAGTAGATGACGCTACGGCAGAATCACAGACAATAGTAACTCACAGAGGTGCCTTTAAATGCACCAGGCTTCAGTTTGGGGTCAGCATCGCCCCAGGACTCTTTCAAAGCACAATGGAGCGCCTTCTACAAGGCCTCCCAGGTGTCGTCCCGTATTTCAACGATGTTTTGATTAGTGGCCAAGATGAGATTCAGTTAGGCCAGAGGATTAGACAAGTCCTAACAAGGTTCAGAGAAGTGGGACTTAAACTCAAGCGAACAACATGCAAGATAGCGGTTCCATCAGTGGAATTCTTAGGCTACAGAATCGACGGCATGGGCATTCACCCCACAGAAAGCAAAGTTAGGGCCATCCAAGGTGCGCCCACCCCCAAGTCAAAATCCGAACTGCAGGCTTTCCTGGGCCTTCTCAATTTCTATACGATGTTTCTGAAACACAAAGCCACCATTGCGGAGCCTCTGCACAGGCTCTTTGGGAAAAACGTTCCGTGGGTTTGGGGCAAGCGAGAAGCGGCCGCATTCAACGCTGTAAAAAGTCTTTTGTCTGAGGACAGTTTCCTCATCCAATACAATTCCGAACTACCTCTAGTATTGGTCTGTGACGCTTCCCCCTTTGGTGTAGGCGCAGTTTTAAGCCATAGACTGCCAAACGGGTTAGAAGTGCCCATCGCCTATTACTCTTGCACTTTGTCTAGTGCTGAAAGAAACTATAGCCAACTAGATAGGGAGGCGGCTGTAGCTGGGGCCAAGAAGTTTCACGAGTATTTGTTTGGCCGCACTTTTGAACTTATTATGGACCAACAGCCTCTTTTGGGACTTTTGGCTGGAGATAAACCGACCCCGGTTGCTCTTTCCCCCCGGATGACCAGATGGTCCATTTTCTTAGCCGCGTACTCGTACAGACTGCTCCACCGGCTGGGCAAAACCTTGGGCCATGCTGATGCCCTCAGCCGATGCCCCTTGCCCGAATTGTTGGACAACCTGACCCCGGAAGCCCCAGTTTTACTGCTTGGCATTGTTTCCCCGGGCCCCATTTCTTCAAACGAGGTGGCGAGGGTTTCTGCCAGAGACTCTGTTTTGCGCACTGTAATGGGCTGGGTTATGAGGGGTTGGCCTACCAAGGTGGACGGTGGTGACTTTCAATTGTACTTTAACAAAAAAAATGAACTGTCAATGTTGGGGGGTTGCTTGTTGTGGGGAGACAGGGTGGTCATTCCTTTGCGGTTAAGGCACAGAGTTCTGGAAATGTTGCATGAGGAACACCCTGGTATTGTTCGCATGAAAGACCTAGCTCGTAGTTATGTTTGGTGGCCACATCTCGATCAAGATGTCACTGGGTGGGTGGGGAAGTGCAGGCCCTGCCAGGAGTCCCACCCAGATCAGCCCATAGCTCCCATTTGTGAATGGGAAAAACCAAAAGGGCCATGGGGGAGGATTCACATTGATTTTGCTGGCCCGTTCCATGGCCAGAACTTTCTTATTATTGTAGATGCATATTCTAAGTGGCTCGAAATTGCCCTAATGCCATCTACCACTTCTGAGACCATAATCAAAGTACTCAGAAAACTATTCGCGACACACGGGTTGCCGGACACCCTGGTATCCGACAATGGGCCCCAATTCATGGCAACTCAATTTGAAGGCTACCTAGCCGAATTAGGCATAAGACATGCATTATCCGGTCCTTTTCATCCGGCTTCTAATGGCCTTGCAGAGAGATTTGTAAGAACAGCCAAAGAAGCTCTCTCCCGGCTTGATGCAGGGGACTGGCAGGCTAGAATAGATGAGTTCTTAGCGGTACAGCACGCCACCCCGTGCCCCACCTCGGACCGCAGCCCAGTCGAGCTCTTAATGGGCCGAAAGCTAAGATGCGTTCTCGACCGACTGCATCCCAATTACTCCCCTGATAGCTTCAAAGGGGAAGTGGGAGGACTAAGACAATTCCAAGTAGGAACATCAGTTTTTGCTAGAAGTTACACCAATGGTCCCTTATGGGTAGAGGGAACCATCGTAGGAATTACTGGCCCAAAGTCATATACAGTCGATATAGGGCATGGTAAAATCTGGAGGAGGCATATAGATGAATTGCGTAAACGTTTACAAAACGAAAACTCATATCCTAACTTTCAAGGTCTTCCTGACACAGCTACCTCAAGCCCAAGTAAGACGGAATACTTATCTGGCAACCCTGAGTTCCAGTGCGGCCCCAGCGAGCCAACACTCCCAGCCGGAGATAACCACACCTCCGGAGAAATCCAGGAGGTTCCATTGGCGGAGCCGGGAGAGACGGGAGGTCCCTCCGACCGGCTCGATGCCTCGCCAACAACTGAACTGCGCAGGTCAACCAGGATTAAGACAGGCCCTGGTCACCTGCGTGATTTTGTATGTAAATATGTAAATAAATAGAATAAGTGCCTTCTGGGACTGGAGGGGTATTATGTATGTATCTATTTGTGCGGGAAATTCAAATGTACAGTGATTTCTGATTGGTTCTTGGTCGCCCCTGAATAGTATATAAAGAGGGCTGTTGCCTGTGTTCCTTTGCTGAAGTCTCACCCTGAATTAAAGAGCTGTTGTTACTAGCCTGCTTGTGCTTCTCGTTATTCCCGCGCTACAACAATAAACATAACAGAAGCAACCCTGAATAAAAATTGAACCCCACTATGTTGATTATTAGGCACATGAGTAAATAACAGGTACTGAAATGATTGAGAGGCTAAACTACAGCTACAATGTCTATTATAGATTAGAAATCATGCTGCTAGACTGAAGGCAAGCTAAATAAAGCTTTTTAGGATATAAAAGGTCTCTTTACCTAGGCTGTTCTCCAATGAGCAAGATGTTGGAAAATTACTGTGGTTTATTTCCACACCTTCCCAGTCAATCCTCATGGATCAGAGCAAATACAGATGCTTTTCAACCTGACTAGTAACCCAAAGTACACCTTAATATTGATTTATTAAAGATCAGCAAATATTAAAGCAGGTAATAGGCAAGCAGAAGCAGTGAGATAGACAGACATACCATGGGCAAAAGATAAACGTTGGTGAATGGAATATCACTAATTTATCTCTGTATATCTTTGTATCAAAGAACATTCCAGAGGTGTGTGTTTGTGTGTGTGTGTGTGTGTGTGTGTGTGTGTGTGTCTCAATGATGTAAGTTATTGATATTCTATCTGATATTACTGATATATATGGACCAAGGAGCATGCTCAATATGCAGGTGTTGATATTGAGATATTAAATAGTTGGCCAGAAGATTTGTTTGTTTTAACCATTCAGTTGTGTCTGACTCTTGGTGACTTTATAGGCAAGTGCTCCCTATGCTATCATGTCAAGCACATCTTTCAATTGTTGGATGTTCAACTTTTATCAGATTTGATGTTATCAACCCAGTTGGTTATCCCTTCTTGTTGTTCCACTAACCATTCCTAGCATCATTGACTTCTCCAATAAATTTGCAGGCATGACATGGTTAAATCACATGTAGTCTATAATTTTAGCTTCTAGTGTTGTGTCTAGTTTTATGCGATTTAACAGCCCCTTTTAGTTATCCTTGCTGTTCATGGAAATACAATAATTTATGCCAGAACTATAATTCAAAGATATCCATTCTTCTTCGATCAGCCATTCTTATCATCCAATTCTCACATCCATACATCATTATAGAGAAGGCTATTACTGTAACTCATCTGCTTTTTCTATTTGCCTACCCCCAAAATAAGCCTGATTTTTACATGTGCACCTAATATAAGCCCTACCCCCAAAATAAGCTGTACTGAAGGGGTGGCATGGTGGTGATGAGCACACAGAGGCTGATGGTGTCTGGCACAACCACAGCTTGTACAGCACAGGTGAGTTGATTACCTGTCTAAGCAGCAGATGGAAGCGGGGGCATGCATACAATCTGGAGATGTCTGCAGGCCATGGGAAAGCTGAGAGATGGTGGGCCAGAGTGAGCAGGTAGCTGCAGGAGACTCATCTTGATGCGGTGGCATCAGCAGCTGATGGTGACAGAGGTGCGGGGGGGAGGGGGGAAGCAGGCGATCCCGATGCTCCATATGGACCACAGACAAGCTGAGAAATGTGAACATGAGCCTCCGATGGCCACCCACCCACTCCATCTCACTGTCTTTTTGCTTGTCTGTGGCCTGCACAGCATGTCTGGATTTGTGCCTCCTCCCACCACACCTCTGTACCTGTCTGCTGCTGATGCTGCCGCATGAAGACGAGCCTCCTATGGCCAGCCAGTCACTCCAGCCCACTATCTCTCAGCATTCCCACAGCCCATGTAGTGCGTCCAGATCACATGTCTCCCTGCACCTCTGCCACTGTCTGCTGCTTGGACAAATAATCAACTCACCCGCATTGTGTGGGCTGCATAGCCCCAGAGTATGCCAACCAAGGGGCCAGTGGGCTATAGCTGCTTTTGGAAACTGTTCGTCCCCACATGGTCACTGTCTCTGGTACACATGCCTGGGAGTGGGGCACCCAGCCAGGCTGATCACCCTGGAATTGTGATTTCCTGAAAATGAGCCCTGGTCTTATTTTCAGGGAAACATGGTATATCAATATCTCTCCTTTTCCAGATCTTATTCATGTCATTCATTGCAGTATGGCCAAAGGTTATCCTGCATTTGATTTCTTCAGGAGCAGAACTGCCTTTGTGAACAAGGAATAGATCCAAGGAAAATAAATTCTTGAACTAATTCAATTTTCACCTTGTTGATATTAAACATCTCATGTCCATCTGCAACTTGTCATTGTCTTTGTTTTCCTGATGTTAAAACTCAAGCCTAATTTTTCATTCTCATCCTTGATTTTCTAGATCATTTTTCCAGGTCTTCCTTATTTTCAGCCAATAGTGTTGTATCATCTGCATGCATCACTATTTCTGGTTCTTCCCCAAATCTTCACTCCAAAATCAGACATTTCAAGTTCCAATTTCTGCATGATCACTTCAGCATATAGATTGAACAAAAAGGTGATAAAATACATTCCTGTCTAATTCCCTTATGGAGGACCGGAAGCATTGCAACGATACTGGCTGGAAAAGAGTGAAGCTCTGATGAGCTTTGTGAAAATCCAACCAGACAAACCACTGTCGGGGGGACCACTGTCCAGTCCAGTTTGGACCGGAACTGTCTTGGAGGGACAGTGAAGAAAGAGAGGCACCTCAGAAGACCAAGAGGAACAAGCAAGTTCCTCGAAGGGTCAGAGGCAGCTCTTTGATCTGGCGGCGGGAGTGGCAGCCATTAAAATGACCGCTCTAAATTAGGGCAACCAAGATTAAGATTTGTGCAGGAGCAATGTTTGAATGGAGTATTGTCACTGGAAGAGCGATTTGGCCAATTTAAAGGTAAACAGAAATTCTTTGGTGAAAGCTTGAAGGAGGTCCCTAATTGGCACTTTGGAATGTTAATTGCAGGGAAAAGAACAAAGAGGAAGTTAAAAGACTACTTTACTTTACTTTTACTTTACTTTTATTTGATTTATATACCGCCCTACTCCCGAAGGACTCAGGGCGGTGAACAGCCAACAATAAAATACATACATACAAAATTTAAAAAGCAGAAATGAAATCGAATTAAATAGTTTGGCCCAGACAGATTAAAAAACCCCAATCAATTTAAAACAAATTAAACTTTGAATATTAAAAATATTAAAAATATTTAAAAATTATTTAAAAAGAGGGAGAAAGTTAGGCCAGGCCCGCCTGCTGGAATAAAAAGGTCTTAAAAGCGCGGCGGAAGGTGCACAGATCCGGGATCCTCCGTATCTCCGGGGGAAGCTCGGTCCGGATAGTAGGTGCCTCCACAGAGAAGGCTCTCCCCCTGGGGGCCACCAGTTGACATTGTTTGGCTGACGGCACCTGGAGGAGTCCCTCTCTATGAGAGCGTACCGGCCGGTGGGAGGCTATTGGTGGTAGTAGGCAGTCCCACAAGTACCCAGGTCCTAAGCCATGGAGCACTTTAAAGATGGTGACCAAAACCTTGAAGCGCACCTGGAAGACCACCGGGAGCCAGTGCAGGTCGCGCAGGAGGGGTGTCACATGGGAACGCCATGTCGCTCCCATTACCACCCGCGCGGCTGCACTCTGCGCCAGTTGGAGCCTCCAGGTGCTCATCAAGGGGAGCACCATGTAGAGAGCATTACAATAGTCCAGGCAGGAGGTGACGAGGACATGAGTGACCATGCGTAAGGAGTCCCGATCCAGAAAGGGATGCAATTGGCGGATCAGGCGAACCTGATGAAAAATCCTCCCAGACACGGCCATCAAGTGCTCTTCTAAAGACAGCCATGAATCCAGGAGGACGCCCAAGTTGTGCACCCTCTCGGTGGGGGCCAGTGATTCACCCCCAATAGTCAGTGATGGCACCAACTCGCATCGGAAACCACAGCCACTCGGTCTTGGATGGGTTGAGCCTGAGCCTATTCCTCCCCATCCAGATACACATGGCCTCCAGGCACTGGGACATCACTTCAAGGGCATTGTTGGGGTGGTCTGGGGTGGAAATGTACAGCTGGGTGTCATCAGCGTACTGGTGATCTTCACCCTGAAACCACGGATGATCTCGCCCAGCAGCTTCACATAAATGTTGAACAGGAGGGGCGAGAAGACCGACCCTTGCGGCACCCCACATATGAGGGGCCTCAGGGTCGACCTCTGCCCCTCTGTCAACACAAACTGCAACCGGTAAGAGAGAAAGGAGGAGAACCACTGTAACACAGTGCTTCCCACCCCTACCTCTTCCAACCGGTGCAGCATGATACCATGGTCGATGGTATCAAAAGTCACTGAGAGATCTAACAGGATCAGGACAGAGGAGCACCCCCTGTCCCGAGCCCCCCAGAGATCATCTACCATCACAACCAATGCTGTTTCCATGCTGTACATGGGCCTGAAGCCCGACTGGAACGGATCCAGATACGTTGTTTCATCCAGGTACTGGGGGAACTGTTGCGCAACCATGCTCTCAACAACCTTCACCACAAAGGGAAGGTTGGAGACTGGACGATAGTTTACCAACATTGCTGGGTCCATGGAAGGCTTCTTGAGGAGAGGTCTCACCACCGCCTCTTTCAAGGTGGCGGGAAAGTCAGCCTCACCCAACGAAGCATTTATAATCCCCTGGAGCCAGCCTGGTGTTACTTCCCGGAAAGCCAGCACTAACCAGGAAGGACACGGGTCCAATAAACAAGTGGTCACGTTCAGTCTGCCCAGAATCCTGTCCACATCCTCAGGGGTCACAGGATCAAACTCATCCCAGATAACATTCTCAAGACCTGCCCCAGTCCCTCCCCCTGAGACTACCCAGTCGGAGTCCATATCTTCCCGATTCTGAGTGATTTTGTCATACAGATACTGAGCAAAATCCTCAGCTCTACCCTCCAAGGGGTCCTCCCGCGCTTCCTGGTGGAGCAGGGAGCGGGTCACCCTAAAGAGGGCGGACAGGCGGTTATCTGATGATGCAATAAGAGCAGCAAAATAACTACATTTCGCTGCTTTTATCGCCACTAGGTAATTCCTAATATGGGATCTTACTAATGTCCGGTCAGATTCAGAAAAACTGGCCCTCCAACTACTCTCTAGGCATCTTTTCTGGTGCTTCAACTCCCTCAGCTCCTCGGTGAACCAAGGAGCCAATTGAGATCGGCGCCGGGTCAGAGGCCGCAAAGGCACGACCTGATCCAGAGCTCCAGCGGCTGCCCTATCCCAGGAGCCACTAGGTCTCCAGTTGAGGCATGTGCCAGAATCTCAGGAAATGGCCCAAGCTCCATCTGGAACCTGTCAGGTTCCATCAGGCGCCTGGAGCGGAACCATCTTACCGGCTCCGCCTCCCTGCGGCGGGGTGCAGCAGTTCGAAGGTCGAGACGAAGGAGAGAGTGATCTGACCATGACGAGGGCTCGGTAACTATATCCCCTATCTCAAGATCACTCAACCATTGTCCAGAGACAAAAACCAGATCCAGCGTGTTTCCCCCTGTGTGGGTAGGGCCATGAATTAACTGGGTCAGGTCGATAGCTGTCATGGAAGCCATGAACTCCCGAGCCACCTCAGACGTCTCACCAATGGATGGCAGGTTGAAATCCCCCATGACCATAAGCCTGGGGGTATCAACCGCCACCGCGGCAATGACGTTGAGTAGCTCGGGCAGGGCTGTTGCCACGTGGCAGGGAGCCAGGTACGTGATCAGCAAACCCATCTGAACCCCATGACCCCCCATTTCACAAGGAGGGATTCACAGCCAGCTGTCTGAGGAACAGTGGCCTCCCTCGGTCTCAGACCTTCTTTAATGATAACCGCTACCCCCCCCGCCCCTCCCCTGTGACCTTGGCTGATGGAATGCTTGGAAACCTGGTGGGCACATTTCAATGAGGGGAACCTCCCCTCCTGGCCCAACCAGGTCTCCGTAACACCTGCCAGGTCCGCACACCCCTCCTGAACAAGATCACAAATGAGGGGGGCTTTGTTTACTACAGACCTGGCATTGCACAGCATCAGCCAAAGGCCCAGGTCCTGAGGGTCTATGCAACCCAGGGGGCGAGTGGAGCCTTGGGGGCTGGAGCACGCCACCGCTCGTAGACAGCGAGTGCACACTCCCCTAACATGATATGGCCCCCTGCTCCCACCATATCTACCCCTCCCACCTACAGTATTGATGTTCAGAACACTATCCGGATGAGCTCTAACCCCCCCTTGACCCCGGGTCCCCCACCCCCCATGCCGCGCTTCATGGCCAGACCCGACCCTCCCCCTTGTGGGTTATCCCCCATACCCACAGCCCAAGTTCCAATCTGACCCTCCCACTCCCTGGGACCCCTTAAAAGTTTGACTAAAAATTTCAATAGAAAACCCCTCAATCCCCTAGTTTTCACATGCTACCTCTCTGGGTCCCAAAACCCGTCCTTGAGGTGGGGCCTCAATAGTGAGGAGGGCCACATTTGCGAGAGGGGGGAATCTCGCAGCGCAAGAAGATCCACTGTCGTGTACATCTCCGAATGCAGCGATGGAGGCACGGGGCTCAAACAGGGGACCTTACAAAAGATGTAACACAGCCATTGTTCATTTATGTACTATTGCTATCTCTACTGTCCTCCCACGACAGTAGGAGGGTCCTGATTATCTCATCCAATGGGGACAACCTCCAGCCCGCCCTCTCACGGCGGGACCCCCAAAGGGCCGTAGATCGAAAAGAACTTCTCCCAAAGACGAAAATCATGATGTAATAGAGGACCCCTCAACAGTTGGATCAATTGGCTGACCCAGTCAGTCAGTGAGTCACGCCAGGGGCAAAGATGGAAAATCCTTGGCATAGTCTTGTACTCAAAATCACATCCGAGTAAGTCCCGATGAAAAAGGGAAAGAAGGGAAGGGGAAGAAGGGAAAAGGGGAAGAAAGTGGGGGGAGAGAGAGAACTCCCTCAGTCAGGGCAAATGAACCCATTTAGGTGGATACAGTACCCAGGAGGGGGAGGAGAAGAAGGGCTGGTATCCATGCAATGGGAAAACTCCTCAGTCGCCCACCAGCCCTATTTTCCTCAGTTCTTCCGGGATAACAACTAGCTTCCAGACCCCAGCCTCCATTGAATGTCACAGGGGGCCTCCAGGTCCTCTGCAGCTGCCAAGATATTCTGGGAGGGGGTCTCTCTTCTCCAGTCCCAAGACCCGTTTGTACTCCTCTCAGTTCTCACCCCCCAGCAAGCCCCTTTTTGCCGGCAATAGGGCCTGAGAACAGCTCCAGTACTTCAATGGGGTGTGCCATGGCCCAGTTTAGTATCAGGGCGGGCCTCGCCACCCCCGCTGATACCCACGCCGGCATTCCCGGATTCCAAGGGGCCACTGAGGAAGTTTCCGAGTGGGGTAGGTGGAATTCCAATGGGCTGCTGCCACTCGCTACCCACAGCCGTACTTCCTCCTTTATCTTCATCTTCACCGCTGCCGCTACCAACAGCCGCTGCTGAACAAACTGCCATAACGCCATTCTCGGCAGCGTCAGAACGTTGGAGCGGCATGGCCACATTCTCTGCCAACGCCTCTTGGCATGTCCAGGGGCAAGGGAGATCTCAAAAAACCCTCGCCCCGAACTCCACTGACCGACTAAACCCAAAAGAAGAAAACTTTCTACCTGGACTTAAAATTGAATTTGGAGAAATTAGAAATAATACAGTGTATAGTAATCTGATGAGTCTGATTGGGTGAGTTAGGTTACCAAGCTCATGCAAAGCTTATTTGTTCTTCACAATCAAAAGCTTTTTTGTAATCAATAGAGCACATAGAAACCTCTTTTTGATATCCATGTGCCTTTTCCATAATCCATCTAGTATTAGCAATGTGATCTTAAGTGCCAGACCCCTTTCTAAAGCCAACCTGTACATCAAGTAACTCTTGATCAATGACATTCTGTAGCCTCTAATATTTTTAACCGAATCTTGCTTGCATGAGAAATCAATATAATTGTGCAAAAGTTCAAGCTTTTCTTTATTAATGGGATAAAAACAGATCTTTTCCAATCCTGAGGCCATTGACATGTAGTCCATATCTCTTAACACAGAGTTAACATAATGATGTTAACTGGCATTGGTCTTAGTAATTCTGCAGGTATTCTATCAATATCTGTGGCTTTCCAGTTTGGCAATTTCCCCGTGGCCCATTCTACTTCTTTTTTCAAGATGTTTGGTTCTTTACTAATTTGAGCTGTTATCATTGTGATCTTGATGGTGAGTCAAATTGCTATAGAGCCCTTCCATATATTCTTTCTATCTGTTCTTGATCTTATGCTGGTCACTTACTATATTTCCATTGTGGTCTTTAACAGTTCCTTGCTGTACTGAAAAGCTGGATTGCATCATTTTTACCACATTAAACATGACCTTAGTATGTCCCTTCCTGCTAGCTTCTTCCAGATGTTGACACTCCTCTTTTCACTGCCTTTTTTGTCTTTTCTGGCTTCATGTTAGAAAATTGCATACAGCTTTATAACTTTTTCCTTAATTGGCTGCCCTTTGCTGATCAGATAGCCACTTGAAGTTACCTTGGATTTCTTGCCACTGTTCGTTTCAGTTTTACCTTTCTAAATTGGGTTGCCCCAAACATACTCACTTTTGTGGCATACATGGGTGAGATGTTCAAATTGAATTTTGGGGGAATATTAGCTTTTTGCACTTTTCACAGTTTGAGCTTCAGTTTAGCCACTATAACTGATAATCTGAGCTACAATCAACACCAAGAAGTATCTTAACAGATGCAACTGAATCTTTCCAGTGTTGTTGGCATAAAATAAAGTCTATCTGATTTCAATGTTGTTCATTGGGTGCTGTCTACGTGTATAAATATTGCATGTGTTAAATAAGCCACATGTTCATTATGCTGAGATGATTTTCCTGGCAAAATTGCACTAGGCAATCACCAGCTTCATTCCATTCACCTAGCCCAAACTTGCCTACTATTCTTACAACTTCACCTTTGTACTGAAATCACCCATAATATATAAAAAGTCCTTTTTTTGGTATTTGCTTTAGATCACATTGAGGCTCACTGTAAAAAAGTTCAGTTTCATCATCATTTGAGTCCTCAGTTAGGACGCAGGTTTGTAGTATGGTGATGTTGAATGGCTTGTCTCAAATTTGGATAGATATTATCAGATGCCAGAAGATTTACATCTCTCATTTTGTAGTTGTGAAAACAAGTGGGAGAGGGTCTGAACAATGATGAATATGAAACTGCATTATTTGAACAGGCTAAAGACTCTGTTTAATTGTTGAAATATATTACTACAGGTGTCCATAGAAATAAAATAAATGCAATATTGCTCTGCAAACGCCACTGTATTTATAGGCTAGCATGATCCATATTGAAAAAGGCATAGTCTTGAATTACAATGTTGGTATGTTAGTATTGCCATTCTGACTTTCCTTGACCCCCACTGAAAACACAAGTATCTATGATAGTTCATTCCAAGCCTTCCAATTTATGTATACATAAATGCAACACATTTTCAGGAAATTTCTTATCCTGACTCAAATGGCATTATGCAAAATGTCAATTCTCTTCCCTAATTGTTCTGGCAGGAATTTTAAAAAATACAGCATAATCATCCTATTTCTATGATCCACAATAGCAAGATCTGAGTGTTCCTATAATTCCTTCATTATAAAATAATGAAGAAATTAATTGCAGGAAGGTATTATCAGATTGAAAATATCAATCAGATTAACTTCTTGTATAAATTGGGGAACAATTTGGTTTTTAAAAAAGTTTTTTATTTTTATTTTTTTAACAAACGTATCAATGCGTGAACAGTGTGGCACCTGAGTTTCATACATTCTAATACAAATAAAACTAATAGAATTAATCATAGTTATTACATTCAATCAACTTATATATTTCTAATAATGATACACATTTATATTAAGTTGCAATCTATCATTATTCAATTATTCCATGCTTTCCCTTGTTATTGCTTTTATTTTATTATATAAAAGTGTATACACTAATATTCCCCCTTCTCTTATTTCTATCTCTTATTCTAACTTTTAATTATGTCACCCTATTAAAATACATTCTATTTTACCTAACTTCTAATCATGTCACCTACCCAGGGGTGAAATATAAAAAATCCTTCTACTGGTTCTGTGGTCGTGGCTTGTTGGGAGGAGGCCATGTGACTGGGTGGGCATGGACAATTTGACATCACTCACATCAAGGGGCTCCTCACTGGCCCCTCCCCTCCCATCTACTCCTTGTTGCAAATGGCAGGAAAATGGGGAGGGGAATATGCCTGCCTACCATCCTTCCCTCAGTCTGTGCTGAGATTGAGCAATGGATTACAGGCAGGAAAATCCCCTTCCCCATTTTCCTGCCTTTCATAAAAACGGCTCCATTCCAGCTGCTCCCCCCACCTATCCCCTTCCCTCCTGGGGACTACCTTAAAGGGACAGGCTGCAGCAGCTCTGTTCTGAATGGAGGGAGAAAAATTAGCATTTTCTCTGCTGCATTTAACATTGAATTCTGTGGAATATCAAGTAGCTGGAAGAGATGAGTGGCGACCGGCTGGGCATAGGTGGGGACAAGGAGGGGTAATTACTACCGGTTCGATGAACTGATGCCCATAATCCCTAACAATTCGCCCAAACCAGTCCAAACTAGTAGGATTTCACCCCTGCACCTACCTAAAAAAAGAAAAGAGAGAGAGAGAGAGAAAAGCAAAAGCAAAAGCAAACCAGAACAACAACAAAAAAGAGAAATTATCTATCCATCGTCTCTTGTCCGCTTCAATACTTTAATTGCTATGCTTTTTTTTTGGCTTGCCTCCCATATTACTCTCTTGGATCCTTATCTCTGTCTGTATCTGTTTCTTGGCTGTTCAATTTAAGTATTTCTCCCACCTCCACCCTCTTCCACTGCCTAGTTCCCAAAATCTCTGCCAGGCCCCTAGCTCCCTTTCAAAAGTATCTTCCAACTCTCTTAATATACTTTCCCCCGATTTAATTCAACAGTCACTGTTATTTTCATTGTTGTCTCCTCTTTGTCTTCTTCTTCCTCAATTTCTTCTATTGATTCCTCCCTTTCCTGGGCATCTTGGTCTTTACTCATCATCCCTCGTATAGTGTTTCCCATTTTTTCTGTAATGTACTTGAATCCTTTCTCCATGATATCTTTTGTGTTTTGAAAAAGTAATGTCATCTCCTTCGATGTTCCACTCATTTCTTCCTTATAAAGCATCATATTTTATTTTAAAAAGTTCAACTTCTGTCCAGCAGTCCAGGAACTATTCATTCAGTCCTTAAATTGCCCTTCAAGGAGTGCACTAATCACAGTTCTTTATATCCCCCTAAGTAAACAATCAGTTCCATTTAAATAGTCCCAATGGTTATCAAAAGCCTCTTTGCATCTCCTTTGCAGATTCAATCTTCTAGCATAAGAAGGATGGGCTTTGATTAAATAGCTTCCTTATTTTCATATTTGAGTCTCCAGTAGTCATGGGGTAGTTAAAAATAATCCAATAAGTAAATAGAATAGAATAGGATAGGATAGGATAGGATAGGATAGGATAGAATAGAATAGAATAGAATAGAATAGAATAGAATAGAATAGAATAGAATAGAATAGAATAGGTATTCATATTCATATGTATTCCCAGACTTGCAATTTTTTCTTTCATCAGCAGATGGCACTCTCAACTTAAGTTTCAGTCAATCGTCATTTTAGTTGCAAATCAGTTATAAAAGCTGAATAAGTTTTGTAAGTAAATGATTCCAGCATTTTAAAATGCCTTCCCAGTACCACAGCTTCCAAGTTTAAGAGTCCAATTTTCCATATATTTCAACATTTATTATTTTTCTGCCTTCCGGTCTGGTATTTTCTCAGAATGCTTAGACGCCTTTTAACAAATAGTTCTGAGCAAATAGTTCTAATTATTCCTTGGGGTTGAATTTAAGGCGCACGGGGGGGGGGAATCCTCTCCCCCAGTTCCAGCACTGTTCACCTACTTCGCTCCAGCACCAGTCTTAGTTGTTCTTCAGTTGTCCCAGATTTGTGGCAGCCATCTTTAGATTGCCTCTTCTTCTTGCCGTGGCTGAGAGAGGAAAAAAACCCTTGGTCAGACAGGAGAGCTGTAACTATCCTCAACCTCACAGGGCACTCCTCTTTGCTTCACCGCTCCTACAGGATGGCTTGGGTCCTCTTGGAGCCCACAAACAGGGAGAAGTCAGCACAGGGAACGCGGAGGCCGGTTTCCTGTGTCTGATATTGTCGTGACATCAACTGGAAGTCTGGGAACAATTTGGTTTTATTCTTCATTTGAAAGAGATGTAAATATACCCGATCTCAAGCTATTTTTACATTATCATCATATTTATAGTAATTTATGAAATATGCATGATGTACATGGATTAATAGGGAATTTGACAAATTCATGGAGTGTATATCTAAAATCAGGATAGCTATCTGGTATTTTCAGATAGTAGACAGAATCATAGAGTCATTGAATCTGTTATCATTGAATATTTAATAGTCATTGAATATTTACAGACCCCTCACATCCTGGACATAAACTGTTTCAACTCTTACCCTCAAAACAATGCTATAGAGCACTGCACACCAGAACAACTAGACACAAGAACATTTTTTTCCTGAACGCCATCACTCTGCTAAACAAATAATTCCCTCAACACTGTCAAACTATTTACTAAATTTGCACTACTATTAATCTCCTCATCGTTCCCACCACCCATCTCCTTCCACTTATGACTGTATGACTGTAATTTTGTTGCGTGTATCCTTATGATTTATATTGATATTGTTTCCTGATTGCTTATTTGTACCCTATGACTATCATTAGGTGTTGTACCTTATGATTCTTGATGAACGTATCTTTTATTTTATGTACACTGAGAGCATATGCACCAAAACAAATTCCTTGTGTGTCCAATCACACTTGGGCAATAAAAAAATTCTATTCTATTCTATTAAGTGCAACCATCTGTTTAGTTCTTGAATTTAAATTCAAGCATCACAAACTATGTCTGATTAGTTTGCCTTTGAACATACCCAATGGAGAGGATTCCATATTTCATTTGTTGGAACCAATTTAATAACCTTAATGTTTAGATTCTGATGGAATTTGTGCTATGGGAGACCCCAGTTTGAAATACAAGTTTCTACCTGATAAAAGCAATGCTTTCCAATTAGTTTTAAAGGTCACCATTTTTATTATATAAAATGCCTGCGTTCAGTATTGTAATAGTTTGGCTATTGATTTTTCCTTAATTGTACTTTATTAAAAGCTTCCTGCAGAGCACTGTTTATAGCAATTGAATAAAAAAATATGGTGCATCAACTGTTCTGGGAAAGAAAATTTCTCTGGTTGCAGCTTGACCTTGCCTGCTTTGTTAATGGGTGCTAGGTCATTGTAAATGGCTACCAAACAATGTAGCATAAAGCAGGAAATACAATTTTATTAAAACAAGCCTGAGTAATCCTAAATTATAGCTCTTGCACTCACATCTGAGCAAATTCATTTCTAAATTCCTTATGTGTCCAATCACACTTGTCCAATAAAGAATTCTATTCTATTCTATTCTATTCTATTCTATTCTATTCTATTCTATTCTACTCTAAATGTATCTGAAAGCACCAAAATGCTTTCTTAATAAAGCATAACTAGAAAACATTTAATAATGTTTAATAATTTTAATAATTTATTAATTTTTCTAGAAAAGTCAAGTAAGTAAAAAGTTTGAAATATCTGAAATTGTTTTATAATTAGATCCATAATGAATAATTTTTTAGAAGAGTCAACTATTCAGTATAATATCTGTTTTTTTTAATCTAAGCAATTCAAGTGTAATTCTATTCAAAATAATTCAGCTTCAGAAGGCTACTTTGATAAAGTGGTTATACCATCAGGCTAGAAACAAGGAAACCATGTAGAAAACTTCAAGGATTTGCCCAGGCAGTCATCAAGAGTCCATATGGTCACCACCACCAAGAGACACCAGTTTTGGTACTTAAAGGCACCAAAGTAATAATAATAATAAACTTTACTTAGAACAGCTTGCATTCTTACACCATCAAACAACATCTGCCTATCCCAGGTACTTGGGAAGGACTCAATAGTACATAAAAATGCCAGATATGGTTTAAACAAACATCTGATTATGCGAAGAATATAATAAGAATTTAAAGAATTTAGCAATTGGGAGAAGAGTACAGTTTGGACAGTCTTGCTTTTATTTAAATTAAATTTATTTTAATTTTAATTTATTTTAATTTAACAGTTTTTCTTTGCTTGACACAAGTTCAAACCCCTTTTTCATTCAGGTACACTGTTTCAAAACTGTCAAATGAAGAAAATGAATCAGATATCAAAACTGTTCTTAGAGCTACTCGCAAAAGATGTAGGTAAGTCATCTCTTTGGAGAGTACTTGATAGACGTTCTTTGCAAAATTCTGTGGCCCACCTGACCCAGGTGGTAGATATGATTGTAAGATATTTTGCTCATTTCCTTTTCATCTTTGTCAATTTTAAATCAATTTTACTGTTAATATTTATTGTTTTAAAGTTTTACCTTGTTTTTATTAATTGCAAGCCACCCAGAGTTGCTTCTAAGTGACATGGGCAGCATGTAATTTTAATAAATAAATAAATGATCACAGGCAATCAGATTAAATTAAATTACATGACTCAATGGGTATGTGTGATAGGTTTCTTCTTTCCAAAAAGATGCAATATTACAAAGGCTAAAGCTTCTGTTTTTGTGATCAGGCATTGACATTGCCTTTAAATAATATCACATTCAGGGGTGAAATGCTCCCGGTTCAGATCGGATCACCTGATCCTGTAGCGATGGAGGCGGTGGTTTGGAGAACCGGTAGCAAAAATCCCTGCCCCTCCCCCATGCCCAGCTGAGCCGCACAATCATCAGAGGCTTTTTTTTTTACTTTTAAAAGTATTTTTTCTACAACCTCTTCGGCCGAAAAAATGCTTTTAAAAGTAAAAAAAAAAAAAAACTCTGATGATCGCATGGCTCAGCTGGGATCATTAAAGGTTTTTAAAAGAAAAAAACCCTTTTTCTCTTTTAATTGCCTCTGACCATCCAAACTGAGTTGCCTGATCAGCAGAGACTTTTTTTCTTTTAAATGTCTCTAACAATTAGGCAACTCAGCTTGGATCGTCAGAGGCATTTAAAAGAAAAAAAGGATGTTTTTCTTTTAAATGCCTCTGACGATCCAAGCTGAGTTGCTTGATTGTCAGAGGCATTTAAAAGAAAAAAAACCCTCTGACGATCCAAGCTGAGTTGCCTGGTCGTCAGAGGTATTTAAAAGAAAAAAAGGCTTTGCCGATCAGGCAACTCAGCTGGGATCGTCAGAGCCTTTTGAAAGCATTTTTTACAACTTCTTCGCCGAAGAGGTTGTAGAAAAAATGGTTTTATATAAATTAAAAAAAAAATGGCCACGCACACCCAGTCACATTACCCCACCACCACCAAGCCACGCCCACAGAACCAGTAGTAACAAATTTTCGATTTCACTACTGATCACATTGCCTCAGTTTAGGATGGGCCACTTTTCTGATTAATACAGATGGTCTTGGAAGAAAATCCTGGGTTTGAATCTATCCAGGTAGAACACATAGGCAAGTTGCTTGGAGCAGAGTTAAAATTTATTTCATCAGCATAACATGCAGTACTTATAGTAATAATAGACCTTAATTATGAGCTAATGGACTTTGCTGTGAAGTATGTTAGATGTGTAAATTGAGGTACTTCTGCCCTGACAGCCTGTAATGTTTGCAGAAGAAGATGCTTTCATAGTATTTAATATGCTACTGAGAAAAAGCTGAGAATCTTTTAGCATACTAATGGTGTTTAGCAGATTAAAACATTTGGGACATCTAGTTCCTATTGTTGCTATGCAGGAAAAGAACATTCAAAGTTGCATAGACAGAATTATACTGATTACATGGAACATAAAAGCATGAAAATAGAAGAGCTCAGTACAGTAGGTGAAATGTATCAACATTGACATCATAAGTATAAAATGACCTGAAATTAATTATAATTAGATACTGTCAGGAGATCACACTATTTATTATTAAGAACATAAAAAGCAAAGAAGGAACAGACAGTACTTGGGTACAATGCAGTCAATGATCAAACATTAGTAATTAGACATCATGATCAGTCCTTTAATATGATGACTATTCAAATAGCTTCAACTACTGTTACAAAAAAAGAATTCGGGAAGTTTGATTTATGGCCAAGTCAACAGAATGTGCTGCTTTTAGTGGGACTGGGAAGTCAAAATTAGAAACAGTAGAGAGGAAAACAACTATATTGACTAAGAAGAAGAAATGAAACAGGATAATAGCTTATTACTTTCTCCCAATCCAATGATTTCTTCATTGCTAGTTCAAATAACCAAAACAGTACAGAGTTGTTAGGAGAGATAAGGATCATTGCAATGATATCTGCAAAGACATGAAAAATGGAAATAGGTGCAGAAGAACAAGACAAGATGAAACTAGATTAGCATGTGGTTATTACCAGTTTGGCAGTGTCCAGGAATTGAGAGCAACAGTAAGTCTGGAGAATGACTGGAAGAGGTTAGTTTATCAATGTCAAATACCAGACCTAACAAAATGCAATTTGTACACTTTTATAAAAATAAAGTTATAGTAATCTTAATTTCACATGCTAACAAAGAAATGCTTAGGAGTCCTACATGGAAAGGGAGATGCCAGATATTCAAGTTGTTTTTTTAAAAAGCCATATTATTGTTGACACATACTGGCTGTTCCTGTTAATGTGCCCACTGAAGTGGTACCTATCTATTTACTTGTGATTACACATTTTTGAACTGGTAGGTTGGCAGGAGCTGGAGTAAATGACGGGAGTTCATCCCACCATGCAGCTGTGCTCAAGTCTCCAACTCGAGCTTGCTGATTGTTAATTCAGTGTCCTAATCATGTGAACCACTGCACTCTTCTATGATTTTTCTAAGCAACAGCAATTCCAGCAGCCCTCTTTGCCATTATTAAGTAAAAACCATGCAGGCCATTAAAGGAGGCCTTACATGATCACAGCTTCTGACTTCTTGCCAGATTCCCCATTATAATGGTATATGAGAAAGACCTTGAGAGGTGGGTGAAGATATGCCTCCTAGGGAATGGCTATCTAAGAGGAAGTGTAGCTTGCAACTGGTTAGTGAGTGGGGTAAGATGCTTAGGAGGGATCCTCCCTAGTTTGGAAGCTGTAAATGGCAAAATAACTTTATTTTCATACTTGAAACATTTTGTTAGTATAGCTTTAAAATGAAGTAGAATTAGTTTATCTGGTTGTGTTTCCAGTCTGGTCTACTCAATAAGGTTGACACCCATTGACTTAGCTTTGGAGAAGCTGGCAGGGAAAACCAGAAATTGTGACTGAGGGACTTTGCAATAACCAGAGCTATGAGGACTTGTCAAAAGTACCATTTGTTCAGTGCCATTGCAACTTGTCTTCACTAGACTATCCATGCCAAATACTTGCAACCATTCATCGCATGTTTTAGCCTCCAATCCTCTAATCATCTTTGTTGCTCTTCTTTACACACCTTCTAGAGTCTCAACCTATTTTTATAGTGTGATGACCAAAACTGGATGCAGTATTCTAAGTGTGGTCTTACTAAGGCTTTATAGATTGGTATTAGTACTTCACAAGATCTTGATTGAATCCCTCTGTTAATGCAATTTAGGATTGCATTGGGTTTTTTGGCTGCTGTTGCACATTGTTGGCTCATGTTTAACTGGTTGTCCACTAAGACTCCAAGATTCTTCTCACAATTACTGCTATTAAGCCTGACTTTTGTTTTTTCTTGCCTATGTGTAAGACTTTCCTTTTCTCTACACTGAATTTAATTTTGTTAGTTAGGGCCCAGTGTTCAAGTCTGTCAAGAGCCATCTGGATCTGCATCTAGGGTGTTGGCCAGGGGTGAAATGTAAAAATGTTTGCTATTGGTTTTGTGGGCATGGCTTGATGGGCGTGGCTTAGCACACTAAATTTAAGTGCAAAAGCAGCAAGCAGCCATGGAGGCGGTGAGACAAATATGGGGAAACGCGTCCCAGCCTCCGTGGCTGCTTGCTGCTTTTTTTCCCATTTTTTTTCATTTTATTTGATTTATATACCGCCCTACTCCCGAAGGACTCAGGGCGGTGAACAGGCATAAGATAAAACACATAGAATACAAAAATTTAAAAGCAGAAGTAAAATCGAATTAAATCAATGTAGCCCAAGACAAATTTAAAACCCCAGATTAAGAACAAATTAAAATTTACATTAAAATTTACATTAAAAAGAGAATGGGGGAGGTTAGGCCAGACTAGCCTGGTGAAGTAAAAAGGTCTTGAGAGCGCGACAGAAGGTGCATAGATCCGGGATCCTTTTGCACTTAAACTTAGTGTGCTGCACAATGGGGGAAACAGCATCCCCTCCTCCTCTTCCTGGAGCCCATTACAACGTGAAGCATTGGCTGCAGCCAGGCAGCCCAGGCAGTGTCTAGGTGCAGAGAAAAGTTGTGTGTCTCCCAATGGGGGCTAGAAAAAGAGGCAAGTAGAGGGGCGCTTCGCTTCCACTCTGGAATACGGAGTGAGTCTCCATCTGCCACCATCACCCTTCTCTTCTCAGGACAGGTGATGAGTGAGGGGGAGGGAAGGGCGAGGGAGGGGCAGCCAGCTGACAGGGAACCACAGCAGTGGGACAAAAGAGCTTCATTTATCTGGGAATCTGAAATGACTCTTGATTTAAATCATATGGTAAAAAGCACCCAAAGAAGAAAGAACAACATCAGCAAAAAAAACCCAAACAATCCCAACCCTTGCATTTTTTTGGAAATGGTTCAAGAGGGAACATGCACGTGCCTGTGCATGTACGCACACACACACACACACACACACACACACACACAAATGAGAGAGAGAGAAAGAGAGAGGGAAAAAGAGAAAGATGAGAGAAAGAGAGAGATGAGAGGCCAGAAAAAGAGGCAAGTAGAGGGGCACTTCGCTCCCACTCTGGAATAGGGAGCGAGTCTCCATCCACCGCAGTCACCCTTCTCTTCTCAGGGCAGGCAAAGAGTGAGGGGGGGAGGAACCACTCAGTGATGGGATCCTCTGACAGGGAGTGTTGGTAAGGCTGACGGCCACAGCCCCGCCCTCCCGGAACATCACCGCCTCCACCACCCTTCTCAGCCCCAGAGCAGCAGCTGTGTCACCACCAAGGGCTGCCTGCCCACCCACTGGTCAGGCCGGGCTGATTGCAAGTGGGCATGGGGAACTGCCGGGAAGGCAGCATGGAAGGCAGGCAAGTATGGGAGGGCTGCAGGGAAGGGAGTAGGCTCCTAGCACCCTTCCCTGCAGCCCTGCCATGCTTGCCTGCCTCCCACGTGGCCTTCTGCTTGCCTGCCTTCACAAACTGGCCACAGGGATGCCAGGATGCCGGGAAGGCCACATGCAAGGCAGGGAAGCATGGCAGGGCTGCGGGCCACGGACTGGTTCAGGGGCATGGCCAGCCAGAGATTGCTACCGGCTCGGTGAACCAGCCCAATCTCTGCTACCAGTTCTCCTGAACCGGTCCAAACTGGTAGCATTTCACTCCTGGTGTTGGCTATTCCTACCAGCTTGGTATCATCTGCAAATTTGATAAGCTCCTTCTATTCCCTCATCTAAGTCATTATGAAGATATTGAAAAGTACTGGACCTAAGACAGAACCTTGTGGTACTCCACTGCTTACTTTCCTCCATGTAGATATAGTACCATTAAGAACTACTCATTGAGTACAGTTTGTCAGTTGTTACAAATCCATCTGATGGTGATGCTATCTATCTCACTTTTTTCTATCTTACCAAGAAGTAGGTTTTGGTCTACCTTGTCTAATGCCTTGCTAAGTATACTATGTCCACAGCATTTCACTGGTCTACTAATTTAGTCACTATGTCAAAGAATGAAATAAGATTGGTTTGGCATGATCTATTTTTAACAAACCCATGCTGACTTCTAGTTACAGGTAATCCCCGGGTTACAAGCGTTTCCTTAGCGAACGTTTATGCAATCAGTGTCCCCTACCATTTCCAAACAAGGCCTGAAACTACAAATCTTGCAACACCAGAGCAGTTGTTCGCCCTTACGAACAACTACAAAAGGCTGTGCAACACTTGTCCTGCACCTTGCTGGCTGAAATGGAGCTTCTGATGGCCAGATCTGCCCCTCAAAAGCCCTATTTGGCTATCCAGAGGCCTTCACTGGCCCATTGCAAGCCAAAATGGAGTCTCTGGGGCTGAATCCACCCCTCAGGGGCTTGGTTCAGCCCTCCGCAGGCGTCCCCCGGACATTGTAGGCTGAAATGGAGCCTCTGGGGGTGGGATCCAGCCTTCTGAGGCTCCATTTCAGACTGCAACATGCCAAGGGAGGCCCGCAGGGGGCTGAATGGAACTGCAGAAGGACACACAAGGCTGGAGAAAAGACTGCTTGCTAGATCTTCATAAGGTAAATCACCCAGCATGGCAGGTTGGGGGGGGAAGCAATTTGGGGAGCATGAGGTATTTCAGTGGGTCAGGGAGCCCTTGGATGGTCTTAAGTAGGTGGCTTGTTCCATCACTAAGCCTGCCCATGGCCTTCCCCATTCTGAAATACCTCAGGTGCACTTAATGAGCCTTGCATTTGATTAGCGAATGTGTGAGCGAAAGAAGAGAGTGATTTTGTTCAGGGTACGAGATTCACTACCCTGAATCATCGGGTTACAAATGGAATGGGCAGGCTCTATTACATTCATAACTCAAGGACTACCTGTATTACTTTGCTCATTTCTAGATGTTTGCAGATCTGTTTTTTTTAAATTAACTTTTCTAGTATCTTCCTGGGGATTGATGTTAGGCTGACTGGTCCGTAATTTCCTGGGTCTGATTTTTATTTTTCGTTTTTTGAAGATAGTAACCACATCAGCTCTTTTCCAGTCATCTGGTAGTTCCCCAGTGCTCCAGGATTTTTGAAAGATGTGGTACAATGGTTCTGAGATAACATCTGCCAGCTCCTTTAGAACTCTGGGATGTAATATGTCAGGTCTCAGTGATTTATATTCATCAAGATCAGACAGGTGTTCTCTTACCTTTTTTTTTTTTTTTTTTGCTTATTTTAACTTTTATTTCTAGTCTGTCTTTTACAGTTATGTTTTTGGTAGGTTGGGCTATAATTTCTTTTTGCACGAAGATAGATGAAAAGAATGAGTTAAGCAGCTCTTATTTTTCTCTGCTGCCTATTACTTCCTTGTCATCTTTTCTCTTCAGTGGACCTAATGTTTCTTTGATTTTTTTCTTGTTATTTATATTTTGAAAGAAACTTTTTTTATTATTATCTTTGACTTTCGTTGCAAGTCTTTGTTCATTCTGAACATTTGCTTTCCTTACTTTGTCTTTGCAGATTCTGGCTATCTGCTGATGTTCTGCCTTATTTATGTGTCCCTCTTTCCATTTTTTGTATTTGTCCTTTTTTGTCTTTCAGTTTATCAGAAAGATCTTTATGCAGCCATGCTGGTTTCTTCTTAGATTTTTTGTTTTTCAGTGGTATTGTGCTGGATTGGACATTTATGATCATATTTTTCAGAGTTTCCCAAGCTTCTTCTGTTGTTGTTGTTGTTGTTGTTGTTGTTGTTGTTATTATTATTATTATTATTATTATTATTATTATTATTATTAATTAAATTTATATACCACCCTACTCCCGAAGGACTCAGGGCGGTGAACAGCCAAAAGATAAAACACATATAATACAAAATTTAAAAACAATATAAAAACCCATTAAATAATTTGGTCCAAACAAGTTAAAACACCCCTATTATTTTAAAACAAATTTAAAATTAACATTTAAAAAGGAGGTTAGGCCAGGCCAGCCTGTTGAAATAAAAAGATCTTGAGGGCACGGCGGAAAGTGCGTAAGTCCAGGATTCTCCGTATCTCTGGGGGGAGCTTGTTCCAGATGGCAGGTGCCCCCACAGAGAAGGGTCTCCCCCTGGGGGCCACCAGTTGACACTGTTTGGCCAACGACACCCTGAGGAGCCCCTCTCTATGGAGCATACTGGCCGGTGAGAGGCTACTGGTGGCAGAAGGCGGTCACGTAAATACCCAGGTCCTAAGCCATGGAGCACTCTAAAGGTGGTAACCAAGACCTTGAAGCGCACCCGGAAGACCACCGGGAGCCAGTGCAGCTCGCGCAAGAGAGGTGTTACATAGGAATGCCATGTCGCTCCCATAATCACCCACGCAGCCGCATTCTGGACCAGTTGGAACCTCCGGGTGTTCCTCAAGGGGAGTTGTTTTCACCTTTAGGATTTTCATACAAGGAATCCTTCCCAAATTCTCTGAGTTTGTTAAAAAAAAATCAGCTCTTTTAAAATTTAGAATTCTGGTATCATTATGTTCTATTGCTTTTGTTTGCGTTATGTTGAATTCTAGTATGATATGGTCATTTTCACCCAAGGATGAGCTTTTGACACAGGGCAAGATCAGTTTTCTGACAATAGCCTCCATACTGCTGCAGCTACAGAACATGTCTCTGCATTTGAGTACTGAGCCACAGAAATAGGTCCTTGCACCAACTATACCACAGAACTCACAGGGCAGCAGAACAGTCTCTGCATGAATTATAACAATTATATACTTTGCATTATGTCACCCCCTGCTGATTGATTGCTGTAGCTGCTAACAAAGAAAATATTGAGTTTCTTTTAAGATGGACTCAGAAGATGGGGGGGTTATAGAATTGGTGTATGATTCTATGAAGTCCTCCTGTGAACCATCTTAAATGAAACACAAGCAATCACTTTTCTTTGTTAACAGTTTTCTTAACATCTACAATCAATCAGCAAGGGGTGACATTCCACAGAGATGTTGTACTCAGTGCCTAAGAAGTGGAAAATTAAGTTTTATGAAATATGAAAGAAGATGAGAAAGAAAGATCCCAAATGGAAAAGAGAAAAGGAAACTTATTGTTTAAAATTAATAGTTACAAATGCTGAGCATTTGATGCATAAAACATCTTTCCTCTATCTGTATTTACAAGTAGTAAATACTTGTAAATATATTAAGTCTTTGGTTAAAAAGAAAAGAAAAGAAAAAAGAAAAGAAAGAAAAGAAAAAGGACAAATAGATAGGAGGCAAATAGTTGAAGATATAACAATAAAAGGCATAGGAACTCCCTGTCATTGAAAAATAATATGGACAAATAGATGAAATATCAAGTATAAAATGACCAGAAAGGCTGAGCTTCTGCACTTTGTCATAACTATATACAACAGACAGGGCCGGATTTTCCTATAGGCTAACTAGGCTTCAGCCTAGGGCCTCAAGATCAAGAGGGGCCTATATTCAAATTGTTAGCAAAATTAAAATTACACTTTCACTATAGGTGAAAGGGCCTCATAAGTGGAATAGCCTAGGGCCTCTTTTCATCTAAATCCAGCCCTGACAACAGAGTTTCAGATATATCTTGTATGAAACTTTGCATTTAATATCTTTAACTAAAAACAAGCCTCTTATTTTATATTGTAATGCAATGAGGTTAAAGTGGCTCTGAAATACCTGAAGAAAACTATTCTAAATTGCATGTCAATCTGATTGGGGTTGCTTCCATTTAATGATGATCTGGATTTCTGCAGCCCAAATAAGGTAGACCTGTGAGGGTGGCAATGGTGACAATGTGGCTGTAGGAATGAAGGAAGGGGGTTGGGCAATGAAGAGAATGTGGGGAAAGGAGGTAGTGATGGCAAAGTGGGGGTGGGGAGGAGAAAATTCACCAGCATTTCAGAGAGCAATGGAAAGATTGTGGGAGCACTGATGAAGCAAGGTAGCTAGTGAGGAAAAGAAAGAAGATCAGATGTTATGCTTAAATCTTCCAGATCATAACTGCCATCCAGGAACAAAACTGAATCCAGAAGTTAAGTTTATATAATCCTGTCAGCTGGTTGACTTTGGGAAAGTTACTCTCTCCTTGGACTGGGAAATTTAAGAATAGCTATCTACCAACTTATGATTCATAACCTTCAATAAAAAGAATTTTATCCTGCAGTGAATAGATTTGGGCAGATGACACAACAATGGCAACACACTCCCAAGGAAAAGGTTCCTTTGTTTTTTTAATGAGGTTTTTATTGCTTTTATTGTTAATATCCTTGATGGAAAAGTCTCATAAGATTCAAAAGAAATTACTGCCCTTGTCTTACTTAAGACAGATTGGAAGTTGTGGCCAGTTCTTCTTCACATCTTCTAGTTAGATTCCAACAAGAGGAATTGAAATGTAAAAGGACGCATGCTTGATTTACAGAATAGAGCCATGGTGGTGCAGTAGTTAGAATACAGTCATTACTGGCTAACTGTGCCCACAGCAGGAGTTCAATCCTAATGGACTCAAGATTGACTCAGCCTTCCACCCTTCCAAGGTCAATAAAATGAGGACCCAGATTGTTTGGTTGGAGGTAATCTGCTGACTGTGTAAACCATTTAGAGAGGGCTTTAAAGCATTGCGAAGATGTATTTAAATTTAAGTGCTATTGTTATTTCTATCTTCTTCTCTGCAATTTCAAGCCTAGAACAAACATTAGCAACAACTGCCAAAGTCTTTTAAACCTTTACCAACTGTGCCACTGATAATGTGGTATGTGGAGAATTTATATTTCAAATGGCCTCCTGCTCAATCCTGTGTCTCCCATTAGCATAGATTGTTCCCAGCAGCTGTGAGAGCAGAAAGGGATTAATAGAATCTCTTCTGAATGATTCATATCTTATTTGGAGGACACAGGAGCAATGGTGTGTGTGGTTCATCTTTTTAGTATTCATTTTTAATTAAGGTAATAAGGTCTGAGTCATAAGATATGTTTACATATGAGTGCATTGAAATTGTCATTAAATTAAAAAAAGTCTACTGATAATTGCAGCTGGACTGATCATTTTTGTATAAAAGGGAAAAAGATAACACCACATTCAGCACATGATTCTTAATAATCCTTGATAAAATAAAATAAAATAAAGAGCAACTAAAAGCCTTGGTAGTACAGTGGTCTAAGGCACCCTGTTATTAAGCTGGTTATTAAGACCAGCTGCCTGCAATTACTGCAGGTTCGAATCTCACCAAGGCTCAAAGTTGACTCAGCCTTCCATCCTTTCTAAGGTAGGTGAAATGAGGATCCAGTTGTGGGGGCAATAACCTGACTTTGTATAAATATACAAAAGAATGAAGGCTGTTCCTTAGCGCATTGTAAGCCACCCTGAGTCTCCGGAGAAGAGCGGCATATAAATCAAATTTTAAAAAAAAACTATAGAAAATGTCTTCTCCCTTGTGAGTAGTTACCAAAATGTAAAATTACTAGTTATTAAATTAGTAATTATTGAGTTATTAGAAGTGGTGTGCCTGGCAATGGAATAGGAATTTATTAGTAATTTTGAATAATATTAAAAATGTATTAGATGGCTGTGGAATTTTTTAAACTGTGCATTGAATTTGGAGAAAGTAAAAATGAGTTGGGTTGGGTGGTACCTTTTTAACCACCCAGATTAACACAGAATAATTCAATAACATAGAGGAGAAAATTATCTGAGACAACAATCCATTAATTTCTAATCAGCATCTTACCAGTGCATTCTTTTCTAAAGGTATTGAAACTTGGTTTTGCTATCAAGATTAGAGGTTTGATGTGCGGGTGAGTCCATTTCTTGGTTATATCAAATGTTATGTTATTTATATTTATAATCTCTGCTTTATTGTTATCCATTCAAGAGTTATATATATAACATGTGAATCGTATAAATTTATTATATTATATGTATATGGCATCATGTGTGTATGAAAGGAACATGGCAGGGATGAAATTAAAAAATTTCCCCTACTGGTTCTGTGGGCGTGGCTTGTTGTGGGGAGGTCATGTGACTGGGTGGGCGTGGCCAACTTGACATCACTCACATCGAGGGGCTCCTCACTGGCCCCTCTCCTTTCAGCCACTCCTTGTCGCGAATGACAGGAAAATGAGGAGGGGAATATGCCTGCCTACCATCCTTCCGTCAGTCTGTGCTGAGATTGAGGAACGGATGACAAGCAGGAAAATCCCCTTCCCCATTTTCCGGCCTTTAACAAAAACAACTCCATTTCAGCTGCTCCCCCCCACCTGTCCCCTTCACTCCTGAGGATTACCGTAAAAGGGACAGGCTGCAGCAGCTCTGTTCTGAATGGAGGGAGAAAAGTTAGCATTCTCTTTGCTGCATTTAACATTGAATTCTGTGGAATATCGAGTGGCAGGAAGAGATGAGTGCTGACCAGCTGGGCATGGATGGGGCCAAGAAGGGGTAATTACTACAGGTTCAGCGGACTGATGCCCATAATCCCTAGCGGTTTGCCCGAATCGGTCCGAACCGTAGCATTTCACCCCTGGAACAGGGACTTCAACCATCCTGCTATGGCTACCATCTTGCCTTTTCTGAGGTCTACTCCCTCCCAGAGCCTGAATTGATACAATCCTAGAGTGCATCTTGAAGTTAATACAATTCTTAAGAGTTAGGTAGCAAAAAATTTAACCTTCCTTCCTTCCTTTCTTTTTTACTTTTTCTTTCTCTTTCTTACTTCCTCCTTCCTTCCCTTACTCCTCCTTCTTTCATTGTTTCTTCTCCTTTTCTTCCTCCTCTTCCCCTTCCCTTCTCCTCCTCCTGTTCCTCTTCTCTTCTTCCTTTTTCTTCCTCTTGCATTTATATACTAGACCAGCGGTTCTCAACCTGGGGGTCGCAACCCCTTTGGGGGTCGAATGGCCATTTCACAGGGGTTGCCAAAGCCCTCTCTCACCCCCCCATGCCTTCACTCACCCTCATCCTCTGCCTCTGTTGGATTCCCCCCCCCGGTCGCTTACCCCGCCCACTCCCAATCTATTGCTGCTTCCGGAGTCCCAGCTAATGGCTAGAGGGAAAAAAACCTTTAAATTCTTGCCACGGGACTTCAAAGAGCTAGCTGCAAAGAGGTAAATTACTGGAGCAATTTTTTTTCCCCCTAGCTATGCTGAAAAGAGAAAGCAAAAGTAGGGTCTTAGCTGCAACGTGACAAAATGAGGCAGAGAGATTTCTTTTTCTTTTTCCTCACCAAAAAAGGTAGGTACAAAACTGCAAACAATGGGAAATTTAGGGCAAAAGAGGAGAGTTCCAAGATTTTAAAACACAAAAGAAAAAAAGCTCTATTTAACTAGGGAATTGTAATAATTGAGATACTATTAATTGTATATTTCTGAAAGCAGAAATGGTTGTGGTTTGGAGGAATATATGGGGGAAATTATTTGGTTTATTATTATTGGTAAATATAATTAATTGATTTGTAAGAAATTGGATTGCATGGAAATAATTGGAATATTCATGTTCATATTGATTAATATACAAAAAAGATAGTTATATAACTAATTGATTTATATTAAAATGTTGAATTTGTATTAAACAACTGTATTACATAATTAACCAATGTGAGGATGGATATAAAAATAGATGACAATGCGAAGGGGTATAATATAGAATAGAAGGGAAAAATTGAATTTGATTAAGATTAGAGATGAGGATGAAGGGTAATATTGTTTTTTTTAAAAAATAGATGAGGAATAAATATGGTAAAAAGGAAATATAGAAATTGTAAATTTAATTGAAATGACTAAATACTGTGTTGGAAGAAATATCCTTCTGGGTTCTGCTCCAAGTGGGGAAAAAGACACTGGAAACATGGAGACTGCTTGGAAAGATGGTTTAATGTTGGACAGGATCACATGGCTTGATGGGGCCCATTGTGTTAGTTTCTGTTGCTATTGTATTGCAAATGTCCTTTGACAAAGGATTGACTTTCTGCCTCTGGCCCATTAACAAAGGGTGGGGGGCAGGAAGGTGGGAGCTGCTTTGTCTGTAAAATATGCTTCTCCATTTCTCATCCAGGTAGGGAAATATAATATTCTGCCTTTTTAATATTTCCCAAAATATTTCATTCTTCTAGGAAAGGGGTGGGTGCTAACCTCCTACAACTGTTTAAATTTGTGAACCGGCCAAATACTCTGTTCAAAGAAAATACGTTGTATGTTTGTATGTGTGTTTCTAATTATTGCTATTTATTGCTATTTGTTCTCTTTTATTCTTTAAAGTTTAACAATTCATTCTTTATCTTAATATCTTAATATTTGTTTGGGGTTGGCTTTCTTCCCTTTCATCTTTTTTATTGTACAGCAATCTTTCTCCTCAAACCTAACACCTCTGTCTTTTCTTTCTTTCTTACTTTCTCTTCCCCCCCCTCTTCTTCTTCTCCCTACTTCCTCTTTCTTTCTCTTCCTCCTCTCTTCCTCCCTCTCTTACCTTCACTCTAATTTCCCTTCCCTTCCTTCATCCCTCTCTATTGCTATATCCTTTTATGCATATGGACTACTCGCACTTTTGACCAGTTATTTACGACTGTCCTCACAATTTACGTATTTGCGCTATCTTGTCACTATGGTGAAGAGAAGCAGTTGTGAAATGAGTGACACGGTTGTTAAGAATGGTACAATGGGCATAAATGATGACCAGTCATAACTGCGAAAGACCGGTCAAAAGTGCGAGGACCTGTCAGAAATTACATTTTTCAGCCCTCTGGGTAGTCCTTTTGTGCATAGGGACTACTCGGAGGGCTGAAAAAGTTATTTTTGACTGGTCCTCGCACTTTTGACCAGTCATCGAATTTACGACTGTCCTCACATTTTACGTTTTTTGCCCTATCTTATACCATATTGAAGAGAAGCAGTTGTGAAATGAGTGACGTGGTTGTTAAGAATGCTGCACAGGCATAAATGTGAGGATGGTCATAAGTGTGAGGACCAGTCAAAAGTGCGAGGACCTGTCAGAAATGACTTTTTTCAGCCCTCTGAGTAGTCCCTGTATATATAGCCATGGCTACCCGGTCACATGACCAGCTAGCCATGCCCACCCAGTCACATGACCTCCAAGCCACACCCACAAAATAAGCCACACCCAGAGAACTGGTAGTAAAAAAATTTAGAACCCACCCTTGGTTGGGGGTCACCACAACATGAGGAACTGTATTAAAGGGTCGCGGCATTAGGAAGGTTGAGAATCACTGTACTAGACACTCAAAATGAGAGAAGTAAAATTTGTTGTTGTTAGTTGTGAAATTGTGTTCGACCCATCACAACACCATGGACAACTTTCCTCCAGGCTTTCCTGTCCTCTACCATCCTCCTGAGTCCATTTAAGCTCATGTCTATTGCTTCAGTGACACCATCATTCTCTGTCGTCCCCTTCTTCCCTTGCCCTAAGCTTTCCCAGAATTAGGCTCTTCCCCAGTATGTCCTTCCTTCTCATTAGGTGCCCAAAATATTTGAGTTTCATCTTCAGGATCTGGCCTTCTAAAGAACAGTCAGGTTTGATCTCCTCTAGGACTGACCTGTTTGATCGCCGTGCAGTCCCAGTCTTCTCCAGCACCATAGTTCAAAGAGAAGTAAAATAGACACATAGGAAAAAAAACTTGGACACAAGTGTAAGAATATCCAATTATGTATTATATTATCCAATTATATATCCAATTATATATCCAATTATGTATGTATTGCCAATATTAGGTTGGAAGTCGCATCTTTTTTATATATCAGCAGGACACCAATGAAGAAAGGGAGGGGAAGGGGACATTTCATTGAACAGAGTTAATTGCATACCTTTGGAAATGGTGGCAAAGCTGTGAAATAACTAAATAGTAAGAAGTCCAATTTATAAATTATATATTATAAATTTATAATTAAATTTTCCATTCAAAAGTTATGTGTTTATGACTTCCAGGGAAGAAAGGTTTATGGCGCTGATGACCAAAGCAGAATAAAAAACTGCCAAATAGATCAGCTCTTAGTAATTCCTCTCTGGATAAGGAAAGAATTTGGAATTACTCCAAAATGCTCCAGAGAGCTGTTCCTTATGAGAAGATTTCAAAACAGCAGCCTCCAGCAGATTTGAAACTCTGGAAGACAAGGAAATAGCTAACAACTGTTGTCAGCATCTTTGAAACAACACTAAGTTTATATATTTCCCTTACTAATAACTTTCAGAAATTGCTTGTTAATTACTTTTCAGTTCTTAGAAACGTTTGGATCAGCAGTTTTTACAGCACTGGATGTTTTTCAGTCCTTAGTGAAATAACTTTTAAATGTAAGGCAAATGGTTGATTTTTTTTTTCTGGAATAAAAAAAAATAAAGGGTGATTAAAATTTAAAAAGTTACAAAAGAGCTAAGGGTTTGGGTAAATTTAAAATAAGATTTTGGAATTAATCATAAAATGGGGAAATGCTTTTGTTTTAAATTCTTTTTTAAAAAAATGAAAAATGTGTCTTTGAAATTGCACTCTAGAGGGAACTAGAAGGAATTGAAGATTATAAATAAAAGAGAAAAACACTTAAATTGACTTACTAATAGATATTTTAAAATATTTTAATATCATACATACTGGATATTTTAAAAAGTGGACCAAGAAGTTAATTTTAAGAGTGTCTGTCTCCATAGATAGACTGTACTTAAAATATATTATGTAAGAGGAACAAGTTTTTCCAGACAAGAGCAACACTGATTTGAAGTTGGATTTAAAAATGACAGTTTATAAGAATGACATAGGGAAAAATATTACACTGGACATATAAAAGAAACTGGCTGATGTCTTAATTATTAAAATGGATATACAAATACAAATAGCAAATCGAGACAGAGACCTGAATAATTTTCCTATATTGGATTTACAAAAGAGGCTTGTTGAAGTTTTGGATACTTTAAGAGAAGTTGATGTTACTAAAATTGTTAATATTGTTGGGATGAAGAGATGAGTCATTCTTTTATACAGGTGAAACTCGAAAAATTAGAATATCGTGCAAAAGTTCATTTATTTCAGTAATGCAATTTAAAAGGTGAAACTAATATATGAGATAGACTCATTACATGCAAAGCAAGATAGTTCAAGCCTTGATTTGTCATAATTTTGATGATTATGGTTTACAGCTCATGAAAACCCCAAATTCACAATATCAGAAAATTAGAATATTGCATGAAACCAATAAAACAAGGATTGTACATAGAACAATATCGGACCTCTGAAAAGTATAAGCATGCATATGTACTCAGTACTTGGTTTGGGCCCCTTTTGCATCAGTTACTGCCTCAATGCGGTATGGCATGGATGCTATCAGCCTGTGGCACTGCTGAGGTGTTATGGAAGACCAGGATGCTTCAATAGCAGCCTTCAGCTCTTCTGCGTTGTTCGGTCTCATGTCTCTCATCTTTCTCTTGGCATTGCCCCATAGATTCTCTATGGGGTTCAGGTCAGGCAAGTTTGCTGGCCAATCAAGCACAGTAATCCCATGGTCATTGAACCAGGTTTTGGTACTTTTGGCAGTGTGGGCAGGTGCCAAGTCCTGCTGGAACATGAAGTCAGTATCTCCATAAAGCTCATCTGTGGAAGGAAGCATGAAACGCTCCAAATTTCCTGCTGGACAGCTGCGTTGATCCTGGACTTAATGAAGCACAGTGGACCAACATCAGCAGATGTCATGGCTCCCCAAATCAACACAGACTGTGGAAACTTCACCCTGGACTTCAAGCATCTTGCAGTGTGTGCCTCTTCATTCTTCCTCCAGACTCTGGGTCCTTGGTTTCCAAATAAGATGCAAAAGTTGCTCTCATCAGAAAAAGGACTTTGGACCACAGAGCAACAGATCAGTTCTTTTTTTCTTTAGCCCAGGTAAGACACTTCTGATGTTGTTTGTTGTTCAGGAGCGGCTTGACAAGAGGAATATAACATTTGAAGCCCATATCCAGGATCCGTCTGTGTGTGGTGGCTCTTGATGCACTGACTCCAGCATCAGTCCACTCCTTGTGAAAGTCCCCAACACTTTTGAATGGCCTTTTCCTGGCAATCCTCTCCAGGCTGCGGTCATCCCTGCTGCTTCTGCACCTTTTTCTTCCACACTTTTTCCTTCCACATAACTTTCTATTAATATGCTTTGATACAGCACTTTGGGAACATCCAACTTCTTTTACAATTACCTTTTGAGGCTTTCCCTCCTTATGGAGGGTGTCAATGATGGTTTTCTGCACAACTGTCAGGTCAGCAGTCTTTCCCATGATTGTGATTCCTACTGAACCAGACTGAGAGACCATTTAAAGGCTCAGGAACCCTTTGCAGGTTATGGCTTAATTAGCTGATTAGAGTGGGACACTTTGAGCCTAGAATATGGAACCTTTTCACAATATTCTAATTTTCTGAGATTGTGAATTTGGGGTTTCATGAATTGTAAACCAGAATCATCAAAATTATGACAAATCAAGGCTTGAACTATCTTGCTTTGCATGTAATGAGTCTATCTCAAATATTAGTTTCACTTTTTAAGTTGAATTACCGAAATAAATGAACTTTTGCACAATATTCTAAATTTTCGAGTTTCACTTGTAAATTTTTCTTTATCATATGTTTTATTTCTATTTTTCTTTTCTGAATTTATATTCTTTTTTCCTGTTGTTTGTATTAGTTTTTACTGTTACATTGTAATCTTTAATAAAATCATGTCTTTAAAAACACGAGCTTATACTGAAACCGATGCAGCTTATACATTATTATATATTATTGCCACTTTAGACTCAAGTTTTTTTAGTTTTAGTTTAAAATGTATTATTGCATTATTGAATGGAACTAAATGTTTTAAAGAACTGATTTGGTGCAGTGGTTAAGGCATCAGCTAGAAACTAGGAGACCAGGAGTTCTAGTCTCACCTTGTTCACAAAACTAGCTGGGTGATCTTGGGTCAGTTGCTTTCTCTCAGTCCTAGGAATCTGGCAATAATTTCTGAAAAAACTTCTGAAGAAATCTGGGTGACTCAATGCATTATCTGAAAACTGGACATGATTGAACAGAAAGTTTTAAATCAATTACTTCTAATAATGATAAGGCCTCCAGGACATGCAAGGCAGTAACCCTAATTTTCCTTATTCAATAAGAATGAGTATACAGTCTTATTCTGGACCTCTCCCATTTTATTTTCCAAGTTCTCATTAGACTGCTTAATTTCTTCCACTTTTTCATCTATTGCTTCAATATGGCCTGCCAGACCTTGAACTGTCATGATAATATCTTCTCTAATTTCTTGATTTCTTTTTTGAATAATCTCTTTAATTTGAACTATCTCCTCAGCAACATCTCAAATTTTATCCTCAAACACCGAAGTAATTTTTTTTTCTGTAACAGAGGCTTGTGTTTTAAGGGCTTCCTGCAACATTTCAAATGTTAATATTGGTGGTTCTGTTGGAACAGAGAGAGATTGCAATTTGGACGTTTGAGCTGGCGAGCACCCAGCACTTTTGGGGACAATAGTCTTTATTTGTTTTGAAGTCATTTTTAGTTTCCAATTTGAGTTTATTCAGCAGCCAGAACAACAAATCCACCAAATCCAAAAATTCCCAGTCTTTAAATAATATCAATCCTTTTTTAAAAAAATCACTTCTGTAATCTTTTTAGCCTTTAATCTTCTTTTTTTTAAAGCAAAAATCTCTAATTTTGAACAGGGGCTACCAGCGCTAAACAAAACTTTCCTTTTTAACTTTTGCTTTCACACCCCATTAAAGCTCAATCGCCATCTTGATTTCACTTTCTCCCCTTAATGAGTCAGAAGGAAGTAATACACATTTGGAGTTAAAGTTCAGTACTTGCAAATCTGCTCTCTCCTGAGTTTGCTCAGCCTGCTTCCGAATGATGTTTATTCCAAGCGTTGTTTGCAGGGGTGGTCGCGGCGTCTTCTTCTGCTTAAAGCAGAAACGTCCCGGATTCGGAGCTCTGTCGGGCTTCCAGGGAGCTCTCAACCTTCAAGCCCCAGAATTGTTCGTGGGGCTCCTTGGGGAGCTCTACCTATGCCCGTCTGCTCTCTTCCTCCCCTTTTCCCAGGGAGAAAGTTTTCAAGCCGCTAGAGAGCTGATTTGCGCTGTTCTAGCGGCTTTACGAGATTGCGGGGCTGGCGCTCACAAAAGGAGTGTCTTCGGTGCCTGTGGTGCCACCGGAAGTCCCATGGATTACAGTAGAATCCATAACAAACCAGTTATCAATATGGGAAACCTGCAATGAAGTACTTGAGGCATTATGTCTGATTCAAATATTCTTATTCTTCCCACTTATATTACTTATTACTTTATTATACTTATTACTATAACCATATTGCTTGTATCTTTTAATTATATTATTTGTATCCTAGTATGATTTGATAGCTTATTAATAACCTTGACTATCACTAAGTGTTGTATTTTTTTATTCTTGACGTATTTTATTCTCATGTACATTGAGAGGATACACACTTAAGACAAATTCCTTGTGTGTCCAATCACACTTGGCCAATAAAGAATTCTATTCTATTCTATTTAACTGGAAGCATTGGGTATAGAACATGCCAGCATTCTTCCCCCCCACCCAACCCCAAGATGTTCCACTATGTTTTGGAAACCTGCACATGCAGCAACTAACTTTCATGTACTTGATGAACCTTTATTCTGGTGATTTCTATACTGTACTTTAGAATGCTTTTTCCAGTGATCCAGTTTCAAGTATTAAACCTGAGTTGTGATTCCACTTTTTAGAATACTTTTTCCCCTATAGTACGGATAGCTGCAAGCTGTTTTTAATTTGCAAAAACTATTTCTGTTTGAACATGCTTTCAGCGCTTAGTTGTTCTTAAATGTCTCATTTGTGTGCTTTTACTTTATGCTTCCTTTTTTACACTTACATGTTTTATCTGTTGTCTGCCCAGATTTGGTCAATATCCCATTTGAGATGGGATATTAACACTGGAGAATAAAACCTGTTGAAGTGTTATTTGTTCAGGCCTTTCCTATCTGAACGTTACGTTTTTACTGTTTCTCCTTTAATTAATATTTATATTGCTTTAATGCAAAATACTTTAGGAAGGAACTGTATGGAAAGCACTATATTGTAGATGTATAGTAAATAAATAAATGTTCTAAGTAATTCTAAATAATTCTAAGTAAACTCACAAGAAATTGGTCCAAGAGATGGGATCTCCCTTCTTCAGATTTCAGTTTTAATTTTGAAAATGAGGACACACAATCATAAGAAAACTGCTTTGTCATCATAATGCCCATATTTAATATTTTTAAACAAGTAAAGCCATTTTTTAAAAAATCATTTCATCTCATACAGTACATTTTTGTATTCCCTCAGCAATGCCCATCAATAGTATTCAAAAGTTTGACATATTTCTCAGTATTTTAAGTAGCATATAACCCATGACCACAGTAAAGCAGAGTTCACATTACACCGCTTCTTTAGTTAAAATTCAAAAGCTTAAACCTTAGGTCACATTTGACATAAGGACTGTTCCTCCACCTGCACATAGTATTTGGCAAAAGTCAGGGGAAGTTATGCAATGGCTTATCACCATGTTCATTTTCATTATTGTATGAATATTGATAAAAGCCACTGCAAAGCTGTTCCCATTGTTCCAAAGATGCTTTTCCAAAAGGCAACTTGATTTTCTTGTTTTTTTCCTTGTAAATTTTTGCTTCTCATCCAAGAAGCTTCTTTAGTTCTTTAATTTCTTGGATGAGAAGTGAAATATTTTCTAGGGGAGAAAAAGCAAGAAAATCCAGTTGTTTTTTTGAAAGGCATCTTTGGGACAACCATGACCTGGATGATTGGGAGCCTCCAGACAGTTGTTCCCATTATTCTGTCAAGTCAAAGGAAGAGTGGAGGCCACAGCTTTAATTTTATAGCATAATGTAAGTACTGCGCTTAAAGTTCCAGACTTCAGACAGAAGGCAATTTCAAATCTACATCTTGTTTCTAAAGAAACGGAAGGGTTTTTTCTTCAGTGAATAAAATCAAGCTTAAATTGAAATTGTACAAGTTTATTTTATAGGATATTTTTCTAACCTACATATGTATTTGGCGAATTGATTCTTTGAAACATAGCAATTGTTCACAAAAGTTCAAGCAACACTTTCCTTCCAGAGAAAAACACTGCATGTGAGAATCTAGAATCAAGTAATTTGTTTTTTTTTTTTAAAAAAATGAAGTGAAATGACTAACTTATCTTTGGATTTTTGATATTTGGTGACTATTTTCAAAAATAATTACCCCCCAAAAACTGTATCTTGCAGTTGAGTATTTTTTTTTCATGTGAACCAATTATTACAGTAAAAACATATCCCAATAATTGCTTGAATTTAACAAAAATAGGGGTTTGATGTCTATCAAAGTCACAGAAATTAATTTAAATCAAATAATGCTGCTATATAATAAGCTTGTAAACAAATATTTTTACACTTAGTGATGCATTGGCCTAAAAAATTATGTATCAGTTATGATACTGTAATTTTTCACATAAAGTTATGGGAAGTTCAAGATGTGTTAAGTACTAAATAACTACATGAAATATCAATATATTTTCAAAAGTAATATTTTGGAAAATCTCTAACTAAAATATTTTCATACTATGAACAGCATGAAGCAATTAATACATTAATTTGAAAAATGCAACAGAAAATACAGCAAATCCTTGCTTAGGAATTTACCACTGGCATTTAAAAAGTCATGAAATTAACAGAACTTCACAGACATCCAACAACCTAGATCAGTTTTGAAAAACTTTTGGAGATATAACAAAACTGACTTTAAAAGTCCCACTCATGTTACAAGACTGATTATGTAGCATTCAACTTGCATATATATGTAGCATAAATGATTCACAGAATATCCAATATGCAATGAAGGTGTAACATAGTTTTCTTGACACATTTCATGATTCTCCTTGGAAACTTTACAGAAAAACTAGCAAGGTTGATCACCAACTTTAAATGCCTACTACTATAGATGCATACAATATTAAAGGCATTTTTTTAGGAAAAAGCCTTATATTCTCAATAATGTTTAAATTTGATCTATTTATCTCTTTACTTATATTGTTTTAAGTGTCCAACATTAACAAATTCAGCATATCAACATACTAATTTGGGAGTCTCTAAACTTTTAATATACTTACTTCAACTGTACAGAACCAAATGCATTCATATGGATAATACTCTTAATTTCTTCATAGCTGAAAATATTGTGAAATTTGTTTATATTTACATACTTATATAATTATGAAGTTTATAAAATAATAATACACCAATCTCTGTTCACATTATATGTGTATGTGTGTGCATATGCACACACAAACATGTACAGAGATGAATGTGTAGTTTTATACTAAAGTGAACAAATTAATATACACTGATTCTTTTATAAACTATTCATAGTGTAATCAGAAACAGTTTTTTAAAACTTCCTCATATAGCAAGGTATCTACTTAAGGATGAGTTAGATCAATGTAGTCTTGCTTCATTTATTCAAAGTGTTGCTTTCCATTTGCAGCCACTGGGTATTCTTCTTTAGGATAATTAAATGATCTTTTTTGTAAAGACAAAGAAGTCAGCATCTGTAATATTTAGTGTAATTTCTTCAGCTTTTGGGGAAGTGGGATTGTTTTGGATAATCAAGAAGAAATCTGTGGCCATTTTGTCAGTGGTGAAATAAGGATCAACCTGACGCATTTACTGCAATAATCATTTCACTATTATATGGATCCTTCACAGAAGCATATACAAATATAAACAAACATTTCAGCACAAAATAAAAACAATTAATTTTAGGTAAATCAAGTATATATGTAGGAGGTAAAAGCCTATGGATGAACTTTAAATGCTAGAAGTTCTTCAGAGTGCAAGTTATTTAAGGAACGCAGGTCAGGCAGTTTCAAAAGTAGTTTTGTAAATATAGAGGCTTCATTTGGATGATTTTTTGTGATCAAAGTCCTGAGTGCACGGATCAATGTTTCTTGCAGTGCTTCCACAGAATTGACATTCTCTATTCCTGATCGTTCTAAATGAAAGATAAACAATGGGAGGGAGACAGTTATTGGTTTGCAACTTATATTGTTAAACACACTATATAAAGTTCTGCAAAGTACTCAGGTATTCTGCAAAGTACTCAGGTATTCATCAAAGCATTTAAATTAATAAATGATATTCAAACAAGGTAAATCATAATCACTACAGGTCAAGGCCAATATAAATTAACATGCTCATTTTAAGTAAGTATCAATTTGACAAGCTATGTCCTTAATTTATAATGAAGGATGGAGGGGCACCCTGAGGTAGGCAAGTACATTCTGCATAGATAATGACAACTGAACTTGTGATCCAATAGCTTGGATATATAGAGGAATCTTTACTTCTCTTTTTGAGCAGAGTAACAAGTACACACATATTAGAACATCTCAGAGATCAGAGTCACAGTAAAGTAACGAAAAGGTTCTGATAATATTGTATTGAGGAAAAGAACAATTTTGAGTCGCTAGAGTGTACAGTTAACAGGTATATTTGGGATACTAGGCAAGGATCCTAACATAATCAGGAATGTAAGATGAACCGGATCTTAACAAATTAGGATTTTCTAGAGTGTTTGAGTGAGTGTGACTTCAGAATACTCTTCCTGGCCCCCCAGAAGAGTAAGAGAGTACACGTTTGGCTGTCCACTCCTGTCCTGTATTATCTTATGATTTGTTCCAAATGAAAAATTATGTTTATTGCGTGACAAAGAATTCATGGTAAGGGGACTGAGAAAATATATTTTTGCATCTACCAAGGACATTAATCATTTTACTTGTTGTTGCACTTCAGTAACTAAAATTAATTATCATAGATCCGACTGCATGACAATTCAAAATTACATTTCCTAGTGTAATATTCCTATTCCAATATGGATCAGAACATGCAACATTGTAGTTTATACACACACACACACACACACACACACACAGAGAGAGAGAGAGAGAGAGAGAAAGAGAGATTTTATTTTAAAATTCAATAGCATATTGTCTTCAGAAGTTCACAAGAAAAAGAATACTGAACTAAAAGTGAACTGCAAAAAATCCCTCCCTCCAAATCTTACATATGTAAAAACAGCTGAAAAATAACAACACATTCCTAATAAAGTAGGAAATATTGCGTCATTACTGAAAAAATGGCAGCATTTGGCTAAACTCCAAAAGAGTCCCAAATGTAGCTACTGTTGAAAAAAAAATCTGGTTCTCATTCCTTTTTATGCAAACCAACTATATAAAAGAAGAGGAACAGAACCATTAGTGAGGCACCTCTAGAAGATATAAAATACTGTAAGATAAATTTCAAATATAATCTTATTTGTTAAACAATACGAAAAAAACCCAGGGGGGTGGAGAAGGGGAGTTCAACCCCAAACCAGATTTCATATATTCTGAAAAGACAAAATATATTTTATTTTTTGCTATATATAAAGGTTCATTTTGGTTTCTTACCAGCAGATACAAGGACCACCGCTGTAAACAAACTCATTTCTTCATCACTAAGGTTGAGTGCATTTAGCTTCTCACTAAACTCAAACATGGAGTTCAGCAGATCACCAGCTCCCATGGTACGTAGATCATCCAAACTGTACTTCTTTCCACTAAGAAAAGTGACAGTACGATCTTTTGCATCAAATAAAGATGCAAACCGTACCATTAGTACCTGGTCAAAAGAAAATTTAGGGAGAAAAGCTCGCATGTAAATCTATACTCAGTTCATATAGAATCTTTAAAGTTTGACAGCTCATAAAATTGAAGATACAAGTCTTCTCTGAGCCAAGGTCAATTCTTGGTGACTTGTCTTGAAACTAAAGGGAAGTGATCTAATATATTGCCTTCTGGGATTTTACTTCCCAGATCTTCAATCTCTTCCATCCAACCATTATTTTGCTCAAAAGTGTGTTTTGTTTGAGCCTAAACACAATGAAGTAGTGAGGTATATCCTGAATATTTAATTCTAAAATAGTCCCACACAAAATGATTACTATCCTATATCATTTATATTTTCCATTTGTTTGTTTAAAAAGGCTTTCTTACAATTTACTAAAGATATTATTAATTACAGGCTTTTAAAAAAATTCTCAGCAACTATTTATATAATTTAGAAACAGGATAGGTTATATGCCAAAAAAAATAGTTAAGAGATATAGAGATATTCTCACTTGGCTTTGATATTGGCATTTTATTTATTTATCAAAGTTATATGGCTGTCCATCTCACAAAAAGTGACTCTTATACTGAGGATCTAAAATGGTTTTAAATTAAAATGCAACATCTTCTAAAATTTTATTTTATTAATGTTGAAGTGAGAGGCATTCCACAGTGAGAGGCAGGGGGCTATCAAAAACATTGGTGTAAGCAGACAGACCTCCACTGCATACAGCCTTGAAGGAGATGCAGAATGTTATTTAGCACCAATATTTAAAACTTTTTTTAAGCAACAGAGGTCAAACGTAGTATCTTCCCTCAGAAAAGGAAAGATGAGACAAGACAAGAGGATAATTGGCATTTCTTAAATACAAGTTTTCTCATGTTCACTGTGGCTCTTTCCAAAAGCCAAGACTGAATACAGTCAGAAAGCATTGGATTTCAATTGTGGACAGAAGTATGGGGTCCCTTTAGGCCAGAGGTGGGGAACTTTTCCCCTTCGTGACTTGTGGACTACAACTCCCAGAATTCCTGAGCCAACATGGCTCAGCATGGTTGGCTCAGGAATTCTGGGAGTTGAAGTCCACAAGTCATAAAAGGGCCACTCCTGCTTTAGACAATAGATACTACTAGCCAGGGAAACAGACTTGGCAGATGCCACACAATTTGGATACAGCAAAAAAGATGAGTGCAAAACTGAGGACCCTACTTTTTAAAATGAGTGAGAAGACAGGATGAAATTTCCAAGTGAACTATGCAATCTATAATTACATAAAGAGGCCATTTTTGCCACATTTCCCCAACTACAGCAGTTACACGCCAAATGTATCAAAATAACTGCACTCATTTTATCTATTTTAATTGATAGAAATAAAAAGAAATAAAAAGGAAATATTCACCTCAAAGGTTCCAGCCTTCAGAAGGTTTACTTGGTCATGTTGTGAAAGATCTCGGAAACCTGGAACACGCTTGGCAAATTCCACTACTTCCTTTACTGCAGGGGTAAAGCTCATGGAAAATTCTTCCCAGACTTCCTGACCAGACTTATCTGGATCCACAAAAGGAGTCTTGTTCATTGGGCAAACCTGGAAATTTATACATATATGGAATCAAAATGCTATTCTGAACCCTTTTTCTTTTCAAAACTATGAAACTGGCAATGTCTTCAAATATAACACAATTATTCATAATTAAAACAGTTCATAATTAAAAATGGTAGAGTATATTCCAAAAAATATTAGAATCTATTTAAAATTAAGAATTACTTCTTGTCAACAACATAATAAAACCTTTCTTAGAAAAGAAAACTGAGTATAAGCATCTAGTTTAAAGTCCATTTCCCACAATATTTTATACTTGTAAATTTACATTCGCAGAGCATCTTTGCATTACAATTTTGGAATGGCTGTGATAATTTTATTCCCATCTAGTGCAATTTGCAGGCAATTACACAGGCTATCCAGAAAAAAAACTATATGACCTTGACTGTAAGTGCATTACTGTAATCTTAATTTTTTTCCACTTTACTTTAAGGCTTAAAATGAATTGCTTACATGCACATTTCCTCTCATAATTTCTATGCTATTTATAAAATATAGCAAAAACAGTGTGAAAGAATCACAGAGAATGGACTTCAGCTTCAAGTGAAAATACTATGGGAGTGATCACTATTCAGTTGGTTTAACTGATGCACATTTACACAGAAAGTCACACTGTAATTAATTAGTTAATATTTGTCCCCCCTTCCAATTGAATTCATACATGTATTTGTTTTAAAAAACACATATGAAGGATAGAATCTGTTCAACCTAAAGTGACTTCACAGCTGGAAATTTTCTTCAACTGTGTTAATATTCCAACTACAGGGAGTCCTCAAACTACAACTGACCACTTAGCAACTGTTTGGATTTATGACGAATCCAGAAAAAGGATTGAAATTCCAACAATACGTCCCCCTCCATTTACATGATCACGTTTTGGACATCTAGCAACTGGCCTGCAGTTATGGGTGTTTGCAGCATCCCACCGTCACTTTTTTTTTTTTTTTTTTTTTGGCCAAAATGGGTGTTCACTTTCAGTTTCCAGCAAAAAAATGGATTGGCTAAAATTGATTGGCTTAACGATTATGGAGTTCACACAATAACCACTGGAGCTGGCTTTAGAGAGAGGGGAAGGGGAAGAACTGCATTTCCTTTTTAAGGCTCTGCAAAAGAATACAGCCTCTCAAAGCCCTGATTCAAAAAACAAAAGTTTAGCATTTTTCTTTTCTTTTCTGCAAACTCTTCTCTTGGCATGATTTCTTTCATTTCAATGGAAATGGCTTTTTCCATTGAATGTCAATGTCCTCTAAGAATTGTGAATTGTGCTTGATGGTTTTATTCCATGAAACTCAACCTGAAACATCTTATAACTATCAGGCTTAGAAACCACATTCAGAGAAGAGTTTTAGAAAAAGTGAGCGCAGTTCTTTTATTCTCTCTGAAGCCAGCAGCAATGCCTCAATCCTGTTCAGGAGCATGGGAAAACGGGCATTTTAAGATGCTAGAGCTGAGGGCTGGTTTTAGCCATTTTCTCTGTCTTCCTCTTCTTAAAGGGTCAGGCTGGCAGGAAAAAGAAAATGGCAAATGTCGGTTGTCACAGGGCAGAGCAAACCAAGTCAAGAGTGCTGGGCTAAGGTTTTCCAGATGTTCAGGGCTTTGAGAAGGTGACTGCTTCACATCCTTGGAGTCTCCCAGGCATTGAGAGCTTTCCTTTCCTTTCTCTTTGGAAAAGATCTTCCAAACTCTCATCCCATTCTTTAAACAATGGAAGGACAGGATCAAAGCTTCTTTGAGGGGGCGGAACACACACACACAAACGTGTGCCTTCCTTTGGAGATTGCAAGGAGGAATATTTGAGATTTGTGTGTGTGAATGTATCTTCTGCATCTCCTTCCATAAAGCTCTTCCTGCCCCATATAGACTCTGGAAGATTGAACTCGTAGCTCCTTGGATAGTGAGGTAAAGTTCCTGGCTACTGCGATAGGTAGGACCTGGGTCCTGAGTAGTGCAGGCGGGAGGCTAAATAGTTGGGAGAAAAGACAAAGTCTGTGGCAACTGCTGCTACAGTAGGGAAAGACACCAGTGGGTGGGAAGCCACTTGCAGGGGTGATTAGGGGACCGTTTCATTATGGCTGCTTGGAAAATGATGTCTGCTTCTATGGTGAAGTCAAGTGGTCTAAGGACACCAAGGAGTGAGTGGTGCAATCAGTGGCAAATGTGGGGTGGGAAGTAGGCACAAGGCCTGATGGGAAGAACACTACAGTGCCCCTATGGTCAGTCATAAAGGCAAATGATTGTAGGAGATGTTGTAACTTCAAACGATTGCTAAGTGACTGGTCATATCTAGAGGATTACCTGTATACTCTACTGCATTATTGTTCCCAGGACTATGTGACTAATTTAAGTTTATGATGACTGAAGTATTTAATAGTTGTAATACCAGATGCATTCTGCTTCCAGTCCTGCAGGAATACGTATTCAGAGATTCAATGGAAGAAAAGCCATTTTCGAGCATTTTATTATACCCTTTTGTGGTAAAGCCATTGGTGAAGTTCATAGAATGGAAGCAAAGATTATACCCACTTGGATAGTGCATATTGTTTTGCCCTTTATACTGTCCATTGAAATGTTTAACATTTCCATTTTGAAGCACATTGCTTATGCTACCATGATCAGCTTCACCATCAGAATTGTACTGCTCCAAGTATTTAAGATTTGTTTCCCCATTTGGAGGCTGCAAAACAGTGGTACGGTCTTCTGATTGTTCCTGATTGTACATAAATGTATCTTTGTGGGCACTAGTCACCATGCCAATCACTTCTTCCTTGGCAATGTCAGAGGGCAGAGGAAAAGCAGGACATAGTGAAGGAGGAAGGGGAGGAGAAGTGGGCCTTTTGGCAGTTACTTCTTCTTGCTTTAGTTTGGAGTTCAGCTGTTCTTGAGGCACTAAGAGCAATGCTTCCTGGCTATCTTTTAATGCTTCACTGGGCAAGTGATCACTGAACTGCGTATTCATCATAGTTTTCATGGCACTTTGCATTTCAATTATCATCCTCTGCTTCTCTCGTTTAGGAATTCGGCCAAATCGAACAGCTATAAGGAAGACAGAGAGAGACTTCAGTTTTACATTATATCAAATTTTAATAAGAATGCCATTGCATTCTTCCTTAAGAAATCACCCCATTGATTAAACACAGAATCTATCTGACAGTAAAACTGTTAACAAGGACCAAAAGACTATCCTACTAGTTCTGGGACATTTTTCTCAAATGTGAGATAGAAGAGAATTCATACACAGCCCAAGCAGTGTTTTCAATTGTAATGAAGAGAATGAGGTAAGTTTTTAAAGTTCTTTTTTCCTCAAAAAGCAAATTGCGCATTTATGCTGCTTCTGGACAGAAAAGGCTATTGGAAAGGATGCTGACTTTTATAAGTATCCTGTCTTTTCTTTTCCTATTATTTTTTGTACTTTATTGTCTTGTACTGTTTTGTACTTTATTGTAATTTATTTCCTTTTCTTAATATAGCTTAGGAGTTGTCCAGAAAGCTGTGTTATTAATAAAGCATTGAAATAACTTATAAAACAAGAATAAGCAATTTTTCTTCTCAAAAATGCAGGCAGGAATGCAAGCATTATTTTCATAATCAAGGAAAACAGAACAGAGAGACTCAACTTGGAATATACAACTTGGAATGAAAATAGCGAAAACTTAGTAACCAGGGCTACTCACAGCTTGGTAAGTATTGTGGTTGTATTTACTAAAATTCTAAGAATAACCAAAATGGATCCAAAGGTGGCAGACTGGCTGTACTTGAGATACTTTGGCTTGAGAAAAATGAAAACTAGTTTGTCTGCAATGATGATATCCAAAAAAGGCAGACATGGGCAAAGTAAGATTAGAAGCAGTATCAGACTAACTATAAGATTGTAAATATATTTGCTCTGTAATTATTTTTTTAGTTCCTTAATTTGCTGGTCTTGAACAACACATTTGTTGTTTGTTTAGAGTAGTGTGTCCTTTGCAAATTCAATTTATTAAGTTACCAGGACATGATTAATTAATTAATGGTATGAAACTTCCCATTTACTAGATCATTCTTCTAAAGCAGTATTCCTCAAACTTGGCAACTTTAAGATGGAGAGAGAGAGAGAGAGAGAGAGGGAGGGAGGGAGGGAGGGAGGGAGGGAGGGAGGGAGGGAGGGAGGGAGGGAGAGAGAGAGAGAGAGAGAGAGAGAGAGAGAGAGAGAGAGAGAGAGAGAGAGAGATCTAGGATAGCCAAACTAATTTATGGGATCCCAGGCTAATTTTCTTATGGCTCAGCCTAAACTGGAACTAAATATTTCAGGAATAACATCTAATAAAGTTAGTCAAAGTACTAGTCAGTTTGAATTTTCTTTCTTGAAAATTATCTTCTTAGAAAACCCTGTTTGGAAATTTGCATTGTTTCCAGTGATTGATAAATAGCAAAGTCAAGACCCTGTGATAGTCTAAAAGAGTCTCTTATATTTTTCCTCAATGATTAAGATCCCTTATACCTTTTCTGATAAATTAACTACATAGAGACTGTAAATATTCATAACTTTTATTTGCTCTTTTCTCTAATCAATATACCATATTGAAATTTCTTAGCATTTTTTTTATTGAAAAAGTTTTACAATTACATTTTCTCCCCAATTTCCCCCCCTCCCTGACCTCCCTAACCCTCCCCTCCCCCCAGACTTCCTCAAAATATAATCCAAATCAAAATCCCCTTTTTATAAAACTTGAACCCGTCCACCCCCTGTATATTTCTCACATCTTCACAAAATTCTATTATTCTATCCCTATATAATACTTTCAGTTAAAAGCTATCTGGTATTTCGTAGTTTGATATTTATTCTGCACATAATCTATTCACTTTTTCCACTCCCATACATAAGTCTCTTGTGAGCGATCTTTTAAATATGCTGAAATCTTTGCCATCTCTGCGAAACTGGCCATCTGCAAAGTCCATTCTTCAATAGTAGGCATAGCTTCATTTTTCCAATATTGACCTATCAATAATCTCGCTGCTGTTATCATATACAATATCAACTTTGTTTCACCCAATGTCAAACCCTTAACTATACCCAATAAAAACAATTGTGGAGAAAACAGAATTTTTTTCTCCAAAACATTCTGCATAACCCACCAAATTTTTATCCAAAAAGCCTTCACTTTCTTACAAGTCCACCACACATGATAATATGTGGCATCTAGGCAATCACATCTCCAGCATTTTGGTTGAACATTAGGGTACACGCACGACAATTTCTTAGGATCTAAATGCCATCTATAAAACATTTTATAAAAATTTTCCCTCAAATTCTGCGACTGTGTAAATTTAACATTCTGAACCCATATTTTTTCCCATGTTTCCAACATCACTGGTTCTGCAAAATTTTGTGCCCCCTTTATCATACAATCTTTAACCAATTCAGTTTCTGAATCCCTTTCTAACAAAACATTATATACCCTTTTAATATGCATTGGACCTTTCTCTTTTATATGTCTAACCAATTCCTCCTCATGCATCATTATACCAGTTTTTTGGTCCTCTTTCCATCTCAATTCAAGTTGATTATACTGTAACCAAGTTAAATTAATCCCTTCTTCCAACAGCGTTTCTAAAGTCTTCAGTTGCCATCTGCCCGCATCTGTAAAAAGAACTTCTTTATATAAACCCCCCCCCCCCGAGTGACATTATATTTGTATTCCACATAATATGACCAAGATCCAGCCATAACGGTATTTTGTAATCCCATTTGAGTCGGTGCTTCTTCCAAACTCTCATCAAAGAGTCTCTTAAGTATGTGGCTTTTGAATACTTTATCCACTTTGTTCTCATAAAATAAGTAAGCATGCCAACCAAATTCAAGATCAAAACTTTCTATGTTCAATATTCCAGTCTTTTTCCTTCCAAACCAATCACTTGCTTGCGTCAAAGCTGCTGCTTCATAATATAATTGTAGGTTTGGAAGTTTAAGGCCTCCCCTTTCTGGAACATCTTGCATAATTTTCAGTTTAACTCTCGGTTTTTTCTCATTCCAAACAAACTTATTCAGTCCTCTTTGCCATTCTCTCAATTGTTTATTGCTTTTAAGCACCGGAATCATTTGAAACAAAAAAAGAAATCTTGGCAAAATGTTCATCTTAACTGCTGCTATTCTTCCAAGTAAAGACAGCTGCAGTTTTTTCCAGGTCTCCATATCTTTCTGTACGTCTCGCCACAACACCTCATAATTATTTGAAAAAGTTTCATATTTGATTCTGCAACCTGAACTCCTAGATATTTAACCTTTGATACTATCTCAAAACCTGCCATGCTTTCAAGTTCCTGTTTTCGACCTTGTGTCATATTTTTAACTATCATCTTAGTTTTTTTCTGATTCAATCTAAATCCTGATACTGTACCATATTGATCTATAATGTCTTTCATCTGGATTATTGATTCCATCGGCTGTGTTAGGTAACAACCAGATCATCTGCAAATGCCCTTATTCTGTAATCCTCTTGCCTTATCACTATTCCTTTCAAGGTGCTCGAGTCCCGTATTGTATTCAACAAGACTTCTAATGTTAAAATAAATAACAATGGGGATAACGGACAACCTTGTCTTGTTCCTTTTTCAATATTAAAATCTGTTGTCAAACTTCCATTAATAATAATCTGTGCCTTTTGTTCTTGATAAATTGCTGAAACCGCCTGTATAAATTGATCCCCAAAGTCCCTCTTTTTTAAAGTCTTTAGTAGAAAATTCCAATCCACTCTATCAAAGGCCTTCTCCGCATCCAGGAAGACCAGCACTGCAGGGATCTGTTTATTCTTCTCAAGATATTCCAGTAAATCTATAACTTGCCTTACATTGTCCTTCATGTATCTGTCTTCTATAAATCCTGCTTGGTCACAATGAATCACCTCTTGAATAACTGGCATCAACCTGTTGGCTAATACTTTTGCAAATATTTTATAATCATTATTCAGAAGAGATATTGGTCTAAAATTCTCAGGTTTTTTAGGACCTATTTGCTCTTTTGGTATCAATGAAATATAAGCTGTTTTCCATGATGGGGGTATTTTACCCCCTTGTTGTATGCTACAAAATAAATCTTTAAGATGTTCAATCATTTCTGCTTGTAAGATTTTGTAGTACACCGCAGTTAAACCATCCGTCCCAGGAGCTTTAGCTGTTTTCAATTGTTTAATTGCGGCAATAATCTCCTCAGCTGTTATAGGATAATCCATTCTCTCCTTTTGTTGACTGGTAATTTTTGTAACTCTTTTATTTTCTAGATATTTCTCTATAAGTCCATTCTGTGTATCATCTTTGGCATATAATTTAGTATAATAATCTACAAAAACTTCTTTAATTAATTTTTGTTGGGAAATTTCCTTCCCTCCAATATCAATACTATCAATGATCCGTGTACTCTGCTTCTTCCTTAGTGTATAAGCCAACCATCTGCCCGGTTTATTAGCGTTGCAAAATGTGTTGTGTTTCGCAAATTGTAAATTTGTTGCTGTTTGTTCCGCCATAAGCATTTGAAATTGATCTTTCAGAAGTTTTATAGCTCCTCGTATTCTTTCATCTGTTGGGTTTTTTATAAGTAACTGTTCTTTATTCTTTATTTCTGCTTCCATTTCAGATCTTTTCTTTTGTCGGTTCAATTTACGTTTAAAGTTCATGTGGATGAGTACCCCTCTCATATACGCTTTACTCGCATCCCACACGATTTCAATAGGGGTACCCTTATTCAAATTCATTTAATCTCCATGATCTTCTCTCACTCTTTCCCATCTCAATTTCTATCCATACTGGGCTATGATCAGTTAAAGTCCTTGGAAAAATCTTTGTTCTTTGTGTTTTTACAAGTAAGTCAGCTGATAGTAAAATAAAATCAATCCTAGAAAAGGATCTGTGTCTATCTGAAAAAAAAGTAAAGTCCAATTCTTTTGGGTTATGTATTCTCCAGATATCTTTTAATTCCAAATCTTCTTTCATATCAAAAAAAGTCTGTGGTAGTCTGATCCTTGACTTCCCCAAACTCTTTTTATCTATTTTAGAATCAATTACTCCATTCCAATCTCCCATGATTAAAATAGATCTGTAATCCCATTGCAATATTTTAGAATGCAAAGTTTTGTAAAAATTATCCTGTTGTTGATTAGGAGCATAAATTCCAATCACTAGAATTAAGCCACTTGCTGTGTGCAGTTCAATTGCTATAACCCTACCACCTTCATCTGCTTCTATAATTTTAGCTGACAGTCTTTTATTTATATAAATGACCACACCATTCTTTTTTTCCAAATTTGAAGCTATAAAGTGTGTTCCTAATCTTGAATTTATCAGATATTTTTGATCTTTTGTTCTAACATGAGTTTCTTGTAAACAAATTATATCATTGTTAAATTGTCTCAAGTATGTAAATAATTTCTTCCTTTTCTGTGGTGAATTTAAACCATTCACATTCCAAGATAAAAACTTAATCGTCATGTACACTTTCTTGAAGCGACAAGAGGTTGGGCTGAAGATTTTCCAAGTCGGTGGTCTTCAGCTTTGCTCCTCCCATGGCTCCAAATTCTTGTATATTGCCCTTAACTTCTTTCTTATATTGCTGTGGTTTGGGCCTTTCCTGTTGTTGTTTTTCTTTGAGTTGCATAGAAATTGCTCGGGTTATACGCTGATCTTTAGCTTCACACATCCGGGCTAGGTCCAAAGCCACTTCTCTTGTAGTCTTAGGTGGTTCAATCACAATTTTCGAAGGAAGGCCTAGCAGGGGCTCATCCAGAAAACCTCCTGTAGCTCCCTGTATTTCCGTTGCCTCTAGTTCCAGCTGCTTAGGCTGCTCTTCCATCTCTTGCTGGAATTGCTTCTCCTTATCACTCTCCTTTATCTCCAACACCGAAGATGTACGTGGGAATGGTGAACTCTCTTTAAAAATATTAGAATAAAATTCTTCCGCCTTCTCAACGGTATTTAATCGGTATCTTTCTTCCTTATACCTCAAGATTATACCAGTTGGAGCATCCCACCGAAATGGAATTTGTTTTTTTTTTAATTCATTCACTAGAAATCCAAAATCCTTTCTATCTTTTAACATTTTAGGTGGTAGCTCTTTATAAACTCCAATCTCCTTTCCCTCCACTTGGACAGCAGAGAAAAAAGACTTTTGAAAAATATCATTTCTCATTGTTCTGTCTGTAAAGTATATCACCACATCTCTAGACAATTGTCTTTGTCTGGCCACCCACGAATTCACTCTGTAGATTTTATCCATTTTGCAAAAAATCTCTTCAGGGCTAATCTTTAACAACACAGCTAGAGCATCAGCACAAGTCTGTCTCAGGTCTTGTCTATCATTCTCTTTTATGGCTCTCAGCCTTATGGCAAATTCCATAGACCTGAACTGCATCATTGTAATTTCATTTTCAAGTCTCTGCATTTTATTGTCAGCATCAAAAATTTTATAGTCAGTCTCCTTCATTTTGACATCCATTTCTGATCTGAGTTCTTCCACCTTAGAATCAGTTTTAATAATTACTTCTGACAATCCAGTCACCACTGTCATTAATTTTTTGGTCACCTTGTCATATTTTTCTTGCACCACCTCTTTAATTTCTTTAATCTCCTGCTTAATTTCCTGCTGTGACTTTTTAAACTTCTCATCCAAAGCCTGAGTAATGAATCCTTTAAACTTTCAAGATCAATCTCTTTTTTCTGGCTCTGCTGGCTGGGAGGCTGCTGTTCGGATTTATGTGTGGGGGATCCCCCCACCCACTGCCTTCCCTTCCTGTTTAGTCTGCTTAGAAGCCATCCTGCCACATAGGCTAGGTTTCCAAAAAAGGAAATCTTTTTTCCCTTTCCTCCACCACAAAGTCTTCTAAAAAATTCCCCCAGGTTTAGTCAAATTAAGGGTGAAATTGAAGCAAAATCAGGCTTGTTTTTTTAAAAAAAAATTTTTCTTTTCCTCCACTTGTTACAGACAGTGCAACTTTGTAGCTAGTTGAAATAGCTTTGCTAATCCACTCTCGCTTTCAGCTCGTTAACGCTGAAGCCGGGCGCCATTTTCAAGAGACTTTCACTCATTCACTCTTCTGTTTTAAAATCAATCACAGGGCTAGTAATACTTGCAGTTTCGAGGTTCAAGTTGTTATTCCACCCTGGTCGTTTGGATTTGCTTTGTTTTCAATAGCAAGGTTGTTCCTGCCGCCTTGTTCTGTGCTGGCCAGACTCATCCCACGCTGTCCAGAGTCTTGGCAAGCTGAAAGGGAGCCGCGCCTGTTTCCTCCCCAGAAGCAAAGGCTAGCTATCTGGGGGGCTCACAGGGGCTCAACCTGCTTCTCACCCACTCTCTTCCACTGATCCTTCTGGATTCAGGAACTTCCGAGCCGCTTCTCTTGATCAAAGCGGCTCTAACAGGCAGCGGGGCTGGCGGTCCGAAAAAGGGACCATCTTTTGGCGACAGGAAGCAAACCAGAAGTCCCAGCATTTTTCACATAGCATTGGAAGTGGCTTTATTGTACACCATACCACATTAAAATATATAAAAAAGATGAGTTATGTCTGGAGGTGCAACGCTTAGTCCTAGATTTATGAGTTGGACAGACTTTTTTCATTATTTTATATCATACAAGTGGATTGTTACATATCTAACATGTAAACATATAAGGGGTCCTGACAGGCCATTCTGCCTTCTACAGTTGTAGATGTAAACATCCTCCTCACAAACATGGTTTAGAGCACTTTGCGAATAGGGCCTTGCTACACTTATTCCCTCCATCGTGGATACCACTTATGCTGTGAATATAAGCCCATTGCTTGTACAGGTAATCCTCGACTATAACCACAATTGAGGCCAAAATTTCTGTTGATAAGCAAGACAGTTGTCAAGTGAGTTTTGGCCCATTTTACAACCTTTCTTGCCTCAGTTGCTAGGTGTATCATAGCAGTTGTTAAGTCACACAGTTGTAAAGTGAATCTGGTTTCCCCACTGACTTTGCTTGTCAGAATTTCACAAAAGGTGATCCTGCAATGCTGTAACTATCATAAATCTGAATCAGTTGCCAGGCATCTGAATTTTGATTATGTGACCATATGGACATCGTAATGGTCATAAGTGAAAAATGGTCATGTCACTTTTTTCACTGTCATTGTAACTTTGAACAGTCATTAAACAAACTGTTGTAAATAAGAGGACTATCTGTATTCACAAATGCTCACTGGGATTACAAGCTCTTCATGTTCCAGCATCATTTCCAATTTGTGACTTTACGGTTACAGTGCGATTGGAAGCAGAGCACAATGTTAACCTCTACTTTATCACCATTTTTATAAAACTTTCATTTGAATTAAACACAAAACGTACAATAATTCACCTTTTGAAAGTCACTGCTCAATATAGAAACATACCATCTCTTGACATTCCTACTGACAAGCATTTTTTGAATCGGCACTGCTGACACCTGTTTCTATTCATTCTCATTATAGAGCAGTTGTTATTCTTCAGGCACTTCTTATATTGGATATTTTGCTGAATGCTTCTTCTAAAGAAACCCTGAAAAAATAAGCAACTGTTTTAGAGTTTTGACTATTTTTGTGAACAAGCTTCCAATTATATCATATGAATACAATCTTGCATGTTTAATCTTCAAAACAAGATTTATGAAATTTTGTTGTGATAAAAATGATGGAATAAAGCATACACAAAATATTCTTCTTAAACTTTAAAGAATATTCAGCTTTGCTGAAGGTACTTATTTAGTAGAAAATGAAAATATTTTATATTTGGCAATTTTGCAAATAAAACATACACTATATTTCAGACAGTCAGCAACAATTATACTCATTCCTAAATTCTTATCTATTCATTGCTACCTTAAGCCATTTATATTAGAAAAATTACCTTGCAGCCTTCACAAGCATGGACCCCATAGTGAAATCCTGAAGCAACATCTCCACAGACTTTACACAGCAAGACCATGCCATTAAATTCTAAAAATGCAATAGTATGAAAGCTCAGTAGTAACATGGAAAATGATGCAGATAGATTTATTGTTTTGTAATGGAATGGAATATAATTCTGTATAGCTGCCTTCTCAGATCATAATTATACATGTCTCAAAAAACCATAACATATTTTAGTAAAGGAGTCAGCAAAAGATTAAGCAGTATAGTTTTTAAATTTGATGTTGTGTCACTCTAGGAAAAAAAGCACTCTAAGAAATCTGTGCAGAGTCCCTTTGAAATAAATCCCATTCCTCATTTCACTGAAATTGTTGATGAGTTTGAACTCAAGGCCAAACGTGCCCTCCAAACTGCATCCAAAATTTTAAGGTGTAAATGTGTCTTGCTGTTAAAACTGTATAATTAGTTAATTATTAACTAATACTCAGTGAATAAAAACTTGTTTAGGACAAATAAAAACTGATACATCTGCTCTATGTAACTGAAATGTTACTCCGTATCATACTATTGTGAATACAATAATAGCACGGATGTATTTCAATGCCATCTGAAAATTTCTTTTGTTCAGAAACAAGGCAATAGGTTTATCAAATAAACACAAATGTTTCTGCAAGTGATGGGTTGAAACAAAAAAAAAAAGAAAATGCCATCTGATGCTGACTTATGAATTGATGAAATATCATTACTTATTAACATGTTGCAAGCAGGTTCCAAGTAACAAAGGTTTAGGGAATCAACAATTCAACTTTTGATCATGGAATTTAATTATTTAGGTAATAAAGCAGCTAAAGTTGTTCTCAGAGTTTGAATTATTAGGAACCCTGTAAAAAGTAATAAATTAATAAGTTATTATTAAAGTTGGCAAAACTTAATCATAAAAACAGAGATATTCATTTAAATGATTTTTTTTTTTACAATGGGTATTCAGGTACTCTTCAGATAGGAAAATTCTGTGCTTTCGCTAATATTCCTGACAGCACTAATAATGAACTGGTTTTAGGATTTGCAGCTAAATAAATATTTTAACTAAATAAATAATAAAATATAATACACATTTTTAACATTCCAGAAGTGGAAACCAAATAGTCATAACAATATTGTACTGAAGTATCATTGTTTGAGTTTTGCGGCATGTTCCCAGTAGTGTACAGGTAGTCCTGCCTTACCAACCACAACTGGACTGGCAACAACACCAAATGAAAAACCGTATGATAGCACCGGACTTATACCACTTCTGCTTGCATCATTAAGTCAATTACTTAATTAAGTGAATCAATTAAGTGCTGTCAAGTGATACTTCACATGATCATGACTTGCAATTTTACTTCCATATTCTCTATTAATTCTGCTTATTGGAAACCGATTGTGAACCTTTCAAATGGCAATCACATAACTGCAAGAGCTACAATGGTCATAAATCTGTGGCAGATGCAAAATGCCTGAATGGTGATCATGTGACCACAGACCGATGTGATGGCATAAATTGCAAAGCTTTTTTTCAACTCTTAATTTCAAATGGTCCCCATACAAGGCAATATGTAAATGAGAAATAACTGTATCTAATAAAAGCCTTATTATGGTGGTAGCCAGTGGGAGCAAATGTGCACTTCAAGAACAAATCTAGAATTTGAACTCTAAGAAGTTCCAGATTCAAAGGCTGGTGTCTCCAAGCTAAGAAGTACAGAAATTAAGCGTAGGAGTCACCAGTTACCGAGAGCTTAAGAATCTGCAGACAAGCAAATAAGTTATTAGAAAAATATAATCAAGTCTGTTAGAAAACATACTTTTGTGTTCCTAACTTGTTAAGTCATACCAGCAAAAAAACAAAAAACAAAAAAACAAAACAAACCACCCATTGTGACTGATAGAACTTTTGAGTTATTTCAAAATGTATTTTCAATATTTTTATATTTTCAAATAGTCTCATGTTTTGTGCACATTCAGTAAATGATTCAGAAGAAATGCTTTGGATTTTGTGCAAGTACAGTGCTCTTCTGCTAAACAGTTCCTTGTTTTCAAGCTTCTGTACAATGCTACTAGTTTTAAAGGTAACATTAACCATAATAAATGCTTTTTATGGCAGTGTAAACCTAATAGAGATTTTGTGCTTATATGAGATCACAATCGTAACATATCTTCAAAGTATGCATAATCTTGTTATATGGATAAACTTATTTTATTTACTTTGATTCAGAAAGGAAAACACCCCTTTTCTCAATTTGAACTTGTATTTTTTCAATAGCAAATCTGGGAATTCCAAGATCTCAATTCTAAAAAATTTTTTTATGCATTTTAAATAGGGATTTAATTGTGGACCATGGACAACATAGTCTGTTGGCCCCAATCTGACTATGAAACAGTAATATGCCAGTATGGTAGTTTTGAGCATCAGAACTCCAATGTAACTAAAATAATGGAAGTCAGAGATTAAGTGATGAAGATTTAATACTCCAGGCTACAAGCCACTGCTGCCAAGCTTCAGATAAATATATCTTGTACCTAGATACAAAATAGATAATCTAAGGATTAATTAACATGTCACAAATTCCTCCTTTTGTTAGTCTCATTTACTATTACAATAGTAAATATAGATATGTCTAACAATGGTTCATCCAAAGAGCACCTGGAAGCCAGGATATAGACAGCATTTATAAAGCTGTCAATTATCCAACAAGTGAGTACCACTTTAACTGTAACAGCTAACTATGGGAAGAAAAAATGAAAATTTGAGAGTTATAGAAAAAAATGAAAGGCGCTGAGAAACACGTCATCAGAAATGAGTGTTTTGTAAAAGACTAATAGCACTTACTTGCAATTCCATTATGACTTTTTGCTGCTGAGGCACCACTCAATTGATTTCCCTTATTGTGATTCTCAAACTGGTCACTATTTGGTCTTCCATCAGAGTGCTTTTTACTCTTGCTACTGCAGCTCCTCTCAGAGGAGGAGCTGTTTGGTGATAGTGGTACTGGAGAAGAGGAGGACTGAAAACTGTTGTCTGAGCCTTCACTGTGACAGGAAGCAGGGCTAGATGCAGAGCTTGAAGAGCTGATATAAGCAATTACACTTCCTGGAAAAGAACACAAGAATACAACCATTATCTGTAGTCAGAGGTCAGCTTCCCCCCAACCTTCTTATAACATTATTCGAAATGCCTTTTGATTTTCAGAAAACAGGATCTACTTCATTATCTGAAGCCCAAAATTCAAATTTAATTACATCGCCCTAACCAAGAGAATCTGCTCAGAGAAAAACAAATGAAGTTTAAGTTGCTTTTGTTTTTGAAGACACGAGAAAATAGTCAGTGACGAATCCAAAATATTGCAATTTGATTTTCATACCTATTAGACAGCAAGTATGGTAAGGCATTAAGACACAAATAAACTTTATAGATTTACAGTATAGCTTTCAGCAGCAATGAACATAAAAAAAAAAAAAATAGGCTAGAGAATCAGTTTGCAAGTTTTCCAAGTCATACAATGACTAAAGGACCCTCTGGAAGGGTAACTCCTAGAATGTATTAAAAAAAATTATATATGTTGAATGATACAAATTTACAACAGTCCAAATATTGCACATGGCCTTGGTAGAAATAAGAAATTACTTTGGAAGGAGGTGAAAAAGGCCAAAGGATCCTCCAGCAGAGTGAATGAATTTTTTTAAAAAAGTAATTAAAATGATATGAGATGAAATTGAATCAAGGAATGCTAAAAGGAATATTTTACATACTTATATGGGAAAGACAGTGACATGTCTAAGAGTGATATTGAAACAAATGCTGTTGTGTTCAAGAAAAAAATGAAATGCAAATCACCAATGCGATTGTTTAACATGGGTACTATATTAAGATTGCATCTATAGATGATTGATTAGATGTATGATATTACTATTTCCTTATTTTAAAAAAAGGATTTAGCAGGCATACCAAAACTATAGGATAATTACTTTAAGTATGCCCTGGAAATGGGCCAAAGTTTAATTGAAACAGCTATCACAGTCCATAATGAGAAGAATTTGGAAAGTGCAATCTAAGAATTTACATTAATAAATTTACATTTTGCAGGAAAAATACAGATTAGTATTCTCTCTTAGATGTGACCCAATATTAAGTAACTTTCAACGATTTGTGTGCTCTCTAGTAGTCAGCATAAAATAGGAAATAAGGAAGACATGGATTTAAGTCCATAGACACAATTGTGGGTAATTTTTTTTAAAAGCATTCCATAATCAGTGGTAGGATTCTACCAGTTCAGATCGGTTCCGGAGAACTGTTTGCTCTGACTTTCAGCCGTGAGCGAACCGGTTCTCTCTTTCTTTGAAGTGGGCCTGCCTACCTGCCCTTGTGTTATACTTACCTATATTTCTGCAAATCGGTTGTTAAACCGGTAGGATCCCACCACTGTCAATAATGCTACAATCATTACATAGTGACTACCATTAAACTATAATTTAGCATGTAGATTGGGTCCAATTGAGTTTTCATGTAACAGATTAACTTGTCTCTGGTGATCTATGAAGTATTTATACTCTTTATGAAATTACTGAGCTCAGACTTTAATAGCACCAAACAATGGCATTATTATGAAAAGCATTAGGAAGGAAAAAATAAATATCATGTATATCAAATGTCTTAATTTTATTGCATTACAAATAAAATAGAGAAATGGAGCTGTATAATGGAATAATGCAATGTGTCAGGTAGTGTTATCTTAAAACAGTAAGAACAATTTTTTCCTGGAAAACATTAAATATAGTTTAACTATAAGTAAGAATCAAGAATTAAATATAAGTGATACTATAAATGTTTTTGCACTTTTAGTCTTACAACACAGTTATTTACGTATAAAAGTAAAATAAAAAATAATAATAATTCCAGAGCACTTGGAGAGGTTTAGTAAGACAGAATCATGAATAAGACTCCAGCCTCAATAAATTTCCCGCTGATACTCTGATATTTCAAGTAGTCTTCACAAAAGATCCTCAGAGGGAGAATCATTTCAAATAATAATATTAATAAGAACCATACACAAAAGATTATTTCTAAATTTGCAGAAGAGTCCTAACCTGTATATTTATCCAGATGTGTGCTGATTTCATACATAATCCCATTATTTGCAGTGAATGGAAGAGAATCAGACTACAATAAAAATTACAACTGAATAACAGTTTTTGAGAATGGAATTATAAAACCGGGGAATGATAATATGGTACATTGGTGATGCATCTATCATTAGTGTTTTGTGCCAAGCAATGTACATTTTTAAAGTGGGATATTATTTCCAGTACATTGAAAAAAAGAAAAACAATCAAGGATACTCTATCAAATAGTAAAGATGCATTCTATTTTACAAAAACAAGTTTTTTATTTGATCTGAAACAGAATTCTGATACTGATGTACTTAACGTTTTATATTCTACATAAAAGTACAGTTGCATCTACCATTATGTATTTCCAGAATTTTCTACCAATTTTCTAGTATTTTATGTGGGACATGCAAAACAATGTGCATGATTTATAATATAAAATGAGAGATAAAACAAATATATCAGATGTTTTTAGAAAAAGTTGGCTTTAAATTTTGAGTGAAGTGTATTGCCATTTTAATTCTAATATTTAACTGACTCTATTTATTCTCAAAGTAGTCTTTTTTTAAAAAAAAATCTGCCAGATTTTTTCAACACAATTCTCAGCTAATCATATTTCAGAATTTCAGTAGTATGCCAACTTTGGACATATAAAACTATGTTCATTTAGCATAATTAATCGTATGTAAGTACTACAGTACCCTTAAAGAATTGGATTAGAAGATTAAAATATAGAGGAATATAATTATTATGATTTAGAACCTACTGATGGCTTCACAGAATATCATTGTAATGTACTCACATAATCCCAATGCCAATTTGTTAAAACCTACAAATAACTTCAAAACTCCTCAAGAGGCTCAGTGATCTTTGCTTAATACATAAATAAATAAAAAGGAGCATTGAGGAAAAGTAGGAAACATTTTCATAGTAAATGCACATCAACAGTGAAAGAACTGCTATTTGATACTCATAAACAATAATGCTGACATCAAATTAATTAGGTTAGTGAGGAAAAAATGGCAACTGAGAAATAATCTTGCTTATTCACCTATGGAATACAATGGAGGAAAAAAAAGTCCAAGATCATTTATGTATTTATAAATTCTTCAGTTTGATGATAATGGTTTAATAGTTTAGTTTGTAGCACTATGACAAATTTCACTTTAAAAAATATTATGAAAGAAGAAACACAAATAAAATGGCCAGCATAATTCACCCTCTGCTATTCTTCTCTATTGTAAAGTATTATTTTATATGGATGGTACATAAAAATAAATACGCATACATATTTTGTAGTTACATAAGGTAAAAGGTAAAGATGAAGTCATGTCTTACTTTAGGGTGAGGTGATCCTCTCTGTTTTCTTAGCCAAGGGAGCTAGCACTGTCCAAAGACATCTCTATAGTTATGTGGCTAGCATGACTATGTATCAAAGCACATGGAAAGCTGGTACCTTCTCACCGAAATGGCACCTATTTATCTACTTGCATTTGCATGCTTTTGAACTATTAGATGGGAAGGAATAGAGCAAATAATGGGAGCTCATGCCATTGCACAGCACTCTGGTCTGGAACCCAGGCTATCAGCTTTCCAGTTGACAAGCTCAGCATCTTTAACCACTGAGCCTTCACCCCTCCATATGATGCAATTCTTTTTAAACTATTATCACAGCGATGTTCAGAAAACTAAAGTGATTAAAAAGCCTTACAAGGAAACACATAATTAATGCAAGAAAAGGCAAGACAAATAGTTTTTTAAAACTAGCTCCCCCCTCCCCCGACCTTGAGTAAAATAGTTAATGGACTCCTTGTAGGACATTTGTTTTGTTGGTGTTAATGATTTTCCTCCAGATGTTTTCCATATAGTAGTCCTCAACTTGCAATCATTCATTTGGTGATCATTTGAAGTTACAATGGCACTGAAAAAAGTGACTTAGAATTGGTCATCATATTTATGACCATTTGCAGCACATCCACAGTTAGGTGATCTAATGTTGGATGCTTGGCAACAAAAAGTATTTATGATGGTGGCAGTATTTATTGAAATGATTGCCACTTGCAATCATTGCCAGCCAGCTTCTCCTAATCAAAGTCAATACTTTGGAAGCTGAATTTGCTTAATAACCACATGATTCATTTAACAACTGCAGTGATTTGCTTAACAATCATAGCAAATAAAGGTAATAAAATCAGGAGCAGCTTGCTTGTTTTGTTTAGCAATGGAAATTCTGGTCTCAATTCTGGTCGTCAGTTGAGCACTAGCTGCAGTTTATATTGTTGTGTTCTAAATTGTTTCATGTTATATGCTACCCAGACTTAATATATAAATAACAAGATGGTTAATCAAATTCATAAAGAAAAATCCTGCCAACGAATAAAGAAAACAGCTATATTCTGGATTATTCTATGAGTTATAAATTGCTTTTAAGTCTATTAGAACGAGTGAGCTTTTCAGCACTATATTCCTTCCTAACCAAAAAAAATGGATTCCATCTAATCCAGCAATCTTTTTATGTTCTTTTTCTTATACCTTTGTATTACATTTTTGTAACTACATATTAAACAGATCCAAAAGAAAGCAATTGTTATTGACATTCTATTTATTTTTAAATGTTTTAAAATCCTTTTTTTATTCATCAAAGTATCATCTTTCAGTTCAACTTTATTTTATTTCTCCAAGATGCACTGTATAGCCTATTATATATATTTTTTCTGTTAAAATTCCATTATGTTTGCAATTTTGTTAACTTGTACAATAGGCACTTAGGGCAAGACATTTGGGGCAATTACATACAGCCACTACTCACCTGTCCTTTCTACAGTTACTGAATTGGGAGGGAGAGAACCACTCTCTCCACTATCCAGTCTTTCATAAATAAATAAATAAAAAAGCATTCCAATTCTCTCTGTCTGAGGCAAACCGCTTAATTCAGTTATGCAACCCTCTGGAGTCTATACATGTTATACCACCTGACTTCATCTATTGCATAAACTCAACCATCAGAGAAAATTGTTCCACAGCCTTCCTCCAACCTGTTACATTACAAATGCCACAGTTCATAGTCCATGTGAGAGTGAGATCTCAGTGATGATTGGATTCCTATCACATGGGCATACACACATAAGAAAAAACTGCAAATAACTGAAAATGCTTTCTGTCCTAGGAGGAGATGTAAGCAAAATTGTGATATTCCAAAACTACTGAAAATGCTTTCAAGTACAGTCATGGCCGTAAATGTTGGCACCCCTGAAATTTTTACAGAAAATGAAGTATTTCTCACAGAAAAGTATTGCAGTAACACATGTTTTGCTATACACATGTTTATTCCCTTTGTGTGTATTGGAACAAAACCAAAAAAGGGAGGAAAAAAAGCAAATTGGACATAATGTCACACAAAATTCCAAAAATGGGCTGGACAAAATCATTGGCACCCTTTATTTAATATTTGGTTGCATACCCTTTGGAATAAATAACTGAAATCAGTCGCTTCCGATTACCATCAGTAACTTCTTGCACCTCTCACCCGGAATTTTGGACCACTCTTCCTTTGCAAACTGCTCCAGGTCTCTCTTATTGGAAGAGCGCCTCTTCCCAACAGCAATTTTAAGATCTCTCCACAGGTGTTCAATGGGATTGAGACCTGGACTCATTGCTGGCCACTTCAGAACTCTCCAGCGCTTTGTTGCCCTCCATTTCTGGGTGCTTTTTGATGTATGTTTGGGGTCATTGTCCTGCTGGAAGACCCAAGATCTCCGACCCAAACCCAGCTTTCTGACACTGGGCTCTACAGTGCGACCCAAAATCAGTTGGTAATCCTCAGATTTCATGATGCCTTGCACACATTCAAGGCACCCAGTGGCAGAGGCAGCAAAATAACCCCAAAACATCAGTGAACCTCCACCATATTTCACTGTAGATACTGTGTTCTTTTCTTTGTAGGCCTCATTCCGTTTGTGGTAAACAGTAGAATGATGTGTTTTACCAAAAAGCTCTATCTTGGTCTCATCTGTCCACAAGACGTTTGCCCAGATGGATTTTGGCTTAGTCAAGTACATGTTGGCAAACTGTAGTCTTGCTTTTTTATGTCTCTGTGTCAGCAGTGGGGTCCTCCTGGGTCTCCTGCCATAGCGTTTCATTTCATTTAAATGTCGACGGATAGTTTGCGCTGACACTGATGCTCCCTGAGCCTGCAGGACAGCTTGAAATGCTTTGGAACTTGTTTGGGGCTGCTTATCCACCATCCGGACTATCCTGCGTTGGCACCTTTCATCAATTTTTCTCTTCCGTCCACGCCCAGGGAGATTAGCTACAGTGCCATGGGTTGCAAACTTCTTGATAATGTTGCGCACTGTGGACAAAGGCAAATCTAGATCTCTGGAGATGGACTTGTAACCTTGAGATTGGTGATATTTTTCCACAATTTTGGTTCTCAAGTCCTCTGACAGTTCTCTTCTCCTCTTTCTGTTGTCCATGCTTAGTGTGGCACACACAAACACACAATGCAAAGACTAAGTGAACTTCTTTCCTTTTTATCTGCTTTCAAGTGTGAGTTTTATATTGCCCACACCTGTTACTTGCCCCAGATGAGTTTAAAGGAGCATCACATGCTTGAAACAATCTTATTTATCCATAATTTTGAAAGGGTGCCAATGATTTTGTCCAGCCCATTTTTGGAATTTTGTGTGACATTATGTCCAATTTGCTTTTTTTCCTCCCTTTTTTGGTTTTGTTCCAATACACACAAAGGGAATAAACATGTGTATAGCAAAACATGTGTTACTGCAATACTTTTCTGTGAGAAATACTTCATTTTCTGGAAAAATTTCAGGGGTGCCGACATTTACGGCCATGACTGTAAGTCTAATTCTAGAGCGGATGGCTATAAATACACAAAAATGGTAAACATGAGAGTAAATATGAGTAGAAACCATAAACACAGGGAGTAAGTTTCAAAACATATCTTTAGCATCAACTTCACTTCAATAAAAAGTAACTGTACCTGTTCAAACAGATAGTATAGTAAGAGTAAACTCAATGACATATTGCTTCCTTTGGGCCTTCTGAAGGGCTGTGCGGACCTGTGCGGCTGATTCTTCCCCAAGCATTAGACTAAAGAAGGGGTCGAACTGGGAGGATGTTCGGTCTGGCATCTAGGGGGAAAGGGTACTTTTGTTTTTAACCATGTTTTATAGATTGTTGTGAGCTTTCCAGAGTCATTATGACAGGAGGCCCATACAAGTCCTATAAGTTAGTAAACGAATGAACGAAGATAAATTGGGAAATAATTGCATTAGTTTTTCAAGAAAATATAGCGACATCATATAGTTAGTGACAGTATCATCAAGCTTCTCATGTTCTTTCTCCTTTAAATTTCTGATAACTCTTCTTGTTTTTCAAATAAAAACAGTTCACTTCATCTCCCATCTTTTTTTTCCAGAACTAGAAAATATTTAGCAGTTTTTAATCTACATTTGTTTTCTCTGAAAACCAGGCCACTGAACTTAACATGAGGGTCTCTCACAGAGAAGGGGTGGTCAATCTATTATCCAAAGGACCTAAGGGCAAGACAAAGAATGGAAGATCAACAAACAGAGAAGCAACCTAGAAATAAGGAGAAATTTCCTGACAGAACAATTAAACAGTGGAACAGCCTGCCTCCAGAAGTTGTGGATGTTCCATCACTGGAAGTTTTAAGAAGAGACTGGCCAGCCATTTATCTGGAATGGCATACGATCTCCTGCTTAAGTAGGGGATTGGACAAGAAAACTTCCAAGGTCCCTTCCAATTCTGTAACTTTCTGATTATATATACAATTGCTAAACTGTATATACCACTATATATAAAGTTGTAACAATTTAACATACAATCAAAAAGTTACAGAATTAGGCGATCTTTAAACATCTTGGTTTAAACTTCCTTCACTGTTATCTACAGATTACACAAGTTATAGACCAATACAATCTATCTAATTAATATATAGCAATAGCACTTAGACTTATATACCATTTCACAGTGCTTTACAGCCCTCTCTAAGAGGTTTACAGAGTCAGCCAACAATCTGGATCCTCATTTTACCGACCTTGGGAGGATGGAAGGCGGAGTCAACCTTGAGCCTGGTGAGATTCGACTGCCAAATTGCAGTCAGCAGAAGTAGCCTGCAATACTGCATTCTAACCACTGTGCCACCACAGCTCTTGTCTAATTCTACATATAAATAAGTATATAGGATAACACAGGCCTATTTAGAAGAAAACAAACCCAGAAAAGAATGGCAAAATACACCACTGGATTCCTTGGTGATTTCTGAACTTGGTTGTTTGCTCACAGATCTTTCATTACCACACTAGGTAACATCATCAGTGCTGCTCTTGTATTTTCCTTCAATCCTAACCTTTCTTATGGTTTTCTAAATTCAATTGAGCACGGTCCTGATGAAATTTACTTAGGGAATGAGCGGTTAACCAAACTAAAGCTACCTAGTTCTCATCACTTCGAGACCAAAAATGATCAAACTCTGCCCAGCAGTTGAGGATGTCCGGTCAAGCATTCCGCGGTTCCAGGCAGGATTACTCCCACTTCCAAGCGGAAACGGCCGCCTTCGGATCCTTTGTCTGCAGGGCAACTCCTTCTTTTCACCAAGTACAAATTACCACTTTGCGGCGGAGTGAGAAGAGACAACGGGCGTGGTTGAATGAATCGTCTCCGCTGCCTCCACCCCCACGTGTCCCTTGCCCGCCGCGCCTGGATGTAGGTCACCAAAACAACGGTTTCCAGCTGCTTACACGTGTCAGTCCACACGGTTTCGCAGCAAGACCGCCCAGCGCAATTATGCAACCTGGGCATCTCAGCAAGCCGGAGCCAATGAGGGCGCGCCTGGCACTGAACGTAAACAAAAGGGCGCACATGGCTCAGCCGGCCAGTCCATGTGAGGCGATGGAAAGGAAACAACCAGTAGCAACCAGGGGCAGCAACTATGGGGAAGAGGGAGCGGCGGCAAGCCCAAGCTTGTCCGCAAAACCAAATGCTCAGATTGATCTCCCTAAGATATAATAGCCTTCCGATCCAAAGGAAAGAGTTGGATTCGGATCATTCAAGCTCCAAGAAAGGGTTTTTTCTCGCCAAACCCCTTTCCCATGACGCGTTACTTGTTTTTTTATGAATGGACTGATAGCCGTTTCTTCTCCCACTCCTCTCCCGACCCCACTAGTTTGTAACCGCTCATTCCTAAGAACTGGCTCTTCCCTTCAGTCAGCACAAACCTCACCAGCCGCTTTCGAACAATCCCCGCTCCAGAGGTATAGAAGCCACAGGTCTTACTGTGTTCCTTTGCTTTTGGAACAGAAACGAGAATAAACTAATAAGGATCAAGACACTGGCGGAAACGACCATCCTTAGTAAAAGCAGCTGCTTAAAGTACAAAACTCCACCTACCCAAACTCTCTTATTCTAATTATCCCCTTAGGCAAACTCTATGCCTCCCCCACTTTTTGAGCACTTACAGTTACGGAGTTCTGTCCCAATAAAGAATCCACTTACCAACACTCAACTCCATGCCTGCCTTTCTTCTCTAACAAGAACCTGCTGCCGAGGACCGTGATTTTTTCAAAGGGAAAGGAACCGGGACGGACTGTGGCTGGCTCTTGAGGAAGCCGCCTGAGCCACCGGTTTAAGAAGCCCACCCCGGTGCGTTTCTGGTGACAGCTTCGAAGGGGCTGCCGGGGCGCGCGGTGCAGGAGGTTGCCTCTTTCTGGGTCCCTTTCCACCTGCGTGCGGATGCAAAAGGAACCACTGCGGCAGCTGTGCTCATGGGAGATGCACCCGCCTGCCCTGTGCGTGGAGCTGCCTCGTGCGTTGTTAGGTTGGGAGGAGATGAAAGAGCGGCCGCAGAAGCCGCTGCCGAGCCTTCCTGAGGAAGTTTCTCACTGAGTTGGCTCTCTGTCAGGGCTACTGCGGCTGTTTCCTCCTCCCCTTGACAACAGGGCAAGAAGAGTCAGCGGGAGTACGGCGCTGACCCACGTGCTTCTGCACTGCCATCCTTCCTTCCCTTCCGCTACCTGCGCCTCATTCGCTCTTCGTTGCCGCTTGGGCGTCTTTCACCTAGTAACCCAGTTCCTTCTTTCTCGGGAGGCCGAGGGGAGGTTAGAAAGAACAAGCCGTTCTCACGTGTAACCCCGCGTGGTGAGGCGGATCTCTGGATCTTGAACTGCACCAAAAAAACAGAGAAGCAGGCTTGCTCGTTTCTTTCCCTCTTCCAACCGCCTTGCGCCAGAAGATGGCTGACTTAGACATTTCCTTGAATTCTGGACTTTTTTCCTGGGTCAGAAAGGAAATTTTAGTGCTTTCAGCCCCTTGAGTAAATGTACTGTAGCATTATGGCAAATATCTATGGAGATTCTCAGTCGTGGTTGTTCCAAAGGTGGTTTTCCAAAAGGCAACTGGGCTTTCTTGGGTTTTTTTTCCCTTGAAAACCTTTCATTTCTCGTTCAAGAAGCTTCTTCAGTTCTCTTCTTCAAAACTGAAAGAAACCAAGGAAGTCCAGTTGCCTTTTGGAAAACCACCTTTGGGACTAACCTTATGGTAATTATCACCTGATTTGGGACAAAGCTTTCTGTCCTTAACTACTGTATCTGTCCACAGTTATCTTTCTCATAAAGTTTTCACCCATGAGTAAATAGCAAATAGCAAAAGGCAAGAATAACCACCTGTCTTGACTTCTATCTTTAGCATAAATATATACTCTTTATTATAAAACCTAATATATGTGTTATCATACAGGCTTTCACGAATAAGGTCTGGATCCAAATAAGTTAGATCAGGTTAGAAAGAAATATCATCTGCAGAAGTATTTAGCTTTATATGGTTAAGTCACATTTAGATGAAAAAAGTTCCTTCTTATAAATTAGAGATAACATACAGCATTAAGCTTAAAACAGAAATCTTTATTGTATAACAAATAGTCTGAAATATTTTGCAATTATTTATTAATGCTACATTAGCTTTGAATGTAAAATTTACTTTGTTTAACATTAAATTTTAAGAATGATAACTAATATACAAACTTTTTATCTTTCAAGGTTTAAAGTTTAACACGCGGGAGGTCACTGCTCCCCAGACGGACAGGTGTGAGTCCCTATTCATGAAATGGGGTCCTTGAGGGCAGTGGGGCCTGTTGATTAGGTACCTATCTTCCAGCTGCATATCAACAGACTTGCCCTGGCTGCTGGACGCCCTATCGGGGTTGGTGGTTGAGTTTCCCAGACTTATTGTTCTGGGGGACTTTAACCTGCCTTCCCTGGGTGGAGCGTCGGGGGTGGCCCGGGAGTTCATGGCTTCCATGGCAGCCATGGACCTGACTCAGGTAATTCAGGGCCCGACTCATGTGGGGGGGACACACGCCTGATCTCATTTTTATCTCAGAGCAGTGGCCTAGTGAGTTCGGTGGGGGTATATCAATTATGTACCCCCTGTCATGGACCGATCATTATCTCCTTTGGCTGGACTTCCATTATGCTGCCCCCCACCGCTGGGATGCGGGACCAACCACCTGGTTCTGCCCCAGGCGCCTGATGGACCCTGAGCAATTCCTGACAGAGCTTGGGACTATTCCTGTCTCTCTTTCCCATACTCCGGTCAAGAGTCTGGTGGATGCCTGGGAAAAGGCAGCCGCCGGGGCTCTCGACCGGGTCATGCCTTTGCGGCCTCTGACCCGACGCAGATCCCGGTTGGCCCCTTGGTTTACTGAGATGAAGTGGCAGAGGAGAGGCCTAGAGAGCTGTTGGAGATCCAGCCGTTCCAAGTCTGACCGAGCACAGTTAAGATCCTTTACACGATCTTATCTAGTGGAGATGGAGGCCGCAAAGCGTCTTTACTTCTCTGCCCTCATTGCATCCACAGATAATCACCCAGCCACCCTGTTTAGGGTGTCCCGCTTCCTTTTGAATCAGGGAGCGGGGAATGACCCTATGCGGGGGAAGACCAAAGAGTACAGCCAACATCTGCTGGACAAGATCACTCAGATTCGGGACAGACTGGACTCTGACTCGGCAGGGTCGGTTGAGGAGGTGACGACGGTTCTGGTTATCTGGGATGAGTTCGATCCTGTTACTCCCGAGGAAGTGGACAGGATCATGGGGACCCTGAGTACCACCACGTGTTTGTTGGACCCGTGTCCCTCCTGGCTTTTTTATTCGACTCGGGAGGTTACACATGACTGGATCCAGGCAGTGATTACTGCTTTCTTGGATGAGGGGCTTCCCTGCCGCCTTGAAAGAGGCGGTGGTGAGACCCCTCCTCAAGAAACCTGCCTTGGATCCAGCTATCTTGAACAACTTTCATCCTGTCTCCAGAGCGTGGTGGCACATCAGTTCCCATTGGCCCTGGAGGAAGCAGTATACCTGGACCCGTACCAGTTGGGTTTCAGGCCCAGGTACAACACGGAGACGGCATTAGTCACGCTGGTTGATGATCTTTGGAGGGCTCGGGACGGGGGATATTCCTCTATCCTGGTCCTGTTAGATTTCTCGATGGCTTTTATACCATCAACCATGGTATCCTACTGCGATGCCTCGGGTTAGGGGTGGGAGGCACTGTTTTACAGTGACTCATCCTACCTCATGGGTCGTTCGCAAGCGGTGTTGGAGGGACAGAGGTTGGCCCCGAGGCCCCTTACATGTGGGGTGCCCCAGGGGTTGGTCCTCTCCCCTTTTGTTCAACATCTATATGAAGCTGCTGGGGGAGATCATCTGTGGTTTTGGGGTGGGGTATCATCAGTATGCTGATGATACCCAACTTCTTCTATCCACCCCGAATCAGCCCAGTGATGCCCTCAATGTGATGGCCTGGAAGCGGTGCGGCTCTGGATGGGGAGGAACAGGCTTTGGCTCAACCCTGCCAAGACGGAGTGGCTATGGGTACCGGCATCTCGGTTCCATGGGGATGCTCCACTGCTGGTATAGGGGGTGAGGTTTGCCCCCTGTTGACAGGGCGTGCAACTTAGGTGTCTTCCTGGATTCACGGTTGTCTCTGGAAGATCATGTTACGACCGTGACCAGGGGGCATTTGGCCAGATTCGTCTGTTGCACCAGTTGCACTCCTACCTGGACTGAGATGCCCTATGCACGGTCACTCATGTGCTGGTCACCTCCTGGATTGATTACTGCAACTCTCTCTACTCTGGGGCTGCCCCTGAAGACCACTTGGAGGCTTCAGCTGGTGCAGAATGTGGCCGCACAGGTAATGATGGGAGTGTCCCGACACTCTCATGTTACACCCCTCCTGCACGACCTGCATTGGTTACTGGTTGCCCTCTGTGTGAGATTAAAGGTGCTGGTGATTACCTATAAAGCCCTACATGGCTTAGGACTGGGGTATTTGATGGTCCTTCTGCGGCCAGCAACAGCTCCCCATTTCCCAGTGTGTTCCCATAGAGAGGGCCTATTCGGGGTGCCATCAGTCAGACAGTGTCGGCTGGTGACCCCTAGGGAGCGGGCCTTCTCTGTGGGCGCACCTACCCTCTGGAATCAGCTCTGGATGGCCCCCGACCTTCGCTCTTTCCACCACAAACTAAAAACGTGGCTATTTCGCCTGGCCGGCTTGGACTGATGGAAGTTTTTTAAATGGATTTTAATTGATTTTAGGGATTTTATGTGTAATTTTAACCCGGAGTTTTTGTTTTATTTTTCTGTTTTATTGTGAGCTGCCCTGAGTCCTCTCAGAGAAAGGGCGGCATATAAGTTTAAATAAATAAATAAATAAATGAGGCGGATTTCACATATTTCCTGTTTTTGTTACTACTGAAGAATATAAGAATGTGTGTTTTAAAGACGGAAGTTGTTCAGATGGGTAAAAAACAAATGGGTGCCTCCAAAAACAAATGAGTAGAGCGGTGCCTCCAAAAACAAATGGGTAGACCGGTACAGCTCTGCAAGCAGTTAAAGCCTGGTAGACCAGTACCTCTGCTAAATCCTAAAGAATTGTAACATGACCATCAAACAACGCCCACAAAATAAACCATGCCCACATAACCGGTAGTAAAAAAATTTAGAACCACCCCTAATCTTGGGTTAGGGCAGGGGTGTCAAATTCAATTTCATTAAGGGCTGCATTAGGGCTGTGGTTGACCTGTGGGGCGGGGGGAAGCTGAATGTGGCTGACTGGGTGGGTGTGGCCATCTTGATGGCCACACTCACCCAGTGCTGCTGGCATGTTTCCTCTTCATACTGGGTAGACCAGGCGGAAGCCACTCTGGCCCGATGTTTCCTCTTCGCATTGGGTAGACTTGGCTGAAGCCACGCAGGCCTGATGTTTCCTCTTCGCATTGGGCAAACTATGTCGAAGCACCACTGGCTGGCCTCTTACATTTTCCAGGACGGGCCCACAGGCCAGATCCGACCACATCATGGGCCGAATCTGGCCCATGGGCCTTGTGACTTCTGGTGGGCCCAGAAGGCCCAAAAATCAGCTGGCTGATGCATGCATGTGTGCCAGAACTGAGCTCGCGTGCCCACCAATATGACTCCACGTGCCACCTGTGGCACCTGTGCCATAGGTTCACCATCACAGCCCTATTGGGTATGAAAAAGTGTATAATGCAATAGAATTAGAAAAAGTGTAAACAAGGCCAAGTGCACTGAAACTCCTTATAAGGACTAGTGTAGGCCGAAATAGGGAAAAGACAACTAAACAACGTAATTGAGGTGAATAAAGTCACAGTGGGAATGGAAAAAGTGGACAGGGAAAGGTTCTCTCAGAATCTAATGACTGCAGTGAAGAAAGAAAATACTTTTTGTGATATATAATTAAATTGTAGAATTCCTTATTACAAAATGTGGTTGTAATCACTTAATGGATATTAAATATATCAAAGGCTGTTCCTTTTTGAGACTTAGCACTATTTTAGGATTTAGGGCTGCCTGCTTTAAATACAAGCTGAAGAGAAATAACAATGGTAAAGAGTATTTCTCCATCTTGTAAGCACTTCAGAGGCATTGAGTTGGCTATTGTGCTTGGCTAAAGTGGGCATAATCTGATCCACATGGATTGTTCTTAACAAACTTTTTGTGTGTGATTGCAAAATACAATTTTTAGAAGATTAAATAGGTGTCATTCTTTCAATTAAATTAAGTACTTTGTCATCTCTCTGTCATAGTATCGTTGCAGAATGACTGATTTTACTCACATGAAATATTTGCACTAGAAATACAATGATGCAATTTGTTATCCTCAACTAATTAATTATTCACATAACCATTTTATTATTAGAAATGTTCCTTTTAAGTAAAACTTCTGAACATTCTTCATTGCCATACAGTATTTCCTCAGATCAGGTTCAATTAGAAGGCTAAATCCAACATGTTTGCCTCCTTGTCTTCCTCACTAGCCCTGGATGTTTAATGGATGTTTTTTTCACTAGAGGAAACCAACTAATCACTGAATCTTAGTTTATACCTGCAAATTGTTATAACACCAAGACTGACGCCTAACTAATGAGGCAGAATAGTGATCAACTACAGAGGCTGAGCAAATTTGTGTTGCCTCATAGACTGAAGGAATGAACATTAAGCTTTGCCTTGATATGCATTTATTTCCAGGGTTTACTCTGGATTCAGCCAAATATAATAAAGATTGTTTGCACCAATTATTTTGCAATTCTTCTTGTTTGATTTATGCTTGTGGAGGGATCTGAATGAAGCAAAACTAGTCTGAGCAAAGCTTTCATTCTTTCAGTTTATCAATTACTGATTAATATTTGAAGAGTCCAACGAGAACATACCTAACTAATATCTTATTTTTTCTGAGAAAAGCCCAGACTCCATTCTTGCTATTAGCATAGCCTTCCTTTTAAACCTCAAAGTTATTTGTGTGCCATTAATGGCAACATACTTCTAAATTTACATAAAATATCTTAGTCTTAGAAATTATTTTGTTTGTATATATAAACTAGTACTTAATTATTATTTGCTTCATAACAAGAAAATGTTAGTTACATGATTAACACAGTTACATTTCTGGAGTTTGTCTATTACTATTTCCCTGGTAACAAGATAGGAACCAGGATAATTTTTCTTGTCATTTGCCAGAATCCTAAAATTCTGGAGAACAACAGAACTGTCAATTGTCAGATTTGGTCCCTTTCATTTAACATTATGGTGATCAATATTAAAATATTGATCTTAATATTGATATGTGTGTGGGATGGGTGGTCTCTATATTTGATAAATACATTAAAATCTGACAGCTTAAACTTTTTAGCAATTGATAATCACAATGTGGATATCATGAATTTGGTTATCTTTCTCTGTTAAGAGAGGAAAATGTTATTACTAATATAATTGACTAAATGTTGAGTCTTTTTGACCAAGCAAAAATATATACAAAAATGTTGCTAGTTTGGTTATCCTGGTTAGGCCCAATATAAGAGACTGTAGACTTTCTTGTATTAATAATGTTTATTTCTCTTCTTCCTCAGGAACACATTTAGACAGCTAGCAGTCTGAGAGGAGTAAAAGCTTATATACAGAGGAGGCGGGGCTAATGGTAAGTAGTAACCAATGGTAAGGGACACAATGACATCACACAATGACATATATAAAAGCACACATATTTACAGATAGCAGGTTAGGTATTTTCAATTGTAACAAATCCCCCTCTAAAATACCTAACTAATGGTGGGTTATTAAGATTATATATGTACATTAAGTTTGGAAGTCAAATATACATGTTGTTTGGTTGCTAATGGCTTAGTGAGGATATCAGCAATTTGTTCATTAGTATCGCAATGAACAACTTTAATGAATCCTATACTTGACAGTTGCCTTACATGTTTATATTTGATATCGATATGTCGAGATCGTTGGCCTATTGCTTCAGAAGCTGATATATCTATCGCTGCCTTATTAGCCTCATTGATGATAATTGGATAAATAGGTTCATCCCACACATTAGATAACAAATCATCGAACCAAGTTAGATTATTGACCGCTTTGGATAAGCAAACGTACTCGGCTTCTGCTGTAGAGGTGGCAATTAAGTTCTATTTGCCAGTGTACCAGTGCACCGCACAACCATTTATAAGAAAAACATATCCAGAAGTGCTTTTTCTGCTTTTTGAATCAGTAGCCCAATCTGCATCGGCGTAGCAGGTCAATGTTGGTTTTTCAGAAATGAATGGTTCTAAGTATAGACATACATTAATGCTAGATTTCAGGTATCTTAAAATTCTCTTGATTCCTTCCCAATGGTATAAGTTAGGATTGCTTACATGTCTTGACAACAAATTTACGGCAAGGGTGATATCAGGCCTAGTCCAATTAGATATGTATAATAAGGACCCAATAATTGATCGATATAAAGTGTTATCTTTGAATGGCTCATATTCATTGTACACATTTCTATAAAAATCAGTTGACATGGGAGTTTCACAAATTTTTGAGTTAACCATATTACATTTTTGTATGAGTTCTATAATCTTGTCTTTCTGAGATAATTTGAAACCCTTATCTGTTTTATCAATTTGGACTCCTAAATACTTATTTACCTTTCCTAATATTTTTAAGTTGAAATTTTTGCCTAATTGTTCAGCGAAATCATCACATTTAACCTTGTCACGTCCAAAATATAATCTATCATCAACATAAATCAAAACATATTCAATAGAATCATTATTTCTTTTTGTGAAAAAACAAAAATCAGATGAAGTAGCTACAAAGCCTAAATCGTTAAGTATCTTTGATAAACACTCATACCACCGTTTGCCAGACTGTTTTAGTCCATAAAGGCTCTTATTCAATAGCCAAATTTCTCCCTTTTTTGTATCCTTTCCTGGGGGTGCTTTTACATAAATTTCTTTATCGAGATCAGCATGTAGATAAGCTGTCTGTACATCAAATTGATATACTTCCAAATTTAAAACGGAAGCTAATACTAATGCTGTTTTCACACTTTCTGATCTAACGGTTGGAGAGTATGTGTCTTCATAGTTATCCAGAAACCTTTGGGCAAAGCCTTGAGCCACTAACCTGGCTTTATATAGGAATTTACCATCCTCTAGCTCTTTGATTTTATAGATCCATCTAGTGCCAATGGAGGACTTCTCAATGGGTAGATCTGTTGGTGAATATACATTTAGTTCTTTCAAACTGTCCATCTCTTTTTTCATTGCTTCCTCCCACTTACTTTTTTCTTCTAGAGGTAACTTGAGTATGTCATCATATGTGTTGGGAGTCAGGTGTTTAGCTTGGATAGACAGTACATAGTCATCTAATCTTTTAGGGATTTTGCCCCTTTTGGATCTAATAGGTCTATTCTGGGGATGTTCATCGCTATGCATATATTTAGCTTCTTTTTCAGTTAATTGATCTACCTTCAAAGTGGGGTGTCCTTTCTTCCATTCATCATTAATTATTTTTGGGCATTTGATTCTGTTCGTGGTTGTGGTTTTGGGGTTGGTATCTGATGTATGATGTTCTGTGTGTGTGTGTGTAATGTTTTTTGATTCTGGATATATTTCGTTGAGGTGCAATTTTGACCAGTTCATGTGTTCATGAAACACGGCAGATCTGGATACAATGAAATGGTTATTTTTATCAATGAAGCGATATCCCTTGGTTCCTGATTCGTACCCCATAAATATTAGTCTTTTGGATACTTTCTCTCCTTTGCGCCTTAATTGTGTGGGGACATATACATCAGCAGTTACACCAAATATGTGTAAATGTCCAATTTTTGGTTTCCTTCCATACATGAGTTCGTATGGAGTTTTGTTGATTGTACTTGACCATAAGTGATTTATAGTGTAATTGGAATAAGTAAGGGCCTCAGCCCAGAATGATTGGCTTAAGTCAGCATCGTCCAACACACATTTAACCATGGTTTGTAGCAAACCATTCTTTCTTTCAGATACTCCATTTTGAAATGGGGAAAACGGACAAGATTTAAAGTGCAATATTCCTTGTGATTTTAGCCAATTTGAAAATTCATTGGATAGGAATTCCGACCCCCTGTCGGTCATTATTTGTTTAATTTTAATATTGTGTTGTGTTTCTACCATTTTAAAGAACTCCTTAAATTTTTAAAAAACCTCACTTTTGTGGTTAAGGGTGTATACAAAACCGAATCTACTGTAGTCACTGACTATGGTTAGAAAGTATCTTTTTTTATATTTAATTGAAGGTTTTAATGGGCCTACTACATCCATATGGATCAATTGAAAAATTGATTGTGTGGTGCGAGTGGCTTTTTTGGGTTTAGGTTTGTTTTTAAGTTTGGATGAATTGCACACGGAGCATTCTAAATAATTTTTACAGTTCTTTATTTTTAAATCTTCGGAACATTCTAACATTTTTCGTATGACGGGAAAGCTTGCATGTCCTAGCTTTCTGTGGAGTAAGTGACTACAATTATCGTGTATAGGTTTTCCATTGTTTAAATTTTCAGACATATTAGTATCAGTGGTCGATGCATTATCATTATTACTTTCATCATGACTATCTGATTTTGCCTCTTTGTTTTTTAATTGATAGTTTGCGTAGATTAGTTCGCTATCTTGTGGCAGTAGGTATGTTAGTCCGTCATTTGTGAATAGTTTACCTATGTTTCTGTTGTTTTTAGTCATAAATACCTTTCCACCTCTGAAAGTGGTCTCTACTTCATTCTCTATACTTAATTTTAGAGTTGCCAATATATTATTTGGAATTTTGGGTACAAATAGTACCCCTCTATTTTTCCTATACCCTTTATATGCGTGTCTCCCATTCCTCTCACTAGGACTTTATTTTGGTTCGCTACTTTAATGTAATATTTCTTTTCAGTGAAGTTGCTTAATATTTCTCTATTGTGAGTTGTATGACATGTGGCTCCAGAATCGATGAGCCAAGTGTTGAGTGAGTCAGATGTTAAAGTGTCATTGTTTCTTATTCCATATAGTGATCCTTTCTTATTTTCTCTAGGGTTATTTCTGTACATTTGTCTTTCTCTATAATGTGGTGATTCTCTCCGTCTATACCTGTAGTCAGGGGATGTTCTGTCTAAGAAGTGTATTCTCCTATCCTTGTGTTGATATGTGTCACTGTATCCTGTGTTCTTGGAGCAGTCTCTTTTTTGATGTCTTTCAGATCCACATATTGAACATTCATGTGGGTACCTATCTCTGACCCTAAAATCAGTTCTCCTTTGATTCCTACCTTCCCTTTGTTGTGTATATCGCTCCCTTCTAAGTCTATCTTCAGTAATAAGCTTATTGGTAAGGTTTTCTAAGGTAATTTGCTCTATACTTAGGTTATCTATTAAGGTAATATAGTTATCCCAGCTGTGATCTAATGAATTGATTATGATGCTTTTCATAGTGTTGTCAGAAATGGTTTCCCCCCTTTGGATAAGGTCTGCTCTTACTGCGTTTAGATTCAAAATACGTTCACTCATGGAGGTATCATGTTTTAGTTTGGCAGAATAGAATTCCCTAGAAATTTTTGTGGTGGTGGCTACACTTTTGATATAGAACAAATTGAATAATTTTTGGTATGTTTCAAATACAGTTAGATTATGCTCAATACTGGGAAGTATACTTGGGGAAATAGAGGCAATTAATATATAATATGCTTTGTGATAGAGGCAGTCTATTTCATAGGTCCAAGGCTTGTCTGGTGGGTTATCAATAAAAAATAAAACATTCTCTTTCAAATATGTAATTTGTAAACACTGGTTCCATTCCATTAAGTTGCTTCCATCTAATCTTAATTTTATAAAGTCTGAAGATAGTGTCCCTGAGTGTTGTGGAGTGTTATTTATGTTTAGGAGCTGTCCATGGTTTAAGACCTTAGCATACTCGCAATAAGGTCTGGGTATGGTAGATGCATGTCTGTATTTACTTATCTCTATGTTCTGGCTGGGTCTGCGCTGACTTGTATCTATGTCTTCTTTTTTCTTTGCAGGTTCATTTTGTGCATGCTCAGTCTTCATTCTTCTCCAGCAGTCGGCGAGTGAGGATCCTGTGTCTGTGGCTCCTGGGGTGAAGTCCCAGTCAGCCCTCTGTTCTTCAGCTTTGTTTCCGGAGGGCCTCTGGTGACTGAAGGATGCCTGGGCTGCTGCTCTGCTCGTCGGGGAGTCTCCGAAGTCGCGACGGTCGAGGAAGAAACCACCAGAGGCTTGTAGTCCATTTTCCTTGAGGCCGTCAGCAAGTGGAGCTCGAGGCGGGCCGCCATCGCTGATGGAGCCGGGTTGCTCAGCGAGTCGTTCTTCGGTAGGTAAGTATGATTGCCAGTGCGTCTTTTTTCGGGTGGCTAGGTCTTTCTTTAGACAGTTTATTTCTTTTTGGCTTTTGGCAGATGGTAGTTTAGAATTTTCTATTTCATTTTCTGGTTGTTCGTTTGGTATTTTTAGTTTAGTCCCAAGTGCTGCAGTCAGCACCTATATAGCGTTATCTATTTGTTCTTTGTTAAATACATATGCTGATTTGATGGTAGTGGTTTAGTTAATATATCTGCGGTTTGTTCTTTCGTTTTACAATGTACCACCTTTATAAATCCCATTTCTGATAACTGTCTCACATGTTTATATTTAATGTCTATATGTCTGGATCTTTGACCAATTGCTGCAGCTTTAGATATGTCAATGGCAGCTTTGTTGTCTTCCTGTATGATTATTGGATATGCAGGCTCTTTTCAAATGTCTATCATTAAATCATCGAACCATATTAAATTGTTTGCCACTTTTGACAAACATACAAACTCTGCTTTTGTAGTTGAGGTTGATACAAGCTTTTGTTTTTCCGTGTTCCAATGTATTGGGCTTTTATTTAAATATGACATAACCTGAGGTGCTTTTTTTCGTTTTAATGTCACTAGCCCAATCCGCATCTGCATAACATGAGAGTATTGGTGACTTGGATATGTTAATGTGGCGTTCATTGTATGTTTCAGATACTTTAGTAGCCTTTTAACAGCTTTCCAGTGATATACCTTCGGGTTATTTACATGTCTAGAAAGTAAGTTGACAGGGAGAGATATCTCGGGTCTGGTCCAATTAGCTATATAGAGCAATGAACCGATTGTTGATCAATGTAGTGTATTTTCATTAAAAATTTCATCATCATTATACATATTTCTTATAAAATCAGCCTGCATAGGGGTATCAGATGGTTTAGCGTTGGTCATGTTGCATTTCAGTAACCATTCTAATTTTTTTTCTTTTTGGGATAGTATGAAACCATTCTCAGTTTTGGTAATTTGAACTCCTAGGTATTTATCAACCTTTCCCAATGATTTTAGTGAAAAATGTTCATTGAGCTTTTGAGCAAATTGATCACACTTGGATTTACTTTTACCGATGTACAAAATATCGTCAACATATACCAATACTTTTTCATAGGAACCTTGATCTCTCCTGACAAACACACATTTGTCAGCTGATGTTGCGGTGAAACCTAACAACCTAAGTGTTTTAGAAAGACAATCATACCAATGCTTACCTGATTGTCGCAGACCATAGAGACTTTTCTTTAATAACCATGTTTTGCCCTCATCTTGTTCAATTCCTGGTGATGCTCTGACATAATTTTTTTTATCTAGTTGTGCATGTAAGTACGCTGTCTGTACATCAAATTGAAACACATATTCGTTTAGAATTGATGCAATGACTAGTGCGGTTTTTACACTTTCTGACCTGACTAGGAGAATAGGTATCTGTGTAATCATCTGGAAATCTTTGAGAAAACCTTTGTGCTATAAGTCTTGCCTTATATAAATTTTTATTATCTTCTAAATGTTTTATCTTGAATACCTATCTCGTTCCAATTGTTTTTTTGTGTTTGGGAACTGTAGCTGGTGTATATACTTTTAGTGCCCTTATACAATTCATCTCTTTTTGCATGGCATTTTTTCACTTTATTTGTTCCTGTTCGGGAAGATTCAAAATGTCCTCATAGTTTTTGGGCGTAGTGACATTGCAATTAATGGACATCACATAGTCCTTTAAGATTTTAGGTGTGTTCCCTTTGTTTGATCTAGGTGATCTTCTGATATTTTTGTCTGCGTTATTAGTATTTTCAGATGATTCATTGGTGTCCTCTTTATCAATGTCTCATGTATTAATGATGTGATGGCGTTCTTTCCAATCCTTAATTGCTATTTTATGTTTGATTGATTTGTTGATGTATATGTGAGGTTTTGATTGTGTTTGATTATCTTTATATGAGTGTTTATCTATTATAATTTCGTTTGAATGTATTTTGCTCCAATTTGCATTTTCATCAAAATTCACCGATCCTAAAATTATTATTTTATGATTGTTGTCCATAAATCTATATGCTTTGGTTTTGGACTCATAACCTACGAATCTTAGCCTTTCTGAGATTTTGTTCCCTTTTTTCTAAGTTGTTTGGGAACATGTACGTTGGCCATTACCCCAAAAACATGAAGGAGATAATTTGGGTTTGCATTTATACATGATTTCATATGGGTTTTTTTGAATTATGCTAGACCATAATCTATTCAATGTATAATTTGAATATAGAATGGCCTCTCCCCAATATGAAAAACTTAATCCTGCGTCTTCCAACACACACCTAACCATAGTCTGTAAAATACAATTTCTGCGTTCAACTACTCCATTTTGATACACCGAAAACAGTGAAGTTTTGTATTGTATCAAACCATTTTTGTTAATCCAATTACCAAATTCTTTGCACATGAATTCAGAACCTCTATCTGTCATTATGTGTTTGACTTTGATATTATGCTGAGTTTCGACTCTCTTATAAAATTATTTGAATTTTGCAAATGTTTCACTTTTGTGTTTGAGGGTGTACATGAAACCGTACCTACTATGATCGTCGACAATCGAAAGGAAGAAATGTTTGTTGCCAATTGAAGGCTTCAATGGACCTACTATATCCATGTGCACCAGCTGAAAAATGTGTGTAGTGCTCCTTATATATTTCTTTGGTCGAGGTCTGTTTTTTAATTTTGAGCTTTTACAAATAGAACACTCTAAATAATTATTACAGTTGTTTACTTTAAGACCTTTTGAACAGTTTAACATCTTTTTTATAATCAGGAAACCAATGTGTCCCAATTTTTGGTGTAATAGGTGGGCGCAATTATCATGTATAGGTTTACTGATAGAAATACATTTGTTGTTGATTGGTTCAGTTACAACATGTTCAACATCAATGTTATCAATATTGTTACTATTTTCCCCTTCTTTGTTACATTCATTAGTATTACAACCAACATCTAATTTCTCTTCCCCTTCTTTTCCATAGTCATCAGTATTACAATCGTCATCTATATTCTCTTCCCCTACTTTTTCCTCTACACCATCACTGTTTTCATCTTCATTAATAAAGTTAGTATTTATCTGTTCAATAGACTCATGAGATGGTATATAGTAAGGTAGTCCTCCTGATATGACTACGGTTCCAACTTCTTTTCCATTGTTAGCTAACAATACATTACTATTTCTGAATAATACTTCTATTTTTGTTTCTTTACTTAATTTTATCATAGCAAGAACATTTAAGGTATTTCTGGTATGAAAAGAACTTCGCTTACATTACCAATACTTGGAATATGAACATTTCCTTTCCCATCAACTTTTACGAGTTTTTGATTGGCTACTTTTATGTTGAATGACATTTTGTTGAAGGAAGTAAACAATTCTTTTACACATGAAGTATGTGATGTAGCTCCAGAATCTAATAACCAGTAATTTCCTTTCTTACTCCTGTTAAAGATGGGATCAATATCCCTGAATCCGTTTACAGATTCACTATTGCTCCTATCATTTTCTCTTTTGGATACTCTACCCCTTCTTGGACTAGGTAATTTCTTGCGCCTTGAGTTAATACTTAATACTTATTACTAGGGGTCCTGTCATAATATCTCTGCCCGGAATTAGATCTCTTTCTATGAAAATTGATATTGTGTGTTCAGGTATATTCATTAATTGGTCTTCTTCTAAAATTTCTTGGGCAAATTTTCTTAAAATGATCCTTTGAACCACATGTGTGGCTTCCTTGCAGGACATTTACTTGCTCATTAAAATCCACCCTCCTTATATTTCTGGTTTCCCTATGCATTAATGCTCTTTCCTTTCTGAGGTTATCCTCAGCTATTAATCTTCCAGATAGACTTTCAAGGGATAAATTTCCATATTCTGAGTTATCTAACTGATTAAGAAAATTGTCCCAGGATGAATCGAGAGAATTGATAATAATACTAATAAAACTTTCTTCAGATATAATTTCTCCCCTTTGTAATAATTGAGATCTCATAGCATTTAATTTAAGCAAATTTTCACTCATGCTCATAGCTGGCTTTAATCTGGCAGAGTGAAATTCTCTAGAAATTCTAGAGGTAGTACTTCTGTTTTTGCTGTGGAAAAGGTTACAGATTTTTTTCCATATTTCAAATATTGTAGAACCACTGGGTATAATGTAGTAAATAGCTGGCTCAAATGAGCTTAGCAATAAACAGAATGCTTTATGGTGGACGCAATCCACTTCTAATGACTACGGTTTTTCAGGGGGGCTCAATATAAGAAAAAGTGCATTTTCTTTCATTAAAGCGATTTGAAATTGTTGGGCCCATTCCATTAAATTATTACCTGTGGCGCATAATTTAGGGAAACCGTTTGGCAGAATGTTAGGTTGGGTACCACTGTTACTCATGAATTGTTGTTGAAGGTGACCCTGAATGTGGGAATATTGACAGAAGGGTATGAGTATACATGCAGTTAGGTTTGAAAGTCCTATTGGTCTTCTTTCTTGACAGGTGATCAGATTTTGTTGAAGTAAACAATGATTTATCTTGTGTTGATCGCTGACTGGAGGTGCCCTTTGTGTAGTTGCTGTCGGATGTGGTATTTCAGAAGATTGTTGAACGTTTGGATTCTCACCTTTTAAATTCAGTAGAAAAGAAACATTGTCTGAAGATTGACTTTGGTTTGCAGGGTAGAATCCTTGCATGTAATAATCGCACTTTTGATGTTGTAGATTAGATGACATCATGGGAACAGTATTGGTAGGTATGCTTCCATGAATGTTTTGAACTTCTGAAGCTGTTGCAGGTTTTGTTGAAAAAAGGCGATAAAACTGAGAGATACCTTCAGTAAACATTGTATTCATTCCGAGGACCTCTGTTGAATCTGGATCGTTGGTTACAATGTTGCTTTTCAAAGATGCTGTTGCCTGAATTTTCTTTAAAAGCCTGGCTTTTTCTTCTGTCTTCTGATCTGTTGTTAGTGAGGTACCTGAATAGTGATCTGCTTCATTGTTTTTAAAACTCGGGAGGTTGAAAGAGCTGCCAAATGAGGCTTCTAAAATCTCTATTGCCTTCGCAATTTCTGTATCTGAAGGTAAACTTTTGCCTTTGATTTTTTTGAGTTTGGGTGCCTGTATTAAGCTTCTATAGTGTTTTTGGTCTGTTTGAGATGCATTCGGTTTTTCTGTGGCTGGGGATTCCGAGTGTTTTATTTCCTGTGTGTATATTACAGACCAACTATTTTCTGATTCAAGGTCCTCTCCTTCGCAATCGCTTTTCGGTATTTTATTTTACAGAATTTCTGCTTTCTTCCTTACCCACTCTGTATTTTGAATGTTTCATTATGATTGGTCGTTGGGCAGCCATTTTGATTACTTGAGTTTGAAATGTCTGTTGCTCTGAAAATGGCACCTTAGCTTCGTTCTCAGGTTCTGATAATGTTAAACTGTCTTTTGGGGGGCTCGTTGGGTCAGCATCATTAGCTTTGTTTTGCCTTTTGTTAGTTTTAACTTTGTTATAATCTTCTAAAAGTGATTTTATTTCCGTTATTGAATTTTTACTTTCTTTAGATATATTAATTATTTTAGTAATCGTAGAAATTATATTTTTACCTCTAAAAAGCGTTTCGTCTTGTTTCTCAATTTCTTCAGTGAATGTATTTAACAACGATGATGTATTTAGTTGTTGCTCTCTTGTGAGAGGATTTATATTTTCTTCATCCCGAACAGCTCCTGTTAGTGTCCTTACAGGAGTCAATTGAGCCGCTATTTGACGGGTGAATGCTCTCGTGTTAATTCTTCTTTTTTTCTGATTCTGACATTTTTTTAGTGAGTTAAGTTTGGCAAACCATCCTCTGCTACCATTTTGTTATGTTAAAAAAGAATCAAGCCAAACAACTCCATATAAATAGAATCAAAATATATGTTTTATTTTGTTTCTAAACTAATAAATCTATCCTTTAATCTTCTTTCTAGGTACATTGAATCACTGGAACACAAACGAGAATGGAGTACAAAGAGAAGGTGAGTACCTTTTATATCAGGTGAGAGAGAAAAGTGGAACATTGCAATGGGACATGTAGTTTAAATAGAACATGTTATATTGGTGATGTTTATTCCAGATTAAAACACTCTGGCATTTCATCTCAACAGAGTTAATGGGTTTATAACCAATGAACCTTTAGAGGTAGTATTTGCAGATATTATTGGTCCTAAAAAACCTAGTTTAGGAGGAGCCTGTTATATATTGAGCATAATAGACCATTTTTCCCGTTATGGTTTCTGTTACCTTATGAAAACCAAAGCAGAAACATTCCAGCATTTTTCAAACTGGCTGAGGTTTGCTGAGAGAAAAAAGAAACACAAAGTTCTTTGCCTGGTAACTGACAATGGTACTGAGTTTCTAATAACAGATTTGCAAATATGTTACAGTAAGCTGGCATTGAAACAAGCGTTCTGCCCCTTATAGACTGCAATGTAATGCATATATTGAACGCAGAGAGCAAACGTTGCAGGCTATGGCTCAAACCATGTTGTCTGATTCTGGTTTGCTTGAGACACTTTGGGGTGAGGCAATAATGTGTGGTAACCATATTTTGAATAACGTAGTTAATTCAACAACTGGTGAATTACCATTCACGCGTTGGCATGGTAGAAAACCAGAATTAAGTTATTTACATACATGTGGAGCCCCAGCATGGGTTCATATTCCTTTGCAATTGGGGCGAAAGGGGCAACATAGAGCAAAGAAGCTGTTTTTTATTGGTTATAAATCCAACCACAAGTCATATAGATTTTGGGCGCCAGGTACCACTAGTGTGTACTGCAGTGCTAGTGCCAAGTTCCTGGAGCATGTTGGTTGGAGTAAGCTTGAGCAGGAATCTGACAAGGTAAATTATAATATTATTGTGAATACTCAAATGTTTAATGATACCCCTGATAATGAGATAATTGAGGAAGAACTTTCTATTACTGTAAAGGAGGAGGAGGTTATAGGGGAGGTAGAAGAGGAAATACCTATAGCGAGTCCTGAGTTGCCTAGACATTCAACTCGAGAGAAACGTCCACTTGATAGGTATCAAGCTAGCATTGTATGTCAGGTGAACATAGAGCCATCTAACTTTAATGAAATTAAACTGTATCCTGAAAAGGATCAGATAGCTTGGAAGAAAACGATGGACGAACAGTTGACATCATTAGAGGAGTTAGATGTTTATGAGAACGTTAGGTTACCACCAGGTGAGAATGCAATTGGTTGCAAGTGGGTGTATAAACTAAAAACTGGTGTAGATGGGACTGTTACCCATAAAGCAAGGTTAGTTGCTCAAGGATTTGCTCAGTCAGATAAGGACTATGATAAAGTGTTTGCACCGAGTCTGAGGGCGACTACGTTGCGAGCAGCATTAGTTTGGGCAGCTAAGAATAGATACAGGATAAATCATATAGATGTTGAAACTGCATATCTGCATGCGCCATTACAACATATGATCTATATGAAGAAGCCATTAGGTTTGAATACTGATGGAATATTGATTGTGGGAGACTGAAGAAAAGTCTTTATGGCTTAAAGCAGTCTGTTTACGAGTGAAATAAATGTATTGTTAATGAGTTAGTTGCTATGGGTTTTGTAGCTAGTATAGCTGATCCATGTTTGTTCAAGAAAGAGAAAGATGGTTTAATTTCTTTATTGTTGCTATTTACTGATGATATAGCACAAAATCTGAAAACGAAGCAACCAAAATTGTTTCTACGTTGCAAAAGAAGTTCAGAATTAGGAATTTAGGAGAAATTAAGTATTATCTTGGTCTTGATATAGTTAAAACTAGTAAAGGTTACAAAATTTCACAAGCCAAGAAAGTAAACCAATTACTGAAACGTTACAATATGGATCTCTGTAAGTCTGCTAAAACACCAATGAGTCAGGATTTTAAATATAGTAATATTCAAAGCCCTGTATTTGATAAGGAAATATATCCTTAATAGGCAGTCTATCATATTTAAGTAATTGGTCTAGGCCAGATATATCGTATAGTGTGAACCAACTGGCTAGATATAATGCTGAACCTACTGAAAGACACTGGTAAGCTGCTAAGCGAGTACTTAGGTATCTGAAGCAAACGATTCATTATTTGTTACATTTGAGCCTAGTAGTGACTTAGTTTTAATGGCATATGCTGATGCAAGTTTTGCAACTGATCTACTTACTCGTAAATCAACATCAGGTATCGGGTAATGTTGGGTAATGTTTTGATAGGATAGAAATCTATTAAACAAAAGCATATTAGTTTATCAACTATGGAAGCCGAACTTTCATGTTTATCCTTGATGTGTACTGAATTAGTATATTATATACTTATTATAAGTTAATTGATAGAGGATTGAATGTGAATGATCTGTTTATAGTGTACGAAGATAATCAATTTGCAATCAATATGGCTACTAATTTAGCTATAAGAACACGTCTAAACATACCGATTTACGATATTTAAACGTTAGACAGTGTGTAAAAAGTAAATTGATTCAAGTAGAGTACTGCATGACTGAACATAATATTGCAGATCATTTCACAAAGGCTCAGGGTGCAGTTAAGCACAAAGCATGTTGTGCAAACTATGGTTTCAGAATGTAAGGTATTATATATCGTCCTACCCAAAGGGGAGAATGTTAGGAAATGACTATTACCCTAACTTGTTGGGTTGGCAATATATAAACCATCAATATAGCTTTAAGACTGCTGTATTGCATCATACTGTGTCCTGATTGGTTAGCTCTTAGCCAATGTCCTTAAGAGGGAGCTAGAAACATGGTTTGCTTCTCTTTGCTGATATCTTTGCTATTTGCTGTGTGCTATTTACTGCTCTTTGCTGTGTTTGCTACTGTTTGCAACTGTTAATGTGTATGACTACGACTGGTAAGAAGACTTTGTTATTGGATTATCCCTGGACTATTGTTTTACTATTTACTGCTTTATCTGTGTATGACCTAGACTGTTTATTGGACTGTGCCTTACTATTTCCTGAAAGTAAACACAATTCAGTGTATCTGTGTGTAGGCTGTGTTATTCCTAACTACTCTTGAATCGCTTTTCATGTGCATACCCTTGCTACTCAAGGGTTGCTCTGTGAATTCCTTAACAGTAGTCATTAGTTGAGGATGACCTGTATTTTAATTACATCGTATAATCAATGCAGGTGAAAATAAATCTTCCTAACTGAATAACTCTGAACAAAAATCATCATGGATTGACGCACTGTTAATTCAACACCAAACGTATTTACTTCATGTTTAGCTGAAGTATTAATATGTCTTAAACAATTATATTTGTACAAACCAATCCAATTAGAACAGAATTAGAATTGTAATGTACTAAACTCCTGCTAACTTTGTGGAGTTCTATTTTAAAAAAATAAAAAAAAAAGATTTTAAAGGTTTAAACTCCTTTTAAAAAAAGGTGTGCTAACTTCTAAAAAAGTTACCAATCAGATTTGCCAATAATTTCTATAACATATCATTTATATCAGGGGTGAAATTTACTTGCCTTCCCTACTGGTTCGCCAAAGTGCGTGCACTGTGCACTTGCTTGCTTTGCTATTATCTGTGCTTGTGCAAAGCTTTCTGTGCAGGCATAGAGGCTTAAAATGTTGCCAAAATCGACGTTATGACGTCCGCATAGGTGGGCGGAGCCTCCTGCAGCCGCTGCTACCGGTTCACCCAAGCCAGATAGAACCGGCTGGATTTCACACTTAACTTATATTCATTAGTAAAAATAATTAGCATCACAGCTCAAATATACTAAAATTAGTAAATATTATTAAGTAATACTTACTAAGTAATACTTAGTAAGATATTTTACTAAGGCAATCATTTCATTAATATATTTACAAATGATATTTTTATATTTATATTCAAAATTCACTGATTTGATGTTCTCCAGATGTGTATACACACATTTCAGAAGAAAAATAGAAAAATGGAAATTTCTCATATATTCTCATAAATTCTAGGAGTCTGTTCAGTTTTGTATGTCCCTTTTTTTCCCCTGAAAATCCAAATGAAGATATATTGCCAATTGAATTAAAGTCATGCAGTGACAAGTTTAGAAACTATTTGTCTTGTCAACTGATACTTGTTCTTCATTGTGTAACGAAAAAGAGTTTAGAGAAAAAAATGCTTTACTAACAAGATCTGCACACCAGTCCATTTCATTCCCTTTTGGCTGGCAGTCTGGAAATTTATCACTAATTTCAAATATAAGCACACTTATCAATGGTTATTTAATACTTTACATTTCATTGCAAGTTGTTGCTATGCTTGGAATTGTAACTGAAACATATGAAACATGAAATATGAGACATGGTCACAATTGCATTAGATCAAAATGTACTTTGTTTTGAATTATAGCATATGTGAACTCAGCCATTACATTTTGCAAGCCATGGCTTGCAGGCCTTGTAAAAGTACTGATCTAGTACAGAAGTACAGAAAAGTACTGAAATAGTACATAAGTACTATTTTTTTGTACATTTGTTGTTTGGAGACAGTTTTGTTTTTATGTATACAATAGATGCTATTTTAATTCTTTTCAAGACAGGAAAATTATAAGACAACTCTACCTCATAAAGATTGCTGGTTTTTTTTCCGGGTTTCCTTGTCTTCGGCGACGACGGTGCCTTTTTAAGCACCGCCAGCCCAGCCGTTCGTAGAGCCGCTTCTAGATCGTGAAGCGGCTTGAAAGCTTCAAAATCCCTAGGATCTTTGAAGAAGAGGCAGCAGGGTACAGGTAGAGCCCCTGCAACCCCCCCAGGGAATTGTTTCTGGGGAGGAAACAGGCGCGGCTCCCTCCCAACCTGCTGAGACTCCAGGCGGCGTGGGACGTCTCTGCTTTCGCAGAACAAGCCGGCTGCAGGGAACTTCAAAAGAGAAAGGAAATAACTCAAACAAGCAGTTGAACTCTACTTGAACCCTGAAAATCTGAATTGCAAGTATTAGCACTTTGCTGATCTTTTATCTTGAAGGGAAAAACTTCTGAATGAGTGAAAGTGACTGGAAAAAATATGGCGCTCAGCATTAGAGTAAATGAATCAGCGAGTGTGGATTGGTGAAGTCATCTTGCTTTGTTACAAAGTTAACAAGTTGTTATAAAGTTGCTCTGGCTGTAATAACAGGAACAAGAGGAAAATCTCTCCCTTTTACTTGATTTTGCTTCAACACAGTTTTGCCCTGATTAAATCTGGGGGACCTTTTTAGAAGGCTTTGTGGAGGCGGCAGAAGAAGCGGAACCTCCCTCTTTAGAAAAGCTAGCCTATGTGGCAGGATGGCTTCAAAGAAGCAGGAAGGCAAAACGGGGGGGATCCCCCACACGTAAACAGGATACGCAGTTACAAGCTCAGAAAAAAGATTTTGATATGGGAGATTTAAAAGAATTTATTTCAAAAATCCTGGATGACAAATTTCAAAAAGCCCAACAGGAAATAGATGATAAAATAAATAAAATAGATGATAAAATCCAAAAGTCTCAACAGGAAATTATGCAGGAAGTGCAGCAGAACCAAAAGAAGGTGACCAAAAAAATAACAGATGTGGCGTCTGGCCTGGCAGGATTTATTATGAAAGTTGAGTCAAAAATGGATGAATTTAAATCAGAAGTTAATGCCAAGATGAAAAATAATGATCACAAATTTTTGGATGTTGATGATAAGATGCAGAGAGTTGAGAACGAGATTGTCATGATGCAATTCTGGGCAATGGAATTTGCTATACGGTTTCGAGGAATTAGAGAAGAGGAGAGACAAGATTTGAGACAGGTCTGTGCTGAAGCCCTAGCTGTTATCTTAAAAATTAATCCTGATATGGTTCTCTGTAAAATAGACAAAATTTACAGAGTCAATTCCTGGGTGGCCAGACAAAGACAATTGCCTAGAGATGTGGTCATATACTTTACAGACAGAGCAATAAGAAATGATATCCTGCAAAAATCCTTTCTTACTTCTGTGCAAGTGGGCGGATCCCAGATCACAGTTTACAAGGAACTTCCACCTAAGATGTTGAAATCCAGAAAAGACTTTGGCTTTCTTGTTAAAGAATTGCAGAATAATCGGATCCCATTTCGTTGGGACGCCCCAACTGGTATAATTTTGAGATATAAGGGAGAGAAACTCCGTTTGAATACTGTGGAGAAGGCGGAGCAATTTTATACTGATATCTTTAAAGAAAGAACACCATCTCCACGTACATCTACAGTTTTGGAGATTAAGGAGAGTGACAAGAAGCAACTTCAAGAACCGCAACAACAATCTAAGCAGGAATCAGAGGAGTTGAAGGGCGCTGAAGGAGGTCTCCTGGATGAGCCTTTGCTGGAACCTTCTCCAATCTTGGAGCCGGTCTGGATGGCTGAAGTCAAGGACCAGCGTATAACCCGAGCAAAACTCAAGCAACTTAAAGAACAGTTACAGCAGGAAAAACAAGATGAAAAGGAGGCAAAGGCGATACAAGAGGGGGCCGTGGGGAATGCAGGACAGAAGATTTCGGATGAAATCCGATTATTCTGCTCTTGGCTCCAGGAAGAGAATAATGATGATTAAATGTTTATCTTGGAATGTGAATGGGTTGAATGCAACACAGAAAAGGAAGAAAGTATTTGCATATTTAAAACAATATAATAATGATATAATGTGTCTACAAGAAACGCATATTACAGTTCAAGATCAAAACTATTTGAAAAATTCCAAATTAGGAACACATTTTATATCTTCAACTAACCAAAAAAAGAATGGTGTGGTTATTTATGTAAATAAAAAATTAACAGCCAAACTTATAGAAGCTGATCAAGATGGCAGGTTTGTAGCAATTCAATTACTTTCTGCTAACAGTCAAATTCTTTTGATAGGAATTTATGCTCCTAACCAACAACAGGATTATTTTTATAAAATGCTACACACTAAAATACTACAATGGGATTATAGATCTATTTTAATTATGGGAGATTGGAATGGAGTAATTGATTCTAAATTAGATAAAAAGACTCTGGCGAAGTCAAGGATTAGATTACCACAGACCTTTTTTGATATGAAAGAAGACCTGGAATTAAAAGATATTTGGAGAATACATAACCCAAAAGAATTGGATTATACTTTCTTTTCTGACAGACATAGATCCTTCTCTAGGATTGATTTCATTTTGTTGTCAGATGATTTACTTGTTAGGACAAAAAGAACAAAGATTTTGCCAAGAATTTTGACTGATCATAGTCCAGTGTGGATAGAAATTGAGATATGCAAGACTGAGAGACGCTCTTGGAGATTAAATGAAAACTTGTTCAGATATGAAAAAAATATAATAGAACTTAAAAAGCATTTGAAAGAGTTTTTTGAAATGAATTTGAATAAAGGCACCCCAATGGAAATTGTGTGGGACGCAAGCAAAGCTTATATGAGAGGGGTGCTTATTCATATGAACTCTAAACATAGGTTGACCCGACAAAAGAAAAGCCTTGAATTGGAAGCAGAAATAAAGAACAAAGAACAGTTACTTATTAAAAACCCAACAGATGAAAGAATACGTGGTGTCATAAAACTTTTGAAAGATCAATTCCAAATGCTTATAGTGGAACAAGTTGCAACAAATTTACAATACGCGAAGCATAACACATTCTGCAACGCCAATAAACCGGGCAGGTGGTTGGCCTACACATTGAGGAAGAAACAGAGCATACGGACTATTGATAGTATTGATATCGGAGGGAAAGAAGTTTTTCAACAGAAATTAATAAAAGAAGCCTTTCTTGAATATTACACTAAACTATATGCCAGAGAGGAGGTGCAGAATGGACTTATAGAAAAATACTTAGACAACAAAAGAGTTACAAAAATCACTGAGCAACAAAAGGAAAGAATGAATTATCCTATAACAGAGGAGGAGATAATAGCAGCAATAAAACAATTAAAAACAGCTAAAGCTCCTGGAACGGATGGTCTGACTGCAGTGTATTATAAAACTTTGCAGGCAGAAATGGTGGAACAACTTAGAGACTTATTTTGTAATATACAACAAGGGGGAAATGTACCCCCATCATGGACTACATGGACTTATATTTCTTTGATACCAAAAGAACAAGCAGGTCCCAAAAAAACCAGAGAATTACAGACCAATATCTCTTTTGAATACGGATTACAAAATTTATGCAAAAGTACTAGCCAACAGATTGATGCCAGTAATTCAAAAGGTGATTCATGATGATCAAGCGGGATTTATTGAGGGTAGGCACATGAATGACAATGTAAGGCAAGTAATAGATTTATTGGAATATCTTGAGAAGAATAAACAGATCCCTGCAGTGCTGGTTTTTCTGGATGCAGAGAAGGACTTTGGGGACCAATTTATACAGGCGGTCTCAGCAATTTATCAAGATCAAAAGGCACAGATTATTATTAATGGAAGTTTGACAACAGAGTTTAAAATCGAAAAAGGAACAAGACAGGGATGTCTGCTGTTCCCATTGTTGTTTATTTTAACACTAGAAGTCTTGTTAAATACAATAAGGGACTCTAATACTTTGAAAGGTATAATGATAAGGCAAGAGGATTACAGAATAAAGGCATTTGCAGATGATCTGCTTGTTACCCTAACACAGCCAATGGAATCAATAATCCAGATGAAGGATATTATACAAGACTGTGGTAAAGTTTCAGGTTTTAGATTGAACCAGAAAAAAACTAAGATGGTAGTCAAAAATATGACACAAGATCGTAAACTTGAGCTTGAAAGGAGGGCAGGTTTTGAGATTGTACCAAAGGTAAAATATCTAGGAGTTCAGGTTGCGGAATCAAATATGAAATTGTTTCAAAATAATTATGAGGTGTTGTGGCGAGAGGTGCAAAAAGATATGGAGACTTGGAAAAAACTGCAGCTGTCTTTACTTGGAAGAATAGCAGCAGTTAAGGTGAATATTTTGCCAAGATTTCTTTTTTTGTTTCAAATGATTCCGGTGCTCAAAAATGATAAACAACTAAAAGTATGGCAAACTGGAGTGAACAAGTTTGTCTGGAACGAGAAAAAACCAAGAGTAAAAATGAAAATTATGCAAGATGTTCCAGAAAGGGGAGGTCTTAAACTTCCAAACCTACAGTTATATTATGATGCAGCAGCTTTGACTTTAGCAAGTGATTGGTTTGGAGGAAAAAAGACTGGAATATTAAATGCAGAAAGTTTTGATTTGGAATTTGGATGGCACGCTTACTTATTTTATGACAGTAAAGTGGATAAAGTATTTAAAAGCCACATACTTAGAGATTCTTTGTTGAGAGTTTGGAAGAAGCACCGAATCAATTGGAATTATAAAATACCGCTATGGCTGGATCTTGGTCATACTTTGTGGAATACAAATATAATGTCACTCGGGGGGTTTTTATACAAAGAGGTTCTTTTTACAGATGCGGGCAGATGGCAGCTGAAGACATTACAGACATTGTTGGCTGAAGGGATTAATCTAACTTGGTTACAATACAATCAATTGCAATTGAGATGGAAAGAGGACCAAAAAACTGGTATTATGGAGTATGAGGAAGAATTGGTCAGACATATAAAAGAGAAAGGTCCAATGCATATCAAAAGACTTTATAATGTTTTGTTAGAAAGGGATTCAGAAACTGAACTAGTTAAAGATTGTATGATTAAGTGGGCACAAAATTTTGAGGAACCAGTGATGTTGGAAACATGGGAAAAAATCTGGGTTCAGAATGTTAAATTTACACAGTCGCAGAATTTGAGGGAAAATTTTTATAAAATGTTTTACAGATGGCATTTAGACCCCAAAAAATTGTCGTGTATGTACCCTAATGTGCAGCCTAAATGTTGGAGATGTGACTGTCTAGATGCTACATATTATCACGTTTGGTGGACCTGTAAGAAAGTTAAGGCCTTTTGGATAAAAATTTGGTGGGTCATGCAGAATGTCTTAAAAGAAAAAAATTCAATTTTCTCCACAATTGTTTTTATTGGGCATAGCTAAGGGTTTTACATTGGGTGAAACAAAACTGATATTGCATATGATAATAGCAGCAAGATTGTTGATAGGTAAATACTGGAAAAATGAAGCGCTGCCCACGATTGAGGAATGGACTTTGAAGATGGCCAGTTTTGCAGAGATGGCAAAGATTTCAGCATATCTATAAGATTGTTCACAAGAGACTTATGAATGGGAATGGAAGAGGTGGATAGATTACGTTCAGAACAAATATCAAACTAGGAAGTATCAAATAGCTTTTATTTGAAAATGTTATATTAAGATAGAAATATTTTAAGGTAATGAGGATGAAAATTTATTTGAAAATGTTATATTAGGATAGAAATAGGTTAATGTAATGAAGATGAAAAATTTTTAGGGGGAGGGAGGGGCTCAAGTTTTATAAGGGGTTTTCCTTTCATTTGATGAGTATACTGTGTGGAAGTCTGGGGGAGAGGGGAGGGTTAGAGTGGGTTAGGGAGGTTGGGAAGTTTGGGGTGGGATGAGGGGGGAAAAAGGGGGTGAAAATGTAATTGTAAAACTTTTGCAATAAAAAAAAAAAAAGATTGCTGTTTTTGAACTGGGAGTATATTCTGGGATTCATGATTCTTGGGTACTTTTGTGGCTTGCTATAATGCTGATGCCCAATCAGTGTATCAAGAATAGTAACTTAAACAAATGAGGGATGAAAGTTTATCTTACATTAGCTAGTTATTTGAATTATTTTGGAAGTTATTATACACTGAATAAAACTGATCCACTATACACTACAAAGTTGCTATCAAATTTTAATTCATTTTTATTATATAATTTAAAGTTGAATCCTTAACTGATAAAGAGACTAATCAGGCAGGATTTCTGCAATTGACTTATCACGTCTGTATATTTTCTAATGATTGGGCATGTCCCTCATACTGTTCAGCTCTTTACTAAAAATACTTTGATTTTATTAATATATTATCAGACATTAAACAAAATTAAAAATTATGAATCATTAAAAATATACTTAATGAAAGCTTTGGCAGCTTATACATGTCAGCATAGCAGCATTGGCCAATGCAATTTTCTGCATAAAATAAAAATTGATATTTTAAACATTAAGAATGCAATATAGGAAAAGATATTTTAAATACTGAATATCTCATAATCATGTTAGATGGACATCTTTTTCTCCCATTGTGCAGCTTTTGTTAGTCTTGGATGTGAAACATTTTGCCTCTATATTAAACTTCCTTAGTTTTCAAGCAATGGAAATAATTTGCTTCTTAAATTGGTGCAACTGAATTGCTTTGCTGCATTTTCATAATATGTTAATAGTGATTTTTACTGTATATATAGACCTAATAAATTTAGTATAAAGATAATTTTCTAACATCATCTTATGTTAACAGTAGTGGAATCTAGGATGATAAAATAAATTCTAGAAGCTATAGGTTCATGTTTATAACTGTCAGACTAAGATTTATTTTTGTATGTTATAAACTACATAAAACTTGTAATCCTGAAAATATAATTTGAAGCTTGAATACATAATGTTGTACAATTTTGCATTCAAGGCTTTTCTATAAGAATTCTAATAAATCAAAATCTAAATTGTAAATTTTAAGAAAACCTTATAATAGTATATTTGATTGAATTAGAATATTTGTGCAGTTTTATGCTTTAATTTATAAACACCTTACCTTAGCATGCATAAAGACAGAAGTTAGAAATAACTAGAAAATATGCATAGCACGGTTCCAAGTTATTTGCTCAATTCCTTTATAGCAATGAGATTTGTTTTCTATGTAACCAAGTACCGTAATTTGCTGCTTTTGTTTGTGTGAAGCAGCTAGAAAGTACAGGATGGTCTGTACAAGCTATGCTCTTTAGGTATTTTATAACTGTTCATTTTGTTGTCCATGCAAATAGATGGAGACAGCTTGGCCCCTTCTCATTTGTCAATAAATTAAATAGAATATGGTTTTTAGATTTTTCTGTTTGGAATTAGGTGAACAATTTTATCTGGAAAAAATAATGGACTTATGACACTGAGCTTAGAGAAGTCCCCTACATAACAATCTACTTAACTAAAACCCTGCATTTAAATAAAGGTAGTCCTTGACCTACAAGTTCATTTAATGACCGTTCAAAGTTATAATGGCCCTGAAAAAAGCCAGATTCACTTAACAACTATGTCACTAACTTAATTGCAGTGATTGATTTAATAACTGTAGCAAGAAAGATCATAAAATGGGATAAATTTCACTTAACAAACATACATTTTGGCCTCAATTGTGGTCGTAAGTCGAGGACTACCTGTATATAAAGGGATTCATCATTTTCTGACTGTGACTGAAAGTTTAAACATTAATTATTGGTTTAGGAACAAGTGATCAGTCTTATTTTAAACATGTAGGCTTATTATGAAACTTTTGACTAACAATTTTTAATGTCTATTTATAGCTAACAAAGTAGCATACTGTGAACATAGGATATCTATTTTACTTGATAACGTATCACAATTTATATAAATTATAATTACAAAATAGAGCCTAACCTCTAATAAAGTAAATTTATATCAATCTTTATTAAATCATTTTTGGAATAATTTAAACTAAAATTCCAAAATTTGGTGTTTGCTTACATGGCATCTTCCCCCAGTTCTGGTGCAAATTTTATTTTTAACTTTTTTCAAAATTTAGAATCAAAATAATTTGAATTGGTTTATTATGATAAACACGAGTTTCTGCTGCATATTCTAGTCACATGTTTATAGATGAGAAGCTGCATTGAGAACCCTTTCATTCAACCTGTTTATCCCAATTTCACTTCAATGACCACACAATACAATGGCAATGTAAAACCTCTGGATGACTTTTTATTGTGATAAATTTGGAATCATTATCAGCGATAACGATGAAGCTGCAAAGTGTTATGTCGTCTCCAGGCAGCACGGCGTGACCCACCAATTGTGTGATGGAACTTGTGGCCCTTGCCAAGGCCACGGCTCTTTCTTCCAGCAGAGGTCAGCCCACGCATCTCTCTGTGTTTGTGAACTGGTTTGGTGATCCATTGGGTATCTGGATTGCGCCTGATAGCTTTGTGGAATGGATCAATCAGAATGACTTCAAAGAATTTGTATGTGGAATCCTCACCCACCCAGTAAGAATTCAGCACTCTCAAAGCGCCACAGTGTCGGCCAGCACGTTCCTAGAAAATAAAATAGTTGAAATAAAAGTATCTGTATCTAAACCTATATATATTATGCAGGTGAAATCAGATTGAGAAACATTATACAAAAGAAATAAGTATATAAATACTAAAGTGCTTATAAGTAATTTAATATTTCCTTTCTTTACATATAAGTATTTCATTTTCCTCAGTGGCCATCTCTCATATTTTCCTAGCTCTGGATGTTTTGATTCCACAAGTACATGCTTTTAACAGTTCCTTTACTCATTGCTTTAGACATTAACTATTTTCATTAGTAAACTATTATTCCCAACCAATGCTACTCAAATAATGTCAGTGTCCTTCAAACATTCATTTGGTTGATGTGGTTTTCTGTATAATTCAGAATATAATGGTTTCCCCATGAGCCAAAACTCTGCATTACCAGCACTCTTTTCTGTATGAAAATTTTCATGAATATATTATGCATGGATGTTGATCCAAACTGAGTGGCAAAAGTCGAGTTCTCATGTGAGCTATAACATAGCATTTAAATTAACTAATCTCCCAGAAAAAATAAGGAATACGGATAATCCTTAAAATCTAATTCAACCCACCAAGAATAATTAATTAAATCAGTTTGTAATCTTATTTCCAATTTGTTTCTGTACTGCTCTATAGATCGTTGTATTTACACAGAAACAATGTCTCCATGTAAATGAAGATTATAGTTATTTATCATAGCATTGTTTACAAACAAAATACACATTCCACCTAATAGTAGAAACACTACACCATCACTATTACTCAGTGAGGAATATTTTCATTAGTTAAGCTTACTAGTTTAATACATGTTGGACAAAATTATATTGTAATATTACCATAGTGTAATTCATAATTATGTAATTATTATGCTATAATAAAATTTCTCAAGCTTCTTCTCAAGGTTTCCTTACTTCTGCTACAGATTGCAGACTCCGGGCAAATTTTAATTGGTTCACACCATGATGCACAGGCTTTCCATAAGTAGCACCCTTAGGAACTGGACGTTTACGACCACCACGACGAACTCGGATGCGATAGATGACATAACCTATAACAGAAACAAATAGCATTTTAACTGCTATCATGTCACCCCTAGTCTTCTTATTAATGAAAAGAAGGACTGGGGTGAGGGGTTTTCACATGATAGCAGTGTTCTGATATCTCAGTAGTTGCCACAAAGAAGAGGGAATCAAGTTATTCTCTAAAGCACCTAAGGACAGAACAAGAAGCAATGGATGGAAACTAATCAAGGAGAGAAGCAACCTAGAACTAAGAAATTTCCTGACAGTTAGAACAATAAATCAGTGGAATGACTTGCCTCCAGAAGTTGTGAATTCTCCAACAGTGGAAGTTTTTAAGAAGAGATTGGACAGCCATTTTTCTGAAATGGTAGGGTTTCCTGCCTGAGCAAGGGGTTGGACTAGAAGACCTCAAAGGTCCCTTCCAATTTTGTAATTCTTCTCTTCTGCTCTAATTCTATTAGCACCTTAAACTTTGTCCAAACTACCTGGCCATTCTGTATTTTTGATCCACATATGCCCATTTTGTTAATCTGAGATAATTTACAGCAACAACAAAAAGAAGACACTAATTAGAGTCATATAACATAAGACAAAATTGTTAAGATTTGTTTCCTTATGTCAGCTTTCCATCAATTTGACTTTTCATATGTTTCCTGCAATTTATCTTCTTTGGATGTATAATTAGGTTCCAGTTAATTTATAGTAAAAATCCCTAGTGAGCACTATATCAGATCAGTTTTTTTCTCCATATGTGTAATAAGCATGCAAACAAACATAGAGCAAAAAAAATCTTTTTAAATGTTCCCTTTACCTTGCTTGGCTTTATATCCCAGCCTGCGGGCTTTGTCTGGTCTGGTTGGGCGAGGAGCTCGATGAAGTGCTGATAACTGACGATATTGCCAGCAACGGACACGCAGAAGAAAACGCATCACATCAGATTGCTTCTTCCTCCATAGTTCTTGGATATACTTGTAGGCACCCATTATGACTTACCTACTAAAGAAAATGCAGAATTATGTTACATTATATTGCTACATATTTCTGTAGTAACAGGTATATATTAAAAGGGACTCTTAAAAGAACAATGCTCTCCAGTATCTAAAAATAAATTCCCTAAAACTGATTAAGTAAATCCATAAAAAATATGCCATTATTCAGGTTTCTTTTTCTGCTAATGTGCTGGTAAGAAGGCACACATTCATAAAAGCAATTTTAACTTCAGTCTCACAGATAAACATATTTTACATGTCAAAGAAAAAGAGCAGGTTCTAACTTTTGCTTCATCAAGCTTCCGAAACCAGATGTCCATGATACAATTTTAAACTGTTATTGCTCACTATATATATACCATACACTCAAAAACATGCATGAATGAATATATGTGTATCATATAAAGATGTATGTTTTTACCAATATTAGGTAGTATTTTTTCCTCAAATTTTATAGGTTTTAGCTTTAGTCAAAAACACATGTTGCTTTGTAACAAGCCAATGAACTTGGATAATCTATGACAGCAACTACCTAAAATAGAATATTTTATATCATTTATTATGTAAAAAAGAAAGCCTTAAAAGGAATCTGCCAATTTGCAAGTTATTCTTTATTTTCTATTTCATTTCTATTTTTTATTCTCATTGACTCACAACACTGCCCTCCTTTTGATTATCAATCAGATTTGAATAGAAAATCACTGATTGACATTGAGGCTTTGTGCAGGAGAGACTAGTGGTTAAGGCACCAGGCTAAAAAGCAGGAAAACCTTCAGCTCAAATCCAACCTTAGCCATTAAAGTCAGTTGGGTGACTTTGTGCCAATCACTCTCTTATTAGCTGGCTTCACTCAGGGTTGTTGTTGTGGACATGATAGGAGGAAGAGTGCGTGTGTATAAATCAATAAATGAATCTGTTCTACTTCCTCAGAGTTCCTTTCCCCAATAGAGGTTTGACTGCATGAGCTGCCATCGTTCAATTTTCACCATAATTCTTCCCCCCACCAAGTTTTTTTATTTTATATTATTTATACATATCAACGCGTGAATAGTATGATACCTGGGTATCATACATTTTGATACAAATACTTATTATTACTCATAGTTATTACATTTCATTTTCATTATTTCATGTTGTTTAAACATACCAAATACTACCACCCTTCAATTTTTAGACCTCCATCTTACTACATATATCTTGTTATATTAATATATATATATATACTATTATTCCCCTCTTCTCTTTTTAACTTTTCCCCCATGTCACCGTAATATTCAAAGACGTTTCTTTTCTATCTTCCATCTTTCACGTGCTTCGTTATTCACATTTCCCTTATTTAGCTCTTTAGAAGGATTAAATTTTAATATAAATAATGCGAAGAGCTAAATAAGGGATTTTCACCATAATTCTGAGCTGTAAGAAAAGACCCGATGCCAAAGGAACTCAGCATTTCAACGATTCTTTTCATTTGCATTCTTATCCTCCATGATTATCTCGCCCGGTAGCATAAGGCTCTAGAGGCCAATCTGCCAACCAGACCCTAAATCCTTTTTTCTTCCACAGCTGAAAAAAAACATAATCATCCTCTCTCCCCGATCTATAAGAATCTGCACCAAATGGGTGGAAAGAGCCTCCAAACTGCAGGATGACATTGGATACATCGTCCGCAGAAAGAACCCATGGAACCTTACCAGAAGGCGCTCGAAGACGGAAAGGAAAAGGCCTCTCTCCCAAAATGCTTTGCAATAGAGGAGGGAAGGAAAGACTCGGTGATCAGGTGCTTGCTGGGAAATGTAGTTCATGGGGAACACATGTTAAAAGAGCGTGGATTTTCGTGCTATTGGATGGAACTGATCCCTGTGACTTTTGGCTAACCGCTCTCTGCCAGTTATCTTCATTTAAAGGCATCTAGCCATGGAAATTACCCTAGAAAAGATTCTCCTTAATCACACTTTAGGGTTGTTTTAATTACTAATGATAGAATGCTTTAGATATACACTTTCGTGTTGATTATTTCATACGATCTATGAAATGGGGCTGATGGGAAGGTCATGGCTGAGTTCTTATTTTTAATTAAATTCCAATTTCACTCCAGAATTCGAAGCTCATTATATTAAAGAAATTTCGAATACAGAATAATTCTTTCCTATTTAAAATCCTTTTATGTATTGCTCTTTTTTAAAAAAAAATAACTAACAGTTTCATTAACTTTGTGCAAAGGAGCTTATTTTTTTGTAAATAAAAAAAATAGTTCTAGAAGCCTTTTGCTAGACACTCCAGAAATACGGAGAAAATACGGAGAAAGTTCTTAGGAGGGTTTTTCTTGTAATTTTAAAAATGATTGCCTCTCACTTCAGTTATAAATAGCAGTAGCATACTTTCTCTTTAAACAATCTATGAAATGAGAAAAATAACTACCATTCTGGGTGGCCTATAGGTTTTGGATTTCTACCGGTAGTAGTCTGAAAGAAGATGGGAAAAGGCTTCAAAGTGTTGGTGTGTGGAATGTGTTCAGTGGGAAAGACGGCCATCTTGGAACAAGTTCTGTACGGTAATCACACTACTGGTAAGAAAAATGCCTATTTTTTATTTTTGTCTAGCTAATGTTATAACTTTAATGCCATTTTAATAGTTAATAAACTCTGCCAGATGATAATAGATGTAAAATGATCCATGTGCCGTATTTGCATTGGCCAATATAGGTTAATTACATTTTTCACAAAAGGCAAACTAAGATCTCAAGAACAATTAGATATCTCTTGTATGCATTTTCCTTAACCAAGCTGGTTTGTGGAAAACATAAATGAGTCTTATGTTATGTCCCCTAAGAAATGGTTTTGCTCTTTATTTTAAACAAAAATAGGTGAAGTGTGCAGCAGAACTATGGAAGACGTATATGTCGCTGTGGCTGAAACGGATGGAGGACTAAAAGAACAATTACGTTTGTATGACACCCAAGGACTACAAGGAGAAGAGGATTTCTCCAAACATTACTATTCTATGGCAGATGGCTTTGTTCTAGTGTATGCTGTAAATAGTCTGGAATCTTTTGAGAAAGTTAAGTGGCTCAAAAAGGAGATTGGCAAGTTTAGAGAAAAGAAAGAGGTATTTCTTTCTATTTCTTTTATTTTTTCAGTCTATGTGAAATATTATTATTTCTTCCACAAGCTTATTACTTAAACTATTTTCCAGGCTGCTTATTAGTCAGTAATACAATAATACAATTTTGAATGTGTCAGGGATTATGAGTTGAAGGTGAAAGAAAGGGAATCTCATTATAAAGAGTTACTTGGCCCGGAAAACATAATTATTGTCTAAGTAGATTTCTCCTTACTCAACAGGTTTTCTTTTCTTTTCTTTGCTCTTCTTTCCTGGCCCTTCTGTCTCTCAACTTCTTTAGAAGAGTCTCCCTCAGAAGAAAAAGATTGGATTCGTACTACTATTGGAAATGGATATGAGACCTAGTCCTACAGCTTGTCATAAGAGACAATTTGATTTAGACAAAATCATAATTTGGGGTATTTCTATATGAGTCTGTAAGATGAAAGTGCCTTAAATATTAGCTACTAGGATTCTATATCTTGCCTCACTGAATAATTTCACACACCCAGGGCATTCTGTACTTACTTTTAATAAATTGTAGATAATTGAGGTCCTAGTGGGATTAGATGTTTTTGACAAAATACAGGCAGAAAACCTTAATCTGGGACCATCTAAAACAAGTTTTCAGGTGGGTACAGTTGCATAGCATTAGGTATTTCAACGGAAATATTTGTGAAATACTTTGGGCTTGCTAATCTCATGAGCTGAAGGTAGCATTACAGTAGTAAATTATTTAAAAGGTATACAATAATCCTCAATTTACAACCATTTGTTTAGCGAGCTTTTAAAGTTACAGTGATACTGAAAAAAGTGATTATGACAGTTTTTCCCAATTATGACCATTGCAGGATCCATATGGTCATGTGACCAAAATTTAGATGCTTGGCAACTGGATAATATTTTTAATGGTTGTAGTGTTAGGGTCATGTGACCTTCTCACAAGCAGAGTTAATGAGAAAACCAAATTCACTTAACTATATGACTAAACAGTTCACTTAACAACTGTGGCAAGAAAGGTTATAAAATGGGGCAAAATTCACTTAACAAATGTCTCACTTAGCAACAGAGCATTAGGTCTCAATTGTGGTTGTAAGTCGAGGATTACCTGTATGGTTTTAATTCTGTCTTGGGAGCCTACTGTAAGAAGACAGTAGATTTTCAGTGTTCTGTAACAGATGTTAATTTCTGTTTGTGTTTAACATCAAATCTATAGTTATGGTGGCTTGAGAGCCAGTTAACATGTTCTTTAATTTGTAGGATCCACCTCTGTCAGAAAAGGTAAAAGATTACCTAGTCTAATTCCCCTTTTATTCATCAGTCCTAAATAAGAAACAAGTTGCTGCTACTGTTGTTTCTCCTCCTCACTCAGTCTGTTCCAAGAGTTTGATACTCTCCAAATATTTTAAATTATAATTTCCGTAGGCACTTGTTATCACCTAAGCTGGCTGGGACAAAAGAGTGAGACAATCGCTATCTGCTTGTTACTATGTTGCCTGTTACAGCTCCATCCCTTTATAATGGTAATTGAACAACTTAAAGCCCATTTTTGTGGCTATTTTTGGTCTGTTTTTTCTGAAAAAATGAGCCAAAAAATGCCTCAAAAACGGGCCAAAAAACCCCTAGAAAACGGGCTGAAAAAAATCCCTGAAAACGGCCTGAAAAAAGGCTGGAAAAGGGCAAAAAGAGGGCTGAAAATGGGGCACGCAGAGGCTAAATTATTATTATTTTTTGTCGTTTTCCTCTTTTAAATTTAGGTGCGTCTTATAGTCAGGTGAGTTTTATAATCCCAAAAATATGGTAGCTTTGTAATACTGTAATCTGAAATAATACAGCGCATGTGGCATTTGGACTATATTTGTCTTGCTTTTTTCTGTTGTCTATGCAGACCTACGCTGCTGTGTACACAATAGGGTGGATAAAAATAGAAGATTTTTTTTAAAAAAATTTAAAAGGTTTTTTTTAAATCGGATTTTTTAAAATTTTTATCGAATTTATTTTAATAAAATGCTTTTGGAGTAAAAATCTATCTAAAGATAGTTTTCTATTTAATACATTAATAATTTAGTTTATTCAGCATGAAATGGAGCTTAGTTATGTAGCATGAGGCTGTATATTCTGCAATATTGGGACTGTCAGTGATTCAACAGCAGGTCAGGAGGAGCTGCTGTGGGACAGAGGTGACAGTTGCTCTTTAAAAATTATGATTTAAATTGAGTGATTTAAATCAAGCCTTTCTACTAGTGATTTAAATCATGACTTAAATTGACTTGATTTAAATCAAATCCATCCTGGTACATAACCATCTTGACATATATTTGGTGGAAATATATGGTCCTACTCAATAAATAAATAGGAATAGTATAGTTTGTGAATTGGGGTGAAGATAAGAAAAGGAAAAACAGATGGGGAGGCTCTTAATTTCTCTAGAGTTAATTGTTTCAGGTAAGGCTAGAGCCATTGGATATAGAAACTTGGCAAGGACTTACTGCAAATAAGTTCTATGAGTGTCTATGTATAGTCCTTATAAGAAAATTATAACAGTATTGACCGACTTTTTTGGAAATAAAAAGGACAAATTTTAGTCCTTTTCTCCAGAGCAGGGGTGTCAAACTTGCAGTGTCATGGCGGCATCACATGACATATTGGGACCTTTTTCTCCTTTGCTAAACGGTGTGGGCATGGCTAGAGTGTGACGCATCCGGCCCGAGGCTGCGAGTTTGACAGCCCTGTTCTAGAGAGTTGTATCTGACATCATTTTCAGACTAGAAGACAAGATGCTATTTTTTTCTTTTCCATATTTTAATAATTTTAATTTTACTTTGGTTTCTGTATTTTTCTATGTTTGTCATTGTGGCTATTAATAATGCCCTGTTAGTTAAAAAGTAATAATACGTTAAGTAAATAAATTTGCTTCTTGCAACAGATAATTTGGTAGTTTTGCTGAACATATGACCAGAATTGTGGTTGAGGAGTCCTAGTCTCTGGACTGGAGCAATTTTATGTTTTAAACCACTGGCTGCATCAAAATGTGAAAATAAATAAAAGGACAATAGATTCTTACTACAACTTAACAAGTGTACTGTTTGTTACTAAACTTGTTTCTTAACTTTATTATATAAATGGTTGTCATAGTACCTGACTACAGCTTATTTTATCAAATACTACCTTGATATTACTGTCAAGAAATCTGACCATCCAATATTTGTAAAGTGGCATATAATTGATTCACCTTGTACTGAGAGAAAAGGCTTTTTTAAAAAAATTCTTTTCTTTTTTCTATTGCCACAGAGGAAATGTACCATATTTTTCAGACTATAAGATCCTCTGGACTATAAGATGCACCTACAGTTGCAAGAAAAAGTATGTGAACCCCTTGGGATTACGTGGAGTTTTGCATGAATTGGTCATAAAATGTGCTCTGAACTTCATCTAAGTCACAACAATAAAAAAACACAGTCTGCTTAAAATAATACTACACAAACATTAGATGTTGCCATGGTTTAATTGAACATAACATGTAAATATTCACAGTGCAGGGAGGAAAAAGTATGTGAACCTTTGGACTTAATAACTGGTTTACCCTCCTTTGGCAGCAATAACCTCAAACAAACGTAGTTGCAGATCAGACCTGCACAACGATCTGAAGTAATTTTGGACCACTCCTTCACAAAACTGTTTCAGTGTAGCAATATTCTTGGGATATCTGGTGTGAATCGCTCTCTTAAGGTCATGCCACAGCATTTCAATCGGGTTGAGGTCAGGACTCTGACTGGGCCACTCCAGAAGGCGTATTCTGTGCTGTTGAAGCCATTTTTTTGTTGAATTACTTGTATGCTTCGGTCATTGTCCTGTTGCATCACCCATCCTCTGCGGAGCTTCAGTTGGCGGACAAATGGTCATACGTTTTCCTGCAAAATGTCTTGATAAACTTTGGAATTCATTTTCCCATCAATGAAAACAATCCGTCCAGGACCTGAGGCAGCAAAGCAGCCCCAAACCATGATGCTCCCTCCGCCATGTTTTATAGTGGGGATGAGGTTTTGATGTTGGTGTGCTGTGCCTTTTTTTCTCCACACATAGTGTTGTGTGTTCTTCCCAAACAACTCCATCTGTCCACAGTATATTTTGCCAGTAGTGCTGTGGAACATCCAGGTGCTTTTTGCAAATTTCAAACGTGCTGCAATATTTTTTTTGGACAGCAATGGCTTCCTCCGTGGTGTCCTCCCATGTACTCCATTCTTGTTTAATGTTTTCCTTATTGTAGATGTGTCAACAAAAATGTTATCATGTGCCAGAGATTTCTGTAACTCTTTAGCTGACACTCTAGGATTCTTCTTTACCTCATGAAGCATTCTGCGCTGTGCTCTTGCAGTCATTTTTACAGGACGATCATGCCTAGGGAGAGTAGCAACAGTGCTAAACTTTCTCCATTTGTAGACAGTCTGTCTTACCGTGGACACATGAACATCAAGGCTTTTGGAGATACTTTTGTAACCCTTTCCAGCTTCATGCAAGTCAATAATTCTTGATCGTAGGTCTTCTGAGAGCTCTTTTCTGCGAGGCACGGTTCACATCAGACAGTGCTTCTTGAAACCAGTAATCCCAAAACAGGTGGGTGTTTTTAAAGGGCAGGACAGCTGTCAGCAACAAATCCAATATCATCACACTGATTGGAGTCAAGGTTGGCTCACTCCTGGCTCCAATTAGCTCTTGGAGAAGTCATTAGGCTAGGGGCTCACATACTTTTTCCTCCCTGCACTGTGAATGTTTACATGTTATGTTCAATTAAACCATGGCAACATCTAATGTTTGTGTAGTATTATTTTAAGCAGACTGTGTTTTTCTATTGTTGTGACTTAGATGAAGTTCAGAGCACATTTTATGACCAATTCATGCAAAACTCCACATAATCCCAAGGGATTCACATACTGTTTCTTGCAACTGTAGCTATTGGGGAAGAAAACAAGAAAAAAAATCTGCCTCTGCCTCCCAGTAATTTGCCTTCTTGAGCAAACAGTCTGATCAGCTTCAGCACTTCCTGATTTAGCACGAGCAGCTGATCGGCAGTTGGACGGGTTCTTGGAATACCGCTTATCAACTGTTCCATGCTGCGGAGATCGCCACCGCCCATCACCGCCATCGCACTGCAGCCTATCGCCTCCGTGTGCCCTATTTTCGGCTTCTTCCAGGTGGTGGGGATCTCTGCTGCCACCTATCCTCACCACCTGGAATGGGCCAAAAATGGGGCGCACGGAGGCCGAAAATGGGGCACATGAAGGCGGCGACGGTGGAGATCCATTAAAATAAAGAAGTCAGGTAAAACAGTCTAAATCTAATAGTATATCCTTGTAAACATTAACCATAAGGAAGGAATTTTCAATACAAGGAAGTGAATTGTGAAGTTATTGTTAACCCCCATCATTCTGATATTGTAGTGTAATAAGAGTATAGCATTGTATACCAAAGCTCAATAATTGTCTATTCAAATAAGATGGTATAGACAATATGCACCAAAATTTAACAGCAGCCACCCAATTCTTTAATCTTCATTTTGAGGGAAAGTATTGTTCCATTCAACATCTCAACAAAAAAAGTATCTCCAAGAAGTTGTGAAGTGCTGTAGGTGAGCCAGCATTCAAAATCTGCATGTCTTGTGAAAAGAGAAATATCTGAAGCATTCAAGTGTTCTTTAATAGAATCTCATTACAGCATTTCTACCTAACACTGGAATAAGTTCTCTGATAATACTGGTAGTAAGTTTTCAACCTCCTCTTTATTTTTTTCATAAATAAGGTGATGAGCATACCTAATATTCCTGAGGGAGAGTGTCTGGCTCAGTCACCCAGTCTGCTTTCGTGCCTTGGAAGGGACTAGAATTCAAAATAGGTTCTAGTCTAAGAAACTATGTGGCCGGCATGAGTAAACGCCAAAGGCGCACAGAATGCTGTTGCCTTCCCACCAAAGGTGGCCCCTATTTTTCTACTTGCATTTTTTATGTGCTTTCGAGCTGCTAGGTTGGGAGAAGCTGGGACAAGTAACAGGAGCTCACCCCATTACGCGGCATTAGGGATTTGAACTGCCAACCTTTCGATTGACAAGCTAATCGTCTTAGCCATTGAGCCACCATGTCCCACATATTTCTAAAGGCAACCAAAATACATATTTAAATATTGGCAGCAAACATTCTACCAAATGTGTCCAGAAAAGAACTTTAGAATCATACTCTAAAAAAGAACTGAATGTATATAAGCCCATTCACTCAGGTACATTATGTATGCACTGAATTTGGAGCTATGTGTTTGAATAATCCTGTTGATTTATAGCATTTTTCCTTTGGAAAAAGAAACAATATTCATCACTATGGTATTTATCTGGCAATAATTGATTTTTGTTTACTTGCAGGTGCTTATGGTTTTTCTCAAATGATGGCCTATATAATAGAAGTATTAGTTTGCATAGTCATTATTCGGGAGCATAGCAGTGAGGTCTACTTTTGTTGAATCGGGTGGGGGAACTAGAGCTTCTAGCATATTTTCTCATTGGCAATACTGAATATTGCAGTTCAGCATATCTCAAGAGCTGTAAATTCCATATCTCTCTGCAGTATTCAGATATAATCATGGTTCAAATAAATATATTAAAATTAATGATACCAAGTTATTCATTTGAAACATTTTGAATCTAATGGAATTGTTTTACATTTAATTAAGCCTAGCTCTGACTGTTTTTAAAAGCGGTGTTTTTCAAGTATTTTGAAAAACTAAACTTCTAAATTCTGATCTATAGTAATAGTGGCCATCATTTTAGAATATATTTTATTGCTTCTATAGTAATTGTTCTATTGTTTTATTTGGTCAGAGGAGCAGAGTAGGTGTTACCTTGTTTATAGGAACAAATAGTTTTAAAAAATATATGGAGATATAAATGTAAATATTTATTTAAATAAAATTTATTTATTTAAATGTAAATAACAGTAATAAAATACAGGAAATGGAGTCAGATTTTGGTGATTACCAAGTCAATTTTAGTGCATCTACTTTAAATGTAACTATTCAATTACTAGATCATAACATTGAAAAAAAATATAAACATTACAGAAGATAGCCAAGCAGCTAAAAGATTTATTTATTCAATTCATGGATCTATTTGAATTTTGCATGGTCTACTTGGAATGATAGCAGCTGTCTAAATTGCAGGGAAAAGTGCATTCCAGTCTCTTTCCCCCTCCCAATAAGGTATTCTATATTTTGAAACTGGTACAAAATAAGTTTTACATCACTGAGCTTATTTACTGTTTTGTTTGTTTTATTCCTTTGCAGTGGCCAATTATTGTTTTAGGTAATAAAACTGACCTTTTGGAGGAAAGACAAGTACAGAATGAAGTTGCACAACAGTGGGCTAGGATTGAGACAGTGAAATTATGGGAAGTGACAGTCATGGATAGAAGGACAATGATGGAGCCCTTTGTTGTGTTAGCAAGCAAACTTTACCAATCACAGAACAAGTCAACATTTTCTTTCTCCCGTCGGAAACTCAAATACAATAAGGAAGATTACTGAATGCTCTTATGCCTCCACTGGGCCAAGAATCTGTGGATTTTGCATTTCTAGAGTTGTTCATTTGTAGAACAACTAAAGCAGATCTCGCACATCAGGATGAGAACGGCATCTGAAATCACTTCAAAAAACACTGAAATAATCATAGTAGTCTGTTTTGTGGAATGCAAACTGGAGAATGCTTGAGTGCAGAAAAAAGAAAGCCGCCTTTTTCTAAAGGAGGCATTCTAGAGTCATTGGGAATATTGCCACTTCACTTAGCATTTCAGAAAAGAAATGAAAGAACAAAGTAAAAAAGTTGTTTATTTTGATCATATATTGTATAGCTTTCATTGTGCTATGAGAAATAACTTAGGAAAAAGAGAGGCTAACAGAATTGGGTACAGTATAAGCATTTGACCTTTACTACCTTTATTAAAAAGTGTACTAATACTATTAGCACCAATGCTTTTGGATGAATCAGTATTATTTCTATTGATTATCATCAAGCAAGCATTCATCTTAGGTAGGGTAAAACAGTGATCTCTAGTATTGATAAAAATTGGGCCAAAGAAAGAAAAAATAATTTCCAATCACTTCATATACAAATGGGGAAAATTTTGACACCATTCCCCAATTTCAAAAGCCCACTAATATCTGTCCCTGTGTTGTGACAGCAGCCTCCTGAAAAAAAAAACAGCATCAGAAAAAGATAGTAACTTGGTTTATTTAAAAGGCTGTAACAGTGCTTCTCAATTTCAGGAACTTTAAGAAGTGTGGATTTGTAATTCCAGGAACTTTCCAATATATATAAATCTTAAAAGTTACTTTGATTGAAAAATGCAGGACTATGTTAAGAGTATTTGATTCTGGCTTGGCATGTTGTTTGACCTATTTATTCCATAAACTGTGATTTATGGCTTAACATATTGGGAGAAATCAGCCAGTAGTAATTTATTAATTCTGTACAGGAAAAAAAAAAAAGCATTACTAGGGGAAAGGATTGCTCCATCCAGTTTTAGGTTTAAGCAACCTACCTCTTCAATTGTTTTAAGAACTGTAGTCCCCAATAAATCAAGACAGTGCTAGATTGGAGAATTCAAAAAATCTATTCTAGGGTTGTTACAGTGGCTTATATCATCACAACATAACAGAAGTTCTCAACCACTTCTACATGGAATCTGCGGTTAGATTTATATTTTCACAATTTTCATTACAATGCTGAAGGATGCAAAAATCAGTTAGAAAATAAGTAAGTAATTATTGGACTGAAATTTTCCAAAATGTACAGTGAAGAAATGTATAGTAGAGAAATTGATCAGATTCTTTTCTTTCCATCTAGGAATAAAGTACTTTAAGGCCTAATGTGATATATTTGAAGCACATCTTTCGAATTTAAGTGCAGCTTTTGAGAATGTAACGAAAATAGCATGGGTGAAATATCTAGGTATTAAATTAGATTGAAATACAGATTCTGACTCCATTCTATTTATATTGCACATTTAAGTGACTCTTATCTGTTTATACATTGTACTCATAAACTGTCCTTCAGTGCATTTTGCAGAATGATAGTGTTTATAGCATCATAACAAGCACCGTTAATGTGAATTTTATGTAACTATTAATTCTGGGCCACTAGTGAATTGTTGTGCTTCAATTACTATTGATTGAAAGCAAAATTGATGTCAGATAATATTTTGAGAGCTATTAAAAGAGAAAAGGAACTTTTTTGATAGAGATATTAAATATGTTAGCACTTTACTATAAATGGATGCTAAGAAAAAGGAAAAGCTATTCCCCTTCCCCTTCCAAATATGTCAAGCAACAATGGCCTGAAACCACAAATAAATTGCTCTAATGTTAAACTGCTAGGGAAACTCCAGGTTTAAGTACTTAGGAGGAGATCCAATCTTTTGATAAAAGTCACTGCAAAAAAATTAACAGATAGTTGGAAAGGTATGTAAATCTGCCTTCTGGCTCAGGATTTAATTTCATAACCCGTTAAAGTCTTCTCATGTACTTTTTGTTCTGTGACCTGAAAAGTATTTCTTATTTTTTGTATAGTTCTTTTATCAGGAATAGATTATATTGTCTGTTATATCAGGGGTCCCCAATCCCTAGATTGTGAACCAGTACTGAACCAGGACGTGCAAGCAATGGGAGAGTGAGTGAGACTTCTGCGCATACATGGGATTTAGGTTGCGCATGCAACAGCCCCCCCCCCCCCCCCATGGATGACAATTTTCTTCTAAAACCAATCCCTAGAGCCAAAAAGGTTGGGGACCACTGTGTTACACACAGCCAACATAGATGTATTCCAAACAGAAGGTATATCAGTAGGGGGTTTATACATATTTTTATTAGCACAGTAACAAATGCAGACTTAGATAGTCCACAACATACAACCAATCCACTGAGTGACTCCTATTCCACGCCTTACAATTAAACAGCTTAAGGTATTTCACTACAGGTTGCTCCAAGTTCAGTTAAAACCTTCATTCTCACAAAGGTAACCTGGCATAGAAAAATGAATCCGTGAACTATTTTCCCTATGCTAGGGGAGACAACAATCTAGCCTTACCCCTATATTTGAAGTTAATGAAAAGGTAGTCTTGTAAAAAAATGTGTTAAATATGAAACTCTCCCACCTCCCCTAGGGAAAAATATTTGCAATATTTTTTTTACAAATAAAACCAAGCTAAAAGAAAATCAAGTTGCAAGCCTTCTTGCAAGAAATTTTACAGAGATGCCAAATATATTTACCCATAAATTAAGCTGTTTTGTTTTTTTTTAATCTATCACAACCAAACATCTTTTCCCACCCTCATCCAATTGTCAGGTTAGTTTACATTCTCCTTGGTGCTGTAGCAGAGCTACTATTGTTGAACTAATGACAGTCTTAAAATATGCTATTCCCATTCTAAGCTGTCCACTGGAGCAAGATACCTTAAGTAACAACAACAAAATCTCAGGAAATAAAAGACTGAATAAATTCTGTTATAGAAATACCCTACTCTTTTTCAGTTTCTCCCTTTCCCTGTCCCACCCCTTCAAAATCATAAGCAGCTGTTTCCGTCACAGATGATTTAACACAAAGGTCTGGCAAAAATCCAGTTTATGTTGCATATCTCTTGGTCCATTGTCTGGCCATTCTGTCGTGCTCTGCTCTGTTAGTCATATACTGAGTTGCAATACTTCCAACAAGGGGATCAGCTGCAAAATAAAACAATTTCCAGCTAATTATTGATGTTAGGGGAAGAGATAATACATGTAATAGATCAGATATGAGGACTCTTGGAACATTGCTTTAATGAAAAATACTTGTGTAGCTTTACAGTTTTAGAATTTAAGTATATTTTCCATTCAGGCTAAGAATGAGAAGGGGAATTTGTGGTCCTCCAGATGTTGGTAAAGTGGAAGTCCCAACCTTTATTTTTTTAGACTTCACAGTGCTTTTTCAACAATAGCCATGCTTGCTGAAACTGCAGGCATTGTTAACAACACTGCATCTGTTAGGCCCATGCACATCAAAGACCTACTATAACAATGAGTCTTGCTGGACAACTGGTGTTTCCATTGCTACTGTACAATCCCTTAAAATATGTCTCACAACACCAAACCCTCCTGGAGATAATGTTGACTTTCACAAAGCAATCAAAGCCTGTAATCCTTCAGTCACTAAACACCATCAATGGGGATATTCCACTTACTATTTTGTGGAAATGATAGGTTTACTTTTCCATCAGTGGATTTTGAAAAAAATCATTTTGTAGGTTTTAAAAAGTTTATGTAAGTTATGTCAATGCGATAATAATGTACATGATATTCTAACCAATAACAATTCTGTTTGAGGATTTTTTAAAAAATTTGCTGTTCTTTAAGATAGTATAGATAATCCAAATTTAGGGACCACTCAAAGTTATAACATAGATGAATAAGGGGACTTATGATTGCTCCCCATAGATGTGGAAATTGGTAGTCAGTTTACAATTGTGACAGTCACAGCATCCTAGAGTCACATGATTGCCATTTGCAATATTCACTGCTGGCTTCTGACAAGCAAAATGAATGGGGAAATTGGCAGAAGGTTGCAAATGGCAATGATTACATGCTGCAATTGTGTGTGATTCACCTAACAATGGCAACTGGGACTGCCACAACTACCATTATAAGTTGGCATGATCATATGACACGCTTTACAACTATGGAGTTGCCAGTTCAAATTACCCCAATTATGCGAGGACTGCGTGCGTAGCTTTTAGACACATTTGATTTAATTTTCTTTGTGTATTGTGTTTTGGAGATGGGCCCTTGGCAAGAAGCAGCTAGAACAGTGCAGGAAAACTTACAGGTTAACAGAATAGCCTAATATTGCATAAGACTGGGCACGGAAAAGAAGGCTGGCCAGTGAATGACTTTTGCAGTGAAGATAAAAGAGACCTATGGAAAGCAACTGTAATGTAGAAATGTATGTGCTAATATTTCTGTTCCATCACTTCCAGTTAAAAGAAAATATTTCCAATTCTATAAAAAAAAATGATAAAGAGGCAGTACTGTTGCCGCCTCCTGATCAATACATCCTTAAATACTCAAAAGAATGTAATGCTAGAGGGAAGCCACTCTTCTTGTAGAAGATGTTCCTGTATTAGTTATCAATATGAAATCAATATGAAAACTCCCCATGTCTTTACTTGAATCCTCTTTAACATATGGATAAACTGGAAATGGGGCCAACATTCAATCTCTGTGATAGATCCTGTTCTCTGTCCCCATCCCTCATTTTGACCCAACTTACCAGGATTGCAGTCTGTGAGAAGTGAGCAAATTGAAAGAAGAACTTTAGAAATAGTTAATGCTGGACTCCAGTTGTCCTTTAATATGTCCAGACAGATCACTCCTTGACTATTAATGTTGCAATGATAGATTCTTGTTCGAAAGGTAACCTATATGAGAAGAGTTTTAAAAAAAATAAGGAAATTGTGTTTATCCTCATTTTTTCAGATAGGCCCCAAGCTTTTCCTACAATGGATATAAAATGCTAAATTTGTCTAAACCCATTTATAGACAGCTTCCATTTTTTGATAAATTACTAATCTAGCATCAGACAACTTTCTATTTCTCATTCTGCCACAGATTTTCACAAATAACTTCTCTTTTAATTCCAAAAGACTAAACCCCACTTACTAATTTCATCAATTGAAAGCTTTACTAGGGCTTACAATAATAAGTTGAAAAATCCTCAGAAGTTAAATTAATCAATATCATTAAAATTCAATTTTGCTGCATCTGATTTTCATTGAAAAGAGATTAACATTAACTTTATTTCTACATTAATTCAATGAATGTTTTCGGATTTCATACAAATGATGCAAAATCCCACGGACTTCATGTATTTTGTAGCTCTCAGGACTCAACTTCTGAATGAGGAAGCCACACTTTTGCCCCCGTTTTGTTTTTTTTGGGTTTAGCTAGATTAAGGGGCAAAATGCTAGTCTTAAATCTCTCAGTGGCTTAAAGCATCCATTTCAGTTCTTACTGAAATTTCATTAAATTAATTAATTAATTTTAATTTTTAAAAAGTGGATCCAGCATTGCCTACTTTTGCAGTGTGGTGCCTGATGTGTTGCCCTTGAGCTGACAGAAGGTATGTGTATCTGCCACAGATAATGAGGAAATTCTCATGCATTCATTTTACATTTGATTATATTCCTCAGTTGAGACTGATTTAACTTGTACATCTTATTTTCCCAGTTCATGAATCTAAATGTTACAGCAAATAATGTAATTATATTTTAGGCTTTAATTTTATAATTTCTAAATTTTATTCTAAAAAAATATTAATACTTCCTTTTTAACTAGCCATTATACAAGGGAAACAAACAAACCTTGAGCATTTTAATTTATGGTGAACCACTGCCATCCTGTGTCTATTGTTTGCATTACATGAGAATTACAAGCCTTTAAAGGATGACAAAATTTATTGCAGCATTAAAGAATTGCTAATTTTCTTCACCACTTTAGGCAGTATACTTAGGCAACATCTGCTTTCTAAAGATAGATACTTTATTAAGGCAGAAATTAGTAATCTTTTCTACAAGTACTGATTAAGAGGACACTTCTTGTTGCAATTCTGATGCACAGTGCTTTAGATTTGCCATCAATTTAATGCATTCTTCCACTAGGGACTAATTGTCAAACCGTTTTAGCCCAAATATTCTACAGGATGTGTAGATATTAGTTCTTATGAAAAATGTTGCACTGACTTTAATGTATTCAGCACATACCCATAGTGGCAACGTGTGGGATTGGGAAAAGAGCAAAGAAGGTAGGAAAAGGCATGCAGGATGAAAGACAATGTTTTTTCTTATCATTAAATTGTATACATGCCTGTTTGTGATCAGTGGACAACTATAGAAATTCAACGAACTCTTTACATTCACAACCACAGTGAAAAAATCTTAAGGATTTGAAATGCAATTAAAACACGCCACTATCAGCTTTCTTTGTAAAGAAAGGACAGATCGCTTATTAATTTATTTGTTTATTGTCACCAACTCACTTTTGATTTGTGACTGGGCAAGATAACAACATTACAAATCCAGTTTAAAATTCACAATGAACTCCCCTTCACAATTCTGTGATGATAACAACAGAATCAGACAATCTACTTGATTGGTTCCAAATGGCGTCCTGAAGCCCACTAACAAAACTAGGCTTTCTAGGCCTTGCAGAAAATAAGGTGGGGGCCAATCATATCTCTGGAGGAATGATCTTCCAAAATGAGGGAGCTACCACAGAGAAGGCCCTTTTCCAAGGTCCCACCAATGTACTTCTGTGATAGTTGGAACCCACAACATGTCCTGTTGCAGTCCATCAAATATCCAGAACTCAAGATTTAAAAGTGATAACCAGCACCTTGAATTGCATCCAGAAGCAAATTGGCAACCAATGCAGCTCCTGAAAATATTGCATGTGCAAATTTTGACTTGCAAAAAAAACATGCAGGCTACTGTATTTTGAGTTAACTGTAGCTTCCAGATGCTCTTCAAGGGCACAGCCTTGTAGAGCGCAATACAATAATCCAAATGGGAGATGAACAGGGCATGGATGATTGTAAGAAAGGCCCATGTTGCTAGTATCCTTACGATTTATATTGATATTGTTTCCTGATTGCTTATTTTAATCTATGACTACCATTCAGTGTTGTACCTTATGATTCTTGATGAACGTATCTTTTATTTTTTGTACACTGAGAGCATATGCCAATAAATGGAATGGCACATAATATGCAGTTGTGCAAAGGCCCTTCTGGTCATGGCTTTTTGAGCAAGAGTTGTGAGTCCATGAGAAACTCTGGACTACGTATCAGATCTGTCTGGGGGAGTGGAATCCCATCCACAACCAAAGATGGTAATTCTTCAAGAACCAAGAGGCTCCAAATCCAAAAGCACTCTGTCTTATCAGGGTTCAGTTTTAAACTGTTGCTTCCCACCTAGACCTTAACAGCCTTAATTAAATGAGAAAGGGCGATTGCAGCATCACCATGGCCAGAGATGTATAATTCAATATCATCAGCATATTGATGATATTGTATCCCATTGTGATGGATGTTCTCATCCAGCAGTTTCATGTAGATGTTAAACAGGAGTAGAGAAAGCACCAACTCTTGAGGGACTCATAATGCAGAAGTCAAGTGTTTGATCTCTCACTCTTCATCAACATTGACTGGAGGAAAAGCAGGACAACCCTATGACTCTCTATTGCCAGTCTAAGCTGTTCCAGAAAGACATCATCCATGATTGATGTTATCAAAAGCTGCTGAGAAATCAAGTGGAGCATACGCTACCCAGGTTTCCATGCTGTTGAAGAACATGCTATTGATGAACTCAGTATAGTATTTTTGGGATGATATGATACAAGTTTCTCTGCTGAAATTGCATTTTGGTCATTTGAAACTAGTTTGGAAGAAATATATAAACAAGACAATTTTACTCTATATAAGTTGTAGCTAAAACTGTGGCAATAAACTGTCAGTATCTAAATACCAGCCATTGTTGAACATGCAAAACAAATGCATTTCTTTTACTGATGATTGTTCTAAATATGATGATTGTTATACTTGGAAAGGGCCCACAGGCAAACATCTATAAGAAATAGAGGCAGAACACAAATGGCAGAATTTGATTTGATAGAGTAAAAAGAGTGATACATAGCATTCTAATACCATTCTCAAATTAATTTGCATAATTTGACTCTAGTAGGCAAACAGGATAGTATGATATTCAAATATTGAAACAAAAGCACAAAAGGACCAAAAAGAGACGGGATGCATTAAGAAAGAGGAAAACATTTTCTGTGATAACATTCGCTTTTTTGTCAGAATACAATGTACTTATGTCTATGCTACTTACTGGTGAGTACAAAAATATTTGTGAATGACAGGAGGTAGACATTAGGCAAGAATGTATATGACTTCTTACACAACTCCTCAAACTTGCCCATCCTATTTAAGCACTAGCACAACTTGACATTTCCTACAGAGTTGAGGGTGTGGTGTCTGTAGTTATCTGAGTCTTCTACAATATTTCTCTGAATTTCCAAGTGTTCCACGTAGTTAATAGATTGTTATTAGATAATTTAGCTTGAAAGAAAGGTATGTCGTCAATACCAAAAACTAATTTAGAAGAAATGTATCTTAATACTTTCCTCAGTTAATAATTTTTATAGCTCTATGGTTTTTTAATGGTTAAAAATAGGTAAAGTCTAATAAGATTTTCTTTCGGAGCTAGGTGAATTATGAGACAAAAGAAAGAGTAACTGAAAGAGTAACCTATATGGATCTCTTCTAAGCAACATTTTACAGCAACTTGGAGTATTATTGTGATTTCTAAACTCTATATTAGAAGCTTTAACTTGATAGCACAGGGCACACATTTAAAATAATTAATCTGGTATCTTCTTAATGTATCTTTCTCCACACATTTATGTTTATGAGAGTGACAGCTAAGATGTTCGTTAGCATCTTATTCCAAGTGAATAGCCTCCTTAAATATTATAGAAATATTAAAATATACTGAAAACAATAACTTAAAGAAGACTTTGGAGTATTTTAAGTTTGATTTAGTAAAAACAATTATTCATTTTGAATAAATTATTGCATTCAGACTAATTCCTGGAAGGGAAGCCTGGGAAAAGAAAATGGGGAGATAATAATTTGCTGGATTCTCTTCCCCTTGGATTGTTTTCCACAGTTTTGTAATAAATGGCAATGGCCAGTGTAGTAGAAAACAGAATTGGAGAAAATGTCCACTCCCCTTTTTCTAGTGCAGGAAACAGTGCACATCTTGAGGGTTCCAGGCTTCAAATACTGCAAAGATACTTAAGACCCCCTCTCGCAGGTTTGGCCCTTCTCACTATCGAGGGCCTACCTTGATGACGGATTTTGGAATCCCAAGAGGTGGCATGCGGCGAGGAAGGGGTTATGGATTTTTTTGGAGAAATTTGTAGATAAGGTTTTAAAGGTTTCTGGGAGGGGGGTGGGCTCTGTGGGTTTGGGGGAGAACCTGTCGGGGAGGAGGCCAGAGCCAGCTGAAGAGCGTGGCACAAGAGGTGCGGGAACCGGGGTCAAGGAGAGGGTTAGAGCTTGTGTTGTGGATGGACATTACATCAGTATTGTGGGTGGGAGGAACAGATATGGCGGGGGGCAACATCAGGTTGTGGGAGTGCGCGCCCATTGGCTCCAAGCGGTGGCGCGCTCCGGCCTCCAATGCTCCTCTCGTTCCCCAGGTTGCACAGGCCCTCAGGCCCTGGGCCTTCGGCTGATGCTGTGCAACGCCCGGTCCGTGGTAAATAAAGCCCCCCTCATTTGTGATCTTGTTCAGGAGGGGGGAGAGGACCTGGCGGGTATTACAGAGACCTGGTTGGGCCAGGAGGGGGGGTCCCCCTCGTTGAGATGTGTCCACCCGGTTTCCGTGCATTTCATCAGCTGAGGACACAGGGGAGGGGTGGTGGGGTGGCGGTTATCATTAGAGAAGGTCTTGGTCCGAGGGAGGCCACTGTTCCTCAGACGGCTGGATGTGAGTCCCTCCATGTGAAGTGGGGTCATGGGGTGCAGATGGGCTTGCTGGTTACGTACCTGGCTCCCTGCCACGTAGCGGCAGTCCTGCCCGAGCTTCTCAACGTTATAGGCGCGGTGGCAGTTGACACCCCCAGGCTTATGGTCATGAGGGATTTTAACCTATCATCCGCCAGTGAGGCGTCTGAGATGGCTCGGGAGTTCATGGCTTCCATGACGGCCATGGACCTGACCCAGTTAGTTCATGGCCCTACTCACACAGGGACCTGGTTTTTGTCTCTGGTCAGTGGTTGAGTGATCTTGAGATAGGGGATATAGTGATCGAGCCCTTGTCATGGTCGGATCACTCCCTCTTTCGCTTTGACCTTTGAATCGCCGCACCCCACCGCAGGGAGGCAGAACCGTTGAGGTGGTTCTGCCCCAGGCGCCTGATGGATCCAGATAGGTTCCAGACGGAGCTTGGGCCATTTCCTGAGGCTCTGGCACACGGCTTGACTGAGGAGCTGGTGGCTGCCTGGGATAGGGCGGCCGCTGGAGCTTTGGATCGGGTCGTGCCTTTGCGGCCTCTGACCCGGCGCCGATCTCGCCTGGCTCCTTAGTTCACCGAGGAGCTGAGGGAGATGAAGCGCTGGAAAAGACGCCTGGAGAGCGGTTGGAGGGCCAGCCATTCTGAATCTGACCGAACACTGGTAAGGTCTCATATTAAGACCTGGTGGCGATAAAAGCGGCGAAGTATAACTATTTTGCCGCTCTTATTGTGTCATCAGATAATCGCCCGGCCACCCTGTTTAGGGTGACCCACTCCCTGCTCCACCAGGAAGCGCGGGAGGACCCCTTGGAGGGTAGAGCCGAGGATTTTGTACAGTATCTGTATGACAAAATCGCTCAGATTCAGGAACACCTGGACTCTGACTGGGTAGATTCAGGGGGGAGGACAGAGGCAAGTCTTGTGAGCATTATCTGGGAAGAGTTTGATTCTGTGACACCTGAAGACATGGACAGGATACTGGGCAGACTGAGCGCAGCCACATGTTTATTGGACCCGTGTCCCTCCTGGCTGGTGCTGGCCTCTCGGGAGGTTACACGAGGCTGGCTCCAGGGGATTATAAATGCTTCTCTGAGTGAGGGTGTCTTCCCCGCCGCCTTGAAAGAGGCGGTGGTGAGGCCTCTCCTCAAGAAGCATTCCTTGGACCCGGCAGTGTTGGCAAATTACCATCCAGTCTCCAACTTTCGCTTCGTTGTGAAGGTTGTTGAGAGTGTGGTAGCGCGACAGCTCCCTCAGTACCTGGATGAATCGTCGTATCTGGATCCATTCCAGTCGGGCTTCAGGCCTGGATACAGCATGGAAACGGCATTGGTCGCGTTGATTGATGATCTCTGGAGGGCTCGGGACAGGGGTTGTTCCTCTGTCCTAGTCCTATTAGACCTCTCAGGGGCTTTTGATACCATCGACCATGGTATCATGCTGCACCGGCTAGAGGAGTTAGGGGTGGGGGGCACCGTCCTACGATGGTTCTCCTCCTTTCTCACTGACCGGTCGCAGTCCGTGTTGACAGGGGAGCAGAGGTCGACCCCGAGGCCCCTTGTATGTGGGGTGCCACAAGGGTCGGTCCTCTCACCCCTTCTGTTCAACATGTATGTGAAGCCGCTGGGTGAGATCATCCATGGTTTCGGGGTGAAGTACCATCAGTACGCTGACGACACTCAGCTGTACATCTCCACCCCGGACCACCCCAACGATGTCCTTGAAGTGATGTCCAGGTGCCTGGAGGCCGTGCGGATCTGGATGGGGAGAAACAGACTCAGGCTCAACCCATCCAAGACCGAGTGGCTGTGGTTTCCAACATCCCGATATAGTCAGTAGGTGCCATCACTGACTATTGGGGGCGAGTCATTGGCCCCCACGGAGAGGGCTCGCAACTTGGGTGTCCTCCTGGACTCACGGCTGTCTTTGGAAGAGCACTTGACGGCTGTGGCCAGGGGGACTTTTTATCAGGTCCGCCTGATTCGCCAGTTGCGTCCCTTTCTGGATTGGGACTCATTAAATACAGTCAGTCATGCTCTCGTTACTTCCCACCTGGACTACTGCAATGCTCTCTACATGGGGCTCCCCTTGAGGAGCACCCGGAGGCTCCAGCTGGTCCAGAATGCGGCCGCGCGGGTGGTTATGGGAGCAGCGTGGCGCTCCCATGTGCCCCCCCTCCTGCGCGAGCTGCACTGGTTCCCGGTGATCTTCCGGGTGCGCTTCAAGGTTTTAGTTACCACCTTTAGAGCGCTCCATGGCATCGGACCGGGGTATTTACGAGACTGCCTTCTGCTACCAGTAGCCTCCCACCGACCAGTACACTCCCATAGAGAGGGGCTTCTCAGGATGCCATCGGCCAAACAGTGTTGACTGGCGGCCCCCAGGGGAGAGCCTTCTCTGTGGGGGCACCTACCATCTGGAACAAGCTCCCCCCAGAGATACGAGGATCCCGGATCTCCGCACGTTTCGTCGTGCTCTCAAAACTTTTTTATTTCAGCAGGCTGGCCTGGCCTAACTCTCCCTTTTAAATTTTTAAATCGTTTGATTTGTTTTATAAATTGGGTGTTTTAATCTGTGTTTCGGCCAAAATATTTAATAATCTTAAGGGACTTTTAATGTTTGTATTATCTGTATTTTATCTTGGCTGTTCACCGCCCTGAGTCCTCCGGGAGTAGAGCGGTATAGAAATTTGATAAATAAATAAATAAATAAATAAATAAATAAATAAATAAGATGACATCATTAACATTAGATGGAAAAGCAACACAATTCTAAAAGGACATTCAAAAAGCCTTTCAATAATCAATAAAGCAAAAATAGACTGAATAGAACACAACAAATTATGAACTACATTTAAAAACATAGATACTCACTCATCTGCCTATTGAAGAATTTGGATGATAATGAAGAATAGAATTTAAAAAAATGACACAACTAAATAGTTTAGGGTTGGGAATGTAGAGTGCCATGGTTGTATACTGTCACTGTATTGGTTTAACTTATATGCAGAACATATGAACAATATAGGACTAAAAGAAATTGGAATTAAAATAGCTGGAGAAGTATCAATAATCTCACATGTGATAATATCAATCTGACAGCCAGAAATGAGGAAGACTTAAATAATTTTGTTACAGTGAAAAAAGAGTACAAATATCAATCTCATGCTTAATTTTAAAACAAAACCCAACTACTAACTACTAGGTTAAATATTATTTATTACCAATAAACTGGCTCTATCTACATAACTTCAGACAGTATACATAGATAACCCAATACAAAATGAATATTTCTATATTTTTCCTATGTTTTAGTTAGAAACAAAACTATGAAGTTGATATGCACCAAAATACTCTAATGACCGAAGATTTGAAATAAAATCATTTTGAGGGTCTTTCTGAAAAGTAAAAAATTAGGGCCCAATGATAACAGACATTATCATCCCAGACTTAAAAATGGTGACATTACAGGCATGATGACTGTAACTATAAAATAAGAAAATGTATCTTTCTATAATTGTATGTTTAGAAGTGGAGAGAGATGCACATTCTAACTAGCTGGGCATTCTTGTGTTATTAATGACTAATTAATTAGTCTTTTTTTACTAATTCATGCATATCTTATGAATAAGAAATTGAGAAAGTCTCTTTTACGAACCTGGGAGGTGATTCTAAAAGAGGAATCAATTGAATAATCCTATTCTTTTTAAAAATTCAGGTAAAAGGATTCTGGAAGAAACCTATTTTCTATGAAGATGGTATGGTCAAGAATTTGACACTTGGAAGAAAACCCCTATAACATTATAGACAAAGTATCAAATTTCAGAATCATCATACTAACAACAGAAATGTTTTAAAAATGTTTTTTAGTTTTAGCAAAATACTAACAACTACAAGAGCAATATCATCAATAAAAATGAATACAATAAAAAACCCTACATATGCTACACTAATTAAACATAACTGAAAGTAAGAAAAAAGAACTAATTAAAAAATCCATATGTACTAACTAGTACGAGTATAACTGAATCCTTAAGCTTCTCATTAAAACTAAATTATATAGAAATATAACATTTTTTTAAAAACCTGGACTTTAAAAAAAAACCTGCCAAAATTGGATATTCTAGTTCTTCATTCTATGTAATTAATGCTAACTTTCATAATATTCTTTATCTGAGTGGTTTCACTTTACCTGCTCCATCTCTTAGGGATACTAAGATTTCAGATACTGTACCACTGAGGTCTTTAAAGCATCTGGGCCCTACAATTTTAGCTAAATTCTTAGTTTTTGTTTTCTGAAGTTATTTCACTACATAAATCACAATTAAGAAGGTACAACATTTACAAATACACCGATTTTATAGTCCATAAAGCAACTTGTAAATCCACTGGGATTCTGATAAATGAAGGTCATGATTTAAATTATCAGAATAATTCTATGAATGAATTTGAAAATAATTGAATGAATATAAAGACACTCAAGAATGACAAGATACTGCTTCTATTTTGTAAGAAAAATATCAAACAGTTCTTGTCTGCTTCAAATGGATCTTCATTTGACAAAACTTTTGAAATTTTAGAAATCTTCCAAGACTGGATAAATTAATATACAAGATTGCATTGAATAAATTATTAGGTCACAATGGCCAAAATAAAAAAGATATTTCTATAAGACAGGAATAGAAGAAAAACCAAGTATTTGGTACAAATTCAGTGGGCTTTCTAGCTCAAGAAAGGAATAACTCTTGTATTACCTGATATCCTTAGATATCCAAGTATCTCAAATATGTTAATGTTATGGTCTCCAAGAATTCTTTTTTAGTTGAACCTTATTTTGGTTGAACCTTATTTATACAGCCAGCAAACTCTACGCAAAACATCTGCAACGGAAATCCCAGAACTGACTGGAACAAGAAAACATACTTGCAGAGAAGCAAGTTGGTTTTAGGGAAGGCCACTCTATGTTGATCTATCACTAATAAAGATTGAATTGACGGAGTGATGTAATCGCTAAATGGTAATAATCATAATCAATGACAGATGCTCCATTTTCATACCTTCTAACATTTTCAATGTCATGGGCATCCAGTACACCATTTTCCCTTGCAAAACAATCTGCTGTTTATTTAGATAAGATTCTAGCATCTCATTGTGAAGCTCCTTTTTAGGAACATATGTTTAATTATCTCATTAATGAGATTCAGAAAGTAGGTTAAAACTCTAATAAATCAGTAATGTTTATAAAAAATAAGCAATCTGCTGCCCCGTTTTCTGTCTAGGTTATTGGGTGGGATCAGGGGAGAAATGTAAAAATGTTTGCTACCGGTTCTGGGGGCGTGGCTTGGTGGTCATGTGACTGGGTGGGCATGGCCAACTTGACGTCACTCACTGTTAGAACCAGGAGCTGCATGTTTTGAAGCTCATTCTGCCCTTCTGAAGCCCCCAACGCTTTGAGTTTTCCTCCACTACCCAAGCGAACATTGGAGCCTTCTCTTGCAGAAGCAGAATCCAGCACAGAAATGGAAAAATGAGGGGGGGGGGGAGGAAATGGGAAGGTGTAATTAGTAGAATCTAGCACAGAAATGAAAAAATGGGGGGGGAATGGGGAGGAGAAGATGTTTCCTTAGATCACTGACGCTCCCAAAAATGAGTTTGGTGGCGATGTAAGGAAATGTTTTCCAGCTCTTCAAGATTGACTTTAAGCCGACAGCAAAAGTAGGGGGGGGCAACAGGGGTGTGTGTGTTTGTGTATGTCCCTCCCTCCGCAAGGACTTGGAGACAGACGCTGCCCCTCTGAAGAAAAGAGGAGGCTGCAAAGCCCTGGCTGTCACCTGGGAGAGGAGGAGGGCACGCTGGGAGAAGGGCATGTTGCTAGCTCCCTTCCCCGCAGCTTGCCTGCCTTCCACATGGCCTGGTTCGGGGGCGTGGCCAGCCACCAATTGCTACCGGTACGGCGAACTAGCCTCAATCTCAGCTACCTACTCGCCTGAGCTGGTCTGAACCAGGAGCATTTCACCCCTGGGTGGGATATTACTGGACTCTTAGGTATTCTATTATGCTTTTATGTGATTTAATTTCTTTTTTTTTAATAAACTGCCTTGTAGATCCTAACAGATGAAAAAAGTTTTAAAAAATTAAATTCATAGATGATTGCAATCTGAAAGCCAACAAAATCCATAATTTTGACAATATTTACAAAAATAATTTATGTGAAAACCACAAAGATATGCCTTTATTGAAAAAACCTTACCATAAATTGTTTTATAAATCTATGATTTAAAGTATAGCAATACTGAACTATCACAGGTACATTTATATTGATAACCATATCAATATGGCTACCCAATCTATTATATCCATTCAGAATTCAAATTCAAATACAGATGGATTTCCTCGGTATGACAGCTATTAAGCAAAGGGACGGTCTGTGTCCTGGATGCTGCATGTTCTACTGGAGGTTTTCAAGCAAAGATTGGAGAGTCCTTTGTCTAGCATGTTATCAGGACTCCTGCTTTGGGCAGGTGATTGCACCAGAAGATCTCCAAGATCTCTTCCAACTTATGATTCTATGGTGATCTTAATGACTATCCTTAACTACTTCAGATAGAGATTTCTGCAAGTGCAACTTATTGCACAATCATTATAGTATATACTTCAGTCATTCCTGTAGTACTTACCCATTAGTTAAAGAGCTATATTTGCAAAAAGGAAAAATATTAAATAATAAAGGGAATTAAATTATACTGAATAGAATATAAAATGTTAATGTGTACAGTTATGCATTAGAAGCTAATGAGACCATATCGTACATTTCTTACCTTTGGAGGCTTGAAGGGATATTCTGGTGTAAATGTAATGTCAAGGAAGAAAACACCACCCTCGTACACTGAACCTGGAGGTCCTAAAATTGTTGATCTCCATTCATAGATATTATCACCTTTCGGGCCAGCACTGTAAATTAAACAGGACAAAAAATTGACACTGGTTAGCTTTAATAAGACTTAAATATTTATGAAAAGTAATTCAATTCCTGCAAACATATTCATTATAAAATTAACACTGTAAAACAGGGACCGACAACTAGCAGTGTATATTGATTATGTCTCACAGAAAGCTGCCATCTGTGGTGATGCTGAAAGGAAAAAAAATAGTAATACTGGTCTTCCCAATGCACTTTAAAGCAAGGCAGAGAAAGAACAATTTAGGAAGAAGATTAAAATGGATTTTTTTTTAAAAAAAAGTGCAGGTTAATGAGGAATCTTGCAATCATCTATATTTGCTTGCTTATACAGCTTTTGCAATAATAAACCCCACACAAATCTTATTCCAGAAATATTTTCTTGTCTTTTTATATTAGCTCCCTATATATATATATAATTTTATTTACGGTCACAGACCAAAATGCAAGCATAGCTACAGAAAAACATAGGAAAAAGAACATCACGAACAGCCGGCCACCGGAAGCCCCGGCCGAGAGGGACCACAGCGCTCTCCTCTAATGGTTACGGCTCTTAGAAAAAAATTTGAGACCTGAGAGGTAGTGTATGAGGAGCCATCCCCTAAACAATACAAGGCCAAATCACTATCATTGGGCCCACAGAAATCTGTCTCTAAGAGAGACATCAAATTAGTCCTGGCTACGTTGTACATGGGGCAGTGTAAAAGGACATGCTCCACAGTCTCAACCTCCGCTCTACCACAGGGACATAGCCGCTCGTCCCTCGGAAGCCTCTTGAATCGACCGTCCAGCAATGCTGAAGGCAAGACGTTAAAACGAGCAAGTGAGAAGACTCTTCTATACTTAGGGATGGTTAGAGTATAGAAATATGAGGCCATCCTCAGTCCAAAATTATTAAGTTGGCTGAAGACCAGCGGGGAGCAGGTTTTATTGGCTCTAGCTCTCAGATATTGTAAGTCTATGTCCACAAGCCGTTGGACTACCCTACATTGGGCATCTTTAAGGCCATAGTCTCCCATGGCATCCCCCGAAAAACCTAACAGGTGGAGTTTCTTCGTCAGATCCCTCTCCCATCGAGACGTATAGGGGTCAGCTAACACCAGGGAGAGGTAGCTGCCAGGGGCTGCCAAAAAGAGTGCCCGAAACCACCATTTAAAGGTGTTGATCCACGCCATGCATTCGACTGATCGAATGCCCAGTTCCAGATACATCGGAGCAAAGCCAACACAGGGAGGGAGACCCAAAAGTTTCCTTAAAAAAACAGCCTGGGTTCTTTCAATACACTCCTTGAAGCCCTGTATCCATATAGGAATTCCGTAAAGAGTTTGGGCCAAGGTTTTGGCTTTGTAAATATGCAGAGCAGAAGGAATAAATTGGCCACCTTGGGTATAGAAAAATCTTAAAATCTGCTGATGGCTACAAAAAGCTGAATTCAGCACCTGGGTTCGGTGTCTAGTCCAAGCACCAGTGTTCTGAAAATGTATACCTAAATACTTAAAATGGGAAACCTGCTTAACATTAGCTCCCTATATGTTTTTATCACATTTTCAGAATGTTTAGGTTTGATCTAGAAACCATTTGTTTATAACTATCTTTTTCACTATCTGACAGATTTCAATTAACAGAAACGTGCTCTGACCTCAAGAAGCAAATGAATGGTTACTGTGAATTTATTACAGTGTTTGGATCTGCCTGGCACTGTATACCTACTTTAGAAAAGTGGGATGAAGGAAAATAAAAATGAAAAAAATAAGTCTCCAGGCAGAGTTTAAATATTTATAAAATTTATATAACTGTCAGTGGTTTGCTAAAGGTTTGCTAATGTATGTTCTCTTCTATTATATTCCAAACTTGATCAGTGAAAGTCAACAGTAATAGAACATTATATTTTCAATTGAATCATGAAACTGGAAATAATTACATTTATATGTGAAACTACAAGAAAAAAGATCTAAGTTTGACTCAAGAGGGAAAAATACATCAATATTAATTGTGGGGGGAAGGGGGAGAGAGGGAAGAAACCTCTTCAAAATTGGAACATAGAATGGTATTCCCAAGAGGACAATTTGTCTCAGCAGCTTTGCTTAAACAATGTATACATCACACTAGAAAAAGAAGCCTTGCTTGCTAGTGTTTTGAAATAAGATGCAAAATTATTATTTTAGATTCTTAAGTACATAATTGGCAGTTAAATCTTAGAATTAGGTTATAAATGATGTAGTATGCATTTTCTCCCAGGTGGGCACAGAATTGCAACAAAAAGACAAAAGCCAATTAACATTAAAATTATTTATAGTTGTATTTCATGATATAACAAGCTAACACATAAAACTTCATCCAGACACCAATTAGATCCAATGCTTACTTAGCAAAAAAAAAAAAAAAAAAAAAAAAAAAGTAATGAAAGTAAGAGGGAAATCATAGCAAATGTTATGAATAAAGTTGGGACAATCAGCATATTAGTTAAGATACTTTTGCCAAAAAGAAAAAAAATCCTGCAAAAATATATTATTAAAATTTCAATGAAATTAACCTTGGAATACGAGTAATTTAAGAAGTTTTTTACTCCTCAGAATACCAGTTTTTTTTATCAGCACATGGGCTATATATATAGTTTTAAAATGCTTTACTCTGATGTTTTGGAAATATTATTGTAATGTTACTTGATTTACATGATCTGTTCAGACAGACACCACCACAGCTAACCTGCAAATTGACAGAGAAATAGCTCTATTGAACATCCTCAGCTCTGAGTCTAAGGAATTATCTAAATGGGATTACTATACTGCTAAAATACTATTATTACCTCAAGTTACATTAGAAAGCTCTCCTATGATGGAATTCTGAAAAAGCAATTTAGAATTAGAGTGTGCTAGCTAGAATTGTGTAACTGGGATTCATAGTAAAAAAAGGAAGTTAAATTATTCTTAACCACAAGTTTCTCTGCATCAATTTTTCATTTTTTTCTTTAAAAAATATATTGCTAAGTATTACTGAAACATGATGTCTCTTCTATATCCAAATTAGAATTAGCAGTGTGTGTTAGTTATATTGCTCAAAACTAAGCAATTCATTGCAGCCATTAAAAGGTTTACAACACAATGAAAAAAACAAACACCAAACCAGAAGCAACCAAGAAACTGATGAAACTGAACATATGATGGCACATAGAGCCCTCATATGTTTACCGGTCTCTTAATCGCTTTAATGGATGCCTCAGATCATTCCTTATCTAAAAGGAAGAGTTGACTATTGATATGAAACACATTAAAATAAGCATGTTTGTAGAAAAATAATGAAAAAGGAAATGTGTTCTTTGTTAACATCATTAAGCTTCAATTAAAAATAAAAGCAAGTTAAGAACTCAATTATTATTTGAATTACAGCAATGAATAACAAAGACCCAATTAGTAAGTTTTATAATATACACATATTCTGCCTGCAACTTTCATGCAATTATCAACTATGTCCATAATGGCGAACCTATGGCAGAGGTAGCACGCAGCGCTCTCTCTGATGGCACGCAAGCCGTTGCCCCAGTTCAGCTCCGCCACGCATGTGCATGCGCCTTGCATCAGCCAGCTGGTCTTCGGGTCTCTGCATGTGCGGGGGCAGTGTGTGTGTGGGGGCTGTGCATGCATGCGTGGGATGGGCGTGTACAGGGTCATGCACGCATTTGTGGGGAGGTGGGACACATGCATGGGTGCCACGTGCGCTTTGCATTTTGGGGGTTCACACACATGCTTTGGGCACTTGGTCCAGAAAAAGTTAGTCATCACTGAACTATGTAGTAACTACGCAAAACCTTTGCTCTCTTCCAATAGTGCTGAACACAGAGGAAAGGAGAGATTTAGTTTCTCAACTTCCCAACTTTAGTATGTAGTTAGAGTAAGCATTATTGTTTCTTAGCTCCACCACTACCAAATGATATTTATACAACTTATTTTTAAGAAGGTTTATATTAGTGATGATGAACCTTTTTCTTGTTGCATGCCAAAAGTGTGGGTGTGCGCGCGCAACAGCACACACATGCCAGCATTCATAATGCAATGTTAACCCCCACAAGTGCATGTGCGCATGACCTGCCACGCTCCTCCTGCGCATGCACCCCGCATTGCACGTGTGCGTGCCCCACATATGCGGGGCATATGTGCCCCCCCACACATGCGCTTTACACACACACACCTGCCCCGTTTTGGGCCTGGAAAGCCTCCTGCACTAAACTTTGCTGGCACGAACAGCTTGCCAGCCTCGCGCTCCAGGAAGCGTCCAGCCATGCCAGCCATGCTGGACGCTGCCCGGAGCGCAAGGCAGGCAGGCCATTTGCACCGGCAAAGTTGGTGCAACCCTCTCCCGCCAGGGAGCATGACCACTTTCTGGCCGGCATGCCTCTTACCACTTACTGCAACCGCTTCCCGGCTGGTGGATCTCCATGAGTGAGGAGCTGTGCTCTCCTCTGGTCCTCCTGGGGAGCTCACCTCCTCACCAGCGGCTTTTCCTGGTGGCTCCAGGAGTAGCCTCTGTCTCAGCTGGCATGAACGGCCTGCTGCTGCAGCCTGCCACCGCCCTCTCTGCCCCGCCAGTTGCTCTGGTGCCACTGGGGAAGAACCGTCATTGCTGGGGGTGAGGGGATGGCGGCGGCAAAAGCAATGGGTGGGAGAGAGGGAGGGCTGGCTGGGTACGCGATTGGCAGCTTCCCTTCTAAGGAGAATGATTACAGATCTAAAAGGTGATGCGGTGGCCAGGAGCGCTGCGAAGAACAATCCCGGCCGATTCATGCGGCAGCCAAGAAAAGTGCCTTCCTCCAGTTGCTGGAAGTAAAAGGCGGCTCTGGGCAACTTCCCAAAAAACTTTTCTCCTGATAGCCATTCTCTTTTGCGTGCTCAGAGCCCCACGCTGCCAAAATGTGTGATTGTTCTCTTACCTACCCTCCCCACAGCCAGACTGCCAGACTGGAATTCACCACGGCTTCCCCCAGTCTGGTAGCTAATCCTACTTAAGACAGCTAAACAACTCCTCTCACAGCCACTTCTCGAGCAGGGGAAAAGACAGGAGTGCTGGGGGTGGGGGGCAGGAAACCGATCCAAACTCTCTCCCTTCCACCTTCTTCCTCCCAACCACTCTCTTTGCTTCAGGAGGAGGGGAAAGGATTGAGGGAAGAAAGCCAGAGCTCCGGCAGCCTCTGGAAAAACGTTCGTTGTGTTTGGCAGAAGAGCACGTGTCACCAATGAAGAAGCCGATTGGCCCTGCCACGGGGAGCTTTCTGACGGGAGATTGAAGCCTTACGATTGGCTGAGCCACCAACAGCTCGAGTATAAAAGAACTGTCAGCGACGGAGCTCTCCCTCTCCCTTTCGCAAACTAGTTATTGTTTGTTGCAGTTCAGAATAAAGAGTGTTAGATCGTTCAACAGTGTCCTCTCCTTTATTGCCTGTTGCTCCCGGAATAGAACACTGGCAACAAGAATGCACTCCCATCTGTCATTCATGGAGTGCTGCTGAGGTGATCAGACACAGCACAACTGTAATTACCTCAGGCGTCTTCCTTTGATCATGGCCACACTCGCTACGTTCCTGCCATTCCATCAGACATGGGAATCCTGGGATTGTTTTATTGATAGGGTCGATTGTTTCCTTGCTGCGAATGACTACAAGGGGCTTCCAGGTGATAGGAAACTAGCAGTATTTCTTAGTATATGTGGGCACAACATGTTTGAAACAGCTCGGGCGCTTTTGGCGCCTCAAAACATTCAAGACGTGCCCTGGGGAGTATTGCTGGCTAAGTTGAAGGGAGATTATGCTCCCTTACCGGCAAGGGTAGCCAGGCACCATGCATTTTGGCACCGGTATCAGAACGAGGGGGAATCCATCAGTCAATACATGGCTGCATTAAGAAGGGCTGCCCTTTACTGCGAATTTAGCGATCTAGACGACATCCTTCTGGATCAATTAATTTGTGGGGTCAGGGACATAAAATTTCAGCGTTGCCTTATCCAGGACTGATCTCACCCTTCAGGCTGCGATAGACGAGGCCCAAGCCTCGGAACTGTCCGCCAAGTCGGCTGCAGAAATTAGGAACCAATTGAGCACCGTTGTGACTTCTAAACTGGCCACTGTGCACCACGATGAGGTGTACTTTGACCAGAAGTCAGAGGATGGGGAAGACATAAGCCATCCTAAGACAACTCCCAAGAAGGGTTGGGAAACGGGGGAAAGAAAGCCTCTGAACCCATGTCTAGGCTGTGGTGCTAGTCATCATCGTTCTTTGTGTAAATTCAAGAATGTTGAGTGTAGGCGTTGCGGGAAAAAGGGTCACGTCGCTAGGGTCTGTAGGGCCATGCTACCCACCAATTACAACCCCGTGAAATCCACCTGTGATTTCAGACAACGGAATAGGGTGGAAAGGATTGAGGAAGAGTGGTTTGTAATTCACAGGAGTAATGAGCAAGGGAAAGGGAGGATAAGCCATGCCCAAACGGAGTTGAGGAAAAAAAATTTTCTCACAGTTTTACTCGAAAACAAGATGTGTAAAATGGAAATTGACACAGGATCCTCCGTGTCAATCATCTTGTGGGATACCCTATCCAAATTAGTACCCTCCTTAAGGAGACAGCAATTAGCCCATTCTCGACTAAAACTCCGTGATTACCAAGGTAATCACATCCCCATCTTGGGCTGTGGCGAATTTCAGGTTCAGTATAAAGACTTCAGCGGCTGCCTTAAGATCGTAGTTGTTGGCAGCGTATTTCCCTCCCTCTTAGGGCTAGAATGGTTTGATGCATTGGGCCTGGCCGTGACGGGCGTACATACTGTTCCATCAGACCATTTCTCTGACTTAGTACTTGAGTTTGCCGATGCCTTTAGCACAGATCTTGGCAAATACTCAGGGTCGCCTGTCTCCTTCAACCTGGACCCCTCAATAGCTCCCATATGGCTCAAGCCTCACAGGGTTCCCTTCGCCCTAAAGTCGACCAAGAAATTTACAAGCTACTGGCCCAAGGTATACTCAAACCAGTGGACCATGCCCGTTGCGAGATGCCTATCGAGATGCCTATCGTCATTCTCATTAAGGCTCATTAAGGCTGACGGATCAATCCGAATTTGCACTGACTACAAGGCGATGATTAACAAGCACTCCAGGCGAATCCGTATCCTGTTCCAGTGGTCCAGCACCTTCTTCATTCGTTGGGCTGGGGTAACATCTTCGCCAAGTTTGACATGGCGCAAACTTACCAACAACTGGAAGTGGATGATGCCTCTGCAGAGTGACCCACCGTGGCAGGTTCAGATGCCGCCGTCTGCAGTTTGGAGTCTGAGTGGCTCCCGGCATCTTTCAATATCTGATGGAGAGATTGTTGCAAGGCCTGCGGGGGTCATCCCCTACTTCGACGATGTTTTTGTTTCTGCCGTCAATGAAGCTGAACTGGCCCTCAGCTTCTGTGCCATATTCGGTCGCTTTTGACAGGCTGGACTTAAACTAAGGCGGGACAAGTGTGCACTGGGTGTCTGCCGGGTTGAATTTCTGGGGTATCTCGTTGACAGTAAGAGCCTACACCCAATCCCTGCAAGGGATTGCAGGCCGTGCAACAGGCTCCGCTCCCTAAAAATAAAGCGGAGCTGCAGGCTTTTCTTGGCCTCCTTAACTTTTACAACATATTCTTGCACATAAAGCCATCACTGTGGAGCCCCTGCACCGACTCCTTGACAGCAGGACATCCTGGGACTGGGATCGGAGAGTGGCTGCATCGTTCCAGGCCATCAAAGACCTGCTCACGTCCGACAGCGTCCTCATGCAATATCACGCAGACCTTCCTTTAACCCTGGCATTCAATGCTTCACCCTTCGGGGTCGGCGCCATATTGAGCCACATGTTGCCTAACGGATCAGAAGCTCCCGTTGCCTACTTTTCGGGGAACCTGTCCTCTGCAGAGCGGAACTATGGACAGATTGATAAAGAGGCCTTGGTGCTGGTGGCCGGAATCAAGTGCTTTCACAACTACCTTTATGGCCACGCTTTCACGCTTGTCACTGACCATAAGCCTCTCCTAGGCATCCTAGCCGGTGATCGTCCATCCCCCACCATACTGTTGCCCAGAATGACAAGATGGGTGGTTTTCTTGTCAGCCTACCAATACACCTTGGTCCACCGGCCTGGCAAGGTTATGGGGCACACGGATGCGTTAAGCCGCTGCCCCCTCCCATCACCTGTGGAAGAGCCAGCTCCTGCATCGTCGGTCCTATTCATTGATGACCAGTCTACACCAGTGCTGGCCTCGGATGTCACAAAGTTCTCCTCTAGGCACCGCACCCTACGTCAGGTAACAGACTGGGTGAAGAGGGGGTGGCCCCTAGGGCAGTTGGTTCCCGATTTTTGGCCCTACAAGATTAGGCAACATAAAATCTCTGTCACAAGAGGCTGCTTAATCTGGGGCTCCAAGGTCATAATTCCGGAAGAACTATGTAAAAGCATCCTTCACATTTTGCATGAAGGCCACCCAGGCATTGCCCGCATGAATGCTTTGGCTCGCAGCTACCTTTGGTGGCCAAACTTGGACAGGGAAATCGCAGACTGGGTGGCCAGTTGTTCAAAGTGCTGGAATAACAGAGCAGCCCCTCCAGCAGCCGCGGCCAGGTAGTGGAAGACGCCGAAGGCCCCCTGGTCCCGCATACATGTGGATTTCACCAGCCTCGTCCAGGGGCATATGTTGTTAATTATAGTGGATGCTTACTCCAAGTGGGTTGAGGTCGTCTCAATGGCATTGACCACCGCAGAGGCACTGATCAGGGCGCTTAAAAGGGTCTTCGCCACGCATGGCTTGCCTGACGTTTTAGTGTCAGATAATGGCCCGCAGCTAACTTCGACTGCCTTTCAATCCTATTTGGCAAGGCAGGGCATTCGCCATGCCACGATCGCACCTTTCCATCCGGCTTCGAATGGACTGGCTGAACGGGCCATTTGCTCGGCCAAGGAAGTGCTAACTAAGCCAGACTTGGGGGACTTGCGAGACAAAATAGCAACTTACCACTTGGCACAACATACCACGCCTTGCCCAATGACTAACCACCGCCCCGCTAAGCTGCTGATGGGCTGCTGCCTAAGAACAGTGTTAGACCGGTTACACCCCAAGTATGCGCCGGAGAAACCCCCCGACTCTACAGGCGGAGCCCAATCATTTCAAGTAGGCGATATGGTGTATGCTCAGAACTTCAGGGGTCACCCGCGGTGGCTACCGGGCCACATAGCCGAAATAACAGGCCCCGCTCGAACCATGTCCAGATGGAATATGGCCATCTGTGGTGGCGACACATGGACCACCTGTGCCACCGCTGCTTGCCCAGCATTAAGGCAGCCAGCCCTGCACCATTTGCAACCATACTATCATCGCCTAGCCAAACCGACGACTTGTGTCCAGAGCCTGTGCTCAATCCCAGGGGATCGCCCTCCACGAAGCAACCTGCTGACTTACCACCCAAGCCACGACCGGACCTGACCGAGGAAGTTCCATCCCAAGCAACCGAGCAGTCTCTGGGGGTTTCTGCAGCTCCTGCACTGTCTCCACCTACCCCAGCAAGGCCTGCTGAACCGCACAGGTCTGGTCGAATCAGGAAACAGCCAGCCTATCTGTCTGATTATGCATGCAGAATTCCAGCAGCCTCTGGAAAAACATTTGTTGTGTTCGGCAGAAGAGCACATGTCGCCAATAAAGAAGCCGATTGGCCCTGCCGTGGGGAGCTTTCCGGCGGGAGATTGAAGCCTTACTATTGGCTGAGCCACCGACAGCTCGTGTATAAAAGAGCTGTCAGCGATGGAGCTCTCCCTCTCCCTCTCGCAAACTAGTTGTTGCTCATTGCAGTTCAGAATAAAGTGTTAGATCATTCAGCCGTGTCTTCTCCTTTATTGCCTGTTGTTCTCGGAATAGAACAACATTTAACAGACTAACAGACTGCCAGAGCTCCGGCTTTCTTCCCTCAATCCTTTCCCCTCCTCTCAAGCGAAGAGTATGGAGGGGGTCTTGAACAAGGGATAAAGTTTGCTTATTTAAAGAGGACGTGCCTCTGGTGTGAACATCACGCCCCCTGGAAGGCTTGGTTGCTCTGGTTGCTCTTAGAGTGGGCTGCCTGCGAACAGTTGAGATAATTTTGAAAAGATCTTTGAAACCTGCCCTTCAGTTGCTTTCGAGTTTGGAAAAACATTTAACAGAGTAATAGACTGCCAGAGTTCCGGCTTTCTTCCCTCGATCCTTTATCCTCCTCAAGTGAAGCAGCTGCTCTGAACCATTGGCTGAAACTGGGTTGTGTGAACCGATCCGAGTGTTTATCCTGCCTAACTAGGGGTAAACTAAGATTGGGAGAAAGAAAGGGGAAGGGAGAGAGTTTGGATCAGTTTCTTGCCCCCCCCTCGAGCCCTCCCATCTTTTCTCTTGGAAAAACATTTGGCTCATCGATTCCCCCACCCCAGAAGTGGGGAAGTACGTACCCCCACAGCATTCTTCTGAGAGGAGAGGAGCTCCCCGATCACTCACATACACAGCTTTAGTTGCTGCCCATCTCTCGTCTGGCACCTACAGCGAGGCAATTGGGGAGACACCCGCATGTTTCGTGGCAGCAGTAGCGGCAGTAAAGCTCTTCCCCCCACCCCCCGAGGACTGCTGCTCACAACTTTTGTCTTCTCAGCCTTGGTGCTTTTACCTTATGTGGTGGTGGCGACGCCTCCTCCTGGCCATGCCTTACAAGCAAACATCCAAGTGGAGACTGCGTGCTTTTGCCCCAATGGTACCAGTGAAGCCACAATCTGCCACCTGCCATGCGAGAGACAGTGAGCGGGAGCAGCCCAGCCTGTGCGGCCTGTCCCTCTCGGGACTGCAAGCTGGCTTGCCCGGGTCGGCCTGGCTCCCAACCTCACCAGCCACTCTTACCTTATGCGGTGGGAGCACCTCCTCCTCCTGGTCGCGCCTTGCAGATCAAAAGGGCAGCCCTACTCTCCCGAGCACCCAAGCCAGCCAGTTACTCTTGCCTTTCCCCCTGCAGTTGCCACTGCTGCTCCTCTTCTGGGACAGCGGAGCTGCGCAGGAGGAACACTAGAAACAGTGAGCTGGTTGGCCATTGCTGATCTTCACACTCGCACGTGTGCCAGAAACCAAGAGACCAAGTGGCCGATGCGCATGTGGATTCCTGAAACAGGAAGATCATCTTACTGAGTGCACATGTGCAGGGGTGGCTGCTCTTCCGGTTTCAGGTGCACAGGTGCACATGAAAACCAGCTGGCTGGCATGCCAGAACCTGGAAGAGCAATGGGCAAAGGCTCCGCGTGCTCGGAAAGATGGCTCTGCGTGCCACTTCTGGCACGCATGCCATAGGTTCGCCATCACCGATTTATATCAATGATCTAAACAAATGGTAAGGCTTTGATATGACAAATTTAAAAAACAAAACAAAACAAAACTGGTTACTGGAAAGTTCAGACCAAGGCCTGTTTTATGGAAGAGTTCAACAATACAAGTTAATAATCCCCCCAAATCCCCCAAAATCCCATCAGTCTGTCAGACTGGAACTAGGAAATGTGTACATATACTGGTATACATACTTACTGTACACAATAAATTACGGGTAACTCTCACTTAGTCATTGCATTGGTTTCAGTGAAATAGTCACCAAGTAAAATGATCACTAAGTAAACCACATCACTAGGAGAGAGACACTGTGAAGATCACTGTTTCCTTCCATCTCGTTCAGATAAAGTTCCCTTGTTCTCTTATGCCCCATTTCTTTATTCCATTGAAGAAGAAAGAAACTGCTTAAATGAAGTATTTCTTCCTGAACTGCTTTTCTCCTCAGGGCATTCCATAAAGAGTGCTAACCACACTTCATTTCTATGGACCTTAATTAATTGATTAGGTGTCAGCCCTGGAAGCCATCTTTTACTTTGAATCTTCAGGGCTGCCACATTTGGTGCTGTGGGAAACTGGGAGTGGGGATTGTGTGGATATCTAGCCATAACATTCTTTTCTCTGAGAGTCAAGGACATCCTGCCCTGCACCTGGAGTGGTGTGACTGGGAGGCATCTCTAGTTGGGATGGTGCATTGATTGGACCATGTGATGGACATGTGGGTGCTGAGGCAGGGACTTGGATTTCTTTAACCGAAGCAGTGATCAGACACACAGAGAAGATTAAAGACTGAAAATTAAAAGGCAAAAGAAATGCCCAAGGGAAACTTTAAAATACAGAAAGCCTGGAAAAAAGCTTAAACAATTTGAAAGGTGATTTTTGGGAGAAATTGTCTTGTTTATTAGTATTTTTAAATCCCTTGACTTATTGGATAATCAGCTGTTTTTGACATACTGTTTAATGTTGGATTTGGAACAGGAGAGCCATCTGCTGGAAGAAGAGAAGCACTACATTATAACGTCAGTATTCTTAGTGAAAATGAGGTCCCATAAAGTCTAATACACAAAATAGAAGAAAGTAAATAACATCTGGAAGGCGGCCTGACCTTGACTCTATTCTAGAAGATAATTTGGATATTTTGAAAGTACCTAATAAGTCTCTTTTTCCTCTTGAAGATTTCTAAGATGAACTAAGTTGCAAATAACTAAACTTCATTAAAACTGGCAATTGGATGATAGATTTGAAAGATTGGAGGAATTTAGTGGATTAATTTGGATTCGGATTATTAAAGCTATTTGATAGAGCATTCTACAAGGCAAAAGAAGAAAGGTGATAGAAGAAAAGAGAAAAGAAGAAAAGTTAAATAAGACTTGAAAATTTGGACAATTAGGGAGATATGTAATTAGAAAATCACAAGGCTGCAAATTACTAAAAAAATTAAGATTATAAATTTATGGGATTTGGAGACATAACTACGGGATTGATTGAATTTTATTAAGTGGAAGTTTTTAAATATTAAGACATTGGAACTAAAGAGGTATGCGGAGTAATTTTTATTAAATTGTTACAAAATTGATCAACGGGATAATTGAGGCAAATGAAGAAATAATTTTAATGCTCAAAAACATGCATGAAACTATAAAGAACAATAAAGAGACAAGGGGATTGTCTAAAGATAAAGAAATGAGTGTAGAACCTACTCAACAATTGGGGAAAAGATGAACATGATACTCAGGAAATAGATGAGAAATTAGAAGGAGTAGAAGGGAAAAATCTAAACGAGATGCAAGAAGATAAAGATAATGAAGAGGAATGATTAACAAGTAGGATAAGTCAATCAGATAATTCCTTAAAAACTTATAACAGAGGGGAAAAAAAGAAAAATCTCTTCAAAAAAAGAGAAAGATTTAGAGAAAAAAAGAAAAATCACTTTAAAAAAAAGAAAATCTTACTGATGGATGTTCAAATAATACAGCAGAAAGAGACAAAAGGCAACATGAAGGGAATGTTCAGTAGGTATAAAAATATCAAGAAGAGTTATAAGACTCCAAGAGAGAGAAAGAACGTTGGTCTTACCTGATACGATCCTTCTTGTTGAGTGGAGGCAGCATCCAGGAATGGGTTGTCCTCGTCTATTAGCCAATAGGACTGAGACTGTCAAAGCAGCAAGGACACGCCACCTCAACGGTCTCCAGCTTTTGGCGAAGGAATAGAGACAGCCACGACGTGTGACACTGTGAAAAGGAAAAGAAACTTCCCCCCTTAAAGGACTAAGGGCCAGCCCAGAACAAGGGTGGGGCTGGATGCTGTCTCCAACGAGAAGGATCGTATTAGGTAAGACCAACGTTCCTTCTCCATTGTAGTGGAGGCAGCATCCAGGAATGGTACATACCAAAGCGGTTCTGTCCTCACGGGTGGGTTGCAGTCTGGCCCTAAGTCCCCTCATCAAAATGCACCCTTTGGAGGACCCGCCTCCCGAATGCCGCCTCAGCAGTGGTGTATACGTCCAGTTTATAGTGCCTGATAAATGGGGACGGGGTGGACCAGGTAGCCGCATGGCAAACCTCTTCTAGGAAGGCCTGCGTAGCCCACGCTGCACTTGTGGCCACGCTCCTTGTGAAGTGTGCCGTAATACTCTTGGGCAGTGAAATGGCTTGCATCTCATAAGATTTAGCAATATACACCCTGTTCCAATGGCCCAGGGTCAATGGAGTGATCTTAGCCCCCAAGGAGGCCGGCTGGAATGAGACAAAGAGAGATTCCGTCTTCCTGAAGGAAGAGGTCCATTTAAGATATATCCAAAGTGCTCTCCGCACATCTAACGTGTGCCATTTCTGTTCCAGCTCATGCACTGGAGTGGGACAAAAATTTAGAAGCATGAGCTCTTGGACTCTGTGAAACCATGAATTAACCTTCGGTAGGAAAGAAAAGTTCAAATGTAACACCACCCTGTTGGCATGAAACACACAAAGGTCCAGGCGCACAGAAAGGACCGCCAACTTCAAAATCCTCCTGGCTGAAGTTATAGTAACCAGGAATGCCACTTTGCATGACAGGAATCGCAAGGAAGTCTCTCTAAGTGGCTCAAATGGTTCCCCAGTCAGAGCTTGCAGGACCTTGGTGAGGTCCCAAATCGGGAAATGGTGAACCACCGGAGGTCTAAGATTCTTGGTGCCCTTGAGGAACCTGCAAATGTTCAGGTGGCGTACCAGAGAATCCAGACTCCTGCAGGAAAAAACCAATGATAGAGCTGCAACCTGTCGACGTAGCATATTGGGCGAAAGCCCTTTGTCCAGTCCCGCCTGCAAGAAACTCAGTATCTGAGGCACCAAAAATAACATTGGATCCCAGCTGGACTGGAAACACAGAAGCAAAATGCTCGCCAGGTGGCATCATAAATCCTGTTGGTAGAAGCCCTCCTGGAGGCCTGGATGGTATCAATGACCTTGGAGGGATAGTTGTCCTGGCTCAGAGCCTGCTGCTCAAATGCCACGCTGTCAATTGGAACCACTGAGGGTCCAGATAAACCAATGACCCCTGGCTGAGGGAGACTCTCTCCGGCAGTATCCTCCGAGGTCTGGTCACCGAGAGGGTGACCAAGTCGGAAAACCAAGGGCGCTGTGGCCACTGCGGAGCCATCAGAATGACCTCTGCTTGTTCTACAAGAATCTTTCTTACCACGCTTGGGATGAGGGGAAGAGGTGGGAAGGCGTAGAGCAGTTCTGCCGGCCAAGGGCTGCGAAGTGCATCGACTCCCTCCGCTCCCGGAACCGCAAACCTCGTGAAGAACCTGTTCAGGTGAGCGTTGTCCGGGATGGCGAAGAGGTCCACAGTCGGCAGTCTGAAGTACTCAGTCAGCTTCTGAAACAAATCTGGATGCAGGCGTCACTCTGCGTGGTCAATTGTGGCCCTACTGAGATAAATCTGTCTGAACATTGGAGGTCCCTGCAATGTGCTCTGCCCTCAATGATATGTGGAGCTACTCCACCCAAAGACAGAGACGCTCAGCTTCCTCCATAAGGGCCCTTGATTGGATACCCCTTTGTCTGTTAATATGGGCCTTAGTGGCCATTTATTTATTTATTTATTTATTTATTTATTATTTATTTATTTATTGGTTCGATTTATATGCCGCCCTTTTCCGGAGACTCAGGGCGGCTTACAATGCATTAAGCAATAGCCTTCATACTTTTGTATATACCTGCTTTCCACCCCAAGCGATGCTCTTTTTTATACAAAGTCAGTTTATTGCCCCAACAAACCGGGTCCTCATTTTACCTACCTCGAAAGGATGGAAGGCTGAGTCAACCTTGAGCCTGGTGAGATTTGAACTTGCAGTAATTGCAGGCAGCTGGTGTTACTTAACAGTGTTTTAGTCTGCTGCACTACCAAGGCTCTTTATCAGTTAGAATCAATAGATGCTTGCCGGACACCAGTTCCTATAACTCCTTAAGAGCAAGATAGACAGCCCTGAGTTCCAGCCAATTAATGTTGTGGGCTAAGTCTACCTGAAACCACCTGCCCTGGGCTACCCTATCTTGGAGGTGAGCCCCTCAACCATACAGGCTGGCATCAATCGTTACTGTCATGTGCTCAGGCTCCTTAAATATACAACCCCTAGCCAGCGCAGGGGAAATCCACCACTCCAGAGAGGTGTGGTACTTAACCTTGTACAGGTAGATGCTGCCCTCTGATAAGGAAGAAGAAACCACTGTACACAGTAAAGAGGCTTGGTTGAAGAAGGACGCAGCAGTTGAGGCCTTTACGCCCACGCAGCTGAATGGTGAGACTCCTTTAGAGTCTGCTCAGCTCTCCTGTCCTCCGGGCGAAGGGCCTCTTCTGGGGCATCATTCAGAACGGATGAAGTCATCAGTGACACAATTGGGCCATCCACAGCTGGCACCTGGAATGTCTGAGATAACTCTGGGGCCATGTTGAAAACTGCTTATCCAGGGAGCTAGGATTTGCTCCTGTCCCTGGAGTGGCCCATGGCCTACCAACAATGTCTACAGCCAGCTGTGGAGAGGGAACCGCCTTGGGTTCAGCCTTGGGTTCAGAGAAAAAGGATTCCCTGGTGTGCGCTGACTTAGCAGGTGGGTCTGGCGCAGGTAGATTTCCAGCCAAGTGCACTGTTCGTGAGGCCTTATATAACAAGGACTTAAATAAGTGAGGGCAAAACATACCCACAAAGGCTGGCTGGTCAGGGGATAAGCCCTGATCCTCTGATAGCTCCATCTCTCTATCCATGTCCTTCTGGGAGGCAGAGTGAGTGGATGACACTGGGAGTAGGACCTATGAGAGTGTAGTAATCTCCCCGAACTCTGCCCTCTTATGGGCACATCCACGGATCCTGAGCATTCTGACTGAGCGAAGCCTCCCTGTGGCTATGGCTGCATGCACCCCAGCGGCTATGCCTCTTTCAATGGCATCAGAAATAATGGCCTCCATGTTAGATGGAAATTGGCCTTGTTGTCTCTCCCCTGACAGGATTTCCGATGCACTTGGGGTAAATGTGGCCTCTGGGGGTGAAACCCTGGTTCTGACAGGCTGTTGCCAGGCTGTAGAGGCAGAAAAGAGATCTGGGAGGGAGCCATACAGGCTTTCCCTGTTGCTAGGCAGATTGCCTGCTAAAGGCTGCTCAGCAGGGCTATCTGGTGACAGAGATCGGTTAGGCCGACTGTCAGAATCCTGAGGCAGAATAAACTGCTGTTCTGCATAATGGCAGAAAAAAGCGCCCCTGAATGTTGAGGCATGGACTCACTGCTGGCCAGAGCCCTGGCCACTTCCTTATCTAGTGCCTTCTGGCACCTCGCCTTGTCCCTCTGCGCTGCTTTGGACGACTTCTGGATCTTCTTAGTTCTCTTAGAGATCTCCACAGCCGCTTTCCTGCTTGCAGACCTCACTCCCGAGGTCTCTGCATGTTTGTCGCCCAGGATGCCAACCTCTGAGGTGGCCAAGTTGGCAGGCAGAGTCCCACTGACTCTGGGTGCCGCGTCCGCCATTTTTGGCTTAATGCTGAAGAGCTGAGCTGATCAAAGGCTTCAGCCGCAAGAAAAAAGCTGCCCTGGCTTCTTCTGAGTGTACTCAGAAGAGCAGAGGCTCAGGAATCATGCCCACTTCCAAGGGCACTGGCCGGCTCCTCACGAGTATGCCCATAACGGGCAGTGACCTCTCAAGCCCAGGTTTCCTGTCAGCCTGGTTGTCCTTTGGCTAGAAGTGGAGTACTAAGCTTACCGCCAAGCCGGAACGCTTTGGAGCCTTGTCCTGAGACTCTCAGGTCAGCGTGGTGAGCTCCGCTTGACTGGCTACCCAGCAGAGTCACCGGCCAGTGACCTGCCCTGCCGCAGGGCGGCCTTCAGCGGGCTCGAGCTAAAAGCTCTTCACGCTGGTATACTGGTGGCACAGCTAGACATTGGTAACATAGCTGCCACAGAGAAAACAATCTAAACACTTTAAATTATTTTGAAAAAAATCCAGAAATGGATTGCCCTATGCAAAACACACGTCTGTCCTTAGCTAGGACTGAGACAAAAGCTGGAGATTGTTGATGTAGCGTGTCCTCACAGCTTTGACAGTCTCACTCCTATTGGCTAACAGACGAAGACAACCCATTCCTGGATGCTGCCTCCACTACAATGGAGAAATAAAAGGGTGTTTAAAAGGTCAATAAATGATGGAACTCCAAAAAGGTTAAGAGATGATGGATAATGATAAAATATATTAATAAAAAGAAAAAATAGAAAATACAAATAGGGAAAATAGTAGCATATATATTAATAGATGATAGAATCTATTATAATTAAAAATAAGCTAAACTTAGTAGGTGGAAGTTTAGGATCAGATAATCTAACTCTATTATTAATATTAATAGTGTGTTAAGTATATTGTGAACTTAAACTTTTAAGGATTAGAAATTGTGGGGATTTTGAGATATATTCCCGAGATTGATTAAATTTTGTTAATATTTGGTTTTATTTATTTATTTATTTTTCGCATTTCTATGCCGCCCAACTCCCTGGAGACTCTGGGCGGTTTACAACAAAAAATAATGCAAACAATATACCATAAAAGTTGTTTTAAAAAAACATTAAAAACCCATACTCATACACTCCATTCATGGCCGGATCTCGCAAGATTGCAGCAGCGAGATCAACGGCTCCAGGCCTGCTTGAAAAGTCAGGTCTTCACCACTTTCCGGAAGGTCAATAGGGTGGGGGCGGTCCGGACCTCAGGAGGTAATTGGTTCCAGAGAGCCGGGGCAATCACCATCAGCTGACATTGTTTAGCTGACAGGACCCGGAGGAGACCAACTCTGTAGGTTCTTACTGGTCATTGGGAGCTATGCGGTAGAAGTAGTCGTATTAGTAGTCGTAAACATATGAGTTTTATGAGTATTCAAATACTATTGTATGAGTTATCTTCAATATTTATGTGACTGATTACAATATCTCCTTCCTGGATCAATCGATCAATACCATTAAGATCATTTCTGAGTATCTGGGGATACTGACGGTATGGATGGGGCTTCTGTTGTAATCCTGGCAAGATAGAGTCAATGTGGCTTTAAGTTCCTTAGGTTTTGCAGTTTTCCATCTTTAACTCTGCAGAGAGGTGCATTTCTTCAGTGTTCATGTACAATCTGGGGGTCTTCCTAGATTTTTGCTTCTGCTTGGAAGCTGGGATGATGGGAGGGTTTTTTAAACAGGTTTATCTTGTGCAGAATGTCAGCCCTGCCATGCTGCGGCTTGGAGCTACCATTCAGGTGGGACTGGGGGGCTCACTTACTGACCCAGTGACGCCTAGGAGTGTGTCCGGCCGACAGCCTAGCTGTCCAGAGCCTGCCACCACGTCTGCAACTGCTGCCATATTCGCTACGGCCCCTGAAGCCTCCAAAGCCGTCGCCGCTGCACAGCTGAGAGGCAGGCCTGGAAACAGCTGATGTTCGGGGCCATGCCTGCTGATGTGATGAGCTGAGTAACTAGGCGGAGTTAAAGCCTGAAAACTAAAGCACTAATGTGAGTTATCTATACTAGGACGGATGTGGGTTAGCCGGGAAGGAGTTGCAGGCGGAGCGTGTGATGGGGCGGAGCCAAGGGGTGGAGTCACGGGTGGAGCACAGGAGGCTTTAAAACGGTGGTGGGGAGCAGTGCACGTTAGTGCTGACAATATCTCTCTTTGAAAATGGTGATTGCTGGAATGTGCCGGAGCACCTGATAAAGACCTCTACACCTAGGATCCTGGTTGTCTGTAGTCTTATTTCACAACGCCATTCCAGAACCTGACACAGAAATTATATAAATTCATGGATTGGGATATTTTGCTTATGAGAATCACGCTTTGATCATCTTTCACTTGGATTAATGTAATACCCCTCCATGGGGCTGTGTGATCAGCACTTGGAAGCTGCAGATGGTTCAAAATTTTGATGTTTTTCATTACGTCCATATAACATCACTACCCCACAAGTTGCATTGTTCTCAGGCACAATTCAAGGTGCTGGTCATTTAGGGCAATTGCCTTTCTTCTCACCTCATCAGATCCAATAAAGAAGGCATGCTCCGAGTCTCTTTTATTAAACAATGTCATATTGTTGGATATTGAAAACATGCTTCCATAGTGGCAGCTCCTGCCCTATGGAATAGCATCTTCTTAGAGATTTGTATGGCCCAAAACCCTGTTAGCCTTTTATAAGGCTTTGAAGACTATAGTTATGTTCAGTGATTTGTGTTTGTTTTTAATCTTGCCAGCTCTCACAGTAATTTGGACACCTATATAAATAATACAGCTAAATAAAAAGCACACTAATGCAAGCAACTGTTCCTACTTACGTTCAATGTATTTTCATCCTATTTGGTAAATTGTTCAGGCTATAATAAATTGCTGACAATAAAAACAGATGATTCTAATAATTATAAAGAAAAAAACTGGTTTTTTTAAAATAAAAATGCTGCAAGCAGTAGGATTTAAAGATTTATATTTTCTTTAACTATCCAATCCACTAATACCCTGTTACTTAAGAATGTCAATTCTTTTACACTAATTGTCAAAACAAAAAGAACTTAATTTATTCAATTCCAGTTTGATAGAATGATGCATACTATTCTTTAAGGAAGCATTAATCAGTTCCATGAATAAACTACTAGGGCCTCGGCCCTCCAAAATAATTGTTATAGGTTGCCTATAAGCAATTGAAGGGAGGTTGTTAGTGCAAAAATATTTAGCAAGTAATAATACAAGATGGTGTATTTATTTACAGTATACATATCACATATGTGCAATATGCTGTTCGAAAGTAAAATATGTAGGATGTCTTTAAAGATATTTCTTTTTCTATATGACCAAAGGGGAATACTGAAACTTTAAAAAAAATGTCCAAGGAAGTACAATTGATTCTCAAAATGGTGAAACTGATGTCACATAACTTCAGAATATTAAAGAGAGAGAGAAAAAAATGCATGGAGGTGAAATGACATAAAAAATAATAAACATAATCTTTTGAGTCACTGAAGAAATAATTTCTCCATCTTTGCCACAGTTAAAAACTTATCCTGTCTAAATGGGAATTTAAAATTGTTCATTTTCATGATAGGGCTCTAGTCATTTCTGCATCACTTCACTAATAGGTAGGGATGCCAGCTAAAAGGTAGCAGAGTCAGTGAACAGAAATAGAGATGCAAATGTTTGCTTACCTAAGCACTGGTATAAAGATAACCGGTAAACCAAATAAATCTGAAAATAAACACATCATAGCCATATCATCGACAAAGCATCTGAGTTAAGAGGTGGAAGAAAAAGTGTAATGATAATTTAAAAGTGAAATCTTGCAGATACTAAGTAATCAGATATGTCCTTTGGACATATAGCACAGAAACACACATACAACCTAGCCTAGAAGTTATAAAAAGTTAGGTCCTGTTATGATTTATTTTGGCAACTATAAAGGAGCTCCCTTTATTACCCAAATGTGGATAGTAGGCTATTCTCCCCTTGCATTAAAATTTTAAAATCCAAATAGGTCCCCTGGAAATGAAGAAACATCACCTCACTCAGTCCCCGCAACTGAGGGCGATGAGAGAACGGAATGTAGCAGGACTCCCCTCTATGTTGGGCGGTAAGCAAAATCTTCCTCTTGTCCTTAGTTTCAATGATCAACAGCTCCAGCGCCTCCCCAAATAATCTGTCCCCATTAAAGGGAGCGGAAGCCAGGCACCACTTGTGGCGGGCATCCCCCTGCCAGTGACGCAACCAAAGTAAGCGGTGAGCCACCACCGCAGAAGCCATAGTCCTAGAAGCAAAGCGGGCTGAATGCAAGGTGGCATCGTCCGAAAACTGCCCTGCAGCAATAATCTTAAGATCTTGTGTTCTAGTATCCTCAGCCATGAGTTTATCCTTCAGTTGCTTAAGCCAATGTAATGTCATCCTGTTGAAAAAGGAGGCTGTGGTAGCAGAATGAATAGCCCAGGCCACTCCTTGATGGGCTCTCTGGAGGACCTGATCTGTTGTGGCTCCGTTACCTGAGCCTGTGTTATCGGCAAGAGAGGACTCCAAGAGTGAAGGAGAGGAGTTGGCAAGGCCTCCCTCTCCAGGACCCTCCTCTCTGGCAATACCTTCGGTATCCGCTGAAGGTCAAGAGATAGGCCCGGGGCCAAGCATGTCCACTCAGCCACAGGTGGACAGTAATGAGGGAGATGAGTCTTGGCTGGATCCTCGGAAGCGTCGCAGAGATAAACGCGCACAACAGAAGAGGCGTACCCGGGATTAGGCTGAGTCACTGGACCATACCCCACAGGGTATAAAAGAGGGTGTGGTGTCCGGTTCAGCTCTGTGACAAGCAAAAAATGGATATCGGATGACCTTCTTTGTATTTACTGGACTTTGTTGATTATTATGTATTGGCTTTGTTCCTGGACGAAGGGAGAAACTCCCCCCTCATGAGTAAAGAATACCTGGCAGCCAGCCACTGGGTTGCTGCCAATTCTGATACCAGATAAAACTGTTGTCGGCTAAGTTCTTTAGCTGTTGCCTGTGTGTGGGGGTGCATGTGTGAAATGGGGACAGAACATGATCTGCTTGTCTATCATCAGGTCGTAAACTGTTCTTCCAGTTGTCCCGGAAGAGTGGAGGTCAACAAGGAAACAACGATAGGAGTATCGGCTGGTGGGGTCTGTAGGACCGATGCCAATTCTGGCCCTGCATTCAAGTATCATTTGTCCATGGATGAAGGGAGTGGGGCTGCCCTGGAGACAACCACTGCCGTTTAACCACATCCACGAATAGACGTGGAGCAGGAATTGTGTCCACCGCTCGATCCGGCTCAAAAAATAGCGTATACGCTGCCCCACATGAAGTAGTAGATACAGGCTCACTAGCAGGTGAAGTAAGATAAGCTACATTGGTGGCCTTAAAAAGTAAGGACTTAAAAATATTAGGCGGGAAGAGTCCCATAAACACTGGTTGTTCGGGCAATAAACCCTCATCATTGGACAGTCTGGATCTCTGCGCTCAATGTCTTCAAGGAGCTATGGATGGCTCCCAAGCAAGTGTGTAGGGGAGGCTGGATCCTCATATGATTGAAATTCATCCATGTCAGGGTCGATGTGAGTGTCTGAGACATCAGACCCCTCAGAAGTCGCATGGCTAGGTAACTGATGCCCAGCTGACAGACTCTGCTGGATGGTGTTAGCAATTATGGTCTGCATATTGTCAGGTAAGAGAAACTCTTAATTCACAACAGGGCGGATATCGCCCGGCATAGTGGGAACAGCGTCCTGAGGAGCAGCTGTGGGGGCCCGGCTGTTACCACTCTGTGAGAGTAGGACCGGGGAGGCAGAAGGAACCCTCCACGATCTGGCTGTAGAAATTGATACTGGGATACTGGATGAGACCTGATCTGGGGAGCCAGTTGGAGCCAGCTGGCATTCAGGAGGCACGATTGTGAGACTGGGATCAGATTGTGAGGCCAAGTTAGAGGGCGTGGGGGTAACTGCCCTGTTACAATTTTTTTGGGAGGACTTGATTCCACCGTTTCTCATCCCGAAGAGATGTTTTTGAACCGGCTTTGTGCCGGGCCAGTTTGGAATGAGTTGTGGTAACCCCTTTACTATGACGGCTGTCTCCAGTGATATCAGCCATGGAGGGCCCTGGTACACTGTTCCTTGGGTCTGACTCCGCACTCCTAGGAGAATGCAAGGACCCGGCTCTCTTGGATTTGGATAATGCCATAGGCATTTTAACGCTTTGGGTCTCTGCCGCCTGAAACGGTGGAGAAAAGGAGGCAATGCTGAACAGCTCAATGGAAGGAGCGCTAAGCCCCTAAAGGCAGCCATTCCCAGGAAGCGCGAGGCTTCGGCAATGTCCCCCGGCAGTTAAGGCAGCTGCGGTGGTAATGGGCCGATGAAATCAGGCCGTCCAATGCGGAGAGAGCGCAAGGCAGCTGTAAACAATGTTCGTGCTGCGGGTAATGGCGGCCAAAGTAAGGCGGCCTGTGTGCAGGGCGGCTGAAGCTCCTGTGATTAATCCTTTGCCACAGGAGACTAGAAAGGGCGCAAAGCCCAACAATGGCAGCTAGAGAGGGTGCGAAGCCCAACAATGGTGGTTATCACCTGAGGGGAGCGCGAAGCTCCGCAATGCACCGAGCTGCTGCTGCTGCTGAAGAAAAATCGGGAGCACAAAGCTCCTCAGTTAGGCAGCGTTCCCAGGAAGTGGCTGATGATAATTGCACTCCTTCAGTTATGCAGGAAGCGGTTCTAGGGCTACGGCCAAATAACAGGCAGGCCAAAGGGAGCACGAAGCTCCGCCATTAATCTGAAGCATCAGGTGGTGGAAGAGTCTTTCAAAATGGCCACCCGACGAGCCCTTGCAAGGAGCGTGAAGGTGCTTGAAATCCGGCTTCCCGCTGGTCCTGGGAGCACGAAGCTCCACTATCTGACTCTCGGCTGTCTTTGGGAGTGCTAGACTCCACCACTGGTAACCCAGAATGCTTGCTGTTCAACCCGGTGGCAGAGCTGCAAGTATAAACTCTTCAGACAGCCAAGAGGCCCCTGCCAACGGCCAGAGCTGAAGCTCTAGCCGGCGGGGAATTCAAATTCCAGCAATGCTGGTACAAAAACAGTCACTCACAATAGAAGTCGAAACGTAAAGTCCAAAACAAGGTTAGCAAAAATTCATCCAGAATGGAGGAGAAAACTCTTGACATGACTGAGTCAAAAGCTGGAAGCCCCTAGCAACAAGGGCGGGACTTAACAACTCTGACAGACTCAGTCCTTCAAACTGAACAGATGAGTACAACCCATGCCTGGCTGCTGTCTCCACCCACATTGGAGAACATCTTTTGCAGCAACCAATTAATTGAAATCTCTCAGGCAACCACAAATCACCAACTTATCCTTAGTTCATACCTTATACAAAGTATATATTCCACAAGGCAACTCTCACTAAAATGTTGCACTGAAGAAGGCAGTTAGACTGAATTTTATCAATCAACCTAATAAAAAGTCTTGACAAATTGACTATTAAATACAAAGAGTTAGGTGTGTTTTTAAATGGCTCACACACATACAAAAAGCATAAAACACAGACCTGCCAGCCCAGGTATTAAAAATCCCACTTGAATTCCACTAATAAAAGTAATTATAAAACAATTATCACCTTGGAATTTCTTCAATGCATCATATTTCATTTTTTGTTTAGTCATACCGGATGAACAAACCTACAGTTTACCATATCTAATTAGTAACACATCTATAGATAATCAAGCCTAACAATTTCACAGCCTTGAGCGCTCACTTCTCATTTGAGGAACCCAGATCAGATTAATTTTGTCAACATCAGCAACTAATAAAATGGAATAAGCTAAGCTACAGTTGATAATTTCTTCCATTTAGGAATGTCTGGCCATATACTAGTGATTTTTAAATAATAGAACTATTTAGTAAGATTAACATTGGCATGTATCATAAAATTTAAGTGATGCTGCCCAAAGGATAGCATAAATCCATGCAGGTTAAGTGATTAAAAAGAGAAACAATGCTGACAAGCAAAAGACCTCTTTCCTCCACACTGCATCCTGTGTCAATGATAGATTTCCAAAAGAGAAAAAGATGTGGATATCTAAGGTCAGAAATAAAAAATGGATGTGCATACCTAAGGTCAGAAATAAACAATGAATAAAAAACAATGAACAGTTTTTGAAAGTCCTTCCAGCACTCCAAGAAATTAAAATAGAGAGCAGTATGGGAAAACAAGCTGCTAGAAGGACTATGATAGCTAACTAATAACTAAGTAGTTCAGGGTAGAAAGTGGGATAATAATAATCTGAATATAAAACAGCAGCAGTTCACATAACTTTCAAACGATGGCAAGTAAAACAAAGTTCCAAGCTTTATTTTCATCGCATTTTTAAAAGTAAGTGCATTAAACAATAGGCAAATACTTTTTAATAGTCAGATGATGATTCTATTGATAGGATTTTATTTCTGTCAACTAGAAAGTACTTGTCTTTATTATGAGTGAAAGGTGAATCTCTTATAATTTATTATTTGGCACCAATGTAATCCAGCAAAAAAAAATTAGCCATGAAGCTTATTAACTAGTTTCATCAGGCAGTTCTCATTTCAGTTTAATAAGAATAGAAAAACTACTCTATATACTTGGATTCCTGAAATAATGGCTGAAAATAAATGTCCACATTTCCATGCAAAGCAGAACACAATTAAAATATTCCTGAGTTGTAGTTAGGATCTTTTACAGTTTTCCAGGTACAACATTAATTATAAGGTGAGTGTTTACATAGTTTTATGCTTGGAATTCCCTTAGTATATGAATTGTCATTTCAAACTATATATATAAAATGGGAATCAAACACTGTACTTATCCGGTATTAACAGTCAATTTATTTTAGTATTATTTATATTTACCAATAATTGTTCAAAGTACATATGTTTGTTGAAAAGTATACTAGAGTAGTTGTAACAGTTGTAAATAGTTTATTTTAATAGGACTTGTTCAGAGTTGTGTACAATATATTCAATCTGAGGTTAAATGGAAAAACTATAATGTCTCTCTGGAGATAAATTATAAGAATATGAAAAAGAACAAATTGCAACAAAACAAAACAAAACCATTTTCAGTTCATACAGGCCAACACACGAGAACCAAAGATCCTGTAATAGGGCTTTTTTTTTTACCCTTGTTGCGATTTCTCCTCAATGACACTAAACATTATAAAGATGTGCCAAGTCAGGAGGGACTACCTTGAACTGCAAAAGTGCAAGTGGATTCAATGATGGTAGTCACTACTCTGAAGAAAGCAGAAGTAAGCCTTTGATGAAGTGGACTGGATTATAGAGAAGTAAAGGGGAAGAAGTAGATCTTAATGTATTTGTTAGATTGGTAAGAACATTGGCTCTACTTCATGGAACAACATATTTTCTCCAATGACTGTCACAGTGTCCTCAGTCATTTGATCAAAATTCAAGTACTTGGTAACCAGCAGTATTTACAATGCTTGCAACATCCCAGGATCACATGACTGTCTTTTTGATCTTCTCACCTGGCTTCTGATAAGCAAAATCAATGGAAAAGCTGAATTTACTTAATGACCATATTCACTTAATAACCACAGTGATTTGCATAATGACAGTGGCAAAAAAAGACAGTAAAATAATGCACAATTCACTTAATGGCCAAATTACTTAGTGACAAAATTTCTGGTCACAATTATGATTGTAAACATATTATCTATATGTTTCTTCCTGCTACCTCAGGCAAGTACACATTATGTATGATCAATTACAAAATATATCATCCACATTCAGCGTGTCCAACAGTGTCAAGAAAATTGTCCCAAACTGTCTTTGTCCCTCTTCCTTAAGAAGTAAAAGAAAGAAAGAAAGAAAGAAAGAAAGAAAGAAAGAAAGAAAGAAAGAAAGAAAAAAGGAAGGAAGGAAGGAAGGAAGGAAGGAAGGAAGGAAGGAAGGAAGGAAGGAAGGAAGGAAGGAAGAAAGAAAGAAAGAAAGAAAGAAAGAAAGAAAGAAAGAAAGAAATCAGTTTGGTCTAGTGGTTAAGGTACCAGGCTAGAAAGCCAGAGACTGTGAATTCAAGCCATGCCTTAGCCATGAAAACCAAGCTGGGTGACCTATAGCCAGTTACTTTCTCTCAGCTCAATCCACCTCACAGGGTCGTTATGGGGACAAAAAGAGAAAGGTGTGTTATTGTGTGTATGTTTTTGTGTATTGGATATGTTTGCCATCTTGAGGCATTTATAAAAATAAAGGCAGGGAGGAATGAAGGAAGGAGGGAGGGAGGGAGGGAGGGAGGGAGGGAGGGAGGAAGGAAGGAAGGAAGGAAGGAAGGAAGGAAGGAAGGAAGGAAGGAAAGAAGGAATTACCCATTCTAAACAGTAGCACTAGCATGCTTGGTAAGGAAAACTAATTTTCATATACAATTTCATAGACATTGGAAATCATATGCACACTCTACTGTAAATAAATTTGATAAATCTCTCCTCTTGTCTGACAATAAAAATGTGTTCAGTGGTTTTCTTTCTGTTTATTTTTATTTTCAGGCAGATGGGAACACTTTAAAGCAAAACAGTGGACAACAGTTACCATTTCTATTTTCCAAAACTGACTAGGCCCACAGGTGGTACATAGCCCTCCAGAAAATAAAGGTAGTAAGTAGATGAAGACCAGCATTTTGCATTAAAACACTTCTGACCATACCAGGGGTGAAATGCTCCCAGTTCGGACCGGCTCGGGCGAGTAGGTAGCGATGGCAGCGGGCAGTTCAGAGAACCGATAGCAAAAATCCCTTCCCCCTCAGCCTCCAGCTTGTTTACCTTCGCTCTTCGGACTGAATCCTGAGCCGCTGGTTGCAACGCCTGCCTTGCTTCGCTTGCTGTAATCCCTGCAATCCACTGCATCAGCAAGCAACTGAATCTCCCTGCCTGCAATCAAGCTCATTGGTGAGCAGCTCTATCTGCCTGCCTGCCTGCCTGCAAGTTTTTTCCCCCCTTTGGGAGCTTTAAAAAAAATAGTTAATTGTGGTTTTTTTTAGTTGTTCTTTTTTTAGACCTAGTCATTTAAAGTTTAGAAAGTTTTAAATTTAGCTGCTTTTATATAAAAATAAAAATAAAATAAAATAATATTTGTGCAGCTTTCTGAGATTTTGTGTGTTTCTGTAGTGTTTCACTCTAACTACACAAACACACAAAATCTCACAAAGCTGTATGTGGAATTTTGTGTGTGTAAAGTGTTAAAGTTGGTTTTTTGGGCTTTTTGTGCTTGTGTGAGGTTCCTGCTTGTTGCAGGGGCCATTTTGGGTCTAGCACAGCTACTTTTACATTGTGGATGAGCCAGTTGTGTTGTGTTGTGTTTTGTAGTTTAAAAAAGGGCAAAGAAGTGATGTCAACTTGGCCCAAACCACCTGACCACCAAGCCATGCCTACCCAGTCACCTGACCACCAAGCCCCGTCCGCTAATTAAGCCACACTCACAGAACCGGTAGCGAAAATTTTTAGATTTCGGCCCTGGACCATACCCCTGCTATACATTTAATTTAAAAATAATTTAAAATAAAAGATTAATAATGAAAGAAATATATATACATTAGACAAATATAAAGTGGAAAGTTTTCCCCCCAAAAGAACTCTGAAGTACCTTTTGGGGTAGTTGCCCAATATAATTTTTCATTTGACAGATAGGAGAAATAGAGTCTTATCTATAACAAAGATGACTATATTATATTTAGGTACTCTTGCAGGGTATATTACAGGTGGTAGAATTAGCCTTGGCTGATGTCAAAAAACTAATCATAGTTGGTCCAAACTAGTACTTAAATGGGAGAAATCCCATGGTTCTACTAAGGAAGCCAAAAATTTCCAAGAACATTGGCAAGCTATTTCTACTTGCTGCCAAGAAAACTACATGGTCATATCCATTTAGAAACCAGAAATCTTTACAACTTGGAGCTAAGAGCAGGAAGTTATGTAAACAGACTGAATGGTCAGAACTGAACACATGTTACTCAGATTAGACATGAGAAAATGGCACAAGTTGGGGTCTTGCCTCTTAATACATCATATATGCAGACCAAACCAAACCAATCTCAAAACATTAATCTTAATAAGATAAGCACGAGTTTATTTTATTTCATAATACTATAATTTCCTGTCAACATCATATTTAATGGGCTATCTTAATAATAGCAAACGGCAAAACATTTTTTATAAAATAGAAAACTATGACTTCTTTGCTTCTAACTTCTAACTCTCTCTTCTATGAATTACTGGGAATGAAGACAACTGAAAAAGCAAACAGTCTTTCAATGAACTGGATTATTTCATCAACTGTAATATGTGGAGGGAAACTGGAAAGAACACTCAATGGAGCTAATATAATAGAAATACAGAGAAAGAAAATGATAAAAATTAAATGCAAATCTCTGACACAATATTCTGCATGCTACTAGACTTTTGGGCCTATCATCCCCTGTCCTGACTACATTCTGACTTGTTTTTTCTTTACAGCAATATCACATATGTGAAGCAATGAATAGTGGCAAAAATACAAATTGCTCAAGTAGATGGCTTAAAAATACATGATTCACTCAGAAGCAGAATTTGATGTAAATACATGGATCTTTATATAGCACCAATTCACAAGTAAGCAATTTAATAATAGTAAAACTAGAAAACAATTAAAACGTTCTCTCAAAGAAGAAGCAGTAACCATAAACTGAAAGTGCAAAAGAGAGACCTAAATATCTAAACAGAAGTGAGTAAGCATAAAGTGTTTCATAAGAGGGGTTTTCAGATCTAAAATAAAACTCTTCACTTCTCTAGATCAATGTTTATCTTAGATGATCTCAAACCATTAGATTTGAATAACCAAAGCATTTATAGCCCAGAAACAAAAAAGCTTTTGGATCAGTGAAAAGCTCAAGTAAAGCCAGGGTCTAAGAAACTGAGCAAGGTTTCAAGCAAATAGTTGTTATATACAAAATCCACTTGGCAAGAAATAGAAAATTGAATATAAATACAATCCATAATTATTATTTTTTACGCAAAACACAATTTAGGGTAATTAAGACAGTGTAGGAAATTTCTGTTTTACTGTGAAAGTAAAAACCTATTTCCATCTTTGAAGTTTATCACTTACCAAGATTTTTTTAATATTATTACCTGTAAAAGTCTATGATTTAAATAGCACGAAAGAAAAGAAATAAATTATGGGAGTTCTAAATATTTACTGTGTATATGGAATAAACTAAAGTATTTGTTTTACCCTTGGATTTTAGAAAAGACAAGGAATAAGCAGTCCTCATATATCCTGTTAATTAAACAGATCACAAACAATTCAATAAATTAATTGTATACCTTTTAAGATTATACTTATGGCTATATCAATTTTAGTGTCCTTTTGAGCTGATCTATTTCTAATCAATTAAAATAAATTATTCTTTCTCCCTATATTGAAAAGCATTAATTTAGTATTACTTGGAATATGATATACCTTCTGTATATTGGTTTTCTTATCAGAAAATAGATTTTAAAACATATTTAGAGTATAGATAAGCATCATGTGCAGATTTCTAAAAACAAGCTACCCACTAATCTTCAAGACAATTAGATTTCAAAATTTAATAATTATGTTTCTGTGTTTATTAGCCTGGACCTCAAACATATCTTTTTTCCACAAGAATAATACTAATATCCATGAGGGAGATTTTTTCTTCTTCTAGAATCTCTCTGTAAAATGCCTTTTCATTTTTATTGTAGTAGAATCTTTCCTATCATGGGAATTACACACACACACACACACACACACACACAAAAAGTCTTAGAAAAATTACTTTCCTGAAATCAAGAATCCCCAATTTTCTGTGAGACTTTATAGCCAGCACTATTTACACTCCACATTTTTAAAAATCAAAGCACAATTATGTACATGGTTTATATTCTTCTATAATAGAAATGGGAACTTAAGTAAGACATCATTCACATCTTTTAAACCAGAGTTAAATCTTGGTAGTTTTTAACCATAATAAAGGTGGGATACAAACAATCAAACAAATAGGTAAATAGCTATTCCTCAGTTCTTGTCATCAACTGTTAATACTTCTGTGTTCTTTTTCTAATCAATCCAATGTATTTATAGTTACGAAGTTCCAATTTAGAAGAGCTACATCTTTGAACTTCAATACCAAGAAGTATAGCATTATATGCGGATTGCATAAAATTGCAGAGGGACTCTCTCAGGCTTTCTCTTCTAGCTTCAGAAAGGCAACTATGATTGCCCTCCATCTGTGACTTCCTAATCTCAAGGTGAGATTCACCTTGAGATTAGAAGTAATTATATTACTCTTTCTGAAAGAAAGACGTCATGGGAGTGGTAATAGTTTGAACAGCAGCTGAGGAAATCACAGCACAGTACTAAAAATTATTCCTACTTTTTGTCAAAGTCCAAAATTCCTGCTTTTATACAATAGAGGCCCAATGAACACTAGTCATGTTCAGCTCCTGGTGACTATATAGGAACTTTGTTTTGATTTTCTTTGATTTTCTTTCTTTCTTTCTTTCTTTCTTTCTTTCTTTCTTTCTTTCTTTCTTTGGCAACAGTGTGAGTTGCTTTCCCAGTGCTTTTTCCTAGGTTATTTTGTTTTTTATTTTCCAGTCAGCCTACACCACCTCTTTTGCTGCAGGTTTCCATTCAAATACTACTATCTAGGTCTGATCCTGCTCAACCTCAGTGTCAATTTGCTGAACAGCCATTGCATCCTGCTGAGACAAAATAATAAAGTTTCTTCTAGTTCTGTAAAATAACTTAGACATGATTTATAGCAATAGAATTGTTTATTAACAGCTCCCATAATTTTTCAAACATTTAGATAAATTAGCAAAGTTAGATATGTGAAAGTACTATTTAGACATGTCTACACTTGCATAAAGCTACATGTATAAAGTTTTTTTATACGTAAATATGTTATCGGAAATGTGTACAATACGCACCTATTTTTGAAAAATCAGCAAGTCACAAAGATAGCTAAATAATATTAAACAATATTTATACAGTTCAAACCCTACTTCTTGATCAAAACATTTGGATTAGATCAAATTATTGGCCTTTTTAGCTTTGTGTATTACATATTCTGTAGCACCTCTTTAGCAAAACTCTTTCTGAGCCCTGTTTTCATTTTTTTTTTAAATGGACAAGATTTCGGTGTATAACTTGAGGCTATTAGTGTAAAAAGCATCTGAGCTACAACATCCGCTTAGAGAAAATGCAGCTTCTGATTTAATCGTGATAGAATCTCAAACTTCCAACTTTCTGGTTATAGACAAAAGTCGAATATTATATTACTCATATTTCCAAATATTAAAGGCAAAGTAGTAAGATGACAGGTGAAAAAAGACAAATTTTAATATTACATTTATGTAATTGTCAAGTCTATAGAACACTACTACCTGAAGTGATTATTGAAATATTTTAAAACAATATTTGAGCTAGAAAACAAGACAGACATCATGTAGCTAATTGTATCCATTGGCTAAATTTTCTATCATCAGAACTAACATTTATCTGTTTTTCTCTCAATATTTCTGTTCCCAAAATAGTTGGAAATCCAGGGAAGACAGATACGTGTTCATCAAATGTAGCCCTTGTGATTATCTGAATTTGAAAGTAATAATTCAGAACCACAATAAAACAAGTTGTAACAAGACACTTCCGGTTGGCTCTGCGAGCCTCGAAGACGCTCTTTTACGAGCGCCCGATCCCCGGTTCCGTAAAAGCCCCAGAACAGCCGAAAAACAGCTGTCTGGAGGCTTAGAACCCTCTCCACGGGCAAAGGGGAGAGAGAAGAGCCGACAGGCGGAGGTAGAGCCCCCCAAGTGCGCTAGGAGAAATCCTGGGGCGCAAAGGGTGTGGGCTCCCTATAGAAGCCTGTCAAGCTGCTCCGGACCAGGGACAACTCCGCTAAAGCGGAGCTAAAAGCTGCGACCAAAATCTGCTGAAAATAACTGGGGGGACTTTTAACATCTTTACTTTGATCAGGAGGGAAAAAAAGGAAAAATCGCAAGTAACACTTTAACTCCGTTTTAAAATGCAGAAAATGGCGTCTGAGAGCGGGAGGAGGAAGCTACTAGGGAACGTGCTTGTTAACGCTTGTTAACGTTTGCAACAGTGATACAACTACTGGATTACACCTTAAGAGAAAGTTTTAAAGTGGAAGCGGCCAGGAAAAGAATTTGGTACCGAGGAAAAGAAATTGGTACTGATTTTAATTAAAATTTTGCTTTTATACTGTGTGGAAAATAGTTGGAATTGTCATCCTGATAGCTGGATGAATACAAAGTGGCTGAAATATGGCTGACATCAGCAAATTCTCAAGCGGTGACTGTTCAGGTTTTTCAAGAACTTTTAGACTCTTTTAATTCTGCTCTTTTGGATACAATTGAAAGAGCTTTTTCAAAAAACAGCCTGGAAAATCATAAGCAGTTGTTGGAGGGGCAGCAGGGTGAATCAGCAAATTCTCAAGCTGTGACTGTTCAGGTTTTTCAAGAACTTCTAGATTCTTTTAATTCTGCTCTTTTGGATACAATTGAAAGAGCTTTTTCAAAAAACAGCCTGGAAAATCATAAGCAGTTGTTGGAGGGGCAGCAGGAAATTACTCAGAGGAGTTTGCTTTTGGAAGATCAAAAGGATGTCAGGATTGAAAGGCAGGCTGGCACAGTTGAAACAAAGGTTTTGGCGGACGTTTCCATTCAATTGATAGAAAAGCAACAAATAGATTCTTTATTGCAAGCTGACAATCTTTATGGCAACAAATTTTGGCTATATGGACAAAGGAATGGACTGAATGATTATACAAGCAAGAAAAGTCGAAATGAGGACTTCAAATTAGAAAATGTGACCTCAAGAAGAGAGCGAGTATTTCAGAAATATCAACCTCAAATCAACATTTTAAAATTTTCAAAAATAAAATTGGGGGGAATGTTGAAAGAATTTATTAAAAAAAGGATTGGAAAAAATATAGAAAGAAGAGAAGAACAGAAGATTAAGAAAGATATCTTCCTGTAGATTTTGAAATCTGCATTTGGCAAATATGTGTTTTAATGGTATTAAGAGATTTTTAAAATGTTTAACATAAGATTATATTATTTTAAAAGATATATGAGATAAATTGTGTAAGTTTTTAAGATGCCCAACTTTTTGAAGCAAAGAGGATTAATGTTAAATTTAGAATTCTATTACAAAATGATAATTAGTTTTGGATAGTAAAAGGGCTGCTTTCTAAAAAGTTAGAGGTATTAAAATGGTTAATTGAAAATTTGAAAGATATCCTCCTATAGATTTTGAAATTTATATTTGGTAAATAAGTGTTTTAATGGTATTAAGAGATTTTTAAAATGTTTAACATAAGATTATATTATTTTAAAAGATATATGAGATAAAATGTGTAAGATTTCAAGATGCCCAATTTTTTGAAGGAAAGAAGATTAATATTAAATTCAGAATTTTATTAGGGAGTAATGTTCAAAAAGAATGATGTTTGAGGGTAAGGAAATGAAATTTATTCATGATTTTTACTGCTTGTAATACTGCTAAAGTATTGGATTATACATCAAGAAAAAGTTTTTTTATAATTAGGAAGAATGAATTTAATTTAATTGGTCTTGAGAATTTATAAAAGGGAGGTTGATGAATTGGAGCAAGGGGAGTTAAAGAACGTGTGGGAGTTTTGAACTTTATAATTAGTTAGTTTATTTTAGCATATGTTTGTTAGATGCTATACCCTGTTTTTGCTCTGGGAAGTCAGGGTGGGTGGGGAGGGTGGGATAAGGGTTGGGGTGGGAAAAAAGGGGTGAATAGAGAAATGTTTTAACAGAAGAAAGTATCTACGATTAGAATACAGGAGTTGCTCAGATACTAAAGGAGGAGAATATTTCACAGCAAAGAAGTTAGAAAGGAGAGAGGACGAGAGGGTAGGAAGAGGAGAGGGAGGGAGAGGAATGGAAGAAAGGAGAGGAGGAAGGGAAGGGGACAGGAGTAGGAGTGAAGGTGAGAAGGGGGAAGAAGAGAGAAGTGGGGGAAAGGAAAAGGAAGTAGGATGAGGTAGGAGAGGAGCAAGGAGAAAGGAGGAGAGAAGAGGAGGGAGGGAAGGGAAAGAAAGGAGGAGAAGAAGAAGGTTTGTTGTGGGATGAGGGAAGAAAGAGAAGAAGAGCAACTCCGCATGTAATTAAAATGTCTTATTTTAATGCTTTCTTTAAGGGAAACATGTATATGTAGGATTTATTATGTATAAGAAAATGTACATTTTCTATTATGTGGGGAGGGGAAAAGGGTGGGGGGGAGAAAATTGTTTGTATTTCTTATAAAACTTTTCAATTAAAAAAAAAGTTGTAACAAGACACAAATACATAAACTATTAACCATATTCATCCCTCCAATGTATTTTCAAGCATAACTTGTGCTAAAATGGTGGCTTTCCTTGCAGTAAGTATAACCTAAAGGATGAAGAATGTATACAAATTGAAAATGGTAATACCAAGTGTATAATACAGTATTATAGCAAGTGGTTATTTTAGTGTATAGTACTAAAGGGTGCTATATGCCATTTAGTATATAGAAAAATTCACAATTATCAGGTATTATATAATAGGCAACTTTCAATTTGCCTATTATTAGGTAAATTAGGAAAAAAATCACTATGGAATGTATAGTATATATCATAATCTTACATGCACTCCAAAATCCCTAAAACATTCTTTCCTGCAATTATCTTTTTTTTTAAATTGGAATACAGCAGATTGTTTCTTCCTTTAGGACAGCGGTTCTCAACCTGGGGGTCGTGACCCCTTTGGGGGTTGAATGGCCATTTCACAGGGGTCGCCAGAGCTCTCTCTCGCCCCCCCACGTCTTCACTCACCCTCACCCTCTGCCTCTGTTGGATCGCTGGTCACTTACCCCACCCACTCCCAATCTATTGCTGCCTCCTGAGTCCCAGCTGATGGCTAGAGGGAAACAAACCATTTAAATTCTTGCCGCGGGGCTTCAAAGAGCCGCCCTACAGCTGATCAATGTTAAAAGAAAACAAATGAAAAGACCGGTGACTGCAAAAATAGAAAAAAACAGCCCCTTTCAGCTTCAGCATAGGTTAATTACCGTAAGTTGATTTGATCAGCCTCGGACTCTCAGCTGATTTGGTCTCAGCTGTTTTACGGAGGGCTCTGTTGCTAGCTGCAAAGAGAGGAGCAGATTTTTTTTCCTCTAGCTATGCTGAAAAACGAAACTGAAAGTAAAGCAGGGTCTTTGCTACAATGTGACAAAATGAGGTAGAGAGAGATTTCTTTTTCTTTTTCCTCACCAAAAAGGCAGGTGCAAAACTGCAAACAATGGGAAATTTAGGGCAAAAGATGAGGATCAAGATTTTAAAACACAAAAGAAAAAAAGCTCAATTTAACTAGGGAATTGTAATAATTGAGATACTATTAATTGTATATTGTGTTGAAAGCAGAAATGGTTAAGTTGTGGTTTGGAGGAATATATGGGGGAAATTATTTGGTTTATTATTATTGGTAAATATAATTAATTGATTTGTAAGAAATTGGCTTGCATGGAAATAATTGGAATATTCATGTTCATATTGATTGATATAAGATAGTTATATAACTAATTGTTAATTCAACTAAATTGTTGAATTTGTATTAAACAACTGTATTACATAATTACATAATTAACCAATGTGAGGATGGATATAAAAATAGATGACAATGGGAAGAGGTATAATATAGAATAGAAGGGAAAAATTGAATTTGATTAAGATTAGAGATGAGGATGAAGGGTAATATTGGTTTTTAAAAAAAATAGGTGAGGAATAAATATGGCAAAAAGGAAATATAGCAATTGTAAATTTAATTGAAATGACTAAACACTGTTTAAATTTGTGAACCGACAAATACTCTGTTCAAAGAAAATACATTGTATGTTTGTATGTGTGTTTCTAATTATTGCTATTTATTCATATTTGTTCTTTTTTATTCTTTAAAGTTTAACAATTCATTCTTTATCTTAATATCTTTATATTTGTTTGGGGTTGGCTTTCTTCCCTTTCATCTTTTTTATTGTACAGCAATCTTTCTCCTCAAATCTACCACCTTTCTCTTTTATTTATTTTTTATTTACTTCAAATTTATATACCATCCTTCTCCCTAGGGACTCAGGGCGGTGTACAGCCAAGTAAAAACACATAAATACATAATACATAATACATAGATTAAGAACAGATTAAAAGGAAATATCTCAATTTGGCCCAAAATTTAAAAAGACAAATGAATTTAAAATCATTTAAAATCATTTAAAAGGATTTGTTAGGCCAGCCCGGCTTCTTGAAAAAGGAAAGTTTTAAGGGAACGGCGGAAGGCACAAAGGTCGGATTCTCCTTATCATTGGGGGCAGTTGATTCCAGAGGGTGGGAGCCCCCACAGAGAAGGCCCTCCCCCTGGGGGTCACCAGCCTGCATTGCTTGGCTGATGGCACCCCGAGGAGGCCCTCTCTGTGGGAGCGCACGGGTTGATGGGAGGTCGTCGGTGGCAGAAGGCGGTCTCGAAGATAACTAGGTCCTATGCCATGGAGCGCTTTAAAGGTGGTAACCAACACCTTGAAGCGCACCCGGAAGACCACTGGGAGCCAGTGCAGCTCGCACAGGAGCGGTGTTATGCGGAAGCGCCATCCAGCTCCCGTAATTACCTGCGGGACCGCATTCTGGACCAGTTGGAGCCTCCGGGTGCTCCTCAAGGGGAGCCCCATGTAGAGAGCGTTGCAGTAGTCCAGGCGAGAGGTGACAAGGGCATGAGTGACTGCGCACACGGAATCCCGATCAAGAAAGGGGCGCAACTGGCGAATCAGGCGAACCTGACAAAAGGTCCCCCTGGCAACAGCCGTCAGATGTTCCTCCAATGACAGCTGTGTATCCAGGACACCCAGATTGTGCGCCCTCTCCACGGGGGCCAAAGACTCGCCCCCGATAGTCAGCGATAGAGTCAGCTGACTATATCGGGATGCCGGGAACCACAGCCACTCGGTCTTGGAAGGGTTGAGCTTGAGCCTGTTCCTCCCCATCCAGATCCGTACAGCCTCCAGGCACTGGGCCATCACTTCAAGGGCATTGCTGGGGTGGCCTGGGGTGGAGATGTACAGCTGGGTGTCATCAGCGTACTGGTGATATCTCACCCCAAAGCCACGGATGATCTTGCCCAGCGGCTTCACATAAATGTTGAACAGAAGGGGTGAGAGGACCGACCCTTGCGGCACTCCACAGATGAGAGGCCTCGAGGTCAACCTCTGCCCCCGTCAACACAGACTGCGATCGGTCGGAGAGAAAGGAGGAGAACCACCGTAACACGCTGCCCCCCATCCCCAACTCTTCCAGCTGGTGCAGCATGATACCATGGTCGATGGTATCAAAAGCCGCTGAGAGATCTAATAGGACCAGAACAGTGGAGCAACCCCTGTCCCAAGCCCTCCAGAGATCATCAACGAACGCGACCAATGCCGTTTCCGTGCTGTGCCCAGGCCTGAAACCCGACTGGAACGGATCTACATAGGACGTTTCCTCCAGGAATTGTGGAAACTGTCATGCGACCACACTCTCAACAACCTTCGCCACGAAGCGAAGGTTGGAGACAGGACGATAGTTAGCCAATACTACCGGGTCCAGGGAGGGCTTCTTGAGGAGAGGCCTCACCACCGCCTCTTTCAAGACAGCGGGGAAGTGACCCTCACTCAACAATGCGTTGATAATTCCCTGGAGCCAGCCTCGTGTTACCTCCCGGGAAGCCAGTACTAACCAGGAGGGACACGGGTCCAGTAAACATGTGGTCACATTAAGTCTCCCCAAAATCCCGTCCACGTCATCCGGAGTCACAGAGTCAAACTCTTCCCAGATAAGATTCTCAAGACTATTCCTCGCCATCCTGCCCGGATCTACCCAGTCAGAGTCCAAATCCCGCCGGATCTGAGCGATTTTGTCATACAGATATCATCCGAAATCCTCAGCCTTGCCCTCCAAGGGGACCTCCCGCACTTCCGGTTGAAGCAGGGAGTGGGTCACTCTGAACAGGGCCGCCGGACGATTCTCTGATGATGCAATAAGAGCGGAAAAGTAATTAGACTTCGCCGCTTTTATCGCCACTAGGTAGGTCTTAATATGCGACTTTACCAGTGTTTGATCAGATTCGGTGAGACTGGCCCTCCAACCGCTCTCCAGGCGTCTTTTCCGGCGCTTCATCTCCCTCAGCTCCTCAGTGAACCAAGGAGCCGTGAGGGATCGACACCGGGTCAGAGGCCGCAAAGGCACGACTCGATCTAAGGCTCCGCTAGCGGCCCGATCCCAGGCCGCCACGAGGTCCCCGACCGAGTCATGTGCTAGAACCTCAGGAAATGGCCCAAGCTCCATCTGGAATCTATCAGAATCCATCAGGCGCCTGGGGCGGACCCATCTTGTAGGCTCCGCCTCCCTGCAGCGGGGTGTAGCGGTTCAAAGATCTAGGCGAAGGAGTGAGTGGTCAGTCCATGACAAGGGTTCCATGTCTATATCCCCTATAACAAGGCCACTCAACCACTGGTCAGAGACAAAAATCAAGTCCAGAGTGTGACACCCCCCCCCCTGTGGGTGGGGCCATGAACTAACTGGGTCAGGTCCATGGCCGTCATGGAAGCCATGAACTCCCGAGCCATCTCAGACGTCTCACCAACGGATGGCAGCTTGAAATCACCCATGACCATAAGCCTGGGTGTATCAACTGCCACCGTGGCTATCATGTCGAGTAGCTCGGGCAGGGCCGTTGCCACGTGGCAGGGAGCCATGTATGTGAGCAACAGGCCCATCTGAGCCCCATGACCCCATCTCACAAAGAGGGTTTCACATCCGACAATCTGTGGCACAGTGGTCTCCCTCGGACCAAGACCTTCTTTAATAATAACCGCCATCCCCCCTCCCCTCCCCTGGGCCCTCGGCTGATGAAGCGCTCTGAAGCCCGGTGGGCACATCTCAACCAGGGGGACCCCTCCCTCCGGGCCCAACCAAGTCTCAGTAATAGCTGCCAGGTCCGCTCCCCCCTCCTGTATAAGATCATGGATGAGGGGGGCCTTATTAACCACGGACCTGGCATTGCATAACATCAGCCGGAGGCCCAGGTCCTGAGTATCTAAGCCACCTAGTATCTGAGTGGAGTCTTGGGGACCGGGGCACGCAATTGCTCTCAAACAGCGAGTGCGCGCCCCCAGCATATGATGTGGCCCCCTACTCCTGCCATATCTGCCCCTCCCATTCACCATGCTGATGGTAAATTCCTCCTTCGGATAGCCCACCAACCTTCCCCAATCCCTCGACCTTTTCTTTCCTTCTTATTTTCTTCCCCCTCCTCCTTCTCCTTGCTACTTCCTCTTCCTTTCTCCTTCTCCTCCTGTCTTCCTCCCTCTCTTACCCTCACTCCTACTCTAATTTCCCTTGCCTTCCTTCATCCCTCTCTATTGCTGTATCCTTTTATGCATATGGACTACTCAGAAGGCTGAAAAAGTTATTTTTGACTGGTCCTCGCACTTTTGACCAGTCCTTGAACTTATGACTGCCTCACATTTTACGTTTTTGCCCTATCTTGTCACCATGGTGAAGAGAAGCAGTTGTGAAATGAGTGACACGGTTGTTAAGAATGCTACAATGGGCATGATGACCAGTCATAAGTGCGAAGACCGGTCAAAAGTGCGAGGACCTGTCAGAAATGACTTTTTTCAGCCCTCTGGTTAGTCCTTTTGTGCACATGGACTACTCAGAGGGCTGAAAAAGTTATTTTTGACTGGTCCTCGCACTTTTGATCAGTCCTCGAATTTACGACTGTCCTCACATTTTACGTTTTTTGCCCTATCTTATCACCATGGTGAAGAGAAGCAGTTGTGAAATGAATGACATGGTTGTTAGGAATGCTGCACGGGCATAAATGTGAGGATGGTCAAAAGTGTGAGGATCTGTCAGAAATGACTTTTTTCAGCCCTCTGAGTAGTCTCTATACACATAGCCATGGCCACCCGGTCACATGACCAGCTAGCCACGCCCACCCAGTCACATGACCTCAAAGCCACGCCCACAAAATAAGCCACGCCCACAGAACCAATAGTAAAAAAACTTAGAACCCACCCCTGGTTTGGGGTCACCACAACATGAGGAACTGTATTAATGGGTTGCGGCATTAGGAAGGTTGAGAACCACTGCTTTAGGAAAATAGAAACCACTAAAGAATATATATAGCACCAATGAACTTAACAAGGTTCTTGTCACTTTTTAATCTGAAGATACATGCAACTATATGAAACTGCTAAGATGTGAAATGACTAAACACTTTTATGAAGAGAATATAACAGAATAACAGAGTGGGAAAGAACCTTGGAGACCTTCTAGTCCAATCCCCTGCTCAAGCAGGAGAACCTATACTATTTCAGATAAATGGTTGTCCAATTTCTTCTTAAAAACCTCCAGTGTTGGAGCACCCACAACTTCTAAAGGCAAGTTGTTCCACTGATCAATTGTTCTCACTGTCATATAATCTGATGATACAATAAACTGTGAAGATTTTAAATATAACTGTGCTTTGAAATGTTCAATACTAATGGCACAACGTAGAAAATAATTTTATGTGTATATGTATATGTACATGTATATGTATTTAGAGACTTATTGAAAAACTGCTTCTCTAATTGTATTAGACAAATTTGTGTTTATAATAAATGATTTGACAGATAAATTGGTAAAATCAAAGTAATTTAGGCTTCCATATCCATATGAATTTGGAATGTATATTAATTTGTTTGTTCTAGAGGTTATGTAAATATTTTCAATTAATATGCATTGATAAAGTGATGTATATATCACATCATCCCTAATAAAACCCTCCAAAATACTGCAATCATGAAATGAACTTGACTACCATAAATCTCACTTTCTAGGTAACAAAGGAATAAAACCAAAATTCTCATTCTAGCTGAAGAATTAGAGTGTTCCTGTATTATGTATGCTGAATTAGAAAACAGCTCACTAGCTACCAATGAAAACGTAATTCATATATGATTTCCAGAAAAAACTATATTGTCAACTCTTAAAACATGGATTTCCACATGCTTCTACTTCTGTAGACTATCTATAAGTGTTTAAAAACGTCTGGCTTTGGGACTAGATTAATTCTAACGTGAAGTACAGTTCAAAACTGATTTTCTGCAGTGTCCATGGAAGGAATTGATTCAGTGGTGTCTATAGGACACAGGTGTCAAACTTGCAGCGTCATGTTGCCATCATGTGATGTATTGTGACTTTTTTCCCTTCGCAGAGCTGGGGTCAGCGCGGCCTGTTTTGCATGATGCATCTGGCCCATGGGCCACCAGTTTGACACCCCTGCTATAGGACATGAAGTCAGATGAGGAAAATAGGATCACACCAATATGACACAAACCTCTTATGACAGCACACACACATAAGAAAGGGATGAAGTGTGAAAAAAAAATATAGACTTTAGTTATTTTAATGAAATTTCATCATTTCCATCTCTATATTTACAAGTTGGAAGATTCTATGCATGCCTTTGTGTTTATTAATTCCTGACAGAACATTAAATCTTAAGAAAATATATATTTATTATTTTTAAGTTAAAAGATTTATAGCTTTTTTACGTAAAAATAAAAAAAAACATATCACTAATATATATAAAGAATCTTCTTAAACTGAAAAAAAAAATCATGAAAGGGAATATATTCCCAGGTCAAAGGGAATAAGTGTTAGCTTTATTTATGTTTTTTGACCCCTGTTTTATTATTAGCATTTCCTGATGAAACAATGTTGGTACTATTCATAAAAATCTGGAAAACAGCTAGAAAAGATTTGGTTTTTATTCAGGTAGACATTACACTTTCCAATGTATCAGTCTTCTTGATTGGGCTATAGAGTTCTTTTATCAAAGTTATTAAATCAAGAACTTTAGATAGACTCATAAATAGGCCTTAAGAAAAAACCCTCTTCACTTGCTTTGTTTCTTCACTTGCTTTATTCATTACTTTTCTGGAACAAACATTCAGGTAGTCCTTGACTTACTTAATGACCATTTAATGACCATTTGAAGTTACAATAGCACTGAAAAAAGTGATTTATAATTATTTTTCAGACTTATGACCATTGCAGCATTCTCCCATGGTCACATGGTTTATATTTGGATGCTTGATAACTGACTTACATTTATGGCTGTTGCAATTTCTCACTTAGCAACATAAATTTTGGCCTAAATTTTGGTTATAAGTTAAGGACTACCTATATTTACACAACTCTCAAATTCCATGTTAATGAACATTTAAGCATACATGTATTGTAATTCCACATATATAGTATTATTTCTTTATAGCTAAATATAAGCCATTGCATATGAAACCATTTTAACATTCATAAATTGACAAGAGAAATGTAGATCACCCTTTCATGGAAAGACTTTTACGTTCTAAATTAAAAAATTGAAGTGTGCAAGGTGAACATAGCTTCTCCATATTAATGAAAGTTTGTATTTAAATTAATCAAATACCATTTTTTAAAAAAAAGATACTGCTTTTGTCAATACTACAAGATTATACACAAACCTTCTTTATAGAAACCTATTTTTTCTTCTATTGTTTTTTGAAGGTTAATGAAAGCCTAGTGGGCACCTGGATTTGCTATTCAGATATCAGTTTTTTGATACATACTTGTCGTTCAATATGTTGCACAGAAATAGTTATGTACACATGTCAGAGTAGTATCGACAGTTTCTACCGGTAGTTTTTATTTACATGGTCAATAAAGAAAAGCTCTTGGTCAACATCTGGTCATTTTCAAGCCAAGATTCAAACCAAGACAATAAAATGAGGTGAAACTTGATCACTTGAAAAGTATTGCCATATGAAAGGAAAGAGTTGCCACCAAGATTACCAACAGGTATAGAGCAAAGGACAATGAAGATGGTCACATGTAATAAAGGAGGAGATACAAGAGAAAGCTGTTATGAAAAAAAAAACCAGTCCAAAATAGCTATAAAGCACCATTTCACCACAAAACTTTAATTTTAGTTACAATTTTCTAAGCATCACATTTGAACACAAATTTCTTACAAATCAAGGACTGAGATTCTATTCAAAGCACCTTATAGTCAATGATCATTTTTATAAGAATTACTTAAATCTTTTTCAATTTACCCCGAAGACTTAGTACATTACTAATCACTACATTGTTAGGAAACTGCCAGTCAGACAAGGAGAGCTCAAATGGACTTGAGTCCAAGAGACCTGGTGTTAATCCCCCTGCCCTATAACTTTCATGGGTCCTTATCTATATGTTCCCAAGAAAAGGCAGGTAGTCTGGGGTCATTCCTGTATTATATGCAGAATACAATAAAGTAATTCATTTGAACTCTACATTTGTGAACTTAATTATGCCTGACAATTAACTTATACTACACGTATTCACATGAAGCTGGCAAATCTTAGTTTTTCAAGCACAATCTACACAAAATATAAGCAAATTGTCATTGACAGTGTTCAACCTTGGCCTGAAGGCAATGATTGAATAATTAAAAAAAAAAGAAAGTTAGAACAACATGTTGGCAGACTTCTTAAAGAAAAAAGGATATCTGAAAAATAAAGCAATTGCCTCTGTCACCATTAATAACAAGAATACCAAGACATCTCTGCTTACCAAGTGGAATTGAATGAAATAGTTTTCACCTAAAAACAGAATTTACAAACTTGCCATCTTTGTGCTTTCCTATTAATGCAAGTCTCAAGTCTTCAAAACCCCTGGACAAGGACCATGAACTACCTTGAAGCCTAGGATTTACAATATTTAAATTTTATTTATTTATTTATTTATTTATTTATTCATTCATTCATTCATTCATTCATTCATTCATTCAATTATAGCAACTTATAGACACCTCTATCACAACTGTACTTCTACTACTCATATGTTAAGTAGAAACCAAAGCTTTTCCAATTCATAAAGAAAGCAACTTGAGAATTGATAAATTGTGGTGGAGGATGCAGAGACAATAGAAATAGCCTTGATAGCTTGATGCCTATGTTACATAAGAACAATAATTTTAACGTTGTCAGCCTATATACATTACTTTTACAAATGGTATTTAAATCAGTTGTTGTATTTCTTGTGCCAATCCTTTTAACATGACATCTGTGCTGACTAGAACACTTATTCTGATGAAAACTGTTCTATATATTTATACAAAAAAGAATTTTAATATGTTCAATGCAAAAAAAGAACACTTTCTGTATTAAGCTACACTTTTATCAAAACTCAAGAACTTTATCAGAAAACAACATTAATGCTAGATGTATTGTTTTTCTTATTCTTTTGAACAATTATGAGTATAAATCACAACTAATCTTCCTTGATGTGAAAATTAACCTTTAACTTTTTTTAAAAAATCCACAATAATCTACATTTTTATCTACCTATATAATCATAAATACAAGACTCTTATGATCCCTAGATTGATTGCAGCATAATCCAATCTCTGTCCCTCAAATGTCTTGAGCAAAACAAGTATATTTCATGTCTTAAAATTTATGAATCCTAAAAAAAGGATCCACATTTACTAACATTATATTTTGCCAAAATAGAGATGTGAAAGAGACTAGATTCAAACACGAGCTGTTTAAATAGAGTTAACTATTGAAAGTGTCCCATGATAATCTGGGTACAAATGATTCAAAAAGTGTGGGCTGGAAAGAGAAAGAAAATGGTTCGATACTGGATGCAGAGTATAGACGATGTTTACAATCACCATAAATTAAAATGGTGTGTAGTTTCCATAGCATGACAGCCCTCATTGATCAGAGAAATATTTTCTCTTCTTCTGCCAGAGTGGGATAGTCATGAAATCTACTCACCCTCCTCTTCAGAACAAAAGATTTTACTACTTCCTAACTAAATGCAAGGAGTTAAAAACATTAAGGGAGAGCAGACACTTTCCAAAACTGCTTAAATCTTTTAAAAGACAGCTCAGAGCTGGTTTATAAAAGACAACATACCCCAAGATATGCTATTTACAGATTATACAGGGATTTAAGGTACAAAACTGACTACCTTAAAATTACACTTCTGTAACACACATTATTATTGTGCACAGAGATAGAAGGGGTATTTCCTCTTTATTCCCAAATCTCAATAACAATATTAAAAATATTTATGAAAGTAAAAGACAGAAAGAAAGTAACAAAAAGGAAATGTGCTCTATATGCAAATGTGCTTTATATGCAATTTTTCATAACAAAATTCACATCTGAACTCACATCCTGAATTGCAAAGTTCATAAAGAACCATTTTACACAGTCCAACTCTTCAAAAAAGATTTTCGGTGCTGGTGTTCAGAACCAAAAATAGTATTTTTGAAAATCCTCTATATAGCAATGTGATTGAGCACTGTGACCCTCAAATTCTTTTAATGATAAATAATAATATGAGATGTGATGCTTTGTATTCTGCCTTTCCCTGCTAACCCACAACCAGCACAAACTGGATGAAACTTGGAAATATAATATAATGCCATCAGATGATATTTCTTACTTAAACATTAACAACAGGACATGAGAGAAAATATAGGATGGCATTGTAATTTCCACACTTGTAATATATAATTCAGGTTAAAAAGAGAAATATCAATACATACCTGCAGTTGGGAGGTGGATCTAAGGTGATATCAGCCAATTCCTTTTGAATCCTATGACAATAAAGAACAAAGGTTCACATTATTTTGTGGAGTTAGTTTGAACTGCTTTTTAGTTTCCCTATTAACAGAATTGAAAGAAAATTGCATAGATTTACAAAACAGGAGCCAGTCAACATTTCCTGATATTTCCTAATCAATATTTTTATCACTTAAATTAAAAACAGTAGACAAAGAGGCACGAAATATTCCTTCTTTTCCTTCCCCAAACAAGACACAGATCTATTCTTCTCTATATAAATTCCTAAAGAAAATCTGCTTCTATTTTTATTGTTTCTGTTGTCATAATAATAATAGAAACAAGATACAGAGAACTAGCTCTATTAGGCAACTTGGTTGAAAATTCTGCTTCAAATTCCACTCAAAGAGCAAACATATATAAGGATCATAACCATGAAAATGTACAATATAAATATTTGCAGTTGTAATTGACATTGACAAGTCTTGTCAATGAAGCAGGGCATATTTTACATGAAAGCATGTATTGAATTCAAATTGATTTGAAAAATAGAATTTGTTAATTGAAGTGTACATTATAATAAAAAACAGAATTCCCCTTTTATAAAAAACAAATAATTTGTCATATTAGCTTAAAGCAATAATCAAACATAAAAAAAACTTTACATTCCTTATGTGAAGAATATTGTTATAATCTACATATTTGGATAGGTGAAGAAATGTAATGTCTTCCTCAGGGTCATGTACTAAGTCAGCAGCAAGGCGGGAATTTACAGTCTTCGTTTCAAGTCACATGCTTTCAACTTTTCTCACTGTCAATATCAGTAATATAGACAAATGCCAAGAGGAAAGTTATCAGGAAAATAATGCACCTTTAAAGGAAAGGCAATTTTGATTTGGAAAAGTTATTATCTTTCACAAAGAGGAGTGAAACAGGGATATTGAAAAGAGTAAAACCACATTTTAAAAGGCAGGAAATAAAGGTTATAGATAAAAGACAATCTCACCTTTTTGCGCTGGTGGAAAGGAGCTTGGAATTTTTACTCATGCTGACTTTACTTTCTTTCTTCTTAGGTGTGTTTGTCTCTTTCTCAGTCTGTTGGTTGGAGGATGAAGATGAAGAAGAGCTGGTGCTAGCCCTTGAATCGTCATCCGACATAGCTCCCCCCCACTATAGCTCCACCCAAACCTGGAGAAGAAATACCACAAGGAACAGGGAGGGAAACTGAGAATTACTAATAAGCTGCACGTATGTATGTATGTATGTATGTATGTGTGTGTGTGTGCGCGCGCGTGTGTGCATGTGTGTATGTGACTGACTGACTGTCTCTATGGGTACAAGTCTCAAGATTCTAACTCTTGGGAAACATTTTCTTTTCCCATTGCAGGGATTGGATTAAAGGAGGAAAAAGAAGTAATCCTTCCCCCCCCCCTTCTGCTTCAAGAACATTTAATGCTCCTTCCATCTCTAGAAAGGAGGGAGGGGAGAAAGAAAATGAGGTTGACATAGGTCAGAGGGAGGGAGGGAAGGAAGGAAGGGGAAAATGAGTCTAAATAATTTCCTTAAAAGTCTCCTCCTGCAATTTTTTTAATGAGACTTACCAAGACCCCTCTCCCAAATATTCACTCCCAAGACACAGGCACATGGCGAAGACACTATCAACAGTAATTCACTTCTTATTAAGCATAAGAAAATGTTGCTGAGAAAGCAGGGGAATCCTTATTTACAAGCTTAGGCAGAAAGAAGAATTTCCCATTTGGGAAGAGGACTGTAGTAAGAAAGGCTGATCAAAAGTAAAGGTAATAGAATGATAATTTAAGAGATAAGAAAGGAAACTTGGAACCTCAAGATGAGAACATAATACTTCTCAGGAAGTGTATTATCAATGAGTACTAATTTAGAGTGGAGGGAGGATTGATCAGAAAAGAGGTACGTGTGGGGGAGGGAGATTTGTAGCTTTCGCCCACCATTTGTGTGTTAAAGGCGACAGGAATTTCTAAAGGCGTGTGTAGGGGTATTTGGGTATCTCTACAATTTAAAAAGCTTCTCCAACGGGACTCCCTGCCCGCAGATCTTTTCACTGTCTGCTGAAACCCCCTCCCATTTCCTGCTGCCCGCTTCTCAATCCGGAGACCCCCTTCTTTCACTTCAGCCCTTTCCCCCTCCAATTTCCCCCCCCCTCTTCAGCCCATCTTTCGCCTCCATTCACAAGCAGGACATGGGGGGGGGGAGTAGTGGTGAGCTGCACATCGAGACACCCCTCTTGCCACTCCCGGCCTCTTGCGACTCAGTCGAAGGGACAGCTGTGCTGGGGGCGATATCTGACAGCCCCAGAAAGGATCACCCCAAATCCTTTCCTTCCTCCATTCCCCCGATCTCCTTTACCACCCCACATCGTTCTCCCATCTCTCACATTCCCCGGGCAACCACAAAGCCACACCGGCTCGCTTTCCCTCGTCTTCCCCTCAGAGCTTGTCCGGACCAAGCCGTGACCCAGGAAAAGGAGCTGTGTCTGATCGTGGCGATGGGGGTGCCCATTCCCCATACCTCTCCCTTTGTGTCTGGCTGCTCCTCCTCGGTGCGGCTGGGCCTGGCCACTCGTGTGTCTCTCGCAGGGAGAGAAGCGGAAGTGCTGCAACAGCAACTATTAAACAGGCAATGGCTTCCCTGCCTGGCTCAGCCCCCCCCCCCTCCTTTCCCCTCCCCCCCCCCGCCAAGCAGGGAGGGCATCCAGCCAACCGGTGCCACACATAGTACTACACACACACACACACACAAGCACACAAACACGCGTACTACTTATCAATGGGCAGGGGTCAATATCTAAAGAGGCACCCACTGCCCCATCCCAAGAGTGTTTCTCCTGGGACATGGTTCTATTCGCAAACTGCACCCTGAAGATTTTTAGATGAGCATCGAGAAAAAGGGGATACTACCACCATCCCTATGATTGTGAGGTGAATCTCCCCTTGCCTTGAGCAAACGGGTAACACTTCACACTTTGACAGGGCACTCTTCAGAAGACTATGTAATAGTGATAATGACAACAGCGGTATGAATGACACAATGAGAGATGTCACTTTAAAAGGAGACCTGTCTGAGAGGGAAGGCAAGCAGAGGCCCCCACCCCACATTTACATTCCTAACAGCTGGGATTCCCCCCCCCTTTACCTGTAAGGATTTAGGAACATTAAAACTTGGGGGGAGAAGGAAGTATCCAAGTAACACACAATATTGGAAAGTCAGATTTTTAAATTACCCTTTTCCTTTACTTTCTTTCACAGGCAGTTCCTCCCTGCCCCCTGCTTTGCAGGCAATAGGTCTATTCTCCAACTATCTTCTTCTCCAGGAATTTGACTTATACAAATTTCTGTTTTTCTATACCTGTATCATTTGGAACTCATATTCTTTTCCTTTCACTTAATATGCAACTTTAACTTCATCCTTTTAGTGGTGGTAGTGAAGATGCTTGTTTTCACTTATGAGGGTGCTTGTTTTCACTTTTTTGCTTATTTTAAATAAAGCAATTGGTAACCATTTAAGTTCCTGGTTCTTCAGACAATGCAGAGCTATCATTAAGAAATTGTAGTCACAATCCAGCCAGACTTGTTGATGGCAAGCTGTAGATTCTGGTACCATTGCATTATAAAAAAATGATAGTGCTCGATTGTTTAAACTGTTAAAAACATGTCATCTTAGTAAAATGTTTATTAACACCCACATCTCATTTTTCTCACTTGGGTCTTATCTTCTCAGATATATCCATAATGTTGAATCACATTGAGTAACATCATTACCTTATGATGGGGAACTCTGTAATATTATAGATACTATTCTGGGATTATTATGAACATGTCTGAAATTGGCAACAGACTGAAACAAAATCAGTCTTATTTTTTGATGTATTACTGAGAAGCCTATGAGTCCAAAAAAAATTCTTCATTTGTTTTTTTCTCCCTTTAAACTGTTACATTGATGTGCTATTTGTAAGAGATAAGTGATGTGATGGTATATTAATTAGATATATAAATGGCTGAAGTTTCTTGCATATCAGCAGGCTCCGCATTGTTGTTAGTGAAGAAAGAAAGCACTGGCTTTGCTCTTCTTTCTACTTATTTCTGAGTCAACATGAATAGGATTGCAGTATCAATTCAGCCTAGAACAGGAAAGGCCATTCAAAAGGCATGCTAGCAAGAACCAATCGAGTAGATGCATTAATACATCCATTTCTTTCCTTAAAGGTTTCTGTTTGTGTAAAATAAAAATGACATAACATTCTGATTTAACACTGAAAGCCAAATTGAAGCAAGTTGGAATATCTTTAACTGCAGAAAATTTAGTGTGTTCATATCAAGTCACCAACATCTTTCAATTTCACTTCTTTAGCACCTTAGAATCCTAGAACTGGAAAGAATCATTTAGTTCATCAAGTTCAACCCCTTGCTCAATGTAAGAATCCGATTTTAAGCCTGTCAAACAGATGGCTGTCTTGCTTCCTGTGAACATACTCAATTATGGGAAGTCTCTTTAGTAATTGGTTCTACTCTGAAACTGCTCACTGTTAAAAGTTTTTTTTCTAACAGCCATTTAGAATTTGCTGTAAGTCTGAGGAGGCACTACATAGTTAAGAAAAGCAATATTGCTCTATTTTGTGTGGATGCAGTAAAAGGAGAGAAGTCAGCACTCCAAATGGCTTTTAAACACTTGTGTAATTTGATTCGCTGCAACATTTCTTTCATATGGAGTCCAGCTGTTTCCCTCAGCCTATCCCTATTACGGCAGGATTGCATCCTGTGCCCCTTCCTTTTTAACTTCTATATTCACCCCATTGATCTCTTACAGAACCCTGATTTACATCCTCCTAGCACAATGCAAAATTCCGATTCTCCTATATGCCGACGATGCTGCTATTATTTCACAAACTCCCATAGGACTGAAGAGAGCAATTACGGCAACACTTGGATATTGTAGACAAAATAAGTTGGTCCTAAACTTTGATAAATCAAACATTTTAGTTTTTGCTAAAAGAGCTAGCCAATACTCCTGGAAAATAGAAGGGCATAGTTTAGAACATGTTAGGACATTTAGATACCTTGGGGTGATTTTCCATTTGCAAGGGACATGGAAGGCACACCTGGATCATACATTGCAAGAAGCCTATAGGTCCTCAAATGCAATTAAACATTTATTTTACATAGGCGGAGGTCAATTAGTATCTGCTGCCTTAAAACTTTTTGAGGCCAAAACATTGGCGCAAATTCTATATGGGGCACAATCAGGAATCCTTGCAAAGAAAGACTCGCTAGAAACCATACAAACCAAATTCCTGTGAACCATCTTAGTTGCACCCAAAGGAACTTCAAATGCTCAGTTAAGAATTGAGACAGGCATGCCTCAAATTAAGGTAAGGGCCTGGAAGATGATGATAATTCATTGGCTAAAAATGCATTTCTTTCCAGAGGGACTGTCCCCGCTAGTGTTGACTGATAACTTCCCCTCCCCCTGGAAACAGGTGATAGACCACAAGCTGGGCTCTTATGGGCTCTCACCGGTATTCTTAATGTCCTTAGGCTTTGACCAAGCAAAATAAGTAGTAATCAATAGAATGAAGGACATGGAGTTCCAAGAAGAACTAAATAGGTTGCTTCTCCATAGTAGGGTCAGAATCAAACAGGGTATATGGGAATCTGCAAGATATCTAAATGACCTGATCTTCCCAAAACAAAGAATAGCTTTTTTCAGAGCCAGATTTAACATTCTCCCCTCAGCACTCCTCCAGGGCAGATATAAGAGAACACCAATAGCAGAACAGGTATGCATATGTGGAAAAGGAGAACTCGAAGATATTTCACATGTTTTATTGTACCGTGAGGTTATACAGAGTTTATTGGTCAGTGCATATTCTCCTCTAATTAGAGAGATTGCCAGAGAGGGCAGACCATTTTTATGTAAGTTTTCTCCTCCAGGACTCAAACCCAGCTATCACGTGTGCAGTGGCAAAATTCTATGTTGCTGCAATATCTGTAAGAAAAAAATTGGTTACAGAATTATAGCTGTCAGCTTGTGCCAATTTTTTGGAGATATCTTTAACAATTTTTGGAAAATTATATTTACTCACATATTTATCAGCTCTCCACTTACATAAACTAGGGAGTGACCCTAACTGTTTGAGAACATGTATTTTCTTAACAGGGATGTTATTATCCACTATTAATGTAAGTACTAATTTTTAATATATTGTAAACAGTGATGTCTGTTGCTGATCTATTCTATTCTATTCCTATTAAACCAGAAGGTGAATCTGCCTCTGAACGAGGCCAAATATTTAAACCAGGGATATCTGATATATTGTAATATATATATTGAATTTCAGACTTAAATACGACAATGGGGAGGGAAAGTCCAAACCATGTGAACCAATGTTCCAATTCCAATTCAATCTGCAGCAGCAACAAATTGTAACCTATCCATCTTGCACACTTTTTCTTATTATAATGCTAATTTTTTAAGATCAAAAGAGACTGGTTTTAGAACAACCTGCTGTTCATTTTCAGGACAGGATTTTCAAGTTCATTATTCCAAAATTTGGTTTGTTGGTTAAATAAATACTTCCTTTATTTCTTAGGTTTGGGGCTATATCCATTGATTTATGTATAAATATCACTGAGCTCAATGAAACTTCCTTCTGAATGAATGTGTATAAAATTGTGCATTTTAATTTGCTTCATTTATATTTTATTTATTTATTTTTCAATTTAATAGGGTGGAAATGATTCAAAAAGAGATCTGGATTTTCCTCAGTGATCCAGGATACCTAGAGAGCCAAGTTTGTCTTTCTACATCTAGATTAGACATACATAACTGTCAAGAAGAAAGGGCCGCATTGATAAACTAAAAATCCTTGTAGGGTGCAAAGAAAAACATGGTTTGGTTGTTTTGTAGCTAGTGGAAGGGCAGAAGCCTGGAACTGACCTTGGTGGCTATACATCTATTACTTAAAAAAACAAAAAAAACAACCAGGCTAGTATAAGCTCGTTGCACAGGCCTGATCTAGATGATAAAAAGTCTGAAAAAGTTACATTATGTGTGTGTTTTTAAAATACTTCATTTCTGTCAATAACATTTCCTTAGAGCAGTGTTTCTCAACCTTGGAAGCTTGAAGATGGGTGGACTTCAACTCCCAGAATCCCCCAGCCAGCGCTGCTGGCTGGGGGATTCTGGGAGTTGAAGTCCACTAATCTTCAAGCTACCAAGGTTGAGAAACACTGCCTTAGAGTGTTCCTTCAACATTGGTTCTTTTAAACTAAAAGTTTGCCAATATAGAGTTACAAAATAGATTTAACAATTTATTCCTTCAAAGGTCCGTAGATTGGAATTATACCATTCTATATTGCAAATCTCAGAAGCTGAAGTTTATTTAGATGTTGTCATTCAAGACCTTTACATTAAAGCATATATACAGTATTATGAATGTGCATGTGTGACCCATTATTACGATATACCTGTGGGACTGCTTGTAGTATATTGTCAGCCTTATGAACAAGCTGAAGTAATCCAGGCTATATAGGGAAGAAGGCAGGTTCAGGGAAGACAAAAAGAAAATAAACATGTTTTAATTTTCACAAATGTCTGTTGGATAGCATTAGAGAGTTCCTATCTGGAAGTACAACATTTTATGGATGAAGTGGGATGTGGGTAGGTAAAGGGTATTGAATTGAGATAGGAGATATAGGGGAGAAAAATATGGTAGGGAAAGCATGTCAAGAATGGTTTCTGGAATTCTTTCCAACTCCTTAAGAGCAGCTTCACTCTAGATTTTCTGATAAATGGGGGGAGGAGTAAATAATGGAGCAATTGGCAACATTCTGAATTTCTGCCCAACTGCTTCTTCCTTTGAGCTGAGTTGGGTTTTAAAAGATTTTTTCCCCTCAGCCCCAGCTGGATCTGTTCCATTTTTAAAAAACTCAACCTTTCTATTGCTCATTCATCCCAGCACATCAGATGTGCTCCACTTTTACTGTATTTGGAGTTATCATGCTAATGGACAGCCAGCAAGAGTCCTCAGCCAAATTGCTGTACATAATTTATTCTAAGATTAGTTGTCAAATTACAACCATAATGGAGCCTGCCCATTACAAAGGTAAATTGTAACAATTGTAAAAAAGATTGGTCACCTGACTGTTCACAATCTTTTTGTAGAGGTCATTAAGTGAGCATGGTGGTCGTGTGAATCCACTGATTAGTATGAATGCAGTTTTGCTGAAAAGTCCTGGTTTTTGGCAAACTGTCGTAAAACCATGATCACGGGATCATGGGATGCTGAGATGCTGGCAAACTGAGTTGCTGAGCATCTAAAGTACTATACTTTTTGGAGTATAAGACGCACTTCCTCCCCCATAAAAGTGAGTGAAAATTGTGGTGTGTCTTATACATTGAATGTTGCCAAAGCCCTGCCCACCCACCAGCCCCCAACCTTTGACTGTTTTCAGCCTCCGCATGTCGTGTTTTCAGCCTCCACATGCTCCATTTTAGACCTGTTCCAGGCTGCCGGGATCACCACAGCACATTGCTGCCAATCACGGCCTCCATGTATTGCGTTTTTGGCCTCCGTGCATTGCATTTTCAGCCTCTGCACGCTCTGTTTTAGACCTGTTCCAGGCTGATGGGATAGCCACAGCATATTACCACCGATTGCTGCCTCTGCACATTGCATGTTTGGCCTCCACACGTCATATTTTTGGACTTTGCACTGTTCCAGGCTGCTGGAATTGTCACAGCACATTGCTGCTAATCACTGTCTCCGCATGTTGCATTTCTGGCCTCACATATCGCGTTTTCGGCCTCTGCATGCCCCATTTTTGGCCTCTGTACATGGCATTTTCAGCCAATCCCCACCGCCTGGAACTGGCCGAAAATACAATGTGCAAAGGCCAAAAACAGGGTGTGCAGAGGCTGAAAACTCTACGGGCAGAAGCAGCAATTGGCAGCGATATGCTGTGGCGATCCCAGCAGCCTGGAACAGGTCTAAAATGGAGTGTTAGGCCAAAAACGCAACATGCGTAGATGGTGATGGGCTGTGGCGATCCCCACAGCCTGGAACAGCTGATTGGTGGTATTCCGGGAGGCCGATCCAAACGCCAATCAGCTGCTCGTGCTGAATCAGGCTGCTGAAGCTGACAGGCTGTTTGCTGTTTTCTGCAAGGAAGCTAGCCTGATGAATATTGATGGATGCTGGAAGGCAGAGGCAGAATTTTTTTTCTTGTTTTCCTCCCCAAAAACTAATGTGCCTCTTATACTCCAAAGTGTCTTATACTCCGAAAAATACGGTATTTCACTGCCCAGGGGAGAGGGGAGGGCAACTGACAGAACTTGGATCTTGGTCATAAATTCTCCTTTTTACGTAGATTGTAACTTTGAATAGTCAATAAGTGACCCGTTGTATTATAACAAAATAGGACAAGCATGCAGAGCATGGCTTCTGGAATTCTTTCCAGAATTCCTTTAGCAGTAGTGGCCAAAAGAAACATCAGGAATTTCTTCTCTGCTATATGTGGTGTCTGCTTTACCTTTGTATTTTATCTCTGGGCTTGTGGGAAGCACAAGACAGGCCACATATGTTCTATGAAAGGAACAACAGGAGGGAGGATTTAGAATGAAGCAGTAGGTAACTGCCTAGATGTTGTTTTCCATAGGTAAGTCTGAAGGAATTTCTTCCTGGAATTTTTAAAAATTATTTTTGCTCCTCCCACTATACCAAATTTAGTCCCTCTCTGTTAAGCTTTTGGAGAGGCATCTTGCTGACAGCAACACAAATGTCCTGAGCCTTTTTCATTTCAACATTATGTTGGATTGAAAAGAAGAAAAAGAAGTCCTTTTGAAATTATATATAAATGCCCGCATTCCTTTTCCTTTAGATATGTAATTGCTGGTGAAGAAAGAAGTACTAAAGAGGACTATAATGAACAATGAATTGAGGTGGAAACTGTATGAACAACTTCTAGCTAGTCTAGCTTTATCATTGTAGACAAGGCAATTAATTTGTCATGCTTTGTCTACAAAATGAAAAACAAAACAAAACGAAAAGTGATGTAATTGTTAAGTTTTGATTAGTCTTGGGGAGATACAGATTCTGGTTTACTTTCAGTCCTGGAAGCTCATTAAGTGACCGTGGACCATTTTTCTCTGCTAGCCCATTCCATTCCATCCACAGTGTACCCAAACTAGAATGAGCAAACAATATATATGCTGCCTTAAGTGTCTGAATGAAAGGAAAGATGCAATACATAAAATAAATCTATAAGTCTGAAGATGTGATATTATGTGGCAGACATTTGGAATCAACGGTACAAAAATCTTCTAAATTTTATTACCTTTATGCTCAGTGAAAATGCCTTGTCCCATTTCTTTTCTTCCTTATATATTAACATTATCCTTTGTTTTTGATTTACATGTTGGCAGCTTCTATTTCCTGTAGGTTAGTAAAGCAAACATTATGTTTGCAAAGGACTGATCACAACATTCAACACTAAGAACTACCCAACTCAGCTATACATTATTTGTTTTTTTTTGTTTGTTGTTTCATTTTTGGTATAGAAATTTAAGAAAGGAATTCATCTAAATGCATGATCCAGAAATCTAGTTTCTGTTGATTCAAGGCACAGAGATTGTATATGTTCAGAATCTAATATAAAATAAGCCAACTTTGTATAGAACAACACCGCTTAGGGCCCCCCGAAAGCCCTAATAAGCAGGTATATACAAAAAAGTATGCAGGCTATTGCTATAATGCATTGTAAGCTGCCCTGAGTCTAAGGAGAAGGGCGGCATATAAATTGGACTAATATATATATATATATATATATATATATATATATATATATATATATATATATATATATGTAGAGTCAAAGTGCAGTGTAATTATTCTTTGATAACATGAACCCCAAGTTATTTCACTCTTACATCAGTATTTTATTTAGACCAGAATTGGTAATTATCGTATTTCCTTATTATCCGTGCAAATGCCATTGTGAATCAGCTTTCAGCTTCTGCATGCTTTGTTCTATCTATATTTAATACTATAACACGTGATCAATGGTTTTTAATTTTTGCAGTATATTTGTTTATCAATGCAAATTAAACTACTCTGAAAGTAAATATATTAATACAAACATGCCCTCTTAAACAGAATAGCTTTCTGCAGTGCAATAGTATAAACGTCTACCTAGATTTGTAAGATGTACTCAGAAGTAAGGTTAATCGGTTCATATAACATAAATATTTGCACATAAATAAGTGTTTGGTTTACGGTTAATCATGATCATAAATCATAATTATAATCATGAAAACCCAGAACTGGGTTAATTTAATAAAGCTTATTCAGTTAACCATTGCTAAGCATATTGTAGCAATGTAACTCCCACCTGCCCACTTTTTTTTATCATGGTGTTTTAAATCATGGTACATTTTTTCTTTGTTGAAATCAACAGTACAATAAATAGGAAATCCTAAAGCACTGAAATGATTTCAACTGCATTCAGTTGATCAGTTCTACTGCTTTGGATGAAAATATTAATCCATTTGATTTTTTTCAAAAATTGAGCCTGTATGTATGTATGTATGTATGTATTTACTTATTCACCAAATTTATATACTTATCTTCTGAGCTGTATATCACTAATGGAAACTTCTATTTCCTGAAGATTGGTGACGCAAACAGGTGACAAAATTGTAACTTTGTTCTTGTGCACTGCACTGTGATTCTGCACACATCCTTTTTCTCTGTGTTTTAATGCTAGCACTAGTTGTTAATTTAAGGTGGATTTTGGCATTGGCATTGAGGACATGTGGCTAAGGTGGTTCCTTGTTCTTTGGTCAATTTCAAAAGGTGATTATTGCCAGAAGGAGATTCAGGGATTAAAGAACTCTGCATCCAGGTATATACTAGCCGTAAATGGATAGATGAAAGGAACCTTTTGCACAGGATAGTGCAATAAGGTTAGGATTCAGTGTCTACATTAATCCAATACTATCGAAGCAGATACTTATTTGTAATTCTGTTAACCTTAATCAAAAAGTTGTTTTATAAGGTGGAAAATGCCACTATATTTGCAGACAGGTTCTGGATGGTTGGATATTGCTGCTGTCAATTTTTTTAAGTGCCCTAAAATAAGGCTAGTATGGAAAACCTGTAATAGTCTTTGCTTTGTGAGACAAGCACCAGCTATTCAGAACTTGCATCTAGCTGAGGCAGTCCCAGTCCACTGAAGTAAATATGAAAGTACTTCCCCCACTTTAAACATCATATTGAGCTGAAGCTTTTCATCTCATTTTGGATCATTAGCATTGACCTTTGGACCACAGCTTACAAGTGTCAGAAGGTGCAGTAATAGTTACACACATATCATAGTCTTTCTGAATTCACAGAAGGTTCAAAAAAATCACTGAATCAGAAATTCTTGAATTTAGAAGTACACCATTTAAGTCAATGATATACCCTTGTACATTTGAGTAAAAAGGACAGAATACAAATTGATAGATAAATCAATCAATAAAAATACAGGTCAAAATTACATATGATTTTTAAGCTTTGGAGTGGTTCTCAAAGGCCTCTCCAAAAGTTAATACATGATTGAAAGACAGTGTTAATGTTATATCAAATATACTTGATTTAATTTTAATTAAATTATCTTTGATTCTTGTGTTCTTCTCCACTTATTGAGATCTCATTCGTTTACTTTCTGAATGTGACAATTAGCATGTTACTCAAAAGCAAAGTACGGCTCAGATCTCCCCCCAAATTGTGCACACCTTTGATTTAACCCATCAAAGGATGGTGGGAAAAATAAAGTTTAATGCATACTTCTATCTATAAATATTTTCCAAGATAATTTAAGCTTTACATTTAATATAAAGGGAGCAAAAATAAAGGATTTTAAAAATATTTTAGCATGTTGAAAAGAGGTTTATTGGAACAATTTTCTATTGTGTCCAGTAACAGTGTTATTTAACTCTTGTCAGAGTGAGACAGAAAAGAAGCTAAGAAATCCAAGCATGTTTTTCTTTGTATATCTAAAAAAGAAACATAAGTAGGAGAGTATGGCAATAGCGGAATTATGTTCAAGGCACAATTAGTAATATAGAGAATTTTTATCCATCATCACCAAGCTATGTGCACACAAAATACTTGGTTGTACATCACTTTTATAACCATATTGATGATGCTTAGCTAAACCCAAAAGAAGAATACATGGTGTTCTTGCATGAATTTCTTTGCTAAATATCCTGAGTTATCCTTTACCCCAAATAGTCTACAATTTACCCTTTATTGTACTCATTTCATTAAAATGACCAGCAAAGCTCGTCACAATTGCCAGCCCTTAAACTTCTTTAACTTTTTCACAGTAAGAATCATTTTACATTTATTCAAGCAGTTAAAGAATAGAGTGACCATGTTTAGCTCTTGTTTCATTAATGGTTGTGCAGAAGATTACATCATAGTCAGTGCTACTTTTCATGTGACAGGAGACATAGTGGATGCAATCATGAAATTAAAATCAATTATCATATATATAGTATAGTATTCAGTTGAGGTGAGGAAAAATCTTACGTAGGATAAATCCAGCTATACCCACGAAAATAGTCTCTCAAATGAAGCTACCCAAGCCAGGAGACATGACAAGAGCTTTAAAGGTGGTTTGCCATCACCAGGTCCTAGGCATATGAACCATCTTTTGGGGGAGAAATTTTTCTCATTCAATTAATTACTATTAAAACAATCTTTCTGCAAAATTTTGCACCCAAATTCCTGGCACCCTCCAAAAGAATTCCATTAACCACATCAAATCCATCTGAGGAACATAAGATTAGCAAGATCACATTGGTTGTTTTCACATAGTGCATTAAGCCACAAATCAGCCAATCACAGTTTAGTACTCCATGCGGTTAGTTTATAATTGAAAGCATTGTATGAAATCAGGCAATGGGATTAATTGAATAAATCAGGAATAGGTTAACCATTTAAAATCTGTGCTGAAAATACAGCCATTCTATGTTCTCAAAATCAGATTTGAAACTAAATGAGCATTAATAATAAACAGCATCACCCAAGGAACTCAGTCTTACATATGTTAGTTAAGCAACTTGGAAATGTTCATGACCTACCAAGTTTTATTCTTATTTTTGAGTTTGAAAGTCTTGTCTTTTCAGGAGAGAAGCCAGAAGCCAGGAGTTTGGGTTTTTTTTAATGATTTTTATTGAAACTTAGAAAAATAAAATAAAAACTAATACAAACTAATATAAAATAAGGTAGAAAAAAGAAGAGGAAACAAAGCAAAAAGGAGGCAAAAGGTGCAAGAAAAAAGTTAAAAATAAAAAAGACATGTACCATTTTATTAAAAAAAATTATTTAAGATCACAACACAATGTAAATTTCAACCCTTTCAACCCTAGAAATGCCTAGGTCTGAAATGTGGCTACTTTTCCTACAATACCTCAGAGAATAAGTTGCAATCAATGTCCTTTCCAGAGCTTTAAAGGTGGTTTGTTTATAATTGAAAGCATTGTATGAAATCAGGCAATGGGATTAATTGAATAAATCAGGAATCTTTTTGCCCTGACATCTGGTAGCACTCGGACGGTTGATTTATGGCTTTTTCCCTTGTTTTGTTATTTCTGATAAGAGCGCATAGGCAATTAGTTTTTAGCTACTGAGGTATGCTAATTATTTTGCTAAGATGCCGAAACAGAAGAAAAAAGGCAAAATGAAACTAAGACCACTCTTCGTAAATGATTTGATTGATCTTTCCAACGAAGAGGTGGCAGACAGGAGATTTTCAGATTTCCAGCCCCTTACTTCAGCCACACGCCTGGAACAAGAAGCCGTGGGAACAGAATTGGAGGGAGATAAGACAGAAGCTGCTTTTGAAGATAACGTACTGGAACTGAGGTCAGTGACGTCTTCTTCTGATTATGCCAGCTCTCAACCTGTCTCCCCAGAACCTTCTGAATTTGTAACGCTCGGTGCAAGGCTAAAGCAAACTGCTGAGCAAAATTCCTCCCACGCAGAGAGAGAAACAATTCATTATTCTCCTCGAAGCTCTAAGCTCACCCTGGATGAGCTGGCTATGAAAGCCTATCGTGACCGTATAAAACTCTATGAACAGCAGCTATCCCAGGCAAAAATGGCTATATCTATGCTTGAGCAAGATAAGGAAGATAACTTAAGATTTTCAAAAAGCGCCATATTGTCTTCTTCTTCGGAGCCAAAGACACTCCCCCTGGTGGATTTTGTGTCAGGCCAATTAAGACAGAGGGCCCTGCATACGTCACATGAAAGTCTCCCTGATCAAGTTACATATAAACCTGCCACGCAATCATTTCTTGTAACTGCAAAGCTGCCCGAAGCTAAAGGTGCAGCACCATCTGCTGGCAAAAGTAATTTACTACAGGAAGCTGAAATGCGACAAGTGTTTCCACAGGCTCAAACTCCAACACCCCCTGGTGGTGATGGTGCCTTTTTAGATGGAACACAGGCACGCTTTATGAAGCAAAGGCAAATGACTGCATCTCTAGCAGGTCATGCCAATATTGCAGCTCAAGCACAAATGGCAACTGGAATACAGCAGATTCCAGTGCATCAGCCACAGCAGCCACAAATGCCTGCAAATGTGCCCCAGCCACAAGTGCAAATAGGGCCACCTCCTGGTCCACCTCCAATGGCACAACCAAGACCATTTTTAGGTCCACAACAGGCACAGAAAATACCACAGGCATTTCTGCCAGCACAGCCAGCATACCAAGTGCAGGCTCCTTACCAGGCATTTTCTGTCTCTCCACTAACTGGTGAGTCAAAACTAAAAATGTCTGAACTCCACGGTTCGAGATTGAAACGTGGTGAACAAATTGGAGGACATTTGACCAAACTGAAAGGTCTCAGAACAGAATTGAGAGAAAGAGGCCATAACATTGAAGATATTCAAATGATCAGCATCATTATTAACTCTTTGAATTATGAATGGAAAGATGCTGTTACAAAAATTAACCAAGTCCCAATTGCTCAATGCACAGTGGACAATGTCTGTAGACTTTTAATTGAAGAAGAGGCATTCATGTTGGCCACACCACATTTGAGAGGACCACCCGCATCAAGAGCTCCAGCTAGGCGTCCCTTCCGAGGAAGGACCTACGCTCCAAGGATGCCAAGATGCAACACCTGCAATCGCGTGGGACATGCCACCCGGGATTGTCCCCAACGAGTTCCAGCTCCCGTCATGTACCAGCCCAGAGGAACAGATTCCAGAGGCAAAGGCAGAGGCGGAAGACAAGGTCGTCGTGGTCCCTGGCGTGATCCACAAACTCCACTCGCCACATTGGCTTTAACCAATGATCCACAACCTCAACCAGAGTACGACAGACGACTCCTGTGGACTTTGGACAGTGGTGCAGCATTGCATGTTACCTACAGAAAGGAACTTTTCACAGAGATGCACAAACCTGAACCTGAACTACGTGAACTTTATTCTTTTTCCAATCATCCTTGTCAAGTCAAAGGAAAAGGAACTGTTTATGTTGAAGAGCTCGATGCATTCATTCCTGATGTTTATTACATACCAACAGCAACCAGTAATTTGCTTAGTCAGTGTCACTTGTCTAGAATGTTAAAGTTCCAAGTTCACCACCTTGAAAAAGCAAGTTACATAGTTAAAGATGGAGATATTGTTGCTGAAACCATATTAATTGGTGGTGTTTATTACTTAAAGCCAAAGCCTAAACCACAAACACAGGCAAGTATGCAAACTCCAAAAAGGGAAAGCACAGGCCCAGATAGAGATGCTCCAGAGAGAGATCCTGTTGCTATTCCTAAGGCTCCTAAAGCCAACAAAAATAGAATTGGTAAACAGTTGCTCAGAGCAAGCCTGAGGTTCTGCATAAAAATGTTAATGTTGAGAATTCACTAACTGGTAAACCTTTGCATTCCAGGTGTATCCACAAATGGCATAGAAGATTGGGGCATGCCAGTTTCCGTGTTCTTAGGAAGATGCCGGAGTTCACAAAAGGTTTGGATCTAAAGGGGTGTAAGGTGTTTTTGGATTGTGCTGTTTGCAAAAAGGCCAAATCCAAAGCAGCAGCCATTCCCAAACACGCTACACGCCTGTCAACACGCATTTTTGATTTGGTTCACATTGACATAGTTGGTCCTTTCCCGCCATCATTTGGTGGTAGAAAATATTTTCTAACAATTGTTGATAATTACTCTAGATATGGATATGTATATCCTATGAAAGAAAAATCAGAGACTTTTCAGATCTTTAAAGACTTTGCAGCCCTTGTTTCTACCCAACACCAAGTTCGCATCGCCAGAATCCAGAGTGATCGTGGTGCCGAGTTCATGTCTCAGCGTTTCCAGGACTGGATGCGTAAGAATAGAATTGTTCATCAGACGTCGGCCCCTGACACATCGGCTCACAACGGAGAGGTACTGCAAACCATGATGCGTTGTCTCCTAGAAGACGCCAACCTTGATATGATATTCTGGGGTGAAGCTATCAAGTATGCAAATTACATTGTTAACCGTACTTGGAGCAGTGTAATAAATCAGACTCCTTTCTTCATGTTGTATGGCTACAAGCCCGATCTGATCGCCCAAGGCATATTGGAACCGATTGATCATGCTGCATGGGAGACCCCCATTGTGACCCCACTGAAGCATGATGGGTCTGTGCGCATCTGCGCCGACTATAAATGCACCATTAACTGGGCATTACAGCAGAGTGCATACCCAGTTCCAGTGGTGCAACATCTGTTGCATTCACTTGGGAGTGGGACCATATTCACAAAACTGGACCTGGCCCAGGCTTCCAAGCAACTGCCAGTCGACCAAAAAACTGCGGAGGCTCAGACTATTGTCACCCACCAGGGCACATTTAAATGCAACCACCTCCAATTTGGAGTCAGCGCAGCCCTTGGCATTTTTCAATCAATGATGGAGCGCCTTCTACAAGGCATTCCAGGGGTGGTGCCGTACTTTGATGATGTACTAATCTCCGGGACCTCCAGAGCTCAACTCTTGCAACGGCTTAGGCTCACCCTGAAGCGGTTCCAAGAGAAGGGCCTGCATGTGAGGAGAGACAAATGCATCATTGGGGTCCAGGTGGTCGAGTTCCTGGGCTATTTAATAGATAGCACTGGCATACACCCCACCAAATCTAAAGTCAAGGCAATTCACAAAGCTCCAGCCCTCCAAAACAAGCCAGAGCTTCAGGCTTTCTTAGGATTGCTAAATTTCTATAGCGTTTTCCTCAAACAAAAAGCCACGATTGCTGAGCCACTCCATCACCTTCTGGGGAAAGTGGCCACTTGGAAGTGGGGTAGAGCTGAGGAAACCGCACTCAAGAACGTCAAGGAGCTCCTATCCTCGGACAGTGTGCTGATACAATATCATGAGATGCTTCTGCTGGTATTGACCTGCAATGCATCCCCATATGGGGTCGAGGCTGTCCTCAGCCAACGACTGCCCAACAACACGGAAGCTCCCATCACCTTCTTCTCTAAAACTCTGGCAGCAGCGGAGCGCAACTACAACCAGCTGGACAAGGTAGCCTTGGCCATAGTGGCTGGCATCAAGCGCTTCTATGAATACCTCTATGGGAGGGCATTAGAAATCATCACAGACCATAAGCCCCTCCTCAGACTCTTCGCAGGCGACAAACAAACACCGGCATACATGTTGCCCAGGATGACGTGCTGGGCCATCTTCCTTGCCGGGTATTCATACACCCTCATGCACAGATCCAGCAAAGCCATCAGCAATGCGGATGCCCTCAGTAGATGCCCAACGCAGGAGCCGGTGGAAGACCCTGCACCCACCCTTGGCCTTTTCCACATCGACGGAGACTTGCTGTGCCCAGTATCGTCCACGAACGTAGCAGCCCACACGAAGAAAGAAAAGACCCTCAGGCAAGTCATGTCCTGAGTCCTGAGGGGTTGGCCAACAGAAAAGGTGGGCGAGGAGTTCAGCCCCTTCTTAAGAAAGCAACAAGACCTTTCAACCATGAAGGGCTGCTTAATCTGGGGCAACAGAGTAGTGATACCGTGACCGCTGCAGAAGAGGACACCCGGGCATTGTAAAGATGAAGGCGCTGGCCAGAAGCTACGTCTGGTGGCCCTCCCTGGACAAGGATATCGAACAACAGGTTTCCAGATGCGCCCTGTGCCAGGAGGTCAGACCAGCGCCAGCACAAGCCCAGCCCACAGAATGGGAGACGCCTAGTGCCCCCTGGTCCTGCATCCACATCAACTTTGCGGGGCCTATGGCGGGCAAATACCTCCTCATCCTGGTGGATGCCTTCTCCAAGTGGCTGGAGATCATCCAAATGCCCGCCATCACCACCGAGGCAACCATCCTGGCCCTGCGCAGACTCTTCGCCACCCAAGGCATTCCGGACATCCTGGTGTCGGACAACGGGCCACAGCTCACCGCCAAGCCGATGGAATAGTTCCTGGCCGAGTTGGGCATCCACCATGTCCTCATTGCCCCATACAGACCGGCTGGAAATGGACAAGTTGAGAGGATGGTGAGGCTCACCAAGGAAGCCCTCACCAAGATGGGCACTGGGGATTGGCAGGAGAGGATCGATAAATTCCTCTTCACACAGCATATCACCCCTCACACCACCACGCACAGAAGTCCAGCCGAGCTACTCATGGGGAGGAAGCTGAGGACACCATTGGACCGGCTACACCCCCAGTACAACCCCCAAGAACCAGCGAACACAACCTGGCTGCTGCGCACGTTCACCGAGGGAGACCCGGTCTACGCTCTCAACTTCCGCGAGACTCCAAAGTGGCTGAAGGGTGTAATCAGCCGAACAACGGGCCCAAGGTCATATCAAGTGGAGCTGGGAGACAGGCAGATCGTCAAACGCCATATCGACCAGCTCCGGAAAAGGTGGAGGGAAAGCGGCGGAAACGGTAAAAACCAACCTGACGAGGTAGGCCTACACAACCCAGACGAGGTAGGCCTACACCACCCAGACGAGGTAGGCCTGAGCCACCCCAATGAGGTGGGCCTACAACACCCAGTCCAGGAAGAGCTACCACACCCAGACGAGGTAGGGCTACTACACACAGACGAGGGAGGCCTCCGACACCCCGGCAAGGTCGGACCGCTCCACACCGGCAGAGCAGGCAAACTACCACCACCGGAGCGCGGGGAACCCTAATGACAACCACAACAGCTGCAGTGACAACCGATACCAAGGACCCAGACGACGGTGGACGCTTCTTGCACCGAAACCAAGCCATAGGCGGAAAGGAAAAGAGCCATTGGGTTCTGGGCATCCAGTCCTGATCAGCGGTGAGTTGCAGCGGCCGAGGCATCATTCCCTGGGGCCGCCAGGGAGTCCCGAGAACCCAGCCGGAGGTGCTGGGCCGGAGCCCGCACACTCGACGGCCGAGTTCCAGACGATCCCAAGGCAGGAACCGGGAGAGACAAGAGCCCCGTCTGCAGGGATCGACAGCGAGGCAGGTCAGATAGGACAGGGAGGCGCCCCGCCTACCTGCGTGACTACGTCACGTATGTGGCAAATGGAGAGACGGACTAAGAACTAGGAGGGGAGGGGTGTTATGTCCTTATATGGGCATCCCCGCCGGATTGGCTAGTCTACCAGCAGGAGATTTGAAGATCTGCCATTGGCTGGCTTGCCTGCCGACTCCCTTTATAAGGCGAGCCCGGCAGCACAACCGGCTGTTCTGTTTCCATCTTAATAAAGTGCTGAACGGACCACTTGCTGCTTGCGTATTCTTTTCCCTGCGCCAATCTAACAGCGTCGTTTTGAGGGTAGGATTTGAAACAGTTTATGTCCAGGATGCGAGGGGTCTGTAAATGTTTTCACAGCCCTCTTTTTGACTCATGCAGTATACAGGTCCTCAATGGAAGGCAGGTTGGTAGTAATTGTTTTTTCTGAAGTTCTAATTATCCTCTGAATTCTGTGTCTGTCTTGCTGGGTTACAGAACCAAACCAGACAGTTATAGAGGTGCAAATGACAGACTCAATAATTCCTCTGTAGAGTTGTATCAGCACTCCTTGGGCAGTTTGAGCTTTCTGAGTTGGCGCAGAAAGAACATTCTTTATTGTGTTTTTTTGTTGATGTTTTTGATGTTGGGTGTCCATTTTAGGTTGTGAGTGTCACTGCGTTCTTTTATTTACCAGTTGAGCTCATTATTTCTGGACTATCAGACTTTCCGTAGCTTGCCAAGAATCCTTATCAGTAACTGATACTACGCATGTCTTCATTCTTTCATTTGCTTCACACTCTTTCCTTTGTTCTCTTGCCAGAAAGGTCCGGCTGAGAAATAGCCGGCACGAACTATATTCAAAATGTAACAATTACTTTTCTTAGTTAGTGAGATGTTTTATTTTCTTTATAACAAATAAATGAGTTTTCTTAGAAAATTTTCTTCAGGGTTTGTTTTCTTAAAGTATGCAACAAGGAAAAGGTCTCGATCCACTCCTCGTAATCAGGCATGATTATCCCAAAAGCAGAATGGGATTAATCAACGCCCTGACATCTGGTAGCAGTCGGACAGTTGAGATTTATGGCTTTTTCCTTGTTTGTTACTTTTGATGATAAGTGTATAGGCAATTAGTTTTTAGCTAGTGAGGTACGCTAATTATTTTTGCTAAGATGCCGAAGAAGAAGAAGAAAAACAAATACAAAATGTATTATGCTGGAGAGGTGGCAGAAAGAAGGTTTTCAGATTTCCAGCTCCTTGCTACAGCCACACACCTGGAACAAGAAGCCGTGGGAGCAGAAATGGAGGGAGATAAGACAGAAGCTGCTTTTGAATATAACGTACTGGAACTGAGGTCAGTGACGTCTTCTTCTGAATATGCAAGCTCTGAAAAAGTCCTCCCAGGACTTTTGAACCTTCTGAATTTGTAACGCTTGGTGCAAGGCCAAAGCAGTTTTCACAAACTGCCAAGCAAAATTCCTCCCACGCAGAGAGAGAAATAATTTATTATTCTCCTTGAAGCCCTAAGCTCACCCTGGATAAGCTGGCTATGAAAGCCTATCATGACCGTATAAAATTCTATCAACATGAGCTATCCCAGGCACAAATGGATTTGGCTATGCTTGAGCTAGATGAGAGACAGTCTAGTGTTTTCAAAATGTCTAAAAATGCCATTTTGCCTTCTTCTTCGGAGCCAAAGACACTCTCCCTGGTGGATTTTGTGTCAGGCCAATCAGAACAGAGAGCGGTGCCCACGTCACATTTGTCACATGGTGTTCTCTCTCATCAAATTGCATACAATGCCACGTATGCAGAGCTGCCCAAAACTAAAGGTGCAGCACCATCTGCTGGCGAAAGTAATTTATTAGAGAAAGCTGAAAGAGAAAGGAGCTTAGATCAGCATTTTGAATTATTACAGCAGAGCCTGGCAAACCTGTCTCTAACTCACTCAGAGATTCAGGCTGCAATCCCACAAATGTCTCCATAGGCCCAAACTCAAGCACCCCTGGTGGTGCTGGTGTCCTTTTAGATGGAACACAACAAAGCTTAATGCAGCAAAGGCAAATGATTGCATCTCCAGCAGGTCATGCCAATATTGCAGCTCAAGCACAAATGGCAGCTGGAACACAGCAGATTCCAGTGCAACAGCCACAGCAGCCTCAAATGCATGCACATGTGCCTCCAGCTGTACAACCAGGGCCAGCTCCTGGTCCACCTCCAGTGCAACAAGTGCCTTTACTTCCACAGCCAGCACCTCAAATGCACATTCCTCAACAGGCATTTTCTGTTGCTTCACTAGCTGGTGAGTCAAAATTAAAAATGTCAGGACAGAATTATAAGGCCTGGGTCAGTGAGATTGGATTGCTACTTCGCAGAGAAGGCACTCACTGTATGGTTTTTAACCCCGCTGCTCAGCCTTGGTCCCCTGCAATAAGAGACTTAGAGATTAAAGCTTGCACAACATTATTGATGTCCATGGACACTGAACTGCAGGTTACATTTTCGCCTGATTCAAAAGCCCAACAAATTTGGGCCCAATTGGAAAATTGCTACAGGCCTGTCTCAATTGAATCTTCATGTTTGCTCATGTCTCAATTCCATGGTTCGAGATTGAAACCTGGTGAACAAATTGGAGGACATTTGACCAAACTGAAAGGACTGAGAAGAGAATTGAGAGAAAGAGGCTATAATATTGATGATATTCAAATGATCAGCATTATTATTAACTCTTTGAACTATGAATGGAAAGATGCCATTACAAAGATTAACCAAGTCCCTATTGCTCAACGCACAGTGGACAATGTATGCAGATTTTTAATTGAAGAAAAGCACTCATGCTAGCCATGCCACATTTGAGAGGACCACCCGCATCAAGAGCTCCAGCTAGGCGCCCCTTCCAAGGAAGGACCTACGCTCCAAGGATGCCAAGATGCTACATCTGTGATCGTGTGGGACATGTCACTCGGGATTGTCCCCAACGAGTTCCAGCTCCCATCCCGTACCAGCCCAGAGGAACAGATTCCAGAGGCAGAGGCAGAGGCGGAAGACAAGGACATCGTGGTCCCCGGCGTGATCCACAAGCTCCACTCGCCACACTGGCTTTAACCAATGATCCACAACCTCAACCAGAGTACGACAGATGACTCCTGTGGACTTTGGACAGTGGTGCAACATTGCATGTTACCTACAGAAAGGAACTTTTCACAGAGATGCACGAGCCTGAACCTGAACTACGTGAACTTTATTCTTTTTCCAATCATCCTTGTCAGGTCAAAGGAAAAGGAACTGTTTATGTTGAAGAGCTCGATGCATTCATTCCTGATGTTTATTACATACCAACAGCAACCAGTAATTTGCTTAGTCAGTGTCACTTGTCTAGAGCATTAAAGTTCCAAGTTCACCAACTTGAAAAAGCAAGTTACATAGTTAAAGATGGAGATATTGTAGCTAAAACCATATTAATTAGTGATGTTTATAACTTAAAGCCAAAGCCTAAACCACAAACACAGGCAAGTATACAAACTCCAAAAAGGGAGAGCACAGGCCCAGAGAGAGATGCTCCAGAGAGAGATCCTGTTGCTATTCCAAAGGGTCCTAAAGCCAACAAAAAGAGAATTGGTAAACAGGTTGCTCAGAGAAAGCTTGAGGTTCCTCATAAAACTGTTAATGTTGAGAATTCACTAACTGGTAAACCTTTGCATTCTAGGTGTATCCATAAATGGCATAGAAGATTGGGGCATGCCAATTTCCGTGTTCTTAGGAAGATGCCGGAGTTCGCAAAAGGTTTGGATCTAAAGGGGTGTAAAGTGTTTTTGGATTGTGCTGTATGCAAAAGGGCCAAATCCAAAGCAGCAGTCATTCCCAAACGCGCTACATGCCTGTCAACACGCATTTTTGATTTGGTTCACATTGACATAGTTGGTCCTTTTCCGCCATCATTTGGTGGTAGAAAATATTTTCTAATGATTGTTGATAATTACTCTAGATATGGATATGTATATCCTATGAAATAAAAATCTGAGACTTTTCAGATCTTTAAAGACTTTGCAGCCCTTGTTTCTACCCAACACCAAGTTCGCATCGCCAGAATCCAGAGTGATCGTGGTGCTGAATTCATGTCTCAGCATTTCCAGGATTGGATGTATAAGAATGGAATTCTTCATCAGACTTCAGCCCCTTACACACTGGCTCATAATGGGGTCGTAGAACGAAGACAAGGGATCCTGCAAACCATGATGCATTGTCTCCTAGAAGACACCAACCTTGATATGATATACTGTGGTGAAGCTATAAAATATGCAAATTACATTGTCAACCGTACTTGGAGCAGTGTAATAATCAGACTCCTTTCTTCATGTTGTATGGCTACAAGCCCGATCTTAAAAACATCCATATTTTTGGTTCATATGCTATGGTGAACATTCCCTTAGCTCAAAGAAGAAAAGGAAGTCCAACAGCAAAGAGACTGAGATTTATGGGTATTGATGATAACTCAAAATGGAGCAAATTTATTGACTCTAAACATGTAATTGTGATTTCCCAATCTGCTAATTTTGAGGAAGATGTTGACTGGTCCAGGATTCATATCAATGATCCTGGAGTTTATTTTCCTAGAGATGATACTGCTGATGCTATGCAGATTGATGATCAAGATTCCACTAATTCTTCTCAACTGGATGTTCTGTCTTCGCAAGCTGCAGATGCTGAAGCTAGCGACGAATGTGAGGACGAGGACGAAGCAGAAGAAGAATGGACAGTTGTTCCGAGACGTTCCAAGAGGGCCACAAAAGGAATCCCTCCACAACGATATTCTTGGCAACTGACAAAAGCACCCTTGCCTTTGATTTGCAATGTTACACTTCCACCTGATAATTTCGCACAAATCAAGCAGCTTCCTGATTCAGAGCAAGACAAATGGTATGAAGCAATGCAGGTTGAAATGGACAGTCTAAAGAAACTTAAAGTATTCACACCTGCAAAACCTCCAGCAAACAAAAAGGTCATTGGCACTCGATGGGTCTACAGAATCAAAAAGAAACCAAATGGTGAGTCACTGTACAAGGCCAGACTTGTAGCTCAGGGTTTCGCTCAACGTTATCCTGAGGACTACACAAATACTTACTCACCGACAGTCAGAACTGAGAGTGTAAAAATTGCTTTAGCAACTGCAACTATCCTTGGTTTAGAAGTTTTCCAGTTTGATGTTGACACAGCTTATCTACATGCAGACCTAGATGAAGAGATCTACGTGAGAAGTCCTCCAGGATTCCGACAGCAAGAAGGGGATACCTGGTTCCTAAACAAAAGTCTCTATGGTCTGAAACAATCTGGTTTAATGTGGTATTTATGTCTTACTGACAAACTAAATTCAATGGACTTTATTAAGTCCGAAACTGATGAGTGCGTGTTCACAAAAAGATCTAACAATGCATATGAGATAGTTCTTGTTTATGTTGATGATATTGTTTATATTGGTCCAAATAAGCAAATGAGTGAAATTTTTGCCAAAGCTTTGCAGAGATACTTCACATTGAAATCATTAGGTTACATTAGCACTTATTTAGGTGTTCAGATTAAAAAAACACAGAAGGGGTTTAGTCTTTCACAAGAAGATAAAATTGAACAAATTTTGCATCACTGCAACATGAAAGATGCTAACACAACAAAGACACCCATGCAAACAGATTTTCACAACTTGACACAAGAAGAAAGTCCTGAGTTCGAGGATCAAACACTTTATCGTTCAGTCATTGGGTCACTGTTATACATTAGTAGTTGGACCAGACCCGACATTGCACTTAGTGTTAATCTTTTATCTCGACACGTAGGTAAGGCAAAACAGTTTCATTGGACATGCATTAAGAAATTATTGAGATACCTAAAATACACTAAACACATGAAATTATTGTTAGAACCAACACATACTGATTATGCAGAATTATGTTGTTATGCAGATTCTGATTGGGCAAGTGATAAGAAATCACGTAAAAGTACTTCAGGTTATATGATGTTCTTAAATGGATGTCCTGTTTATTGGCAAGTACGTAAACAGAATTTTGTTTCTTGTTCATCTACTGAAGCTGAATATGCTTGTGTTTCAGATGCATGTAATTCTCTAACTTGGTTTGATGCTTTAGTCACAGATATCTGGACACACCCAATCCGACCGATCACCGTGATGGAAGACAATGAATCGGTGGTTTATATTTCTGAATCTCATTTCACAGGTTCTAGGTCCAGACACATTGACATTCGTTATCAAAATATAAAACATTTAGTGAAAAAAGGTTTTGTCAAAATGCAATATGTATCTACACATGATCAAATTGCTGATATGCTCAACAAACCACTCCCAGCAGCTCAACGCGAGTATCTGCGTGAGGAGATGTGCCTTATTTGATGATGTACTGATATTCGCTCAACTGGCAAAAGAAGGGGAATGTCACTGCGTTATTTTATTTCCCAGCTGAGCTTCATTATTTTTGGACTAATAGACTTACTGTAGTTTGCCAAGTTCCTTATCAGTACTTTACTACGCATGTCCGCATTCCTTCACTTGCTACACACTCTTTCCTTTGTTCTCTTGCCAGAGGTCCGGCTGGACCGGCAGGAGATCTCGCTTGCCAAAATGTAACAATTACTTTTCTTAGTTAGTGAGGTGTTTTATTTTCTTTATAACAAATAAATGAGTTTTATTAGAAACTTTCCTTCGCGTTTTTCTTTATCAGAATATTGCAACTTGGAATAAGCCACGATCCATCTCCTCTAAACCAGGGTGATTTTTCCCAGAGCCAAACATGGGATTAATTGATGCCCTGACACATAATTTATTCATTTATCATCTATTGCCCTCATTGTATAGGTGGTATTTTCAAAACAGACAATGGAGAGAAGTTGTGTCCACAGGAGGGTTAGTAAAAGCAAGATGATGACTGTGACACGGGGAGGAAGCTGTCTACTACCTTTTTTACATGTACTATGCATGAGTGACATGTAAAAATGGGATGGAGCTTCATTTGAATATTCACAGCTATATTAACTTTTTTCACACCTGCCCACTGGTTAATATCCATGGACACCATGAGAGAACAAGTTGGGGAACTAATTTCTCCCTGCTCAGTTGCATGCACTTACATCTGTAAAGTAGATTCTAACTGAAAACTCCTTTGGCCCAGCTTTGATTTTCCTTGTAAAAAGAACACATGTTAAGAAGCTAGTATATAACAAATAATTCAATTGTTTCAGAGGCATCTATTGCAAATATTTCCTAACATGTCATCTTTATCTGTAAATGCATTGCCATTGGATTCATATGCTGTCTGCCAAACCTGTGTATAAACTGTGTATACATTTTCTGAATTAACAGATAACAGAATAACAGAGTTGGAAGGGTCATTGGAGGCTTCCTAGTCCACCCCACTGATCAAGCAGGAAAGCCTTTAACATTTCAGACAAATGGTTGTTCAATCTCTTCTTAAACATTTCCAGTGAGGGACAACCCACAACTTTTGGAGGCAACTGTTCCAGTGGCGAATTGTCTTCACTATCAGGAAATTTCTCTTTAGTTCTAGGTTGGTTCTCTCCTTGATTAGTTTCATCCATTGCTTCTTATTCTGCCTTCAGGTGCTTTGGAAAATAGGTTGACCTCTTCTTCTTTATGGCAGCCCCTTAGATATTGGAGCACTGCTATCATGTCACCCTGGTCTTTTTTTCCCAATAAACTAGACATACCCAATTCCTGCAACCCTTCTTCACGTTTTATCCTTCAGTCCTCTAATCATCTTTGTTGATCTTCTCAACATTATTTCTATAGTTTCAACATCTTTTTATGTTGTGACCAAAACTGGATCAATATTGCAAGTGTTGTCTTAATAAGGCATTATAAAGTAGTGCTAACCCCTCAGGTGATCTTGATTCTATCCCTCTGTTTATGCAGCCTAGGGGTTGTTGTTTTTTGCGGCTGCAGCACACTGCTCTGCTCTTATTTAAGTGGCTGTCCACTAGGTATTCCAGATCTCTCTGTCAGTTACTGTTATTGAGCCAGGTACTACCTAATCTGTACTCGTGAATTGTATTTTATGCTATTTGTTTACATTGTATAGAACATCTTATTATTGAGACAACATATTGGAAAAGTTGATGCTGTTTATTTTAGTTTCACCTTTATTTGTATAACTAAACATAAATCTAAACAAAACAATACAATCATTAAGAAAAAATACAAATACAAAAATAATTCTTAATTCATAGCACAGCTACACGAAACAATGTGATTGTGCTGGAGGTTAGTTTTCTTCAGGTTTTTTTTAAAGTTTAATGTTAAAAAATACCTGTTAAACTATTGAGTTTAACAGACATTCACATGAATGTCCTAAGAAGACATTCACATTCAGATTTAGTTGACATGACTTAAACTCACATTCTCTGCAATTATTCCAAGGTTGCAGCCTAACTGCACAAACAGTGCAATCCTGAGCCAGTTTCAACAGAAGGTTTCTCTCTGCTCAAAAGGATTTTTTCTGTAAAACAAGAATGGGCAGTATAATTCCCGGGGCCCTGAAGCATCTGCAACACCCCATTTATTGGGCTTTTAACAGTCAATTGAAATAAAACTTTTAAAAAGTCACTGTGAAGTAGTTCCAGGTAAAAATGGCAAAATCTGTGAGATTTTAAGAAATCATATAATTGAAGACTATCTAAGTTTGTCCATTTCATAAAAGTTATTGCTTATTTATTTTAAATTATTATTGTTATTACTATTACTATTAAAACTATTATTGTTTCATATTTGCATCAGTGTATAATAAAAAGCATTCCGAGGTCAACATACTCCAGAAGTGTTGAATTACACTACTCATCCTAACTAGATAGCAGAGCAGAAGGGGAGAGGTGATGACCAACATAAATCAATACATCTAAATGTGCCAAGGAAGAGAGTGAGGAGGCTGGTTTAGGTAATGTTTTAAGCCATGCAGTCTTTTGAAAGGAATGGATTCCTTCCAATTCAAGTAAAGTAAATATTGCATTGCAGGAAAGTGGGCACTATTGAGATAAGAAATAAGATACCTAGATAAGTAAACATTTCTAAGTAAACATTTCACTGCAGTGTTAGAAGTTTGGCATTAACACCTTTTTTCTAAGGCAGAGTTCTTTAGGAGATTAACATAAACAATAGATAGGGCCACTTTCTTTTTTCATCTCAAACCATAGAAATTCAAGAGTATTATCCACAAAGCCTTTGCATTCTCATGGGATGGCCTTTATAATGATGGATGTTGAACTTAGTACTATGCTGCCCAAAATTCATGCCCACATTTAGTTTATTTATTTAGTTTATTTTGCTTATTTAGTTGATTAATAACAACATTTCTAATTAACTTGTCTTTGAGTAGACTGCATTATTACTTAAACATATTAAACATTTTAAAAGACATTTAATAAGAGCACAAAAATAATAAAATTTATTTCATTTCTTGGATTTATATCCTGGTTCTCCTCTAGGGAGAGGAGCAGATCATGCAAATATCTCCTTTCACTTTATTCCCATAACAACAACCTTGTGAAGTTGGTTGAATGACTGGGCCAAATTCAGCTAACAAGCTTCCAAATTGAAAGCAGACACAGAACTTATTCTGAAGAATCCACGCTGAACTGGAGCATGAGGGAAGGGACTTGTTGCCTATCCTGAGCTATTTATTATAGCTCTTGAAACTGCAAGTGTAAGTCCAATGGCAGTTCAAAGATGCTTGAGGACAAAAAAGATGCTTTTAATTGTGCGCAGTTTCCTATCTACAGTTGGCAGGGCAACAGATAGAGACTGTCAGGGTCGCAGAGATATTGTCAGAAAGCCAAAGCAGCAGTTATCCTTTAACTGGGTAAGAGGAGTGCCATGAACTAGAGCTGAAAATAATTATGTAGACATTTTCTCAGCTTTGGTTTTGCAGCTGGCCATTATTTCCTGCCATATAGTTTCCAAATGAAGTCTGGAGTAGCTAAAGCTCAGGAGAATATGTGCCTTGCAGAAAGGAAGCTGCAGGTTCAAATCTCTGAAACTCCAGGCAGGAAAATGCTAAGAGAAACCCAACATCTCTTTGCTTAGTGAACTGGTTTAGGATTTGGTAGTTCTCTGTATTTAAAAATAGTACATTCCAGTATTGTTAAATACAGAGGCAGTAATCTGGATGCATTGTGTATGATCATGCTTCTGAAAGAAATGAAAAGGAAACATTAGTTTTTTCTTCTTGTTATATATATATATTTTATTTGATTTATATGCCGCCCTTCTCCGAAGACTCAGGGCGGCTTACAATGTGCTCAGCAATAGCCTTCATCCTTTTGTATATTTATACAAAGTCAGCTTATTGCCCCCACAAACTGGGTCCTCATTTCACCTACCTTAGAAAGGATGGAAGGCTGAGTCAACCTTGAGCCTTGGCGAGATTCGAACCCTGCAGTAATTGCAGGAAGCTGGTCTTAATAACCAGCTTAATAACAGGGTGCCTTAAACCCCTGTACTACCAAGGCTCTTTTTTTGTTCATTGGATATTTATCTATCTTCCATATTTCATAAGAAAAGAAGAATATTGTGTGTGTGTGTGTGTGTGTGTGTGTGTGTCTGCACGCACACATGTACATGTGAAGGAGAGAAAAAAGTGGAATGTCCATTAATGTTTCAAAGTTTAAAAAAATATCTTCAGGGCTTTAAAGAAAACTTCTTCCCACCACTTTTTACCTGGTAATTTCAATGCACATCTAGAACTGAATCTAAAGGCTTTGACTTGCATGACATATCCTTATCATTAATCCAGAATTTGAAGCAGGTTAGACTCTCCCCATCATTTCATTCTCCAATGAGATAATTATTCTTTCAAGGATAGTTCCTCCCCTCTTCACCTCTGTGTGAGATTCTGGAAGCTGACATTGATAATCAGCTATAGGCAAATCTGAAAATTCATTTCAGATTAGATATAGTTCTAGATTCCAGAAGTAACTGTTTTAGCTAAAATCTGATCTGCATAGGTAATGTCAGTTTTACTATATGTCTGCAGCATTTTTCCAGAAGGGAAAATAACAAACACAACAAACAATTTGCTGCATGTACAATATCATCGGGCAAACTGGTAGTGGCAGCAACAGGCTCTGTCCACCCTCCCAGATGCTTCTGTGCATGTGCAGAAGCATCACATGTGCTTGCGCGCGCACACACCCATGAGAGAACCGATAGCAACGGGTTTTGAAACCAGCCCCTCCACTAATCTACTCACATAGATTATTTATTTATTTATTTATTATTAATTAAATTTCTATACCGCCCTTCTCCAAATAGGACTCAGGGTGGTGCACAGCCAAAGTAAAAACAGAGCATACAAAATTTAAAAACAGTATTAAAATAATTAAATATTTTGGCCGTAAATTAAAACAACCCAATTTAAAATCAATTTAAAATTTAACTCAAGCCAGCCCAGCTAGTTGAAATAAATAGATTTTCAGGGCCCGACGAAAAATCCGGAGGTCTTTTATTGTACGTAACTCTGGGGGAAGGTTGTTCCAGAGGGTGGGCGCCGTCACAGAGAAGGCTCTGCCCCTGGGGGTCGCCAGCCGACATTGTCTGGCGGACGGCACCCTGAGGAGGCCCACTCTGTGCAAGCGTACTGGCCAGTGGGAGGCTATTGGTGGCAGAAGGCAGTCTCGTAAGTACCCCGGCCCTAAGCCATGGAGCGCTTTAAAGGTGGTCACCAACACCTTGAAGCAGACCCGGAAGACCACCGGGAGCCAGTGCAGCTCGCGCAGGAGAGGTGTCACATGGGAGCGCCTCGTCACCCCCATAATCCCCCGCGCGGCCACGTTCTGGACCAGCTGGAGCCTCTGGATGCACCCCAGGGGGAGCCCCATGTAGACAGCATTGCAGTAGTCCAGGCGGGAAGTGACTAGTGCCTGAGTGACTGTGCGTAGAGAGACCCGATCTAGAAAGGGATGCAACTGGCGTATCAGGCGAACCTGATAAAAAGCCCCCCCTGGCCACGACCGTCAAATGTTCTTCTAAAGACAGCCATGCATCCAGGAGGACGCCCAAGTTACGAGCCCTCTCCATGGGGGAGAGTGATTCGCCCCCAATAGCCAACGATGGCGTCAGCTGGCTATATCGGGACGCTGGAAGCCACAGCCACTCGGTCTTGGAGGGGTTGAGTCGGAGCCTGTTTCTCCCCATCCAGGCCCACACGGCCTCCAGGCACTGGGACATCACTTCAAGGGCATCGTTGGGGTGGCCTGGGGTGGAGATGTACAGCTGGGTGTCATCAGCGTACTGATGGAACTCCACCCCGAAGCCACGGATGATCTCACCCAGCGGCTTTACATAAATGTTGAACAGAAGGGGCGAGAGGACCGACTCTTGTGGCACCCCACAAGCAAGGTGCCTCGGGGTCGACCGCTGCCCCCCCGTCAACACAGATTGCGACCGGTCAGAGAGGTAGGAGGAGAACCACCACAGAACGGTGCCCCCTACCCCCAACCCCGCCAACCGGTGCAACATGATACCATGGTCGATGGTATCAAAAGCCGCTGAGAGGTCTAACAGGACCAGGATAGAGGAGCAACCCCTATCCCGAGCCCTCCAGAGATCATCCACCAACGCGACCAATGCCGTTTCCGTGCTGTGCCCAGGCCGGAAGCCGGACTGGAGCGGGTCTAGATAGACAGCTTCATCCAGGTACTGGGGAAGCTGTTGCGCTACCACACTCTCAACAACCTTCGCAACAAAGCGAAGGTTGGAGACTGGACGATAGTTAGCCAAAACAGCCGGATCCAGAGAGGGCTTCTTGAGGAGGGGCCTCACAACCGCTTCTTTCAAAGCAGCCGGCAGGATCCCCTCACTCAAAGAAGTGTTAACAATCTTTTGGAGCCAGCCTCATGTCACCTCCCAGGAAGCCAGTACCAACCAGGAGGGACACGGGTCCAATAAACATGTGGTCGTGTTCAGCCGTCCCAGGACCCTGTCCATGTCCTCGGGAGCCACAGGATCGAACTCCCCCCAGATAACACTCTCAAGACCTGCCTCAGTCATCCCGTCAGAGGCCAGCCCTTCCCGAATCTGAGCGATTTTGTCATACAGATACTGCACAAAATCCTCAGCTCGGCCCTGCAAGGGGTCATCCCGCACTTCCAGATGGAGGAGGGAGCGGGTCACCCTAAACAGGGCGGCCGGGCGATTATCTGATGACGCGATAAGAGCGGCAAAATAGCTAGATTTCGCCGCTTTTATCGCCACTAGGTAGGTCTTAATATGAGACCTCACCAGTGTTCGGTCGGATTCGGAGCGGCTGGTCCTCCAACTACTCTCCAGGCGTCTTTTCCGGCGCTTCATCTCCCTGAGCTCCTCGGAGAACCAAGGAGCTAGGTGAGTTCGGTGCCGGGTCAGAGGCCGCAAAGGCACGACACGGTCCAAGGCCCCAGCAGCCGCATTATCCCAGGCGGCCACCAGGTCCTCAGCCGAGTCATGAGCCAGAGTCTCAGGAAATGGCCCAAGCTCCATCTGGAACCTATCAGGGTCCATCAGGCGCCTGGGGCGGAACCACCTAGTCGGTCCCACCTCCCTGCGGCGGGGTGCAGCGGTTAGAAAGTCCAGTCAAAGGAGCGAGTGGTCAGACCATGACAAGGGTTCGATGACTATATCCCCTGTATCAAGGCCACTCGACCACTGACCAGAGACAAAAACTTAAGTCCAGAGTGTGTCCACCCGTGTGAGTGGGGTCATGAATTAACTGAGTAAGGTCCATGGCCGTCATGGAAGCCATGAACTCTTGAGCCACCTCAGACGTTTCGCCGACAGATGGTAGGTTGAAATCCCCCATGACTAGAAGTCTGGGTGTACCAACCGCCACCTCAGCTATGACGTTGAGCAGCTCGAGCTCGCAAATGAGGGGGGCTTTATTTACCACGGACCTGGCATTGCACGACAGCAGCCGAAGGCTCGGGCCCTGAGAGTCTGAACAGCCTGGGGTACGAGAAGGGCTATGGGGACCGGGGCATGCCACCGCTCGAAGATAGCAAGTGTGCACCCCCGCCACATGATGTGGCCTCCTGCTCCCACCATATCTGCCCCTCCCACTCAACACATTGATAGAAAAGCCCTCGACAGAATGGACTCTGATGTCTCCCTTACCCCCGGAATCCGCACCCTCCGTGGCCCCACTAACAGCTGGGCCGGACCCCTCCCCCCGTGGGTTAACCCCCAAACCCACACAACCCTCCCGCCCCTTAAAATCCCTTAAAAAACTATCAAAAAGTTTCCCTAAAAAACCCCTCAATCCCCTTTTTGCAGCATGCCACCTCTCGGGGTGCCAAAGCCCGTCATAAAGGTAGGCCCTTGATAAAGTGGAGGGCCACACCTGCGAGAGGGGGGAGTCTCGCAGAATAAGAAGTTCTGTTGGCGAATACATCTAATCAATCAATTAATTAATCAATCAATCAATCGGGGGAAAATCGATGGCCTGGGAGTAATCAAGATAGTCCAAAGTCTGGAAAGGGATATTCAATCAATTCCAAGTCAGTAAACTCCACTGCTCTCTTACAATAGTGGATGGAGTCTTAGGCCTCTTCGAGGCCAGATGTTAACACCAGCTGCCCTCTCACGAAAGCTGGGAAGGGCCGGAAACCGCAGTCATCGACTGGCACCATGAAAGACTTGAAATCCGAATATTTCCCTCTTATAATTGGGGGCATTGATGACAAACCACCAATCTACAGGTTCACGGGCCCAGAGAAGACTCCGATAACTCTAGCGGCTGCACCTTAGGCGAGTAGGGAGGCGAATCGGGAGGCTATAGATGTCCATGTCCATGGGAGGCAGGTATCGTATCATATCATAACAAGTATCGTATCATATTATTCAGAGGCATCTCCAGATGATAAGTGGCCTCCTGGAGGCTGACAGACCAGGTAAGGCATAAAAGCCTGGCCGAAGGTCTTATTGCGACCATCAAACAACAATGTTTCTAGCTCACCCCCATCCAAATAAGGGAGGGGGGAGCCTCTGGAAGGACCAGGAGTGGGCCCCCTCCAGGTGGGCCTCCCATCCATAGCTGTAACCGGCAGTTCCAAGAAACTAACATTGATGGTCTGATTCAAATCGTGGTCAGGGTGCCCCTCGCTCTCCCTATTCAGGCTCCTGTCCCTTTCCGGCCTCTCTGATGTTATCTCTCCCAGCCGCTCGTCCCAGTGTTAAAGCGAGTGCCAATCCCGACGATGCCAGCTCTTAGAACACCTCCGTCCACCGTTGGGTCTAACATGAAGCTCCTGCCATCCCCTCGGAGTCCCTGGAGCTCCAGGGAGGGGCTGCATCGCTGATGCCGCCACCGCCCGTTCCACTAGTTCAGCAGCTGCGGGGAGATGTCGAGGACGCTGAGAGCGCTCTCCCCGCTCATAAAGCCGCAGCGCAGCCGCCTCCGTTTCGTTCCTGGCCATCGTGTCCTGGAGAGCTGCCAGCTCTCAAAAAGATGACACAGACTGGTGAGAAGCTCCCCTCACCAGACATGGGGCTCAATTAGCTGGTCGGGCCCCCGAAACCCCCAAAAACTGGGGAATATCCCCCGAGTATCACCGCCGCTCAGCTGGGAGTGGCCATCTTGGACATGCGCAGAGGGGTATCAGATTAATTTGAGAGTCAGTTTGGTGTAGAGATTAAGGTACCAGGCTAGACAATGGGAGATTGTGACTTCTAATCCCACATTAGATAGAAAGTCAGCTGGGTGATTTTGGGCCAATAATTCTTTGTCAGTCCAAGGAAGGAAGCAATGGCAATTTTTCATTTCTGAAAAATTTGCCAAAAAAACTACAGCGACTAGTTCACGCAGTTGTCAGGAATCAAGACTGGCTTGAAGGCACACTTTTCAACTCAGTTAATATGTAGATCAATTATCAATCAGCCTAAACAAGAAAAAAGAGCATTATGGAATAAAATCAAAATAAATCAAATTTTGAATGTAATAGTAATTGATTAATGTTATGACTAAATTCCTTCCATGCCCGAAACAACAGCAACAAAAGTTAGCTGTTTTAGCTATGGGAAATCATATTAGAGCAAATCTTTTTTATTTTGGTAATTTGAGATGATAACCTGAAATACTGAAATGGCAAATGCTATCATAGAAAAAGCAAAGATGCTGGTGAAATGGGAAAAGCAAATATCTACAAGTGGGTTTTTTTCTGGTACTATACTGAAAACACAAGTATGAAAAAGGATATAGAAAAGTGATGCAATTTTTTAAGGTAGTCATTTTTGATATTTATTTTGTAATGAGCTCAGTGATAAATATTGAGGATTCACAAGCTGAACAGAATAATTTGAGAATAACTCTCAATGAGTTATCAGACCCTGAAACCTGTCCTAGTTATTCTAGAGTTACTTTCTTTTTTGTTTCTTCCATTCAGTTGTGTCTGATTCTTGGAGGCTGCCTGGACAAATCCCTGCAGTTTTCTTGGCAATCCCTGCCCCCGCCCCAGAAGTGCCTCCTTCTGAAGACTGAAAGAAAATGATTGGCACAAGGTCACCCTGTTTCTAACTCCAAACTGACTCTCTACAGTTATTTTTAAAAAACACAACAACTTGTTAAAAACAATAAAAGTTTCTCTTATGTCTAATTACCCCAGACTATCTTTACTTCTCATTATTTGTAGAGTGCAACTGTTCTAGAGGCAATCCTTTGCAAAATTTGAAATCGACTTTGTTATGTTAAAAAGCATAATAAGGAAACAGATTTCATCTCTGTGTTGATTTTGTGCTATAGCTATGGAATTTCAGCAAGTAAAGCCTTTCTCTTTGCTACTTGTTATAAGACAACCAAAGTAGACTTTGTTGTTTAATGTGTTAGTATCTTGCCATTCTACCAAGATAATCATGGACTATTGGACCATCTATATTTATGATCACAACATTCCTGTAGATATTTGAAAACATCTTCCTAGTTCAAGTTTAATATTCTGTCTACTGTACCTTATTGTCCAAATGCAATCCAATTTTACCCAAATTGGCTTTTTCCAGATGTGTTGACTAAACTATCAAATTTCCCAACTGACCAGCTAGCTAGCCTTTGGCTGAACATTTTGGAAGTTATAATCCAATGCATTTGAAAGTACTAGTTGGTGAAAGCTGATTAATTTCCAGCAGTTTGCAATTAACAGTTTCAAACTGCTTCTATACCATGTTTCAATACAAAATTATTGGTGTACATATGAATCAAGGAAAGAAAAATATGAAGACCATAGCTTCTGGGTTTCTTTGTTTCTTATTTTCAGATTTACACCGTGTGCACAATTATTAGTCAACTGAGTATTTTAACCATATCATCCTTTGTTTGCCTATTTTCTACCTCCAAGCTGTATAAATTTAAATGCTTAGTGGATATAAGGAGATCAGGTGATGTGTATTTGTGTAATGAGGGATGGTGTGGCGTAAGAAGATCAACACTCTATATCAAGGTGTGCATAATTATTAGGCAACTTTTTTTCCTCAGGCAAAATGGGCTAAAAAAGTGATTTAACTGATTCTGAAAAGTCAAAAATGTATAAAGTCTTTCAGAGGGATGCAGCACTCTTGAAATTGTTAAGATATTGGGGCGTGATCACAGAACCATCAAATGTTTTGTTGCAAATAGTTAAGAGGGTTGCAAGAAATGTGTTGAAAAAAAAAGACATACCTTAACTGCCAAAGATTTGAGAAGAATCAAACATGAAGTTACCAGGAACCCATAATAATAATAATAATAATAATAATAATAATAATAATAATAATAATAATAATAACAACAACAACAACAATAACAACAACAACAACAATAATTTTATTTCCATACCGCCCTTCTCCCGAAGGACTCAGGGCGGTGTACAGCCTATTAAAAGCACAGACAAACATCAATTAAAATAATTTAAAATTATCAAATAATTCGGCTCAATTTAAAACCCCAGAAATTTAAAACACGCAATTTAAAATTATTATGTTGATAGTCCGGCCTGGCGGAACAACAGGGTCTCGAGTGCACAGCGAAATACCCGGAGGTCGGAGATCTTACGCATTTCCGGGGGCAGTTCATTCCACAGGGCTGGGGCTCCCACAGAGAAGGCCCTCCCCCTGGGTATCGCCAGCTGACATAACTTGGCCGATGGCACCCTGAGGAGACCCTCTCTGTGAGAGCGAACTGGCCGGTGGCAGGCTATTTGTGGCAGAAGTCAGTCTCGAAGGTACCCGGGTCCTATGCCATGGAGTGCTTTAAAGGTGGTGACCAACATCTTGAATCGCACTCGGAAGACCACTGGGAGCCAGTGCAGCTCGTGCAGGAGGGGTGTCATGTGGGCACAACGAGTTGTGCCCATAACCACCTGCACAGCCACATTCTGGACCAGTTGGAGCCTCCAAATGCTCTTCAAGGGGAGCCCCATGTAGAGAGCATTACAATAGTCCAGCCGGGAAGTGACAAGGGCGTGAGTTACCATGCGCAAGGCGTCCCGGTCCAGAAAGGGCTGCAACTGGCGAATCAGGCGAACCTGATAAAAGGCCCCCCCTGGCCACGGCCGTCGTATGCTCTTCTAAAGACAGCCGTGCATCCAGAAGCACCCAGATTGCGAGCCCTCTCTGTAGGGAGCAAAGATTCACCCCCAATAGTCAGCGATGGCACCTGCTGACTATATCGGGACGCCGGAAGCAACAGCCACTCGGTCTTGGAAGGGTTGAGTCTGAGCCTGTTCCTCCCCATCCAGACCTGCACAGCCTCCAGGCAGCGAGACATCACATCAAGGGCATCGTTGGGGTGGTCTGGGGTGGAGATGTACAGCTGAGTATCATCAGCGTACAGATGACACTTCACCCCAAAACCACAGATGATCTCACCCAGCGGCTTCACATAAATGTTGAACAGAAGGGGCAAGAGGACCGACCCTTGTGGCACTCCCCATGCGAGGCGCCTCGAGGTCAACCTCTGCCCTCCTGCCAACACAAACTGTGAGCGGTCGGAGAGGAAGGAGGAGAACCACCGCAGAACGGTGCCCCCTATTCCTAACCCCCTCAACCGCTGCAGCATGATACCATGGTCGATGGTATCAAAAGCTGCTGAGAGATCTAATAGGACTAGGACAGAGGAGCAACCCCTGTCCTGAGCCCTCCAGAGATCATCCACCAACGCGACCAATGCCGTTTCTGTGCTGTACCCCTGCCTGAAGCCCGACTGGTACGGGTCCAGATAGATAGCTTCATCCAGGTGCCGGGGAAGCTGTCGTGCCACCATGCTCTCAACAACCTTCACCACAAAACGAAAGTTGGAGACCGGACGGTAGTTGGCTAATTCAGCCGGGTCCAGGGAGGGCTTCTTGAGGAGGGGCCTCACTATTGTCTCTTTCAAGGCGGCAGGAAAGGCACCCTCACTCAGAGATGCACTTATAATTCCCTGGAGCCAGCCTCGTGTAACCTCCCGGGAGGCCAGTACCAACCAGGAGGGACACGGGTCCAATAAACATGTGGCGGCACTAATCTTACCCAGTACCCTGTCTACATCTTTGGGAGCCACAGGATCAAACTCCTCCCAGATAACATTCTCAGAACCTACCCACGTCTCCTCCCCTGGACTCATCCAATTGGAGTCCAAGCCATCCCGAATCTAAGCGACTTTATCATGCAGGAATTGCACAAAATCCTCAGCACGACCCTGCAAGGGATCTTCCCACACTCCCCCCCCCGAAGAAGAGAGTGGGTCACCCTAAACAGGGTGGCTGAACAGCTCTCTGCAGATGCGATAAGAGCGGAAAAATTGTTAGATTTTGCCGCTTTTATCGCCACTAGGTAGGTCTTGATATAAGACCTCACCTGTGTCCGGTCAGAATCAGATTGACTAGCCCTCCAAATGCTCTCTAGGCGTCTTTTCCGACACTTCAATTCTCTCTGCTCCTCAGAGAACCAAGGAGCCAATTGAGATAGGCATCGGGTCAGAGGCCGCAACAGCACGACGTGGTCCAAAGCTCCGGTGGCCGCGCTCTCCCAGGCGGCCACCAGCTCTTCAGTCGAGTCGTCTGCCAGAGTCTCAGGAAATGACCCAAGCTCTGTCAGGAAACTTTCGGGGTCCATCAGGCGCCTGGGACGGAACCATCTGGTCAGTTCCGTCTCCCTGTGGTGGGGGAGAGCGGTAGGAAAGTCCAAGTGGAGGAGCAAATGATCTGTCCATGACAAGGGTTTGATATCTAGGTCCCCTCTACCAAGATCATTCAACCACTGACCAGAGACAAAAATCAAATCCAGAGTGTGTCCCCCTATGTGAATGGGGCCTTGAATTAACTGGGTCAGGTCCATGGCCATCATGGAAGCCATGAACTCCCGAGCCACCTCAGATGTCTCACCTGCAGATGGAAGGTTGAAATCCCCCATGACAATAAGTCTGGGGGTATCAACCGCCACCTGGCAATGATGTTGAGTAGCTCGGGCAGAGTCGCTGCCACATGGCAGGGAGCCAGGTACGTAGTCAGCAAACCCATCTGCACCCCACGGCCCCACTTCACAAAAAGGGACTCACATCTGCCTATCTGAGGAACAGTGGTCTCCCTCGGACAAAGACTTTCCGTAATAATCACAGCCACTCCTCCATCCCTCCCCTGGGCCCTTGGCTGATGAAATGCACAGAAACCTGGTGGGCACATTTCAACGAGGGGGACTCCCCCACCCTCTTGGCCCAACCAGGCCCAACAAATTATCTTCCAGTGCTGTCATATTTCAGTACTGCAACCTACCTGGAGTGCCCAAAAGTACATGGTGTTCAGTGCTTAGAGACATGGCCAAGGTAAGGAAGGCTGAAATCTGACCACCACTGAACAAGATGCATAAATTGAAACACCAAAACTGGGCCAAGAAATATCAGATTTTTCAAAGATTTTATGGACTGATGAGATGAGAGTGACTTTTTTTTTATTGAAAAAGTTTTTCAAATACAGATTTTTCCCCCTTTTCTCTCCCCCCTCCCTTAACCCCCCTCTCCACCCCTCCCCCCTGTGACTTCTTCAGAGTAAAATCCAAATTCATAACAGATTATATAGTACTTTACCATCCCCATACTCCATCCCCCAAATACTGACCCTTTCTTTCTAATAATATTATTGTATCCCCCTTTTACTATACATTTCAAAATAACATTCTACTATAACATTATGTGATAACTTCTGATTTAACATAATAATATTATTATAACTCCCCATTTAACAATAATCTGCCCTTTTTGTCCTCCCCTTACATATTTCTCTTAAATCTAACCTTATATGTATATTAATATAACATTTCAAAACAACCTTCCACTTTAAGACTATATAATAAATCCTAGGTTAACGTTTAATCTTTTGTGTATATTAATATAACATTTCAAAGCAGCCTTCCACTATAAAACTATATAATAAATCCTAATTTAACATTTATTCAGCTCATAGTCTGTCTATTTCCTCCACTCCCATAAGTATATCTCTTAAACATGCCTTTTCTTAAACTAAACAATCAGTAAACTAACCTGTCTCCACCCACTCCCCTATAAAATTTCCATACATAACAATTCTTAATATCTTTATTCTTCTGCCCACCCTACTAAAAAAAAAAAATTCCCTTATATAGATAAAATCAATGGCTTTAAACTTGTAATCCATATGATGTCTTCTTTGATGTCTTTCCACTGGATTTAACTCCATCACCCATATTAGGGTAACATAACATCCTAATTCCAACAGAATGTTCAGAATCCTCAGTTATCATCTGCCCCCATCAATAATAAATATCTTCATGTATAAAAAAAAAAACAACCACCCGAGTGACATTATAATTGTATTCCATATAGTATCTGTAGTAGTGGCTTTCTTCAGGATTATTAATTCCCACCATCATAATGGGGTAACAACCAGATCTTCTGCATGCCCCAGCGTAGCTCTCTTGCCATATAACTGATGAGAATGACTCTTGATGGACCAGAAGGATGGGTCATGCCTGGATTAGTAACAGCTCCACTCTGACTCAGATGCCAGCAAGGTGGAGGTGGGGTACTGATATGGGCTGGTATTATGAAAGATGAGCTAGTTGGACCTTTTTGGGTTGAATATGGTTGAACTGTTTTTTTCCTTTGTGTAAAGACAGATGCAAAAAATGAGTTAAGTAGTTCTGCTTTTTCCCTTTGCTTGTCACCTTCCTGCCATTTTCTCCCAGCAATGCGCCAATTGTTTCCTTGTCTTTTTTCTTGTTTTTAACATGTTGGAAGAAGCTTTTTTTGTTATTTTTTTACTTTTGTCACAAGCCTTTGTTCATTGTGAGCCTTAGCTTTCCTCACTTCATCTTTGCAGACTTGGGCTATTTGTTGATATTAGTTATGTGCCCCTCTTTCCACTTTTTATACTTGTCCTTTTTGTCTTTCAATTTGTCAGAGTTCTTTATGCAGCCATGCTGGTTTCTTTTGAGAGCTTTATTTTTCTTCTTCATTGGTATTATGCTAGACTGGGCTTTTATAATTGCACTTTTCAAAATTTCCCAAGCTTCTTGAGTTATAGAACTGCTCCTCCCATTTATCTGCAGGTATTTGTGTAATAGCACCAAAATCAGTGGTGGGTTGGTACTGGTTCGCCCTGATTCACCAGCGGCGGGAGGATCCGCCCACCTGCCTTGATGTCATCAAATACGTTCTGCGCATGCCCAGAAGTGGTGTGCATACGAGTGAAGCGAGTGCGTGCACGAGCGAACTGGTAGCAAAGGTAAGTAAAAGCCACCCGACCAAAATGTCAATTGTAAAAGACTGATTTATTAACTACCAAAATCAAATGGATTGAGAGATTGTTAGTGAAAGTAGGCCTTTAACTAGGCCTTTAATTTATCTGAGATTATAGATTTCATAATACAATCATTTAACCATTTTCCTTTAACAAGTTCCCTTTTTAAAATGCATGATAGGAAAGAATTTAGCCAGAGCTTTTGTATAAGCCTTAGTAGGAGTGATAATCTGACTTTGTATTTTTGTACAAAAGTCTCAAAATCTTTTTTTCAATAAATCATGTTTTAGAGCAGTGGTCCCCAACCTTTTTATCGCTGCGGACCAATCAGCCTTTGATAATTTTACCGTGGCCCGCTGAGCGCGCGCAGGGGTGGGGGGCGTTGTTCGCGACGACACATTGATTGTTTATATATCAGACTACTGTAAAAATGAGAAAGTACCAGTGAAAAGCGAGAAGAGCTAAAAAAACAAACAAACATCGGGGTCCTGTGCGGGAGGGGGTTTCAACCTCTTCTCCAAAGCACCTGAAGGTAGGAGGAGAAACTGGATGGAGCAAGGAGATAAGCAGCCTCGAACTAAGGAGAAACTTCCTGACACCCAGAACAATTAACCAGTGGAAAAGCTTAGCCTTCAGAAGTTGTGGGAGACCCATCACTGGAGGCTTTTAAACAGAGACTGGACAGCCATTTGTCTGAAATGATATTGGGTCTCCTGCTTGATCTGGGGTTGGAATAGAAGACCTCCAAGGATCCTTCAAACTATGAGCTCCTCTGTTACAAACCTCCAGGGATGCAGCACCCACAACCTCTGGAGAACCAACCTCCACTTGAAAGAGGCTTTTTCAATCTTCCCACCAGCAGAAATTGCAGCCACCAGTTTCCCAGCCTGCAGCACCAGTGGGCTTCCATTTGGGGAGGGAAGGAACCTGCAGCAGCAGCAGCTGAGAGGCTTCAGCCCAGTTGCTTCTCCGCTTCCAGGCCGTGGAGGGAACCAAACAGCCCGACTTGCTCCCGGACTCTCCTCCCACCTGCAGCCCTCAACTCACCTGCCAGCTGCTGCTTCGACCATGGAAACAGCACAAAAGCCGCTCTGCACACCAACTTCCTCCCATGAGTCATCCGGAAAAGGAAGTTCCTCTGTGCTTCTCCTCTCCTCCCATCCTTTCTATCAATACGGTACTCGATGGTTTTAACTCCTTTATTATGCACTTTTCAGGCACAGAGGTTGCCTACCGGCCGCTGCAGCAATCATGTCTCCCGGCCGCTGCAGTGATCATGGCCCCCGGCCGCTGCGCGGCCCGGTGCCAGGTACTCCACGGCCTGGCACCGGTCCGCGGACCGGGGGTTGGGGACCACTGTTTTAGAGCACATAGCTGCTCAAATAGTGGAATAAGAATATGAGCTGTAAGAAGACATTGCTTTGCCATAAAATCCCACAAAATTTCCCTCAGAAGCCTCTCTAAATGTTGATTTTTGTGTTCTGTTTTTTTACACCTATATTTATTTCCCTTAAGAATAGCTAGAATAGGTGAGTTAGCAAGACATACCCTATTTTGGTACTGGAGAAAGTGCGAGGGAATCCACATTTTCATTTATCTTTTCCCTGTCAGATAGTGAAAGATCTAACATCTGTTATTTTTCCAGTTCTGGTGGAAAGTCTTATTCAAGTGATTCGGGGGCTGCAAATTTTATTTTAATTACAGTTTCCTTTCGTATAGAATGTTCTTCTGTCTTTGATTGCTTTGAAGTTTCTTTAATGAGGAAAGGGAGTCTGGACTGATGTCATATTGTTCTTTCTGTTTCCCATGCAGTTAAAATCCATTCAAACTTCCTTACTTGTATTTTTTGCCTCCATGATACCTTCTCTGTAGAACAACTGTGAATGTATCTAAAATAGTCTAATAAGTTCAAGTAAAAAGTAGTGAAATCTACACTAACCAAGTTTTACATATTTTAAGTAAAATTAATTTAAAAAATAGAAATAGCTAAAAAATAACTATTTAAAAATAATATAAAAGTAAAAAGGGATAGGAACATAAAAAGTCATTGTTGCACTGCTCCCTTGGCTCCCCTCCAAGTGTGTTGGTACAAATCTTAATACATTTTGTTATTTCAATACAATGATATTTATATAATACACTTAAATTATTAACATTCTATTGTTTAACTTCCTTAAAGTATTGGATGTAAAGAACGGGGAAAATATATATTCTGTCTTTATTAATTACAGTTTAGGATATAAGTAATAGAAGAATTACAATTATTTGGCTTTTTCATTGAAATTATAGGTAACTACATTTGAGCCCAAAATTTCTGTTGCTAAACGAGAAGTTATTAAGTGAGTTTTGCCGCATTATATGACCTTTCTTGCCATAGTTGTTAAGTGAATCACTGCAGTTAAGTTAACAACATGGTTATCAGGCTTCCCCATTGAATTTGCTTGTCAGAGGGTTGCAAAAGGTGATCATATGATACCGGGACACTGCAGTCATCATAAATAGGAGTCAGTTGCCAAGCATTTGAATTTTGATCAACTGACCATGAATATGAACTTATGAACAATCATAAGTGTGAAAAAAGGTCATGTCATTTTTTCAATGCCATTGTAACTATGAATGGTCACTAAATGAATTGTTGTAATTTAAAAACTACCTATACAACATTGAAAAGAAAGAGAGGAAAGATGTTAAGCCCAGCCCAAGAACCACATAGAACAATCATCCAAAGTTCAGTTCTTTATTTTATACCATATAGATAGAATCTTGCCAGACTAAATATATATACCACTCTAATTCTAATATATATTCTGGGACATTCTAGTCAGGTGTGGGTTCTAAATTTTTTTACTACCGGTTCTGTGGGCATGGCTTATTTTGTGGGCGTGGCTTGGTGGGGGGGTAATGTGACTGGGTGGGCATGGCCAACTTTTTTTTTTAACTTTTAAAAGCATTTTTTCTACAACCTCTTCAGCCGAAAAAATGCTTTAAAAAAAAAAAAAGCCTCTGATGATCAGGCAACTCAGCTGGGATTGCCAGAGGCTTTCAAAGGCTTTTTTTTCCCTGCAACCTCTTTGGCCAAAGAGCTTGCAGAAAAAAAAAGCCTTTAAAAGCCTCTGGCAATCCTAGCTGAGCCACACAATCATCAGAGGCTTTTTTTTTTTTTTAAAGCATTTTTTCGGCTGAAGAGGTTGTAGAAAAAATGCTTTTTAAAGTATGTATATATATAAAAAAAACCTCTGATGAGATGGGCGGGGTAAGCAAGTGGCGACTGGGTTCAGGGGCGTGGCCAGCCAATGTTATTACTGGTTCTCCGAATTACTACAAATTTTTACTACCGGTTCTTGCGAACCGGTGTGAACCAGGAACAACCCACCACTGATTCTAGTGTATCCTATTAGGCTATCCTAAATCTCTTTCTCTTTATGTGATCCATCTCAGTATTGTGTTATCTCTTATTTTGTGCCCATCCTTGGAATGTGTTTCCTCCTTCATGTAAAACTGCTTTACTGCTGTCTATCACACAACTTATTCTTTGTAGACACAATCCATCACAATGGGAAAGCATACATCAATATGTTTGTTATACAATAAATTTTCAAATTAGGTTTCTTGAAATGTCCATTGTATTACTACTTTGTATGTGTATGTATTTATACATGTTAATTTTTCTCTTCATTTCCTCATTTATTTATTTATTTATTTATTTTTCATATTTGTATACCGCCCTACTCCCGAAGGACTCAGGGCGGTGAACAGCCATAATAAATACAAATACGTATAGAAGTTAAAAACTATTAAGAAACATAAGAGCGGGGGGGGGGGGGGGGAAGTTTCAGGTCATTTGAATATTGATCCATTAGTTGTGACATAAATTGATTGATCCTCTGAACCTGACATCATGGGTTGAGACAAAGTGACTGCCCAAAGTTACCCAATTGGTTTTTATGCCTCTAAGGTGGAACTGGAATTCATAGTTTTCTAGCCCGGTGCTTTATTCACTAGATCATACTGGTTCTGTATGTTTAATAGAAGGAAAAACAGTATCTGGAATTCTTTTCAACTCTTTAGTGACACATAATCCTAACCCAGAAGAATACTGATAAAATACCCAAGATTTACTCAGATAAAGTGAGTGTTAACCTCTCCAAATTATCTGACCTGTGGAGGCATAATTCTATTCACCAGCATGAAACTTTTAGAAAGAGATTAGTGATTTCCTCTTTTATGGATGTTCTTTGAATGGGAAGTGCACATTTTTAGTTCCTTAAATTAGGAATAATTGTTTCCAGATTCTTCTTTTATCCAAGAAGAATACCCAGAGGTGTTGCATATTTGCAGAGGTGTTACAGTATTTTCAGGATAATATTTCTATTTTTATGTTTTCAAAAACAACAACAGCTGATTATACAAGATGGCTTCCAAATGCCATGTAACTAGTTTTTGTCTATTGCTTATTTATATTGTTTTAGTGCTTTTCACCTCTATTAAAAAAAAAAAAAATCATAATGGGCTTTCCAGATATTGTTAGGGCTACCAGGCTGGAAAAATCTGGACAATGATTGGGAATGATCTGGGAATCATTCAGATTTTCTCCAGTCCAGACATGGTAGTCCTAATTTCACAACTCCCAATAGTTCAACTTGTAACATACAGTATATGATTAGTAGCCATATTATTCACAGCAAGACATCCTCCTATTGAAAAAAAAAACCCTGTATGTTTTTTTAGAAATACTGGAGGGTCAGATCCAGAGTTCTTTTATGTACTTCAGAATAATTAAGAAAACAAATCAAATTGATTATTCCTTCATGTTTCCTTCCTTTTCTTTCATTTTTATGGAGCTGAAATGGGGAAACATTCCATTCCTTCCTAGTAAAGAATTTTTGTCAGTTCTAATTCAGAACTGAGTAAGATTTCCCCAACTTGGTAAAAACTCCAGATATATTGAACTACAACTCTCATCCTTAGCCAGCATTTCCATTGACCCAGCTGACAGGCTATAATGCAAATTTAAATTAAATACACCTGCATATAGACCTCATTTAAAATTAAAGGGCAAGAAGCAGTCCTCAGTCCTTCAAAATAGGCCAGACCAGGAAACAGTCTGTACAAGAAATATTGGAACTCCACTTTATTGTTATATGTTATAAGAGATTCTTGAAAGCCTTGGGTGTTTTCTCTCCCCTATTGCTTTGTATTGCTGTGCGACGGGGTGAATTCCCATTACTTGTCCCAGCTCTTGCCAACCTAGCAGTTTGAAAGCATGTGAATATGAGAAGATAAATAGGTAGTGCTTCAGCAGAAAAAGTTAGTGAGTTCCGTATTTTCTTTTTTTGTCCAATTTTTTTTATTTTTTATCAACATATTTTTTTATTGAAAAAGTTTTCAAATACAAGTTTTTCCCCCTTTCCCCCCCTCTTCCCTAACCCCCCCTCACCACCCATCCCCCCCTGTGACTTCTTCACAACAATAGGCTATTTCATAACTAATTACATAATCTCTTACCTTTCCCTTACTCCCTCCTCAAAATACTGACCTTTAGCATAATATTCTTATAACTCCCATTTTTGCGATAATCTACCCTTTTTCTCCTCCCCTAAACTTATAGTGCATTATTACAACAATTTAACATTTAGTCTTTTATATATATTAATATAACATTTTAAAGCGGCCTTCTCCCTACATCCAAATTTAACATTTATTCAGTTCTATCCAATTCCTCCACTCCCCTAAATATATGACTTAAAGATCCTTTTTCTTAAACTAATCAATCAGTAAACTAACCTATTTCAACCCAAATTCCTACAAAATCATGCAATACAATTCTAAATATAATCCACTGCCCACTCTACTAAAATATACACATATCTATATATGCATTCCATTTTGTAAAAAGAAAAAAGACAATAACTTTAAATTTATAATCCATATAATATCTTCTTTGATGTCTTTCCACTGGATTGTTAAATCCATCATCCATAATAGGGTAAAATAACATGCTGGTGCAACAGTTTGTTCAAAATCTTCAATCATCTTCTGCCCCCATCAGTAGTAGATATCCTCATATATATATAAAAGTAAAAACAACCATCCGAGTGACATTATAATTATATCCATATAGTTGTAATTGTGGTTGTTGATTCCCATCATCCTAATGGGTAACATCCAGATCTTCTGCATGCCCCAGCGTGACTCTCTTGCCTTGTAACTCAAAATAATTATAATATATTTACCAGTAAAAGAAATCCAGAGTAGATAATTCAAATCCAACAATGTAAGACTCTTTTCACATCCCAAAATCACGGCATTGCAGAGATCTGCCACTATCCTCAAGATAGTATTAAACAATTGTTCGCCTCCACTATCTTTTCACATATTCATTCATTTTTTAAAGTCCCTGGCTTCACTGTTGTTTGGTTTAGAAACTGCTGTTTCTATGAGATCTATTTTTTTTCTTTTTCTTTTGCGGGTTGAATTTCCATCCTCGTTTCCTTCCTACCAGTTGTGTGTCGGCTGATCGATTTTCATTCTGCTTTATGAGTTGATCTTGTTGGTTTTGTTTTGTCACCTCATCTTTCTTCTCCATCACTTGTATATCAACTGGTTGATTTACACACTTGTCTGTAACTTGATGGTTCATCACATTGGAGTCGGATGACACTGCTCTCATATTTATAGACAGTCCAGCTAGGGTATCCAGGGAGTCCAAAGACAATTTATCTACCACAGCCTCTGTAATTTGATATTTTCCTTTTGTTTCCAACTCCTTTTGCTTGTCCTGTATTGTGCCTAAAGATATTAAATTCATTTTTAAAATTTTTTGATAAAATTCTTCTGCTTTTTCAACAGTGTTCAGTTGGTATCTTACTCCTTGGTGTCTCAATATTAAACCAACTGGGGCATCCCACCTAAATAGGATATTTCTTTTTTTTAACTCAGTCACTAGAAAGCCAAATTTCTTCCTCTCCATTAGCATCTTAGGCGGGAGCTCCTTAAAAATCCAAATCTTTCTTCCATGAAATTGCAAAGTAGAATTAAAAGAGTTCTGCACAATATTATTCCTAATTTCTTTATCTGTAAAATAAATCACCACATCTCTAGGCAATTGCCTTTGCTTTGCCAACCAGGAGTTTATTCTATAAATTCTATCAATCCTGCAAAACACTTCATCAGGTTGAACCTTTAAAATCCCAGCCAGAATTTCAGAAGATATTTTCCTTAAGTCATCTCTATTATTTTCCTGCAGACCTCTCAGTCTAATTGCATATTCTGTAAAATTATATTGAATCATTAAAACTTCTCTTTCAATCCTCTGTTGCACATTTTCTTCATTACCAGTCTTTTGGTCAACCTCCATTTTAGGTTTGTCTTCTGAGCTATTATCCTGAGTGTTTACCAAATCCTTTTTAATTTTTTGAATCTTGTCATCCAAATTCTCCTCAGTTTCTTTCATTTTAGACTCTAATAATTTAGTCTTTGCATCCAACTGAATCAGAAAGTCTGATAAACCATTAGCTGTTTTTAAAATCTTTCGATTCAAAAAGTCAAACTTTGATTTCACCAATTCACCAATTCCTTTAATTTCCTGCTTAAATTTTTGAAGTTGCTGGTTCACAATCTCATCCCTTCTTACAATCTCTTCAAGAAGAAATTCTATTATATTAAAGTCAGGTTTCTGAAACTGGAGAGTTAGAACTTGTTGATGTAATTTGTTAATGGGGGAATTTCCCCCCACTGCCTGTTTGTCTAACTGTATAAGTCCCGGTGCCATTTCCCACACAGACAAGATTTAGTGGAAAAGAGAAAAAAAAAAGGCTTGTTTCCAACCAAGATCAATATCAGATCCCCAGGAAAAAAAAAAAAAAAAAAACCAAGAGTGAGAGTGAGGTTTTGCCTCAATTACAGCCAGAGGTATTCATTCCGCTATTTTGTAATAGAAAACGGAAGGACTTTCCCTTTCAGCCTCTCTTCAAGCCTCAGCAATCGCCATTTTAAAAATCTTTTTTCCTTTCACTTCTTAAACAACTTCAGTAACTTTTCTAAAATAAAAAAAAAATACTTGCGCTTCAGGGTCAGCGGTCCAGCTCACGTCTTCTTTAATTAGTTTAACAAGTTTACAGGCTTGCTTTTGCCACCTAGCTCTGCGTGTAGCAGAGATCTCCCAGAGCCCGGAGCATCGGCTGGGGATATGGGGAGTCTCTTCCGCTCCGTCGGGCAGAGGACTCTACCCACCCCAGCCGTTGGAAACGGAGTTTTTTCGAGCCGCCACTCCGCTATAAAGGCGGCTCTTTACAGGCAGTGGGTATGACGATCCTGAAGGAGCGTCCAGCGGGGACAAACAGCAAACCGGAAGTCCAATTTAAATGTAGTCTTTTGTCCATCATTAATCATTATTCATTCATCTTATTCTTTAACTTCAATTTGCTAATTAGTTGTTCGGGTCTGCTCTTTCTACCATCTTCTTCATTTTAATACAACCTTTCCTTTTCTTCTCCCCTTCTCCCTCCTCTTCTATCCCTTTCTACTTTCCTCATTCCTCCACTCCTTCCTTTTCTACTTCCTCTCCTCTTTCCCGTCTCCTCTTTTCTTCCTCCCTTTCTTACCCTCTCTCCTCCTCTTCTTTTCCCTTCTTTCTTTCCCTCCTCTTCCCATTCTACTTTTCTCTTCTCACTTCCCAACTCCCTTCCTTCTCCCTCTCACTCCTCTCCCCTTTTCCACTCCCTTGTTGTTTTCTTTTTCAATTCAATCTGAGATGGTATTCAAGCAGCCCCAATTTCAATTCATATACATCTTCATTTCAAATTTCTTTTTTGCTTTATTTTTTTTATTTTTTTTTAAAATTTGATTTATATGCCGCCCTTCTCCGGAGACTCAGAGCAGCTTACAATGCGTTAAGCAATAGCCTTCATTCTTTTGTATATTTTATACAAAGTCAGTTTATTGCCCCCACAAACTGGGTCCTCATTTCACCTACCTTAGAAAGGATGGAAGGCTGAGTCAACCTTGAGCTTTGGAGAGATTCGAACCAGCAGAAATTGCAGGCAGCTGTGTTAATGACAGGGTGCACCAAACCACTGTACTATCAAGGCTTTATAGTTATATCTCTTCTTGCATTCCTGTACATTATTAATCAATCCATGTATCATCTGGGTATAACATTTTTGTGCCATCATCTTCATAATTTCATGATTTATTTCTTAATACATACATTTGTCTTTCCTTTTTCATTTAATTTTAATATATTACAACTTATTCATCCCAAAGTTCTTATCTTTACCATGTTTATTGTCTATACTCACTTTCTATCCATTGATAAAAATTTCCCCATATGTTGTAATACTCCGATTCTTCTTTCTCTTTAATTGCCAATGTCAACTTATTCATTTCTGCACATTCCAATATTTTTTTAATTATCTCTCCCTTTGTAGGGATTTTTTCTGCTTTCCAATTTTGTGCAAATACAATTCTTGCTGCTGTTATTACATGTATTATCAAATATATGTGTTCTTTACTGTATTTCTCTGAAAGAATACCCAACAGGAACAATTCTGGTTTTAAATCAATATGTTGCTATGTCATTTTCTCTAGTCATATTCTAATTTTTGCCCAATAGTTTCTCGCTTCTGGACATGTCCACCACATATGATAATATGATCCTGGTATCTGATGGCATTTCCAACATTTGAGTTCCATATTTTCATAGTGCCATATGATGACAGAAGCGTTCCTCAGACAACTCAGACTCAAAGGGATTTAGCAGGCAAAAGTTCAAGCTTCATCCTCCCTTTTCTATGTCAGCGCTGAGACACTGACATCCTGGTTATCTCAACAATCTGTTTGTAGTTCATGTGCTATTCAGTTGTTTAGTCAAGGCTGATTAGAATCTCATTACAATAAAATAGCTTTGTCATGATTTGATACCTTTCCCTAATCTGGTGCCACTCCCCTAAAATCAACTTCTACCAAAAGTACATCTGACTCTCATTTTTTATTTAATGGGGGGGGGGGAATGGCTCTTTGAATCAATCTAGAATCCTGGTGATAGCCTAGATAAATTCCTGAGATTTTATCAGAAACATTTTTGGAAGTTCCAAAATTTCTTTCTTCCAAAATTTAAAAAACTGTAAAGATGTTTCTTTTTAAGGATCTTTCTGAAACTGGGTAAGTATTAATTTTTAATTAAAAAAATATTATTTAGATACATATTCATCACCAATTAAGATATCTGAGGATCTGTATTTTTTGTTGTGATAAATTGGGATTATAGCAACTTATTATACATTTTCTTCGTATTTGATTGCTTTGTATTGTTTTGGGATACAAAAATAAAACTACTATAATAAGGAACCCTTTGGACTGGTTAATGGACATATAATGAATGATCCCAAATCTTTTATTAACATTCACAATTAAGTAGACATTTGAACTTTGGTGTCCCTAGGTCAAGTCCAAAAGCCCAACCTCAATACCATCCAAATACCCCAGGCTAGAAACCAGGAGATGGAGTTCTAGTTCCATGTTAGGCATGAAAGCTGGCTGGGTAACTTTGGTCTAGTCATTGTCTCTCAAGACAACTGAGTTCACAGGGCTATTGTGGGGAAAATAAGGGGGGAGAGAATATTTGGTATATTTGTTGCGTTCACAGGGTTATTGTGGGGAAAATAAGGGGGGAGAGAATATTTGGTATATTTGTTGCCTAGGGTTAAAAAATAATACAGGAAGGATATAAATATTTTTTTAAAAAATTTAAAAAATCCTAATCCTCTTTAAAAATACTTTGCAGGGCTTTAGCATCCAGTACAAAATGAAGAATGATGGAAGGCCTTTTCTACTGATCAGAGAAAAACACCAGAGTCAGGGGCAGGTTTTCTAGAACAGTGGTTCTCAACCTGTGGTTTGCAGTCTCCTGGAGGTTTGCAATGCCATCACAGGGGGTGCGCAAAGGCTAAAAAAATGTTATGATTTAAATCTTGAAATCTTGGGGGTCCATAGCCATAATCTGTGGTCACAAAAGTATCTATAGGTCTATGGTGAAGAAAAGATTGGGAACCACTGTTTTAGAAGAATGCTGAAGAATTCTGGAGGAATTATAAAATTTACAAGCAGGTCAAAAATCAATAGTAGTTTACAGGCACAGTTAATTAATCAATAACAATAACAGCAGAATCGGGAAAAAGTGCTTATTTCTGTCTCCAAGACATCAAGAGGCCACACTGAAGCAATTCCTTGAAGTCTGGTCTACAGCACGGAGAAAGAATAATCAAATTGTCCCAAAGTAGAAAACAGATTTTCTAGATTTGGAAGGCAAAAGAGTGCTCAAATCCAGGCTATGAATCAAGTTATAAGCACAGATGGAATGGTTCCTAAAAGCCAGACAGGCTTTCTGGATACACAGTGAATGATCACAAGAGCTATTTCCAGCAACTTGACTAGCTTGCTGTGTGAGCTGTTATGCTCCAGGCAGATAAGCCCCACCCAAATTTAGTTGGCGCTTCTCCCAGTAGCAACTCCTGAGTAATCTGACCACAGAATCTTGTAGTTCTATGCCCTTCCATTTTTTAGCTTCTCCAGCTGGTGGCAATGGCACTCCTAAATATTCAAAGGTTGAGGTCTGAGTTTAGGGCTAGAAACTGAAAAAGAAGCCCAGCAAACACAAAAAAGTTCTCATATGGGGAAAGCCACCAATAGTACACGATTTTAAGGGATGTATGTATTGCATTTTGAGGGTTTTAAATGTGGGAAAGTGAGGAAGACGAGGAGGAAGCACGAAGATGTAGGACTTGCCTAAGGTTACATATTTACAGGTTGTAAAATGTTTTACATTCAATTGCTGAAATGCCAAGGCATAGTAGAATAACCAATGCTCATTTTCTTTTTAGGTTTCTGTATTTTCACCTCTGGCCCTTGGAAATTTTTCTCATGAGACAGTGGGAGCAGAGAGATCCAGCCCATGCTATCTAATAAAGAAAGAAGGAATGTACTGCCAAAACAGTAGAATATATGAATATACTATACTCAGAAGAGATTGCATTAAAAATAAGTGAAATAGATACCACTACCTCACTTGGTGGTATCATGCATAGATTATTACTTTTCAGTATCGTGAAGAGCATAAATGTTAAAGGAAGAAAATCAGGATTCTGCTACATAGCTGATGTAGGAAACCTGCAGACTGCAGGACACATGCATCCTCTGTCTCACTGATCCAGATTTATGGTACTTAAATTCTGAAGGATGCCATAAGCAGGGATGATGCCTCGTAGGCAGAGCCATAAGATGCATATAGGTCAGGGGTGGTTCTAAAATTTTTTACTACTGGTTCTGTGGGCGTGGCTTATTTTGTGGGCATGGCTTGATGGTCATGTGACAATTCTTTAGGATTTAGCAAAGGTACTGGTCTACCAGGCTTTTAACTGCTTGCAGAGCTGTACTGGTCTATCCATTTATTTTTGCAGGCACCAGTCTACCACCAAACTGCCTTTTACCACTGATCAACTATAGGGCGGCCCTTTGAAGCCCCGCGGCAAGAGTTTAAACAGTTTTTTTCTTATAGCCCATCAGCTGGGACTAAGGAGGCAGCAATAGATTGGGGGTGGGGCCAAATAAAAGGTAAGAATAATGTGGCGGTAGGGTAGGGGGCGAGGGGGCAGAACCGGTTCGGTGATGTCATATCGTCACCGCTACCAGCTCGGCGGAACTCAGCCGAACTGGGAGGAACCCACCCCTGAAATAGGTAGACGTTTAGATATCCTGATTTTATTCTCAGCATAGGCATCCTTCCAAACTACAATTATGCCAAAATGCTAATACATGTATTTCAGTGTCATGATGTAAATTCAATCTTTTGTACTTCCATCAAAATATTTTGGTATTGCACTCAGAGTGCAAAGCAGTGAAGTGCATGTTACAATGTAGATCAGACTTGTATTTTGTCATGTGCCCCTGCTTGTTTCCTTGGATCTTATGGATCTAGGATGACAAAACTCTTATTTTTTTTTGAAGGAGATTCTATATTTTTTTTTAAAAAAAATTGAAACCCATTTTTAGGCTTGATTTATTGCAAAGGATATTTCATGCCTCAGATAGTGGGAAAGCTTGTACTGTGGCTGATTTTCAGCTCTTAAAGGAATTTGAAAGGCCACAAAAATGGAGTTTTGGGTTGCATAAGGATTTCACCTATACACGAATGTCCTCCCCACATGATTATAACAATTGATGGTGCATTAGAAACTAAAAGCTATGAAAGTTCCTTTAAATCATGATGCAGAAAAATGCTGAGCATCAATAGCATAGAATAGAACAGGAGAAGGCATTTGGTTAACTATTTTCTACTGTTATAGAAACAACTGAAGCAAAGATAGGACTGTTCTTTTGGGGCTCCAATCAGCAAAATGAAGGAAGTGATGTGTCTCATCATTCAAAGAATTTTTCCTAATCATAAGACCATTAATACTAAATTAGTCTAAGTAGGACTAAGACTAGTAATTTGATTACTACATGAGTGTAGAGAGCGGCCGAGAAAATTGGCCTTTTTAAATTTGTTGTGATATGCATCAAGTTTTCAAGTAAAAGAACACCCTCCAGTCAAAGTGGGAAAGAACTCTACACCTTCTTTGTCCTCAAAAAACTCAGGTGCTTAGGACAAGCTTTATAAGTGGACCTCACATTTATAATTGGATTGGTTGTCAGAACTATGTGAAATATTTCTTGTATGCAATTTTAGGAGGACTGGAGATTAGATTTCTGCAGAAGGTACTGTTTAGGTACTCTTGTCTATATTTTGGGATCTCTTGTATTCATGGATATTGGGACAATTATTAATTTATCTGACCTATGCAACCCCAACTTTATGCATCTTTTTGTTTATGTGGTTTAGAGAATGTTCCTCTGTTCTCAAATGAAGCTTAGTCTCTCTTCCCCACAAATATCTTTAACAATAATGCAAATTCACAAACATGCAAATTTGGTTCACATAATGATTTATAGCCATAAATTTGCTTTCTCTGTGTATAAAATATTCTATTTCTGCACAAAGAGGAGATTGAGCAAGAAATCAAGTCCTCCAACCACTTCATCTTCCTCTACTCATATACCCTTCCTGCCATTTATCAGGGCAAAAGGTTAAAAATTACAATCAGGATAAAAAAGTAAGGAATTGCAGAGGGTTCCACACAAAGAATTAGTGTAGCAGAAGGTACTAACCTATTCTGGGCAACATTCCTTCCAGATACCAGGATTCTGCTAATTAAATAACAAAAGATTCTTTCTTCCAAGAAAGTGACACCTCCATTTGCAGTGTTAAACAAACAGAAACTGCAAACTCAACAGGAGTGCCTGACCATAGAGCATTCCCTTTGGAAATCTGGCTCATTGCACTTTCTTGATATTCCTAGTGAAAAAGTGCTTTTGAAGAACAAAGGCTAGGTTTTTCCTATATACTGTAAGAGGTTGTCAGTGAAGGCTCCAATCAGCTGATCATAATGGAATAAACTTCGCTTCTTATCCAACTGCCTGTATTCTGTGTTCTTTATTCTCAGCTCAGAAACAAATCTGGTTATTTTTCTAACAAGGTTGTATCTATTTTTCTGCAATGCCAGGTTTGTTTTCATCTATGAACATGCTGACAGAAAGGTAGGAGAGAAATATAGCAGTTTGGAGAGAAAATGTTTATAATATGAAGCTTTCCAAGAAAGATAAGTATTTGTCTTGCACCTTGCACATCAAGAAGAAACAGACAGTTCCTGGGACAAAGACATTATATGCTGATATGTTGAATACAAAAGTTTTCTAGTCCAGTTTTGGGAATTTCCAGATAAGACTAGGAAATATAATCATTGGAAATATGATCAAGCTACAGCCAATCAACATAGGCAATGTTAATGTAAATCAGCTTTTTATATTCCTAAATATATTATTCAAAACTGTTTTTGTCAATAGTGGAAAACATATTCTTTTCTTGGCAGTAATATCAAATACTCATAAGAGAGAGGCAACTTGCAGCCTATGTCTCAAAGCATACCCTCATTTGCTTGAAGCCTTGGAACATACTATGATCATATTATTATCATTTTCAAATTGCTTTTGAAAATCTGCAAAATGAATTGTAAAGTAAGTGGATTAAGGCTTTAATAGATGTAATAAACCTATCCTAATAACAAAAGAAAAAAGAGGGGGAAAGAAATTCTGGTCTTCTCAATTCTTAATGTTACTACATCACCATAGTGCTCTGTCAATGATCAAAGGAAAAGTAGAGAAAAATGTGGCCAGAGAAAGACTGACAATGCTAGATTGTAAATAGGAGATATTTGGAAATGCTGTTAAAATGAGGATTAATACAATATCTTCCTACATCTATGAAACTAGCCATCAAAAATCAAACTATGTTGCCTTATCCTGGCCACTGTTTCTTCGTCAGTAGAACAGATGCCTATAAACTGGCTCCATCTAAATATGCTGGCAGGAATTATGTCAATAAGACATGAAAACGGAGAGCCTGGGCTACATTCTGATTGAGGAAAGATTGGGCATCTCTCCTTCTAGCTTTCAGGAAGGCCTTGAAAAGTTGGCTCTTTCCATAAGCCCTGAGGAGAATGAAGCTGAATGCTGACATGTGGGGGAGTGTTGATTCTGAGTACAGTTTTTAAAAATATAGTTTTATGCCTCATTGATATTTTTTGTGAGCTGCTCAGGATTATGGAACATAAATCTTTTAAAAACATACATACATACTGTACATATATCCAGTCTATTTATTTATTTGTTTAGTCTGGTCATCAACAAAGGCTTGCCAATCCTCAAGCATTTGTCTGTAAGTATCTTCCTCCTTCAAAACCAAGCCTTAAGATCATCTGCTTTTATGGAAGCTGTAGCCTAAAATTTGATGCAGCTCAGTGAGAAAGATCTTAACAATGTAGGTAAACAATGTAGGTAAACCCAAGAGTGAATGAATAAATGAATCTGTTAGTCACTGAGAAAGCAACACCTTATAAAATATTGCTTCATTTTCAAATCTCAGATGCGTTAATGAATGGAAACTAGTCTTAAAAGTGATGAAATGAAAAATGTAATCATCATAAGCAAATAAATTACTCTCAACCATACTCCATCGCTAACCAAACTAAAGATGATGAGCCGCTGATTTCGAAAAGGGATTGTTTACTTAAAAGACATAATCATTACATGTAAATTCTGTAATAGTAGAATGTTAAATGGCCTGTAGGTAACAGCCAACATTCATAAAATCTTTTAATTTTATCTAAAATATAGTAAGCATTACCCTGCTATCCTTGTTGATATATGGATGGAACAGTAACAAGACATATTAGGCAAATACCAAATGCAGTACAGAGTGATCATGTATTTATTAATTTATTTAAAATATTTACATAATTATCTTTCAGCCAATTGTGGCTGGCTCCTAATTAACACTGAAGTGAATGACAAAAATAATTAATAGTATAAGTTCCAACTATTGGATATTTGACTAATGTCTTATTGTTATATAACTAGGCTGTTCTACTTATATGGCAAACTTCATAACTGTATTGTGCTTTTGTAATATCTTTTGTTTCTTTGGGAGGTAAATGTATCTATTAGGAAAGAATGAGGAATGAATTGGCAAATGAAAATAAAAGGAGGTTGCAAACAATTTTGTAGTAAAACAGTTCAGTTGAGATTTATTAGGATATGTAACACTATTTATGAAAAATTGAATGAAAATTATATAGCCACATACATGTTTTAAATTAGCTTACCAATGAGTTTTTTTGTTGTCACAGTTACTTTGTGAACGATCATAACCTATAGAAAAAACAACAAAAAGTCTTACATATCTTACAGACTATAACATTGATCATAAAATAATTATTTCTATAATTAATAATTATTTTAATAATTTCTCTTTTATTTTATTTACCTCTGGTTTTGCATGTTATTTTCCCTCATGCTTCTCTTGGGATTCTAGTCCAAATAATGTATAAAAATGAGATTATAAATTTGTAAGAAAATAATTAAAGTTGATGTTGTTCTGAAACTGATAAATTTAAAGTATCATGAGATTTTCTGCTCTATTGGTTTTGCTGCAACATCCTGAAGTGCATGCCTGTTATGTACAATTGCGGGGTTGAATCTATTAGCTGTTAGCAGTAATGATGTTTTTAAAAAGAATTGGTGTACAGATAGTGCTCGACGTATGACCAGTCACTTAGCGAACTTTTGAAATTACAATGGGCCCCAAAAAGTTACTCACAACCCTATTTTGAAGTTATGATGGCTGTATTTTCCTGCACAGTCATGTGACTGCAATTTGGGGACTTAGCACTTGGCTTATCTTTGCATCTGTTTGCAATGTTCTGTAGTCGCGTGACTGCAATTTTCAACTTTTTATTTTTTTTATTATTTATTTATTATTAAATTTATTGGCCACCCATCCTATCACAGGGTAACTCTGGGTGTCTTATAATAGTTTTTTCCAATTTCCAGTGTTTACTTCTGATTTCTGGAAAATGTCCATTGGATAAAATGGACTTACTTAATAATAGTGTCATTCACTTAATGACCACAGTTTTTGTTTAATGACCAATGCAAAAATACTGCCAAAATAAAACCCAATTATGTGAGGGCCAGCAGAGATGATAGGCTCCAGACCACCTTTGACAAGGAAACTCTGCCTCTCCTGCCTGCCCACAAGCAAGGAGAGCAGAGCAGAGGGAGGCCCAGAGGAGATTGGCAAGGCTGTTTAAGAAGAAGCAGCCCCACCCCTCCTCACAAGGAACACCTGGGGAAGGGTGATTTAGCCAGACACTTGGGGCCAGTTTGTTTGTTGGAAACACCTGTTTGCTTTGATGTGCACATTCCTGGCTTTTATGAATACTGTCTTGTGAATTATAATTGTGTTTCTTGACTCTGAATTTCAGACTTTGCTCATGAACTTTAGACTTGGCTCTCTGACTTCAGACTTCTGGACCATGCTTTGGTTTTTGGGAACTCTGGACTTGTGTTGTGAACATGATACTTGTGGGTATTGAGACTTCCCTCTTTGCCTCGAGGGCTAGCTAGGACTTAGTTCATGGAACCAAGGAATTCAGACTGAGGGAAAACTGAGGGCTGGGGTGAGCTTCACCAGGACCATTGGGTAGTCATTTGACACATGATAAGTGAGCGCTAAACAGATTCTACTTAACTTCTGCCATGCCAGTGTGACTTGGGTCAGAACAGAGGCACAATAGTTCTTTTGAATACAGAGACCCCTTTTGTAAATCTGAATTTAAAGTAACTTTACCAGTTACAATATACATTGGCTCTTCTCACATGCAAATGCCTGCTCATTCTCACTTATGTCCCATCCATCTCAACTAGGCTGCAAGGTATTAGCTAGAGGAACAAAGCCACCAAATCTGAATCCAAAGATGACTCAAAGAGTAGATGGACTTCAGGATCCCTTTTGATTCCCCAAACTCCTTGCTTTGTTGATTCACAAGACTGGCAGCTACTTTTGCCTTGCTGCACTCAACATATAGTCCTTAATAGAACTGCATCTACATGAAGAGAAGTATGCAGATGGGTACCCCAAGGCTCTATTTTAGGCCCAGTATTCTTCAATATCTTCATCAATGATTTAGATGAGGGAATAGAAGGGTAACTCATAAAATTTGTAGACCAAGCTTGCAGGAATAAGCCAATATTCCAGAAAGATAGGCTCAAGATATAAAAGGATCAACAGACTTGAACAGTAATCCCTATTTCACAAACTGAAATTCAATGTAGAGAAAAGTAAGGTTTTAAATTTAGGCAAAAAACCCCAAATGCATAGCTACAGAATAGGTGGTACCCGGCTCAATAGTAGTAACTGTGAGAGGGATCTTGGCGTTCTAGGGGACAATCACTTAAATATGAGCCAGCAGTGTGGTGCAGCTGCTACAAAACCCCAATAGTCTTAAGCTGCATTAATATAGGGATGGAATCAAGATCACCTGAAGTGTTAACACCACTTTATAATGTCTTGGTAAGGCCACACTTGGAATATTGCATCCAGTTTTGGTTGCTATAGTATTAAAAAGATGTTGAGATGCTAGAAAGAGCGCAGAGAAGAATAACAAAGGTGATTGATGCAGGCTAAAACATATGAAAAACTGTTGCAGGAATTGGATATTTATAGTTTAACAAAAAAGAGACAGACATATAATGGCAGTGTTCCAATATCTAAGGGACTACCACAAAGAAGAGAGGGTCAACCTATTGTCCAAAGCACCTGAAGGCAGGACAAGAAGCAATGGATGGAAACTAATCAAGGAGAGAAGCAATAAAGAAAAAATTCCTGACAGTTAGAACAATTAATCAGATTGTCTCCAGATGTTGTGGGTGCTCCAATAGAGAGTTTTTTTTAAGAAGCAGTTGGACAAACATTTGTCTGAAATGGAATAGGATTTCTTATTTGAGCAGGGGATTGGACTAGAAGACCTCCAAGATCCCTTACAACTCTCTTATTCTGTTATTCTGATTTACAAGTTTGGTAGCTGTGGATTGGACTTGGAGCAGGGAGGAGTTTCCACTCAGGCCCACCTTCCTTTGTCTAGTCCAGGTGACAATTTTTCCTTTCTTTCCTTAACATCTTAGTTCCTTCTTAACTACTCCACCAAGGAATTTTTAGACCAGATTTCTGATTTTTGTCCATCTTCCTTTTGTGACCCCTTCACTTATAGCTATGGCAGCTTTAGCCTACTCTCACAATAGATAATCAAAGGAAAATTATTTTTTTAAAAAAAGTAAGTTGAAGATTGCCAGTTTCAACTAATATAAAACCGTATAATATTTTTCTAGTTTTGACATACACAATTAATGATTTAAAGAAGCTTAAAGATAAACTATAAAAATATCACCGAGACATTTAGTACCCATCTTCAGTGAAAGCTTAATGTTAAATTTATAAAATCTGGGACATACCTTAATTAATGCCTTTAAAAACACCAGTTATGCTTCTCAAAATATTTATATGTGTTATAAATGTTTTGTTTAAAAGCAAAGGCTATATTTTGGCATATTTTCAGTTCTAACCACAAATAGATTACTTTACATGAGACAGATGGGAAACTAGCCTTGAATTAAAGAAAACAGAAAAAGTCAACTGATGCGGTAGATAAAGTTATAATTATTTCATGGAGTAACTACAACTCCAAACAGTAATATGATAATCACACTGGTGCTTCTTCATATCTCTGGGAAGGCAGAGTTAAAAAGAAAAGCAAACAAACTGGGTCTTGGTGGAGTTTAATTGTACTTACAGGCATTATGCCCAAGGTTACCAATTGCTGGGAAATGAAGCAAATAATGTGGAACTGGAAACCTGTTAGTTTTCTTTGAATGACTTGTGAATATGTTCATGCCCTAGAGTTTAACCTTTGTAATTCTGATACATTATCTTATCTGGCCAGTTAACTTTAGCTTACCACATATATTTACCATGACTCTATCAGCTTTATGTATTTCTTAAAGCTGATACCTATAACTTTAAATTGCAATAACTTATGGTGGTATTTCTCAATCAGGGGCCCTCCAGATGTCCACAAGAGTCAAACAAATGACGAATTCTATGATGGACACCCAACTAACAAAAGACCCAAACATATGACCAATTCTGCTGGGAGATACCAGGCTGGAAATAAGGGAGCCAGAGAATATTTCTTCTAATACAAATGATAAGTGGGATGCTTTGCTTGCAAGAGCCTGGGCAAGCACAGAAGGATCTTGAAAAACTAGAACACTGGGCCCTATCCAACAAAATGCAATTCAGTGGTGAGAAAAGCAAGGTCCTACACATAGGCAAGAGAAAAAATATGCACAGATATAGGTGCTACCTAGCTCAACAGTAGCAACTTGAAAGTATGAGCCAGCACTGTGCTGCAGTGACCAAAAAGGTGAACGCAGTTCTAGATTGCAGCAACAGAGAGATAGTTTCAAGAATATGTGAAGTGATTATACTGCTTTATATTGCCCTGCTGAGACTATACTTAGAATACTGTGTCAAATTCTGGTAACCATGATACATAAAAGAAGTTGAATTCAGAAAGAATACAGAGAGGAGAACAAAGATGAAAAATGGTCTGGAGGCTAAACCATATGATGAACAATTGAGGAACTGGGTATGCCTAGTGACTTGGTTAGGCCCTAGTCTAACAAAGAGAAGAATCTTCCGTTGGGCAGCAAACCAAAATGGCGGCTCCGCAGTGAACTCCGAGCTTAGGGAGGCGATGTTTGACATTTTCAGGTGTGTAGGGGGTCAGTTAACCATCTTTTGACCCCCTCCCAGCAAGCCGAGGTGTTGCCGACTCGATAGAGCCGTGGATGGAGCCCGAGAAACAGCCGACTGTCGGGGAGGAGGTTAGAGGACTGCGGCATTACCTGGAGGCTTGGCTGCAAAGACGCCCCTGTTGTTGATGGAGAAGAGGGCAGCATTACAAATGTTAGGATCCCTCAGTTTTTGAGTGATCTGGACACTCCCCCCCCTTTTTTTCTGAAGCATGGAAGGGGCTAAATGGGCTGAATGGCCTGAAGATCAAGCTTATGGGAAAGGAACTGAGAATTGTCAGTTGGGGGATGACAGTTGGTCTCCCCCTTAACTGTTCCCCTCCCCTCTTATTAGGCTTAGGCCTAATAGGGCCACTCTGCATAAATTTACAACTTTTGATTGATCTGCAGCCTTATTTGACCATTATTTGACCATTTGACCTCAGTGCCTTCCGTTGTGCCCTTAAACCCCATTTTTTCAAGCAAGCCGGGCTGGCTTAAGAAGAAATTTTTAAATGTTTTTAAATGTTTTAATTGGTAGTGAGTTTTAATTGGGCCAAATTTATATATCTTTTAATTGTTTTTAATATTTGTTCTACATGTTCTGGCTGTACACCGCCCTGAGTCCCCAGGGAGAAGGGCGGTATAGAAATTCAAAATAAAATAAAATAAATAAAATAAATTTTGTCCTCCCTGGGTTACCCGGATTATTCGATTATTCAATCATTTATTCCATCCTATAACTACACCTTGCTTTTTTCTGAACTAAGCCTCGGCTATTGCTGGTGTGAAAATGGGAGGAGGCACAGACACGGAGAGTCTTGGACTATGGTGGGACGGACCATCTCTCATTTGACCTTATGACTCTGGTTTGGGTCACCTTGAAAGGGCAGCCTTTGAGACTTTTTTCCCCACCATTGAATAGACTTACTATAATCACAAGACTTCCCATCGTCATGATAGGACGATGATGTCCCGATGTTCTGATGTTTTTAGCATATTGTCTTCTCTTTAACATCTTTTCCTCCCTTATTTAATCTACCTGTTTTTACCATCTCTAACACCCTTTAATAAAAAATGATCCTTCATTACTCTCAGCTCATTACTATTCTTTAATGTATTCAACTGAGGAGCTCCTTGCACTGCAAGACTCCCCCTCTTGCAAGTTTGGCCCTCTCAACTATTGAGGGCTGCCCTTGATGTCGGGTTTTGGAACTCCGAGAGGTGGTACACTAAAAAACGGAAACTCTGGGGTTTTTTAAATAGATTTTTAGATCCAATTTTAAGGGGATCCGGGAGGAGGGTGGTTTTTAATAATAAAAATGAGACTGGGGGGTCTCTTAAGGATCAGCAGCCATGCCATTTTGACAGTCCCAGTGGGTTGGGAAGGTTGGGAGTCGTAGGAGATACTCGGAGGAGAGTGGGACAAGCTATACCTGTGATGGTGGGAAGGGGCAGAAGAAATCGAAGTAGGAGTGAGGAGCATCACACCAGATGCATTCGGATGGTAACTTGCTCCCATACCTCCTGTTCACCCTGCTTTCCTAGGAATATGAGAGCAAAGGACCCTGGTTTCCATCTGATATATGTGAATGCCAGGTCCGTGATGAATAAGGCTCTCCTCATACGAGATCTTATTGATGAGGAGGGTGCAGACCTGGCCTGTATCACGGAGACCTGGTTGGGGCAAGAGGGGGGAATCCCTCTCTCTAATTTATGCCCCTCAGGCTTTTGTGTCCTGCACCAGCCACGACACCAGGGAAGGGGCGGGGGGGTGGCAGTAGTTGTTAGAGAAAGTTTGAGTCCTAGGGAGGTCACTGTCCCTCAGATAGGCGGGTGTGAGTCTCTTCTATTGAAGTGGGATCCTGGAGTTCAGTCGGGCTTGTTGGTCACATACCTATCTCCCAGCTATGTTGCCACAGCCCTGCCCGCACTGCTCGATGTCTTGTCTGAGGTGGCACTTGAACTCCCCAGCCTTTTAATTGTGGGAGATTTTAATCTGCCTTTGATTGGTGAGTCATCTGAGACATTCCGGGAGTTCATGGCCGCCATGGCAGCCATGGACCTGACTCAGGTTATTCAGGGCCCAACTCATAGGGGAGGACACACACTCAACCTGGTTTTTCTCTTTGGGCAGTGGATAAATGGTCATGGTAAGGGGGAACTTTCCATCACTCCCCTGTCATGGACTGATCATTCCCTCCTTAGACTAGACTTTCAATCTGCCAACCCCTGCCGCTGGGAGACGGGACCCATAAAATGGTTCCGCCCTTGGTGCCTGATGGACCCAGAAAGGTTCTTAAAGGAGCTTGGGACATTCCCCACCTCTCAATCCTGCGATTCAGCTGAGGCTCTGGTGGCATCCTGGGAACGGGTGGCTACTGACGCCTTGGACAGAATTGCACCTTTGCGGCCTCTAGCCTGACGCAGATCCCGGATTTTGGTTTTCCATGGAGCTCCAGGAAATGAAATGTCGGAAAAGACGCTTAGAGGAGAGTTGGAGGTCCTCCCGATCTGAATCTGACTGAACACAGTTAAGAACCCATATTAGATCTTATCTAGTGGCGATGGAAGCAGTGAAACGTCACTACTTCGCCGCCCTCATTGCATCTGCAGAAAACTGCCCAGCGCCCCTGTTTTGTGTGACCCACTCCCTCCTCAATCAGGGAGCGAGGGAAGACCCTTTGTAGGGCAGAGCTGAGGATTTTGTACAGTTTCTGCATGATAAAATCACTCAGATCCGGATCGGATTAGACTCTGACTGGGCAGAATCCAATCGGGAGACTAGGGTGGGTCTTGAGAATAATATCTGGATTGAGTTTGACCCTGTTTCTGTCAAGGAAGTGGACGAGATTGTGGGCAAACTTAGTTCCTCCACTTGCTTATTGGACCCTTGTCCCTCCTGGTTGGTTTCGGCTGCCAGAGAGGTGACTAGAGACTGGATCCAGGCAATTGTCAACGCTTCGTTGAGAGAGGGGAATTTCCCCATCTCTCTTAAGGAGGCGGTGGTTCGACTTCTCCTCAAGAGGCCTTCCCTGGATCCAGACTCACTTAATAACTATCGTCCCGTCTCCAACCTTTGCTTCATTGCAAAGGTTGTTGAGACTGTAGTGGCTCAACAGCTCCCACAATTCCTGGAGGAAACGGAATACCTTGACCCGTACCAATCAGGCTTCCGACACGGTCACAGCACGGAAACGGCATTGGTCGCTCTGGTGAATGATCTCTGGCAGGCTCGGGATGGGGGTTGTTCCTCCATCCTGGTCCTACTTGACCTCTCAGCGGCTTTTGATACCATCGACCATGGTATCCTACTGCAGCGACTTGTGGGGTTAGGGGTGGGAGGCACTGTCTTATGGTGGTTTTCATCCTACCTCTCGGGTCACTTTCAGTTTGTATGGGCGGGAGGGCAGAGATCCACCCTGAGGCCCCTTAATTGTGGGGTGCCTCAGGGGTCAGTTCTCTCCCCCCTGCTCTTTAATATCTATATGAAGCCACTGGGTGAGATCATTCATGGCTTTGGGGTGAGATATCATCAATATGCTGATGATTCCCAATTATACATCTCCACCCCAGACCACCCCAGAGATGCCCTTTCCATGATGACCTGTTGCCTGGAGGAGGTACGGGCCTGGATGGGCAGAAACAAACTCAAACTCAATCCTTCTAAGACTGAGTGGCTGTGGATGCCGGCATCTCGGGTTTCAGAGGCTCCATCACTTTTGATAGATGGGGAAAAACTTGCACCCGTTGATAGGGCTCGCAACTTGGGTGTCCTCCTGGATGCTCGGCTATCCCTAGAAGACCATCTAACGGCCATGACCAGGGGGATCTTTGCACAGGTTCGCCTGGTGCACCAGTTGCGCCCTTTCCTGGACCGAGATGACCTTCGCACAGTCACTCATGCCCTGGTTACTTCCCGCTTGGATTACTGCAATTCCCTCTACATGGGCCTGCCCCTGAGATGCACCCGGAGACTCCAGCTGATCCAGAATGCAGCTGCACGGGTTGTTATGGGAGCCCCTTGTTACTCCCATATAACACCCCTCCTGCGTGTGCTGCACTGGTTACCAGTGGTTCTCCGGGTCCGCTTCAAGGTGCTAGTCCTCACCTATAAGGCCCTTCATGACTTAGGTCTGGGATATTTGCATGACCTTCTCCTGCCTGCCTCTCACCGTCCTGTTCGCTCACATAGGGCCGCTCTCCTCAGGGTTCCGACGGCGAGCCAATGTCACCTTGCTGTGCCCAAGGGTAGGGCGTTCTCTGTGGGTGCTCCCACCCTCTGGAATGAATTACCTACTGAGGTCCAGACGGCTCCTGATCTCCGCTCCTTCCGTCGGGACTTGAAGACTTGGTGTGATCGACAGGAAAACCCCATTACCATTTTAAAGAGACAGAGACTAAAATAATCCTGGGACAGAGTTTATTCTTTGCAAAGGGCCTTTCTCTCTGGAGGAAATGAAAGATGGAAATAAAACAATTTACACAAGTTTTATAGTCTTCAGAAACATCAGAATACATGTCAATAAAGTCCCTTGGGAATCAGTTTCAGATCTTACATGACATCTTATATAATATATGCAGTACATGATCCACCCTGGAAATTCCCCAATTCCCAACAGAAATACCCCTCAAAAACATCAATTGCATACTTCCTTTAATTAATGAGGGCAAGTTGACCCAAGAGCATATTTCCTGCAAGATAAACATATTCTCAAGAACACAGGAATTACACAGTTCCTTTCTCATGTTCTTAAATGTCAGCTAAATTATATAATCAGGTTATACAAGGTAAAATAAAGCCTTAACATGATTTTAAAATGGCGTAACTCAGATTATGTTTTTACAGGAATAATTCTTATATTTCTCACACTTGGCTTTTCAAACAAATAGACTGAGACTGATTCCGGGCTTTATTATTTACTACTAATTAATTATTTGGATTAAATTATGATTTTATTGTACTTGTTTTTTAACTTGTGTTCACCGCCCTGAGTCCTTTGGGAGAATGGCGGCATATAAATACATGTAATAAATAAATAAATAACTAGGGGTGATATTATAGCAGTCTTCCAGTACTTGAGAGGCTGTGACACAGAAGATGGGGCTCATCCTATTTTCCAAAGCACTTGAGGGCAGGACAATAAGTAACAGATGGAAGATTATCAAAGAGAGATCCAATCTAGAACTAAAGAAACAATTTCTGACAACAAAAATGATTAATCAGTGAAACAACTTATCTTCAGAAGGTGTGGATGCTCCAATACTGGAGGTTTTCAAGAAGACACTGGACAGCAATTTGTCCAGAATAACATAGGGTCTCCTGCTTGAGCAGGGTTTGGATTAGATTCCTTATTATTCTGAGTTCTATATTCTAAATTCTCATCGGAGGGTCCCATTCTAAGCATTCCTTGCTTGGCTCATCTCTTTTTCCTAAGAAGAATAAAATAAGAAAAAAAGAACCAATCAACTAGCTAGCCATCCTGGGGAAGAAAAATAAGTGAATTGAACAGGAGGCTTGAAGTTCTAGGGTTTGGGATTTTGAACTCAGAGATTCAACCTTGTTAGCTTTACTAACATTGAGGAAATTTCTGGCCCTTTTGGATTATATTATGTTCTAATGAAAAACAAAGAAAGACTAATATTCACAGTTTCTGGTTATATGGGAAAAATAAATTGTGCCCAGGCAATCTGAAAATCACCTAAACCAAGCTCAAGACAACAAAATTTATCTCAGAGTGAGGGCCTTTCCCTTTATTATCTTGGGAAGAAGAAAAACATTAGGATTATACATGACAGGAGCCATCTTGTCTATAAAAAAGCTTTATAATTAAATTATCTAACTCAAGACAATATTTCTTTTTCAGTATTTCAGATGACCTATAGGACACAATTTTCCACCTATAGAACCCTTAGATCAGGGGTGTCAAACTCAAGGCTTGCGGGCTGGATCTGGCCCATGGGACGCTTAGATCTGGCCCGTGGTGCCATCCTGGAAACAGCGAAGAACCAGCCCGCGGTGCCTCTGCCAGTGAAAATGGAGTTCTAGCTGCAGGAGGCCATCATGTCTCCCTAGCCCCGCCCAGGCCACCACAGGTGTCCCTGACACAAGAGATGTCAAGCTGACAACCCCCGTCCCAGCCCCCCTGAGGTCAAACACAAAACCCTGATGTGGCCCTCAATGAAATTCAGTTGACACCCCTGCTTTAGATAGACAAGATTTGTGTCATAGTTCATATGGATACGGTATACAGAAAGGGGAGATTTCCAAATAGGAATGTGTTTTAATCAGTGGAGAAGTCCTGGACACCAGGCAAACTACTAACAAATTATGGGAAATTATCAGGCCATTACTGGATTGAGACTCCAGTTTGCTACATACCTGCTGAAGGAAGAGATGAGATCTGTCAGCATAATTCATGAGTGTACATTTTTTTTACAGAAAAGCCAAAAGCTAATTTTATTTTCTTGTGCATCAAACATAGATGATCACAGAACTTTCTAGAGTTAGCTATTAGATTCTAGTTATCGAATTTCAGGAATCTATTTGGATAGGAAATCAAGTCTAAGGAAACAACATTGGCTGAGAATATATGAGGGGAGATGCTATTCTATACCTCGTCACAATTATCCCAGATAGTGGCCATTCCTCATTTAAAATGTTAAAAAATCATGTATGTCAGTGGTAAAATGTGCTGTATGATTTTTATAACTGAGCATCATGTGCAAACATAGTCACAATGCAAATCAATGAAGGATGCACAGTAATAAAATATATTCCTATTTGTAGGAATGAAAAAACTGGCAGTGCACAGATATTTGTTTTCAGTACCTCCCTGAGTTCCCTTGGCAGAAGAATTATTTTACAATCTGTGTCTTTCTGATGGCTCATATTACAAGAGGTACTGAGCGGATCCTGAAATTCCCTGCTCTGGATCAGACTTTTTGCCAGCTCAGTTTCTGTGCACAGAGCAACCCTCTAATTTGGGGGCAATGATAATGATTAGGCTTGTACAGAGATGTTGACACGTATTTATTAATTGCAAGGTAGGGCTGGTTGATTCATCTATTAAGGCAAACATATGATGAACAATGAGTGCACACAGTAAATTGGAAACAATCCAGTCATGTATCAGCAGCAGCTGCAGAACCACTAAATTATTGTCCTGCCAAAGAAATGAAAATCCTACCTAGCAACCTGCTTATTTTTTCCTGCTTCAGTTCTGGAAATCCATTTCTCCATCAAGAAAAGTCCTTTGCATTCAGTTCTGCTGAAACAAAAGCAGCTCCCAACAGTCAGCCTTGGGCCATGCCAGGATTCCCAGTGATTTAGTGATGAAATTCCTAGATTACAAATGTCTCAGAGCTATAGCCAGCCAAGGTCAACAGCACCTGGTAGTATATTAAAACAGATGATAACTCAAGTGAAAGATTACTTGAAAGCAAAAAGAAAATATTAGGAGCTAATTGAATGATTAGAGATCAGCTATTGACCATTTAAATGGCCATTTCCATTGTGTGTCTGAGTTTACCTGACCATTTCTCTTTAAGCAGGGAAGGATCAGGAAGAAACACTGCTCATTTGCATGTTTTAATTCTCTTCAGGATCTGAAAATATAATATTGCTCATATCCATAATACTAAGTGATCACATGGTAGTCATAAAATGCAAGAAAATATTAATATCAAACCATTACCTTCTAAAAATAAATTAAATTAACATTTCTCTCAAAATTAGTAGTCAACTTGCTTGCCTTAGGTGAGAAATACATCCTCTCCAAACCTTCCACCCAATCGTGATTTTTAATATGACAGAAGATGGGCTAACTTCTTTCAGTAGATGATGACTCTGTCAACAAGGTAACCTCCCGATGTGTTGGAACTAAAATTCCCAGAATTCCTGCGCAGAATAGCCTGTGTCAAATCTGCAAGATAGATTATTTAAATCAGGCTGAATATATAAAATGCTTACATACAGCAATTGAATAAATAAAGAAATATAGGTCACCTTATTATCCCTCAATAATTAGGTGAGGGCAAAGCTTTGCCCTTGTCATCTTTTTAACCCACTTCCCTTTTCTTTTTCTTTTCTTTTTCTGCCATCTCCTTCTGTCTCTCCAAGCTGCAAATCTAGGGAAAGAACTTAATCTCTTTCAGAAGGCCTGTGGCACAGATCAAGGGCTGCTTGGGGTCCAAGAGTCATTCTTCGAAATGAAGTAATGACAGTCCCCAAATAGTAACTGCCCCCTTTAAGGTTAAACATATTTAACTCTCTGGGAAAGTTTGGAAATGGCAATTATGTGATCATGGGACAATTGATAACTGGTCATAAGTGTGTGCCAAGCATCCAGATCACAATCATATGACTTCAGGAAGGATGAGATGGCCAGAATTCTGAGGATTGTTCATAACAAGTCATTCAATACCATTGTAACTTCAAACGATCTCTGAACAAATGGTCATAAATTGAGGACCTCCTCTATGTTAGCCATTAAAAGGACAGAAGCTTTTGTTTCTACAGCAATAGATTAGCATGGTTGCACATTACACAACATGAAAACTAATGTGATATAATATTTTTAAATATTATCTTATGATTAAAGAACTTAAGTTCTATTCCTTATGCAAACTGAGATTTATTAGCTGACTTGCAGTCAAATAACTTTCTGGCAGCAGTTTACTCACATGGAGGATTAAATTAGGACAGACCATGTAGATTACCTTCAGCTCCTTGAAATAAAATTGGTGTATAATTATTAATAATAATACTCCTTCATTCTAGTTCCCAAACTTTACAGGGTCATAAAAAGGAAATTTTACTCTAGATGCTTTAAGATGTGATGGTCAATGCATTGGACAATGCATTAGACAGATCCAAGTGTAATGTTTTCAAGAAAGCAGAGGTATTGCCAATGATATGAAATTATTTTTTCATATATTTGTTTTAATACCAGAAGATTTTAGTTTTTAAATAAAGATTGAAACTATCTTTGAGGTAGATAAAAATATAATGCATCTCTATGGTCATCTATAATGTGTATCTTATATGACAGTTTATTGATTGCTTAGGGCCTAAAACTCAACTCAATTAAATTATTGGGTCTATATTACTGATAAGGGATACTAGATTAGCTCTAATTCACTTGTAAAAACTATAGTGTCAGCAAGTGTATGCTGAACTAATTAATCAAGAAGTCAAGTTGAAAAGAATTTGAAGAGCATTCCTATGTAGGTGGTTTTTGATTGTTCTGGCTCAGCCTGTGTTTTTCATAAATCCAAGGGGAGGGGGGGAGATGAAAAATTGTTAATATCTATTGGAAATTTGTGAAAAGGATTTGCACAGTGGGACCATTTCTACAGCTCTTGAAGATTTAGAGTTGTGAAGGATTACCCCTAGGGATTTTTGTGAACCTTGCCATTCTAATTAACTCCATTGTTATGCTTTGTTTTGAACATTAAAGCCCCTCTGGGATTATGATACTTCTTTCTCCAGCAGGGAATTACATTTTGTACCACTGTATGACATAAAAATACTCTAGACATTGAAGAACATTCAAAGATGTTCATATATCAATTCCATCCTTTCCCAATCTGGTGCCTTTGCAATTTGCTGGACTCAAATACTGATAATCCCCAGCTTTTGGTAAAGATTGTTAGGAATTACTGTAGTCCCAACAAATTTGGAGAGTGACAAGTTACCACGGAAACAGCTGTAGTGAATCAAAATATTACATATACAATTATTTGTTCTCAAGAACTGTGAGAAAAATAAGATTCCATTGAAGAAAGTTGGATAGGAGGCATATGGAAGTGCTGCTTCATTTAATGCCTAGTCATTGGAATTCCTCACTGGAAAATGTGAGGCTGATTGTGATTATTTTAGATCTGCCTGCCTCTGCGTGGGGATGGCTGGATCTCAAATCTCAGAATTCCCAGGAGAGTGTCTAAACTGGGGAAAGCTGTCCTTAAATGGCCTTTTAAAATGATTTAAGTGTTAACTTCCCAGCTGGTGCTTTTCATATATGTTGAACAGCAAACTATATAGCTATTCATATTAAGGATAATGGAAGCTGTAGTACAACACAGATGAATAGCACTTGGTTAGAAAAGGTTAGATAAGCACATGGAAGATAACTTATGTAGATTTTTTTTTTTTTTGCCAGGATAACTAAATTGAACATTTATATTAAAAGAAAATGTATCTAGAAATATTTGAAGTTGAGAGTGTAGAAAGGGTGTCCAATTACCACCGAAAACTAGGTAGAATTCAGCTCATTTTGGCATAGTCAGTTGAACTCAATTAAATATAAACACAATTTAAAAACTTGGTTAATGTCATACATAGACAATATCTAAAATTTTTGGCTTTTTTGAAAGGTTTTAAATATATGCATATATATATTTAAACTATTTGTTTATATCTTATCTGTTTTTATTTTAAAGCTCAGTTATTAAGTGTTCAAATCAAGTTTCAAGACACCTTAAAAGAATTTAATTATTTTTAAAATTTAATTAGTGGGAAAAAAAGAAAAATAATATATTCCACTATGTCTGTGGATAGTTCTATTAAGTCAACTTTGATTTTCCACAGTTTCAAATGCAACAACCTTTGGCAGATGTGCTTCATTTTATTCTTTAAGCATTATCATTATTTGACCTTTTTGAAATGGTCTATGACTGTAATAAAATGTTTTATTATTAGTTGTCCCCCCACAAAACTGATCAGCAAGATTTAATTTATATCTAAATACAATGTATAAATACAATGGCCACAAGAGGTCATAACAAGTTCTGTGAAAGGCCCTCTTACAAGAGACAAGCTCTGAAAATACCCTTGTGTCTGCAGGAAAAGTGTATCAATTTATTTGCTTTTAATACTGCAGAATGAGAAGGATGTGTACACTAAAGCATAAAGCACATGCGGGGGTGGGGGTGGGGAGAGAGAGAGAGAGAGAGAGAGAGAGAGAGAGAGAGAGAGAGAACACAGATGATGACATAATATGATTATTGTGATATAAGATCATCTTGCCAGTTAGATTTTATGATTAAAGACTAAGCAATTGAGAATAAGGAACAGAATTAGCATTGAGTGTTTTGATGTGCTCAGATTGCAAAGACTTGGATTCAAATTCCTGTAACTCTATGCTGAACTGCAGCACAGCTCTCTCTGTCTCTGTAGCTTAGATTTGTCTTTATATATTTACAACTACTAGCTCAAAATAAATATTTCTGTCCTGTTATGTTGCAACTAATCTTCCAGCTTCTCTAGTGTTTCATTTTTGTTGTTTATTTTCAACTTAACCTTGAGGTTGAAAAAAAGTTACCTGGGAGACATTGTTGACTGGGCTTTCTTGTGTGATGATAAATGGTGCTCCTTCTCGATTTCTGATATCTACCTCACCATCGGTTTACAACGTCTTATTTTTTTTCTCATCAGAATAAGACCTTTCGGTAGAATTCCCATATGCCATCTACCTGCCTTTGGGATTTAAGTGAATGAGGAGATGTGAGAGCAGCTTGCACAACTTTTAGAGAGAAGAGATAAATACTTTAAAAGTAATTGTGGACCAAAAAGGACTTGCTGGCCCACTAATCAGTTATCAACATGGTGGCAGTCATGGAAGTCTGGAGACCTTGGAGGTCCTTGGCAGTGTGCCTGTGGGGGAGGAACTAACTATGAAAACCTAGGTGGCAATGACTGTGGATTCTTCTTGGCGACAATTCATTGGTGTTTGTTTTTTTTAAAATGATGGTAGGCAGCACAGGCTACTTGGTGTACCACATGTATCCTACAGATTATATATTGTGCAAACCTGAGTTACAGAGTACAAATTAGGGCTGTACCAAGTTTTAAAAAAAGAATATTTGAAAGAGGTGCTTTTCCTTGAAATATTCAAGCAACCAAATTTCTGAGAAGGTTTGAATGGATACTTTGAAGGCTGTCTTTAGCTTCTGTGCATGACAGCTGTTTCTTTTGGTTAGTGACTCCAATGGAAGTATTGTGCATACATGAACATGCAGTCTAAGACAGCCAGAGATAGCCAGTTGAACCTTTCAGAGAACACCATTATTTTAAATAAGGTAGAGATATTTTAAAAAAAGATTTATTATATGGCTTTACTGCAAAATATTGGCGTAAAAAAAAAAGGAAAAAAGGTTTATTGATCTTAGATATGCTTTTGATCTCATCTCTAGCTCCAGACAATGGGAGAAACTGAAATCTCTTCCTCAAGAGATAAAAGATTACTTGTTCTTATATATAAGCGATATGAAAACTTCCAGATGAAGGTGCGCTATAATGTGTAAGAACACTGCACCAAAGAAATCTCTCTTGAGGGGAATAAAACAAGTGTGTATTCTAGCTTCTTTCTCTTTAATCTCTTTATTACCTCTTATAGATAAACTGAATCGTCTAGCTCTTCATCCACTAGAATTGGGAAATAGACACAGTCTGCTCTTTTGAATGTGGATGATGCTTTGTTGCTTTCTTCAGACACAGATTGGCCTGAAATGGGTACTTTGTATACTTTCTTAGCATTGTCAAGAAGAATGATTGGAAATTAATTACTCCAAAACAAATGTGAGAAGTTGTATGTCAAAATATATGTTATTCTTTATACTCTTTCCATTTTCCCTTTAAATATTAATAGAATCCACAATGGACTGAGAATCAGTATCTCCATAGATAATTGACAGTCAGGCTGAAACTAAATTAATCAAGTGAAAATAGCAAATGGGGAGAAATTTTTTATTCAAACTCCCTCAAACTCACAAAAAAATTACCCAGACTTAATCCACATATCAAAGGATAAGGTCTGCAAACACAAGTAGAGATAATTAAATTAGGTCTCCAGGCAGAACTGCATGTTCACAAGAATAAACACCATAGTCTCACACACACCCCGCCCACCCCTCAAATGTCAGAATCAGCACATACACACCTTCACTCCAGGACAAGTTCTCCTATAACAGTGTGCCACTATATCACATTTCTCTGCAGCTCCCCCTAAAGACAAACTCTTTACTTGTAGGAATAAATATTTCCTTTTCTCAGAGATGTCTGAATTTCATTTTTATTTATTCTTGTGCAAGCCTAGTTGGAACCCCAAATTATTCTACTGACATCAAGGTCATGGTATTTGCTAAGCACTCTAAGGCACATACCTCATGGCTAAACAATAATTTACTAGAGCAAGTAAAGACCTCTAAATATCTGGGAAATATTTTTTATGCTATAGGTATAAAAAACTAAAATTTCATGCCAATTATGTTATTCCACATGCACAAAAAACCTGTCAGTTTTACAATCTCTCTATTTCCTGCAGGTTGCTCAGCATATGCCTGCAGAAATTTGCCTTTTGCCTAAAATCTGAGCTCAGCTCTTTTTGGAGTTGAATTGGGCCCCCAGGGGTCATTTCTTCCTCTTGAAAGAGTTCAATCCAAGTTCTTTGGATCAACTTTGCTGCATTCTGAATAAGGTGCTATACCATGAAGCTGACCTACTTAAAATAGAAACTTCTGCCTGGATTTTCATTTTCTCCTATTGACACTTCTCCTCACCCCCCCTTGTTTCCTTTAATTATGACAAATAGCTTTCAAGGTTCCTGGTGCTGGCAATACACACCCAAACTACAATTTTATGGCTTTTTATGACTTAGCTGATCTCAAATAGCAAGCTATTGATTTAGAGATGCAAACAGATTTATCAGGTTTATCAGTTGTAACTAGAAGCATCTTCCTAAGCCATTCTGCACACCTTTTCCACACAGCCAGATAACTTAGATTCCAAACTTTAGAAAGGCCTTATGCTTATCCAGATTCAATGCCCTCACAACAACTGTTACTGAATGGAGATAATGAAACATCCTCTTTGAACAGAGACTATATATACAAGATGGAGGAGTAACTGAAAAGATGGAACATGTTATTTTTTTTTGTTCCCCCTACATACTGGTAGATGCTCACCAGAAATGATTAACCCCATTCTTTACTAAACATCCTAGTCGTTCTGACTTATCTTTTGTTGTTATATATCAGTTTGATCTTACTTCTTTGACTACATCTTAGGAATGTTATTCCTTCCTCCCTCCCTCCCTCCCTCCCTCCCTCCCATCTCTCTTTTATTTCTTTTTCTTCACCAAGGCTATTAGGGAATGATCTGCTTTGACAAGGGATTGGCAGTAATCTCCCTGAATTCCACATCAAATTGCCATCGCTCCAAAATAAAAACCAGATCTAATGTTTGACTTGTGCAGTAAGTTGGGCCAACAATACCTTAAAACAGATCAATGGTTGCCATAGTGGCAACTTCTGCCCCTGGAATAGAAGGCAGATAGATATCTCTTAGTACTACAAATGTTTGGGAACTCTACATGTGCCAAGCAAGAAGACTGATAGATCAGCAAATCCATCTGTTCTTTCAAACGTAACTTTACAAAATTCCACATCTAGTTATCTGCAGAACAGTGCCCCTAGCACCCACCCAGAATATCTTGAAGATGGTAGCTACTCAAGGACTCTTATCCTGGAACCATAGCTGGTACCATATAAGAAACCTAACTAGGCAACTTCAGAGGAGAATTCCCCTTCCCTAGCCAATCAGGTTTTTGTAGCACATACCAGATTGGGCCTCTAATCCAAGATTAAATTGTGAATCATTCAAGCTTTATTACATACCAACTTTCTATTAAGAAGTAACAGCTGGATAGCAGGGGCACTGAAACTCTGAAAACCAGGCAGAGGGGTCAAGCACAGGAGCTGGAAAGTAGCATTGGTACTTTTACAATTTTTACTCAGAGTGCCCTCCCGACTTTCTATCATCATGTCCATCACTATGATATTATTGCCTGCTCTCTCCCCATCTCAGGATACCACATTTCTTGTCTTTCTTCCTTTAGGTTACTGGGCCTCATCATACCAATCCACAACCCACACCACCAAGTAATCAGTCAATGCTGATCTTCAGAGTGTTTCTGGACAGCACTCTGCATAAGGCAACAGGCCTTATTATCTATCTTCACTGCTCTCACTCAGGTGACCAGCAGGAAAAAAATATGTGCTCAGCATCTTATCAGATAGGGCAGAGCAAGTGCATGCCCACCAAAATATGAGCAAGCAGCAAGCAAGCTCTCCCACCAAAAGATGAACAAGCAGTCTTTGTTTCCACTCCCCCTCAATGCTTTCACCCAAATTAACCAACTTTCTTATTTTGAGTATGGCCCAATTTCTCCTCTGTCCTCCAGAAGTAACAATGCAATGTCTTCAGAAATAGAATCAGCAGTAATAAATAACATGACTCCAGTCCCTCCAAGTTTAATGGCTACCAAGCAGTAGAAATAAGTTGGCCCAAATAGTTGCTGTGCAGAAATTCACAATGCAACTATTGAACAGAATGCAACAATGCAAGTTTACCTGGCTGTTCATAGTTCTGCATGTATTATTGTTTTCATTGCACATATGTCATGATTTATGCCATTTGCATAACTGTAAAAATGATGATGATCTGGCATAACTGTGGCTTTTGCTAGACACATATGTTGATCCTGCCTCCCACAACAAAGTCTGAGAATGAGGAGAATTTGTTTGCGTGTGTGCGTGCGTGCGTGTGTGTGTGTGTGCATGTTTCTCTGGAAGATAGCTCATGAAAGGTTAAGTTGTTTCCCAAAATGATATTCAGATTTCTGCAAAGAACAAACATGTTTTTTAAATGTTTTCTTGTTATACTGAAGTGTAAAATAATTGAGATAACTGTATAAGAAATCTGAAATAAATCATACCTGTGATGTTAATAAGGATTAACACTGCCAAAATGATCGTTCCATTTTTCCGCAAAGCAAATTCCTCATTAATTTAATTCTATTATTGCAGTCCTATGTTATTTTAAATTTAAATTACAATACTGTTTTATTGTATAATGCTTTAGGGTCAAAACATCCAATAAAAATTCAAAAAATAGAAAAGACATTCACACAAAATGACAAGAAGCTACACCAATCATGCATTTTACAATCTTAAATGCTTTTTGATTGCTGAACTCTCATTAAATAAAATTTTTTCTTTAAATCACCTGTGCATTGAATTGAAGCTATTGTTTATTTGTGTATATGGAAAGTTTTAGTTACCATGGAGAAATAATAACCATTCTACCATGTGTAGTAAACTTGTGTTTGAAGTGAGGTAAGGTCAGAAGCGAAATGAATAACAATATGTGGGCTTTTTTGTGTAAGATTTTTTTTTAAAAAAAAACATCACCTTGATCGGTTTTTTTAAATCTTAAGATTTAAGGATTAAACATAAGGCTGTGCACTATAGAACCATGCTTCTATCTGGCATATCTACCTCCAATTTATTGCCAGGACATTTTGTCAGAAGTCAGGCTTGACTCTGATTAATATTTCAAATTTGGGACTTCCGGTTTCCTCGTCTTCGGCGGCGACGGTGCTTTCCTTTGGCACCGCCACCCCCGCCGCTTGTAGAGCCGCTTCCTGATTGCGAAGCGGCTCGAAATCTTCGAAATCCCTAGGATTGCAGAAGAAGAGGCAGCAGGGCACAGGTAGAGCCCCTGCAACCCCCCCAGGGAACTGTTTCTGGGGAGGAAGCAGGCGCGGCTCCCTTACAACCTGCTGAAACTCCGGGCGGCGTGGGACGTCTTCTGCCTGTGCGGAACAAGCCGACCTCAGGAAACCTTTAAAGAGCGAGGAAAAAACTCAAATAAACATCCGCAATCCACTTGAACCCTGAAACTTTGAACTGCAAGTATCAGACCTTTGCTGAACTTTTTTACTGAAGTGAAAGTCTCGGAATGAGTGAAAGTGATTGAAAAAATATGGCGCTCAGCAAATGAATTAGTGGGTGTGGATTGGTGAAGTTATCTTGTCTTGCTACAAAGTTAAAAAGTTGTTACAGAGTTGCTCCGGCTGCAACAGAAATAAGAGGAAAATCTCTCCCTTTTACTTGTCTTTGCTGCATTATAGCTTTGCTTTGAGTAACTCTGGGGGACTTTTTTAGAAGGTATTGTGGAGGTGGCAGAAGAGGCGGACCCTCCCTTTTTAAGAAAGCTAGCTTACGTGGCAGGATGGCTTCAAAAAAGCAGGAAGGCAAAACAGGGGGGGGATCCCCCCCACGTAAGCAGGATACGCAGTCACAAGCCCAAAAAAAAGATTTGGATATGGGAGAATTAAAAGCATTCATTTCAAATATTTTGGATGAGAAATTTCAAGACATGGATGACAAAATAAATAAAATAGATGAAAAAATTCAAAAGTCACAACAGGAAATCATGCAGGAAATGCAGCAGAGCCAAAAGATGGTGACCAAAAAAATAACGGATGTGGCGTCTGGTCTGGCAGGATTTATTATGAAAGTTGAGACAAAAGTGGATGAATTTAAATTAGAAGTTAATGCTAAGATGAAAAATAATGATCATAAATTTTTTGATGTTGATGACAAGATGCAGAGAGTTGAGAATGATATTGTTATGATGCAATTTCGTGCAATGGAATTTGCTATAAGGCTTCGAGGAATTAGAGAGGAGGAGAGACAAGATTTGAGACAGATCTGTGCTGAAGCCCTAGCTGTGATTTTAAAAGTTGAACCTGAGATGGTTTTTTGCAAAATAGATAAAATCTATAGAGTCAACTCGTGGGTGGCCAGACAAAGACAATTGCCTAGAGATGTGGTCATATATTTTACAGATAGAGCAATAAGAAATGACATTTTGCAAAAATCTTTTCTCACTTCTGTGCAAGTGAGTGGATCCAAGATTACAGTTTACAAGGAGCTCCCACCTAAGATGTTGAAATCTAGAAAAGAGTATGGTTTTCTTGTTAAAGAACTGCAGAATAATCAAATCCCATTTCGTTGGGACGCCCCAACTGGCATAATTTTGAGATACAAGGGAGAGAAACACCGTCTGAATACTGTGGAGAAGGCGGAGCAATTTTACAATGACATCTTGAAAGAAAGAACTCCATCCCCACGCACATCTACAGTTTTGGAGATTAAAGAACAACAATCTAAGCAGGAATTAGCAGAGCTGAAGGGTGCTGAAGGAGGCTTTTTGGATGAGCCTTTGCTGGAACCTTCTCCAATCTCGGAGCTGGCTTGGGCGGCTGAAGTTAAGGATCAGCGTATAACTCGAGCAAAAGCCAAGGAACTCAAAGAAAAGTTACAGCAGGAGAGTCAAGACAAGGCTGGGGCTGTGGGAAAAGCAGGACAGAGGATCTCAGATGACATCCTAAGGTTCTGCGCTTCGCTCCAGAAGGAGAATAAGGATGATTAAATGTTTATCTTGGAATGTGAATGGGTTGAATGCAACACAAAAAAGGAAGAAAATATTTGCATATTTAAAACAACATAATAATGATATAATTTGTTTACAAGAAACGCACATTACAGTTCAAGATCAAAACTATTTGAAAAATTCCAAATTAGGAACACATTTTATATCCTCAACTAATCAAAAAAAGAATGGTGTGGTTATTTATGTAAACAAAAAATTAACAGCCAAACTTATAGAAGCTGATCAAGATGGTAGGTTTGTAGCAATTGAATTACTTTCTGCCAATAGTCAAATTCTTCTGATAGGAATTTATGCTCCTAATCAACAACAGGACTATTTTTATAAAATGCTGCATACTAAAATACTTCAATGGGATTATAGATCTATTTTAATTATGGGAGACTGGAATGGAGTAATTGACTCTAAATTAGATAAAAAGACTTTGGCAAAATCAAGAATTAGATTACCACAGACTTTTTTTGATATGAAAGAAGACCTGGAATTAAAAGATATTTGGAGAATACATAACCCAAAAGAACTGGACTATACTTTCTTTTCTGACAGACATAGATCCTTCTCCAGGATTGATTTTATTTTGTTGTCTGATGACTTACTTGTTAGGACAAAAAGAACAAAGATTCTGCCAAGAACTTTGACTGATCATAGTCCAGTCTGGATAGAAATTGAGACATGTAAGAATGAGAGACGCTCTTGGAGATTAAATGAAAACTTGTTTAGATATGAGAAAAATATAATAGAACTTAAAAAGCATCTGAAAGAGTTTTTTGAAATGAACTTGAATAAAGGCACCCCAATGGAAATTGTGTGGGACGCAAGCAAAGCTTATATGAGAGGGGTGCTTATATATATGAACTCTAAACATAAGCGGATTCGACAAAAGAAAAGACTTGAATTGGAAGCAGAAATAAAGGATAAAGAACAGTTACTTATTAAAAACCCAACAGATGAAAGAATACTTAGTGTTATAAAACTTCTGAAAGACCAATTCCAAATGCTTATAGCGGAACAAGTTGCAACAAACTTACAATATGCGAAGCATAATACATTCTGCAATGCTAACAAACCAGGCAGGTGGTTGGCTTACACATTAAGGAAGAAACAAAGCATACGGACTATTGATAGTGTTGATATTGGGGGGAAAGAAGTTTTTCAACAGAATTTAATAAAAGAAGCCTTTCTTCAATATTACACTAAACTATATGCCAGAGAGGAGGTGCAGAATGGACTTATAGAAAAATATTTGGATAATAAAAGAGTTACAAAAATCACTGAACAACAAAAGGAAAGAATGGATTATCCCATAACAGAGGAGGAGATAATAGCAGCAATAAAACAATTAAAAACAGCCAAAGCTCCTGGAACGGATGGTCTGACAGCAGTGTATTATAAAACTTTACAGGCAGAAATGGTGGAACAACTCAGAGACTTATTTTGCAACATACAACAAGGGGGAAAAGTACCTCCATCGTGGACTACAGCTTATATTTCTTTGATACCAAAAGAGCAAGCAGGTCCCAAAAAACCGGAGAATTACAGACCAATATCTCTTTTGAATACGGATTATAAAATTTATGCAAAAGTATTAGCCAACAGACTGATGCCAGTAATTCAAAAGGTGATTCATGATGACCAAGCGGGATTTATTGAGGGTAGGCACATGAAGGACAATGTAAGGCAAGTAATAGATTTATTGGAATATCTTGAGAAGAATAAACAGATCCCTGCAGTGCTGGTCTTTCTGGATGCAGAGAAGGCCTTTGATAGAGTGGATTGGAATTTTCTACTAAAGACATTAAAAAAGATGGACTTTGGGGACCAATATATACAGGTGGTCTCAGCAATTTATCAAGAGCAAAAGGCACAGATCATTATCAATGGAAGTCTGACAACAGAGTTTAAAATTGAAAAAGGTACAAGACAGGGATGTCCATTGTCCCCATTGTTGTTCATTTTAACACTAGAAGTCTTGTTAAATACAATAAGGGATTCTAACACATTGAAAGGTATAATGATAAGGCAAGAGGATTACAGAATAAAGGCATTTGCAGACGATCTGGTTGTTACCCTAACACAGCCAATGGAATCGATAATCCAGATGAAGGACATTATACAAGACTTTGGTAAAGTTTCAGGTTTCAGATTGAATCAGAGAAAAACTAAGATGGTAGTTAAAAATATGACACAAGATCGTAAACTGGAGTTAGAAAGAAGGGCAGGTTTTGAGATTGTACCAAAGGTAAAATATCTAGGAGTTCAGGTTGCAGAATCAAATATGAAATTGTTTCAAAATAACTATGAGGCGTTGTGGCGAGAGGTGCAAAAAGATATGGAGATTTGGAAAAAACTGCAGCTGTCTTTACTTGGAAGAATAGCAGCAGTTAAGATGAACATTTTGCCAAGATTTCTTTTTTTGTTTCAAATGATTCCGGTGCTCAAAAATGATAAACAACTAAAAGCATGGCAAACTGGTATCAACAAATTTGTTTGGAACGAGAAAAAACCAAGAGTAAAAATGAAAATTATGCAAGACATCCCAGAAAGGGGAGGTCTCAAACTTCCAAACCTACAATTATATTATGATGCAACAGCTTTGACTTTAGTAAGTGATTGGTTTGGAGGAAAAAAGACTGGAATATTGAATGCAGAAAGTTTTGATTTGGAATTTGGATGGCACGCTTACTTATTTTATGACAGCAAAGTGGATAAAGTATTTAAAAGCCATATACTTAGAGATTCTTTGCTGAGAGTTTGGAAGAAGCACCGAAACAACTGGAATTACAAAATACCGCTATGGCTGGATCTTGGTCATACCTTGTGGAATACAAATATAATGTCACTCGGGGGGTTTTTATATAAAGAGGTTCTTTTTGCAGATGCGGGCAGATGGCAGCTGAAGACATTACAGACATTGTTGGCTGAAGGGATTAATTTAACTTGGTTACAATATAATCAATTGCAATTGAGATGGAAAGAGGACCAAAAAACTGGTATTATGATGTATGAGGAAGAATTAGTTAGACATATAAAAGAGAAAGGCCCAATGCATATTAAAAGACTTTATAATGTTTTGTTAGAAAGGGATTCAGAAACTGAACTAGTTAAAGACTGTATGGTTAAGTGGGCACAAAATTTTGAGGAATCAGTGATGTTGGAAACATGGGAAAAAATTTGGGTTCAGAATGTTAAATTTACACAGTCGCAGAATCTGCGGGAAAATTTCTACAAAATGTTTTATAGATGGCATTTAGATCCAAAAAAATTGTCGTGTATGTACCCTAGTGCCCAGCCTAAATGTTGGAGATGTGACTGCTTAGACGCTACATATTATCATGTTTGGTGGACCTGTAAGAAAGTTAAGGCTTTTTGGATAAAAATTTGGTGGGTCATGCAGAATGTTTTGAAGAGAAAGATTCAATTTTCTCCACAACTGTTTTTATTGGGTATAGTTAAGGGTTTTACATTGGGGGAAACAAAAATGATATTGTACATGATAACTGCAGCAAGATTGTTGATAGGTAAATACTGGAAAAATGAAGCGCTGCCTTCGATTGAGGAATGGATTTTGAAGATGGCCAGTTTTGCGGAGATGGCGAAGATTTCAGCATATTTAAAAGACTGTTCTCAAGAGACTTATGAATGGGAATGGAAGAAGTGGATAGATTATGTTCAGAACAAATATCAAACTAGGAAGTACCAAATAGCTTTTATTTGAAAATGTTATATTAAGATAGAAATATTTTAAGGTTGAGGATGAAAATTTATTTGAAAATGTTATATTAAGATAGAAATATTTTCAAGGTAATCAGGATGAAAATTTATTTGAAACTGCTATATTAAGATAGAAATAGGTTAATGTAATGAAGATGAAAATTTGTAAGGGGAGGGCGGGGTTCAAGTTTTATATACAAAGGAGGGTTTTTCCTTTTATTTGACATGACTATATTGTGAGGAAGTCTGGGGGGAGGGGTGGGTTAGGGTGGGTTAGGGAGGTTGGGAAGTTTGGGGCGGGTCGAGGGGGGGGAAAAAGGGGTGAAAATGTAATTGTAAAACTTTTGCAATAAAAAAAAAATATTTCAAATTTGGTATAGAAAGAAGGTGAACATTTTTGAATTGCCAGAATTTTCTGTAACATGACCAAATCCTTTCTGACAGGAAGATCCAATAATAGTAAGATTTCCATGAAACATTCTAGACCTTGCTGGTAGGTTACAAAACTGTGTTTTAGAACCCTGCTTATGACACAAGCTGCTTTTGGCTTCCTGGATATATATTTGTGTTTTCTGCAATAAGTGGCTCTGGCTTCCCCATTGACTTTGCTTTCCAAAGGTCACAAAAGGGGATCACATGACCCTGGGACACTGCAACTATCATAAATGTGAGTCAGTTGTCAGACATCTGAATGTAAATCACATGACCATGGGAATGCTGCAATGGTCATGTGTGAAAAATGGTCATAAGTCACTTTTTTCAGTGCCATTGTAACTTTAAACAGTCACCAAATGAACTGTTATAAATCAAGACTACCTATACTTCAGTGGTGAGTTGCCACCGGTTCACCCTGGATCAGGCAAACCGGTAGCGGCAGCAGTGGGAGGCTCCGCCCACCCGGCCGGACGTCACTGCACTTGCACAGAAGCGTCACACGTGCATGCATCCACAAGCAAACCAGTAATGAATGAAATTGAAACCCACTTCTGCTGTACTTGCTTCAACATTTCACTTGAATATGAACCCAAGGACCTCATCATTTTCTATTAGGAAATCACTTATGACCGATATATAAAAAGTGCTGTCTATATTTTTGGGTTGTTACTAAATGTACAATATGAAGAATTAAATTGAATTTACCTAGAAAAATTAAGCTGGCTTCTTCATTCTTTGCTTCACAGAATTATTTAGCCCTAAAATATATAATAAGGGAATATTTAAATGAATTAAAAATATTTGCTTACTGCAGGAAGTCAGAAAAATACCCAAATTATTACTAGAATAATAGAGCAGTAGGATCACAAAGGCAAATAGCTAGGACAGTACTGTCTTGACATACAGTATACTTACAGAGAAGTCCATGCACACAGCTGCAAAGCAGATAACACAGAAAAGAGCTCTCTTCAGTGGATCTTATCTCACTTCCCATGATAGGGACCATTGTTATTGTATTGCTGTTTAGTGCTCAAATTCCTAGCAGGCTAAAGAGGACCCAATTCTCCCCACTTTTCTCATCATATTCCTTAGTTGCTGTTTAGGAAAAACTGCTGAGCATTTTAATTTAGCTACATAGGGATCTAGATTTCATTAAATGCTATTCTGCTTTTCTGAACAATGGTTTTTGTGTAGTGAAAGATGTTGCTACTTAAAACATCTGTACATTTTCTGTGGACAGTCCCAGATAGCTAAGCCTCTCTTTTGCATCGCATGAGAACTGAGGATAAGAACAGAGACTTATAACAATTGTTCCCCTTGTCCATTTTTTTTTGTTAACACGTGTTAACAAACACATGGAGCTTTACATTTCTAATTACATGTTTAAACCAACCAGAAAAGTTAACTCATAAACCAACTCACATAAATAAGGAGGGAGTGAAAGAGAGTCCTTTTAATTTTACAGTTAAAAGAATTGAAGTGTAGGAAATTAGGTCAAAGACACAATGGTAACAACAATCCCATAACACATGTCCTTCCAGACCTCTCCCATTAATGTGTCTTATTATGCAGAATCTGGAGTCAGGATATGAAAGAAATAATACTTCTGGGCCAGAGACTTGGACTGCTTCCTCTGCATATGGATCATTCTTGTGATAGCCAAGGGGCTGTATGGATTTGCCATTTATTAGAATGGGAGCTATCTCAACATATCTGCCTTGCTCATGGTGATTTTTGCTTTAGTCACCTCCCATTTAGAGTACTATATAACTAGCCTTATATGGAACTGCTCTTGAAGAGCATTTAAGCTGCAGAGGATCCAGAATGTAGCAATGTGCACAGGTTTGTGTGTTTCTTGTTATGCTCATAAAACACTGCTGATTTGAGAGCTGCAGGAGCTTCCAGTAGGCTTACAAGTGCAATTGAACTGCTGGCTATTACCTATAAAGCCCCATAGGGCATAGAACCACTGCATGTGAAAGATTGCTCTTCTCTTATTGTTCTCTTTGACTACACCAGATTTGGCAGAGTGTGTGTTTCAGGCCCCTTCCATCCAACAGTCTCAACTTCTTTGGATCCAGGAGTTAAACTTTGCCCGTGCTTGCCCTATAGAACAGCATCTCCTATGGAAATTTGAATGGTTCCAAACCTGTTAGCATTTTGAAAGACATTGAACATCTTTTTCCCCAGGCACTTGGACTAGGACATTAATCCACCTCTGTTGCTATCTACATGATTTCTGTGGTTGGAGTTATTGTTTTAAGCTTGGGTGCCTTGGGTTCTGTGTTGTAATATTATGTGAATGTTATGCTACAAATAATGTGAAATTAAATCTACATTTTGACATGTTTAGTGTCATATCACTTGGTGCAGTCCCATCAGCCTTTATGGTGCAGGCAGACTAATTGAGATGACTTTGTTAAGCAGCATAGCAAACTAAATGGATCTTATTGTTAGTTTCCCATGAAAATCCTCTTCCTTTTTGTAAAATGGATTGGCTACTTACAAATCATGACCAACTTAACCATGGTTTACACAATTTAGTTCAATTAAATCTTGTACCAACTGATTCATACTTGCAGTGGATAAACTGAAATTTTCATCAGACTGAAATCAGAAATTAGCCTGTATAAGGTTAAGAAGAGAAGGAGCAGGAAAATTAAAACCAATTAGATTCTACAATTAATGGCTCTTACCCCTTTACCTGGCACACTTAAATCAAAGAATTAAGAAATATATATTTAATGAATATTTTTTTGTCCTCCTGAAAATTAAAATATAAAGTTTGTTGTATCATTTGTTGTGTTATTTAACATGCAGATTATTATACTATGCATGGCTAACAGTAAACAAGCCTTAGTGTATAAACGTACTTAAAGAATTTTCAGGTGAGATATCTATTTAGGATGAGTGAATATAAAAGTGCAAAAATGATTTTTTTACTGCAAAATCAAATTTGGGTCAGTCACTGGGACCAGAGATTTATTCCTCGGCGCTTTCGCATTCATCTTCATCTTTAGAGAATTTCTCTACTGGAATATGTGCTTTGGGCTGCTGTGACAGTTGTGTTTATGTGGTGCCTTCCTATTAGTATGTTTTATTATTGTGTGATTTATTATTGTTTTAATAAATATAATTTCCATAATGCTTGCTTACTGTTTAACCATATGCAATAGCTCCAAATAATATTTTTAAAAGCAATTATGAATTGCTATAGATAGAAATTTCAGACAAGTAATAAGGTGAATTTATCATGAAGTGGTAATAGTAATTTATACTGTCATAGCAAGTAAGGCTATGAGATTCTTGCAATCTTTATCCTACTGATGCTTTCTTCAGTCACCTGGCTGAAAATTATTGAATAATAGCCCTAATATACTTGGCAACACTGGACTACTATAATGTATGTGTAATAGAATACATGAAGTGGTATCTTGCAATATGTTTACAGTAACCAGAAAAAATAGACAATTTGATTATAACTGAATATATAATAGTACATATAAATTATTTTGTATAATTTAGCTTACTTTCTAATATAATTCATGTGGGATTACATTTTCAACAATGAATCTATTTCAGGAGAGAAGTAGTTCAAAACTGATCTTGCATTCATTAATAAGTGAGATTTTTATACAAGAGAATAAGTTTGTCTGGCACTTTAAAAATATGATTTAACCAGACTGTCTAAAAACATATCTTCTGAAAATAAAAGTGAAATAACCATTTACATGATTTCTTACAACCAAATTTCTATGACAGATAACAGGCACTAAAAATGTTCTCTCTTTCATCTGTAGGATGAACAATTTTATGGCTTACTTCTTTCTTTTAATTGTGCCTCAGTTGGAGTTAGCCAGCTCTTTGACCTGCAAACTCAAGCCTAGTTCAGAACTAAATTGATGACTAGGAAGCCATGAGGAAATATTTTCTTCCTGTTTAATATCTAAAACCATGCCAGAATTTAATTGTCTGAAAAACCAAAATTGGGAACAGTTATCATAATAGTTTCACAGGGTCAGAAAGAGGGAAAAATATCAATGTAAATATAGTAATGTAAGTATAGTAAATATAGTAATATTATTAATAATAAAACAATATAGTACTTTTTACTACAGTTTGCTGGTGGCAATTGAAAGCTTTCATTTAAAAACCAAAATAAATACAGCTTCTTTTATGAAAAACCTTTAGAAAGTTTTGGAAGTTGAAAGTTGTTTTTCTAGTTGTTACTCAGATTATAGTAGCTTGACTATAAATAAGACAAAGAAACTTGAAAAATTAACACAAATTTCCCATTTCTAATATCTGAGGGAGAGAACAGAATAAAATGATAAAAAACACCTTTCATCTTCATCCATATTTACGGTATTTGAGATATAAATTGTTTTTCTAGATTTTATATTTGTCAAAGCCACAATGTCCTAAAATTACTGGAAAAAGCTACATGCAAAAAAAGAAAAAGCTACAATTACGAAGTTTTTCTGAAAAAAAAAAAAATGTTTTTCTCTGGCTTTTTCAGATTTCTTCAGAGACTAAGCCACATTATTCCCATACCTACAAAACAGTATTTATTCCAAAGTGTTTTAGTCTAGAGTGTTATTTCCTGGGTGGTATCTTTCTGCAGTTTAGTCAAGTAAAGAACAACCATATGAAGACTGGCTTTCTAGAAAATGGCCAGCATCTGTGCTGTAGTTGTCCTGCCTCTTTAAGCCTTCTCCCCAGACATCATAGCCACATTGGCTATAAAAGCTGTCTGAAAGGGTGTGATGTTGATGCATGGGAGAGAGGGGAAAGGAGGTATGGGCTCATGTGGCAATAAAGAAGTATAAAGCAGTGAGAAAGATATTTTCTATAGTAGTACTTGGCTCACAGGGAATAGTAGTTCGTGGAACAGTTGTAGGAGGTATAGTAGCAGTGGGTTAACAGTGAGTACAAGCCTTTAATGCTTGTGTGTGTGTGTTTCCTAGGGACTTGTGTTATGTTGGCTTTTTTATGTTTTAGAGCCCACTGACTTGAATATACTTAGAGGCTGCAAAAAACGGTTTGGCACTCACATAGCTCAGCCTTTGTAGGAATTGGCCAACATCCTTCTTTTATCAGAACCTACTCCAAAAAAATAGACATGGAAAAGGCAGAAGAGACAGATTTCCATTAAGGGACTATAACTTTGGTAGAGGCAAATATCCACCCTAGGCCTGTGGTTAAACCAAAGCAAGTAGGTAGACCAGCCAGAAATGGTGCTGAGCCAATATAATTACAGAAATGTTAAAGCAACATCAAGAATAAAGGCTTTGGTTAATTAAAAAAGGAAGAAGAGCAACTTTGAAGAAAGACAGAGAGGAAAGATAGGCTAGAACTGGAAAGGAATGAAAGGCAAGCAGAGAAAACTTTAGTGGCTGATAAACCTACTTAAAGGGACAGTTGCCAGAAAGTAATATTCAGTTCTGAAATTTTTATAACATAAAGTGGAAGTGAGAAAGAATTTGAAAGCTTATAGCCTTCCAGCAAGGATAGTAGTGGATTACTTCCATGTGAAAGATAGAAAACAAAACAACAAACTAAATTTGAAAATGAATTAGTTTTTTTGGAAAGCTACAAGAAGAATATTTTTAATTAAAACTCCATATTTTTTTTTTCAAAATATGATTTCAAGTTCAAGCACACTTTTGAAAGCTTGAAAAAGTAATACATAGATTGATCTTGTGTATATGTGCATAACTTGTATAGGTTCATAATTATGAGTGGAATGTTTGTCATTTAATTCAGCCTCAGTTATATACCGGAATATACACCTTTGACAAAATTGCAACAGCATTTTTATACACATTGAAATAAGGCTTCTATAGAGGCAGATGCTAGTTTAAATATCTAAATTGAATATTTAATTTAAACTAACTTTGTTAATGTATATATTACTCTATCTTTCTGTACTGGTTCTGCAAACATGGTGAGATAGACAAGGTTTCCTTAAACTAGTAAAGAATACAAAAATATTTACAAAAGATATTTAACGTTCAGTGAAAGCTGAAAACTCACTGCAGATTTTTCACAGCTGGAAATAACATGCAGCAGTTAAAAAGCCTGCCACATTTTTTTTTCTTAATCTTACTATAAATATTTTCACAAGCACACATGGGCTTCATGTTCTTAGATCAAATCTACTTACGATTTAAAAATAGCTATTTTCCCCTGTTTTATATTAACATTCACATAATAGGCTCAAAGGTAATTTAAATGCTGTTTGTGTGTGAGAAAGAGCCACTGAAAGCATCAGGTTGAAAAAATGACATGGGTTGAATTCCATTATTTATTACGTTCTCTCATGCAACTCTCTCACATATTTATCTGAGAAAATTGGCCCTAACACAATCACTTCATTCTCTTCCATAATACAATTTAAATAAGTGACAAAGCAAAACAAAACAAAATCTATAAACAGAAATGCTATCTGAAAATGTTAATCTCTCTCTCTCTCTTTTAAATAATGAATTTGAGAATAGTTAAAGAAATCGTAGAAATGGATTTGTTTACAGGCTATGCTCTTTCCTGTCACCTCTTGAGTTTGCAAATAGTTGGCAGCAACATCAAAGGAAAGGAATTTGTCATGAAGGCTTCAGTACAGGATGTCATTTAACTGTCTTTTAACTCATTAGATCCTAGGTTACTAGACCCTTTTACAAGAATTGAAATACGACTCAAGCAATTGGAGCAGTCTACAAGCCACACAAATAATAAATACTTTTAAATGAGTAACTTTAATTCACTTCTTTAATATATTATTCAATATTGTTAATACAGTTTTCTGGACATAGAAGCATATAGAGTTATAGAAAATTAATGAAAGGTAAAACATATTGGCTTAATGCAGTGGAATGGTATGTAATCACTATAAAATGAATATGTACTCATTTTAAAATGAGTAATTTTAATTTCCTCAAGTAGTTATTTTTTATACATTTATTTAATTCTTTAGAATGCATTCTGCTTTCTGCTGAATGATTCATAGAGGTTTCAACAGATTGTAATAGAATTGGTTCTGCTTGTGTAAAGTTAACTGATTTAACCATTATAAAAAGTATAGGTGGTGTTTCTTATCTGAGGAAACTCCAGTTCCCCTTTCAGGCTACTAATAGCAAAACCACAGGTAATGAGACCTTTAAAAAAAAACATTCTTTATCCATGTGTAAAAGCCTGCTTGCCATTTTGTGAATACGTAAGTAGAAAAAGCAAGGCAAATAGCACACATGAAAAATCCTTAATGTGTATACTAAAGTTGGCCCCTTTTAGCAAGTGCACTGACAATATTTTGTGAGACATCAAAACAATAATACAAGTCAGTCTTTGAGAGACTTCTTTCTACAAAGACGGTTATTCCTTTTTTTTGGTCCAAAATAAAACATTCTATAGATTCTATGATCAAGTTTTTTCCAGGTTAATAAACATAGGTGACACAATATCTATATTTACACATATCAATGTCTCTAAATGCTAGTCAGATACCATCTCAGTTAAAATTATCATGTGCTTGCATTTTAGAATAGCAACTTGTCAGTTGAAATGTGTAAAGCAAGATTGCTAAGATGCCAAATCCTGCTGATATATTTTTGGTGATATATAGTGATACTTAAAAGTTTGTAAATCCTTTTGAATTTTCAATATTTCTGCATAAATATTACTTAAAACATTATTTGTGCTAAATTATATAAATTAGAGCTAAACAAATCAGTCAAAAACATAGTTGTTCGTTGATTTGAGGACAATGATCCAAAGCTATAGATTTGTGTGTGACAAAAGTACATGAACCTTTGCTGTCAGTAACTGGAGTACCACTTTGGGAAGCAATAACTGCAATTATTTCTGATAAGTGATGATCAATCGTGCACATTAGCTTGGAGAAATCAAAACCCATTCCTCTTTCCAAATCAGTTTCAAATCAGATACAGATGGGCTTCCTTACATGAACTGCCAACTTCATTTCTGTAAGATTAAGATCAGGACTTTGACTTGACCATTCCAAAACATTTTAACTTTTAACTTCTGCTTTAACAGTTCTTTGATTCCACCACTTGTGTGTTTTGGGTTATTGTCTTGAAGCATGTCTCACTTTCTCTTGAACTTTAGTTTAAGGACACTCTGACATTTTCCTGTACAATTTATATACAATTAAGAATTCATAAAATCATTAATGATAGCAAACTATCCTGATCCAGAGTTAAGAAAACAGCCTCAAATCTTGATGGAACTACCATCTTCTTTCGCATATGAGATAAAGCTCTTATGCAGGTGTGAAGGACAGAAGACTTATTGCTTAAGGATATACACAAGAATCTCGTCAACTAAAGACCAGCACAAATTCGTGCTAAATAAGACTTAACAAAATTCAAGGAGGACTGACCTTGGAGCAGCTGTGGAGATGCAACGATTCTAGGCTGAATCCTCTCTTGACTCAACCTCAAGCTTTATCTCTTCTTCTCCTATAGATTGCCTTTCATGAAATATGCTTTTTATTCAAGTCAAAATATTCTATTTTGATTTCACCATCCACAGAATATTTTTCTAATAGCCTTCTGGCTTACTCACATATTTTTTTGCAAACTGTAGACAGGCAGCAATGTCTTTTTGCAGGATAGTGGCTTTTGCCTTGCAACCCTGACAATTATACTTTGGTATGCTATAGCTGGTACTGATATTTTACAATGCAAGAGAGGCCTTTATTTTCTTCTCCTGGAATTCTTTGGGATCCCTGACCATTACATGCATTGCTCTTGTTGCAATCTTGGTTGTTTGACTATTCTTGGGAAGGGTAATAATGACGTTGAATGGCCTCCATTTATACATGATCTGTCTAATAGTGGACTGGTACACTCCAAATTTTTTGGAAATAGTTTTTTAACCTCGACAATAGTTTTTTCCCAGCTCGACAATATCTACCATTGTTTTTAATGTTCACAAATCTCCTTTGTTTGAGAGAGAGAAAGAGAGACACTCCTAAATCTCTCAGTGAAGATCAGGCTTTGACAGTGAATACCCAAATTTCTGTTCTTTAAATAAAGTAGCAGTGATGCCTGATTATCATTCCATTGACTGAAATACCTAAATCTAATCTCCATTTCAAATGAACTGATAATCACATACACAATTATGTAGTTCTGGATAATTTTCCTGAATAAATGAGCAAGTATAATACTTTCAACTCATTTGTTTAACTGAATTCTCTATCTCTTTATTTAAGAATTTGCTTATGAGATAAAATTTTCTACTATGAGTCTACAAATGCCAACACCGGAGTTTTCTTTTCCAAAAATGAGTAGATTCAAAGAAAGAACAAATGAAAAATCCTTTAGTTAAATCCAGGGCCAACTTACTCTATTCCACAGGGAGCAAAAGCACTCCCTTACAAAAACTGCTTATTATTAGTCACAGTGTTTTTTATTGAGTGTTTTAATAATACAATTGTATATTGACTAATCTGTAATCAAAAGTGGCAGGTCCCTAAGAAATTTACAAGTACTTTTTATATATAAGTAAATCAACATACATATCTGTGGTTCAATCCAGTAGCTTTGTGTTAAAACATAGTGTTAATAATTCACAGTGATTCTCGATTTTATGCTTTTTATAGAAAACCTGTTCCCAATAACATGCACCCATCCTAAAGACTTCCATAAAAAAAACCTTCTAAATACTACATTTAAGTAGAAATAATATGTAGTTCTGAGTGCGATTGCTTTTCTCAAACACACAAAAGAAAAAAATACATTATTATAATGCTTTGTGACAAAGTTCTACACCAGAAGTCCCCAACCCCCAGCCTCCTGCTGGGCTGTGGGCTGTTGGGAACCAGGTCACGAAAGCGGTGGGCGAGTGCATGAGCATACAAAGTTGTATTTGCACAATCAGTGTGTCTACATATGAAACCATCCCCTCTTGCCCCCACAACTGCTGGTCAGCAGAGCTGGAAAGATTGGGGATCGCTGTTCTATACTATTATAGATTCAACATTCCTTGCACTGTAACCTCAATTCCAAATCTGTATTAAAAAGATACACTTTTCAAGTTCAGCAGAAAAATAAAATAAAATAATAAAAGGGAAAGTATAATCAATCCTATCACAAAATATTTCAAAATTTAATAAAAATTAAACAGGAGGGTTACTGATGCACTTAGTGAATGTGCTTGTACAGGTCCAGTATATTCTTCAGCAGTTTCCTATGTTGCATATCTCTTGGTCCACTGTCTGGCCATTCTGTCATGCTCTGCCCTATTTGTCATATATTGAGTAGCAATACTTCCAACCAGGGGATCAGCTGCAAAGAAAATAACACAGTCAACCACTTTCCATGTTTAGAATTGCTAATTCTGACCCTAGATTAAAATTGATTAATTAACTAATGAAACCAATTTATATTGCTCCACCATCTCATAGACAGTGGTGCTGAGCAATGTACATAAGAACTAAAACAGTTGTTAAATACATTAAAAATACTAAAAAAACAAACTAAAACAAGAATAATAGAAGGTAAAAATATTCATCTGTTTCTAGGGACATAGCAACAGGTGAATCTGAAAGATGAGCCAAGCTCATAATAAAGCTAAACTCACCTTAGGGGATAAGATTTCACAATGCTGACATTATAGCAGAAAAGACCCTCTGCATACTGCCTGCTAAACGTGGCTGACTAGGTGACAAAACTCGTAACATGACCTCCGTGCTGGATTCCGAAAAAAGGGGAATGTGGGAAACTGCATAAAAATTGTCAGACAGCATCAGGGGATATTTTTTTTTTTGAGGAAAGAGCAAACCAGGCCCTGCTTAAAAGGCCTGGGAACATCCTTCTGCAGTAAAGAGTTTATCACTGCTTGAATCCACTTGGTAATCAGCACCCTGGAAGCTTTTGCCAATCAGGAGAGATAGGGATTTAATTGACAGATGGTTGCACTGACCGTATTGAGGCCCTTATCCATTTTATCAGGTCCAACAGGATCAAATTGTTCCCAGATAATCAGAAAATATCTTTCCCTGGGCATCTTGCATAGATCTGCACCAACTGGGAATGAATCCAAACAATTTTGTCCATCAAATTCCTCTATGCAGCCCTGAACATGATCACCTGAGACCTCCTGTTCCAGGAGGGTCCAGGTAATCCTGAAAAGGGCCTCCAGGTAACACTCTGCAGAAACAATAAGAGTGACCAAATGGTGTTTCATCACTCTTATCACGAGGTAGGTCTTAATAGCAGCTTTAATTTGTGTCTGGTCGGAGTTATCCCTGTTTCCTTCAGCATTGATCTAGGCATCTCTATCCCTTTTCAGTACTTGCAGCTCTTCCGTGCAACCAGAGCAATGAGTCAAAAGAAGCTACATAGGCATGATTCTATCCTAAGCTTCAGCTGCCATTTTATTCCAGGATCTTACCAGAACTTTGGCAAGACCCTGCAACAAAGCCCCCAGGATATCCATCACAAGGTCATATTGCCATTGCTCTACCATTATCTGGCATGCCTCTAATAACTCAAGGTTGGTTGGAGGTTGGGATAGGCTCATGGCTACCATGGAAGACATGAACTTGTGGTGACTCTTCCAGATACCTCTCCAGATATCAGCTTTGGAGGAAGATGAACTAGTTCTGGGCTCATCATCAGGAGGGGAGTTGGTCAATGACTGAGAGTGATTTGACTTGAAGCACAGCTGCAGCATGACAGCCCTGAGGCTTCAGTAGGGAAAGCATGAAGCAACAGCTGGTCAGCGATAAGAAAAAGGAACTGCCTTCTGTACCCTAATCCAAGAACATGTAGGGCAGAGAAAAGGCAGGAGCAGTGAAGGTCATCCAGATGACTCATGAGGAGGCAGCCTTGTCCCTTTTGATAGGCTGCACCAGAATCTGGATATTAAGCACAACAGACAGTTGGAGATGATACTGGGAACAATACTGTATGTTCGTTTCCTTGCTATGTGTTTGGGCCTTGAGCTTGTATCTCTTCAGTTGTTACCTCCCTCCCTCAGTGGAGGGAGATAGATGAGTAAAGGAGGCCCCAAGTCACTAGTTCAGGCTCTTGATGCCAACAAAGCTTCACCTCTACACCCCCCCTCCCAGCATTCTTCCTCTTAAGACTAGTCCCTCTTACCGGTCAGCTGAAAGGATGGCAGACTCTCCCAGTGCTCTACCCGATTTATTCTGGCCCCTAACATCAACCACAGACAAACCAGCCACTTTCACCATACAAACTGCCTTTCAACCATTTTAGGGCCTTTATTTTTCCTCTGACATAGCCATCATCTTGTTCACTGCCTTTGGGTGGCCACAGTGCACCCAAGGTCTTTTCTACTGTCTTTACCTGGGGGAATTTTAGAAGAGTCTCTATTGGGAGTCACCAAATTCAGCACTTGGTCTAGCACTGTTCTCTCTGGGTCCCATTCCTGGTCTGCCAGGCCTTTTTCTCTGTCACTGCTGTCACAGAGACCCTGGTTGCCAGCCACCTGTTCTGACTTTCTTTGAACTTCAGCCTGATCATCAGGCCCTGATGTCAGCTTGGTCTTGGCTCTCATAGATTTAACTACCATAGGTCAGACTGCTGTTGGAAGTCCACCATTACCAAACTCATCCGCAGTTATGTTAACTTGGTTACAATCTAACCTTTTAGACAGAGATGTACCTAGTAGGCAGAGATGTATTCAAATCAGGCAAGATGGCAAATAATGTCATTATGCAAACCTGCCTATTTTGTATGTACATCTATATACAAAATAGAATTTTCATTGCAATGCCACATCCTTTCTACTTCAGATGCCACAGTAACTATTTATCAAATACCTTATGCATTTATTTCTGATTAGCTATTTCTGCTAGCAACTTATAAAAATATATTAAATAGTGGAATGCAACATATTAAAATAGTGGAATGTAACAAATTCATAATACACAAACAAATTCTGTGTATTATGAGTTATTATAAATAACTCATAATACACAAATACTATGAGTTATTTTAATATGGTATTTCTTGGTCACTTAGGATAGAGAGGTACTTTCACTTTTTAAAGTTAGAAACAAAAATAGCCTTACAGCCATCATAAAGCTAAATTACAACATATTTTGTAAATTCTTTTTGTCCTACCAGGATTGCAGTCTGTGAGAAGTGAACAGATGGAGAGAAGGACTTTGGATATTGTTAATGCTGGGCTCCAGTTGTCTTTTAAAATGTCCAAGCAAATCACTCCTTGGCTATTAATATTACAATGATAAATTCTTGTCCGAAATGCAACCTGGAAAAGAGTTATATTTTATATATTACTCATATTTTCAGTGTGTAGGCTGTGATATCAGAGAGAGAGAGAGAGAGAGAGAGAGAGAGAGAGAGAGAGAGAGAGAGAGAGAGAGAGAGAGAGAGAGAGAGAGAGAGAGAGATAAGGGCAGCAAATCAATGCAACTAAATAAAAACTAAATAATGCTTCCATCAAATAATTAACAATCCATGTAGGGGGATGGGGAACTTAAACATAATTAGATAAAATCTGAAAGGATTTAGTATCTACTGCAGTTGATAAATGATTGTAATAGTAACTAAAATTTGGAGACATTATGTGTGATAAATGGTTCCTTATCTCAGACAAACTGAGCACAAAACTTTCATTATGCTTTATAAAATATGCCAAAAGAAGGAAGCATGGGGCAATTTTATTTATTTTTAAACAGTGGTATTCAAGTTTTTAGATTAACATCATGTTTTAGATTAACATCATGTTTATTATAATACATGCTGACTCAAAATAGTGGGAAATGTTCCTATTTTTAGAAATTGTAATGAGAGAATCACCTGGTTTCTATAAAAAAAGGAACTTGGAGTTACAGTTATTTTTCCTAAACTATATTAATGTAGTTTGTAACTTCAGTCAGAAGTATTGACAAAAAGAAGTGTGAGACCTATGCTAAATTACTAATGCTTTAGTCTAATTGAAATTTATGAAGCAAGTTATTTATAATTAATTTAAATCCAATAACTTCTATGGAATTAGATATGACCAGATTAGACAACCATGTTAATTTTACTTTTCTCTCTTACCTTTGGTGGTTTAAATGGATAGTCTGGAGAAAAGGTGATATCAAGGAAAAAAACTCCTCCTTCATATACAGAACCTGGAGGTCCAAGTATAGTTGATCTCCATTCATAAATGTTGTCTCCCTTGGGTCCAGCACTATAATAAAAGTAGAACAAATAATTCCTTAGAACAAGAAGATTTTGATTAGAACTGAAAAAAGACTTTCTTAAATTTCTTTCTAATTTACCATGTGTCTGAATTCATTTGTTGTTTCTTAGCCCAAAGTAACTTTCAAAGATACAAGTTCCAATAGTGATATTGGATTTTAAAAATGCCACACAGTATTTTTTCCAGAGTCTTTATGTTTCCTATAATATAATTTGCAGTTAAGCACATGAAAAATATCTGCAAATAGATAAAGGCTTTACTATTATTAATGCCTTATAATATATCCAGGGCATGTTATTATCACAATTTCATTTTGGGTTCAGTGCCAGGTATTTTTTAGGTTGAAAAATAGTTTCTTCGTCAACCAATTAAGGGATCTATTTTTAATCCATGTCAGTTTGAGCACTAATAACTAGGACTCTTTAACTTCCCTTGTCTGGGATTCTTCCCTTGTCTGGGAAGTCATTGAGAGAGGATGCTGGGGAGAAAACCCATGTTGTGAAAACTTTAGAAAGTTGATTGACCCAAGAGCTGGATTGGAGCATACTTATCTATTCTGTTTAGGCATATTTTGGGAAGCCTTATCAGAGTTCATTGAAGGGATCCTCTGCCAATATATGAAAACTTTAGTTATTAGATGGCTATGTAGGCAGGCAACTTGAGGAACATCTGGATCTCTCAAATTGCCTGACTTTTTATAATACTCATCAGTTCAGTATCTGACAGGGTAATGACCTAGTTAATCAAGTTTATTGCCAACACTCCTTCAGAGAATTGACTTGTGGGAGGTGCAGATTTTATTCAGGCTGACACTTCCCAAGGACAGTAGAGATGAAACATCCTTAGAGTTAACAAACTGCATTACATTTTACTTAGTATTTAATTTTATTTATTGTTATCTATATTATTACTAACTTTCAGGTAGAAGCACTTTTTCCCCAAGTTGAGTCATTAATGAACTGACTTCCCTCTGTATGAAACACAGAGCAATGGGAAGACCTCAAACTTGCAAGGCAAAGGCTTTGTTTTGAACAGCCTGCTGGAAATAGTAGGATGTATTTAGTCTCTCTTGGATGGGAGTCATTCAAACTTTTTCAAGTCAACCAATAGTCTTTCGCAGTTTAAAGGCTACCTGAGAAAGAATATGACTGCATTTCTGGATTCCCATTTTCCTCTATTTATTGTTTTGGAGTTGTAGAGTGATTTGATTTGATCCGGCTGTAAATAACTATTATGATTTGCAAGCCTTTGATCCAATACATCTTGGGGAGAGGAACTTGCCTTGCATATTCCTCTGTTTTATTTTGGTCTCTTAGCTTGTTCCTTTTAGGTTCCAAATTAGAATATACCTTTTCACCATCATTTACTTTTGAAACACAGTTTCAAAACTCTATATGAGTTTATTTTAACTAGCTCAGCAACATTTGGATGACTGTGTTTAGTTATAATGAAAGACTCTTTTAGAGTTCACTTTATTGTTAACAGTAGTCAAGAGCTTGAAACCTGACAATACCATTTGTACCATCAATAGACATTGCCTAGTTATAAAATCAGTAATGTTTTTATTTTTAAATTATCATCACCTTGTTGTATAAGCCTAGTGACAGATGGACAAATGGCTGCAATTTGAGAAGGGAAGTTTCTTCTGGGATAGAAAGATCTAAGAGTTGGGAATTATCTATTTCTGCTTCTAAATTCCATCCCGGGGTTATATCTATTTGAGAAGCTATCCGAAAATGTGGGAGGGGTTGGTTACTTAAGACAAGTGGCTGTTTGATTTTTAGGAATCCATCAATGTTGAGCTGTTTGGTAGGTTTAAGTGAAGTCTGAGAGACAGAATGTGGATAGACTCTGCCTCTTCTTCCTTTTCGCCATGGCAGAGATGATAAAAAATACCAATCTTCAGTAAAAATAATAAAATTGCAGGTCTCCAATAAGAGAGTGAAAGATGAAAGTAAAATAGAACAAAATGGGATGAAATAAAAAGCAAAAAAAAAAAAAAAAAGCTTGTTAAAATGAATTAAGAGAGGCTTAGAATAAGCTTCTAAAGCATAAGGCTACGCTTTCACCATATTTTCTTTCCCCTGCAAAGGTATAGAATAGATGATACCTGGCTAAACAGTAATAACTTTGAGATTGGTCTAGATGTTGTCCTAGTGAACCAGCACTTAAGAAAATGTGACTCTTTTATTTGGAAGGAGAAAAATTGGTGTATTAGAGAAGCAGTGAAGCAGTGAAATGATTATTGCTCAATTGCAACTCACAATGCCGACATCAAGTCACTAACAGAAAATGTATTTAATTTACCCAATTTTTATTTATCTTTGAATAATACATCACAGCTGGGGCTGCTATAAGAAATAAACTAGAAAATTAACAATTAAAAATCCTGCTACAAAATTGGGCTTTTAATTGCTTAAAAATATAGTTTTAACTCAACAGGTAAATGTGCAGAACACTTACAAAGTAGCAATATGAACTACTTGACATATTAGCTTACTAATGTGTAATTCTTACTTGAACCATGGAATTATACCATTTCTAATTGTGATATATTAACTTGAAAAGCCACTCCCACTTTCTTCCTTTCCAGCCCTCTTAAAGACAACTGGAAAATAAGTATATATGATCTGCGCAATATTATTTCACAGTGCAAAGAAGATTATTGTCTCTGTCACTTTCCATAAACTTTACTATAGAAGTCCTTACATGACTCTCTGCCTTTTCTCTGGAGCAGCTGCAGTATTCTGCAGTGTTTCTTCTTTCAGCTGCAGCATTCAAAAATGTTCTTTTCAATTTCTTTAATAGTCAGTTTTTAAATATCAGGTTTTTTCTTTCTGAAGATGATTTCTTATGGTAGCTTTGAGTGGGCCTGCGACGAGATGATTTAAGGGTCCTTTTAAAAAAAAATTTTTTTTAGAGTTGTACTTCTGGGTGGTTTGTTTCCTATTGCATTTCTTAACAGGGTCAAGTATGGTAAAATTTAGCTCTAAAGGTTTTTTTTTTTTGGTTTTTTTTAGAAACCCTGATCCTCTAGTCTTTCTAAACAATTAGCAGTATTTGCCAAATGCATGCTGCGTGCACATGCGCAGTGTGCACCAAATGCATGGTGCATATGCGCGCATGCGCAGTGCACCAAATGCACACTTTACCTAGAACAGCAAGCGGGGGAACAGCTGTGCTGCGTGATTTAGATTTGCTAGAAAGCTGATCATCGGAAATACTGGTTCAGTTGAACTGGTAAACCGGTTCAGATGAACTTTTTTTTATTCGCTTGAACCAGTAGCTTTTATTATTACCGGTTCGCCCGAAGTGGTGTGAACCAGTAGCATTTCATCCCTAGGCACGGTATTTCGCTGGTTCAGCTCCTTTCTTCAAGGCAGGTCCCATTCAGTGTTAACAGTGGGCTAGAGATCCAACCCTTGGTTACTCCTTTGTGAGATGCTATAGGACTCAGTACTTTCTCCATCTTTTTTAAACCACTGGGTGAGATCACCAGTATGTTGATGAGTTACACTCTATATCCTCATCCCTGGTGATCCAAACGAAGCTGTAACTTTCCTTTCTCAATATCTGAAGGCTGTAAGGCTTCAGGGTGTAAGGTTTAAGATGAAACCAGACAAAATGGAGTAGCTGTGGATAGAAGGGACCTCTGGATTTGGTGTTTATCATCATTAAGTCTAGGAAGTTTGGACCTCAAAAATTTGAAACTGCTTCTGGGGGGACTTAATCTCAACCAGAATAATTATACCAGTTGTTTATTGATTAGGAATTCTACCTTGGTAGGGTTTAATTTGAGCTATCTTATATTCCATTTTGAAATCTCCCTTTCTTATATATTGTAGATAATACAAATAATATCTCCTCTACCAGGGTTGGAGAGCAACCTTTTTTTAAAAAAAAGGAGATTGAAATGATTTACTAAATAATGCATTGTTTACCCACCCCAGCTATCCATGGTATTCTCAGGAGTCTTCTCCAATATCAAGTTCAAGCTTGTCAATACTCTTCCTATCTTTCTACTTTAAAGCTCAAATTTCACTTCATAGGGAGTAAAACTTTCCCATATAAGGAGTACCATGGCTTGCATGATTATGATTTTGAAGGTCTCAACACATAATGGCACTTGATTATCTTTTCCAAGGCCTTCATTGCTGCTCTACTAAGTGCTAATTTGTAGTACATTATTTGACTGCTTGTTTCTTTACTGTTGATGATTGCCTCTAAAAGATACCACTTTAGTATCTTCATTGTCAGTTCTAAGGCTGCTTGTGCTCCTTATTTGCTATTCTTTATATTTACTTTAGTCTCATGTTTTCATTGTGCTCTTTGACTTTTCAAAGGAAAGCTTAAAGATCCTTTGTACTTTTGGCTATCAGGTTTTCCTCAATATACATTCAGCATACAGGCTCAATGAATAAAGAGAGAGAATGTAGTCTTGTTAGTCTGCCAGCTTGGAGCCAGTCTGTATGTTCTTTTTCTACAATGGGTTTTTTTAACCCATATATGAGTTTCTCATTAAAACAATGAGTTGTTCTGGGATTCACATTTTCTGAACACTTTCCACATGTTGACATAATTATTATACATAAATAGTACATGTTTGGTGTACTAAATAGATTTGGATTTTTTTTGGAATTCATAAAATGGATTAAGATACTGTATGTGTCGTCCAAATCTAAAGTGAAGGTTAATGGCATGTTTTCTCCTATTTTTCCCATTATTTAGAGGAACTAGTCAAGGGTGTCCTTTTTAATATCTGTATGGACCTTTTGGCTTGTGCTATTAGATAACATAAGAAGAACTATGGGACCTAATTCAGTGGAACATAAATTCCATGTGTCTTTTTTTAGCTGACAATACATTAGCTTTTGCTTTGTTTTTTTCTGGTTTTTGTCATTATTTAAAAAAACAATAAAAGAATAAATAAAAAAATTAAGTAATGGCAAGTTATTACTTTAATGTTTAATATGTATTTTTATACTAGCTTGTCAAATCAAAAAAAATATTTTATATCAATAAGCATTTAGAAAATTTCTGTTTAAAATAGGTCATCATAATACATCTGGTATTCGATCTTCCTACAAGGTCATTGGGGAAATAATGATTTATTCAGAGGAAATAAAGCAATTAGGAAGAATGTTAAAACTTTAAAATAAATATTCAGACTGTTAACAGAATTATGCTTCTACTGTAATGATAACAGCTTGATTGAATGTTTATTTTGACAGAGTAATGGCTTTATTACAATTGCATCATAAACTATTCAAAAAGATTCTGTACTTCTGTTTTATTAATAATAGAACTTTGGAGGAGTTATTTAAGCAAAATTCATATTAAGTACATTGTCATATTCTAAAAACTCTTAGATGAATACTATCAGATAAATATTATTAAAACATGATAAGTGATTTCTGTACACCATATTTTATTTCATGATATTTTATGTATTCTTATCTGCTTCAATTATCTGATGAACTCAGAAATCAAGGTTATATAATAGAAATGATGACATTGAGGCATAGGTAAATAAAAACAAATGTTTTACTGAGGGAAAATTTTCTGTCCATTCTGTATATTACATTAATTCTGAACATCTTTATGAAAAAATATAAATAAGAATAGGTTAACTTATTTAATTTTTTCACCTGAGAGTAACAATTGTGTGCTAGTAAATGATTATGTTGTAGGAATATTGTTTAAACCAATGATGCCAAATCTATCATGTGGGTAAAAAGTGACATGTCATATTTTGAGTGTCACGCCAGGGTTCACCAACATCTGACAATTGTTCTCAAAAGTATTCCCTGTTCTCACATGATTTTTAGAAGCTGTAGAGATCATGCATGAATGGGCTGTGCTCTTGTACACCTCCAGACTCTTGGGAAGCCACGCTAAACAGCTGTACTGTCAAAAATTGTGTGAGTACAATTTGGGGAGTATTACACAAGTATGCTCTCAGTTCAGTTTATGGTCACTCTCCCACACACTCACAGGCCTGTAAAACCGCCACACTCAGTCCCAAGTCAACTGAACACTGAGGCACAAACGGTTCTTTAAAATTTTATTTTAAAGTATAACAGTGAACTTTTACTGATCTCTCTCTCTCTCTTTTCTCTCTCTCTCTCTCTCACACACACTCATCCAGACTTACCTAGCATCCACTACTAGGCTGCCAGGCACTAGCCAGAGTGACGGAAGCCACCAAGATTGAGCTCCAAAAATAATTCAAAAAGACTGGGCAGGCTTCAGGACCTCTTTTTATTCCCTAGAGTTGGTGGGAAGTAGCTTCCCATGCAGGCCAACTCCTTTGTTGGTGACATTTGGAGAGGGGCTCAGGCCCAACTTTTGTCCTTTTGTTCCCTTATCAACTTGGGTTTTTTCCTGAGGGAACTTTTCCTGGCTTTGTCTACCCTGTTTACATGACTTTGGTACTTTTAGGTATGGTGGCTTTGGCCGAGTCTCACACATTCCTTCCCCTGGCATAGAGTTAAACAGGAGATGCCACAAATGGGACTCACTCATCACCCACTCAGACCATTACAGGTTTTTGTATGTATTCTTGCCAATAGGTTTGCTGTCTAGTTGGCAGGGAGGTACAATATTTTAGGAATACAAATCTAACACATTGAAAACCAAGGGGATTAATACAAAGGCAAAGAATACAAAGAAAAAAAAATGGACAATTTTCCTTCCCCAGGATCCCAAATCAGGTAACCAAGATGTGAGCCAAGACCACATCTAGAGTCTTAAGCTTGGCTAGTTTTGCTTCAATATAATTCTTATTGTTGCAAAGACCGTTAGAGGATTCACAACCCTGATTCACCCTTAATAGTAGATAATAAAGAGCCACATGATTTTGGATGACTGTAGTCCTGATGTCTGTCATTTCTTCTGTCCGAGCAGAGATGAGGGAGGATATAAGGATGGCACTTTTAGCTAGGATGCTCACCACTTTTTAAAGATCCATGTAAGCTCTTTTGGCCAGGACAGGGACCTCTACTAAGAATTAGAGACATGACTTCTGTTTTGGATAAGTGTTATATCGCTCTCACAATAGAAAGACAGTTGATGGACTTATTTGCATGGAAGGCAGGGCATATAGAGAGGTCAAGTGCCCAATGGCACAAGCCCACCCCCCCAAACTGTGGGCTGGGATATAAATATGAGTCTCCTTTCCACACAGCAAAAATAAACCTTTAGGTAAAAATAAATGGGGGCAGGCATAGGAGACATTATAAATCTTTTCACAAGTAAAAACAGGAGAATTTGAGGGCATTAGGCGTTTACTATTCCCAAAGTTATTGAAATATACAGTCAGGTCCAGAAATATTGGGACATCGACACAATTCTAACATCTTTGGCTCTATACACCACCACAATGGAGTTGGAATGAAACAAACACAATGTGCGTTAACTGCAGACTGTCAGCTTTAATTTGAGGGTATGTACATCCAACTCAGGTGAACGGTGTAGGACTTAGAGCAGTTTGTATATGTGCCTTTGACGTACAATAACAGCTTTATAATTTCTCAAATATTGGTAGTGTATCAAACATAATTGTTACCCGCCACTACAGAATTGATTTAACCAGACACTATTATAAATAGTTGTAACTAATTCTGCTAATTCTGTATAATATTTATTTCTGCAATGACTAATTTGAACACTTTTAAATAAATTTGAGAATTTCTAAATAAAGCAGTTAAAATTTAAGATATTTTAACCATATGCTGCTTCTTCCTATTGAAACTACTGAGACTTAAAGGTGGTGAACATTAGCTGGATGATGCCAACTAGATTAAAAGTAGGCAGATTAAATTATATATAAAATGATTAAAGTAGGCAAGAGCCGTAATGATTAAGCAACATAAATAATATAATATATCAGAGTACTTAAACTGTACTGTACAATAATCCCCTTAAAAGTAATCTTGAATAAAATCAAAGATTTCGTTTGGGATTAGGGTTGGACAAGAATTAAGTCTGATTTCTCATCTAAGATTTTGGTGATTCTCTTGTGGTTCATAATAGTTTGTAATACTATCCTTAGTAAGGATCTGGCTTGAACTCCACAGTACTCCTCCATCTGCTAGCCTATTTACTGAGGGCATAGTTTCATAGGTCATTTTATGGTAAATTGGCTACTGAGGCAATTAAAGCTTGTCCAAGATGTTTCAGTTTTAAAATAATATTTTCCTTGAGAAAAACCAACGGATCAGGCAGTTATTGATTACAGTTGCAGACTGGTGGTAGGAAATGAATCTGCTTGCCTATAACTGGCCTGAGATGTCTGCTGTGGGAAGGACTAAAATTCTTGTTACCACAATTATATATTATTGTTGTTGTTGTTTAAATAGACTGGTTGACCTTTCCACTTAATTAGTGCATATTCTGTAAATTATTAGTTTAAGACATGTCACTGAAAGGACTTGGCCCTAATGCTTCTGCAGCCTGCACAGTAGAGATTTCTCTTCCCAATGGCAGTTACTCTTAGGGAATGTTCAACCTCTAACTTCTCTTCTCAGAATACAACCAGGTACAGATATGACTTCAGTTCACAGGCATATTTTTTCCTCACTCTCTTTTGGAATATCAGATCTTATATATGCTGGATTTGAGACAAGAATCAGTAAAGTGATTCCAGCTTTTCAAAACAGGGGCTACATTTTAGCTGCACATGTCCATTTGGACAATGAATGTGTCACACCCAAGAGACCAAAAATCTAAATCTCTGCAATCACCTTGAAACTGCTAGGTTTCTATGGCAATAGAAAACATGGATAACAGGACAATAATTATTTGGGGAAATTATGTTGAAATATCCCACAGTTGAAAAACTTTCCCTCATACTATTTTCTTTTTTTAAAACTTCATTTCCACGAATGGTTATGCACCAGCAACATCCATGCTGGAAGAATTCAGATGATGACTAGTTTGTTTTTAAGACAAATTCTCATACACAATTGAATGGAGAAGGGGCATTGGCCTTACCTGACACGCTCCTTCTCGGTGTGCTGAGAGAGAATCCAAGGAATGGGTTAACTCTGTCTTGCTGCTCATTAGATTAAGTCTGTCAAACTTCTGTGGTCACTCCTCCCTTGTCTGAGGCCCAGTTTTGATGAAAGCGTAGTGATTGACCTGAAGTGTTTCCGTGCTGATTTTGGCCACTCCTGGACTCTGGACCAGACGGTCGCCAGGATGGGGTTGGATTCTCAGCACACCAAGAAGGAGCATGTCAGGTAAGACCAACATTCCTTCTTCAGTGTGCTGAGGAGAATCCAAGGAATGGGACATACCGAAGCTGACTGGTCCTAAGGGTGGGCAGTGGTCTGATCCCAAGTCCCCAAGCCTGGGTACACCTTCTGGAGAACTCGTCTGCTGAAGGCCGCTTCAGTGGAAGCGAATGGGTCCAGCCTATAATGTCTTATAAACAGGGATGAAGAGGACAAGTTGCTGCTCTACATATTTCGTCAATGGAAGCCTGTGTGGCCCACGCTGCCATCGTGGCTGTGCTTCTAGTGGAATGGGCTGTCACTCACCAAGGTACCAGAAGAGCATGAAGCTTGTACACTTTGGCGATGCATGCTCGTATCCACTGGCCTAGTCGATGCTGTAACCTTGTTACTCAATATAGAGGGTTGAAATGATATAAACAGGGACTCCGTCTTTCTGAAAGAGGCTGTTCTCTTAATATAAATGCAAAGGGCCTTCCTTACATCCAAGGTGTGCCATTTTTTCTCCAGGGAACGGACAGGGACAGGGTAGAAGTCCAGCAAAATTATTTCCTGTGCCCCATGAAACGAGGAATTAACCTTGGGAAGGAAAGAAGGGCCCAATCGCAGAATCACTCTGTTTGAATGAAAGATCACAGGTTTTCTCTTATAGAGAGGATTTGCCTGGCTGAAGTGATGGCTACGAGAAAGGCACCTTACAAGTGAGGAAACGCAGATTGGCAGATCGTAATGTTCAAAGGGCGCAGAGGATAGAGCCTGTAGGACCTTGGGTAGGTTCCAGGTGGGATACCTGTATACCACCAGGGGCCTTAGATTAGCTGTGCCTCTGATGAAGCTGCACACAATAGGGTCTTGGATCAGGGGTGAAATGCTCCCGGTTCGGGCCGGATCACCTGATCTAGTAGCGATAGTGGTTCGGAGAACCGGTAGCAAAAATCTCTGCCCCCCCCATGCCCAGCTGAGCCGCGCAATCATCAGAGGCTTTTTTAAAAAAAATTAAAGTATTTTTTCTACAACCTCTTTGGCCGAAAAAATGCTTTTAAAAGCCTCTGACGATCCCAGCTGAGTTGCCTGATCATCAGAGGCTTTTTTTTCTTTTAAAAACATTTTTTCTACAACCTCTTCGGCCAAAGAGGTTGTAGAAAAAATGCTTTTAAAAGGCTCTGATGATCCCAGCTGAGTTGCCTGATTGGCAACTTTTAAAAACAACCGAAGAGATGTAGAAAAAATGGTTTTAAAAGTTAAAAAAAAAAGTTGGCCACGTCCACCCAGTCATATTACCCCCCCCCCCCACCAAGCCATGCCCACAGAACCCGTAGTAACAAATTTTACATTTCACTACTGTTTTGGATGAGGGATTCCAGATCCCTGCATGATAATGCAGCGGACAGAGATGCCACTTGCCTGAGTATCATACTGGGTGACAGGCCCTTGTCCAGTCCTTCCTGCAGGAATTCTAGGATCTGGGCCACCGATACATAGAGACGGTCAATAGCAGCCTTGGAGCACCAGCCAAAGAAGGCTTTCCATGTGGAGTCATACATCCAGTTAGTAGATGGCCTCCTAGAGGCCTGGATGGTCTGTATTACTTTGTTGGAGAAGTTGTCCATGTCCTTCTGGGCCAGTGGGGAGTCAGGAGCAGGATTTCTGCCCTCTCTGCCAGTACCTTCCTTATTACCCCTGGGATGAGGAAAAGAGGAGGAAAGGTGTAGTAGTCCTCAGGGCCACGGAATGTAGAGTGCATTGACCTCTTCCACCCTGGTTGTTGCAAACCTGGTATAAAACCTGGGTAGCTGGTTGTTTGATGGGGTGGCAAACAGGTCCAGGATCGGAGAACTGAACCGTTCGGACAGCGCCTTGAACAGGTCGGGATGGAGATGTCACTCTGAGTGGTCAACTGTGGTTCTGCTGAGCCAGTCTACTTGTACTTTGCTGTTCTGAGATATGCTCTGCTCTCAGGGATAGGAAATGTTCCATCCAGAGTCCCAAGCGTTCAGCTTCCTGCATGAGGGACCTGGAATGGGTGCCCCCTCTTCCAAAGCAGAACTATGCCACCAATTGCCAGAGGATGGTTGCACTAAGCCAGTTCCTGTCTCCTCTAGGCTTTCAACTGTATCACTTCTTGGTGTGCTTTTCATTCGGTCTCACCACGAACAGCTCACTTTCCTTCTGTACTACAGTCTCCGTAAGCTGCTGTTCCTCCTCTGCTGAATCAGGTACCTGGACCCATGGGTCTGTTACCTCTGTCATGCTGCCCCAAATATCAGCTGATAGCAGAGTAAAACAAAAGGGAGCAGTGCCAACTTTCTCTCAGTGTTCCTAAACAAACCTTGACAGCCCCAAACAATCCACTGTGAAACTGGAGTTGGCAAATGGTTTATTGCAGCTGCAAGGTAGCTCCATGGCAACGCTAAGTTACATCAGTTTAAAGTTGGCGCTGAGAGCAACTACCTCTCAGCGTTTTTTATCTGTCCGCGCAGGCTTCACCCATCCCATACACATAATGAACAGCTGAGCTATATCCAACTGAGTGAGACATTCAAACGGGCCATCAATTATCCCTGTGCTGGCCCGTGATGTCATCAAATGCTGCTGACTCCTCTGCTTGTCTGTGATCCTTCCATTCACTGCCGATCCTCTCCCCCGACGCGTCCGGTCTTCTAAACATCCTGTGTCGCCACCACCACCAGCCCCTGTGAAGAGTATCCCCATGCTTTCAGGTATCTTCAGGTCGCATTCCCACGGCCTCCTCTCTTCCTCCCATATGTATTGTCGAGCAGGAGATCAGGCTCAACAAAAGGGCTCAGTTCTGTCAAATGTCTCCAATTGAATTGGAGAAATCAGCTCTCTAGCGCTATCTGGTGACCAGGCGCGATAACATATTGGCTGCAAGAGGCCTGGATTGTTGTAATGCTCTAACAGTTATTGCTCCAAAGGGCAGGAAATGACATCTCCTCCCTTGGGAGAGCTCCTCAGCCCCTGGCTTCTGCCAACCTTTTCAACTTTGGCCAGTTCTCTCTCGTTGGCTTTTTGGCATCTTTTGGTGTCCTTTTCAGCTGCCTTGGAGCCTCTGCTACTCGCAGTGGCTGCAACATGGCTCTGATCCTTCACTCCTTTGGCAGCTGTTTTTTTAGCTGGAGGAGTCCTGTCTGCAGCTCGGGGGGGGGTACAAGGAAAGCCCTATTGTCCCCTTCCTGTGGCTGGTGGAGGGCTCTGGAGCCGCCATTTTCCAGTGCGTCCTCAGGCAGAACTGGTTCGCAATGGACTACTGCTACCATGACTTGGATTTGCGCCAATCACGCAAGCTGCTGTCGGTGTGTCCGGATGAACCCAGACAGGGACTGAGTGGGATTATGCCAGGGACCTCAGCGTGGGATTATGCCAGAGGCCTCGGCTCGTTAGCATGGACCTGGCTTGGACCTCAATCCCCCCTCTGCTGTGTCACAGCAGGGACCTTGGCTCTTGGAATAGCCGGAGAGGCGGCTAACCAGCGGACTGGTTAGCTGACCTAATTGCTGTCAAGTGATCTCGAAATAAATTCTCCCTTTTTTTCACGGTTTTGGAAGAGAATCCAGGAATCAATGTTGTTGTGAAGCCTTTTTGTTTTGCACGTCTCTACTGGCTGAAGACTGAGCCAAACCGGGAGATCATCAGGCAAGGGAGGTGTCACCAAAAAGATGACAGGCTCAGTCTCCAGGCAGAAGAGCAGAGCAACACCCATTCCTGAATTCTCTCTCCTCAGCGCAATGGAGAATATCATAATACAGCACATTCTGGATTTGTTGGGTACATTCTGTAAAGATAGCAGAATTTATTTATACCAAAGTAATGTTTTTTCAACTCAGGAATAGGAATAAAGCATGTGAAGCAGCTATATAGATGAGTTCATAACTATAGGAACAGAGGTTTCAATACTAAATTGCATAGATGATGTTTGATTATATTTTATTAACTAAGTAGATTGCATGCTTATTAAAAATACGGATTATTAAAAATATGGATTAGAAAGTAGATCTATATCAGCATTTATATTTTGTTCTTAAACCAACCCACCCTCCTTATAGCTTCCATTTAACTGGCATAACTAATTTACACCAACATATAAAAGTTTTTCTGTATTTGAAAGATGTTATCACTTTATGTTTTCAGAAACAGTTTTATTCAGTAAATGTTCTATTTTTAAAATCAGTAATTAGGATATATTTCAACTATTGTTTTGAGACTTCTGTCTGACTTGGAAATGATTTATCTCAAATTACAGGATGAAGAAAAATAAATTAATTTTGATACACAAGTAGTATCTTTATACACCATAGGATTCCTTGAACACCACAATTACTATAGTGGTTTTATAGCTAAAAATATTGAATTGTTCTTTAACAATAACTATGCTATCATAGTCAACACAGATGTTATCATAAGGATCTACATTTCTTGAATGGATGTATGATTTATTGTGGGCAACACCACAGGCCCGAAAAGTTAGAACAAATAAACACACCAAGTTCAAACATTCATATCTAGCCAAATATATCATGGATGTAAAGAAAAATGCACAACAGCCAGAATGGAATGCACATGGCATCTAACCTTAATGGGTCATTTTGCTGAATGCACTTCGTCCTTTTGAATTTGCTCTGTCTCCAAAAACAGAAGGCTGCAAGACAATGCAGAGTACAATGCTAAGCCTAAAAAAGTCAGCAGACAATCAGAATTATTCTTTTTACTTTTTCACAGATGCTCAAAATAAAAAAAAAAAATATTCAAACAGTGATCCTAATCAAAGCAAACATTTTAGAGGAAAAATAGATTCTGTGCTGAAATAATAAATAAGCTTACTGGTGCACGTGCTCTCTGTGCATGCTATTTTATTATGGTGATTTTAGAGTTTCAGGCTGCCTATGAAGTTGAATATTCATTGCATTTATATAACTGACTCTCAAATCTGCCCACTTAAATTCATCAGGGCAATCAAACCAATACCTTTCCTACCACTATTTGTATTCTATTTGCTTTTTTTTAAAAAAAAAAACCTCCCCAATTTATGAAGATGAAGGAATTGAATTTAATATTTATATTTATATCTCTATATAAACCAAGGATGGCTTACCATTTAGGCAATCAAGCATAATGAATAATAGAATAAACAGCTTGGTCACTGTGACATGCATTTGTTAAAATATTGCCACTTCTCTTCTAAACTTTAGCACCAGATTATTTACCAACATCACTCTCATCTAAGCTAATAGCAACATTAATGTTTTTTCTTGCAGTACTGGCTCAAAGATGAAAATGCAATAGATAATGTATCAATTTCAAGAAGAAATGCAGTAAGAGAACACTTCAAATTTTGTATTCAAAATAAAACTCACTAAAGATGTCTGAATTGTCTTGTGTAACATTAACACTGCATTTTAATTTCCTGTTGAATGGTAAGAGAGATTATTTATTTATTTATTTATTTATTTATTTATTTATTTATTTATTTATTATATTTCTATACCGCCTTTCTCCCGTAGGACTCAAGGCGGTGTACAGTCAAGAAAAATATAGACACACAAACATCATAAAATTGCTAATTAAAATTATTACTTAGTTTGGTCAATTAAATAAAACCCAGAATTAGATAACATTTAAAAAAAAAAATCATTCACATGTTCATATGTTTAGCTCCACCTGTTGAAACATCAGGGTCTTGAGGGCACGGCGGAAAGCACGGAGATCAGGGATATTCCGTATCTCCGGGGGCAGTTCATTCCAAAGGGTTGGAGCCCTCACAGAGAATGCCCTCCCCCTGGGAGTCGCCAGTCGGCATAATTTGACTGATGGCACCCTGAGTAGTCCCTCCCTGTGAGAACGAACTGGTCGGTGGGAGGCTATTGGTGGCAAAAGACGGTCTCGTAGATACCCAGGTCCTAAGCCATTGAGCGCTTTAAAGGTGATAACTAACACCTTAAAATAATTACCATGTTTCTCCAAAAATAAGACCCTGTCTTATATTTTTTTGAACCCCAAAATAAGGGCTTGGCCTTATTTTTGGGAGTCTTATTATTTTGGGGCACAATTGGGGGTGGCAGGTGAGGGGTATGGCGGGGGGAGAAATGAGGGGCAGGAAGCCCTGCCATGCCTGGCAAGGTGGGGAGAAGAGACGGCAAGAATCGCAGCTGCTTTTGCAGCTGATGGAAGCAGGAGGCCCCATGTGTCTCACGCCCCCTTCAAGAACAGTCTTACCTCAATCGGTTGGCCAGAGCTTGGCCCCGATTGAGGCTCCCTGGGGTTGAGCCTGCAGCCCGGTGCCTGAGAGGTCTTGGGGGGTAAGGCCCTTTACGCAACCCAGCCTCTCTTTTCAGGTGGGCAGGAAGCTCCTCCTACCATGCAAGCGACTGGTTGAGAATCAGGCAGTCCTGGGAATCGCTCCCTGGCTGGACACAGAACTTTGGCAGGAAAGCATCTTCTTTGGGCTACTGAGCACCAGCCTGCATGCCTACTTGGTGCTGCAAGTGCCAGGCTACAATCTTGCAACTCTCAGGTCATCTATGTGTGAGGTACTGTAGTTCCAGCGGGAGGTAGTGGAGGCTGCTGGATAGAAACTGGGGCTTGGCGGTAGGTTGCACTGGGCAGAAGGCGAGGTGGTTGCAGAGCCGCCGCAAGCAACAGGGCAGCCCTATGTTTCTTGCCTCAGAGAGCTGGCACGAGAGTTGCAGCAGCCACCAGGGCCAGGGCCTGAAAAGTGTGTGGCTCAGCGTAGCTGTAGCTTGGCCCCTGCAGCACTGAACAGGCATACAGGCCGGCATTCAGCAGCCCAAACATTTAACAATGCAGGCCAGTGCCTATTGGGTGTGTTAGATAGGTGGATTGAAGAGACTGGAGACAGGCTTCAGACAACAGCTCTTTATTCAGCAACTATTTACAATCCAGCAGCTAGCCTCTCTGACAGCAGGCCCTTTTATAGGAAGCCGTCAGGGAATGCAGCCAATCATGTTTAAGCATTCTTCCTGCTCAAATAGCAGACCAGAGGGAAAACTATCCTGTCAATATCTAACACCCCTCCATCCTAGTTGAAGCAATCCAATTAGCATACGTAGTCAGGCAGGTAGGCGGTGCTTTTACTAACTTTACCTGACTTGTGTGGTTAAGTCGGCGTGGCGGCAGCAGGCTGAGACATAGTGCCTGCTGCTGCCTCTTGCTCTGCCCTTAGAAAGTCCTGGAAACTTTCGGGCAGGGCCTTGGATTCTACGGTTCGCTGAAGGAGTGTTGCTGGATTCCCAGTTCTTCAGGTGCGTTCTTCAGATTCCATCGGGCTTGAGTCTGCCAGGAAGGGATTAGAGTTAAATTCTTGTTGTTCACTGTCATTGTTTGGATTTAGGCAGCTATGTAGTTGGTCTATGTGCCACTTCCATTGGCACCCATCGTTTAATCTAACTAGATACGATTTTGGGCCTGTGATTTTTTCTATTTTGCCAGGTAGCCATAGGGGTCCTTCGGCAAAGTTTTGTGCATAAACCAGGTCTCCGATGCTAAAAGATCAGGTGAGGTTCTGCATTTCGATTGTTGGTTCGGGGGCGTAATTTGGATGCAAGAGGTCTAATATTGATCGAAGCCTGCGGCCCATTAACAGTTCTGCTGGGCTTCTGCCTGTGACCACACTGGGTGTTAAGTGTTGGTACAGGAGGAATTTGTCTACCTCTTTCCAATCCCCAGGTGCCAATCTGCTCAGTGCCTCCGTGGCAGATCTTACAGACCATTCAGCCAGACCATTACTGGCCGGATGAAAGGGTGCTATGAGGGCATGGCATATTCCTAATTCTGCTAGGAATCCCTCAAATTGGGCAGCCGTAAATTGCAGGCCATTGTCCAAGACAAGGACATCAGGGAGACAGTGAGTTGCGAATAATTTGCGGAGTACTTTGATTACTGCCTCCACATAGTGGAGCCCATTAGGATAATTTCCATCCACTTGGAATAGGCATCCACGACCACTAAGAAGGTTTAGCCGTGGAAGGGCCCAGCAAAATCAATGTGGATCCTTGACCAGGGGACTCTTGGATGATTCCACCCTTTGATAGGTGCTTTAGGGGGAATGGGTCATGACTCTTGACAGGGTTGACACCTTGCTACCCATTCCTGAATCTCTTGGTCCATATTGGGCCACTACACAAAACTACGAGCCAGGGCTTTCATCCGGACAATCCCCGGATGTCCCTCATGCAATGCAGACAGTACCAAATATCTTAGACTTGGCAGTATAATTACTCGGTCTCCCCATATTAAAAAACCCCCTTGTGCCGATATCTCATGTTGTCTCATCATGAATGGCTTAAATTCTGCGCCAAATGGGCCCTTTGGCTACTCCCACCAAACCCAGTTCAAAAAATTTTTGAATGGTGCATCTTTAGCCAAGTGGCTTGCCACAACGGCAGAAATCACGAGGCCAGAGTCCAAGCAGTCAATAAGGACAGGAATCCCTGGGGTTGGGTCGTCCAGCAAGTCTGGCAATGGGCACCTGCTGAGAGCATCAGCATGTCCCAAAGTCTTTCCTGGCCGGTGAATCAGTCAATAGGAGTACGCCAACAGAAATATTGCTCATTATGTAAAATGAGGGGACAGTGCCACCGGTGTGGGGTGCCCGCTAAAAGTCCCAAAAGGGGTTTGTGGTCCGTCACTAATTCAAAATCCCTCCCAAACAAGTATTCATGAAACTGCTTGACCCTGGCCACAACAGCCAGTGCTTCTCTGTCCAGCTGGCTATAGTTCCTTTCTGCGCTGGACAGTGTCCTGGAGAAATAGGCGACTGGGGCCTCGGTTCCATTAGGGAGACGATGGCTCAGCACAGCCCCCACACTGAAGGGAGAGGCATCACAAATGAAAACCAGCGGTAGAGTGTCATTACATTGGATTAAAAAACTGTCAGCAGAAAGGAGACCTTTTACCGCAGCAAATGCGGCAGCTTCCTTGTGGCCCCCGACCCAAATGCTTTTCTTTGCCAATAGTTTGTGGAGCGGTTCAGCAACTGTGGCCTTATTTCTTAGAAATATACTACAAAAATTGAGCAACCCCAGGAATGCCTGTAGTTCGGTTTGGTTCCTTGGGGCAGGGGCTTCCTGGATCGCCCTGACTTTGCTTTGGGTCGGATGTATACCTTCCCCATTAATCCTGTCACCCAGGGACCCCAATCTAGCATTTGCTGCCCTTTACTCGGAGCCCCGCAGCCCTAAATTTTGACAGCGCCTTCCTCAGATGGGAGTGAAGCTGCTGATCATCACTGGCAGTGATTAGAACATCGTTGAAGTATGGCATTACCCCGGGAATTTTCTGCAATAGTTTTTCCATCACACTCTGGAAAAGACCCGGGGCAACGCTAACGCCAAATTGTAAACGGTGACATTTGAACGCCCCTCTATGTGTAACAATGGTTTGGGCCTCAGCAGTAGCTGGAGGTTTGGGCCTTCATCTACCAGCAGCTGCTGATACGCCTGTGCAAGGTCCAATTTTGCAAAGATACTTCCCGGGCCCAGGGAATGCAAAAGGTGCTGAACTATGGGTACTGGGTGCACGTGCTCTGCTGGAGAGCCTTGTTCAATGTGCACTTATAATCAGCACAGATGCCCACAGAGCCATCACTTTTGACCGGGGTGACAATAGGGGTTTCCCATTTCGCATGGTCAATTGGCTCAAGAATACCTTGACGTATCAGTTTATCTAGTTCATTATCTTTTTTTTTAAAATGTTTTTATTATTAAGAAATTATAATAATACAGTTTTTGTCCATCCGGTTACATGGTGTAGGAAAGAAAATAAATAGAAATACAGATGTATGTACATATAGATAATCTTTGCTACTTAATTACATGGTATATCCTATTTATCTTAATTTAAAAAATACTACACATAAATATTTACTTATATCATTCTTAATGTATATATATATAATGGATCTTTAAAAGTAAATCAGTAGGTACATAAGTCATATCTTTTACTTAGCTATATAACCTATCCTTACTTCACTTTACTTTCTACAATCTTCAGTGCATCTTATCTTACTATGCCATTTAACTATTTCTTATACTCAATCTTGTCTCTTTCGTTTTTTATTTCATTTTCCTCTTATCTAACCACCCGTACCACTTGTCCCACACGCTGTAATAATCAGTATCTTCTCTGTCATTGATTTCCAACATTAATTTATTCAGCTCGGCATATTCCATTATTTTGCCGATCACTTGTTCCTTGGTTGGTATTTTTTTCTCTTTCCATTGTTGAGCAAAAGAGATTCTTGCTGCTGTTGTTATGTGAACTGCTAGGTATTTCTTTTTTTTTGCCATTTCTGTCTTCAGAATTCCCAGGAGGAATATTTTAGGATCTAATTCAAAAGTTTCACCTATTATTTCTGACAACCAATTGCCAATCATCTTCCAATATTTTTTTGCTTGGGGGCGGGTCCACCAGCAATGGTAGAAAATACCTTGCTGGTGCCCGCACTTCCAGCAATTTGGGCTTAAATTGGGATGAATTTTGGCAATCCTAGCTGGTGCTAGGTGCCATCTGTAGATCATCTTATATTGGTTCTCCTTGTAGGTGGTTGCCTTGGTGAATCTAACATTGTTATTCCAATATTTGGTCCCATTCTTCCAAGTTTATATTTTTCCCAATATTTTTAGCCCGTGCTTTAACCACCTCCTCCATCAAATCATATTCTACCAAATAATTGTACAATTTAGCCAGTAATTTATTGTCCGTGCCCATCCAAATCTTATCAAAATCTTTGCTACCTGTTTCTATGTCATATTGTTCTTTGTCTTTTTTATACCTTGATTTAATTTGTGCATATGTCCACCATTTTATGTGAGTGCCTTGTTCTTTTAACTGTTCTATTGTTTTGAGATTTCCTGCCTCGTCTAATATTTCTTTATATTTCACCGTTTTACCAAGTTCCAGAACATTTGGGTATATTATCGCCTCCATAGTTGAGAGCCAACTGGGGATTTTAGTATAGTGTTTTCGTCTTATTTCTTCCCAGGTTAACTTCAATATATCCCTCAATTTGTGTTTATTAAAGTATGTTTTTGTTTTTTCCCCTGTTTCCCAGAGAAAGGCATGCCAACCTTTCTGAAGATCGTGCCCTTCTAACGTTAGAATTCTTTCGTTTGCCAAAGTCACCCAATCTTTTAGCCAAACTAGAATTGCTGCATTATGATAGGTTTCCCAAATAGGTAGTCCAAGCCCTCCTCTGTCTTTTTTATCTTGTAAACCCTTAATTGCTATTCTTGGCTTTTTCCCTCCCCAAATAAATTTCCTAATGATGGCATTAAATTCCCGGAAAATTTTTTTATCTAATTTAATTGGTGCCATTTGAAACAGATACAACAATTTAGGTAAGACACTCATTTTAATTGTCGCTATCCTCCCTAGAAAGGATATCTGGAGCTTCTCCCACTTCTCTAGGTCTTGTTTTATACTTTTTACCAAAGGGACATAATTGTCCTCTTTGAGGGCCGAATATTTTGTTGAGATCCACACTCCCAAATATTTAACTTTCTTCACAATTTGTATTCCCATGGATTCCTCCAGGGCTTCTTTCTGATCTTTCGTCATATTTTTAGTGAGCATTTTGGTTTTAGATTTATTTAATTTGAGCCCCGCTACTTCTCCATACTTGTCAAGTACTTCCAATGTTTGTATACCTGTTTCCACTGGTTCTTCCATGATTAAAACAACATCATCCACGAACGCTTGGACTTTATATGTTTCCTTTCTGATTTTCAGCCCTTTAATTTGGTTACTCTCTTTAATCTTCTTTAGTAACACTTCTAGTGCCAATATATACAGGAGTGGTGACATTGGGCATCCCTGTCTCACTCCTTTACTAATCTGAAAGGTTTTAGTAAGTTCGCCGTTTACTAGAATGTTAGACCTTTGCTTCTCGTAAATCGTATTTATTGTGTTTACAAAATTTTGTCCAAATCCCATTATATTAATTTGTTGCTTTATAAACACCCAGTTCAAATTGTCGAAAGCCTTCTGGGCGTCTAAAAAGACTAATGCCACCTCTTTGTCCGGGTGTTCCTCGTAATATTCTATCACATCCAGAATCGTCCTTGTGTTATTCCTAATTTACCTCCCTGGGAGGAATCCATTCTGGTCACTATGTATTATCTTATTGAGGATTCTTTTCAGTCTTTCCGCTAATATGCTTATGTATATTTTATAATCAATATTGAGAAGGGAGATTGGCCTATAATTCTGTATCAATTTGGTGTCTGTTCCTTCTTTTAGTAGGACTGTAATATAAGCCTCTCTCCAGGATTCTGGTATTTTATTTTTCAGTAGGGCCTCATTAAAAATTTCAAGCATTCTTGGAAGTAGAATGTCTTCTAATTCTAAGTTTTTATATAATTCCCCTGGGAATCCATCCGGGCCCGGAGATTTATTCTTTTTCAGTTTGGCAATTGCTGTCTTTAGCTCTGTTAATGTAATCTCTTTATTCTACATCTCTTTTTCCTCCTCTCCGATCTGTGGCATTCCCTTCTTCGATAGATATTGCTTTACTTTCTCTTTGGGAATATCTTCTTCTTTATATAAAGACGCATAGTATTCACGTACTATTTCCAGTTTTTCTTCCTCCTTAGTTACAATATGGCTTCCGAGTCCTCTAATTGGAAAATAATTCCTTTCTCTCTCTTTTTTTTTAATTCTATAGGACAGCCATCTGCCTGGCTTATTGGCATTCTCGAAGTAGTATTGTTTTGTTCTCTTAATTTCATACCCTAATTTTTCTTGGTCAATTATATTTAATTTGTGACGAATGGTGATCCAATTTTCTTTTATTATTTCATTGTCAGGGTTTTGTTGTACCTCTTTCTCTGCCTTTGCCAGTTCTTCTAGCAATGTTCTTTGAGCTTCTCTCCTCTCTTTGTTTCTATATGCTCCGTATGCTATCATTAGGCCTCTTAAATAGGCCTTCATTGTGTCCCAGATTATTCCCCGGTCCATTGGTTCTTTTTCATTTTCTTCAAAAAAGTTTATTAGCTCCCCTTTAACTTTATCAATATTTTTTTTTGTCTTGCAGAAATTGTGTGTTCATTCTCCATCTCATGTTCTTTCTCTTGTATCTACTCTTCCATCTAATTTCCAGTAGGTTATGGTCTGCCCAGATGTTGGGTAAACTCTCTGCTGATATAATGTCCATTCCCATATTCCTGCTTACCCACATCATATCTATTCTAGACCATGATTTATTAGGATTGGAATAGAAGGTGTACTGTCTTTTATTTGGGTGTAATGTTCACCAAATGTCTACGAGATTCAGTTCATCCACTAAGTTGAAAAAGGTTTTAGGTAAATTTTTCCTTTTTTTCTTTTGGCCTCTGGGTCTTTTATGATCTTTATTCGCGTCTACCACTCTTTTGAAGTCCCCAATGATGCAAATATTATTATTGTCCATTCTCATTATTTCTCACATTTTATTATAAAAGTCTTTCAAATTTTTGTTCGAAGCGTAGATCGCTGCTATTAGTATTGAAGAGTTGCCTCTCTTTATTTCAACTACTAGTAGTCTGCCTTTTGGATCTGCATATTTCAATTCTGTTTTTATTTCTTTTTTGATATATAATGCCACCCCTCTCATCTTCTTCATGGCTAAGGAAGTATAGAGATTTCCCAATTTTTTATATTCCAAATATTTTTTATTTTCTTGTTTAATATGTACCTCCTGGAGGCAGGCTATGTCTACATTTTGTGTAACTAATTTGTTAAAGAAAATTTTTCTTTTTTTATAATCATTAAGTCCATTTACATTAATCGATAGAATTTTCCAATCATCCATCCTTTTTGCCTTGTGTTGTTTTACTTGAATTTAAGGTTGGTGTTTGCTCGGACCGCTCTTTGTAGTCTTTGTTTCTTCCCTGCTTCTCTACTTTCCTTCTCTTCCTTCTCTTTCTCCTCCGGGGTCCCTTCTTTGGATCTTCTTTGGGTGAGATCCTCTTCTGTGGTAGCTGCTTCCAATTCCTCCTTGCTACTCTGTTCATCTTCTAACCCTCTCAGTTGGTCTAGGAATTCTTGAGCCTCTACCAGGCTATTTATTTTAATTTTCCTCCCTTGCCATGTAACCAGCATACCCTCTGGCAAGGTCCACCTGAAGAGTACGTTCCTTTTATTCAGCTGTGTGGTGAGGAATCTATAATCTCTTCGTTGTTCTCTCACCCTCCTCGGCACTTGCTTCAAGACAACCACCTCTTTTCCCTTATAGTTGATTGGTTCTTCCTTTACCATTTTGTAAAAAATGTCCTTAACTTTCTTCCGCGCGAATCTTATGTGGACTTCTCTAGGTAGTTTGTTCCGTCTAGCGTAGTTCGTCTGTACCCTGTACACCTCGTCCAGTTCTTTTATTATGTCGTCTGTATCTTGTTGAAGAACCTCCGCTATTAGTTCTGCCATTACTTGGCCAAAATTTTCGTCCTTATCTTCTGCAATATTTTGGAAACGCAGATAGAAAGAAGCTCTATCCATTTCCAGCTGCGTAATCAAATCTTCCAGTTCCCTGTTCTGGGCCATTAATTTTTGATCTACTGTCTCCAGGTTCTTCTTTTGTTGTTCAATCTTAGATTCCATTTTTTGTATTCTCTGTTCATTCTTTTGTATAGCCTGTTGTATATCACTCATTTTCTGGTCAATGCCTTGAATTTCTGTTTTCAATTCTTGGTGATTGCTAGACATCTTCTCTTGCATCAAGAGCATTGTCTCTTGGATCGTTGCTAATGACGACTGCATCGCTTGCATGGTTGGAATCACTGATGATTTCTCAATTTTTGATAGCTCTTCTATCGACTTTTGGGTTGCAGGGGACGACATTGTAATTGTAGGGTTTGAGAGGCTAGAGGTTATTTTCTTTCCTATTTTTGCCACAGTGGATGCAAGACTTGTCATCTCCCTCAGCACTCTCGCCTGTTCTCTGACTATCTTTTCTATGCTCCTCCAAATAATCATCCACTAATTATCTTTCCCTTTACTTAGATTGACAGGGCTAGAAATAATTTTGAAATACTCCCAATTTGCAGGACAAATATCAAATGGCACAGTCAATCAGTTTCACCACCGTGCTACCAACTAATTAGCTTTTGATAGCTAGTCAGTATTCAAAGACAATATTTCTTAATTAGCTTAAATCCTAATTATCAATTAATTAAATTCTCAATTTATAAAAAAGCTCTCAGTATAAATATATATAATCAGCAAGAAACCAATAAATTAATGCTCAGTAGCCAATCAGTAATCAATTAATTAATTAATATTATAGGATAAATCCCTGTTTAAATATTGATCCGTAATAATATTAGGCAATATAATCAATCTATGCACATAACATACAAAAAGGAAAAAAATAAACAAGAAAAGAGAATAAATCCTAATATGATTATGCAAATATATAACCTTATAATATACTAATTATTTAATGCAATAAAATTTATATTCAACTTTATAAATATGTTAATTAACTATGTTATATTGATACTTTAAATATACAAAGAAAAGAATATAAATATAAATATATTGTGAATTTAGACTAATAATAATCTATATAGGTACAAGTTTTTATTCAGTTCTTCTTAGTCCCTTCAGAAACCACACTTATTAAAGTCTATGCAGGAGAGTATAATAATTTGATATCACCAGTTTTATTTCTCGCTTCTTCAGAGTCTTATGCAAATAAGTTTAGTTATTCCATTTGTCTCTTCCTGGTGCTCCTTCTTTCCTCTCTAGCTCTTTGTTGTTCTTCTCGTTGGTATCAAGTATGGTTGCACTTCCGGTCCTAATTTCCGGTCGTTCTCCTTTCCAATCAGCAAAGTCTCTTTCCTAAGTCCTCAGAGCTCTCTCGATCGATCCATACAGCAAGTTACATCCATATCAGGTAGCGCCGCTGTTCCGCTTGCCAGTCTCTCCTCCTTATTTCTTGCCGGCCTGTCTGCGATCCTCTCAGCTGTCAATTCCTCCTCTTTCTTTCGATCGCCGCTTTTTTCTCCTATAAGACCTTTCGATCCAGCCGGCGAAACTTGTGCCGATCTCAAGCGTGCTCCAGAAGAAGTGGTTATGAGTGCACTCAAATACTCTTTCACCGGAATTTCTTGCTTCCCGTCTCATTAGCTATTGTGGCTTCGGGTCCGCCATTAACAGGCAGACGCGCCTCGTTAGTTTGACAGTGGATATTGGTCCCACCGGGTGGGTTTGCGCTCCACCACTTGACTCACCGAAGCCCCACTATTGTCCGCGAAGCCCTCCAAGCTTCCACGCCTCGAAGGGTCCCCAAAACGCAGCATTAAGTGGCAGTGGGAAGAAGCGATCGCTCTTACCATGCCATATCGCCACGAATCACCAACCGGAAGTCTATCTAGTTCATTATCTATCTTGGGCCTTAAAACAAAGGGAACCCTCCGGGGTTTCAATCAAATTGGTGCTACCTTGGAGTCTAGACTAAATGATATCGGAGTGCCCACATACTTGCCGAGTTCTGGGCTAAACACGTCTTGGAACTTCCAGATCAGATCATCGGCCCATGAGCTGGCGATAGCATTGATGCTGATCACTCCTAGTCCGAGGGACTCGAGCCAGTCCAACCTGAGCAGTTTGGCAGGTTTACACTAATGATTGTCAGTGTCAGGTTACCCCAGAACTTGTTAAACTGGACCTTGAAGGTTCTGCAGCCAATAACAGGGATCCGATTCCCTGTTAGTTGCTGAGCCACAAGTGCTGGCATTCAAACTGGTGTTTTTGGATTCTGGGAACTGCAGCCTTCAATGCTTGCCATGAGACAATTGTTACAGACAACCAGTGTCGATTTCCATATCGCAGGGTGACCCTTCGATCTGCACCGTGACATGTAATTTTTTCCTGCAGGAATGCTTGCCTGCCCAATTCTAGTCTGGCTGTTTTTTATGGCGCTCTCGTGTTAACAATTTCGTGTCTTGGCTTCCACACTTCCCGCCTAAATAGTCTTGGGGCCTCTGGTTTTGGCAAATCAGCGGCTGTTTGATTCCTATTGGGCAGGTTCGCTCAGCAGACTCTTGTCAAATGCCCCTTCTTATCGCATTGGCGACAGATGGAATCCTGGTAACGGCAGGATGCCCGAGAGTGCTGCCCCCCACAACTGGCACATGGTTGTTGACTACTGTTCTGTAGTTTACTTCCGTTCAGTGCAATAGACCTCGTCCTCGCTGCTATTGGAGTCCTCGTTGTAGTGACGGCTCTTATGCATAGTGACAGTTTTTTCATTAGAGCCGGAGCTGTGGAAAGCTTTTGTAAGGATTCGGCCGCTCTGTTTGATGACTCAGTTGCTCTTGCCTCATCTAACGTGGCCTGTAAAGTTAGATTAGTCTTTGCCAAGAGTCTTCTCTGTAGCTGGAGATCTTTGATGCCCCAGATTATTTGGTCTATTAAAATATCGTCCAAGTCTCTAAACTCACAGTGGGCAGTGGCTTTTTGGAGAGCAGCAACATATTGATAGATTCGCCGTCCTGCTGCATTTGGTGCTGGAATTCATAGCGCCTCACTGTTTTGTTTTGTTTTTTACAAATATCTTTATTAAATACTTACAGTAAAATTAACACATAATAATGATTGGAAAACAATATAAGAAGTGAAATGTAGGAACACATAAACACAAGACTAAAACGAAACAACAAACATGACTAACCGAGAGTTAAGCTCACTCTCCAATTAATATTAACTAATATCATCCTAACCAAACATTTCAATACAATCAAGTTCTTTAACTATCTACAAAACAATTAGCCTGTTTTTTTCAAAATTATAAAGAATTATATAGCCTATTAAGTATCTATTTAATCTAATTAGATGATCTTATCACCTATCTCCTAGGTTTAACCTTTTTTTAAGCCAGACAAAGCATCTGTCCCAACTTCTATTATATATTGAATCTTTCTTATCTTTTAAAATATACGTTAGCCTGTCCATCTCAGCACATCGAAGAATCTTATTTATTATCAGATGGTCAGGGGGCGTATCTGCATCTTTCCACAGTTGAGCAAATGCTATTCTCGCCGCTGTTGAGACATGGGCAAATATATACCAATCCTTGTTATCAATGTGGTCCGGTCTGATTCTGAGTAAGTAGAGGTCTGGGTGAAGGAGAAAGCTCACACCTGTTATTTCCAGCAGCCACTGCTGTCTTTTCCCCCAATAGCATCTAATTGACGGACAAATCCACCACTGATGGAAGAAAGTACCCTTGGCCGACCCACATTTCCAACATCTATCAGAGGACCCTGGGAACATCTTAACGATTCTGGCGGGGGGGGGGGAGATACAACGGTAGATCATCTTATAAAAGTTTTCTTTGAATGGGGAAGAAAGGATCAGTTTCATAGTTTTGTTCCATACATTTTGCCATACATCAAGCTGAATTGTTGTTCCAATATTTCTCCCCCAGGCAATCATTGTGTCCTTTACAATCTCCTCCACCATAAAATTGGACAGAAGAAAATTGTAAATGTTGGAAATAAATTTCCTTCGGCCACATAGGAAAAGCTTGTCAAAAGTTTGTAAATGAAGGGAAATACCATGTTCCTGTTTATCCCTAGCGAATCTAGTTTGTATTTTCGCATAAGATCACAAATCTGTATCTAATCCTCTAGTTTGGAGATTGGGTCTAGGTCTAAGTCTCCTGACTTCATCCAACAAGTCACCATAAACCCAGTTCCTCTTTGTGTTGTGCACAGTCGGAAGGGTCACTGCCTCTAATGGAGACACCCATTTAGGAATCTGTGTGTAAACTTGCTTCTTCACCATTTCCCAAACCCTTAATAAAATTCCTCTAATATAATGATTTGTAAAATATTTGGATTGTTTGTCTTTCTGAGACCACAAGAAGGAATGCCATCCCTGCTGCAAATCATATCCTTCAATTGCTAAAATGCACTTTCTTGAGAGGATCACCCAAATAAATTTACTTAGAATTTGGTCTAATTTCCTAAAAAAAAAATTTATCCAATCTTGCAGGAGCCATTTGAAATAAAAAGATCCATTTCGGTAAAACATGGGCTTTTATTGCGGCAATTCTACCCAAAAGTGAGATCTGAATATGCCATCTCTCCACTTCATTCGCTGTGTCTATTAATAATTTAGAATAATTGAGCTCTTTGATAGAAGAACATCTATTTGTAAGACAAATACCTAAATATTTAAGTTTTTTGACACAATTAATCCCCATAATACTTTGGATCTGTTCCTTTTGGGCACCTGATAATTTTTTTGTTAACATTTTGGTTTTATCCTTATTTATTTTATACTTATTTATTTTTAATCCCGCTACCTCCCCGTATTCATCTAATTTAGTAAGTAATTTTGGTCCCGTATTAAGGGGATCTTCTAATATGAAAACCAAATCATCGGCAAATGCTTGGAGTTTGTATTCTTCCCCTTTAACTTTTAAGCCCTTAATTTCTGAATCCTGCCTGATTGTCTTAAGAAGTGGTTCAAGTGTTAAAATAAATAAATAGCAGCGGTGAAAGAGGGCATCCTTGTCTGGTACCTTTATAAATCTGTATCTCATCTGATAGTGATCCATTAAACAATAGTCTTGCCGACTGTTTAGAATAGATGGCTTGAACTGCCCTTGTAAACTGAGGCCCAAAACCCATCACTTCCAATTGTTATATTATAAAATTCCAGCTGACTCTGTCAAAGGGCTTTTGGGCATCCAGAAAAATCATTACCATTGGTTTATCAGAATGTGTCTCACAGTATTTTAAGACATTCAATACCACCCTTACATTATCTCTTAGGTGCCTATGAGGCAGAAAACCATTCTGGTCTTGGTGGATAAATCGGGACAGGAACACCCGGAGTCTCTCAACCAGTATTGTCACAAAGATCTTATAATCCACATTCAGGAGCGAGATTGGTCTATAGTTCTGGATCAGAGTTTTATCTGTTTTGGGTTTCGGGATTAGGGAAATGTAGGCTTCCGTCCAGGACCGGGGTATCTTAGAGTATAGTAAAACCTCATTAAATAGATTTTTAATATACAAACTAAGTGAGTCAAAGACTCCTTTATAAAATTCACTAGGAATCCCATCCGGTCCCGGAGTTTTGCCATTGGCTTGTTTCTTGATAGCTATTGCAATTTCCCCAACTGTAATTTCTGCATTTAACATTTTTTTGCAGTGATCCAGAATCATCTCCAATTGTAGATTTTGGAGATAACTCTTGAGTTTATCTTCCTGATAGATTTCTTGGCTATATAAGGAGGTATAAAAATCTTGGGCCACCTTTGCTTTTTGCTCTGAGGTACCTACCAAATTTCCCATAGAGTCCTGTAAAAATTCAATCTTTCTAGATTCTGCCTCTTAATCTATATGACAACCACCGGCCCGGCTTGTTAGCATGCTCAAATTGATTTTGTCGACATTTCCTAATTTTATTCGCCAAATCGTTTTGATCTAGGATAGATAATTCATGCCTAATCAAGTCGATTTTCTCCTTAATCAAATTATTATGCGGATCTAAACGCAGCTCTCCTTCAGCTTTCTCCAATTCAGCCATTAACTCAATCTGTTTGGCCTTCTCCTTTCTCCATTTGGTAGCTGTATATTTTATTACCAATCCCCTAACTACTGCTTTAACAGTATCCCAAATATATTGAAGAGAAATATCTTCTCTCTTGTTTTCGGTAAAAAAATGATCTAATTCTTTTTAAATCATATTTATAAATCCCTCATCTTTCATGATCTCAGCCCTCATAGACCATCTCATGCTTCTAGTGGACCCCTTCCATTTTATTACCAGGGGGTGGTGGTCTGCCCATATATTCGTCCCTATTTCAACCGAATTTGTCTTCTTTCAAATCTGATGTTGACCAGACCATATCTATCCTAGACCATGATCTGTGCCTGGGGGAGAAATATGTAAAGTGCTTTTGCATAGGATGGAAGTCTCGCCAGATGTCTCTTAACCCTATTTCTGTTTTTAGGTTATCCCATGTTTTAGGGAGTACCTTCCTATGCCCTTTTTTATATTTAGGAGAGCCCTTTCCTGGATCATAATCAATTGAAGTATCAGCAATCGCGTTGAAGTCACCTACTATGCATACATGCTCGTAATTTAATTCATTAATTTTCTTATACAAATTTTTAAAGAAACCCATTTGGTTAACATTAGGGGCATATATATTTACTAACAATACTATTTTTTGGCCAATACTAATCTCTAACATCAGTATCTTACCCTCTATATCTGCATATACTTGACGTTTCACCAGGCCTCTCCAATTGTAAACAACAACTCCCCTTTCCTTCTGGTCGGCCAAGGATACATACAACTTTCCTAGTTTAGGATAAATTAAAATCTTAGAGTGGTCTTTCCTTATGTGGGCCTCCTGTAAACATATAATATCATAATTATCTTTTTGAAGTTTAGCCCAGACCTTTTTCCTCTTAGTGCAAGCATTCAGGCCATTGATGTTAACGGAAAACAGGTTGAGCACCTCATCCATACCTCTACTTACCTGCATTCTTGAGTTTCTGGGATCTGGTCTCGATTTGGAAATTTGTTCCTCTTTCTTCTCCAGATTGGGCTGTGTCCTTGTCATGTCCAATATGCTCTGTGGCTGTTGTTTCCTGGGCTACCTCTTCTTGGCTCTTACCTAGGTTACCACCTTCACTCTCTTGGTCACTAAGATTAATATAGGCCTCCGCGAAGTCCTGCGCTTCCTGTATGGATTCCAATCGTAACCTCTGTTCTTGCCAGGTAAACATCAGGCCTTCCGGTAGAAGCCAATGATAACGTATCCCTTGTTTCCTCAGCCACGTTGTCAAAAAGTCACATTTCCTCCGAATGTCTCGTACTCGTCTCAGGAGCTGGGGCAATACTGGTAGTCGGTTATCTTTGTAGGTAAAAGCTTCGTCCCTCGTTTTCCGAAAAACTTCATCTCTTAGTGCTGTTCTAGTAAATCGAACATGGATCTCTTTAGGGAGCTTGTTGTGCCGAGCATAGCTGGTATATACTCGGTACACATAGTCAATAGCTCTTGAAACTTCTGCAAAATCTCTTCCAGTAATTCCTGCAACGATCTCTCCCATTAGTACATCCAAGGGCTCACCTTTCTCTTCAGGGACATTCTGAAACTGTAAGAAGTGGCCAGATCTATCCATTACAAGGAAGATAATCTCTTCCTCGATTTTTTTATTAGCCAAGGCTTGTCAAAGTTCGAGCCCCTCCATCCTACATGTCACCTTCTCGGTCTTTATTTCGGAAGCTTGAATCTGTTCCTCATGATTAGTCAAAGTATTTTGGACCTCCTCAAACTTTGCATGAAACAACCTTGTCTCAGTAGTTAACGTTTCGACATTCCTCTTCAGCTCTTCCAAGGTTTTTGACATTGAATCTTGATTTTTAATCAATGTTTCCTGTATAGGATGGAGAATATCTTGCGTCAATGCTTTTCCCGGAGTAGCCACGTCGTCAGATGATCTTTGTAGTGTCACAGAGGTAGTGGCTGGAGATGAGGCTGAAGAGGTTGTGATTGCCTTCTTCTTCAAAGTAGTAGTCATGGTAGCCATTTTGGATATTCCTAAAAAGTCTTTCCAAGCAATCATACAACACCAAATAGTTTCACCACCTATTATCAAAATTCACTCTTACTTTGCTATGTCCAAACCACACTAGGGGTAAATTTGCTCATTAATTCCTACTGGGTATCTAATTCCTACTGGCTATCTAAAAGGAAATAGGAAAGGAAAGGAAAAGGGGGGGAAAGGGGGGGGAAAGGGGGGGAAGTCCAACTATAATGAATCTAGGTGTAGTTAGCAATTTTGGTCACTAGATGGCAGCAGACACCAACTTCTCCAGTTCTCCAGCTCTTCTTGCAACGAAAGCAAATTCAAAAGTGATTGCTCATACAAATGGCGTTTTTCAAAAACAGAAAATGTTAGTACTAAGTCAAAGATAGGAAAATCAAAGGAAGCACAGCACTCTTTCTTTCAAGGTCTGTGGGGGATCACATTCCCAAACAGTACATCAAAATTCAAAATTCACCAATCGTAAAAACAGGGTGAAATCAGATCACAGTAATCAGTTATAATCCAAGATTGATAATCTTCTCAAGCCGCCAACTAACTTCACTGCCATCTCACTCAGTTTAGGCTCTGGGAGTAGAAAAGATTTTAAACTCCACTACCTTGCGGCTTCCAATCGAATCCCAGTCTCAAATTACCGAATCAGTCTTTTAGTTTGGTTTGGATGAATAGACTTCCTCAAGCAGTATAGCCACAGCCTTGGGACGCCATAACAGGCATCCTCTCATTGGGCCGACATCGGGGAGGAACTTCAGTCTCTTCGTGCAGCCTACACGTTCCACACGGAGCTGGCAAACTCCCCTCTTTTCCACCAAGCTTTCCCACTCGGTGTTGGCTTCAAAGAAGCTTCAATGAAGCCGCCGGGTACAGCGAAAGGAGAATCGGCTCGGGAGAAGAATCCCTTGCCTCCTCCGGCTGCTGTGACGTCACAGGAAGTCTGCGCCTCATTGTTTTTGATGGGGCAGGAGCGTAGTGGTTTTTTAGTGCGTTTTGTAGCACTTGCCATGGTATGGACTGTACCGGAGTAGGTTCAGACAGGGCTTCAGCGGTGTCGAACATGTCATGCCTACAGTGGCTCAGGAACAGTGCTCTTTTCTGGTTGTCTGACAACCCGAGGAAGTCATTCGCTTCCATGAAGTACCCAAACCTTGTCATATGACCTGTGTCCCTCCTGGTTAGTACTGGCTTCCCTGGAGGTTACACGAGGCTCCAGGGAATTATCAACGCTTCATTGAGTGAGGATTACCTCCCCACGGCCTTGAAAGAGGCCTCTCCTCAAGAAGCCTTCCCTGGATCCGGCAATGTTAGCCAACTATCGTCCTGTCTCCAACCTTCGCTTTGTTGCGAAGGTTGTTGAGAGTGTGGTCGCAAGACAGTTTCCACAATACCTGGAAGTCTTATCTAGATCCATTTCAGTCAGGCTTCAGGCCCGGGTACAGCATGGAAACGGCATTGGTCGCATTGGTAGATGATCTCTGGAGGGCTCGGGACAGGGGTTGCTTCTCTGTTCTGGTCCTGTTAGATCTCTCAGCGGCTTTTGATACCATCGACCATGGTATCATGCTGCGCCGGTTGGAAGAGTTGGGGATGGGGGGCACCGTATTACGGTGGTTCTCCTCCTTTCTCTCGGACCGGTCGCAGTTCGTGTTGGCAGGGGGGCAGAGGTCGACCTCGAGACGCCTCATATGTGGGGTGTCTCAGGGGTCGGTTCTCTCGCTCCTTCTGTTCAACATTTATGTGAAGCTGCTGGGTGAGATCATCTGTGGCTTCGGGGTGAAGTACCACCAGTACGCCGACGACACCCAGCTGTACATCACCACCCCGGGCCACCCCAATGATGCCCTTGAAGTGATGTCCCGGTGCCTGGAGGCTATGCGGATCTGGATGGGGAGGAACAGGCTCAGACTCAACCCATCCAAGACTGAGTGGCTTTGGTTCCCGGCACCCCGATATAGTCAGTTGACTCCATCACTGACTATTGGAGGCGAGTCGTTGGCCCCCACGGAGAGGGCTCGCAACTTGGGCATCCTCCTGGACACACAGCTGTCCTTGGAGGAACATCTGATGGCTGTGGCCAGGGACACTTTTTATCAGGTTCGCCTGATCCACCAATTGCGGCCCTTCCTAGATCGGGATTCCTTGTGCACAGTCACTCATACCCTTGTCACCTCTCGCCTGGACTACGGCAACACTCTCTACATGGGGCTCCCCTTGAAGAGCACCCGGAGACTATAGCTGGTCCAGAATGCGACCGCGTGGGTAGTGACGAGAGCTGCATGGCGCTCCCACATAACACCTCTCCTGCGTGAGCTGCACTGGCTCCTAGTGGCCTTCTGGGTGCGCTTCAAGGTGTTGGTTATCACCTTTAAAGCGCTCCATGGCATAGGACCTGGATACCTTCGAGACCATCTGCTGCCACCAACGACCTCCCACTGACCGGTGCGCTCCCACAGAGAGGGCCTCCTCAGGGTGCCATCGGCCAAGCAATGTAGACTGGTGGCCCCCAGGGGGAGGGCCTTCTCTGTGGGGGCACCTGCTCTCTGGAATCAATTGCCCCCAGAGATACGAAAAATTCAAGACCTCGGTGCCTTCCACCGTGCTCTGAAGACCTTCCTTTTTCAGCAAGCCGGGCTGGCTTAATGCTTTTTAAATGTTTTTAATACATTTTGTTACTGTTTTTTAACTTTGGGGCCAAATTTATATATATCTTTTTAAATTGTTTTTAATGTTTGTATCTATGTTTTTTACTTTGGCTGTACACCGTCCTGAGTCCTTCGGGAGAAAGGCCGTCTATAAATTTGATAATAAATAAATATAAGTGCCCCATTTCTCCTTCGCTGGGTTGAATGATGCCGGCAGATGGAATGCAGACATGCTTGCCGCAATTCTGTGTGTTTGAATTGGCACGCAAGATGGCCACCATTTGCTTTTGCCGCTGGGCTGGATTGTTTTATTGTCAGCTCTTTTTGATTCCAGTGTTTTCTTCAGGATTCCACCTTCGTCACCAGTGTTAGATAGGTGGATTGAAGAGAGTGGAGACAGGTTTCAGACAACAGCTCTTTATTCAGCAACTAGTTGGTAAAATTGTTCCAGATTCCATGAAACTCCTTGTCTAACAAGTTCAGACTGGTTGGGTGTCAAACTTTGCCTATCAAGGCAGCTTCATTCCAATCCGTATCAGCAGTCAATAATTTGAAATTGGCTATATATAGTTTCATTCTTCTGCTGCCTTGCTTGAATTGCTGAATTTAGTAGTTGGTTGTTATAACTTGTATTGGGTCCCCAAATTATGCTCTGAATCTATTATTATTATTATTATTATTATTATTATTATTATTATTATTATTATTATTTATTGGACTTATATGCCGCCCTCTCTCCAAAGGACTCAGGGCGGCTCACTTCAGTGAAACAATCACAATAAATACACATTAAAACATACTAAAACAGACTAAAACCAATTTAAAACCAATTTAAAACAGTAGACCCCATCAGTCCAGGCTAGGGGGTTTAAACAACCATGTCTTAAACTCGTGGCGGAAGGTACGAAGACCCAAGGAAGTTGATTCCAGAGGGTGGGCGTGCCCACAGAGAAGGCTCTACCCCTGGGGTTGCCAGCCAACATTGTCTAGCCGACGGCACCCTGAATAGGCCCTCTCTGTGAGAACACACCGGGCGATGGGAGGTCGATGCTGGTTGCAGATGGTCCGACAGATATCCTGGGCCTAAACCATGGAAGGCTTTATAGGTCAACACCAGCACCTTGAATCTCACCCGGAGGGCAACCGGAAACCAATGCAAGTCACACAGGAGAGGTGTAACATGGGAGTATCGGGATCCTCCCATCACAATCTGTGCGGCCACATTCTGCGCCAGCTGAAGCCTCCGAGTGGTCTTCACGGGCAGGCAGAGAGCATTGCAGTAATCAATCCGAGAGGTGAATAGCGCATGAGTGACTGTGCATAGGGCATCGCGGTCCAAGTATGGGCGCAACTGGCACACCAGGCAAACCTGGGCAAACGCCCCCCTGGTCACGGCTGTTATATGCTCCTCCAAGCCCAGTTGTGAATCCAGGAGGACACCCAAGTTGCGCGCCCTATCTACAGGGGGCAACACCTCACCCCCTATAGTCAGAGATGGAACCTCTCATTCAGTCCACGATGGCGGTATCCACAGCCACTCGGTCTTGGCCGGGTTGAGCCGAAGCCTGTTCCTCCCCATCCAGACCTGTACCGCTTCCAGGCACCGGGACATCACATCGAGGGTATCGCTGGGCTGGTGTGGGATGGATACAAAAAGCTGGGTATCATCAGCGTACTGATGATACCTCATCCCAAAACCACGAATGATCTCTCCCAGCGGCTTCATGTAAATGTTGAACAGAAGAGGCAAGAGGACCAACCCCTGAGGCACCCCACAAGTGAGAGGCCTCATGGCCGACCTCTGCCCTCCTGCCAACACCGCTTGCGTATGACCCAAGAGGTAGGAGGCGAACCACCGTAAAACAGTACCTCCCACTCCCAACCCCTCGAGGCATCGCAGGATACCATGGTCAATGGTATCGAAGGCCGCCGAAAGATCTAATAGGACCAGAACAGAGGAATAACCTCTGTCCCGAGCCCTCCAGAGATCATCCACCAGTGCGACCAATGCCGCCTCCGTGCTGTATCCAGGCCTGAAACCCGATTGGTACAGATCTAGATAATCCGCTTCATCCAGGGCCACTGTGAACTGACGTGCCACCACGCTCTCAACAACCTTCACCACAAAGCAGAGGTTGGAAACCAGACGAAAGTTGCCTAAAATGGTTGGATCCAAGGCAGGTTTCTTGAGGAGGGGCTTAACTACCGCCTCCTTCAAGGTAGCGGGAAGCTCCCCTGATCTAAAGATGCAGTTATCACTGCCTGGATCCAGCCACATGTCACCTCCCGCACTGAATAGACCAGCCAGGAAGGACACGGGTCCAGCAAGCAAGTGGTCTCATTCAGTTTCCTCATGATCCTGTCCACTTCCTCAGGGGTAACAGGGTCGAACTCTTCCCAGACAACAAAACCTGCTGCCTCCCTGCCATCTGACCCTGCCCAATCAGAGTCCAAGCCGTCCCGAACCTGAGCGATCTTGTCCAACAGATGTTGACTAAACTCCTTGGCCCGCCCTCGCAAAGGGTCCTCCCCTGCCCTCTGGTTCAGGAGGGAGCGGGAGACCCTAAACCGGGCGATTATCTGTGGATGCGATGGGGGCGAAGAAGTAACAACGCTTCGCCGCCGCCATCTCCATCAGGTAAGGCAGTGTAAACATTCTTAGCTGTACACGGTCAGATTCAGGATGACTGGCCCTCCAACAGCTCTCTAGGCCTCTCCTCCAACGCTTCATCTCCCGGAGCTCCTCAGTAAACCAAGGAGCCAACCAAGATCTGCATCGAGTCAGAGGCCACTTAGACACGACACGATCGAGAACCCCAGCAGCTGTCTCATCCCAGGCTTCCACCAGGGTCTCGATCGGGGCGTGGGAGAGAGAGAGAGGAATCATCCCAAGGTCCATCTGGAACCTATCCGGGTCCATCAGGCGCCTGGGGCGGAACCAGGTGGTAGGTTCCGCATCCCAGCGAGGAGAGGTGGCATCCTGGAAGCCCAGCTGCAGGAAATAGTGATCGGACCATGAAAGGGGACAGACAACAGGTAATTCCCCCCCCCCCGAACTCACCATGACACTGTTTAGAGATAAAAACAAGATCGGGTGCGTGCCCTCCTTCATGAGTAGGGCCCTGAATAATCTGAATCAGGTCCATGGCTGACATGGAAGCCATGAACTCCCGAGCCACCCCCGACCTTCCGCCCAGGGATGGCAGATTGAAGTCCCCCAGCACAATAAGTCTGGGGAATTCCACCACCAGCCCCGACAGGGCATCGAACAGGCCGGGCAGGGCCGTCGCTACATAGCAGGAGACAGGTACGTAATCAACAGGCCCAACTGTCCCTGAGGGCCCCATCTCATGAGGAGGGTTTTACACTCGTCTATCTGAGGAACAGTGACCTCCCGCGGTCTCAGGGTCTTCCTGACAACAACCACCACCCTCCCTCCCCTCCCCTGGGCCCTTGGCCAGTGCAGCACCCGGAAACCTGGTGGGCAAAGTTCAGTCAGAGGGACACCTCCCTCCGGGCCCAACCAGGTTTCCGTATTGCAAGCCAGGTCTGTGTTTCCCTCCTCAATCAAATCCCGAATGACGGGAGCTTTGTTAACCACAGACCTGGCGTTAAAATAGACCAGTCGGAGCCCAGTGAGCCTCCCTCTCAAACCCCCAGGCAGTCGGGTGCAACCAGGAGGGTCGGAGCATGGCACTGCTCGAAGACAGCGGAGACGAGCTCCCAAGTGCTGATACGGCCCTCTGTTCATCCACCTGCCTCTATTCCCAATCGCAACCAGAATCAAAGCTCCCACCCTTTCCTCTAGGGTCCCCAGTGGACCCCGCCCCTCTTCCCCACTGTCACTCCCCATCCCCGGCCAGGACTGCCACTGACCCAGAGGAGCGCCCCCCCCAGCAACCTTCCGGCAATCGCAACCCACCCACCCCTCCCCAAACCCCTTAAAAATCTCACTAAAAAACAATATAACGCTCACTTACTAAAACGCCTAGAACCCCTAAAACCCTTGTGAATCTGTCCATAAAATACTGATAATTATCCATGCCTGGATCATTGTCCTCTGTGACTGGCAATGTCCACTTAGCTGCTAGTTCTTTCAGGAAGCTTTGTACAAAGAACACCCTTGTGTAATCCATCAGGAATTTTGCAGCCCAGGTTCACATAAATAACTCACACTGACGGATGAATATTCTCATTTTGTCTGGTTTGTGCTCAAATCCCTCCATCAAATTTCCATGTAAGTATATGGCTGAAATTGGAAAAGGTATCTTGGGCATTGCTGCACAGTGGAAACTGCAGGGAGTATTGCTGACATCAGGACATTTTAAAACTCTGCTGAATCAACTGAAGCCTTATGGCGATAAAGTTCCTGACTTCTGTCTCTATCGCATGAGACAGTGTAGAAGGGCATCCACCATGCCTGGAGTTGAGCCTCCATCTGTATGTGTGTCTGTAACTATCCTACTAAATGTTCTCCTTTATCCAGGTGAGTAATAGGAATCAGGGGTGGCCCAAATAATAGATCAACAGATGAAGTGTTACTACTTTATTGCAATTCTTCCTATAATACAGGAATCTCCCCAGCATGCTTGTCATAGAAGAATGGAATGGGATGGGATGGGATGGGATGGGATGGGATGGGATGGGATAGGATAGGATAGGATAGGATAGGATAGGATAGGATAGAATGAGAACAGAATACGGAATAGTATAGAATAGGAACAGGAACGGAACGGAATGGAATAGAATAGAATAACTTTGAAGGTACACTAATTGGCCTACATTAAAATGAAATTTCGTTGCATATAGCTCTGACGGTCACCATCTTCAATATACACTACATAACCATGACAGAATAAATAAATACAAAATTATGCATATTCCTACATATATTATATGAAACAGAGAAACAACACAATCTAGTTTGAGCTGATGAGAAAAACGAATCTTGTGAGTTTACCAGATGGATGACATAGAGAACAAAACTGTTGCAGAATATGGTAGTCCTGCTAGAAATACTTTTAAGCCATTTCCCGGACAGAAACAGACTGTAAAGTGGGTATTTGGGGTCTCTAACAATGCAATAACAGGAAGTGAGCTTCTATAATCTTCTTGGCTGTCCTTACCATTCTCTGTATGGACTTTCTATCTGAGGCCTTGCTGCCATCAAGCCAAAGTTAAAACAATCTCAGTTGGGCCTCTGTAAAAAGTGGCCAGGACAGAAGGAGAAAGATGTGCTCTCCTCATCTGATGCTGGAAATGCAGACGCTGGTTTGCACACTTCATTAAGGATGACATGTAGAGAGACCAATTCAGATTGTTAGTTATCTGCACCCCCAGATACTTAATAGTGCTTACCACCTCTACAGATTCATCCTTGATTATTCTGGCTCTTTCTAAAATCTACAATGAACTCCTTTGTTTTATCAACATTTAGGACCAGGTTACTTTTATTGCACTAGTCCACCAGAGCCTTTACCTCTTCTCTATAAGCATCTTCACTGTCATCCTGGATAGGACCTGGCACTAGAATGTCATCTACATATTTCACAATATGATTTGTAGCAGATTTAGCATAGCAGTCATGGGTCATCAAGGTGAACAGTAGCAGACTCAAGACACAGCCCTGTGGGGAATGTGTACCCAAAGAGATGGAGTTGGAAACTTTTCTTGCAAATCGCACAAACTGGCGCCTATCAATAAGGAAATCAAATATCCAATTATATATAGGGGTATTAAAATATAATAGGCAAAGTTTGTTCACCAAATGCTGAGGATTAAATGTGTTGAATGCTGAACTAAAATCAACAAACAGCATTTGCACAAGAGTGTTCTCCTCCTCCATGTGCACCAAGCTAAGATGAAGCATACAGGAAAGTGCATCATCTATAAAGCGGTTCTTCCGACAGGCAAACTGTAATGAGTCAAATGTAGTTCTTTATTCATCTCTCAAAATATTTCATCATCATGAAGTGAGTGCAACTGATGGTAATCATTAAGGCATGTGATTATAGTTTTTTGGGCACTGGTACAATGATTCAATCTTAAAACATAATGGAACCATGGTCTGATGCAATGAGACATTGAAGATGTCTGTAAGAACAATGGCCAGCTGGTCAGTACACTCCTTAAGTACTTGCCCTGGCATATTATCAGGATCTAGAGCTTTTCAAGTATTGATTTTCCAGACGACCTTCCGAACAGAAGTGTATCAAACCTGAGCACCTGCTCATCAGGAAGAGGAACAGCTTTCCTTGCTGGAACATTGCTTGTGGCCTCAAACTATCCCAAAAACATAATTAGTTTGTTTAGAGAGTCCGTGTCACCCTTACATGTCAGGGAAGCTGCCTTATAGTTAGTAATAACCTAAATACCTTGCCACATATGTCTTGGGTCCATAGGATCTTGAAAGAAATTCTGTTCTTTCTGACTATAGGCCTGCTTTGCTGTTTTTATAGCACATCTCAAATCAGCTCTTGCTATTCTAAGTGCTGCCATATAGTCTGATTTGAAAGCAGTGTTTCTATCTTCAATATCGCACATCAATTCTTAGATATCCAAGGTTTGTCATTTGCTCACATAACAGTAGTCTTAAGAACACTGACATCCCCCATACACTCTTGAATATAAGCAGACAGAGTAGAAGCATACTTGTTCACATCAGAATATTGTCCATTCATTGCAGCCTCTTTAAATATGTTCCAATTCATGCACCCAAAGCAGTCTTGTAGAGCTTTCATAGCTCCTGCTGGCTACACTCTCACTTGTTTTCTAATTGGTCTCTCTCTAATTAACAAAGATTTATATGCTGGCATAAGCACCACAGAGATTATCTGAGGAGCCAAAATGAGGGCAAGGGGTTGCTTTAAATGCTTTCTCAATGTTAGAGTAAGCTAAATCCAGGGTATTTCCATCTCTAGTAGCAAAGTCCACATATATATGGAAATTAGGGAGGGCTGCTTTCAAGTCAGTCTGATTGAAATCCCCTACCACAATGTAAACCCCCTCTGGGTGGATAGTTTGCAAGTCTTTGGTAGAGGTATAAAGAGCACTCAGGGCTTCATTCTTGTTTGCACTGGGGGGAATATACACATGATTAAGATGACAGTGAATTCTCTTGGCAAATAAAAGAGTCTATATTTAACAGCCAAACACTCAACATTAGAAGAGTAGTGGCTGGAGACTTCCTTAGCATTAGTACACCATATCTCATTAATATAAATACATACACTCCCACCACAGGATTTCCCACTCAAAGCACAGCTTCTTTCCAGACGAAATGTTGAAAATGACATCATATTGATAGCATTTTCTTTAACCATGTGTCTGTCAGGATTATAGCACAGCAGTCTCTCACCTCCTTGTTCATGGCTAGCTCAAGATTCAGATAATCTTCTCTTGGGAACAGACAGCTGAGATTCCATGGAACTTGGAGGAATGTCAGATCTGGATCTCTTGTGGCTGTGCAACAATTCAAGGCTAATTCCCCACTTGATTTCTCCTCCTTGCCTGGCTAATTAATTTCCCAAAAGAAATTAATAGAACTAATCACTAAAGAGAACTATGGTTAAATTGACTGCATATTAAAGCTGATGAAATTTGAACATGCAATTTAGTATAGATTTTGGTGCTTATATCTCCAAGAGTTTAGGCGTTTTTTTTTAGAATGTGTCTAGCTGAGACAGATGATTTAAGTCTCAACATCTCTTGTAAAAGAAAAAAAAATCAAATTGATGTAAAAAATTCATGAATGCAGTTTGGAAGGGCTACCCTATGATTTGGTATAACAAGCACATATTGGAAACTAATGGTAGTCATTAATATTTGTATTTAAGAGGTTAAAAAACTACAGGCATTGGGTTTCTATGAAGTAATTGCAGACACAAGGCTGAAATTTATATTCTTTGATGACTTCTGAATTAGAAAGTAAAGGCTTTTGAGGCAAATGTTCAGATCACGATATGATGAAATCTTCACTTCAGCAGGTATGACAATGGAAGGCAAGTTTGGGAAAGCTTCAGTAGCACTTAAGTTGCTTTAGTGAGGAACTATTACAGTAATAATATAGATTAGAGAAATTATCAGGTTCTTTATTGAATAAACTGAGGTATGTAGCTAGAAATATAGGACTATTAAAGATCAGGCTAGAGAGGTTTCATCTTAGCTCTCCAAGACTGTGGAGGACAAGATCTTCTTCACAGATTCTTTAATACAACTTCCTCATTTCAATTTCTTTTATCAAGGCAGAAGAAGACGAAGGTTCTCCCAGGTAAACCAGTAAGAAATATGACAAAACAAACTTATTCTACTTTATTTTAAGACTAAATTAACAGAATTTTGCAAATCTGAAGGAAAAAATCTCCTGCTTCCACTTCTAATTACTTGATCTCTTATGATGGGTCTTTCCTAAGATTCTTTCTCTGACAGTTAAATGACTGTAGGATTTTCCCTAATTGTTTTGTGTTATTGTTCCCTAGGCAGCATCTCCACTTCTCTTTCTTCAAGGTCATTCATACATTACATGGCATCATTAAGCCATGAAACAAAACAGGGCAATAAAGGTTTGATGGTCAGATCTCTAAATACCTGATTGGATAAATCTGAAAGGATGCCAGATAATTTTTCAGTAATTAATGCTAATAAAATTGCAGGATAATTAAATTTTATTTGAATCCTTTAAGTATCCTCTGAAATTGGGTACTACTCCATAGCTATTAAATCCACCTTAGAGGCTGGAATACTTAAGTACAGGGTTTTTTTTTGTAGGAGTTCTACAATTATTATTTTCATACAATTATATAATTTTTGTATTATATTTATAAGATAGGTTATAATTATAACTATAATTATAATTATACATATATTATTATTCTAAACAATAAATATATCTTGAGGTAGCTGAAAAATATGGTTTAATAATAAAAGATACAATGTGTAGTCCATCCAAGTCATTCATATCTGTTGATATTTCTTTTAATAGCCTTTTTAAAGGGATAAAACTTCTAATTTCTCACTTATGGTGTTTATATGCAAATATATTAAAGACACAAATTAGCTATTAAGAGACACTATTGCTAGCAAGTCTGTCTGAGAAAGACCTTTAAATGAGTTTTTATTTCCTGACTTGTCTCTCTGTTAATTTATAAAGGCAATTCCCTTTTAAAAGGGAACAGCAGGCATGGTTGTTTATAGTTTCTGTCTCTAATTCTGTCTCCATTTCGGAGGCTGCTAAAGGCTCAGATTGACTAGATACAACAAATGAAACTTTTGTTCTTATGGGACAGGTCTAAGCACTAGTTCATTGATCCTTATTTGTTTCAATGTTTTGTTGGGACTTGAAGATCCAGAGTTCGCTTGAGTAATTTTATTCTTTTCTATTGGAAAGTATATATAAAAGTACATTTTAAAAACTTTAAAAGAATAAAAACCTTACTAAACAACCAAATGATAATAGCAGCTAAAATCTAATTGCTTTAAAGGTTGGATATAAATTAAAAGGAGGAAAAATATTAATTAAAAAACTAGAAGAAATGGATATAAGATCTTGCTGCATTGGCCCACCAGTCTGGGTAAAGAACAAAAGAGTGATTTGGTAATCTGACTATGACATCTGTCAACCCATTGATAATCTAGGTTATGTCACAGTTATGACCTTTGCAGCATCCCCATAATCATGTGATCAAAATTCAGATACTTGGCAGTTGGTTTATATTTATGACTGTTGCTGTATCCCAAGGTCATGTGATCCCCTGTTGTGACCGTCTCACAAGCAGTCAATGTCGGAAGCCAGATTAATTTAACAATCAGGTTACTAACTTATCAACTGCAGTGATTCACTTAATAACCGTGGCAAGAAAAGTTGTAAAATGAGGCAAAACTCACTTAACAAATGTTTCATTTAACAACAGAAATTTTGGGCTCAATGGTGGTCATAAGTGGAGGACTACCTGTATTTCTTAAAAAAAATAAAGTATATTGAAATAAAATTTGATTTTATAATATTATTTCTTATATTCAGTGCATTGCTTATATATCTTAATAGGATATATTAATAAAATTTATTATAATCCTTGGTTAATAATGGTAATTGGGACCAAGAACGCTTGCTAAATGATGCAGTCATAAAGCATGTTGTCACATGACTGCACTGACTTACAAGGGCAGTTCTAGCAATGGTTGTGAGATGAATTCTATGTGGCCATTTTGTTCAATGTCACAGGATAGCCGTTCATAACTTTCTTCTAGTTTCTCCATTGACTTTGCTTGTCAGAAACTAGCAGTGAAGATTGCAAATGGTGACTATGTGACCAACAGGAGCTGCAACCTTTGTCATTCCAATCTGGTTGCCCATGGGCCCAAGTCACGATCACATGATAGTAAGGATGCTGTAACAACTGCAACTTTCAGAACCAACCATAAATCATCTTAAACTGAAGAGTCAAATGGTTGCTGAACTAATGCTCATTAACTGAGAACTACCTGTATATGCAATAACTATACTATGTGTCATAATCTCTGTATGGTGTTTGTTACAGTGAAGATAAGCAATGAGATTTAGAAATTTATAAAACTCTTCCATTACAGCCAATAGATTTCAGCCTCTTAATTGTGGCCCACATTTTCTGACTTAAAAAAGAAAATATAGTTCCAAGCAAAGAAATGAACTTAAATAACAAATTTAATGTAGAATTTGGTAGATATTATAAAGAACTTTTATCTGGACTGTGCAGGACACTACACTACTTATAATTATTATAAATAGCTCTGTGTAAAAAAGTTTCATAAAATACATTGGGGATGAAATGGTTTTCACTGAAGCAATTCAAAAATGGCTAAAATTATTTTTTATCTTTATACATGTAACTAAAAATCCAAAGTTTACATGAAATAAAATATAAATAAACGAAAAGGCACATTGTGTGTTTCAAATCTTAATAGGTATCATAAAACAGCAAAGATGAGAAATATTGTAGGAATGGCAACCAACTCAAAATTCAAGTCATGATTTTCTATGAAACATCATGCCAAATTTAAAAGAATTAAAAGTTTACCTCGCGTTGATTATATCAAAGAAATTATCATTTTTATTTTCTTTAAATTTCTGAAGTTAGTTTTACTTTCTGAAGTCAATCATAGGAATCTAGTAAAGAGAGCAACTTCCCTTTTGTCCCTTTCTTTTATTACTATTACTAGTTATAGATTGTATTACTGTGATGTTTGGATAAAATGAGAGGGCAAAAGGGAAACCATGTTAGAATAAAAAATATACATTGAAAGAGAAATTTATTTCCCTTTCCCCTGGATCAGATAAAAAGATTTCCCTGAGATCTCTGCTCATTACTTTCCCTGTCTTATTCTTCCTCCTGCTGCTGCTGAGGTGTGCCTGGTCTGGCCCCTTGCAAGGCAGTTATTGGCTGTACCTGGTCTTCCTAAAGCCTCAAGCTCAGGAAGGCTGCATGTGGCCAGGAGCTGACTTGCAAAGGGCCAGACTGGTTGATCAGAAGCAGGAAGAAGAAAACCCCAAAGATCAGGTGAGGTGCGGTGGACAGAGAAAAAGGGTAAAGATTGGAAGAAGATAAGCGGATGAGAACAATTAAGCAACCCTGCTGTTGTAAATATTTATGGGGTGCCAAACACCCTAATGATACTGTGATCCCAGGGGCACTGCAACAGCTGTAACTTCAAAGACTGGTCATAAAAATATTCGTGTAGTCTGTTACAACTTCAAACAGCTGTTAAATGGTTATTAAATAAGGACTACCTAGTGTTGCTTTCCCCTGTATGCTGCACTTTTAAAAAACAATAGATTTTATCATCTGGGGGTTGCTTGAAATAAATGTCTACAACTTTTAGATGATCAGCTTTATATTTTCATGTGTGTATGTCTCTGTGTATGTTTGCATAGTGCCAATGTAAGTGTATTGTCTTGTATATTTAGAGTTTCTTTTCAAATTATGAGTTGTTTATGCCATGAACACCAGTCAAGCTTTGTGTGAGGGCAACTGAAGCAATATCTTTCTTGTGCAAATGAACTAGCCTATATAGAATTAAGAATAAAGTGACTTTCTTCTTTTAGCTTAATACATTTTCATAAGTGTAAAGGAATCAGGGTACATATATTACAAGCATGTGTACCTGTTTTTGAATGAGATTCTATAGAAGAGAAAATATGCAAATGTATTATCAAATTAAGAATTATTCTGATTTTCTAAGCTGTGTTTATATAAATTCTTAAAAATATCAATGTGATGGATAAAATAATATTTTGGCTGTTTGGAGCTTTATAACAGTTTTCTTTATTGGTGCTGGCAAACAATCAGATTTCCAGCTTCTTGGGTTCCCACAGCTGTTTATTAATCTTATGTTTTTTAAAAATATTACTAGAACCCTATTGTGTGGGGCTGATGCTTTGGCCTATTTGGCACTTATCCCCTGCCCCATTGTACTTTTAAGTGCAATGAGGAAAAGAAGGAAAAAGGAATTAGTAGTTTCTTTCCTCAACATATTGTGCACATATTGTGCATAAATGCCAAATATCTTTAAGAAAACTATGTATTTTTTTCCAAATCTATCGAAATTTTTGTTTTTTGTTTTTAGGAGGATGGAGAGAAATATTCAGAAATATGATTAAGAACTGTCACATTGTTTTGAACTCGAGGTATATTGTTTCGCTAAGGTGACAACAACAGAAAAAAGAAACACAGGAAAGTGAAGCGTTTATGCTTTTTATTATATACAATGACAATTACCTAGAGCAGGTATTTGCAACTGGCATAGATAACAAAATATTGCTGTTCACTAAATGTCAGGTTCCCACCTAAGTCTCCCTTTCAGAGACTATTTTTATTAATTAAAGTTAATTAATTATATTGATTAATTAATTAAATATATATGTCACCCATCTCGCTATCAGGGGTCAGGCTTTCAACCCAACCTCATGAAAAATTATTTCACAGAAAATACAAGTGACCCTCTAAGAGGTAAATTGCAGGAAGATGGATTGGTTCCAGATGATAAGGCATCATCCTCTATGAAAGAACTGGTTGCCCAATCCCAGAAGGAGATTCAATCTTTAGTGCAAAACCAAATTATTCATATTGGAACATGGAATGTATGTATACTATACCAGTGTGACAAATTACAACAGCTTTTATGACAATTCAACAATTATGACATTGACATTCTAGAATCAGTGAGATGTGATAGACAGGTAGCGATAAATTTATTGATGAAGGAAGGAAGACTCCTCGTATACTAGGGACATACATAACAGCATGTTCGAGGCCTTATCCTCAACACCAGAGCAAACAGAGCATTCATTGGCTGGAAATCTGTTAATGAATGCATCATTACATCCAGATTTCAGTCAAGGCACAACAGATCGACAGTTGTCCTGATCTACGTGCTGAAAGAAGGACAAAAGGACAAATTCTATGATAAGCTAGATGACAACCCTACTCATGAATTGAAACTCATAATGGGTGACTTTATTAATGACAGACATGGTCATGAACATGTGATTGGGATGTATGAATCTGCAGTGGAAATTAATCACAACGGAAATCATTTATTAACCTCTTGTGGACAATTTTTTTTTTAATTTGATTTATATGCCGCCCTTCTCCGGAGACTCAGGGCGGCTTACAATGCGTTAAGCAATAGCCTTCATACTTTTGTATATTTTATACAAAATCAGCTTATTGCCCCCACAAACTGGGTCCTCATTTAACCTACCTTAGAAAGGATGGAAGGCTGAGTCAACCTTGAGCCCGGTAAGATTCGAACCTGCAGAAATTGCAGGCAGCTGTGTTAATAACAGGGTGATTTAAACCACTGTACTACCAAGGCTCTATGCATCAGAAATACATACTTTGCACATAAGAATATCCACAAGAAGATCTGGAGATCTCCTGATGGAAAAACATAGAATGAGATTGATTACATCTGTAGAAGATGGAGATCTGCCACCATTGGGTTAGAGCAGGGGTATTAAACTCAATTTCATTAGAGGGCCACATCAGGATTGTGATTGACTTCGGGGATGGGCAGGGGTGGGTGTGGCCAACTCCTACTGCTGCTGTGCTCGCTCTCCTTGGCCAGGTTGCTCATGGTGTCTGTGGGAGGGCAAAGTGTGTGGGTCAGAAGGCGGCCCATTCCATCTTCTTATGAGGAGACCTGGCTTTGTAACCAAAGCATCCTCAGTGATAGGATGGGAGACCACCAGGAGAGGTCAGGAGGGTACAAGGGGATGGCAAAAGGCAGCAGGGCTGCTGGTGTCCAAGTGCTAAGGCAGGCTTTAACCTCACTCTCTCTCATTATAATCTTTCTTCTTTTCTTCCTTCCCTCTCTTCTTTTTCCTTCCATCTTCATACTTTCTTTCTTCTTCCTTTCCCTCTTTCCTTTTTTTTCCTTCTATGCTCTTTTCCCCTCTTTCCTTGTCCTGTTTTCCCCACTGGAAATAGCTGTTTGCAACACACAAGGAGGGATACTTTCCTAAGAGCTCACAATTTAAGAATACCAATGTGCACATGAGGTATCTCAGGGTGGGGAAGGCCATAGGGACCTAGTGATAGAACAGGCCCTCAAGGCCTCCCCGACCCACTAAGATACTTCATGCTTCTCCATCCCTTCCTGCCACAAGGACTCACTTACCTTGCAAACATGTCTCCTCTCTTTGTTTCTCTGTTTGTCTTTGAGGAAGGGAGATGAGAGTTGGCTGGAGCACGTTTGCATGCAAATAGGGTGAGCGGGAGAGTGGGGGGAAGGAGGGAAATCTAATTGTGTGTGTGTGTATGGGAGAGAGTGTGATCTGTACAGGGCACCCAAGCTGCTGGCAGTGGTGTGGGCGACAGGAGCTACCTGAACAGCAAGACGGGGTGGTGGTGATGTAGGAAGCAAGGCGGTGTGTGTGTGTGTGTGTGTGTGTGGAGCTTCCCCTACTCGCCCAGCACCAGCTTATATCACACCCTAACCCTAATACATAATAATGTATACATTCATAAAGAGACTAACTAAAGTTATAAAAATATACCCGTGAGCTTAAACTATTTCATGTGTAAATAATTTATTTTTTATATTTATTTTATACATTGTATACATCAGTAAAAGCTGACAAGAACTATAGGAATAGGCTATTTTCAAATAATTTCTTAGGCAATGATTCCTTAGGCAGGAATCATTTCTTCCTGACTCACTATATTATAGACTCAAAACAGACAGATTTATTACAGCTGCTAACATCGGTTATATTACCAAATAAAACTTACTGAAATGGTCTTTTAAAGATTAATGGACATCTTGATAATTTTTGACCAACTTATGATCTGTAGAGCCAGGAACAAAACTTCTATCGCAACAATGCATTATTAAACGAATTATCTGCAGCTCAGCTTTGTTTGGATAATGAAATGTCTCCAAGAAAACAACCAAACTGAAAGAACACCAGGGACTCCCCATTTCATTATCTTTATTCTTGTTGGAAAGTATGTATATTTAGCTCAGAAAGGCTGGTCTCACTGATTACTTGAATAGTTGATTAATGATTATTCTTGAATTTTGTGAAGTAATGCAAATTTCCACTATGTACACATGTTAAATTAACAGCGGCCATTTTTTCAGCAATGTGGCATTATTAATGTAGAAGATTTCCAGGAAATTCAATGGAATTTGCTTGAAAAAAACATTTTATATGTTTTATATTATTAGGCATGATTGAGGGTGATGACAGAAATAAGAAATACTTGTGTTTTTATTTTTGTTTGTGAAACAAAGTAACATAGGTGGGAAAGGAAAGTGAGTTTGAAGTTCTGCAGTACTGCATTCTGGTGTAAAAATACCGTATTTTCCGGCGTATAAGATGACTTTTTAACACATGAAAATCTTCTCAAAAGTTGGGGGTCGTCTTATACGCCGGGTGTCGTTCTCCTGTAACCAGGCAGACCAGCCCGAAAGGCTCTGACGAGCCTTAAATGGCTCTGACGATCCAAGCTCTGACGATCCCAGCTTTGCCTGCTAATCAGGCAATTCAGCTGGGATCGCCAGAGCCATGGAGAAGGGAAAAACTTTTCCCCCTCCGGCTTGCTTACCTTAGCTCAGTGGTTGGGGGTCAAACAACCCTTTCATAGGGGTTTTGCAGGTGGTGCAATACAGAAAAACGAGCACAGCCCTCGCCATCCGGAATGAATGGTGCTGTTGTGGCGGTGGGGGAGGGGGTGGCAGAAGCGGGAAGAAACGGCGTTTGCGATGGCTGGAAGCTGTGGGAGTGAAGCACTACTTTCATTTGTACGGCAACAGCATTCCGCCTTGGTATATTTGTGTCAGGAGTGGCGCAAGGCAGCCCTCCTCTCCTGTTGCCTGGGACTCAGAGTGGTAAATGGCGTCTGATCCGGAGAGCAGCTGGATTTTGCTCTCTAATCCGGATGCCAGATCGGCCCCCTGCAAACTCTCGTCTCTAGAGGAGCGCTCCCTGAAGCGGGGCTGGAAACTTTGGTTGGACTGCTTGAGAGAGGAGAGCTTGCAGGGGGGCGATCTGGTGTCTGCAATGGAGAGCGGCATCCGGCTTTTTCTCTCCGCTGTAAGAGCGCTGTAAGAGTGGCAGCCCTCATCTCCTAATGCTTGGGACTCAGAGTGGTAAATGGCGTCTGATCCGGAGAGCAGCTGGATTTTGCTCTCTAATCCGGATGCCAGATCGGCCCCCTGCAAACTCTCGTCTCTCGAGGAGCGCTCCCTGAAGCGGGGCTGGAAACTTTGGTTGGACTGCTTGAGAGAGGAGAGCTTGCAGGGAGGCGATCTGGTGTCTGCAATGGAGAGCGGCATCCGGCTTTTTCTCTCCGCTGTAAGAGCGCTGTAAGAGTGGCAGCCCTCATCTCCTAATGCTTGGGACTCAGAGTGGTAAATGGTGACTGGTCCGGGGAGCAGCTGGATTTTGCTCTCATTGCGGACGCCAGATTAGCCCCCTGCAAGATCTCGTCTCTCGAGGAGCGCTCCCTGAAGCGGGGCTGGAAACTTTGGTTGGACTGCTTGAGAGAGGAGAGCTTGCAGGGGGGCGATCTGGTGTCTGCAATGGAGAGCGGCATCCGGCTTTTTCTCTCCGCTGTAAGAGCGCTGTAAGAGTGGCAGCCCTCATCTCCTAATGCTTGGGACTGCAAAATCCAGCTGCTCCCCGGACCAGTCACCATTTACCGCTCTGAGTCCCAAGCATTAGGAGATGAGGGCTGCCGCTCTTACAGCGCTCTTACAGCAGAGAGAAAAAGCCGGATGCCGCTCTCCATTGCAGACAGCAGATCGCCCCCCTGCAAGCTCTCTTCTCTCAAGCAATCCAACCAAAGTTTCCAGCCCCGCTTCAGGGAGCGCTCCTCGAGAGACGAGAGTTTGCAGGGGGCCGATCTGGCATCCAGATTGGAGAGCAAAATCCAGCTGCTCTCCGGATCAGACGCCATTTACCACTCTGAATCCCAAGCATTAGGAGATGAGGGCTGCCACTCTTACAGCGCTCTTACAGCGGAGAGAAAAAGCCGGATGCCGCTCTCCATTGCAGACACCAGATCGCCCCCCTGCAAGCTCTCCTCTCTCAAGCAATCCAACCAAAGTTTCCAGCCCCGCTTCAGGGAGCGCTCCTCGAGAGATGAGAGTTTGCAGGGGGCTGATCTGGCATCTGGATTAGAGAGCAAAATCCAGCTGCTCTCCGGATCAGACGCCATTTACCACTCTGAATCCCAAGCAGCAGGAAACAAAGGCTGCCTTGCGCCCAAATATAGCAAGGCAGAATCCTGATGCTGCACTTTCAGCAGACAGATGAGGGCTGCCTTGGCCATCGGCTGGCGCAAATATACCAAGGCGAATGCTCATGCCGCACAAGTTCAAGTAGTGCTTCACTCCCACACTTCTTCCGGCCCTCAGTCTCTCAGGGAGATGCTTGACTTCCTCTCAGCCCCAAGACACTGGCTGGCCCATGAGATGAGAAAGAGAGAGAATGAGAGAGAAAGAGAGAGAATCAGAATGAGACAGAGAGAGAAAGAGACAAAGAATGAAAGAGAGAATGAGAGAGAGAGAATCAGACTGAGACAGAGAGAGAAAGAGAGAGAAAGACAGAATGAAAGAGAATGAGAGAAAGAGACAGAGAATCAGAGAGAGTGAGAGAGAGAATGAGAGACAGAGAAAGAGAAAGAATGAAAGAGAATCAAAGAATCAGAGAGAGAATGAGAGAGAGAGAATCAGAGTGAGACAGAGAGAAAGAGAGAGAAAGACAGAATGAAAGAGAATGAGAGAGAGACAGAGAATCAGAGAGAGAGAGAGAATGAGAGACAGAGAAAGAGACAGAATGAAAGAGAATCAAAGAATCAGAGAGAGAATGAGAGAGAGAAAATGAAAGAGAATCAGAATGAGAGAATCAGAATGAGAGGGAGAGAGTGGGGAGAGAGAGAGAAAGGGGAAGAGAGAAAGAGAATGAGAGAGAAAAAGTGGGAGAGAGAGAAAGAGAAAGAGGGGGAGGGAGAAAGAGAGAAAGAGTGGGGGGAGAGAGAAAGGGGGACAGAGAAAGAGAGAATGAGAAAGAGTGGGAGAGAAAGAAAGAGAGGGAGAGAGAGAGAGAAAGCGAAAATGAGAGAGAGAGAAAGAGAATGAGAGAGAAAGAGTGGGAGACAGAGAGAGAGAGACAGAGAGGAGGGAGAGTGCCTGAAGGACTCCATCCCGTACTGGGAGTCCAGGTGCTTCAGCAAGCGGTGCACTGGATTCGTATTAGTGGTCAGCGAAATTTAAAATTATGAAGTTGGTGGTCCCTGAGGTCCAAAAGGTTGGGGACCCCTGGCCTAAGACCATCGGAAAACACATATTTTTTGATGGTTTTAGGAATAACTTTATCGTTGGGGGTCACCACAACATGAGGAACTGTATTAAAGGGTCGCGGCATTAGGAAGGTTGAGAACCACTGCCTTAGCTGCTTGCCTTGCTTCGCTTGCCTGAATCCATTCCATCAGCAAGCAACTCCCTGCCTGCAATCAAGCAGGCAGGGAGTTGTGGACTTCAACTCCCAGAATTCCTCAGCCAGCAAAACAAAGCTGGCTGAGGAATTCTGGGAGTTGAAGTCTACAAGTATTAAAGTTGCCAAGGTTGGAGACCCCTGTTCTATTGGGTAAGTTTTTTTCCCCTTTGGGATCTTTAAAAAAAAATAGTTAATTGGGTTTTTTTTTAGTTGTTCTTTTTTAGACCTAGCCATTTAACGTTTAGGAAGTTTAAATTTAGCTTTCATATAAAAATAAAAATAAAATAAAATAAAATAATATTTGTGCAGCTTTCTGAGATTTAGTGTGTTTCTGTAGTGTTTCACTCTAACTACACAAACACACAAAATCTCACAAAGCTGTATGTGGAATTTTGTGTGTGTAAAGTGTGAAAGTTGGGTTTTTGGGCTTTTTGTGGCTGTGTGAGGTTCCTGCTTGTTGCAGGGGCCATTTTGGGTCTAGCACAGCTGCTTTTACATTGTGGATGAGCCAGTTGATGTTTTTTAAATTTTTATTTGGTGTGCGTTGGAAGAGGGGTAGTCTTATACGGCGAGTATAGCCCAAACCCTATATTTTAACAGGAAAATTTGGGGGTCGTCTTATACGCCCAGTCGTCTTATACGCCGGAAAATACGGTAGTTGGCATGTCCTGTCTCAGATTAGTAGATTAGCAGAATCATCCCTAATTAGAAATTGGAGACAACTACAAGGAAATTCTAGGTCTACTGCTAATGGGAAAATCAGGAAAAGAGGACCCAAAATGCAATGCATTTGTTTAAACTTGAATAGATATAATCATCAAGAGCTAATTGTTGATTTGAAGTTTAATTTACTTTTTACTTAGAAACGGCAAAATGTTTCAGCCTCATTTTAAAATTAAATGATTAAAGACTAGCAAAAAGTCAAGTCTTTGAATATGCTTGAACATATTATCTTCTAAGAACTCCCTCTTGTTAGCTGTTACATAAATATTCACAAAATAAATAATAGAGATGTGAGCTAATGATTCCTATGAACATCAATTTCTCATCATTTACAACCATTCAGCATATTGACTGTAGTATGGACAAATATATCTAGGATTCTGGATGAATGGATCTTATACAAGCTAATAATGGAATGTAAATAAAATAAATAACCATTTGTTTATTCTTATTTCTACAGTCTTGTTTGCATATATGTATAGTACTGTCATATGGTCAACTGCATTGTAAGTATTGAAAATTTATTACTGGATATGTTTGCCACCTTGAGTTGTTTGTAAAAATAACAAAAAACAGGACACAAATAAAATAAATAAATTTTCTAAAAATTTTACTTTTCTGTGAGACTAAAAGGACTGTAATAAATGTATAGAGATAAGTTTAGGATGTCTAATAAGAAAAGCTGTACAGCTATACAATAAAAATAGCATAGATAAAAACAGGAAACTTACAGCAGGTGGCTGACCAGCTCAAGATAATTACAACCAGAGATACATGTATGAAGCATTATTATCTATTGAGAAGGATATAAAAGAAAATATAAGGTTTTGCCTTCTTATGTTAGAGAATTAATCTTGCTTTTTTAGTTTATAAAATAGGGGGAGGGAAGAATTCTAGCTTGCCTAACATTTTTTGGTAATCAGTTTATAAACTGATAAACTTGCAATTAAGTTGCAATCTTAGATCGATCTGCAGCTTTATTTACCATCTTAACCCTAAATACTTTGTCCAGTGGCTCTGCCTTACTTTTTTGATCTAATCCTCGGCCATTGCTGGTATCAGGACTGGAGGAGATATAGACATCGAGAGTCTTGGATTATGGGGAGATAGACCACCTTCTCTTTGTTTCAAATGGTTTGGTCGCTGTAAGAGGATGTCCCTTTGAGACCTCTATCCCCACCTCCTTTGGATGGACTTACTACAACCACAAGATTTCCCATCGTCGTGAGAGGGCGATGATGTTCCGATGTATTGACATTTGTAACATACTGGTCTCCCTTTTACATCTATTTCCTCCCTTATTTTAAATTACCTGTCTTAACCATCTCTAACACTCTTAGAAGAAAATGATCCTTCATCTCCTTCAACTCGCTCCTATCTTTGATGTATTCAACTGCGGAGCTCCTTGCACTGCGAGATTCCCCCCTCTCGCATGTCTGGCCCTCTCAGTTATCAAGGGCCGCCCTTGAGGACGGGTTTTGGAACCCTGAGAGGTGGTTTGCAAAAAACCGATGGCTTTGGGGTTTTTTAGATAAATCTTTAAGTTCTATTTTAAGGGGTTCTGGGAGGGATTGTGGGAATGGATCTGGGGGGATCCATAAATCCACTGAAAGGGGTAATGGGTCTGATAATCACGGTGGGGAGGATGGGGACAGAAATCTGACAAGGATGCAGGGGGATGAAGCGATGGGCATTAGTATAATAAGTGGGAGGGGCAGATATGACGGCTGCAGGGGGCCATATTATGTTTCGGGAGTGCGCACTCGTTGTTTACGAGCGATTGCCCACTCCGACCCCCAAAGCACTGCTCGTTTCCCAGGTTGTTCAGAGTCTCAGACCCTGGGTCTACGGCTGATGTTATGTAATGCCAGGTCAGTGGTAAATAAAGCCCCCCTCATTCATGATCTTATTTCAGAGGGGGGTGCTGACCTGGCAGGGATTACGGAGACCTGGTTAGGCCAGGAGGGAGGAGTTCCCCTTGTGGAAATGTGCCCGCCAGGTTTCCGTGCATTCCATCAGCCAAGGACTCAGGGAAGGGGTGGGGGAGTGGCAGCAATCATTAGAGAAAGTCTTTGCCCGAGGGAGGCCACTGTTCCTCAGATAGCCGGATGTGAGTCTCTCCTTGTGAAGTGGGGTCGCGGGATTCAGATGGGCCTACTGATTGCGTACCTGGCTCCCTGCCACGTAACAGCGGTCCTGCCTGAGCTGCTCGACATTATAGCCGGGGTGGCGGTGGAAACCCCCAGACTTATTGTTATGGGGGATTTTAACCTGCCATCTGCTGGTGAGATGTCGGAGACGGCTCGGGAGTTCATGGCTTCCATGATGGCCATGGACCTGACCCAGGTAGTTCAAGGCCCCACCTACTTGGGGAATCACACTCTGGACTTGATTTTTGTCTCTGATCAGTGGCTGAATGATCTAAGAATAGGGGATATAGACATCAAGCCCTTGTCATGGTCTGATCATTCTCTCCTTCACATGGACTTTCAAGTCACTTCCACCCACCGCAGGGAGACGGAACCAACCAAATGGTTCCGTCCCAGGCGCCTGATGGACCCCGAAAGGTTCCTGATGGAGCTTGGGCCATTTCCTGAGACCCTGGCTCACAACTCGACTGAGGACCTGGTGGTCGCCTGGGACAGGGCGGCTACTGGGGCCTTGGACCGCGTTGTGCCTTTGCAGCCTCTGACCCGATGCCGATCTCGTCTAGCTCCTTGGTTTTCCGAGGAGCTGAGAGAGATGAAGCTTCGGAAAAGACGCCTGGAGAGCGATTGGAGGACAAGCCAATCTGAATCTGACCGAACACAGGTGAGATCTTATATTAAGACCTACCTAGTGGCGATATGAGCGGCGAAGTCTAGCTACTTCTCCGCTCTTATTGCATCTGCAGAGAACCACCCAACTGCGCTGTTTAGGGTGACCCTCTCCCTACTTCAGGTGGGGGTACAGTCAAATTATGGTGACTGGCGACTCCCAGGGGGAGGGCCTTCTCTGTGGGGGCTCCAACCCTTTGGAATGAACTGCCCCCGGAGATACGGAATATCCCTGATCTCCGTACTTTCCGCCGTGCCCTCAAGACCCTGATGTTCCAACAGGCAGGGCTAAACATACGAACATGTGAATGATTTTTTAAATGTTATCTAATTCTGGGTTTTATTTAATTGACATAACTAAGTAATAATTTTAATTAGCAATTTTATGATGTTTGTGTGTCTATATTTTTCTTGACTGTACACCGCCTTGAGTCCTACGGGAGAAAGGCGGTGTAGAAATATAATAAATAAATAAATAAATAAACTAAATACGGTAAAAGTTCATAGTATAATTTCCTATTGTGGGATGTGAAGGAAGAGGAACATTTTGTTACAAAAATAGTAACGAAAAGAAGGGCTAAAGGGGGTAAAAAAATAAGACAGGCTAATAGGTATCAATGGAATTTTAGCCAAGCAATCAGTTCTACAAGGACTTTAAATAACTGGTTAATAAGGTATGTACCATCTCCATTACTAAATCACTTCACTGAATTAAAAAAGATCAAGACTGCCTGTTTTCATATGTTGTAGGAGTACAAGTAACATACCCACATGGTCCAATAAGGATACAGTCCAGTTGCTAGATGGCCTCTGTCCCCTCCTTCCAAGCACCTGCTGGAACATCCTTGGTTCCCAAGAGAAAGTTGTCAGCGGAGATAGCAGCGAAGTCTGACAAAAGTATTTTGTTTTGGCTACAAACCCCTAGCTATCTCTACTTCCCCCTCCCTATCCCTTAGTTCCAGTTGTGGCAACCCTGAAGCCTCAAAATCGCCAGGTCAGCTTCAGGGTTGACATATGAAGCCTATAAAATTGATCATTTCCTATTTATTTATTTATTTGTTCAACTTGTATGCCACCTTTCTCCGAAGACTCAAGGGGCTTACGATGCATTTAAAAACCATATATAAAAACATTAAAACTTAAAACATTAAAAACAACTAAAACCCATTCACACCATTCATGGCCGGATCTCACAAGATCGCAACAGCGAGATCAACGGCCCCTGGCCTGCTGGAAAAGCCAGGTCTTCATCACTTTTCGGAAGGCCAATAAAGTGGGGATGGTCCGGATCTCAGGAGGTAACTGGTTCCAGAGAGCTGGGGCAGCCACAGAGAAAGCCCTCCTCCGCGGGATCGCCAGCCGGCACTATTTAACTGGTGGAATCCGGAGGAGACCAATTCTGTGGGATCTTACCGGTCACTGGGAGCTATGCGGTAGAAGGCAGTCTCAAAGATAATTTGGCCCTGAGCCATGTAGGGCTTTAAAGGTAATAACCAACATCTTGAATTGTGACCTGAGACCAATAGGGAGCCAGTACAGCTTGCAGAGAATTGGTGTAATGTGGGTGTACCTAGGTGCACCTACGACAGCTCGCGTGGCTGCGTTCTAGACCAACTGTAGTCTCTGAACACTTTTCAAGGGTAGCCCCATGTAGAGCGTGTTGCAATAATCTAACTGTGAGGTGACAAGGGCATGAGTGATTGTGAGGAGAGCCTCCTGATCCAAGTAGGGTTGCAATTGATGCACCAGGCGAACCTGTGCAAAGGTCCCCCTAGCCACAGCTGACAGATGTTGCTCTAATCTTAGCTGTGAGTCTAGGACGACACCCAGAGCCCGTTCTGAGGGGGACAATTTCTCCCCCCTCCCCCGGAACCAAAGATGGACAATCAACATAGTCTTTAGGAGGCAATACCCATAGCCACTCGGTCTTGTCTGGGTTAAGTCTGAGCCTGTTGATTCCCATCCAGACCCTCACAGCCTCCAGGCACCGGCACATCACATCCACCGTCTCACTGAATTGATGCGGGGTAGAGATATACAGTTGGGTATCTGATTGCTGATACCTCACCCCATATCGTCGGATGATCTCACCCAGCGGCTTCATGTAGATGTTAAATAGGGCAGGAGAGAGGACCAAGCCCTGAGGCACCCCGCAAATAAGGGGCTATCTCTACATTTAGGTTATAGGGTTTGCTAAATTGTTCTTTACTGTTGATAAAAATTTGCAGCCATGAATCTTAGAGTTATTTTGAGAGATATATCAACTATACATAGTTCTGTGAGTCATTACAGTCATTAAAATTGGGTCTACTGAACAGTCTACTGAACAATGGTAAACAACTGTGTGGACTAGTTTCAGTTTCTACAGCATAATGGCTAATTGCACTTTCTAAGGGACCGTAGCTGAAAGTTAAAAGCTGTCTAGCTTAAAAGTGAAATGAGCAGCCATAACAATCAAATGTTAAATTTGCATTCTTAATGTACTTGATCTCTCTATATAGACTTCAGAGTCTTAGTTAAAAATGTACCCAACATTCTATAGGTACTTTTCACTTAACCATTCATTGAGTGACTGCACAAAATGAATGTGCACCGAATGAATTGTTATGGCAGGTCCTTGAATTTAATGGTTGTTAAAGCACCCCATGTTCAAAATTTTGGTGTGTCCAAATTTGCAATATGCTCACATTTACAACTTAAGCATGGACTTTAACTCCTCCATCCATGTATCTCCCATTACACACTCTGCCTGACAGTAAGCTAGTAGTGTCTAAACTCTTTGGGAATAGTTTGTAACCATTTCCAGTTTGGTGAGCAACAACTGTCTTTTGGAGATCTTCAGAAATATCTTTTATTCAGACCATCAAATACTTCCACATGTGTTGTGAAGATAAGGTTTTGAAAATGAATACTTGGGCAAGATCTTTCATACTCACATCTGTAAAGGAGAATGTTTGTAGTTCAGGGTTGACATGAGGGATCCTTGAAATGATGATCTTTGAGCTTGTTTTCTTGCAGACATTTCATTACTCAAAGTAGGTACCCAGACTGATGATGTTACCTAGTTTGGGTAATGAAATGTCTGCAAGAAAACAAGCAAGCTCAGAGCTTCAAAAAGTGAAGTAAAAACCCTGGCATATTAAGAAAACAAACTACCGATAGGAAAGATAGATGCCAATAGCTTTCCGACCACTCTGAGAGGGAACTTGAATTTTCAAGACTTCCCTTTCCAGATGAGTCCATGGCCATCTTAGGTCATTCCTAAGTGCTCCCATTCAAACCAGGGAGCAGCACTGGCAAAAGAGCAGCTGTGGCAGAAAAATTGGCAGAAGGAAATAGAAAAGCTTCTACCATTCAGCAGCCATCTTGAGCTGACTCTAATGAAGCTAATTATCAATTTAAGAGTTACATCAAATATTTCAAATCACTTTGTAATGAGAAGTCACTCCAGGCAGTACTGATATGCAATATGGTTTAGGTTAGTTTACTATAGTTCAGAGATTCAAAGTGAAGCAGACAAACAGGTAATTTAAGGAAGAAGACTGTTCTTCCATTCCCCTATCATGTTTCTGGTTTCATTTCTTTTAGTCTTTTCAACTTTGATTTTACTAGGATATCATATAATCTTATGCTTATACTACTTGATGTTATAGAAGTAGTGTAGGAAAATGTTGTTATTCATTTAACTGTGAGGCAAACTTAAGTATAACATCATATTAATACTCAAGGAAATATAAATCTTCCTATACAATATCAACTCAGTTAACACAGATGTGTCTCTTAACATTTAAGATTGTGTTCCCTATCTTTTCTTAAAATACAAATTTTAGAGATTCAGCATCTTTCAGATAGCAACTACAATTCAAAAATTCTTTGCTGCCTTATATTTTTCTCTTATAAAACACAAAACATGCGGTTGTGCTTTTCTTTTTTTCTTTATATACACAGTAAGTGACAGAATATTTATTTCTATGCCAACAAAAGAATCCTTTATCTACTTCAAATCAGTATCTTAATTTTTGTAGACTCTTTTAAATATGCAAAGATAAATACATAAACACACTGCTACTTTTTGTTTAGAGGAGAAACTAGAGAACTTCAAGAACTAAATGGGAGGGCAAGGTAAGGTAAGCACTACTTACTCAGATTTTGGTGATCCCTGCTACTACAATAGTTACTCTATGTACATGAAGTCATCTAAATGGTAATTTTATGCAGATCACAGTGTAAATTCCATACTAATAGCTTTCATTCTGTGCAAATGAACTCGAAATATATTTCATCCAAGCATTTTTTATTAACCTTAAATCAAATGAATGTTTTCATTAGCCTATTTTAAATAACCCAATTTAATGGTATACAACAAGCTGTTATGTTGTATGATGTATAGTTTTGTTAAAATGACAGTAACTGGCTTCCTGCCAAGCAGTGTGGAAGTATTTTTAAAACCTGTCTAATCCAATTCTCTATTAGAAAAATAAGGTCAAGACTGAAGCAAATTTCTATAGAAAAAGTAATAATGAAAATAAACTGAAAGCTAAAAAATTGGAAAACAAATATAATTTTATAGAAATAATTATAATTAATAAACATTTGGCATATGTTTTGATATATTTAGATGGCTGAATAAACTTGCAAAGGCACAACTGTTAATTAAAATAAAGACATTACTGAATATATCAAGATGTCAAAGAATGAAGAGCCTGATTTTGTTTTCAATGAATTAAAAAACCTTATGGGTATTCATTACCCAAATTAATGATTAACTAATTAGCAATTAGCATATAATCTAGTTTCTATGTGTAAAGTTAAGAACATGTATCCTCAATATTTAGAAGTACCACAGAAAATCGTTAAAGAAAGCTTGTTTTCTTAAACCTCTGTAGATGGGCATTAGATGGATTCTTGTAAACTGGCATATTAACCATTTATAGCTTCTTAATTTAATAATTTTTAAGAACTTCAGCTCTAAAGTCCTCTCTGAACTGAACTGGACAGGAGCTGCCACTAAGTTTTGCTGCCCTTGAAATAAATTGATGATGACTGAGATTAGTTTAATCATTAAAATCCTGGGGAGAATTTATTTATTGTATTTATTTATTTATTGGTTCGATTTATATGCCACCCTTCTCCGGAGACTAAGGCGGCTTACAATGCATTAAGCAATAGCCTTCATACTTTTGTATATACCTGCTTAGTAGGGCTTTCGCCCCCCCCCCAAAAAAAAGCGGTGTTCTTCTTTATACAAAGTCAGCTTATTGCCCCCCACAATCCGGGTCCTCATTTTACCTACCTCGGAAGGATGGAAGGCTGAGTCAACCTTGAGCCTGGTGATATTTGAACTCGCAGTAATTGCAGGCAGCTGGCAGCTAAGTGCTACTTAACAGTGCTTTAGTCTGCTGCTCCACCAAGAATGGTACATGCTATAGTGTATATAACCTGAAAAGTTCAGTCCCCTGCCTCAAATGTCAAGATAAAATATTGTGGACACAATGCATCTAGAATTACCAAGAAAAGAGAGAGAAGTCTGAAATTGTCATAGTGGAGACCTTCAATATTGGGCATGATCTCAACATTACAATTCTAAGAAAGACACAGACTAATTCAAAGCACTTAATACCTTAATCTCTGTCTACAATTTTTTTCAATATATTATTTGATAGTATTTTCTAAAGATTTTCATTTCAAATAAATACCACTACTGTATTTAGAAGACACTGCTAGGGCACTGTTACTGTTTATTGTATGTATATTAGCATAGTTTATGTTTGCTTGGATTTGTTTCTTTAATCATGAATAAATTATAAAAAAACCAGAAATGATGTCACCTTATATAGAAGAGGCTGTATTATAACAAAGCAGAAATAAAAACAATTAATTCTTATGCTATCAATATATCTCAGGCTTGATGAAACATTCAAGATAAATTACAAGCAAAATAATTAAGAAAAAATCATTCATAGAAATACACACTCATGAAAATGTAATAGCACAGGGAAGAAGCCACTAAAATGTAACAGATGTAGAAAAAAGATCTGAAAATGTAAAGCTCTGTAAAATGCAAAGTTTTTACAATGAATAAACATGCATTATCTATTAGATCAATTTTTCCTATATAAAGTATATACAGCGGGGGAATTTTACATACTATTCACTATGTTTTTCCATGAAGCAGAACTGCATATTGTTACAAGTATTTATTATGAACAAAATCAAGGCAGCATCCAGGCTTATTCCTTTATCCACTTACTTACTGGAAAATATACGTCTCTCTATATGTTGATTATCCTGCCATTCAAGTTTAGAATCCTCATTCCTCAATATGAATAAAAAGATATGGGGCTGCTAGAGGCAGTACTTCCACTGTGCCTTGGCATTTGGTAGTATAATAATTTCATGCAAATTTTGAAATTATTCAAAACTACTTTTGAAGAAATATACTGCTGGTTTTACCAGGAATTCCAGCCATTCTTCCTGGAACACAAGCTTCAAGTTGTTCTCAAAATTACGAAGTCTTACTATAAATGATTTCATTGTGGGATGGTAGATCCCTGATGACTGATTATATATTGGAAAACATGATAATTGATATTAAATGGTCATTTTACATGTGAGAATTCTGTGGCCTGAAAGTATTCTCCTTGAACCTATTTGTGGATTTCAACTACCCAAAGATTGCATACTATTATGTAATAGCAGAGACTGAGTTTTAACAGTGTTATTTGGGACATATTATCTCTAGAGTGGCATACTCTCTGTTGCAATTTACACTCTTAAAACACTAAAAAATTTCCACCGTTCTGCCCAAACCAGATTAAAGCAATAGCAACAACAACAAAAAAACTCCATTCCATCAGAGTTCGTCAATAAGGCTGAATTTTACATTTATCCTCCCAAACATGTTCTAACTACTTTTCCTCTCATTGCTGGATTTGTCTACATTCTCTACATCAGGGGTCACCAAATTTTCGGACTGCAGGGACCACTAAATTCATAATTTTAAATCCCGTGAACCACTAATATGACCTGCCTAATGACTGGCTAGGTGGTCATGTGACTGGGTGGGCATGGGTCAACTCGATGTCACTCACATTGAGGGGTGCCTCGCCGGCCTCTACTCACCCCTCCCCTCCCAGCCCCTCCTCCTCTGCCCACCTGGGCTCCTTAAGGCCCCAACGGGAAGCAGTTGTTGGAGCTAAGCAGCCACCACAAGAAAGAGTTGGCAAAACAGCTGGCTCAGTTCAAATTGGATCTGACCAAGGAGGAGGCTCAGCAGAAGCACCTCACTGAGGACTATGAGCATAGGCTTTCCAAACAGAAGGAAGACCTGCGGGAGTGCAAGGTCAGGTACTGGCGCTTGGAGGCTCAGCAGGCTGAGATGGCCAGCCAGTTCCAGCCATGTTGTAGTCTGACTGGAACAAGGTCCTCTGGCTCTTTGCCACTAGCAGCGCTTCCCTCCAGCCTTCGCCCAAAGCCCCACACCAGGAGGCTGAAGCAGACCCGCGCAAAAAGACCCTGAAGGAGGAGGCTTTCTGTAGCAACACAAACATTCATTGCACTTATCTGGCCCAGGGGCTGTCGTTTGAGGATTTAGTGCAATATTAATAATGCAAATAATTTTTCTGCAGACCACCGATTTTTTCTCAGTGGCCACCAGTGGTCCACGGACCACCAGTTGGTGACCACTGATCTACATAGTCCACTGACTTAGCAAATCTATCATTTGTAGGTTACTATTTCTTCTATTCATATGGGCACAAAAAATTCCCCAGGTTCTTGAGTTCTATTGTCCAGGTTCAATTAAGGACAAATTAGCAGTTTTTACTATCATTTTATTTTGCCCAAACATATCATATATTGCTTCTTTTGCTATTGCATTTAAACTAAGGTTCAATACTTGAAGGATATTGATAAGAAGCAAAGGATATTTAATTACTTAACATGGCAAATGTTCCGTACATAGTATCTCATGGAACACTGAATTGATTGTTTGGCTGCTGCCAACCTTCTTTTTATACGCTATGTTTATTGAATGTGGATGAGATTCAGTTTTAAAAGGCAAAACATTTTAATTCCCTAAGGTAAAAATATAACTCTTCAACTAAGTTTCTTTCAATAAGAATTTATTATAGACATTCATAAAGGGATAATTGCAATACAGATAGAAAAGTCTAGAGTTTACAATATCTAGATTCCAACTCTACTGAAACAGGACACAATCACCACCTTTAAGGAAATATGAATGAACACTGATTTGTGCCTGAAGTCAGCATTAAACTTGAATGATTAAATAACACTGATGCTTTCAGTACTGCCCTGTATGACACAAGCACATAATCTGCTACATGATTTAGAGAATTGCAGTTCTTTACTTAAAGGTACAATAAATAAAGACATAACCTTCCTATGTACCGTATTTTTTGGAGTATAAGATGCACCGGAGTATAAGATGCATCTACCTCTTTTGGTGAGGAAAAGAAGAAAAAGAAATCTCCCTCTGCCTCTAAGCAATTTTGCAGCAAACAGCAAACAGCCTGCTTTACTTTCATTGTCGTTTTCAGCATAGCTTGATTAGCACAAGGAAAAAAAAATCTGCTCCAGCAATTTACCTCTTTACAGGAAGCAGCAGAGCCCTGTGCAAAACAGCTGAGAGCAAATCAGCTGGGAGTCAGAAGGCAGATCCAATCAACTTGTGCTAATTAGGCTATGCTGAAGCTGAAATGAGCTGTTTCTTTTGCTTGCAGGAAGGTAACTGCTGTGAGGCAGAGGCCAAAGGGTGGGGGCCAGTGGGTGGACAAGGCTACATTTAGTGTATAAGACACACCTAAATTTTCACCCCTTTTTAGGGGGGAAAAGGTGCGTCTTATACTCCGAAAAATACGGTATATGTTTACTGTTTACCATGTAACTATTTTCTGTTCTTAGTTAATGCATGTAAGAGCAAGAATTTTAATAGTTTATAAAAAATAACTATGACAGCAGTTAACTGTTAACAGTTAATTAGACATGCAAGGAACAAGTCCATATTTAATGTAGTTTACAGATTTGTATTACAAATTGTTTCTGTAAAATAAACTTTGTTTATGCAAAAAAAGTAGTTAATTATTTAAATTAATATTTCATTGTATAAATTATAAATCTGGAAACATTCCAAAAACTGTCATTCTTTTGAAATTTACTGTCTAAACTAGCATCTATTACATGAAATTTATACATTGTAATAACTATTACAGAAACGCATTCATGTTCTTTGAAATTATTTATGTGGCAACAATGGTAAAGTAATAAGGTGAGAATACAATCTGAAAAATACCCCTCCTTTTCCCCTCAAATTATGGGCATGATGAATTAGTGTGTAATATATATAAGCAAAAAAGTCCAAAACATTTTCTATGGGGATAAAAGATTAAGATTACGCTGTACAAAGTGACAGTGAAAAACTGTGACTCCCTGATTTTATGGGTTGTACACATCCAGTTTTTCTTGTTATATTAATTTTGTTCAAAGCATAGCTGGGCTGATCTCACTACACAGCAATTTTTATTTTTTTGTGGGTTTTTGCTATATCTTTTCTTTCAGCTTGAAGGTATATTGAACTTGGAATAGAAATAATGTGGAAAAGAACAACAATACAAGCTATTCCCTTCTCCTTTCCTCTTTCATGTTATTCTTTTCCCATACAATTCCCCATATAATGTGCACCTTCCTGTGCTGTTAAAATTATACTATGTAAATGTTATGAATTGAGACAAAAGTTGTGACGTTTTTCAAAAATACATCTACCTTACTTTCTCTTTTAAAGAATCTAACAGTTCTTAAACTATAGAAAATTGGAGGGAAATTTAAAGATCTTTCTATACTTGAACTGTTTTTTAAAAATCTGTGTAGATATAGGAAGATTCACACAATCAAGCATATTTTGAAGTAAGTTCCCTGAAGAACATGGGACACTATAGCTTTTCCTCTAAATATTTCAAATATTTCTTCTAAATTTTACTTCAATTTATATCATAGGAAATCATTTCACAAAGAGGAGTGTCACCAACATCTGAGAAAAGATCTGCCATTTGCCTATTACATGCACAGTGTAAAACCTTTAATTGGAATTTGCAAAATTACAACTGAATTAAATTGTATTACGAAGCATTTCTATTTATCTTGCCCAAGACAATTTAGTATTAATATTCCATGACATTCTAAAAGTATTTGTCAAGATTGAAAGCATGCCTACTACATTACAAATTACAAATATCCAAGAATTAGCTTTTATTAAATATATTGTATTAAATTAAAATCAGAAATAGGCTTAATGTAATAAAAATACCCATTTACACTCTGACATTAATACTTCTTAATAAACAATGTTTCCATAGAAGCAAACTAAATGTACTGATGACTATATATACATATTAACTTTCATGATTAGAAATAATCGTAAAGATTTAAGGGCGACCTTGGCTAAATTCTAAAAGTGTATGGATATTAAGTTGGCAAACATGCAATTCAGACTAGTTGAAGTATAATAGAATTTTAATAATAAATAATTAGAATATTTATACTAAATGGAAATAACAAAATCCAGATGCTATAAAAGTTCGGTATATCACACAGAATCATTGTGCTTCTATAAAAGCTTCATAGTGAATAAAAATAAGTTCTCCAAATATGCACGTATGTCTTTAATACATTTTCACTAAATGTGCCAGCCAGCCAGATCAATAATCACAGTAAAAATGAAATATTTACTGCTCAAAGGCTGATTTGATTTGTCTTCCATCATTATTTTTCCAGGATAACTGATTCAAAAAAAAAAAAAAAAAAAAAAATAAGCCATATCACAAACCACTCTAATAACAAGACCTTTTCATCATAAGTCTAATGAAACTGAGGAAACATTTATGTTAGATGAAATATTACACGGTATTCCATATAAATAAATTTCAAAACTCACCTACAGTTTGGAGGAGGGTCTAATGTAATTTCTGCAAGTTCCTTCTGAATCCTTAAGAGAAAAGAAACACAAATTAAAATGATAGAACTATGTTTAAAAAGTTTCCTTCCAATTTTATTGAAGGAAGTTAATCACAGGAAATAAAGGGTTTTAATTATAAATTAAAAGGCCACATCATATAATTTTATATCTCGGCATTCTTACTGGCTATGAAGTTGAAGGGAAATTCTTATAGAGAGAAAAAGTATAGCTTCCATCCCAAAAAACAATGACACAGAACATACTTATGATTGTAGATGCGCTTCATCTCGCAACCACTTATCTGCTCCCCATCTCTGCCCTTTTGGTGCCCTGCAGTCTGGAGCTCCCAGTTGATCTTTGCTGTCTTCTAGTTTCCACTGCAGATCAAGATCATCTGCCCTGGCCTTTCGTAAGGCATCTACTAGCCTTCTGAGGTTTACTTTCTGAAATCATGTGCAGTTTTCTTCAAGACCTTCTTGGGGAGGTAGGCCTTGTGTGGCCAGCAACTATCTCATGAAAGGCCGCTGCAAATATGCCCTCTTAGCAATATCTGAGCAAGAAAATGATGAAAATTGTGGCAGTAGAAGATTGTCTGTGCACAGGATGTCAGGGCCCTTAAAGTGCAGTGACTGGGGCTTTGGCTGCACTGTTAGGCTTGGGTGGTTGAGGCTGCCAGAGATGGCTGGTACTTCATTGCAGCTAGAACTGTGGTGCACCAAGAAACCCCTGAGCCATAGTGCAGCAAACAAACCTAGAACAGTACAGTTTTGAAGCTGCTTGCCGCCTATAATATGTGTTATGTTCCTTCTTGCTTCAAATGCCCTACTATCATCCCAGTGCCAAAGAAGCCCACCATCAAGGAACTGAATGACTACAGACCTAACATCTGTAGTCATGAAAACCTTTGAAAGGCTAGTGCTCTCCCACTTGAAAACCATCACGAATCCGCTGTTAGACCCCTTGAAGTTTGCATACCGAACAAATAGATCAACAGATCATGCTGTTAATATGCTCTGCACTACATTCTACAACATCTTGAATCTCCAAAGACCTACGCAAAGGTCCTCTTTGTAGACTTTAGCTCAGCATTCAATACCATCATTCCAGACACTCTTCTAACTAAGCTAAACCAGCTAGAGGTACCAGAACACACTTGTAAGTGGATCATAAGCTTCCTAACAAACAGGAAGCAGCAGGTGAAGCTAAGCAGAATCACATCAGATATCTGTACAATTAGCATAGGGCCCCCCGAAGGATATGTGCTCTCCCCACTTCTCTCTATATACCAATGACTGCATCTCTAACAATCCATCTGTTAGACTACTGAAGTTTGCAGATGACATAACAGTGATCGGTCTCATTCGAGACAATGATGAATCCGCATACAGACGGGAGGTTGAACAACTAGCCTTGTGGTGCGACCGGAACAATCTGGAACTGAACACACTCAAAACCGTAGAAATGGTGGTAGACTTTAGGATAAACCCTCCCATACTACCACCTCTTACAATACTAGACAACACAGTTTCCACAGTAGAGACCTTCAAATTTCTAGGTTCTACATATCGCAAGATCTAAAATGGACACCTAACATCAAAAATGTCATCACAACAAATGTTCTTTCTGCGCCAACTCAGAAAGCTCAAACTGCCCAAGGAGCTGCTGATTCAGTTCTACAGAGGAATTATTGAGTCTGTCATCTGCATCTCTATAATTGTCTGGTTTGGTTTTGCAACCCAACAAGACAGACACAGACTTCAGAGGATAATTAGAACTGCAGAAAAAAACAATCTGCCTTCCATCGAGGACCTGTATACTGCACGAGTCAAAAAGAGAGCTGTGAAAATATTTACAGACCCCTCACATCCTGGACATAAACTGTTTCAACTCCTACCCTCAAAATGACACTATAGAGCACTGCAAACCAGAACAACTAGACACAAGAACAGTTTTTTCCATCACTCTGCTAAACAAATCATTCCCTCAACACTGTCAAATTATTTACTAAGTCTGCACTACTATTAATTTTCTCATCGTTCCTATCACCCATCTCCTTCCACTAATGACTGTATGACTCTAACTTTGTTGCTTGTATCCTTACGATTTATATTGACTGCTTCCTAATATGATTTGATTGCTTATTTGTACCATATAACTATCATTAAGTGTTGTACCTTATGATTCTTGATGAACATATCTTTTCTTTTATGTACACTGAGAGCATATGCACCAAGACAAATTCCTTGTGTGTCCAATCACACTTGGCCAATAAAAATTCTATTCAATTCTATTCAAGGCATGGTGCAGGATGGCAGAGATCGGGGTGGGTGTGAAGGCAACTAGTGGGAGTTAAAGAGAAAGCAGTCCTTATTTTGGAAGAACAGAGACTCAGGGCTGGAGGGACCAAGCCAGAAACAGCTTGGATTGAGGTTGATCCTTGGAGAATGATTAGTAGGATTGGGTAATAATGGCAATGGATCATGGTGGTATTGTTGCTGCTAAGTGATGCAGACATGTGATGTCAAGCTTTGTAAATGTATTGTTTAGGAATGGAAATCCTAGTCCCAACTCCCAACATAACTCAAGTATACCTATAATTTGAAAATAAATGAATAGAAAACTTTGTAACTGAATAAGAATTAAAGTTCATTTATTTCTACTCAATACAAATCCAGGTCATGTAATGGCTAATATCTTCTAAAACAAAAATTCTTAAACCAAATGCCCTGTAACTCCAGTACTCCTCAAATACCTAGAAAATGTTTCACGAGATCGTCTGCTTAGCTACATTTCTTTCATCCCTATTAGCTAACAGGATAGGCATGACTAGTATTTGCACTCAACTTATGTTGGATGCTTAAAAATATGTAAATGATTACAATGTCAAAAATGAAATATATGTATTGTATCAGATATAGTTCCCTATTAAAGTCTATTTACCCCATATTTTTTGGACTATAAGGCGCACCGGACTATAAGACGCACCTTAATTTTGGGGGAGGAAAACAAGAAAAAAAGAATTCTGCTTCTGCCTACCAGCATCAGGATCAGCAGCATCCTCACTTCCACTTGGATTTTGATAACAGGTAGCACAGATCTTTTTATCCATTTAAAACAAACTACCCACTCCAGTTAAATGCACGTAGGGTGATAAGGTTTGTTTTAAATGGAAAAAAAGTTCTGTGCTACTTGTTATCAAAATCTGAGTGGAAGTGAGGATCCCCACCACCTGCAACCGCCGGAAAATGCAATGCGCAGAGGCTGACAACTTCTGAAGAGTGGGGGCTGGCAGATGGGCAGGGCTACATTCAGTGTATTTGACGCACCCAAATTTTCACCCTCTTTTAAGGGGGAAAAAGGTGCTAAGGATCTTATACTCCGGAAAATACGGTACTTACAAATATGTTTGTATCAGATTTTGATTCTGAGAGTAAAGGTATTATGCAAACTGGATATCCATTGATTTTTTTCCTGCAAATATACTTTCCCATATTAAATGCAAATTATGTTGGCCTTTTCACCAGATTTGAGGCACATTCCTCCAGGCAGTAGTGGGTTTCAATTTCGTTTGCTATCGGTTAGCTCATGGGTATAAGCACATGCTTCTGTGCATGCACAGAGACATCTGGGCAGGTGGGCAGAACCTCCTGCCGCCGCTACCGATTTGCCTGATCCGGGGTGACTCCAGGGTATTGAGGGGAGGATAGAATACTCTGAATGGACTTCAAACCCTCTATCCCCTCATCTGCAACCTGAGGAAGTCAGCAGAAAAGATTGCAAATGACAATCACATGATCAGACAGCACTTATAACCAGTCATAAATGTGAACAGGTTGCCAAGTGACCAAAATGCCAACATGTACTGTAATTGTGCGGAGAATGCCCAGAAGTGATTTATTTGCCATAAAGCACCCATTTCTGAACAGAGTGATTGTACATCATTGTACATTTTTGGGATGAATTGACAACTGATTTAACAACTCTAGTTAAAGGATCAGCATATTCAATTTTGGATCCTGTAATACAATATTTATTTGAACAGGTATAAGAAATTTGTAGATGATGCAAAACTGAATAGTACAGCTAATACCCTAGAAAGCAGAAATAAAATGCAAAATAATCCTAGTAATTTAGAGAAAGGGATTAAAAATAATAGAATGAAATAAGCATAGCATAAGTATAGATATAGGGTAGTCGGATTAGTAAAATACATTTGAAAAATACACTGACATCATTAATCAGATATTGATATGAAATGGCAGTATTATCTAACTGCAAAAAAGACAACCATAATCTTTTCATCAATATAGTTTGGAAATATAGTTTCCAAATTATGGCAAGCCATAAAATTGTTCTTGTCAACACTGGCTATACTGTGTCCGGCTCTGGGTACCACATTTGAAGAATGTTTCGGTGGAACCGGAACAGGTGCAAAAAAGAAAAACAAGGATGATGAGGAAATCGAAACTAAATGATTGAGGACAAAGTTAAAAAAAAAATTAGGGTGGAGTTGAGCCTTAGGAAGAAAAGACTGAATGAGGTCTTGAGAAATCATAAAAAGAGTTATTGTATAGAAGAAAGCCACAACCCATTTTCTAACAATTTAGTTTATAAGGCATAAAGTATTTTAGTTTTAAGAAAGCAGTTAATCTTTTGGGAAGGAAAATAGAAATAATAATTTGATGGCAGAACCAATTACCTATTAAATTAAGTCATCTCTTAATTAGATAACTAAGGTTTATCTATCTACATTTTACTGGATGTTTTGAAGCAGAAATTATATGCACAGTTTTAAGAGATTTTAATTTGAATTTCTGCACTGAACAAAATGTTAAACTTAATGGCTTAAATGTGTGCATGCACATTTGCGCGTGCGCACGCGGGTGCGCGCGCACACACACACAGAATAAGTCTAATCAATAAATAGCTATGCAAATTCCTGATAATTTTGTGCTTAATTCAATAAGTAAATGATTAAATTTAAAGTCACACACAATTAATATTATGTATATCTATCTTAACTTCCTTTATGTTAATAAATATTTCAGAGATATAGAGGCAGCAAGAAGAAACATTTTATTAGTAATATCCAAATTGTGGAAAACATTCCCTAACAATATTTGCTGGCATCTTTCATATTATCAGCAGAAAGTCACTTCTATTGTCCTCAATGAATGGTAATAGATTATATTAGTTTTTAAAATTTTTAATTGTAATTTATTTCTAAACTGTAACCCTCCCATAGTCATTTACTGAAATAGGCAGCCATAGAAATGGAACAAACAAACAAACAAACAAAAGATATAAACTGAATCTCAGTATAAACAGTGTAACGTAGATATTCCCAACTTTTCTTTTTCTTTAAATGAATTACTGCATGATATAAATGGTTTAGGTTCTCTTGAAAAACTTCACAAAAACTGGTAGTCAGCAAGATCTGTGGCTACCATAGTACATTTGACACCTTTATCTTCTCTTGCTGACTGGAGAATTAGATATACTATTACAAAAACATAAAATCTCATGAAATGTTGTTTCAGCCTGAAAATATAAGATTTTAAGCAAGAACTCCAAAATCTCACAAAATAAAAAATAATAATGCCCATCTTTTGCAAAATATGGTATAGATATCCTCCATTTTATAACCACAATTGGGCTTGGAATCTTGGTTGTTGAGTGAAACGGTCATTAAGCAAGATGCCATATGACTGCTTCACTCAATTACGGCAATCTGGCTATTCCAGTTGCAGAATTTAGGTGACCCGATGGGAAGAAGGCATACATCTAAGAACCCTATTTCCAGTCTTCACTCTATTGGTGGAAGGCTTTCACTTTTTGCCCACCACATCATGGAGAGCAATTGTGAGCAGGATGGTGTTCACTAGCACTTTCCCTTTCAGAGGGACAGAAACTCTGGTAACATATTCCCATCTGGATCAGCTGAAATGCTGGCGTTCTGTAACTTTATTTTTCCTCCAGGGGTATGTGGAAACACTGGCATTTGATAGCAGTTTTCCCAGAGTGGGTTGAAACATTGATGTTTGCTACTGTTTTTCTGCCCTGAGGGTGATAGTGGAAATGCTGGTATTTGCTAGTTTTTCCTCCTCCTGGATGCTCAGAAATACTGATATTCACTAGCATTTTCTCTTCCAGAAGGGAAAACAGTAGTGAACACCAGAGTTCTAAAAGGCTCAAAAGGCTGATATTTGCTAGTATTTTCTCGTTCAAAGGGGCGGAGATTCTGGCATTCACTAGCATTTTTCCCTACAGTGCTGCTGTTTTAAATGCTCAGAATATTCACATTTGCTATCATTTTTGCCAGCTTTGAGGTTCATTCCTTTAGCATATGAGGGGATTTACCCTGACTGCATTAAGTGTAATGAGCCCTCCACCTGAAATCTTTCCTGATGGTTTCCTCATTGATTTTCTCAGTAACCTGGCAGAGAAGATTGTAAATGAGAGTTCCCATGATTGCAAGGCGGTTGGCAACTAGTCGTAAATGTGAACAGGTTGACAAGTGCCCAAAATGCAGTCATGTAAGCAGAGTAGGTTGGTGTAATATATAAACCACCCATTTCAGGGCTGTTGTGACTGTGAACAATTGTTAAGAGACTGGTTGTAAATTGAGAACTACTGGTAACCTCATATAACTCTGGCTGTATATTAATATTAGTTCTTTGGTGCTAATACCTAGAGCTACCTATACAACCTTTCCAAAAATGGTTTTGTCAGTAGTTCATGGAATAAAACTTCCAGTTTAATATATAAGGTGAACTATAAGTTAATAACAGGAGTATACCAGGAAAATATTTTTTCCCATTAATTATATCTATATTTTCCTTTTTAAAAGTTAATTCTATTTTCCTAGTGATAGTTTTTTGACAGTCATGGTGAAGCTATTGATGATAGACTTTTGAAATATTGAAGTATTTGAAATATTTCCTGAAATAATCAGAAAAAAATACAACTTAGACTTGTTGAAAGATCAATGGTTGTGAAGTTATATTCTGTATTTTTTATTTAGAATTCAGAAGCTCTCTTTTAGATGATTAAATATTGAAATAATATTTTGGATATGCAGATCATCTCAAAATTACAATAACAAATCAATAGGACCTACAAATGATAGATTTGCTAAGTCAGCGGACTATTGTAGACTGAACAGAGAAGAATGAAATTGCAATATGTCAAAATGTTGTTGTCGGCATGCACACAATTCAATAATGTATAAGAACTGGAAAGGCAAGAAACGTTTAGGCTTGTAAAGCCATGTGTTTTGGGAAAACTTATTAATGCAAGCTCTATCCATAACAAATCTAAATACAGCAATCATGACTTTGAAAATCTCTAAGTGTTCTCCAGATTTCGCTTACCTCTTAGGGACAAGAAAGCCAAAATACTAAGATATTCTGTAATTCAACACTATAAAATTAAAAGCTACATTACCCACAATGGAGGAACAGTGAATGAAGTTGACAGAATTTGCAGAGATGGCTAAATGAACTTTAGTCTGAGAAAAAAATATTTATATTTAAGACTTACTTGAAATCTCTTATAGACTCGTGCATGAAAGTAAAAATACACGATTTGCGGTTTTGATGATTAGAGAAAAATTGGATACAGAAAAAATGATTTTTTAAAATCATAGACTAGGATAGTTTCGTAATTATACTTGCTAAAATTGGAAGCTTCTTTCTTGTTCTTGTATTCTTTCTGCACTTTTACTATTCTTCTTTTACTCTTTATTAATTTGTGCTAGTTTTTATGTTCTTTGTGAAACTTTTATTAAAAAAATATTAAAAATGTAAAAGAGTAATTTACATATTTTATCATATATATTTATGATGCAGTGGTTAGAATGCAGTATTGCAGGCTAACTCTGCCCACAGCCAGTAGTTTGATCCTGAGTTGATCCTGACTTGCTCATGGTTGACTCAGCCTTCCATACTTTCAAGGTCAATAAAATGAAGCCATATTGTTGGGAGCAATATGCTGACTCTGTAAACCACTTATAGAGGTCTGGAAAGCACTATGGAGCAATAGATAAGTCTAAGTGCTACTGCTATTTTACAGCAATAAGAATTACTGTAAGATTCTATCTGAAATGCCTGAAATATTTAAGGCTAATTAACTATAAAATACACTGACAAATATGAATATCAGTTTGTCTCTTACTCACTTGCACATATTTACATAAGACTTATATATATGGTCCAACTTTAATAACAGTGAGATTAGTTATTAAACAAGCAACTGTTATTGCATGTTCTACAGAATCAGTTGTCAACCAACGAGTTAGCACATAAATATGGTAAGACTACCAATTATAGTTATTAAACGGAAAATATCCTGAAAATTAACCCAAAGAGCAAGTACCTTTTAGCACTGGTTGAAAGTTTAGCTGCTGTTTTGCTAGAGATTTTGGCCTCTTTTTTCTTAGGTTGGATTTGTTCTCTTTCCTGATCCTGTTGAATACTTTCTCGCTGATCTCCATCAGAGCTGCCTCCACTGGTACTTGGACTATCATCAACTCTTTGCCCTTCAGTGGACATCTTATATTCTAAATGAGAAGTAATAAAAATTAAAAATAGTTTTCATTTTTATTTCATTTCTGCCTGTTTTATTATTTATCTAGTTCTAATATATTATGCCTTAAACCTATGAGTTATGAAATGGTATAACCAATTTGACAATATGAAATTCTGATTGAACAAGATTCTTTTATAGTCTTTCAGCTATATTCACTCGTTAATGCCTTAGAGTGTTTATGTCTTAATATAATCTTTAATGCTTTATTTAAATCATCTAGTAACTCTCCCAAAACCTGCTTTAAGGAACAACAAATATTATATCATTTTGCTGATTGCATATCATCACCTTTATCCAATTATATGGTAAATGATTCTTTTATTCTTGTAAAATGTACACAGAGAATGAATACTGCTGTCTGCTTTGATACTAAATAAAACATTACAGGATAGCCAATTAAATCACATATTATGTCTAAATATATTTGACGGGCTGGACTATTTGACTTACAGAATCCCATTACTAGAATGCAATGTTTCTCATACTTTTTCATCTTTCTCACTCAATGAGACTTACCAGTAGTTCCAAAATAGTGAGAGTTAAATTCAGATATGAAACTCTTCATATCTTTTTGAATTTGAGTGACCTCATAAATTTATAAAATAAAAATATATACTATAACAAAGAGAAAATTAATTCACACAACAACTTCATGAGAAAATTATAAGACTCTTATATTTTTTTAGAAGAAAAATATAAGATGACAAATATAAAGCACAGAACTAGAAGAACTACTGTTCTTTTTGGAGTATAAGATGCACTTTCCCACCCTCTAAAAGTGGGTGAAAATTGCGGTGCGTCTGAACGTTGCCAAAGTCCCACCCACCTACCGGCCCCTACCCTTTGGCCATTTTCAGCCTCCATGCGTTGCGTTTTTGGCCTTCGTACGCTCCGTTTTAGACACATTCCAGGCTGTAGGGATCAGCACAGCACATTGCAGGTGATCGCCACCTTCGTGCGTCGCATTTTCAGCCTCCACATTTTCAGCCAGTTCCAGGAGGTGGAGATTGGCGGTGATGGCCAAAAACGCGATGCGTGGAGGCCAAAAAGGTGACATGCGGAGGCGGCGATGGGCTGTAGTGATCGCTGCAGCCTGGAGCAGCTGATTGGTGGTATTCCGGGAGGCCAATCCAACCACCAATCTGCTGTTCATGTTAAATCAAGCTGCAATAACATGCTGAAGCTTACTAGGCTGTTTGTTGTTTGCTGCAAGGACACTAGACAGATGAATACCGATGGATGCTGGTAGGCAGATTTTTTTCTTTTTGTTTTCCTCCCTAAAAACTAATGTGTGTCTTATACTCCGGAGTGTCTTATACTCTGAAAAATACGGTAATTGTAAGTGAATTGGAGAAACATTGCCTGATTCCAATAAATTTTATCAGTAATGCTCATAAACCTTTTACTTCCTTCCTTATATATATAAATTCATGCATTGTCTCTTCTATCACCAGCAAAAATAGAATATCATATTGAACTGAAATGTATTTATTATACTCCACAATCTTTCTCTAAATTCCTCTATAGGCTGAGAGCTGTCTTCAAATTTTTTTTTAATAACGGGACATAGCCCTTTGAGTATCTGAGTAAGAAGGAGAATTATGTAGCAATTCACTAAATTTGAAAGTTTAGTTTTTAGGAAAGTTAACTTAATCAACTAACTATGCAATATGTAAGAATTACAATTTCCACTCTCATATTCTTAAGAAAATCTTCAACGCATGTAGTAAAAACTAGAATTTACATCTACAAATGTAATAATTTTAATTGCTATAAAAGGATATAATTCTTGAAGGATTGATGTATAGTCGTCCTTAAAAGTTTGTGAACCTTTTAACATTTCCAATACTTCTGCATAAATATGATCTAAAGCTTGATCTGATCTTTACACAAGTCTGCATGTTACATGACCAGATAATGGTTAACACAGAAAATTAATATTTTGGAATGACTGTGTTATAATCCTGAGCTATAAATAGTATTCTTCCAGTAACTGTACTTAGGAACCAAAATGGGAAATGTCACTGCACTCGATAGGTTTCCTATAACAATCTAGTTAGACATTAAGGAACTGAAGCAGGACTAGATAGGCTAAGAATAAGCTGTAACTTTCCAGTAATTCCTGTACTGTCATTAACTGTACTTCCTTTTTTCATTGCATGTATTTTATATATTTGAAATTACAAAAACTTTCTATTTTTCTTGCTCCTTGGAATGCTTGTAATTATACCTTCAACATCTCAAACTCCATTCTTTTTATTTCTAACCATAGGATTATATCCAAAACTTCCCAAAAGTATTAGCAATAGTATTAAAAATCAACAGGCTGTCTTTTTGCTTAGTAACTGCTTCCACGTAGTAATTAGTTCTTTCCACGTAGAGAACTACATTTTAACTAAATTCTTAAGCAAGTCTAGCTGCAAAAATATGGCATATAATTTTCTGCAAATATGCATACCTCAACCTCAAGTCATAGTAGACTCAAGAAGGATCTACTATGTCTGCAAACATAATATTACTTTGTATAACAATACATTTGAAAATAAAAAAAAAATATTTAATGCTAATCAATACAAAATACATTAAGCCAAATGTTGTATTTCTCTAGTGTATTTCAAAATATGAATCAAACATATATTCTAAATAAGCTCATATTTGTCCCTAAATAAGATTGAGTCATCACAGCCTATAGCTGTGTTGGTGAACCTATGACACACGTGCCAGAAGTGGCATGCAGAGCCATGTTGCCTGACATGTGTGGCGTCACCCATTCCTCTTCCGGTTTTCCAGGGCACGCATGCGCACCAATCAGCTAGTCTGCGGGTTACTGGTGTGCATGCGTACATGACAATCAGCTGGCCTTTAGTGCAGGTGCGCACCGGCCATGCCATCGTTGCCCGCATACAGCCTCGGGATATCCACCTCTTGTCAGCCAGCAGCACTGCCACTAATCACTCCCCTATGCCCGGCTGCCTGCTTGCCTCATCACCACCACCGTTGCCGGGGATGAGAGGGTGCCAGCGCCAGAAGCAGCGGGTTAGGGCTTCAATCCCTTTCCCTGGACAGCCTGCTCAGGTGCGGAGACAGGGAAGGCGCAGACAGCAGATCCTTCCTACCATCCCCTTGCACCCGGCAACAGCGGTTCTTGCAGTGCTTCTTCCCTGGCAGCACCAGGAGCAGGACTTCCTGTGGGTTTTTTCCCCCTTCACACTGCAACGAATGTGTCAGGTTCCGATGTTATCTCAAATAAATTTCATTCTCAAACACAAAGTCTTTGCTGAAATCTCTTATTTATTGAAGAATAACAATCTAGTCCTGAACTCATTTGCAGCCGAAACTGATCCTCTGATCCCAAACCCCTCCCTTTCCGTTCCTCAAATCTCAGTGTCTCATTGGCCATCTTCCAAGTCCATCTTTCATCTCAGCTACTTCAAGTCACAGGAATTCCCCCCTCCCCACATCACCTAGGTGACGTTATCTGCCGGGGAAAGGAACTGGGTGAAAAGCCAAGCTACTACTTCTAACAGGTTCTTTCTCTTTCATTTTTTCTTTCCCCACTCATTCATGTCAACGCTGGGGAAATCATAGTTTGGAGCGCTGACATCATGAAGAATGTGGGGGGGGGGATGGTGGGAGTGACCTGCTTAGTCCTTTTCTGGAGGAGGTGGAAAGGGGGTAAGGATGGTGTTGTCTTCGTTATTCTGAGGCAGGGCTGTTTGGGTCAGCCGATTCTTGTTGTGCCACAGCAGCTTGTAAAGCTCGGGCTGACCCTGCGGGCTGCCAGGTCTGGAGCCGGCAGCAGTTTTTTCCTTCCCCTGGACAGCCTGCTCAGGTGGGGAGACAGGGAAGCCCCGAAAACAGATCCTTCCCCCTACCCCCTTGTACCCAGCGGAGCCGGTCATTGCGCTGCCAGAAGCAGCGAGTGGGGGCTTCAATCCCTGCCCCTGGACAGCCTGCTCGGCTGGGGAGACAGGGAAGCCCCGAAAGCAGATCCTTCCCCCCACCCTCTTGTACCCAGCGGAGCCAGTCATTGCACTGCCAGAAGCAGCAAGGGGGGGGCTTCAACCCCTTCCCCCGAAAGCCCAAAACAGGTTGCGGTGGGGGGGCACAAAGCACTTGTCAGGGACTGTGCATGCGAAATGCAGAACGTATGCATGGGGGAGTGTGCACAATGTGGGGCGAATGTGTGGGAGTGTCACGTGCGCATGCGTGGTGGGGTCGCATTGCATTATGGGTGCTGGCATACGCGCACGTTATCGCGCACTCACACACACACTTCCGGCATGCAACGAGAAAAAGGTTCGCCATCATTGGCCTATAGCAAAGGACTGTAGGAACTGTAGTTAAAATATCTGGAGGGAACCAAGTTTCCCATACTCATTGGGGTTTGGATCAGAATGACTTTAGTACAATAATTCCAATTCCCAAAATTCACAAGCAACCCAAAATGAGCTAATATTATATTCCTGATCAAAATATTGCCTAGAAAATAACTGTACCAGAATTAACAAAGCAATATGACTTTTGAAAGTCATTTTTGATTTCTTTGATACTTAGGATGTTTTAACATGTTGTTTTAATTGAGAAAATTTGAGAATCTTTGATAAAACTGATGGGGGGATCTGAAACAAACAAAGCTGAACAATTTTCACTAAGCAAGACAGCATTTAAGTGATCAATATTTGTAGAAGCTTAAGATAGATAGATAGATATGCAAAAAATTAAAATCTCAGGTGTTTTTCCATGTCATGTTAAATAAGTTAGTTAAAATGTTTAAAATTCTGGTTAAAATTCTAGCTTAAAATCTTCTAAAAATCCTTACAGAGCACTCTGCAAGGTCCTTTAAAACCTTAGCTGAAATCCTACCAGTACCTTAAAAGTTTTTCTTATAGCAACGTTTCAACAGGCTCACAATCCTGTCATCTTCAGGCTCTTATCTAGTTTAGAAGCTGTGGATGTGTTGCGAGGTCGGAGCTTTTCTATGTTTGCTGCTGCTGACGATGCTGGTTAGCCTGTAACTCTATGTTGTGATTGGAGGACAGCAGTTTTTCTTCCTGCTTCCTTATCCTGGCTGTTTGGCTACATGTTACAGGCCTAACTTTCTCAGGTTCTCTATTATTATCTGTCTGCTGTAAAGGGGAAAGGATTCTGGTAGGCATCCCAGCACCCTTGATTGTTAATTGAGATCTCAGCCTGTCTTCTGGCTCGATCCTCTCTCTCTCCCTATTGCTAGCCACCCTCTGCAAAGAAGGAAGAATTCTGGCAGACCTTACAACACCACTGGTTGCTTGTTGGAATTTCTGCCTCTCTTCTGATGTTAACACTCGAGTTTCTCTCAGTGCAGGTCCCCAAATACTTGATAACCTAGAGGCGTCATCCCGTCTGTTCATATTCCGTGGCCTCTTTTCAATTTCGATGGCCTCTCTGATTATTCTTTTGTTGAGATGTTCCTCTTTTGCTACTGTTCTGGTTTTATTAAAATCAATATTCTGTCCCGTGGCCTTCATGTGTTGTACCAAAGAAGAAGTTTGCTCTTCTTTCCTCACTGCATTTTTATGTTTTTCTAAACACACACTTATTCGTCTATTTGTCTGTCCAATATAAGATGACTGACAGGAGGCACATGGCACTTCGTATATCCCCTGGTTTTCCAACTCAATTTTATCCTTAGGGTTTCTCACCATCATCGATATTTTTCTATCTGTACGGAACACTGTTTTTATTTTTTGTTTCCGTAATATCTTACTAATTGTGTCAGTGGTCCCTTTTATATACGAGAGGATGGCAGTTCCCATCTTCTTTTTAGAAGATTTTAAGCTAGGATTTTAACCAGAATTTTAAATATTTTAACTAACTTATTTAACATGACGCGGAAAAACACCCGAGATTTTAATTTTTTGTATATACACACCCGCAAAAATTTAAGACACACACACACACACACACACACACACACATATATATATATATATATATATATATATATATATATATATATATATATATATATATATATATATATTTGTTTTCTGAGGTTTTCGCGGGTGTTTGTATGTAGGTCTTTGGTTATTCTTTGTATGTAGGTCTTTGGTTTTCTCCCGCGTAAATTTGGAAGTGTCTTGGCAATGTTTCAGCGAAGTCTCATTCGTCATCTTCAGGCTGGTGTTTTCGGCTTCGTGCTGCTAAGAGCAATGTGTATCGCAGCTGTTTCTTCCTTTTAACTGCCAGTGGGGGTGTGAACTGATTGGCTGAGTGCTTGGCTGTGTTTCGATTGGGTGGAGGTGTGTTCTGATTGGTTGGGGGCTTGGCTGTGCTCTGATTGGATGGGGGGTTGGCTGTGCTCTGATTGGATGGGGGTGTGTTCTGTTTGGTTGTGCTCTGGTTAGTCTGAGTTGTAGGGGGATTTGAGCTGGTGAGCTGCATTGCTGTTGTTTGGCTTCGCGTTCGTGGTCGTGACATACACACACACACAAACACACATATACATATATTCTTCAAGGCCCTGCACAATGTAGGTTCTTATATATGTTTCAATTGTAGGTCCATATAGGAATTCTACATAAATTAGATAGTAATAATACAAAATAAACTTTATCAAAAGGGGAGTTATAACATCCTTCTCAGTAATGCCAGAAACAAGTTAGCAAGTATTCTATTTTATTCTATTTTTATTCTATTAAAATTCTTATGAAATGAACCCTGCTTCTTTTGCTTGAAAAACAAAAGATCTCATAGAAAAGCCCCTTTTGATTTGATTGCTCTAGCAAGTACTTATCAGTCCAGTGGCCTTGTATTATGTTTTCAAGTCAAACATGATGCAAGGCACATATATAACTCTGGAGGTAATTACAACTGAGCTGTCTCAGTAATTACTCTGACCTGCTGCCTGTTAGGTGAAAATAATTTAAGAGTAGCACACATGGGCTTCCCCCACTTTTTATTCCTAAAGTGAGTAAAGAGACCCCTGTTTTACCTTTCTTTCTAGTTAGCCTCTATTATAATTAAATGGTTTAGAGGTTTAGGATAATAATAAAACTGATGAAAAGGTAGAGATAAAGAACTCAAGTGACAAATTTTAGCTATTTAATAAAAAGCAATATAAAAAGTATTAGACTTCTTCAGGTTAAAAAAGTATTGAATTAGAATTAAATTTTATTTTGGTTTAGTTTCCAGATGTAAAAACAATTCATTTTCCAAAGAAAATTACAAAGATAGGAAGGTAATATTTAAATAATTAAAATTTAATTTACTTCAAAAATACCATTGATTAATCACATTTGTAATATTATTATTTTTTCCAAAACTTGGTTTTGGCCCCAGGCCTGGGGTCAATGTTTATTATTTGTCTAAGACCCTTGTTTTATTTTGTTGTTTATTAAATCATTTTAGTCTGGGCTGTGTGATTTAACATTTTAAGCTATCTTTTTCTAGTGTCCCACTGCCCACTGCATTTGGAAAGCCAATAAATTTTAAATAATATTTATTTATATCATACTATTATTTTTATAAATAACTCAAGGCAGTGAACATACCACCTAACATTTCTTCCTCCTATTTTCTCCCAGAAAAACAACCTTGTAAGGTGAATTGGGCTAAGAAAGATTGACTGGCTCAAAATCACCCAGCTGGTTTTCATGCCATAGGCGGATTAGAACTCAGTCTGTTGGTTTATAGACTGGTGCCTTAACCACTAGACTCAGCAGGCTTAATATGGATAAAAATAATTACAAATATTGCAAATGACAACTATTGTTTATAAAATGTATAAAATGTATCACTTATTAATTTTTATCTCTCTTTTTTCCCATATACAACTCGAAGTGTCAAACATACCAATAGTCCTTCCTCCTCCAATTTTCCCCACAATAATCCTGTGAAGTATTGGGTTAAGACAGGGGTGGGCAACTGTGGCCCTTTTACAACCTGTGGACTTCAACTCCCAGAATTCCTGGCTCAGGAATTCTGGGAGTTGAGGTCCACAGGTCATAAAGGGGCCATATTTGCCACCCCTGGTTTAAGAAGTTCATTATGAAAGAAAAAAAAAGAAAAGAAATAATTCTAAAACATTAACTCTATTTTTAATATCTATTTTACAATATTTTGAATTATTATTCATATGCATATTTAATTCATCTATGTTTTGTATTAAATTAAAAATCCAAAGAACTCCTCTGCCATATATTCTTCTCTTTAAAACTGATCTTTTCAAATAACACAACTTTTTAAAAAAGGACAACAAAACCTGTGCATATAGTACTTTCAAGTGATTTGCCAGAAAAACTAATAGTGTTTTCCAAGCATATGCTTGTTTTAACAATTGTGTGCCATAAAAAGTATTAATGAAAATCTACCACATTTTCATTCAGCCCCCACTTGGCTTCTTTACTAGGAGCCAGAGTATAAGAATGTAGAAACACTGGCATTTAGGATGGGGGAATAGAAAGAGAATATGAAAACCTTAGAATAAGCTAAGGTTTGAGATTCTGGAAGTGGAAGAGAAAAGAGTAAAGCAGACGACTTATACTGATAAACAGACACTGGGAATAGATTTGAACAAGCTGCCTATTTTTCTGTCTCCCTGAAGGAGATGAAGAGCCACATGTCATAAATATAACTATGTAGCACTGGCAATGGCAAAGCGATTAAAATGCAAACTTTTTAAATGTGATGTTTTCCATTTTCAAGAACTTCTTTTAGAAAGGCACTAAAAACAATGGGGTAAAAATTATATTAAAACTACAAACAAGGGATAAATCAATAGAAATGGGGAATAACAGGTAATGAAATTAAGAGGCTATAGATTGCCCGAAATACATATATGGGCATTCAAGAAATAACAAAAGTGGGTGTAGGAGGCAATCTTAGAAAGTTCTCATCACAAAATGCTGTTATAGAAAAGCTTAAGAGTGTTTGTGTCACACTTCCCTGACCTGTTTTAAAGGGGGAAGGGAAAGTTGTTTGACCTTTTCTTCTGTTTGAGGACTGAAATATCTGTCACAGAAAGCCTGGTTCACACTCTATTTTTTACTAAAATACTTGTTTCATTTAACTAGAAACGAAGAGAAGATTTATTTTGTACATAAGGAGATAAAAGATAGCTATTGACATTTAACAAAGTAGTAAGATAATAAAGGTCACTAACAGGATAATGATAGGTTATCATGGGAAAATCATTTTCATAGATAAATTAAGTAATTCACCTCCAAACATGCTAATGTAATAGAATAGAGAGGAATCAAGATGTTTTCTATTAATATGCAGCATTAAAATGAGAAAATGAGAAAACAAGAATGCAAGATACAAAACTCAAGTGAAAAATCTCCTTAAGATGGAAAATTGTTAGGCTGATTGAGTCACTTAAAAGATACAATGAAAAAGCTATTGGAATTCTGGTGGTATTGATGAAAAATGATCCACTGAGAATATAGGAACACAGAAATAATTCAGTGATGTGATATTAACTGACAATAGATTATACAGACTGAAGGGTTGTCTCAGAAAGTGTTAATCTAGTCCTCAGTTACACAGAGTAAAGTTTCTATATCAGTACCACTTCTGTATAAAATGGTGCATACCAACGGAAGAATGTCAGCTGAGAAAAATACATAAGTGTCTATCATTTATAACTTAACATAAAATTCCAATGTGGATAAACACTATTACAAGGGGAAATGCACAGATACTTTTTGTAAAGAAATAATTCAGTTTCTTTTTGTAAAGAAATAGTTCACATGGAAACCAATGAAATGAAAAGTAATCCTTAGGTTGAATTACCGTATTATTTACCTTGTAGTAACTTACATTTACGTTTTAAACATGTTTGGGTTGTTATACTAATAGATAGCTAGATAGTAAGATAGCTATCCAAAAATAATAGATCATAAGAAATTTTATGTAATTAGATCAGAAATTAGACTAATTTGGTATAAGAGTATTACTTTGTGATGGTATGTAATTACGGCATATAATGACATAAGATGATGGTATAAGAAGGCAATGGATTGATTTTGAGTTTAGAAAGGAATTCTGTGTTAGAAATACCATTTAGAATAACTGGACCAATGACAGAATTGCTCTGAAAAAGGTTGCATTTTTAGAGGATGTTTTAAGATTTGCTATGATCCATTTTTTATGTGAAAGAAAGAATATATACTTTAAAAATTAGTTTTTTAAAAATTAAATAAAAATGATGCTATTGCTTGGGAGCAAAAACTATTTTAGAAATGGTGCTCTCTGAGCTTGGATATATTTGCTTGTAGACATTTTCTTACCCAACTAGGTAACATCATTAGTATTTTAGCAGTTAGCAGACCATAGCAGCATTGCTTGATTGATGGGAGTAGAAAGATCATGAAAAGGAATGCACATCTGATGTGCACAAATCTATCCAAGAAGCACTAATTTTTTTCTTTTTTCTTTACAGATGTTCTACATACCTTAATCATCTGTGATACCCAATAGCCCATTATAATAAGAGTCCGGGTTTCCTCTTCAATGTGCCTAAAAGCATGGAGAGAATCAAATCCACCTTCCTCTCTTGTGAGTACAGAAGGGTGATGAAAGGGAATTTGTAGCATGGTCTTGGGCAGTGTTGGCAGACAGCTGGTGATTAAAGGGATGCCACTAGGGTACAGAGGAATTGACGATGTCTGTGGGAGAGACTAAGGGGTGAGAAAGAATGAAAGGAGTAAAGAACGACGGAGAGAGGATAAGTAGCTAATGTAGATTGGGCAGAAGAAACGGGGCCGGGAAGTACCGGAATGGAACGGAAACTACTTGCCTTGGACTAGCATTGGAGCCCTAACGACAGAGAAGGGATGTAGAAAATACTAACTGGGAACTGAGGGACGTTTCAATTCGAAGGAAACACCGCCAAGTTGGGGGGGGCAGGGGGGGTCTGCCTCGTGGATAATCAACATCTCGGAGCAGAGTGGGTTAGCACTGCTTGCCGCTTTAGGCGAGCCCAGATTTAATAGTGGGGGACCGATTGTATTTGAGGAGGGGGGCACTTTTAGGAGTGAGGAAGGGCTAAACGAGGCTTTTACCTGTGGGAGGAGGGGCAGGCGCAGGTCTTTCGCTCTCCAGCTTCGGTGATCTGCGTGCCAATCCTTATCCAAGGGAAGAGGCGCCCAGTAGGGAGTGAGGAATGCCTCTTAACGGCCGGTCACGGAAACATATACGCGCCCACCAGTCTACCACTCACCCTCGACGATGACTTCCCAAGCTACACTTTCACCGCCCCCTGTATTGAAGAAAAGTAAACCCGCAGCGCGAAACGCGTTCCCGAATGGCCCAATAAAGCCAAGAGTTGGGCTTGGAGCTGGGGGAAGGGAAGGACCAGTCGGGGGCGCGCCTGAGCACGCGGGCCGGCCAGAATGACGGCGCGAGGAAAAGTAGCTGAGGAATTGGGAGCGAGTGCGCGCGTCAGCAAGGAAGCGAGGCGGCGGGAGGGCGGAGACAAAAGCGCGAGTTTAAAGGGAAAGCGAGGTTGAGGTAAAGCGGGAGAGAGAGGAGGTCGGTTTAGGACGAAGTGCGTAGCTCGGGGAAGGGGAAGTGATGGGTTCTCTTGTGTGGGTGAAATTGAGGTCAGAAGGGAAGGAGTGTGAGAGAAGAGTGATGCCTGTGTGGATTTTGAAGGAAAGGCTTATTTCCGCAAATTCTCTCCGCTGCTTTAGGTTAACGGCGAAGAAGAGTCCAAGTTTAGAAGTCAAAGAAATACTTCTTGATCATACGAGAGCGGAGAAGATCACTTAGCCCACGCGAAAATGGGAGAAATGGTTGTCCTTTTCTCTCTGGGACATGGAAGCAGAACTGGGTCTTACCAGGCCAACCCATCAAGAGCTCTCACCTGCGAATTTTTTCGTGCCCTAAGAAGGTTAAAGTGCAACCAGAAATCCAGAGTTCAACACAATAAAAGAAATAGGAAAAATGGGGAGGAGTTTTCCAAAGTTACAAAACTTTCATATTATACTTTGGCCTCATTCCCAGATCCACGGCATAAGCATGTTTTCCAGAACTATTTTGATATGATATATCTCCATGATATGGCTTGTCCCCGACTCACAGCTGAGAAAGCTTGAAATCATATTTAGTTGTTCAGCCTTTTCCATTTCCCTCTATAATGTGTTTTGCTCTGGACTATTGTGTCATCAGTGATCTGGCTGATGAAATGATCAGGGGATCTGTCAAGGCCTCTAAGCAGTTTGAGGCTTCTCTCTTTAGATCATTGGGCTCTTCCTTCCATAACCATTTTGGTTTGGTCTGTCACAGAGACTGGACATCTGGCTTCTACCTAGATGACTTCCATGCAGTGCCTGATCAGAGCTTTCTGAAATGCTTGCCAAGTCTTGACAAGGTCCTCTATAGATAGGTTTATAATTCTTTTTTAAAAAAGCATTGATTTGTTTTTTTAATTTAAAATTAAATAAAATTGGATTTGCTAATAAGATGTTGATAGTACTGTCACATAAAAGCATATACCAGTACATTTTTTTTTCTTCAGAATTTCCACTGCTTTTGCTAACATGGCCATACTTTTTAATGGGCTACTTCTGATCTTAGCTGCTCATCGTCAATTCTTCCACTATATAGCTGAATGCAAATGTGGAAAAAATGTTTGAATAAAGCGGCTGTAAGTTTTCCTTATTTTCCTCCCTCCACTTAATCATATACTGTCAGTTTAGTATACTTTCAAAACAGTGCTGAACTTGTGTTCAGAAAAAGTTTAGCTAGGGGTGTCAAACTGGCAGCCTGCAGGCCAGATGCATTACATGCAGGCCACGCCCATCCTAGTTCCACAAAGGCAAAAAATGTCACGATACATCAAATGATGTGATCGAGTTTGGCATTGTGGCCTAGTTTGTAAGTCATTGGTGAAAAGCAGGTCGTCATCTGAAATTTGTTAGGCAACTTGAGAGGTGACTAAGCCTGCTATTTGAGGCATCAGGATATCCATCATACATGAAGGTAAATGATTGGGGCTGCTTTCCTGCAGGCAGAAGTTGCCTTCTGGGAGTGAAAATGGGGCCAGTTCAGTGGTGAGTTGCCCCCGGTTCGCACCGATTCTATAGAAAAGGTAGTAAAACCGGCAGGAGGCTCCACCCACTGACCCCAATGTCATCAAAATGCTTCTGCACATGCACAGAAGAGCATGCGCGTGTGGCTCCACTGCGAACCAGTAGTAAAGGTAAGTAGAACCCACCCCCTGGGCCAGTTGATCTACCAATCATTTTCTTTAATTTGTCCTATAGTAAAACTGTTAAAGATAGTTTGACTCACTGGACTTATTTGTAAAGAATACAGTTTATCATTGGGATAGCAAATTTTACCACTGGTATATTTTATTATAGTCTTAGGGATAATTGGATTATGCCATAGTGCAGTTATTTTTGCAATAAATGAGCTAATGAGCTTTAATTTCTAAAAAAGGGGTAAAGTTTAGAATTTATAGCAACCTAATTAACACCACTATCAGTTAGGGAATTCTGCAGGCGGAGGTTACTATTCATGTAAAAAGCAGCCATGTCATCTTCTAGTTTCTGGCAGATTCTCATTTCTTCCTGTTATAGTCTGCAGGAAATTCCTCACTAGCTATTTATATATTACTCAGATATCATTGTGGAAATATAAAGCCTGTGTCCATTATTGATATATTGGTGATAGTGTGTTTCCCCGAAAATAGGATATGTCCCGAAAATAAGGCCAAGCCTGATTTTTGGGGTAGGCACAAATAACTACCCTCCCCAAAAAATAAGCCCTAGTGAAGTGGTGGGCGTGGCCAGCACAGGAGGCAGCCCTTCCCTTCCCCGGTCACCACCTGGAGGTTCAGCCCCTTAATTGCTGCCCTTTGATCAACTGAGCCAGCGAGGGCTGTGCAATTCGGCCCAGATCTCCAGAGCACCTCACCAGCTGCCAGCCTCCTCCCCCTTTCCCTGCTGATCTTTCTTTATTCGGGATCGGAGCACAGACACACATCCCCAAAATGCTCCATCCAAAGCCTTCAGCCTTGAAATTCTGGAAAGGACTTCTGTGTTGTGGTCCCAAAGAAAGAACGGTGTGTGTGTGTGAGAGAGAGAGAGAAACCACTATGACATTTCTCTAAAACAGCAACTGGCCAGAAAAAGACATGTCCTCCCTAAGCAAACAGATGTGCTGCAGGAGCCTTGGACCAGAGAGGTGGTGACCGAAAGCAGCGAGGTTCTGGATGGGTTCGGCTTGCTGCTGTGAGTGAATTTGTGTGCGCCTCTTGGCCGAGAGGTGGGGAGACTGCGCGATCAGAGCGCTTGGAGAGGGGCTGCCAAAGGGGAGCGTGGGTGAGTGGGCGGGCTAGGGGAAGTGCCAATCTGGGCCTTTAAGTGGGGCGGGCCTTCAGGGGCGAGGAGGAGGAAGCCACTGCTCCACCCACCAAGGACAGCCTCCCTGCTTGGAAGCAAAGGGCGGGGAGGGCCCAGTGTCCAGGACTGGGAAAGGCTCGCACTTGGGAAGCTATGCCTGTCCCGGCCAGCCGCGTGATACAGGCTCAGCCACCCCTGCATAGCGGGTACTTCCACCCGGTGCTTCGCTCATGGCAGGCGATGGCTGCCACCCTCACTGCCCTGCATCTCATCTGATCTTCCTAGTTCCCCTCCACCATTTCTCTTTTTTTTCTCTCTCTGTCGCTCACACACACAGACAGAGAGGGAGACAAAGCGGGTGAAAAATGTTTGGGCACCGGATAGGCGTCAGCCTGTCAAATATTTGGGCTGTTGAGTGCCGGCCTGTATGCCTATTTGGTGCTGCAGGGGCAGGGCTACAGCTACGTCAAGCAATGTGCTTTTTGGGCCCTGGCTCTGGTGGCCACTGCAACTCTCATGACAGCACTACGCACAGCTGGCCTGAGAGGTGCAGCACCCACCAGACTCAGGACTGTAGCCTGGCACCTGCAGCACCAAGTAGGCATGCAGACTGGCGCTCAGTAGTCCAAAGATCTGTCCCCATCCCCACACACACACAAACACAGCCAGCCGAGGGTTAAGGAAACACTTTGGAACGCACCCAGGTCTTATCTCCCACTTGGCAGCGATAGACACACCATCTGCCAAGTGACTTTATTTTCTCAGTAAAACAGAAAGATAAATACTCAAGAGTCCAAATGTCCGACACTATAAATCTTTCTCTCAGCAGTTCCGGACGAGGCTTTAGTGACTATCCAAGGTTTGCTTTTGTTCGTCACAAGGATCCCTGACCACTACCCTCTATTATATAGTCTCTGGGGTGTGGTCCAGTGACTCAGTTCTAATCCCTAGCACGCCTCCTAAGCTGCTGCAATCGTTTATCACGCCTTCGGAGGCGTGCGTCCAGGAATGATGTTTCATCGTCACTCTGATCCGAACCAGCTGTCTCCCTGCTGATCTCCTCTCCCTCGGCCGGCACCTGAAACAATGCCAGCGGGGAGGGGCCTGGAGAGGGAGGCCTGGCTGACTCCTCTTCCTCATGCTCGGAGCTTTCTTCCTCCGATGGGACAGGCTCAGAGGGCGGGGCCACAACAAGGAGATGCCTTTCTGCCGGAGTTCTGTGTCCAGCAGGGGAGCGGTTCCCAGGGCTGCCCGATTCTAAACCAGCCAGCTGCATGGTGGGAGGGGGCTTCCTGCCCACCTGAAAGAGAGGCTGGGTTGCGTAAAGGGGCTTTTCTGCCCAAGACCCTCTCAAGCTCTGGGCTGCCGGCTCCACCCCAGGGAGCATCAATTGGGGCCAAGCTCTTGGCAACCAATTGAGGCAAGACTGTTCTTGAAGGGGGTGTGAGACACATGGGGCCTCCTGCTGCTTTTACAGCCTCAATCGGCTGTAAAAGCAGCCATGATTCTTGCCATCTCTTCCCTCACCGGACATGGCAGGGCTTCCTGCTCCTCGCTTCTCCCCCTCCCCACCTGCCACCCTGAAATTGTGCCCCAAAATAATAAGACCCCCCTGAAAATAAGGCCAAGCCCTTATTTCGGGCTTCAAAAAAATATAAGACGGTCTTATTTTTGGAGTAACACGGTAATTGGATGATGTTTTAAGATGCTATAATTCACAATGATGAAATAGAAATAGCAGCCCCAGTTTTTCCCATTCTGTAACCAATAAAGGAATTAATAGTCAAAACATTATAAAGAAAGAACAAGCTAATTAATAGCATTGCCCCTTATAATTATCACTTGAGCAGTACTTCCTGCCATGGTGATCTGAAGTAAGGTATAGATAGCCAAAGGACGCAATGCTATATCAATGCTATAAATCTGACATTTCTCTCAGATGGTTTCCTGGATCTGATTTGTCCATTAACAAGGTGGCCACAGTCAAATTAGAAAATGAAATCTCCACAGAATTACTTATTCTAGTTTTGATCTGTGGATTGTGAAATAGGAAGAAGAGTATACAAGACTGTTTTGTCATCAGTATGTATGCGTAGTATGCGTGGCATTCCTCGCAACTTTTTCAAACTTGGCAGTTGTAGGCATGCAGTTAAGATAATCTGTCTATATTATTAGACAAAATATTAACACAATTTATTCATACTTGTACAAGCAATTAATGCAACAAACTTACTCCTGATATAAGTTATTGATCATCTGTCTGTGATCATACTTCATGTTAAGTCACAGACACATTATTACTTACAACTTAGACATTTATTTCTTAAATGTGGGCTTTTTTTACAAATATTTTTGAAATCTAGACAATGATAAGTTTTTATTTTTTTATTTTTTTTATAAATATGAATAAGTATAAACTGTAACAATTGAAATACCTTTAAAGGTATATGGTGGTGAAAATAAAAAGGATTAAGTTGTAGCTTGGATAACAGATAGAACATTTTTAAATTTAATTAGGGAAATTGTAACAATTGAAATATTTTTAATTATATATTGTGATGAAAGTAGGAATGATTGTGATTTGGAGGATTATATGGGCAAAACTATTTGGGTTATTGGGAGAGTTTAAGATGTGAAAATGAGTAACATAAGGGGAAAGCTCTATTTAACTAGGGAATTGTAATAATTGAAATACTATTAATTGCATATTGTGTTGAAAGCAGAAATGGTTAAATTGTGGTTTGGAGGAATAAATGGGGAAAATTATTTGGTTTAGTATTATTGGTAAATATAATTAATTGATTTGTAAGAAATTGGATTGCATGGAAATAATTGGAATATTCATGTTCATATTGATTAATATACAAAAAAGATAGTTATATAATTAATTGATTTATATTAAAATGTTAACTTGAAATTGTAAGTGCTTTGTGAAATAATAGAGATAACACAATTTTAATTTCTGTCTTGTGAGAATGATAATGCAACAAGGACAAAATTTCATACTACAATGTGTACTCATGTGGTAAGTATGGGTTAATTGACCCTTTTCACATATGATTTAGCATATTGCAGTGTTTCATATTGTCTTGACTCATATAAGCATGGAAATAAAATATTTATGCATGTACTGAAATTCCCATAATTATGTCTAGAAAATTGAATTATTTTGAAAGTTTTAATTAGATTTTGCTTTAAACAAGATTTTGGAGCAATATGGACATTATTTTGTAAATGGCTGCTATTGAGGAATGTTTCCTATTTACTAGATCAGGGGTCCCCAACCCCGGCCCATGGCCCACTACCGGGCTGTGAGCTGTTAGAAACCAGTCCATGGACAAGGCAGGCGAGCGCATACACACACATATATCCCCACGTGTATAAGCGCGGGCGAGTGTGTGCACACTCCATTTGTGTGTTCCTGCCGTTTGTGCAACTGGAGCTATATGTGCTTGCCTGACACTTGCGTGGAACTATCCCTCCCTCCCCCTTTGCTGATCCACAAAGTCAGAAGGGTTGGGGAGCTCTGCGCTAAATTTACTGTCATGACAAGACGGCTACTGAAAATAATATCCATTTACTAAAAGACAACCTATATGATAGCATTAGTATGTAAAGAATTTCAATATTCAAAGTATTATGATAATGTCACATTTGAATTAAACTAATGTCATGTTAGATCTATTAACAACATTTGATACTGTCAATTGCATTGCTTGTTCTTTACGTGTAAGGAGTGCCTGTTTTAAAAAGAGATTCTTTTGCAAATACTACCAGAAGCTTTCTGGCACACAGAAGAGAGCATCTTTCATTGTTGCCAGGTTAAGAAATGCCTTCATTATAAATTTATAAATTGTGTTTGACCGACCCCACTTTGTTTTTAAGAAAGTCAACTTTCTTGCCAGGTTTTAATCATTAATAAATTTTAGCATAACTTCACTCATGTTTTCAACATATTGTGTGTGTGTTTTTACAACTTTGCTAGTTATCTTAAGGCCAGATTTATATTAAAAGTACTTTAAACTATTTTTACGAGGTTAATAGTTATTATTTTAAATGGCATTATGAAAGCCATATTGTTTAATTTTGTGCAACCTGTCATTCAGCTTACTACAGGTAATTAGATTCTTCTTGAATGATTCATTACATGTTGGGACACTTATAATTTTCTGGCATGTTTTTAACTAAAATAATATTTTTGGTTTTAAAATAAAAATAACTGTAGCAGAGTAACTTATAATGGTAGTACAATAAAACATAATAGAGGGTAACTTGGTTGGAAATCTTTGATGTAAAGTCTTATGGATGTCTTCATATAAACGTATTTGAAGTTTATGATTTAACCTGGGTTGACATGAATTATGAAAATATTAAAAAACATTCAGTTAATTGTTGACTTAATATCCATGATAGGGACTGGAATCTCAATTGTTGAGCAAAGCAGTTTTTAAGCAAGATGTCACATGATTGTTTCTGTCAGTGAAATCACAATCCCTGCACTCTTGGTTGCAGTCATTAAGCAATCTTGTGAGTCATTAAGTACACAGAATCCCAGATAAGGAGTGTGGGTTGCCTGGGGGGAAGAGATCTGCGAAGGCTCCTTTCAGAAATTGAAAATCCTCCTTGCTGAAATCCAAATAGGATTTTCAGCCCCCAAATAGAGAGACATTTCTGTTGGGCCAGTGGGCTTCTCCCACCCTAAGGCACTCTGTGCTTTTCCATACTGCATTGCCTCCCTTCTTAGGAGCCAACATCTAAGCAGGGTTTTTCAGCCCCTGAGCAAAGAGACACTTTTGTACAGTTTACACCGGGTCTCCCAGGGCTTCTCCTGAGGCATCCCACACTCCTTACCTTATTAAATTACCTTTCTGCTAGGATTCCAGCTCTCTTTCATCCCTGGAGGCTGGTTGAAATAGCGCTTGCCAAAGTTCAGATCTTCTCTATTCACAGGAAAAAATTTATAGGGTGCAGGAACAGAGCTCAAAACTTCAAGATTTGAGCTCCATTTCTTCACCCTGCCAAAAGAGTTGAAGGAGTCTTCTTGGCAGTCAGCAGAGGCTTGCAGCCTTCCCTACAAGCATCCCCAATGACTTTCTGGAGAAGCTGGCAGATTGCAGATGGTAATCTTATGATTGTGGTCAACTTGGCAGCCAAGTTGTAAAGGCAAACTGGTTGCTGAACATTCTTTACATGACTGCAGGAGTGGGTGTAATATTTTGCAATAGCTTTATGGGCCATAAAACATCCTTTCTGATGTCATCATAATTTTGAAACTTCGTTAAACGAATAGGTTGAGGACTATCTGTATCTATTTCCAATGATTTTATGTCTCTTTTAATGGAATTCTAACAACTTAAATTCTGAGAAGTACCACCAATCTATGAATCATTGCATCACAATCATTTGACGCTTTTCAGTGATTTCTATCCATATTTGCCATTGCTGGCTGTGGAGCACTAGAGAACAATTTCTCTATATACCTCTAATTTATAAAACTAGAAAGGCACCTTTTCCTGCTAAGTTAAGCATCCTAATTTCCATTCAAAAATAACTCTAGGCAAACAACTATAATAGTTTTAAATAATTTATGTGGATAAAATACTGTGCATTTGATTTTAATTTATTCTGTATTTTAAAACATGTAATAAAAGGCATCAGTGATACAAAAATGCCAAAATGACAAGCTGACTTAACATTTTTATAGTTATTTCTGTTAGTTTTCTTTTCAAGTATTTTCAATTGCTCCCTGTTCCCTTTGATTAATTATAGTTTTATTCAAGTATTTCAGCAAATCTACAGGGAGAGAAGAGTTATTATTCAATAACAGTGTAAGTTTGAGAGACACTTATTCACGTGTTGTATAAGCAAGTTGGACCATAAAAAAATAAAACAACACTACAGATCAAGTAGTGAGATGAATTACTTGTTTGTGTATCTTTGATAAAATTTTGAATTGGAAAAAAAACAATTGCTTGGTGTCAGAAATTAAAGCTTCTTCGTATGCTGCTAGTGAATTATAATGGAATGGAATGGAATGGAATAGAATAGAAGTAGAAATAGGAATAGGAATAGGAATAGGAATAGAATAGAATAGAATAGAATAGAATAGAATAGAATAGAATAGAATAGAATAGAAGAATAAACTTTATTGTCACTTTGAATGTACACTAATTGGCCTACATTAAAATGAAATTTTGTTGCATACAGCTCTGAGGGTCACCATGTCCAATATACACTACATAACCATTACAGAATAAATTACAAAATTATGCATATTTCCACATATATTATATGACACATAGAATAGAATAACAGAGTTGGAAGAGCCCTTGAGGTCTTCTAGCCTCCTGTTCAGGCACGAAACCCTAGTTCAAAGACATTGTAGCTATGGTAATTCCAGAAGGTAGTTCTAGAGTAACTTCAAATAATCTAGTAGATGCCTAGTAAATTATTAGTGGAATAATTTAAAATGTTCTGGTTTCTGAGTAGCTAGAAAAGAAAAAAACATACTAGATTGGGTATATTATATCTATTTTATATCTATTCTTCTGATTTTGAAACTCAAATAATGCAGTTGGTTAAATTGGTTAAAATACAATCCTTATATTTACTCATTTTAGATTATAATTGATTCTAGTACTGTAATGCTGTTTTAAGAAAGTATTATTCTAAAAGAAATAAAGCAAATTATAGTTAGGAACCAATAATAAATATTAAAAATAAATCTATTTTTTTCTGGCAGTAAGATAAGTACATTAAAATAAAGAAGACTCTTCTCTGTGGATAATTAATGGTCAAACAATGCCAACTGGCGGCCCCCCAGGGGGAGAGCCTTCTCTGTGGGAGCACCTACTCTCTGAAATGGGCTGCCCCAGAGATACGGTGGATCCCAGATCTACGCACCTTTCGCCGTGCCCTAAAGACATTTTTATTCCAACAAGCCGGGCTGGCTTAACTCTTTTAAATTGTTTTAATTTTTAAACTGTTTAATTATGGGTTTTAATCCAGGGGTGTTTTTAATTATGGGCCAAATTAATTTAATAGGATTTTAATACTGTTTTTAAATTTTGTGTTTCTTGTGTTTTATCTGTTGGCTGTTCACTGCCCCGAGTCCTTCAGGAGAAGGGTGGTATATAAATATAAACAACAACAACAACAATAATAATAATTAGTTGTTTCTTCTAAGACCACATATAAAAGCTGCACTTATATCTTCCTAAGTGAAAATGCCTAAAGTCAAGAACAAATCTGCATAGGAGTATATAGATAGATGCACAATATTTATTATGTCGTTTTAAGGGCCTATGTTTGGTACCATTTGGATCAGGGGTCACCAACTGGTGGTCTGTGGACCACTGATGGTCCACGAGAAAATGGCTGACCATCTCAGCCTGCTGAGCCCCCAGGCGCCCATACCTAGCCTTGCACTCCCGCAGGTTTTCCCTCTGCTTGGAAAGCCTATGCACATAGTCCTCAGTGAGGTGCTTCTGCTGAGCCTCCTTCTCGGCCAGATCCAATTTGAACAGAGCTGTTTTTCCAACTCTTTCTCATGGTGGCTGCTTAACTCCAGCAACTGCTTCCTGTTTGGCGGCCCTAAGGAGCTCGGGCAGGCAGGCGAGGAGTAGTGAGTAGAGGCTGGCAAGGTGCCCCTCAACGTGAGTGACATCGAGTTGGCCACGCCCACCCAGTCACACCCACCCATCTGGTCATGAGGCAGATTATATTAGTAGTCTGTGGGATTTAAAATTATGGATTTAGTGGTCCCTGAGGACCAAAAGGTTGGTGACCCCTGATTTGGATGAGATAATTTATATATTTTATATCTTCCTTTTTTTCTAACTGATTGTGACTGCAAAATCATACTGAGATTAGATAATGTACATTTGAGTTAGATTTAATCAGATCAGTACAAGTGTGTTGAGTGTCATATGGAAGATTAAAACAGTACCTCTTTTCCAGAGTGCTGCTCCCACTGTCCATAGCTGGGAGGTTCATTCAGTTCTTGTCACTAACTGAGTGAGAGCTGATTAGACTCTCCCTGCTGAGGCACGCCTCCAATCCCATCATGCTTCAGTCTATCACTCAGTTACTGTCAAGAACTGAAGTGAATCGAGAGCTGTGGTGAATATTTGTCAATTTCTCCTAATTACACCAGGCGGTCGCCTGGGCGATCAAAACAGTGACCGCCACCTCCTTCTTCAATAGGGCCACCCTCATTTGGCTAAAGCAACTTCAACAACGGTTGCCCCCGGAGGAGACCAGATTACATCAGGACATAAATAAGATAGTGGCTGCCACCGAATATTCGGCGGACGCCTCTTTGAATTCGGTGAAGTTTGCCTCCAGAACCCTAGTGTCCACGGTCTCCTCCAGGCGTTTGTTCTGGCTTCGCCACTGGAAAACTGACCTTAAGTCCAAATGGCGTTTGGCGTCGGCCACCTACAAGTCACCTAATCTGTTCGGGCCAGCGTTGGACCCGATCTTGGTGGAGGATCGGGATAAGCGTAAAGTCCTCCCGACTTCGTACTGTCGTACAGAGAGGAGGTACACTCTTTATAGCCAGCGCCAGCCCTTTCGTTCTTTTACCGGCACCAGCGGCTCCTCCTTCCGTAGACCCTATTACTCCGGGCCTGACCGTCCTCAGGGAAGGGACTCCTTTCGTGACTCCTTTCGTGAACGTGGCAGGTTTCAACAACAGTCTAAGCGCCCCTTTCGTGGTCTAACTTCCGGCAATCTCGCAGGGGAAAATGACTCGCCCCGGTCAGGCTCCATCGGAGGGTGGCTTCGCTGATTTCACCACCAATGGACCTGTTCAACCACAGACCTTTGGGTATTGCGTACAATTTCTTCGGGTCTCTCTGTCGAATTTGTGGGGGCCCCTCCGAGTCGTTACGTTCCTTGCCCAGTTCCAGCCTCGTCGGACCGTCACGGACTAATGTTGATGGAAATCGAACATCTCCTTCGCATCAAGGCGATAGAACCTGTCCTTTCATCCCAACGGGGATCAGGGTTTTATTCGACCTTTTTTCTGGTACCCAAAAGCTCAGGAGGTTGGAGGGGCATCCTGAACTTAAAACGATTGAACCTGTCGGTCTTATACCGCAGGTTCAAAATGCACTCACTTCGTTCAATTCTGCTGGGAGTGCGATGAGGGGATCTGCTTCAATCGGTGGACCTCCGAGAGGCCTACTTACACGTCCCAGTACACTCCAATCACAGACAGTTTCTGAGATCCCAATACGACGGAAGACATTTCCAGTATCGGGCGATGCCGTTCGGCTTGTCCTCAGCTCCTCGCACGTTCACAAAGCTGGTAGCGGTCATCGCAGCGACTCTCCGTCATTATCCAGTGCGAGTAATGTGCTACCTGGACGATGTCCTGATCCTGTCATCATCCCTCGATCAGGCAGCACGGGACAGGAACCTCGTTCTGGAGACCTTCCGCCGCCATGGGTTTTCAATAAACCTCAAAAAGAGTCATCTAGTCCCAACTTCGAGGCTAATTCATCTGGGAGCAACCATAGACTCCGTCGGAGGGCAGGTTTTCCTCTCTCCAGACAGAGCTCAAAGCATTTACGATCTTGTTCTCCGGGTCCGTGCGCTCGAGAAGGTGCCCCTGATTCTTCTTGCGCAGCTGCTCGGGAAAATGGTGTCCTGCTACAACATCGTTCCATGGGCACGCAGACACTCCCGGGCATTACAGTGGTTCCTCCTCCCCTTCCAGAGGTCGGGTCGATCTTGCTCGAATTACCAGGTGTTCCTCCCTCCGCAGGTTCGCCTGTCACTGACCTGGTGGACGTCTCCGGCGCTGTTCCGCGGACGCGACTTCCTGGAGCCGGAGAGACTCACCTTAACATCAGACGCCAGCCTGAAAGGTTGGGGAGCGCACCTCGGCACCCTGGTGGCTCAGGGCCTGTGGTCTCCAACAGAATCTCTCTGCAGCATAAACTTCCTCGAGTTACGAGTGGTCCAGCTGGCGCTCCAGCACTTCCAAAGTCTGGTGAAGGGCTGTCATGTCTTGGTCCTCACAGACAATACAGCAGCCAAAGCGCACATCAACAAGGAAGGGGGCACAAGGTCCAGGTCCCTGATGTTCGAGGCGGAACATCTCTTCAACTGGGTGGAGCGTCACCTATTGTCCATAAAGGCGGACCACATATCGGGAGTGGACAATGTACGAGCAGACTGGCTCAGCCGGGAACTAATCGACCCAGCGGAGTGGCAACTCCATCCCTGCCTGTTCCGCGAGAATTGTCATCGGTTCGGGACACCGGTGATGGACTTGTTCGCATCTCGGAGGAATACTCATCTACCTCGCTTTGTGTCCCAGTATCCAGACCCATTGGCCGAGGACCGCGACGCTCTCTCCTGTCGGTGGCCAAAAGGTCTTCTCTATGAGTTCCCTCCCATTCCTCTCCTTTACCGTGTCGTGAGAAAACTACTGCTGGAGAAGGAGGATCTGATCCTGGTGGCTCCCAACTGGCCTTGCAGGGCCTGGTATGCCGACCTCGTAGCTCTCTCCGTGGAACCGCCCTGGGTGATTCCGCCAGACCAACTGTCGCTTCGCCAAGGGGCCGTTTATCATCCGGAGCCCCAATGGCTCCACTTGGCCGCTTGGCGTTTGAACGCATCATCCTGAAGAAGGCACACCTCCCAGATGACGTAGTGGAAACGATACAAGCTGCCAGACGTCCTTCCACATGCCGTATTTATGAGGCTTCCTGGAGGGCCTTCTGTACCTGGGGAGCTGCAAATCATGTTGACCCCACCTCTGCCGATGTGAAGGAGGTCCTTGGTTTTCTGCAGATGGGACTTAAAAAAGGCCTGGCACCCGTGACCTTGCGTCGCCAGACAGCGGCTCTTTCCACTGTCTTGAAGTGCCCGCCCTATGACTCTCTCACCATCCGCTTATAAAGGGCTTTCTCCACGGCGCTACGAACTTGTGCCCACCTCAGGTGCATCGGTATCCCACCTGGGACCTTCCTCTTGTTCTACAGGCCCTGACGTCTCCGCCCATTGAGCCTTTGTCTTCGACTTCCTTGAAGCATTTGTCTCTGAAGGTGGCATTCCTCCTAGCCATCATCTCCGCTCGAAGGGTGTCTGAGCTTTCGGCCTTGTCAACTCGGGACGACCTTTGCATCTTTAAGGACTGCGTAGTGGTTTTGAGACTTGATCCCACGTTCGTCCCAAAGGTGAACTCTCTGTTCCACAGGGCACAAGAACTTACCTTACCGGACTTTTGTCCGTCCCCGCGTAACTCCACTGAAAAACGTTGGCGCAAACTTGATGTGAAAAGAGCCCTTCGTATATACATTCGCAGGACTGCAACCTTTCGTAGAACGGAGGCCCTGTTGGTTTCTTTCCACCCAGCATCCTTGGGCCAGAAGGTTTCCGCGCCCACGGTTGGCAGGTGGCTCCGGGCGTGTATCTCCTTGGCATATGAACTAGCGGCGAAACCACTCCCTGGACGGGTGCTGCCACACTCTACTCGCAGTGCGGCCACTTCTGCTGCGTGGGTGACCCAGGCATCCGTGGAGGACATCTGCCGAGCTGCCATGTGGTCCTCAGTGTCACAGTTTATTCGCCACTATAGGATCGACTCCTACGCTTCGTCGGACGCATCCTTCGGCCGGCGTGTCCTACAAAGTGTTGTTTGTGACAGGGGTATGGGGGCATCGAGTCTCCCACCCTAATTATTCCAGCTTGGGTATGTCCCAGCTATGGATAGTGGGAGCAGCACTCTGGAAAACGAACGTTGTCTTACCTGAACGTTCCTTTTCGGAGTGCTGCGACCACTGTCCATTACCCAACCCTGTGTTTGTTCTGGTAACTTTTGCCTTTCGCAGATTGTTTATTTCATCCGAATTGAGGATTTCCTGGTTCCTTGTTGTTTCAACGTTGGATTTCACAGTTCTGCCTTGCTGTGCCTTCGTGATAGACTGAAGCATGATGGGATTGGAGGTGTGCCTCAGCAGGGAGAGTCTAATCAGCTCTCACTCAGTTAGTGACAAGAACTGAATGAACCTCCCAGCTATGGACAGTGATCGCAGCACTCCAAAAAGGAACGTTCAGGTAAGACAACGTTCGTTTTCAATTCCATGAGAAATATTGGAAAATTATGAGACAAAGATTGGTTGAGAAAAGTGAATTATTATGTGTACATTTTCTGGGCTACCCCGATTATAATATAAAATGAAAAGTAATATTTCAAAGCTTTTTTTTCTTTAGTACTTACAAATAAGTTATAAAGTTCATTTTAATCCTCATCAGAGTTTGTCTGTACTCATCTGTTGGGGTACTAAAGCAGGGGTGTCAAACCCAATGCTCGCAGGCCAAATCCAGCCCATTGGGTGTTTAGATGTGGCCCACAGGGCTGTCCTGGAAACAGTGAAGGAGCGGCCTTTGGTGCCTCTGTCAAACACGGAGCTCGCAATCTCCATTTTCGATTGCAACGACCTGCAATCCATTTTTGCTGGTAGGCGATTCTGAGAGAGCTCTGTTTTTGCTGGCAGAGGGTTGCAGGAGGGTGTCAAAGCCAAAAATTGAGCTTGCAAGGACCACAAGAGACGCTCCTGAGCACCGTTTTGCTGGCAGAGGGTTGCAGGAGGCTGTTGCTGCCAAAAACAGCTCGGGAGCCCCTTTTAGCTGGTACAGCATTCGAGCCACCACATTCATCCCCGACATGAGCGACTTTGAGCTAGCCAGACACCCCATCGGTCCTGAGGTCAAACACAACCCTGATGTGGCCCTCAATGAAATCGAGTTTGATACCCCTATACCAAAGGAACTAACAGATATGCACAATTATTTTTATTCTCATCTTGGATTATGTAGAAAGAAAGAAATCGATGGGACATTCTGTTTTCTTATAGTTTTAGGGACTATTTTAAATACATCTTTTTCCTTTAAAATTTTTAATTATAAATAGTTTGGTAATTAAATTTTAGATACAGGTAGTTCTCGACTTACAACCACAATTGAGCCCAAAATTCTTGTTGCTGAGGAGACATTTGTTAAGTGAGTTTTGACCCATTTTATGACCTTTCTTACCACAATTGTTAAGTGAATCACTGCAGTTCTTAAGTTACTAACATGGTTGTTAAGTGAATCTGGCTTTCCCATTTATTTGGCCTTCAAAAGGTTGCAAAAGGCAACCATCATAAATATGTGTCAATTGCCAAATGTCTGAATTTTGATCACATGACCATGGGGATGCTGCAGTGATCATAAGTATGGAAAATGGTCATCAGTCATTTTTTTCCGAGCATTGTAATTTTGAACAGTCACTAAACAACATACTCATACTGGTAACTTAGTAAAAAGAAAAATGATTTCCCAACATTCAATAATTTATCTGAAACCAGAGCAAAATTGGCTTAGCTTTCAAAATACCTTTCAAAAGAGGAGCTTTTTACCATTGGCAGCTTTTCTTGCTTTTCCATGTCTACGGGATCTTTGATTCAAATCAAATCATTTATAAAGCTCAAGCAGCTTGGTTGGCTAGCCTTCTGCTGAAGTGAAGCCGGAAATAGAAAACTCTGTCAATTTCACACTTGCTTCTGTCATTGTAGTCTGGGTCACATATGAAAGGGGTTACAAAGATCTATAGACAGACAAAACATTAAACATTGATTGGAGCTGTATTTAAAGAGGATTTCTTACAGTTTACCTGCATTGTCTAGGAGTCTTTCAAATATGATGCTCACATCTGGCCAAGGAACAGAGCAACTTGCTCACCTTCCCCAACATGAACCCAGAGCTTTCAAGTGAGTGATTAATGATGAGGGAAGGTATGTGGGCCCAGTGAGCTGAGATGCAGGCCCAAGGCTTTCAAGGATCCTGGAAAGCAGGATGGGGGGGAGAGATAAGAATGGTGCTTCAGTGTCCCTATGGTCGGCTGTAAAGATGAAGGCTGTAGGGGCACTGCAGCAGCTGTAACTTTAAAACCGAGTCATAAATAGCTTTGGGGAGGCCTGTCGTAACTTTGTATATTTGATAAAAGATCTATCATATGTTGAACACTACTTATATATCAGCTATCAGAAACTGGTTTACCCTTTGCCACTGTACATTTAGCCATATAAAATGTTATAAGCAATAGCACTTAGACTTATATATCACTTTACAGGGCTTTACAGCCCTCTCTAAGTGGTTTACAGAGTCAACATATTGCCCCTCAACAATCTGGGTCCTAATTTTATCAACCTCAGTAGGATGGAAAGCTGAATCAACTTTGGATGATGCTGGTTTTAAATTAAGGTATAATGAAATGGTGAAACTTGGGCAAAGATCCCTTTTGTTAGTAATGCATTGTAATTGTAGAAGGTGTTTTCAGAGATTTCCATCTTCCTTATCCCTGCCAGAATATTTCACTAATACGGGCCCGGCTTTCAGTAATATTTTGGGACAGTTGGAAGGGTATATATTTACGTACATACATACATACATACATACTGTCAGATATATATTGATGGTCGTGCTCATTTGGTTCTATGAGGAAGTTATTTGGTCAATACAGCTTCAGGTTCAAAAAGTTGTTTTATTATTTACAAAATATATACATACATACAATAATGAACAGGGTGTCCTGTTGCACCTTTTACCCTAACTGTATGACTTGGATGTTGAGAGGAGAGATAAGTTCACGTGTTGTCTTGCTGAGAGATAGATATGAGAGAGAGAAAAATATAGGGAAGATGTCCAAGTGGTTTCTGGGTAAGAGTCCAATAAAAGAGTTCATTGGCTGATATAGTCACATGTGATGTCTGTAACCCCTTCTAGTCTCTGGTACATCATATGTAGGCAATTGTCAGGGCATCAATTAATCCCATGTTTGGCTCTGGGAAAAATCACCCTGGTTTAGAGGAGATGGATCGTGGCTTATTCCAAGTTGCAATATTCTGATAAAGAAAACGCGAGGGAAGGTTTCTAATAAAACTCATTTATTTGTTATAAAGAAAATAAAACACCTCACTAACTAAGACAAGTAATTGTTACATTTTGGCAAGCGAGATCTCCTGCCAGTCCAGCCGGACCTCTGGCAAGAGAACAAAGGGAAAAAAGTGTGAAGCAAGTGAAGGAATGCGGACATGCGTAGTAAAACACTGATAAGGAACTTGGCAAAACTACAGTAAGTCTATTAGTCCAAAAATAATGAAGCTCAGCTGGGAAATAAAAAAACGCTGTGACATTCCCCTTCTTTTGCCAGTTGAGCGAATATCAGTACATCATCAAATAAGGCATATCTTCTTACGCAGATACTCGTGTTGAGCTGCTGGAAGTGGTTTGTTGAGCATATCAGCAATTTGATCATGTGTAGATACATATTGCATTTTGACAATGCAATATGTCAGTGTTTGTGTTGTGGAGATGTTGTTTTTGTGAATACTTTTAAATTTATTAAACAGTCCATTTCTTTGGACATAACATCCCACCATTTTAATTGTTCTGATTCCGGTAATTGGAGCATGTGTTTAAAATTTTTTGGAGTGATGGGTATTTGGTTCGTCTGTGTCACATTGTTCATGTCAAATCTTTTAGGTGGGATGCCTTGTGTAATTCGTTTGGATTTTCTGATTGGTAGTTATGTATCTGTGTTGTTTGTTCTTGGTGTAACTTTTGGTGTTGTTGTTTGTACATGTTGAATTCTCTGTGGTGTAACTAAGGTAATTGTTTCTTGGGTTAATACATATGAGTCATTTGAGTGTATTTTGGTCCAGTTGTGGTTTTCTATGAATGTAGCTGAATGGTAAATTATTACTGTGTTGTTGTTTTTTATGAATCGATATGCTTTTGAACCTGGTGCATATCCTACAAAACGTAATTTTTTGGACACCTCATTCTCCTTCCATTTGAGTCGTTTGGGGATATTGACGTATGCATAGCAGCCAAAAACACGAAGATGTGTGAGGTGTGGTTGAGTGCCATATACAAGAAAATAGGGCGTTTGGTTAATAACCTTATTCCATGTACGGTTAAAAGTGTAATTGACATATGCAAGGGCTTCTGCCCAATAACTAAGGGGTATATCAACATCTAACATGACACTGCGCATCATGGTCTATAATATTCCACTTTTTCTTTCACAAATCCCATTCTGCTGGGGAGTAAAAGGAGATGTTTTGTAGTGTATAATGCCTTTGGAGTCAATCCAGTTTTGGAATTGTACAGATGTGAATTTGGCTCTACAATCTGTTTGAATTTTCTTTAATTTGATGTTGTGTTGGTTTTGTATGAGAGTGTAAATTTTTTTTATTTTTTGGAATGCTTGAGATTTTTCAGTAAGGGTATAGATATGTCCGAAACGACTGAAATCATCAACTAAGTTCAAAAAATATTTGCGTTTGCCCAAAGAAAGTGGAAAAGGGCCTACAATATCAATGTGCACCAATTCGTATATGTGTTTTGATCGTCTGGTGCTGGTGTGGGGAATTGGGGCTGCCTTTGATTTTGCAGCTTTACAAATCTCACAGTCAAGTTGGATAGGGCAATCCTTAGTGTATATGACTTGGGAAAAATTTTGAGTATTGTCTACAGCAACAGTATTGGCATGTGCTAAACGTCTGTGTAATAAATGGGCACAATTATCGTGTATCGTATATGAGTTTGAATTTTTGTTTTTGAGGTTCGTTGGTTTTGTGATGTGGGTGAATTTGGAGAGAGGTGTGGTGCGGTGTGTTGGTCGTTATGTGATTTGGAAGTGTCATGTGTATTAGTATGGTGAGGTGTGATACTTTAGTGGTGGGTGTCAGGAGTAGGTCGGGATGATCGTCAGGGTCAGGTCTCGATGAGGATTGAGGTAGTTGAGTCGTGGGTGAGGATGATGTAAAGGAATCTGGAATAAGAAAAGGTAAATCATTAATGACAGAAATATTAGCAATAATAGTGTTATCATGTTTGGATTTTATAAAACCGTGTTGATCATCAAGAGATACTTTAAAACTGATTTTACCTAATTTTGAAGTACTCAAAATATTGTGGCCAAAGGTAGATGTATAGAGCACTTGACTAATTTCCCCTATACCGAGTATAAAGATAGATCCTTCATATTCAACTGTATTGGAAGTACCATTTGCTGCTGTAATTGAAATATTGGTTGGGTGAATATCATATAATATGGATTTGTCATTGGTGGTATGGTGTATGCTTCCAGAATCGATGACCCATAAGTGCGTGGTGTCACACAGGTATTGTTGGGTGTTGGGAAAGATGCCGAATGTTTGGGAATCAGAGTTAGAATATATAGATTGTTCAGTATGTTGTCCCCTTCTGTCTTTATAATCTTCGTGTGTGGGACCTTTTCTAATGTAAAATTCAGTGGCCATGGATCTTTTAGGTTGAGAAAATAAAAGTTGGTCTGAAGTTATAGGGTTGGAACATACAAGGGATTCAGAAGATTGAAGTCCTTGATGATAGTCATGAGATGGAGTAGAATTGAGATCGAAGCAAGGTTGTTGTAAGCGTGGTTCTGTTCTTTCGGTGTTCGGGTGAAGAGGAGAAAAAAAATTGGGTCCTTTTGTAAAGAGGTTTGTACTTGCTGCGTAGCTTCAATAGAAAGTTTTTTTAGTCTTTTGGATAATGATTGGTGCTGTTTTGTTAAGGATACAGTTAATGCATCAATCTCTTGTAAAGATAGTTCGTTCAGGTTCAAGGATTCAATGTTAGGAAAAATCGTTCTATGATTTTAAAATTTACAAAAAAATTTCATAGACCTGAGCAATAATTTTTCATCGTCTGCTACCATTTGTCAGATATGTATTGATGGTCGTGCTCATTTGGATCTATGAGGAAGTTATTTGGTCAATACAGCTTCAGGTTCAAAAAGTTGTTTTATTATTTACAAAATATATACATGCATACAATAATGAATAGGGTGTCCTGTTGCACCTTTTACCCTAACTGTATGACTCAGATGTTGAGAGGAGAGATAAGTTCACGTGTTGTCTTGCTGAGAGATAGATGAGAGAGAGAGAGAGAGAAATACACGGAAGATGTCCAAATGGTTTCTGGGTAAGAGTCGAATAAAAGAGTTAATTGGCTGATATAGTCACATGTGATGTCTGTAAAGACTTAACCCCTTCTAGTCTCTGGTACATCATATGTAGGCAATATTCTGACACATACATACATACATACATACATACATACATACATTCTGTTGGATATAAAAATGTTTCCCTCACTTTAATTTCATGAAAATATTCACACTTGCTTTTGTTCCACCCAACAACAATGAAATTAACTATAATATTAACATATTAACTAAAGGAACTAAAAGATGAGCATTTATGTTTGCCATTATTGATAATAATACTGTCAGCAAATTGACAACAAGGAATATTCACAAGCCACTAACCATTGTTTTACCATTCATTTGTACCAATGTAGATTATAATAGAATTTAATGTTAACAAAATATTAATGTGTACACATATTTCCCATGTCTGTGGTATTAAACAAAAGAAATTGGATGCGTGCTGATTTGACTACTATTCTGAACACCCATTGGCAATTCCCTATAAAGTTGCTTGCAGCGTAAGAAACATAAGAGGAGGGACTCCTGCTGAGCTTTCAACTCCATTTAATCTTCAACTAATTAATTTTTAATGAGAAGTAGTGTCCAAATTTGGACAAGGAATACCATAGCAAATTCTGAAAGTATACATCTGATGCAGTGGTGAAATCCAAATTTTTTTACTACCAGTTCTGTGGGCCTGGCTTGCTGGGCATGGTGTGGCTTGGAGGGCATGACAGGAGAAGGATACTACAAAATCTCCATTCCCACCCCACTCCTGGAGAAAGGATACTGCAAAGTCCCCATTTCCACTCCACTCCTGGACCAGCTAGAGGTGGTATTTGCCGGTTCTCCGAACTACTCAAAATTTCCGCTACCAGTTCTCCAGAACCTGCTGGATTTCATTCCTGATCTGATGACAAAATAAACTGACTTTATATTTTTTTCACAATACAGAGTAAGTAAATTCTCAAAATTCAATTTTGATACTGATAATTCTTTAAAGTGAACTTTTAAACATTAGATTATTGTGATAGGATGAGGTCCCTAGGTAAATAGACTTGTACTTGTCTAGAGTTCATAGAATACATAGATTCTAAAAATAGGTTTTTAGAAAACCTATTTCACTTGTTTTTTTTTCTTTATCATCATAAGCAACTTTTAAGCTGTTTGTATCAACTTGCACTCTTTACTCCTAATTATAGTTTCGTTTAATTACAGCTATAATTATGTTTGCAGGCAGAATGCATGATACTTTCATGTCTTGCTGGTGGCAAATTTTGGAAGGGAAAAAAGGTCTCCTGTCTGCTGAAAATTTTGAAGTTTATTGATAGTCCCTTGCTTATTACTTTGGGTTGCTGTGATCTGACTAAATTTAGGATAGGGTAAGAAAATAGGATCTAAATAAAATAATAAATACTGATAGGTTGCCCCATAATTGGAACACAGACAAGAACCAGTGTAGTGGTTAAAGTGGTGGGATTATAAACCAGGAGACCTGAGTTCTAGTCCTGCTTTAGGCATGAAAGCCAGCTTGGGCCAGTCACTCTTTGCCAGTCCAATGTACCTCACAGGGTTGTTGTGGGGAAAATAGGAGGAGGAAAGACTATTATGTTCATCACTTTGAGTTATTTGTAAGAATAATAAAGATGAAATTAAAAAACCAGTAAACAAACATAATTAAATCCCAGCATTGTAACCCATTTTAGTTTACATCTAAATTTCTTATTTGCAACTGCTCTTCTTTATGTAAAATATAGCTTAGGATATAAAAATCTCTGTTGCTTTTCCCCTCATAACTGATGGGAGCATCTGAGGATGGAATTGCTAAAAGGTATATTAAAATTAGGAGTGACATGGTATCAGTGTTCCAATATTTGAAGGGCTGCCACAAAGAAGAAGGGGTCAACTTATTTTTCAAAGCACCAGAGGACAGGACAAGAAACAGTGGACAGAAACTAATCAAGGAGAGAAGCAACCTGGAATTAAGGAGAAACTGCCTAATGGTGAGAACAATTAAGCAGTGGAACAACTTGCCTCCAGAAATTGTAGGTGCTTCACCACAGGGTTTTTAAAGAAAAGACTGGTCTGAAATGGTATCCGGTCTCCTGCTTGAGAGGGGGTTGGATCAGAAGATACACACAAGCTTAATTTTTTGGGTTACATAAAGTAATGAAGATTTAATAGTGATATTAGTTCAATGGCTTAAGCAAACCTCCATATTCAGTTCTAGCATACCTAAATATTAATCTGGCACTATATTTTGCTGGGATGTTTTGCAGAAATATCTTGCAAGATTGTATTGGAGAGAGAAAGTTGAGCTAGATGAGCTATTAGAATGATCCACCAGAATTCTTGCTCATATACTATTAATAAAGATATCAAACAGAATCAGGAAATTCATGCAGGCTGAGGCAAGGCTAATTATGCAATTAAACTAAGGCAGAGAAAGTTACTGTATTATTTTCACTATAAGACGCACTAGACCATATGACACACATTAGCTTTAGAGGAGGAAAACAAGAAAAATTTGCCTCTTCCTCCCAGCATTCATCTGGCATTCATCTGGCTAGCGTCCTTGCAGCAAACAGCCTGGTCAGCTTCAGCACGTTATCACAGCCCCAGCATGTGGCTCGCCAGGTCTCTTTTCTGTTGCACCTGTTCTGTCCCTGTACCATGCACACACCCAACCAGCCAGCCAAGGGTTAAATAAACTCTTCAAACACACAACGTCAGTAATAAGGAACTTGGCAACAACTCTGTGGCTGCCTGCCAAGAGCTTTTACTCTGATAACACAGACAAAAATACACATAGTTTGAATAGTCCAGTTTGTAATTAAATCCACGGCAAATAGATGTTGTGTCTGAAGGTGCAAGTGCCTCGCCAGAGATTAGCTTTGTCCGTCACAGAATCCGAATGGCCACCACAGTCCCTTTTATAGCCCGTGGGGTGTGGTCCAGTGACTCAGCTTAATCTCTGGCACGCCTCCTTTTCTGCTGCTCACGCTTGTCTCTCCAACGCTGGCGTGGGTCCAACCACAATGTTTCTTCGTCACTATCCGAAACATCTGGCTTCTGGCCAATCTCTTCTCCTTCGGGAGACATGTGAGGCATTGCCAGAGAGGAGGGTCCTGGAGAGGGAGACCTGGCCATCTTCTCTCCTTCATGTTCGGAGCCTTCTTCCTCTGATAAGATGGGCTCGGAGGACGGAGCCACAACACTATCCCCCACCGCAGGGCCCTTCCCCCGGGTCTGACGGTCGGGATGTGGTCGGGACAGGAACTGGTCGTGAAAGGCCCGTACCAGGTATCCAGCTGAAATCCTCGGGCCCGTACCCCTTCCAGGTGATGAGGTATTGGAAGCGCCCCTTCAGCCAATGGGAGTCCCAGATGCTGTCCACATCGTACGTTGAGGTGTCGTCCTCGTTGGCTGCAGCTGGGGGGGGCAGGCGTTGTCGGGTATCGGAGATGGCTCACTGGGGCCTCAGGGACCAGGAGGGACCGATGGAAAACAGGGTGGAGTCGCATGGAGCATGGCAGAGTCAACCGGTAGGCCACCGGGTTGATGACCACCTCGACCAGGGAGGGACCAATAAAATGGTCGAGCTTCTTTACCGGCCAGTCCATGGGGAGGTGTTTCATGGACAGCCATACCTGGTCTCCCACTTCCAACGGTGGCATCGCCCATCGAGAGCGGTCGGCGACCCGCTTGTTGTCCTCCTTTGCCTGGATCAGCTGCCACCGCACCAGCTGCTGCACTGCTTGCAGTTCCAAGAGGAAGTCCTGGGTCTTGGGAACAGGGGAGTCCGAGATGGACAGTGGGAAAAACCATGGGTGGTATCCCGCGTTGGCATGGAATGGAGTCATCTGGGTGGAGGTGGGAAGGTACTCAGCCCAGTTGTCCTGCTGCTGGTTGACAAAACAGCGGAGGTACTGTTCGAGGATGCCGATGACCTTCTCTGTTCCCCCATCAGTCTCCGGATGGTGCGACGACGACAGGCACACCAACGTGGCCATCAGGCTTTTCCAGAAGCAGGCTGTGAATTGGGAACAGGCGGGCTGTGGTGCGGGCTGATGGCAGTCCACGGCACGGGATAAAATGTGCCATCTTTGTGAGCGCATCCACCACCACGAGGATGGTCATGAACATAGCGGACAGTGGCAGGTCCGTCAGGAAGTCCATGGAGATGGCTACCCACGGTTTCTCCGGTGTCAGCAGTAGCTGGAGGAGTCCAGGAGGTGGGCCGGATGCAGCTTTGGCCTGTCGGCACGTCATACTGGACGTCACGTACGCGTGTACGTCGTGCTGTACCCGAGGCCACCAAAAAGTCCGCATCACCAGATTCAGCATCTTAAAGAACCTGAAATGTTCCGCCGCGGGGTTGTCATGGCACTGGTTCATGACGAGGGCTTGGAGTGGACTTGTGGGCACGTACAACTGGCCCTGGTGCTTCAACAAGCCCTCCTCCAAAGTCCATGGGGATGCGGGGCCGACTTCCGCTTTCCGCTGCTGTGACCAGTCATCCCGACGCTGCGCTTCCAGCACCTGAGCCCGCAAGTCTGTCGGTTCCTGGACCGTGGTAAAGGATTCCGCTGACAGCACCGTCCGTGGGGGAAGGGAGTCCTTAGGGCAAAAGTACTCCAACTTGTGGGATAGAGCATCTGCTCTCTGGTTGTGGCCGCTCGGGATATAAGACACGTGGAAGTTGAACCGGGCGAAAAACAACGACCACCGGATCTGCCGCTGGTTCAACTTCCTGGCCGTGGTGAGGTGCTCCAGGTTCCGATGGTCCGTCCGCACCTCCACCTGGTATTGGGCCCCCTCGAGGTGATGCCACCAAGCCTCGAACGCGGCCTTGATAGCCAGCAACTCTTTTTCCCAGATGGTGTAATTGTGCTCGGAAGGATTGAGTTTCCGGGAGTAATAAGCGCAGGGAAAAAGAGTGCCACCATCCACCAAGGCCTGTAGCAGCACTGCCCCAATCGCCACATTGGACGCATCCATCTCGACCACGAATGGACGATGTGGATTGGGGTGCCTCAGGACAGGTTCCATGATGAAGGCCTGTTTCAGGACCTCGAAGGCCTGTTGCTGTGGGGGACCCCACTGGAACGAAACCTTCTTCCAAAGGAGCTGGGTCAGCGGCAAGGTCAGGGTGGCGAAGCCCGGGATGAAAGTTCAGTAGTAGTTGGTGAACCCCAGCAGACGCTGGATGTCCTTCACCCGATGAGGGGGTTCCCAACTACGCAAGTCCTCTACCTTGCGCGGGTCCATGACGATGCCTTCGGGGAAGATGATGTGCCCAAGGAACTCCATGGAAGTCTGGAAGAAGAAACATTTCTCCAACTTTGCATAGAGTTGGTGCTCCCACAGGCGCTGTAGGACCTGGCGGACATGCTGGAGATGGCTTTCCTGGGTCCGGGTGTCAAAATGTCATCCAGGTATATAACCACAAACCGGTCCAACATGTCCCGGAAAATATCATTCATTAGATGCTGGAAGACTGCGGGGGCGTTGGTCAGCCCGAATGGCATGACGGTGTACTCGAAGTGGCCATATCGGGTGCCAAACGCCGTCTTCCACTCGTCCCCCTCTCGCACGCGCACCAGATTGTAGGCCCCTCGGAGATCAAGCTTAGTGAAGATTGAGGCCTCCTGCAACCTCTCCATCAGCTCCGGGATGAGCGGCAGGGGGTAATGATTCTGCACGGTGATTGCGTTTAACCGCCGGTAGTCGCAGCACAGGCGTAAGTCCCCCATCTTCTTCTTCACAAAGAGGACCAGGGCTGAGAGAGGGGCGGACGAAGGCCGGATGAACCCTTGGGCCAAGTTTTTGTCCAGGAAGTCCCGTAGGGCGGCCAACTCTGGCTCCGACATGGAATACAGGCGTCCTGCGGGCAATGGTGCATTGGGGATCAGGTCCACCGGGCAGTCATAGGGTCGATGCGGTGGTAAGCGGTCCACCTCCTTTTTGCTGAACACGTTGGCGAAGGGCATCAGCTCAGGAGGCAAAGAGACGGCAGGGGTGGAGACATCCTGGCCGGCACAGGTGTGGCGGATGTGGTCGATGCACTCAGGCTCGGGAAGGAGATGGTGTTTCTCGACCAGGCCATCTGCGGATGGCCCGAAGCCAGGCCATCCCCAAGACCAGCGGAAAATGCAGGTCCACCGTCACATAAAATTGGATTGCTTCCTTGTGGGCCCCAATGGCGAGGCGCAAAGGCTGAGTCGTGAACTTAATGGGCCCCGCTACAAGTTCCCGCCCGTCAATAGTCTCGACCCTCAACGGAGGGTCCACTGGAACCAAGGGAACCTTAAAATGGGCCACAAAGGCCTGGTCCATGAAGTTCGTCGTGGCCCCCGTGTCCACCAGCGCATGCGCTTGAAGCCCCACTGACTGGTTGGCCAACAAAATCCGGGTGTCCAGAATCAGGTGCCGAGGGGACTCACAGTCCACAGCTGCCGACTCCAGCAGGGCATGGCTATGTGCCTGACCCAGGGTTTCCCCTAGGCCAGGCCTGCCCCGTTTCCCGGCTGGTCACGCCGAGATTCTGGAACAGGCTTGAGCGCCCCACTGCGTTTCCTGGGGCAGGAGGCGGCAAAATGTCCAGCCTCCCCACAATAGAGGCACAATCCCCCTTGGCGTCTCCGCATTCGCTCCTGGGCTGTCAGGCGAGGTCGAGCCGCTCCCAGCTCCATGGGCTCTTCTGCGGTTGCCACGAAACGCAGGGTGACCCAGGACTGTCGGTGCGGGACGTGGGGGTGCAGAAATGGTCGGGGGTTCCTGGACGGGCTGGCGGGTCTTGCACCGTTGGAAGCGGGCGTCGATGCGCAAACACTGTGTTACGAGGGCATCGAGGGTCTGAGGCACCTCCATCTGAACCAGCTCGTCCTGTAGGTCGTCGGAGAGGCCATCCTGGAAAACGTCCCTTAACGCTGCATCATTCCAGTCAGAGTCCTGGCCCAGAAGCTGAAATTCAGCCACATATTCCTGCAGGGGGCGCTTCCCTTGTCGGAGGTCCTTGAGGTGCCTGGCTGCTGTCTGAGTCTTCAGGGGGTCCTCGTATATCACCCTCAGATGTTGCCAAAAGCCCTGATAATCTGCCAACAAGGGGCTATTCTGCAGCAATAGGGGTGTGGCCCATCGGGCGGCATTGCCAGAGAGGAGGTTAATTACGAATGCCACCCAAGCCCGTTCGTCCGGAAAGTCCTCCGGCCTCATAGCCATAAACAATTGGCATTGTCCCATGAAGGCTGGGAACATCTCCTGATGCCCAGGGAATTTATCTGGCACATTGATAGGGCATTTCCGATGGGGAGGAGGTGGAGGGACAGCTGCAGGAGCATTTCCCAAAGCCAGCTGCGCAGTTAGCTGGCCAACTTGCTGTTGCAGGAGCTGATTATCAGCTTGTAGTTGTTGTATTATTTGCTGCAGCTGTGGGTCCATCTCGGTTAAAGATGGGTTAATGTTTGGGTGTGACGGACAAAATGTTCTGTCCCCGTACCATGCACACACCCAACCAGCCAGCTGAAGGTTAAATAAACTCTTCAAACACACAACGTCAGTGATAAGGAACTTGGCAGCAACTCCGTGGCTGCCTGCCAAGAGCTTTTACTCCGATAACACAGATAAAAATACACACAGTTTGAATAGTCCAGTTTGTAATTAAATCCACGGCAAATAGATGTTGTGTCCGAAAGTGCAAGTGCCTCACCAGAGATTAGCTTTGTCCGTCACAGAATCCGAATGGTCATCACACTCCCTTTTATAGCCCATGGGATGTGGTCCAGTGACTCAGCTTAATCTCTGGCACGCCTCCTTTTCTGCTGCTCACGCTTGTCTCTCTGACGCTGGCGTGAGTCCAACCACAGTGTTTCTTCATCACTATCCGAAACACCTGGCTCCTGGCCAATCTCTTCTCCTTCGGGAGACACCTGAGGCATTGCCAGAGAGGAGGGTCCTGGAGAGGGAGACCTGGCCGTCTCCTCTCCTTCATGTTCAGAGCCTTCTTCCTCCGATAAGATAGGCTTGGAGGACGGAGCCACAACAGCGCTCACCACTGGTCAACTGAGCTGCTGGTGCCGGTAGGGAGCTCTGGAGCCTTCACTGCTGAGCTGCTGATCGGTGGTTTCCAGCCTCCGGAGGGCCTCTGGGGGGTGGTAGGGAAGGCTATTTGCTACCTCCCCAGGCTCCTAGAAAGGCTCTGGAGCCTGGGGAGAGCGAAAAATAGGCCTCCTAACCCTGGAGGCCGGAAACAGCCTGTTTCCTGACTTCTGGTGGGCCCAGAAGGTCCAAAAATCAGTTGGCCAGTGCGCGCATGCATGCTGGAGCTGAACTAGGGCAACACTTGAGTGTCCACCGATATGGCTCCATGTGCCACCTGTGGCACATGTGCCATAGGTTCGCCATCACAGGTACAGGGTTTCTGCTTGTGCAGAGGGTTGGACTAGAAGACTTGCAATGTCACTTACAATTCTCTTATTCTGTCAAAATAATTAAAAGTTACTCTGAATATATTAGCATGTTTATTTGTTAAAGATAATGGAAGCAATATATGGTTGAACATGCAGGAAAATATAGGATGAACCATGGATTGAATTCTGAAAGCCATAGGATAACACAGGTGTCTGATTTCATTCTTTTTTAATAGCAAGCACTAGAAAAAATGTTTTCTCTAATGTCTAGCTCAGCTATAACTCAACTCAAAACAAAATAAACAATTAATATTCATTCCTGGAAAATATAACAACTATTAAAACACATGTACATATGGATAGATAGGGAGTTAGTATGGTATTCTTACCAAATTTTATTCAAGCTATCTTTTAATTTAAAAAAGTCAAGTTTTTTATTAGTTAAATGTATTTAAATGTAAGTAGTATAGACAATAGACATAATGATAGAAAAATAATAACAAGCTTTTAAAAAATTGTCTTTTAAAATATATTGGTGCATTATATCTGAAGTCATTAATTTGTGAGCAATATTGGTGACTGAGAATATAGAAATGCCAATCCGTAATTCAGAGCAGATGAAAACCCTAACATTTATGAATGAGGCAGGGATGTTGTCCAATACTTTTGTTTTTTCAGTATTAGACAAATATTTGCAGCACTAGAGGGAACTTCTATTTTCCTTCTTTATTTTTCCAGTGCTGTTTATTAGTTGTATGATTAAAGTTTGTAACAACCTGATAGTAACTTTTTCAATAACATTTTGCGTTTGCAGCAGAGACTGTCTGAGACTAACAAAGAAGTCATTGATATGTGCTGCTGTTTTTACAACTTGATGCCTCTCTTGTGTGAAGGATTTCCTTATCTCCTCTGGCCTCTGTTCCTGCTGCTCTGCTGTTCTGCTTCTCCCAATCAGATGGTGGTTCATTAGCACTTTCTGCAGCCAAGCTTGCCTTTTAACATTAGTTTTCTATTAAAAACAACACTACACATGTGGTATTGTACAAGCTGATAGTTTAGCAATTTTAAATGAGGCTGAATAATTTACTGAAAGAAAATCCTGAAAAAAATCATTTAGTGTTTTGATACTTATATCTTAGTGGGATATATGTATTGAAATATACTGATTTTAGTTGCTTTAAATCTAAAATTTAAATCTAAGATTTAAAAGTTTGAAATTTGCACAAGAAACAAAAATAAAATAATTAAAATCATGAGGAGAGTTTAATAGCTTTATGCTTTGAAACTGAAGGTTGAGCTCCTGTTTCTTATGAAGTAATGCTTCCTGCTGTCTAAGTTAAATTGATTAGTGACCATTCAGCTTGGTATATGAGAGAATAGCTCTAATTGGAATAAACTGAGCTGCGCTTTTAGATAAGGCCTCATCAAAAGCAATCTTTTAAAATTTGGCTCCTATGTTTAAGTCCATTGGACAATTTGCTTTCAGTGTTTTGTAGAAATGCTCTGTGTGAGTGGATTAAAATGCAAAATATATTTGTAATAAAGCAGCCATACACAAATATCAGTAGAAGTGATTATGGTAACATAGAAAGCCTTAAAAATGAACCATAATTCTCATTTGTTGAAATTTCAAACAGAATGGAGTATTGTTCATTTTTGTAATTTATATAACATGTATGTATTAGCCACTACATTTAATGAAAGCAAATATTGATCTTAAAGCAAAATCATTTCCCAGAGCAGCTTAAATATGATTAATAAAAGCAATAACCAGTGTGCTTATAACTGGAAAAATAGAATTCAGTGAAGAATTACTCTTCTATTAACATGTTGTGTCTTAATTACTTGAATCTCTTCTATCTGATATTATCTTTATGCTTGATTGGAGCTGCTTTTAATTGCAAAAGTGCAGTAACAACTGTTTATAGTACTATCACTAAAGGAATCTAGTTGACCAGATATTTTTTAAAAAATCCTTGATTAGGAGCCATTTGCTGTAAAAATGCAAGGTTATGGCATGAACTCAGAAGAAAGGGAGGAGATGTGTATTTGCAAGGCCTGCATAACAAAGATAAAGGAAAAGGAAGTGTGGACAGGTGGGGCCCCTTTCAATGTAAAAACAAGAGCGGACTGTCAGGCACATCATACAAGACATATTGCTAAGATAAGGAATAGGGCTAAGGCAGCCAATAGAAAGCTTGCTATAAGTCATCCAGGATGCCTATTAACTTTTAGGAATAGGGTTGAACTAGAGCCAATAGATAACTTTTGAAGTGTTATTAGTTAAGACTTAGAAATAGGAATGGCATGGAGCCAGTAGAGGACCCTTTAAATAACTTTCAGAATGCCTATTAGACAATATTTCTTTATCCTACCTTGAAAAACTATATAAAAGCTTGTTGAATCCTTTGTTCTGGATCCTGGTATTTTGCTGGCTGGGGCCCCTTTTGCTGAAGTGCTTCAATAAAAGGAAACAAAACCTGCATCTTCATTGACTTCAGCACCAGGCTCAGACCTGAATTCATAACAACAGCAATACTAAGCCCTGATTAGTTTTAAGACCAGTCTTCTCTTGTTCAGATATATTCTACAAAAGGATGGAAAATACTGTCTTTCATAAATCTTCTAGAAACTCAGAATGCTGGTGGCAATTAATACAAATAATATTGTTTTAGAGGAAATAGTGGTTAAAGCTGACATAGGCCTTTTTCTAATAGCTAATTGCTGTGACTCTGATATAGAAGATACTGTTCTTGAATGCCATCTTTTTGTTAAAACAGCAGTTTCATTCTCTAGGGCAAGAACTGCCATAAACTATTTTTCAAGTGATGAAAAAAACTTATTTCTACCAAGAAAGAATTAAGAATGGCTGAAACATATAAGAGAGCAAATACCATTATTTGCCTCTGCCTCTGAATGTGTATTTTTGTTGTTTTTCTCTGCTATAGTAATTAATGTTGGTAATTATTTATTTGAAACCCAGTTAGTCAGAATTGTAAATAAGTTATCAACTACTACAAATAAACAATTAAGCTGACTAGGGTGTACAAATCTTTACTAGGGTGTACAAATTTATTATTAAAACAAACCATTATATTTGCTATGAATCATAATATTAGATTCATTATCATTTAAATATATGGCTTAAGTATTACATATTAAATATTTTTATTTGCATAGCAGCATGACATATTTTACATGAACATGTTCCTATTGAAACAAGGTAATTTATGCAAGTATTAAAACTATCACTTGTGGAAGAACAAAAGGATGAGGATCTAGGGGATATAATGATTGAGATATTGGCAAAGGTAACCCAAAGAGATAAGGAAGAGCTAAGAAACAGAATAGACGGAATTTATAGAGTCCACACTAACTATGCAAGAAGAAATAAACTACCAAAGGAAATACATATTAGATTTACGAAGAAATCGATAAAAGAAGAGATTTACAGGAATGAGAGAAGAGACAACGATGTACAAAGGAAAAGAAATTCTAACTCTCAAACAAATACTGAGAAGAACAAGAGACCAAAGAAGGAACTATAATTTCTTAACTACACAGCTGAACAAATTTAAAATAAAATTCCGTTGGCTACTACCAGAAGGATTACTTATCTCTTGGGAGGAATGAAAGTATAGGATTGATAGCTTAGAAAAGGCTCAAGACTTTTTTTGAACAACATTTCATCAGAGAAGAGGAGCAGGAAAGAGGAGAAAAAGCGGAATCCAGGAGATATGAGGCACAGCGGACAGAAAGAGAAGAAGAAGATCAAGAAGATAAAAGAAGAGCAGAGAGAGAAAAAATGGAGAGAGAGGGAGCGAGGGAAAAGATACAAAGAGTTACTAGAAACACAACAAAACTGAAAATAACAAACAGATAAACCAATAGAGATGGAAGGAGAATTAAGAATCATTTCGATTAATATAAATGGACTCAATTCACCAATTAAAAGAAAATACATATTTACAAAACTGCAAAAACTTGATATCGACATTATAACACTACAAGAAGTTCATATCAAAAGACAACAACAAAAATTGTTGGAAAATCAAAAATTAGAAAGATTATACACATCCCTAGGAGACCATAAAAAGAGAGGAGTTGCAATATATGTTAAAAAACATCTAAAAACGAAACAAATATATACAGATACAGAAGGACATATTTTAATAATAGAAATACAAACAGAATTGAAGACAATCTTACAAGTATCTATATACGCACCCAATGGAAATCAAAGCGGCTTTTTTAAGAAATTGCATGATACAATTAAAGATTTGGAGTATGAAAACATCTGCATTGTCGGGGATTTTAACGCAATCACAAACATACAAGACGACTATCGAAGTAATAAAAGAAGCAAAACCAGAAAGAAAACTCTACCAGATACATTCAAGGTCATGGTCGAAGAATTACACCTATACGACGTATGGAGGGAGGCAAACAAACAAGTTAAGCAATACACATATTACTCAAGCCCGCATCAGTCATGGTCTAGGATCGACATGGCCTGGATGATGCCAGATCTCAGGAAGGAAATACAAGAGATTGAAATTACACTGAATACTTGGGCCGACCATAATCCTATAAAAATAACATGGAAAGGGTCTAGAAAACAAAAGAGATGGATAATGGACACAGGAATAATAAAGGACAAAGAATATGTACGGATGATTGAGAAAGAAGTAAAAATATTCCTTCAAATAAATACAAAAGAACAGACATCATTACAGAATCTGTGGGACACAACGAAAGCCTACATAAGAGGACTTACCATAGCGTATGCAGCCAAAAAAAATAGAGATAAACAACAAACAAGGAACAACCTAGTGGAAGAACACAAAACATATGAATTACAGTTGCAGAAATATCCCGATAATAAAGTAATAAAACAAAAATTAAATTTGGCTAAACATAAACTGAATTTAACTATGCAAGCAGAAATTGTACACAAAATAAAACTGGCAAAGCAGAAATACTTTGAACATGCAAACAAAACAGGATGCTGGTTAGCGTATAGATTAAAAAAAGAAAAAGAGAGGAGAATAATATACCAATTACAAGACAAAACAGGACAAACATACCATTTGAATTCAGATAAAAAGCACATAGTCAAGGACTCCTTTCAAAAGCTTTACACCCAAGAGGAAATCCAGGACCAAGATATTATTAAGGAATACTTAAACAAAACAAATATCTCGAAATTAGAGGAAGCCCAGAGAGAGAGAGACACTAAACAGACCAATTACAATGACCAAGTTGATGGAAGCACGGAAAAAGCAAAAGAACAACAAAGTGTCAGGCCCAGATGGAATCCCAGCAGAATTTTATAAAAAAGTAATAAAAAGTTATTACTCCAGGTCTTTAATGATGCATTGTTAGAAGCAGAAACCTCTAAATCGTGGACGGAAACTATTATCTCACCGGATAAGTGAGGAAGAAAGACACTGAGCCAACACTAGTTAAAAATTACAGGCCAATCTCATTGTTAAACGTGGACTGTAAACTGTTCATGACAATCATAGCACAAAGATTGAAGGCAGTCATCCACAAGTATATACACTCTGATCAAAATGGCTTTGTCCCAAGGAGACAGATTAAAAATAACATGAGAACAATCATAAATGTCCTTGAATACTATGAGCAAAGAATTGATAAATAGGTAGCCTTGATTTTTTTAGACGCGCAGAAGGCCTTCAATAATTTGAATTGGAACTTTCTTGTATTGCAATTAGAGGCCATGGAATTCGGCGATAAATATCTAAAAATGATTAGGAAAGTATACTCATCCCAAATGGCAAGAATTACAATTAATGGGGATATGACAGAAAAATTGGATATACAAAAAGGCGTACGGCAAGGGTGTCCATTATCCTCTTTATTGTTCATAATATCATTGGAAGTCCTATTGAATGAAATACGGAAGGAAGAAGAAATAAAGGGTTTGAGGATACAGAAAGAGGAATATAAATTGCAAGCCTTCGCTGACGACATCGTGTTCATAGTGGAACAACCGGAAACAACAGGAACTAAGTTATTAGCGAAGATAGAAGAATATGGTAGAGTGGCAGGGCTTAAAATTAATAGGCAAAAAACTAAAGTCTTAACAAAAAATTTGACAAAGACACAGGAGGCACAATTAGAGGAAGAATTAGGAATACAAATTGTAAAGAAAGTAAAATACCTAGGAATCTGGCTTACCGCAAAAGCAACAATGATTAGAGAAGATAATTATATTAAATTGATGAAACAAATTAAAAATGATCTGGAAACATGGAATAAATTGCAACTATCATTTCTAGGTAAAATAGCGTCAGCAAAAATGAATATACTACTTAGATTGCTCTACCTCTTTCAAGTGATACCGATTGGCCCAGGAAAGAACTTCTTTAAGGAGCTCAATAAAATAATAGCGAAATATATTTGGCAAGGAAGGAAGGCCAGAATAAAAATAAAATGCCTACAGAATACCCGTGAAAAGGGAGGCCTTGGTTTACCGGACTGGGGGCTATACTATAAGGCAGCATCGCTTAGTTGGATAAGAGAATGGATAGAATTAAAAAATAAGAGAATGCTATATCTGGAGGGGTTTGATTTGAACCGAGGCTGGCACGCTTTCTTGTGGGAGGGCGCTGACAAGCAACAAAAATACTTCCAACAGCATATTATTAGAGGCTCACTGTACAAAACCTGGCAAGAAATTAGAAAGCAACATTATACTAAAATCCCGAGATGGTTATCGACCATGGAAGCATCGCTCTACCCAAATGTAATGGACATAGAAAAAACAAGGAGCTATCAAGAATTACTGAGTGAAGAAGGGAATTTATATATGAGGCAGGAACTCGAGAACCAGGGTATAGATATTGACTGGTGGCCTTATCTCCAAATAGAATCAAGATACAAAGCAGATCGGGCAAAATTCGGATTTCAAAATGAACCAAATGAATTAGACAAGATATTAAAAAGTACAGATGAGAAAATGATAACCAAAATTTACAGTTACCTAATAAAATACAAATTAGAGGAGGAGACTGTGAAAGAAAATATGATAACTTGGGCAAGAAACATTGGATATACTATTGAATTGGATAAGTGGGATAAATTATGGAAAGAAAATTATAAGATGACAATGTCTATACCTTACAAAGAAAACCTTTATAAGATGTTCTACAGATGGCATCTACCACCGGCACGTTTAGCTAAAATGTTCCCAAATGTGTCACCAAAGTGTTGGAAATGCAAGTCAGAGAAGGGGTCATACTACCATCTCTGGTGGTCATGCAGAAAGGCGCAACGTTACTGGCAAGAAATCAAGAAAATGATTGAAGAAATAACGAAAAAGGAAGTTGAAATGAGACCAGAATTTTTTCTACTTGGAATAATTACCCCACAATTTACTAAGGAAATAAAATATCTCACTATACATATCGTAATAGCGGCACGCATACTGTATGCTCAAAATTGGAAATCTGAACAACTGCCAACAGAAGACAAACTAGTTGCCAAAATAACAGAATGTGCAGAAATGGACAGACTTACAAAGCAATTACAAGAGAAAGATTATTCTGAATACTATTTAGTTTGGCAGAGATGGTATTCCTGGTTAGAGGGAAAGATAAATAGAGGAAAATAATGTAGCCTGAATGTCTAAGCAGGAGCCACAGATAGCTAAGCAAGAAGTAGATTACAATTGATTTGTGTATAACTTGTGAATAAATGAATACGTAAAATAGTATAGATATGTATAGAGGAAAACAGGTGGAACAGGAAAATAATCCACTGATGCCACAAATTTATGTTCTTTTTGATGTTGATTTGTTTTTCATATTGTTTTATTGTATTTATGTTTGTTTGTATTTTACTGTTGTTTTTCTTTTTTAAACAATAAAAAATTGGGAAAAAAACCCCTATCACTTGGATTGCTAATTCTATTTCAAGCATATAATTTCATGACAAGATGTTGCACTGGCCAACTTGATTTCTTACTGACCAGGGAAATATCTGTCTTTTTATTAGTTTTGTATAAAAATAATTTAAAGCCAAAAGTAATTAATAATACATTAAATCCTATTTTTCAACAATCCTAGGACAGTATAAATCAATTACAGTGTGATGATCTTTATTACTTTCCAAACAACTCATATTCAGATCTTCAACATATATCCCAGCACACATTTTGGATGTTTACCAAAATAATCAGAAGTACTAAATTATTATTTCTCTCAGGGCTATATTAAAATCTAGGTCTCCTACTAAATGTATCCTAAGCCCCAATTTTTTTAAAAAAAGTATTTGAGTTACACATGATAAAAATATTTACACATTATCAGGAATTAGTGTTATCCAGCTGCATTGGAGTTATAATTCCAAACATCATTTAACATTGCGAGATTAAATATACTTCCAAATTGGCAAATGGAATTTGCAGAATAATTCAATTTGCCATTTCATTTTATAACATTTTTAATTTCAGTCTACAAATAGGACAATAAAAATCGCAAACTAAATAAGTATATAAAAAGAAAGAAGAAAAAAGTGCAAAAAAGGAAAAAAGATATAATGAGGAAAAGGGATATAAAGAAATGACTTCCCATTTATTAAGACAAGAATGAATAATTTTGGTAATTGATCACCTACTATGATATTTCAACAATCTGTAAACGGATTTTTAAAGACTTGTCATTTGGTCCTAGTAAGCAAAAGTCGACTGTCATACATATTTTAACCTTGAGTGAATAACTCAGCTTTATATTTAGAAGAGGTGCATTGTTCCCAAATATCCTTGAAGTCTTCCACAGTTAAGAATATTTTGTTCCATTATGTATAGATGGGTCTCTTCTCCTTTATATATTTTTTTTCTGGTTCTCTCTAGGGGCCAATGTACAAAATCTTCTCTTATGTTTTACTGTAATTGACAACATTTCACGATGGGAAGGTTTCTTATAATTTTAAGTTCATCGTACTTTTTTTTATAAAATTCAATCCACAAGGAGGTGTCATGGAAAAACAAGAAAGTCCAGCTGCCTTTTGAAAAAGCATCTTTGGCAGAGATGGGTTTCAGCAGGTTCTGACCAGTTCTGGAGAACTAGTAGCGGAAGTTTTGAATAGTTCGGAGAACCAGTAGTAAAAATTCTGACTGGCCCCACCCCCATCTATTCTCTGCCTCCCAAGTCCCAGCTGATCAGGAGGAAATGGGGATTTTGCAGTAAGCTTCCCTTGAATTGAGGTGGGAATGGAGATTTTACAGTATCCTTTCCCTGCCACGCCCAACAAGGCATGCCCAACAAGCCATGCCACGCCCAACAAGCCACACCCACAGAACCGATAGTAAAAAAATTTGAAACTCACCACTGAGCTTTGGGACAACTATGACCTGGATGACTGAGACTCTCCATAGACAAGGATTCTTATAATTAATTTCAAAGCCTTATTTCACCTCTGGCCACTTAATTGTTTATAACTTTCCAAAATCAATTTTATAATCACTTGTTTGCTCTTTACTTCAAAATAAATATCTTTTAATTTTTTAAAACATGCATAAAAATTTTTCAGCAAGAATTGAAGGAGACTCATCCATGTTACAGTATAAACTTGCCTTTCTGAATGTTCTTAGCACACAGGTGCACATGCACACACTTTTTATAAATGATTAAGAGAAGATATGAGAGCCCAGTGAACATCTGAAGGCTCTGAACTGCAGCTCGACTCATAATACTCTAGTTCCTTTGGAGACTACTGTTTTGCAATTTCCTCATGGGGAGCTGCTGTGTGGGCACGTAGGTGCTTTTCTTTGTTAATCCTTTTCCTTATCCACAAAGGAATTCCAATATGCTGTCCATTTGCTGGCTCCTCTTTCTGCGCTCTAACCATTTGAGGTCCCCATCTCTCTCCAACAAGCATCACTTGGCCACATCTTTGTGATTAGGAATCAAAAGAATAATTTCATGTTTCTTTAGACATCAGATTGTTTCAACATTTTAGTTATGGATGGATGGATGAATGGATAGATGAATGATGTGACATAAAGTCAGTGTTGAGTCTTAACAACATAGATCTTTCCATGACAATCTGTCCCTAGCACGCACACACACACGCACACACACACACACACATTTGTAGGTTTGTGTGTGTAGACACACACAGACACACCCTGTCCTGCTTTGTCAAAATCCAACTTTCACTTCCAGAGAATGTCACCGGGAATATCATTGCTTAGAGCAGTGATGGCGAACCTTTTCGGCATTGAGTGCCTGTTCTGCCCCAGCTACGGGTCTCAAGAAGTATAGTACACACATACACAGCTCCAAAAACTCTGTTTAATACAAACAGACCCCTTTCAAAATGCAGGCTTTAACCACAAATGTCCTTATCAGCCTGCTATGAATTACAGAGATTAAACAAAGTCTGACAAGGGTTGGCAATCAGCCCAGAAATCAAGTTGTAACAAAAAACTCACTCTCAAAATGCTTTGCGTAGGACCAAACGTTGTTTCCAGCAACATTTGCTATCTGTGTGCGAACTTAAATAAATAGGCTAAGGGAATGGCCAACTAACCCCAAGCCTTACTCTCGAGGAGACTTCCTCCTGAGTAGCCACTACTGCCTTTTGGCAGCCCTGCGAGCATTGAGAAGAGGCTCCTGCACGTCACTCCCTTCACTTGAAGGAGCCTCTGGAGGTTCTGAAGGCCCTGGCTGAGTCTCTGCCTCTGGCACCACATCCTCTTCAGCCTCTCACTGTCTGACTCGAGCGCTGGCTGCATAGGCTGCTGGCGCGACACCACACCAGCCTCCTCATCATCAGGATCAGCCACAATCCGCATAGGCTGCTGGTGGGCCACAACAGTGCCCAAACTGGAATGCCATGCATTTTGGGCCGTTTTCAGGCCGTTTTCTCATGTTCCGGTGCCCGCAAAGACCAGCTGGCCAGCACCGGAAACCAGAAGAGCAGCTGGTGATGGTGCATGTGCCCACAGAGAGGGCTCCACGCGTGCCATAGGTTCGCCATCACAGGCTTAGAGTGTTCTGATATTTGTAGTTATAGACCAGTGGTGGATTCTAAAATTTTTTACTACCAGTTCGGTGGGTGTGGCTAGGTGGGGGGGGCATGACTGATTGGGTGTGGCCAACGTAGCATCACTCACGCATTCAGTCACATGACCCCACCCAAGCCACACCCACCAAAAATGTGGCTAAAATTTTTGGGACATTTTGAAACTTTTTTTTTTACATTCCAGTCCCATATCCAGGTCGGGACATGTGGGTGGCGGTGGTCGTCTTGGCTTTCCCTCCATTGCCCTTCCTGGCTGAAAAGTTCCCCTTCTCGTCTCTGATGGGCCTTCCTCGTGGTTGTAGCCAAAGCAATCCACTCTGTGAACTCAGGGCAGTGGACTCAGCTGCAGCCAGACAAGCCAAGGAACTGTGGGGAGCCTTCTGCGTGTTGCACCTCCCCCAGCTTTCCCGCCATGCCTCCGCACCATTTTCGGGCACCCAGCTTACTGGGCTGCCCCCATCCCTGTCACAGCTCCAACGGCGGCGGCTTTGGGAGACGCTGGTGGCCTGGAGGCGCAGGTGAAGGCTGGGAGGGGGACGCAACACACAGGAGGCTCCCCACAGTTCCTCAGCTCGTCTGGGCTGTAGCTGATTGAGGTGCTTTAGCAGCCATGAGCTGCATTTTCCTCCAAGTCTTACAGAGAGAAGCACCTGTTTCCCTCTGCCGCCCATAGCACTTAGAGGAAAGCACAGCTCATGACTACTACTGGGCTGCCCCAGTCCCTATCATGGCTCCAATGGCGGCAGCTTTGGGAGATGCTGGTGGTACGGAAGTGCGGGCGAAGGCTGCAAGGGGTGTGTGTTAGGAAATGGTTTGAGCCTAACAATTTGTCCAGGCAATATATGTGTTCTGTGACTTTAATATGAATATGTTGTCAGGTTTCGATGCTATCTCAAAATAGCACTGACATATGTATTGTATGACTTTAAAGTTTAACTGCTGATTCATTTTAATGCTGAGTCATGCTGTAATTAGTTATGAAGGTATTTAAGAAAGGTACTGTAACGTATTCAGTTGATGATAAGCTACCATTGTGTGAGGAGTGCTATCCATTGTGCTATCATCAGTCGGATTGGTCTGCTACCATCGTGGTTTGTTACCAGAGTGAGTTTGTTATTCTAACCAACTACTGTTTGTGTGGTAAGAAGATTTCTGTATCATTGGACTGATTTAACTGGCAAAGACTTGGATTGATTTAAAGACTATGAGATTGTTTTTTCACTATAAAGTAAACTTTTGATAAACCAGTTTGCACATCTCTTATTCATTGCTCTCAGCAATGTTTCTCTGTGCTCTACACTCTGCTGGTTGGTAACACAACAACAATATCCTTAACATTGGTTATGGGCCCAGAGCCAACCAGAACTAACTAGGATTGTTAAGAGCTAAACTGAGAGTTAATGTGAATAGTACAGACTGTGTTTGTGATATACAATCCAAGTGAAGATGGCACTAGAACAAGCAGCAAATTTTTCCATGATAACCCGGCTGGATGGAACAAACAATGTATCCTGGTCTACAAAATGTAATCTACTTTTGCGTAGAGAAGGACTGTGGGACATAATTAATAATCCACCGGAGGTAACAACATGGGATCCTGCTGATGAGGAAGATGCGAAGAAATTAGCCAAGTTTAACAGAGACAATGAACGAGCTCTTTGCATTATTGGACTAACACTGGGTGACCAGCAGCTTGTCCATTTTCGTGGCGAAGAGTCTGCTGCTAGGTATTGGACCAAGTTGAAGAGACTATATGTTCGTGACTCTGTGGGTGATCATATTTATCTCACAAGGAGATTATTTAAACAACATCTTCTTAAAGGTGGAGATATGATGGCTCATTTGGAATACATGACCAGAATTTTCCAGGAGCTTGAAAAGGAGCTTTCCAGCATGAAAAGGAGCTTGTTTTCTCAGAACTACAAGTTTATATAATCCTTTCTTCTTTGGATGATAGTTATGACTACTATATTTCTTCGTTAGAGGAGATGAACTGACATTGGCTGGCATAACCGGTAGGTTATTGGAAGAATCCAAAAGAAGACAAGAAAGGGATCAGTTGAGAGTGCAACAACCAAAAGAAGAAAAAATGTATTCAACTGCCTATTTTGTAAAATGTTGTTTTGCTTGTGGGGCTAAAGGGCATCTAGCTAAGTATTGTAAGAATAAGAAGATGTCTGTTAGGGACAATACTAGACCCAAGAAGGGTTGTAATTTAGCTATATCCAGTTCAACTACTGATGTTAACCAGGATTGTTGGGTTGTTGACAGTGGTGCTTCTCAATCTATTTCTAGGAATAGAATTTTTTTTGTTAAAATGGAGAAGAGTAATCAACATGTTAAACTAGCAACTGGCTGGAAGGTTAAGGTAGCTGGAGAGGGTGTTGCTCATTGGTCATTTAGTAATGAACCATTGCCTATGTTATATATTCCTGGGTTAAAATTCAATTTATTATCTGTTAAATCATTATTGCAATTTGGGTTTACAGTAACATTTAAAAATGATAAGTGTTTTATTGAGAAAGATGGCAAGGTTGTTACTGCAAGTTTAGAAAATGATTTATTTATTTTAAGGAATAACCCAGTATTGGTGGCTAAGTCTAAGTCTGTTTATAAGACTGTTAAACGACATGATGAATGTATTCATCTGTTACACCGGAGACTTGGGCATTTAAATTTCAGGATGTTAAAGAAAACAGTTCAGTTATCTGAAGGGATAAAATTACAAGCATATAGTAAATATCTGAATTGCAATGCCTGTAGTCAGCAAAAAAGTAGGGTATCACCAGCAAACCATGTTAATGGTTTTAAAACCAAAAAGCCATTAGAGGTAGTGTTTGTTGACCTAATTGGACCCAAGAAACCTAGCATAGGAGGTGCCTGCTATATTCTAAGCATAGTAGACCAGTTGATCTGTCCCCGTCCACACACACACACAAACACAGCCAGCTGAGGGTTAAGGAAACACTTTGGAACACATCCAGTTTCTTTATCTCCATCTTGGCAGCGATAGACACACCGTCTGCCAAGTGCCTTTATTTTCACCGAAAAACAGAAAGATAAATACTCAGCTTCCAAATGTCCGACAACAATAAATGTTTCTCTCAGCAGTTCCGAACGAGGCTTTAGTGACTATTCAAGGTTAGTTTTGTTCGTCACAAGGATCACTGACCACCACCCTCTATTATATAGTCTCTGGGGTGTGGTCCAGTGACTCAGTTCTAATCCCTAGCACGCCTCCTAAGCTGCTGCAATTGTTTATCACGCCTTCGGAGGCGTGCGTCCAGGAATGACATCTCTCCTTCACCCTCATCCGAGACACCTGTCAGCCGGCTAATCTCCTCTCCCTCGGCCGGCTCCTGAGACAATGCCAGAGGGGAGGGGCCTGGAGAGGGAGGCCTGGCTGACTCCTCTTCCTCATGCTCGGAGCTTTCTTCCTCTGATGGGACAGGCTCAGAGGGCGGGGCCACAACACCAGTATTCAAGATACAGATTCTGTTATCTTATGAAAACAAAAAGTGAAACATTCCAGCATATTAACAACTGGCTGTGTTTTGTGGAAAGGAAACAGAAATTTAAGGTTAAATGCTTAGTGACTGATAATGGTACAGAATTTGCCAACCAAAGGTTGGAAAAATTTTTGCAGGATGCAGGGATCCAGCATAATCGGTCTGCTCCGTACAGACCAAAACCCAATTCATATAACAAGAGAAGAGGTCAAACATTACAAGTCATGACTAGAACTATGTTGGCAGATTCTGATTTGCCTGAAAATTTATGGGGTGAGGCTGTTATGTGTGCTAACCATGTGTTAAACAACGTGGTTCATTCCTCTACGGGTGAAATACTATTCACCTTATGGCATGGGAGGAAACCAAATCTTAATTACTTACACACATTTGGAGCCCCAGTTTGGGTACATATTCCATCTAGTTTAAGGAGAAAGGATCAACAGAGAGCCAGAAAAATGTTTTTTGTTGGCTATGAATCAAATCATAGGTCTTTTAGATTTTGGGCACAGGGAACTACTAATGTTTACTGTAGTGCAAGTGCTAAATTTCTAGAGCATGAAGGATGGGATAAACTAGAGCGTGCAGATTATAGACATGATAATAATACTGTTAGTATAGAGCATCATATTCCTGATGATATTCCTGAGGATTTAGATAATGTAAAATCCTCTATCAAGGATGAAGAACAGGAAGTAGGTTTAGAGGAGGTAGTTTTAGGGGAGGAGTCAGATGAACCATCTGCAATAAGTCCTGTATTACCTAGGAGATCTAGGGAAAGGCATCCACCTGATCGATATAAAGCAACCGTAGTTTGCCAGGTTAACATTGAACCTTCAAGTTATGAGGATATCAAGCTTTATTCTGAAAAGGAGCAGAATGATTGGAAGGAGCAACGAGTAAGGAAATTAATTCTTTAACTAAGTTAGGTGTTTATGAAACTGTGAAATTGCCACCTGGTGAAAAATTAATAGGTTGTAGATGGGTTTACAAAATTAAGAAAAGCATAGATGGGACAGTAACCCATAAAGCTTGCCTTGTAGCTCAAGGTTTTTCTCAGACCGAAAACGATTTCGATTAGGTTTTTGCTCCTAGTTTATGTGCTAGTACTTTAAGAACAATGCTAGTGTGGGTGGCTAAGTATAAATATAGTATTAACCATATAGATGTAGAGACAGCATACTTCTTTTTTTTTAATTTTAAAAAGCAAAACTTTATTCATTCTTAAAAGAAAAACATTTTAAAACATACAAAGACTTGATTAAGTTAAACGTTAACTTATCAAGAAACAAATTTGCATATACATGTACAATAGTCAACTTCAACTACTAACTAATTATATATATACAGATATACAAACCTACAGTGACATATTTCATTTTCTATCTATCTGACAGTGCTTTCCTTTTACTTATAATAATTTCATCTAATTTTCATCTCTACCCATTTGGTCTCCTTTGATTTATCCACTGGTACCATCTATTCCAAATTCTAAAATATTTTGAGTCCTCCTTATCTTGTAATTCTAAAGTTAATTTGTCCATTTCTGCGCATGTATATATCTTTTGTATTAGCTCCTGATCAGTTGGCAATCTATTTGTTTTCCAAAGTTGTGCTACTGCTAGTCTGGCCGCCGTTATTATATGAAGTATTAAGTATTTTGTATCATTCCTAATGTTCTTTTTGATCATACCTAATAGAAAAATTTTGGGTTCTAATTCAATTTCGCAATCTGTTATTTCTGCTATCCATGTTTTAATCTTGTTCCAATATTTCTTAATTTCTGGGCAGAGCCACCAAGCATGGTAAAAAGTTCCCTGTGCTTTTTTACACTTCCAGCAAGTCGGATTTACGTTTGGGTACATTTTTGCTAATCGTGCGGGGGCCAGATACCATCAATACCACATTTTATAGTGATTTTCTTTGTAGGCCACCGATTTTGTCATGGAGTAGTTATTTTCCCACACTCTTTCACATTCTTCTAATTGTATGCTGTGACCAATGTTCCTCGCCCAGGCTATCATCTGCCCTTTAACCAATTCTTCTGCCAAATCATATTCAAGTAGATATTTGTAAATTTTCGAAATTAACTTTCCTTCTTTGGATTCTAATAATTTGTCTAATCGGTTTTGTTTTATCTCTAAGTAGACAGCATACTTCTATGCTCCATTGAGACACACCATCTATGTGAGGAAGCCTTTAGGAGTTGAAACACAAAACCACACTGATTGTTGGAAGTTAAATAAAAGCCTTTATGGTTTGAGACAATCAGGGTTTGAGTGGAACCAATGTATAGTTAAAGAGCTAAATAAGATCGGTTTTCATGAAGGTGTAGCAGATAAGTGTCTCTTTTTTTTATTGCAAAAGTTTTACAATTACATTTTCACCCCTTTCCCCCCCCTCAACCCACCCCAAACTTCCCAACCTCCCTAACCCACCCTAACCCTCCCTTCCCCCCCAGACTTCCACACAATATACTCATATCAGGTAAAAGGAAAAACCCTCCTTTGTATATAAAGCTTGAATCCCTCCCTCCCTTTCATCTTCATTACATTAACATATTTCTATCTTAATATAACATTTTCAAATAAATTTTCATCTTCATTACCTTAAAATATTTCTATCTTAATATAACATTTTCAAATAAATTTTCATCTTCATTACCTTAAAATATTTCTATCTTAATATAACATTTTCAAATAAAAGCTATTTGATACTTCCTAGTTTGATATTTGTTCTGAACATAATCTATCCACTTTTTCCATTCCCATTCATAGGTCTCTTGTGAACAATCTTTTAGATATGCTGAAATCTTCGCCATCTCTGCAAAACTGGCCATCTTCAAAGTCCATTCCTCAATTGTGGGCAGTGCTTCATTTTTCCAGTATTTGCCTATCAACAATCTTGCTGCTGTTATCATATACAATATCAATTTTGTTTCACCCAATGTAAAACCCTTAACTATACCCAGTAAAAACAATTGTGGAGATTGAATTTTTTTCTTCAAAACATTCTGCATGACCCACCAGATTTTTATCCAAAAAGCCTTGACTTTCTTACAGGTCCACCAAACATGATAATATGTAGCATCTGAACAATCACATCTCCAACATTTAGGCTGAACATTAGGGTACATACACGGCAATTTTTTGGGGTCTAAATGCCATCTATAAAACATTTTATAAAAGTTTTCCCTCAGATTCTGCGACTGTGTAAATTTAACATTCTGAACCCAGATTTTTTCCCATGTTTCCAACATCACTGGTTCTTCAAAATTTTGTGCCCACTTAATCATACAATCTTTAACTAATTCAGTTTCTGAATCCCTTTCTAACAAGACATTATAAAGTCTTTTAATATGCATTGGACCTTTCTCTTTTATGTGTCTGACCAATTCTTCCTCATGCATCATAATACCAGTTTTTTGGTCCTCTTTCCATCTCAATTGCAATTGATTATATTGTAACCAAGTTAAATTAATCCCTTCAGCCAACAATGGCTGTAATGTCTTCAACTGCCATCTGCCCGCATCTGTAAAAAGAACCTCTTTATATAAAAAACCCCCAAGTGACATTATATTTGTATTCCACAAAGTATGACCAAGATCCAACCATAGCGGTATTTTATAATCCCATTTAAGTCGGTGCTTCTTCCAAACTCTCAACAAAGAATCTCTAAGTATATGGCTTTTAAATACTTTATCCACTTTGTTGTCATAAAATAAGTAGGCATGCCATCCAAATTCCAAATCAAAACTTTCTGCATTCAGTATTCCAGTCTTTTTTCCTCCAAACCAATCACTTGTTAAAGTCAAAGCTGCTGCATCATAATATAACTGTAGGTTTGGAAGTTTAAGACCTCCCCTTTCTGGAACATCTTGCATAATTTTCATTTTCACTCTCGGCTTTTTCTCATTCCAAACAAACTTATTCACTCCAGTTTGCCACAATTTCAGTTGTTTATCACTATTAAGCACCGGAATCATTTGAAACAAAAAAAGAAATCTTGGCAAAATATTCATCTTAATTGCTGCTATTCTTCCAAGTAGAGACAGCTGCAGTTTTTTCCAAGTCTCCATATCTTTCTGCACCTCTCGCCACAACACCTCATAGTTATTTTGAAACAATTTTGTGTTTGATTCTGCAACCTGAACTCCTAGATATTTTACCTTTGGTACAATCTCAAAACCTGCCCTTCTTTCAAGCTCATGTTTACGATCTTGAGTCATATTTTTGACTATCATCTTTGTTTTTTTCTGGTTCAGTCTAAAACCTGAAACTTTACCATAGTCTTGTATAATGTCCTTCATCTGGATTATTGATTCCATTGGATGTGTTAGGGTAACAACCAGATCATCTGCGAATGCCTTTATTCTGTAATCCTCTTGCCTTATCATTATGCCTTTCAAGATATTAGAGTCCCGTATGGTATTTAACAAGACTTCTAATGTTAAGATAAATAGAAGTGGGAACAGCAGACATCCCTGTCTTGTTCCTTTTTTGATTTTAAACTCTGTTGTCAAACTTCCATTGATAATAATCTGTGCCTTTTGCCCTTGATAAATTGCTGAAACCGCCTGTATAAATTGGTCCCCAAAATCCATCTTTTTAAAAGTCTTTAATAGAAAATTCCAATCCACTCTATCAAAGGCCTTCTCTGCATCCAAGAAAACCAGCACTGCAGGGATCTGTTTATTCTTCTCAAGATATTCCAATAAATCTATTACTTGCCTTACATTGTCCTTCATGTATCTACCCTCGATAAATCCCGCTTGATCATCATGAATCACCTTTTGAATTACTGGCATCAATCTGTTGGCTAATACTTTTGCATAAATTTTATAATCCGTATTCAAAAGAGATATTGGTCTGTAATTCTCCGGGTTTTTGGGACCTGCTTGCTCTTTTGGTATCAAAGAAATATAAGCTGTTGTCCATGATGGGGGTACTTTTCCCCCTTGTTGTATATTACAAAATAAGTCTCTGAGTTGTTCCACCATTTCTGCCTGCAAAGTTTTATAGTATACTGCAGTCAGACCATCCGTTCCAGGAGCTTTGGCTGTTTTTAGTTGTTTAATTGCTGCTATTATCTCCTCCTCTGTTATAGGATAATTCATCCTTTCCTTTTGTTGCTCAGTAATTTTTATAACTCTTTTATTATCTAAATATTTTTCTATAAGTCCATTCTGCACCTCCTCTTTAGCATATAATTTAGTGTAGTAGTCAAGAAAAACTTCTTTAATTAGTTTCTGTTGAAAAATTTCTTTCCCTCCAATATCAATACTATCAATAGTCCATATACTCCGTTTTTTCCTCAGTGTGTAGGCCAACCACCTGCCCGGTTTATTGGCATTGCAGAATGTATTGTACTTCGCATATTGTAAATTTGTTGCAACTTGTTCCGCCATAAGCATTTGGAATTGATCTTTCAAAAGTTTTATAACACCACATATTCTTTCATCTGTTGGGTTTTTAATAAGTAACTGTTCTTTATTCTTTATTTCTGCTTCCAATTCAAGTCTTTTCTTTTGTTGGATCAATCTGTGTTTAGAGTTCATATAAATAAGCACCCCTCTCATATAAGCTTTGCTTGCATCCCACACAATTTCCATTGGAGTGCCTTTATTCAGATTCATTTCAAAAAACTCTTTCAAATACTTTTTAAGTTCTATTATATTTTTTTCATATCTGAACAAGTTTTCATTTAATCTCCAAGAGCGTCTCTCAGTCTTACTTATCTCAATTTCTATCCATACTGGGCTATGGTCAGTCAAAGTTCTTGGGAAAATCTTTGTTCTTTTTGTCTTAACAAGTAAATCATCTGACAACAAAATAAAGTCAATCCTAGAGAAGGATCTATGTCTGTCGGAAAAGAAAGTATAATCCAGTTCTTTTGGATTATGTATTCTCCAAATATCTTTTATTTCCAAATCTTCTTTCATATCAAAAAAAGTCTGTGGTAGTCTAATCCTTAACTTCGCCAAAGTCTTTTTATCTAATTTAGAATCAATTACTCCATTCCAGTCTCCCATAATTAAAATAGATCTATAATCCCATTGTAGTATTTTAGTATGTATCAGTTTGTAGAAGTGGTCCTGTTGTTGATTGGGAGCATAAATTCCAATCAAAAGAATTTGGCTATTTGCTGAGAGTAGTTCAATTGCTACAAACCTACCATCTTGATCTGCTTCTATAAGTTTGGCTGTTAATTTTTTATTTACATAAATAACCACACCATTCTTTTTTTGGTTAGTTGAAGATATAAAATGTGTTCCTAATTTGGAATTTTTCAAATAGTTTTGATCTTGAACTGTAATATGCGTTTCTTGTAAACAAATTATATCATTATTAAATTGTTTCAAATATGCAAATACTTTCTTCCTTTTCTGTGCTACGTTCAACCCATTCACATTCCAAGATAAGCATTTAATCATCATTATTATCTTTCTGGAGCAAAGAGCAGAATAACCGGATATCATCCGGAATCTTCGATCCTGCATTCCGCATGGCTCCAGTCTCTTGTATAGTACACTTAGCTCCCGTTTTATCTTGTCTTTCCTGTTGTTGCTTTTCTTTAAGTTGCTTGGATTTTGCTCGGGTTATGCGCTGATCCTTAACTTCAGCCATCCAGACCGGCTCCAAAATTGGAGAAGATTCCAACAAAGGCTCATCCAAGAAACCTCCTTCAGCGCTCTTCAATTCCTCTGATTCCTGCTTAGATTGTTCTTGCGGTGCTTGAAGTTGCTTCTTATCACTCTCCTTAATCTCCAGAACTGTAGATGTACGTGGAGATGGTGTTCTTTCTTTAAAAATGTCAGTATAAAATTGCTCCGCCTTCTCCACAGTATTCAAACGGTATCTCTCTCCCTTATATCTCAAAATTATACCAGTTGGAGCATCCCACCGAAATGGTATCTGGTTATTTTGCAGTTCTTTAACAAGAAAGCCAAAGTCTTTTCTGGATTTCAACATTTTAGGTGGTAGCTCTTTGTAGACCGTAATTTGCGAACCTCCCACTTACACAGAGGTATGAAAAGATTTTTGCAGGATATCATTTCTTATTGCTCTATCCGTAAAATATATGACCACATCTCTAGGCAATTGTCTTTGTCTGGCCACCCAGGAATTCACTCTGTAAATTTTATCTATTTTGTAAAAAACCATATCAGGATTAATTTTTAAAATCACAGCCAAGGCCTCAGCACAGACCTGTCTCAAATCCTGTCTGTCCTCTTCTCTAATTCCTCAAAGCCGTATAGCGAATTCCATTGCCCTGAATTGCATCATAACAATTTCATTCTCAACTCTCTGCATTTTATCATCAACATCAAAAAACTTGTGGTCATTATCTTTCATCTTAACATTGACTTCTGATTTAAATTCATCCACTTTTGAATCAACTTTAATAATAAATTCTGCCAGGCCAGACACCACATCTGATATTTTTTTGGTCACCTTATTTTGATTCTGCTTCATTTCCTGCATAATTTCCTGTTGAGACTTTTGGATTTTATCATCTATTTCCTGTTGGGCTTTTTGAAATTTATCATCCAAAATTTTTGAAATAAATTCTTTTAAATCTCACATATCAAAATCTTTTTTCTGAGCTTGTAACTGCGTTTCATGTTTGCGTGTGGGGGATCCCCCCCCCGGTGGTTTGCCTTCCTGCTAAGCCATCCTGCCATGTAAGCTAGTTTTTCTGAAGAGGGAAGTTCCTTTTCCTCTGCCACCTCCACAAAGCCTTCTAAAAAAGTCCCCCAGATTTAATCAGAGCAAAACTGTGGTGATGCAAAATCAAGTATTAAAAAGGGAGAGATTTTCCTCTTGTTTCTATTGTTGCAACCGAAGCAACTTTGTAACAACTTATTAAGCTTGTAACAAAGCAAGATGACTTCACCAATCCACACTCGCTGTTCGTTCACTCTAATGCTGAGCGCCATATTTTTTCCAGTCACTTTCACTCCTTCAAAAAAATTTTTCCTTCAAATTAAGAAATCAGCAAAGTGCTAATACTTGCAGTTCCGAGTTTCAGGGTTCAAGTAGGTTTCCGCTGCTTGTTTAGGTTATTTCCTTTCTCTTTTGAAGTTTCCTGCAGCTGGCTTGTTCTGCGAAAGCAGAAACATCCCACGCCGCCCGGAGTCTCAGCAGGTTGGGAGGGAGCCGCGCCTGTTTCCTCCCCAGAAACAATTCCCTGGGGGGATTACAGGGGCTCGACCTGTGCCCTGCTGCCTCTCCTCCAAGAATCCTGAGGATTTTGAAGTTTTCAAGCCGCTTCTTGATCGCGAAGCGGCTCTACAAGCGGCTGGGCTGGCGGTGCTTCAAAAGGCACCGTCGTCGCCGAAGACAGAGAAACCGGAAGTCCCAGATAAGTGTCTCTTTAAAAGAGAGAATAATGGGTTAGTATCATTTTTGTTATTGTTTACAGATGATATAGCCATAATAACTAAAACTGACAATGAAGCCATAAATATTGTTAAACAGTTACAAACCAAATTTAAGATCAGAAATTTAGGAAATATTAGGCATTATTTGGGTCTAGATATCAATCAAACAGCTAGAGGTTATAAAATATCTCAATCTAGCAAAATAAGCCAAATGTTGAAATGTTATGGCATGGAGCTATGTAAGCCAGCTAAAATGCCTATGGCACAGGATTTTCAACAAGGAGAAATCCAAAGTCCTAAATTTAGTAAGGAGATCTACCAGTCTCTTATATCTTATCTATCTTATCTTATCTATATCTCTTATATCTATCTTATATAAGCAATTGGTCAAGACCTGATATTTCATTTGGAGTAAACCAATTAGCGAGATATAATGCAGAGCCAACTGATAGGCATTGGCAGGCCGCAAAGCGTATATTAACATATCTGAAAATGATGATGCATTATGCATTGTATCTAGAACCTAACAATGATTTAGTATTGAGCGCATATGCTGATGCCAGTTTTGTTACTGATTTGACCACCAGAAAGTCCACATCGGGTGGACCTATCATGTTAGACAATTGTTTGATTGGCTGGAAATCAATTCGTCAAAAACATATTAGTCTATCTACTATGGAGGCAGAATTCTCACATTTGTCACTAGTTTGTACTGATCTGATTTACTACAAACAACTAATGTTGGATATTGGTTTAAAGATGGATTATCCAATTGTAATACATGAGGACAACCAAGCTGCTATAAAAATGGCAACAAATTTAGAAATTAAAACTAGATCTAAGTATATTGACATTCGGTACCTGAATATTCGTCAGTGTATCCAAAGCAACATGGTTAAGTTGGAATATTGTATGTCGGAAGACAATATTGCTGATAATTTTACCAAAGCGCAAGGTTTTATCAAACATAAAACGTGTTGTGAAAGCTATGGATTAAGAATCTAAACTGTATATATTGACCTGTCCAAAGGGGAGAATGTTAGGATATGGTTTGAGCCTAACAAGTTGTCCAGGCAATATATGTGTTCTGTGACTTTAATATGAATATGTATTGTGTGACTTTAGAGTTTTACTGCTGATTCATTGTAATGCTGTAATGAGTCATGCTGTAATTAGTTGTGAACGTATTTAAGAAAGGTACTGTAATGTATTCAGTTGATGATAAGCTACCATTGTGTGAGGAGTGTTATCCATTGTGCTATCATCGGTTGGATGGATCTGCTACCATCGTGGTTTGTTACCAGAGTGAGTTTGTTATTCTAACCAACTACTGTTTGTGTGGTAAGAAGATTTCTGTATCACTGGACTGATTTACTGATTTAACTGGCAAAGACTTGGATTGATTTAAAGACTATGAGATTGTTTTTTCACTATAAAGTAAACTTTTGATAAACCAGTTTGCACATCTCTTATTCATTGCTCTCAGCAACGTTTCTCTGTGCTCTACACTCTGCTGGTTGGTAACATAACAACAATATCCTTAACCCTCTGCAACAAGGAGAGGGCCAAGTCTGCTCCTCTTCACCTTCCCACACTTGTTTACCCATCCCAGAGACTTGGGCTACGCCTCCCTCCGACCCAGCCGCCTTCCTTGCTCCTGAGTGAACTCTTCCATCCTCAGCTGTTGTGAAGAAGTGGCAGCTCTGGGTGCGCCACGTCCACTTCATTCTCTTTGAGACCCACTTTGCACCAAGCTACGGTGGGGGGGGCAGCTGCAACGCCGGCAGCTTTGGTGGGTTCCTTCCCTCAGTGGTTTGTTTTCTTTTACCTCATCTAGGCGACTTTGTCATTAAAGGCTGCTCCATGCTTTTTGATCTTTCTCGGGTGCAGAGAAAAGTGACTCTGTGTGAAGGGACTGAGCCTGCTGCTGAACTTGGAAACCAAAAGGCTTCTTTTCCACCCAACCACTGGCGCACAGTGCCAGAAAGACCTACAGTCGCTGCCGCCATCTTTGCGCATGCGCAGCTTTCTTCTCGCCAGCTGAAGGACTTTTTGGCAGCTTTTTCAGCTGCAGCCAGGCAGCTGAGAGGCTTCTTTGCTCTGGTCAGCTTCGGGTGGGCGAGCAAGCAGTGACCGGGGAACTAGTTTGGGGGTGTGGCCTGGCTGCTGTTACTACCGGTTTGGAGAACTACTTCCTAAAGTTACTACCTATTCGTTGGCACCGGGCCGAATTGGGAGCAACCCACCACTGTTATAGACACATCACAACATTTGAATATCTTTTCTATGGTCTTGTGGCAGTTTACCAAGAGCTAGTCTGCAGTGTCTTTCTTGACTGCTTGTTCCTTTACTGTTGGTGGTTGTTCCTAAGAGACAGAAACTACCCACCACCAATATTTCCATTATCAATTATAAGGCTGGAGCTTTTTGTTTTGTTATTAATTTGGTGTTATTTATATTTAGTGCCATTTTCCCTTGTGCTCCTGAATTTTTATTACTAATGCTTGCAGAACTTTTATATTTTTAACTCAGCATAGTGTCATCAGCATAGAGCAGGTCATTGATGTCTCTTCTTTCAAATAGACTCTTTTTCCAAGTCCAACTCCCTTAATACGTATCAGTAATAAATGTTTAGTACATGTTTAGTTTTGGCTAGCTTATTTTTTCCTTCTCTATTTTATCTTGTTTTGAATTGTAAAATTTATATTCTGATTTTAATTACAATATTTTGCAAATAGATCTTTGGTTATTATCTCTCAACTCTTACATTCTGTGATTTTGTGTGTTTATGCTTCTATTGTAGCTACTCAGAAAAATAAGTTACCGATAAGCACACAAACATCATTAGTAAAAAAGGAGGCACAATAAAACTCAGTGGGAATAATTTCTAAATTGACATGAGTAGGGTTTTACTGTAAATCATGTAGAAATAAATAGGAATTCAGCATGCTTAATAGTAGATACAATAAATCAGAATATCAGTGTTGATTTGTATCTGCATTATAAAGTTCTACTGAAGTAAATGATTCTGAAAATATACTGTCAAGAATTTGAGAAAATATTCAATGATATTTGTGATTAATTTTAGAAGGAAGAAAGAGAACATGCAACAAAATATTGCAGGTTAAGATTGGTGCCTATCAGAAAAAAAGGTAAAATCCTGTTCTTTAAAATTTCGTTCACGCCATATATCTCTCAACTCCATATCATCCATCATGTCAAAAAAAGATTTAGGCAATTTAGCCCGTGTTTGAATATTTGGCAAAAGGGTCTTTTTGCCTTTTTTAGTGTCCAATACACCATTCCAATCACCCATCATTATACATGATTTGTAATCCATTTGTATTATTTTTTAATGCAAAAGTTTATAAAATTTCTCTTGTTGATTAGGTGCATATGCTCCCACTAAAAGTATTTTCTTCCCTTCTATTAATAATTCAATCATTATATATCTTCCTTGTGGATCTGCTTCAATTAATTTAGCCATTAAATCTGTTCGTAAGTATATAATTATACCATTTTTCTTCTCAGGAGCTGATGCAACAAAACGTTTGCTCAGTCTAGCATTTATTAAGTATTTCTGATCACTTGTTCTAATGTGTGTTTCTTGCAAACAAATTACATCATTTTTAAACTGTTTCAAATAGTGAAATATTTTCTTCCTCTTTTGTGGTGAGTTTAAGCCATTAACATTCCAGGTCAAAAATTTATTTGCCATCCTTGGCCCCTGAAAGCTTATGGAGCACCGACTGGAAGTCCTCCTGGAATTTCCTCTTCGGTCTAGGTCCTTCCACAGCTTCCATATTTGTAATTGCAATTTCTTGGGTTATTATCTGACTTTGTTGCTTCTTTAATTCTTGTTCTTTACGTCTGGTTGCTGCTCGAGTTTGTCTTTGATCCTTGGGGTCTTCCATTTTTTCAAATAAATCCAAAAGTTGAACATCCTCTGAAAGTTGCAATAATTCTTGTTGAGTAGTCAAAACACCTCCTTGAGCTTGTGCCTGCATAATTTCCTTTTCCCCCTTTCTGGCCTCTCCTGCTTCTTTCCTTCTTCTGGCTTCTGGAGATGGTGGGTTTCCAGCCTTTAGTATGGTAGTGTAAAAATCTCTTGCCTTCCAAACTGAGTTGAGACGATGTGTCTCACCCAAATAATTCACCACTAATCTGGCTGGAGCTTCCCATCTGTACTGCAACTGACACCTTCTAAGTTCATCAACTAAAAATGCATAGTCCTTTCGAGAGCTCAACATTTTGGGGGGGAATTTCCTTCATTACTGAAACCTCCTGTCCTGCCACTTGAAGTTTCTTTTTATAAGAAACTTGTAAAACTCCATTTCTTGTTCTCCTTGTAACAAAGTAGATCACAATATCTCTTGGTAGTTGTCTCTGTCTGGCAATCCATGAATTAACATGATAAATTTTGTCTATTTGCCAGTCACACTCTGGCATTTAGATTCTCCAGTAAACTGAGCAAGGGCTTCTGCAAAAATCTCTCTGAGATTTTCTTGGTTATTTTCTTTCAAGCCTCTGACCCTCACTGATGGCCCATTCCATCGCTCTGTATTGTGTCATTATGAGTTCTGCTTCCGCCTTTTCCATCTTATTTTGAGCCTCTCCCAATTTAGCTTCCACATTCAAATTAAACTGATCAATTTCATCCACCCTTTCTTCCAATGATGTAACATGACCCACCAGTCCCTTAAATGCTTCAACAATATCTTCTCTTATTGCATCATTTTGGGTTTGAATTGTTTCTTTAATTTCAAGCAGTTCCTCAGACACTTCTTTAATATTTTCCTCAAAACGGAGTGTGATTTTTTCTTCCAAATCAGTGGACAGTTTCTTTAAAGATCCCTGAAGAACTTCTAGTGTCAGTGTTTGTGTATCTGGTGGGGCTAACAAAGACTGCATTTTTGATGTTTGAGCTGGAGAAGTCCCCGCACTTTTAGTCACAACAGTTTTTATTTGCTTTACAGCCATCTCCAAACTGCACTTTCCCACCAGCCACTCAGCAGAACCAACAGGTCTTCTTAATATCAGTCCTTAATAATTATTATGGCTTATTAATAAGTCAATATTGTATTCTTTAATTTCCAATCCTCAAAATCCCCCAACAAAGTCTTTTAAAAGGTACTGACAGCGTTAATGAGCATTAATGAGCGTTAACAAACACTTTCTCTTTTAACTTTCATTTTCACGCCCTTAAGCAACTCAGCGCCATCTTTTTTAAGCTTTCTCCTGTCTCAAGCTCCGAAGGAAGTAGTAATTTATTAGAAGTAAAGTTTAGTACTTGCAGTTGTGATTTCTCCTGTCTTTGCTCTGCCTGCTTTAAAATCCAATCGATGTAAACTAATTTAGTTCACAGGGGTGGTTGCGGCGCCTTGTTCTGTTTGAAACAGAAACGTCCCGGATCCGGAGCTTCTTCAGGTGCTTGGGGAGCTCTCACCCTCCGCACCCTAAGATTAATCCTGGGAGTCTTGGGGAGCTCTACCCACACCTGCCTGCTCGCCTTCCCCTCTTCTCCTGAGGGGAAAGTTCCGAGCCACTAGAACAGCTAATTTTCGCTGCTCTAGTGGCTTTACGAGATCGCGGGGGTTAGCGCTCCCAAAGGAGCTGCTGCCGACGCCTGCAGTGCCACCGGAAGTCCCTTTTTGTATAGAATTCTATACTTTTTGTATAGAATGCTATTTGGAGGTAGGTTATTGTAATATACCACAAAGTAGAACAGAGGTCATTGAAATTTGGTAGCTAATAAATTCAAATAAAAACTTCATTTAAATGTGAAAGATGTATAAAATCTATCAAAGATCGGAACCACACCAGCTCTTTTCCAATCCTCTGACAATATTGCCAGATTTATATGTTCTGTGTAATTTTGAAGTTTCTGACAAAGAGAAAATGGAAAGATTTAAATGTATGTGAGGAAATACCAGTATATTTTAGGTCTGTGAAATGCTGCTTATTCATTTTGGAAGAGAGCCTGGATATCTCTTGCAGTGACATAATTTCACATAGCTTTTCACTTACCACAGTGATGAAATATGCAGAGGTTTCCAAGGATATTTCAAATATTTATATAATCTAATCTGTTATTCATCTTAACAATTCTACTTTATTTTGCTAGGGATTCATATACTCAGAATACAATTTGTATTACTGCCATTAATTTTTCTAGAGTTGTATCAAATTTCCTAGAGCTACAGGAACATTTGTGAATATTTTGGAGCAAAACAGACATTTCTGAGCTTGATCATTAAGTTATATAATATAGCACAATTAAATAGTGTAGCTATATTGCATATTAAAAGCAATTCTGTAGAAAACAAAAACAATAAGAGGGAACTGTGTAGGATATCTGCAAGCTTCAATATCAAATTGATTATTAGGGAAAATGGTATATATGATTGCAATCACAATCCAAATTGGGTTCCAGCTGATTGTTTATCTTAAACTTATCACTTGTGGATCTCCTAATTTTCCCCAAAATTTATGAGATTCATCATAAAGTTAAATACATACGTAACTACATTACTGAAGTAATTGAGTAGAAATGTCCTTCTAATGGTGCTCCACAGAGTTGTATGAGATTAGCAAAACATCTTAAAACACCATGTGTCACCAAAGGATGCAACCATTGTAGGCTGGCTGACTTTAGTGTCAACATTCCGTCAGAAATATTTAATCCAACAAATGGAACACAGAAAATATAACTTGAACAGTATTATAAACAATTATTTGTGTCATGCAGTACTAGCCATGGAATCATAACATTTTTAATAAGATACCTTCTAATATTTAATTTCCTATATGATACATTATAGTATTTGAAGTATAATTTTGAAACTTCTGTATATTCTACAGAAAATTTTAATTAATTTTTTTATTTCTGTTTTTTTATAAAATGTGCTTTATTCCAAAATAAAAGTTTACATCATATTTCATAATATATGAGATCAAACTTTAACATACCTATAGGGTAAGTTAGATGAATGGGCAGTCATGGTAAAATTATTGATTGTATTGATCACTCATTTCAGATTATTTCAAATTTAAAATATGAATATAGAAATTGGTAGAGATTGGAATCATTTTCAGAGATGGAGCAAATCATATCAGTATCTGATATGTCTCTGAATTACAAGTTCCAAAACTACAATTAATTTGAATGGAGACTATTGGTAACTAAAGTTGTAATACTTTCATAGTAATTGAAGTTGAGCTAAATCAAGTCCAATTTATCATTGTGGATAAATCTACAAATTGCTACCATCTATCAAGGCTCAGCTGTAGACATTATCAGGATATACATATAGAACATATAGAAGAATTAAAAGAAGTTCAGAAGCCAAGGAACCAAAGTCCAAAATTAGTGAATTCAACACTGTCATTGCCACTGATATATAGATAATTTGTACCTGAAAGTGAAATCAAGCCTCTTTGCCCTTGAAATGCTATAGGCAGCATCAAAAGAATCAGAAGTCTACAAGGCAAAAGAAATCCTGTCATTACAGGATTTACACCAAGCCTTCTGCAGAATCAGAATTCATTTGTTACAAATAGAGTGGTTATGTTCTGCTTGTCTTCTGTCTCCAACAGAAGGAACATACAGGTTTGTCCTGATGCTATTGAAACTTTTTTTTTTTTTTTTTACTATTTCTTGGTTAGTTTCTAGTTTTATGTGTTATAAATAGGAGACTTTACAATGCCTGATTCTAGTAAATCAGGTCTATACAGTTTCAAGTATTCCTGGCTGGGGATCAAAGGAACATTGAATATTAAAAATAACTTCTATGACAGCCCTAAACCTGCTTACTTGTACCTGACGTTCATTGTATTGTAAACTAGTTGAACTGAATCCAAAATCAGCTACCATCTTGCTACTTGAATCTGGCCATTTTGCTTAAATTACACACTGATTCTTGGCTTGACATAGCACCTTGCAATTGCCTGGCGCTCCGCAATGAAGATGTAACACTGGAATAAGATTTATGACTTGACAAGCAATTACATCAGTAAGTGCTTTTGTAATTTATGACCAGCCTGTTTACATTCCTCTAGAACTGATCTATGCTGTTAAACAAGGTCCGTGTTCCCAGGGATTTTTTTTAAAATTTTGGTAAAGGCAGGGACTTGACAAGCAATTACATCAGTAAGTGCTTTTGTAATTTATGACCAGTCTGTTTACATTCCTCTAGAACTGATCTATGCTGTTAAACAAGGTCCGTGTTCCCAGGGATTTTTTTTAAAATTTTGGTAAAGGCAGGGACTGGGTAATAGAAACAAAGGTGTGTTGGATATGCTAAGACTTGTTGGCTGCTTCTCATCGTTTCCACCACCCATCTCCTTCTACTTATGACTCTATGACTGTAATTTTGTTGCTTGGATCCTTACGATTTATATTGACATTGTTTCTTGATGGCTTATTTGTACCCTATGACTATCATTAAGTGTTGTACCTTATGATTCTTGATGAACATATCTTTTCTTTTATGTACACTGAGAGCATATGCACCAAGACAAATTCCTTGTGTGTCCAATCACACTTGGCCAATAAAAAATTCTATTCTATTCTACTCATGTGGCACAGTTGCAAGCAATAAGAGTCAATAGAGGAGATTCTAGTTTAGTAATTCTGTGGTTTCAATGTTTCTTCTGGAGCAGAACAGAACAGAATAACAGAGTTGGAAAGGACCTTGTAGGACTTCTAGTACAATCCCCTGCTAATGCAGGAGACCCTGGCCTATATCATTCCAGACAAGTGTTTGTCCAGTCTCTATTTAAAAATTTCCAGTGATGGAGCTCCCACAATTTCTGAAGGCAAACTGTTCCATTGGTCTCATTCTCAGGAAATTTCTCAGTTCTAGATTGGATCTCTCCTTGATTAGTTTTCATCCATTGTTTCTTGTCTTATCTTCAGGTACTTTGGAAAATAGGTTGACCCCCTCTTCTTTATGGCAGTCCCTTAGATATTGGAACACTGCTATCATGTCACTACAGTCCTTTTTTTCAGTAAACTAGCCATACACAGTTCCTTCAAGCATTCTTCGTATATTTTAACTTCCAGATTCCTAATAATCTTTGTTGCTCTTTGCACTCTTTCCAGAGTTTTACTTATAATAGGGTGAGCAAAACCAGATACAGCATTCTAAGTGTGGTCTTATTAAGGCTTTGTAAAGCAGTACTATACTTCATGTAATCTTGATTCAATCCTTCTGTTAATGCAACCTAGGATTGCTGCATAATACTGTCTCATACTTAAGTGATTGTCCACTAGGACTCCAAAATTCTGCTCACAGTTATTGTTATTGAGCCAGGTTTCACCCAATCTGTACCTGTACTTTTGGGTTTGGGTTTTTTTGGCTAAGTGTAAGACTTTGCTTTTCTATGCATTTTGTTATATAGGACTCAATGTTCAAGTTTGTTGAGACTGGTGGAGAGTAACTATATCTCAAACCTGGATTTTTAGAAGTAATTTTTAGGTCTCTGGAAAGGGACATAGGCAGTTATATAATTATCAATTACTATATTCTGTGCAGAACTGTTTGAACTAGGAGGACAAGGAATCTTCCGGGAAAGAGCCAGTGGATGGAATAAAACAGCCAGGAAAATAAAAACTGAAAAATTAAACATAGGACCCTGGAGATAAGGTAAAGCCCTTCATTGCAGCCTCTCACTGCAGGATCTGTAATAAAGAATTGGTAGAATCTGCAATGCATTTGAACATATTTTTTTTGTTTAAATACCTCAGCAAAAAAGAAACCATTATTTTCCAGTCCCTTAGTGTTTTTTTCTAATGTTTTTCTAAAAACTGCTTTCTTGCTATTTTTATCTGGTGGTTTTATTTCTGCTTTCTGGAACAACAAAAAACAAGTCTGTTCCAGCTTATACATGGCAGTCATTCATACATCTGAACTGGATTCCGTAGTTTTCAACCCATTAAGGTTTATCTAAAACGATATTTCTAAATTATCCCTTATATGTTTCATTATCAGACATTATTCCATTTTCTCTCTTCTCAAAGTTCCCAAGTTGGAAGACTATTTTTAAATATTCTCAGAGGATAGAAAGGAGATTGTCCATTAGATAGTAATGAAACAATAACAGATTGTATTATAACAATGATTAGGCTTCTATAAAGTTTCTTCATTCCCAAATTATAGGAAAATCCAAACAATCCAATTATGACAGTAATTTATAAAAAATCCATTTAATAGCATTAGTTAGTGGAAGATAAACACAAGGAAGAAGAAATGGAAACTCTCAACCTCCCAATATATATTGCAACCTTGCATGTGTACTTAATAAAGGTAATGAAGTAGAAGTCTAATAACACAGATTCTAATAAGATGTAATTCACTATAAACATTATAATCAATGCCTTATTTAGAGGGTTCCAAATCTTGTGTATAGCATAGAATTTGCTATTTAATGTGAGTTAAATTGCAACTTCAAAGCATTTTGTTTTGTGACAACATAGCTGTGATGTATTTTGGTTCCTTTCCTCAATTGTATGTTTTAGTTCTTGCCCCTTGGAGTAATTAAAGTAATGTACTTTTGATGCCCTCATGTTATCAACATTCAGTCAAAACAATAATCTGAAGTCTTTGAACTCAATTTAGGCAATAAACTATTGTCTGCTTGACAGAGTTTATCTTCTATCTTTTATGTGAATAAACATGGTTTACAAAGTTAAGGCAATGGAATTATGATTCAGCTGTAAACATTCTGTGTAATCAGTAATTGTGCCTATTGTGCATACATGGAAAAATAATTCTAAATCTCATTCCCTCAGTTTCCATCTAATGGTTTTTACAGCATATTGGAAATGAACACTTTCAAATAGCAATTTTTTCAGATTATGCTTGGATTCACTGTAACATCATAAAATAAAAACAGCATTCTGTGGTTTTACCAGCACATGGCAAAGGTTTTATCTTTTATACCATGTGTTCAAAGAGTTTAGGCCAGGGGTATCCAAACTTTTTGCAAGGAGGGCCAGATTTGGTGAGGTGAAAATGTGTGGGGCCCAACCACTTGTCCTGGAAGGAGCGGCCCCTGCCCGAACTGGTAGCATTTCACCACTGGGCGATTGCCAATTCTCTCTTTGTATGGAGAGGTTTGAAAAGACAATTTACTCCTGACTCTTCATTCATGTGGTCATGGCTCAAGTTTTCATTGAGTATTTTCAGTCTACCATTCCTTTTCTGTATGTCCTACAGTCCATAATCTTCAGTGAAGAGATCTATATTTGGAAGAATAATTATTCTTTTGTGTGTGTATGTGTGTGTGTATGTGTGTGTGCATGTGTACAATTATGCATAAATGTTATTTTGCAAATACATGTGCATGAGTGCGGCACACACACACACAAACCAGGGGTGGATTCCACTTACCTTTGCTACTGATTCGCAATGGGAGCACTTGGGTGTGGCGCTTTTGTGCATATGCTGAGTGTCCATGATGACATTCAGGTGGGTGGGCGGAGCCTCCTGCCGCCATTACTACCAGTTCACAAGATCCGGACTGAACTGGTAGCAACCCACCACTGACACAAGCACACACACACACACACACAGAGAGAGAGAGAGACTTTGACATATGCACTATGGCACTATGCAGTAAGGAAAACATAAGAAGGAAAGTAATTGGCTGAAGGAGGAAAGACCCAATAACTATTGTCCAATGAAAGGATTGATTAACCTACAATCTGAACTACTTGTTGTCATCTGAGTCTGTATAGGATTTTCTTAAATTGGTTTGAACTAAAATGGCATCCCCATAGGGCAGGAGTAGTATAATGATAAATGTGAGTATGCTGCTAATTAGCTAATCAAAGTACCTCTTATCAAGAAGTAAATAGAAGTATGTAGCATGATTTCTACAGCAACAGCAAAATTAATCTCAATGTTAGTTTCTCTATTTTTTATCTTATATATGATTTTTTTAAAAATGTAAATATTTGTATTTTTGAGCATATTATTTTCTAATATTTAAGAAATTGTTGGAAGAAATGTCCATCATGGTTCAGTTCCAAGTGGAGAGAAAGACACTGGAAACATGGAGACTGCTTGAAAAGATGGTTTAATAGTGGACAGGATCACATGGTTTTGAGGTCCTGGGCAAAAAAAGCATGTGTGTGTGTATGAGAGAGAGAGAGAGAGAGAGGGAGAGAGAGAGAGGTGGAGGGATTGATTTATACCCTCTGTTGGGCTTTGAATTTGAGCTTGTATTCTGATTGGTTGTCAGACTCTCATGGGGCCATGCAGGGTAACTTTGTAGGTTGTCTTTTGAGTCCCAGGCTTGGTTGAACCTTGCTGGGTGATGCAATCTCCCCAAGTGCCAAGTGGTGAGTTCTGTTGCTAGATGGGTGGAGGGCTAATCCTATCTTTGTTGAATCTTAGGTTCATAAGCATTTGCTTATTTATTTATTTATTTATTTATTTATTTATTTATTTATTTATTTAGATTTATATGCCGCCCTTCTACGGAGAATAGGGTTGCCAGGTGTCCACTATTTGAGCAGACAGTCCACTTTTTTCACATTATATTCACTATTTTTTTCACAAAATAGTGGACATTTTTTTAATTCAAAAGCTTTATGATGAAATGGTATATAATCTAAAGCTGTACAGTCTAAGAGAGTAAGGATAGGAGAATCGCGTTTTGTCTTTTTTTTCATAAGTTAGAATGAGACAAAGATCGAATGCTCATTGCAATAATCACATTTTACACAACAGCGCAAAAAATGCATTAAAGCAGTTATCTTTTGATATTGAAAATGTAGTGCTGAAGGTTTTTGCCGAATTTTCGAATTCTGCAAAGAAACGAGAAGAGTGAAATCATTTTTTGAGTGTTGCGAGTCAGAATTCCATGAAGTTTTGCGCCATGTTCCAACACGTTGGTTAAGTTTGTTTAAAGCGGTCGAAAGACTTCTTTTAAACTGGATACCTCTAAAATCGTATTTTATTTCTCTTGGATCTAATGAGTGCCATAAGGTTATCTGGAATCTTATTTCAGATCAGGAAAATGAACTCGCAAAGGACGATGAACCAACAATTTCAGAATTGTATTTATATTTCACGCACTTCTTCATGTCAATAATGCAAGACACCCTACTGAAGCTGGAAAGCAAGAAAATTCTTGCATGTGATCTTCACATTATCATGTGTAAGCTGCGTGATTCTTTGCAAAAAAAATACGATGAGCAGTTTTTTGGAATGAAAGTTTTATTTGCCTTACGTAAAAAACATTTGCCTGAGAATGCCATGCAAAAGTTCAAGAAAGAAGCCATTAACGTGTATCAAAGAGCCATTGAGTATCTAGAAAAGTGGTATAATTTCACCGATTCAGTATATGAGATGCTAAGTTGTTTCAATCTAATTGATCGCAATAATCCTCCAACTTTAAAAGAAATCACGAACATCTGGTTATTATCACCATGGCGAGAAGAACTTCCACCCAACACTCTCTTCGATGAAATTTCTGCCTTAGAAGAAGTTTATGTTCATCTGCAGGGCGATTCATCCCTTGATAAGTGGACGTACTTTTTCAAGAAAGAGCCAGCTCTGAGTTTACTGAAACTGTTCCAGTATTGTGCATCAATTCCGGTATCAAATGCAAATGTTGAACAAATTTTCAGCATCATGGGAAATTTGTGGACTGACGAACGTAACCACCTGCTTGTATCAGTTCGAAGTGAACTTTGTATATTTTTTAATATTTCTCAACGTTGTACTAAAATTAAAGAATTATTCCTTAAACAAAAAGAATTGCTCAAAGCTGTGCAGTCAAATAAAAAATACACACGACAGCAAAGTAAAATGTAATTTAATATTTTACATATTATTATAATATATTTGATGTTTTGAATTTTAAGTAAAGTTTTGAAGTGATTATTTTAATATGTGTTAAAATGTTTGTAAGAAAATATATAATTTAATTGAATTTTTTTAAAAAAAATTTTTACTACTTAACCCCCTCCCCCTGCTTGTCCGCTATTTTTTGGAAGCAGACCTGGCAACCCTACCGGAGAATCAGGGCGGCTTACAAGGTGTTAAGCAATTATAAATAGATCTAGCTATCTCTTTATCTCTTAAGTACTAACATCTGCTGTGGGCTATTGAGGAGGGTGGGGGCTATTAAGAGTGAGTCTGTTTCCTGCCTAAAAAACATGTTTCTCCATTTCTTATCCAGGGAGGTATAATATTCTGCCTTTTTAATATTTCCTAGAATATTTCATTTTTCTTGGAGATGGGTAGGTGCTAACTTCCTACAAAATCAACTCCAAAGGAAACCTAAAACTACTTTTAGTGAAATTGGTTATCTTGCAAGTGTTGTACATACTACCCTACTACTTTAATTTACAGAAGGACCTTGACAGACTGGAACAGTGGGCCCTAACTAACAAAATGAAATTCAATGTGAGAAAAGTAAGGTTCTACATTTAGGCAAGAAAAAAACAAATGCACAGGTACAGAATAGATATTATCTGGCTCAATAGTATAACTGCTAGAGGAATCTTGAAGTCATAGTGGACCATTACTTAAATATGAGCCAGCAATGTCCTTCAGCTGCCAAAAAAGTTAATGCAGTCTTCAATCTTTTCTCAATGTTACCTCTGTGCTCTGGACTTTTAAAAAAATGCTTCCTTTTGTCTAGGTCAGTGGTTCTCAACCTTCCTAATGCCGTGACCCTTTAATACAGTTCCTCATGTTGTGGTGACCCCCAACCAGGGGTGGGTTCTAAATTTTTTTACTACCGGTTCTGTGGGCGTGGCTTATTTTGTGGGCGTGGCTTGGAGGTCATGTGACTGGGTGGGTGTGGCTAGCTGGTCATGTGACCGGGTGGCCATGGCTATGTGTATAGGGACTACTCAGAGGGCTGAAAAAAGTCATTTCTGACACTTTTGACTGGTCCTCACACTTATGGCCATCCTCACATTTATGCCCGTGCAGCATTCTTAACAACCATGTCACTCATTTCACAACTGCTTCTCTTCACCATGGTGACAAGATAGGGCAAAAACGTAAAATGTGAGGACAGTCGTAAGTTCGAGGACTGGTCAAAAGTGCGAGGACCAGTCAGAAATAACTTTTTCAGCCCTCTGAGTAGTCCATATGCACAAAAGGATACAGCAATAGAGAGGGATGAAGGAAGAGAAGGGAAATTAGAGTAGGAGTGAGGGTAAGAGAGGGAGGAAGAGAGGAGGAGAAGGAGAAAGGAAGAGGAAGTAGGGAGGAGAAGAAGAGGGTGAGGAAGAGAAAGTAAGAAGGAAAGAAAAGAGAGAGGTGGTAGGTTTGAGGAGAAAGATTGCTGTACAATAAAAAAGATGAAAGGGAAGAAAGGCAACCCCAAACAAATATAAAGATATTAAGATAAAGAATGAATTGTTAAACTTTAAAGAATAAAAGAGAACAAGTATGAATAAATAACAATAATTAGAAACAGACATACTGTAGGAAGTTAGCACCCACCCCTTTCCTGGAAGAGTGAAATACTTTAGGAAATATGAAAAAGGCAGAATATTATATTTCCCTGGATGAGAAATATGAGAAGCATATTTTACAGGCAAAGTAGCTCCCACCTTCCTGCCCCCACCCTTTGTCAATGGGCCATTAAGGCTTGGGCCAGTCTATTCTACATAACAAAGATCTACCTCCTTCAGGCAGAGCCATAATAGGAATTGCCAAAGATAGGATTAGCCCTCTACACAATAGCAGCAGAAACTCACCACATGTGACCATCAGCCAGCAAGGCCCCACCCCCTGGGAGTCTGAAAACCAATCAGGATACTCTTTCGGGGCCCCAAGAAATGCAGAGCCAGAGAGAGCATAAAAACCCGAGGATTTACTGTATCTGCCTTTTTTTTTCCGTTCAGGAACTCAAGCCATGTGATCCTGTCCACCATTAAACCATCTTTCCAAGCAGTCTCCATGTTTCCAGTGTCTGTTTCCCCACTTGGAGCAGAACCTAGAAGGATGTTTCTTCCAACAATACAAACATACAATGTATTTTCTTTGAACAGAGTATTTGGCCGGTTCATAAATTTAAACAGTGTTTAGTCATTTCAATTAAATTTACAATTTCTATATTTCCTTTTTGCCATATTTATTCCTCATCTATTTTTGTAAAAAAACAATATTACCCTTCATCCTCATCTCTAATCTTAATCAAATTCAATTTTTCCCTTCTATTCTATATTATACCCCTTCCCATTGTCATCTATTTTTATATCCATCCTCACATTGGTTAATTATGTAATATTACAGTTGTTTAATATGAATTCAACATTTTAATATAAATCAATTAGTTATATAACTATCTTTTTTGTATATTAATCAATATGAACATGAATATTCCAATTATTTCCATGCAATCCAATTTCTTACAAATCAATTAATTATATTTACCAATAATAATAAACCAAATAATTTCCCCTATATATTCCTCCAAACCACAACTTAACCATTTCTGCTTTGAACACAATATACAACTAATAGTATCTCAATTATTACAATTCCCTAGTTAAATAGAACTTTTTTTCTTTTGTGTTTTAAAATCTCCTCTTTTTCCCTAAATTTCCTGTTGTCTGCACCTACCTTTTTTAGTGAGGAAAAAGAAAAGAAATCTGCCTGCCTAATTTTCCAACGTGCAAAGCCAACAGCCTGCTTTACTTTCTCTTTCGTTTTTCAGTATAGGTAGGGGGAGAAAAAATCAGCACTCTTTGCAAGCAAGGAGCAGATCCGTGAGCAAAACAGCTGAGAGCAAATCTAAGCAAGGGCTAATTAGCCTATGCTGAAGCTCCGGGGGCCAATAAAATTACAAAAAAAAAAACCACCGAACCCTTTGTTAAATTGCTGGCTCCCCCGCCCCTCGCCCACCACTATTGATTGGCAATAAATAGTGGTGCGGAGGGCGGGGCAAGCCAGCAATTTAACAAAGGGTTCGGCTGCAGCACTGGCTCTAGGGCGGCCCTTTGAAGCCCCGCGGCAAGGATTTAAACAGTTTTTTTTCCTCTAGCCATCGGAGGCAGCAATAGATGGGGAGTGGGCGGGGTAAGCGAAGGCCGGCGATCCAACAGAGGAGTGAGGGTGAGTGAAGGCAAGGGGGGGGAGAGAGGGCTTTGGCGACCCCTGTGAAATGGCCGTTCGACCCCCAAAGGGGTCGCGACCCCCAGGTTGAGAACCGCTGGTCTAGGTAATGTTTACTGCATATCTATGTGGAGATAATCTTCCTTAATCCCTACATAGAATTCCTGAATAAACATATTCTACCAATAGAAGAGAAGTGTTCTTTCTGAGCAATTTGAAAAACATTTGGTTGTATTTACCTATTTTATCCATCTCAATAGAAGACTTTGTTCTGAATTCAGAGATATGTGTTTCTAGTTGTACCTATCAAATGGAAAATAGGCTTTAAAATGAGGATAGGATCATTAAAGTTTTTAATGTACTCATTTCCTGCCTGGCATAAATTTGTTGGGAAAGGTAGTTTTTTTTTTTTTTTTTTTTAAAGCTAAACTGATTTCCTTATTATGTACTGATGCTGTTTTAGCTTTTGAAACAGTATCAAATAAATGTTGTTTTCCTTTAAAGATATTTGGAAATTCCTCTATATCCTTGTCATATTTCAACAATTGCAATAATACACACATCCTTTGTCATAACAAAGTGACATATTTTGATAGCTTTCATGTATAATATACTTCATGGATAGCTTTTCAGGTATTATTCATTTTTATGTGCATAGATACACATTTACATGCACAGCAATTTTTAAGAGCAAGCTCTTCACTCCAACATTAAATAGAAGAAAATAATTTAAGTATTTTAAAAAGGAATGTCCTGAGGAATAATTGAAAGGTATATTTCTATTTCTTTTTTATTTCTCACAAAGCCTGTTTATTATGGCAGAAGGTTGAATTCAACTATGTTGAATTTTGGGTTTGGTTCAAAGGATTTTTTTCTTCTTTATCTGAAGTGGCAAAATATTTGATTTGAAGGATTACTAAATATCTCATTGTACTCATCTTTCAGAATTGCTGCTATTGTTAAATAAAAGGAAACCAAGATGCAAAGAAATAGCAATGTTAGTGATAAGAGAAAAAGAGGAAATCTACTCACCACTGTAAGACAAATTAATGCTCTTTAAAAATTTGTGAAATAATGTAGTAGAATTAAAGTCTCAATGCCAATTCAGAAATGGGTTAGAGTAGTACAAGAATACAGATTGTTGAGAGTGGCTGAAATAATGCTCATTGTATATGTGGTCACAGGAGAGCACTTACCTGGAAATTTATTAATCAGCTCTGAGGAAACAAAGCATGACCTACATTTCACTAAAGTCAGCTGGTCCTTGCTAATCCTATGGGCTTCTTTTTATTAATGTCACAATTGCTAATGTGGTATAACATTGTCATTACTGAACAACACAGTGGGATAAACTGCAGCTGTTATTTTTCTTCAATATCTACCAACGCATTAGCATCTGAGTTTTGAAAAATACAATTAGTGGAGATTATTTGAGGAAGTGTTTTCTTCTTTCCCCATTTTATATAAATTAAAATGTATCCTAAACTTTGACAGACTATTTCTTATTTTTATTATGTTTCATATTATGTTAAGTTTGAAGAAATATTTGTAGCAAAAAAAGATTGAAACAAAAATACAATGCACAATGGTGATGATTCCTCTTCTCAGTGGAATATCAAAAGAAGTGTAATGTTCATAGATAAAATATAGAAAAAAGTAACAAACTTTTATTTCTAAAAATATCAATTATCACATTTTAATTAAGTAATTATAATTACACTAAGATGTTTTTGGGAAAAATGCATCTCTGACTGTGTACGCAGTCACTCATGTATTTTTATTTAATAGATGCTTGCTAGATTAAGTTGTCTAAAATTACTTTCTTCCCTCTTTTCACTCCCTTTCCACAGATTTCTTACCATGTAAATATGTATTTTTATTGAAGTATTAATCTTTTTAATCCAATACTTCCTTCAATGCTATCAATGTTAAAAAAATACTGCTAGGGAAAAATCAAAGGAACTGATTTGTTACTTTATGACAGAATTTGTTTATTTGTGTCATAAAATATAAAATACAAGATTAAAATATGAACAAGTTAAACAGATCTTGCCCAGAAACCAAGCAAACCAAGCCATGAGGTGCTCAAGTGTGCATTGATCTGGACATCATGTCACCACAATTGCAAAGGACAAAGGCCACCGAATAGCACCATTTATTCAGGGTATCTCTGGATCTTGTTATACCAGTCTATTCAATTATTTCCATACTTCCCAGCTTTTGCCAGCCTCAGATGCCTGCATCTCCATCAATTCAATCCAGTGTTGGTTATTTGTAGCTTTCCATAGGTCCTCTCTGCTTTTAAATTTTTTGAAGTCTTTCACCAACCTAAACAAGCTTTTCCTAAATTCTAATCTGTGGAGGTCATAGCTGGAAATTAATGAGCTCTACCTGGGGTGCCAAACTCAGGGTCCTTAGGATAATAGCTCTAGCTCTTTGCTACTTGGCAGATGAATATGCCTGCTCAGTCTAGTATAAATCAGCACACACTGGGAAAGTAGGTGCTGCTCTGAATCTGAGGAACTGTATATTAAAATGTACAATAGGAACTTCCTATTCTCTGTTTTGTCTTTGTATATGAAAAATTGTACTGTGTACTTCTTGAGCGACTGTCCCAAAGTCCAAGGCCCATATGATTGAATTCTGAATCATTTTGTAATGGATAAATGCCAGACTCATTCCTACAATATCAATAACAGGCACACAATAACAAGCCTTGGATGGACAATGCCTTTTCTCTCTACCTTGCCTTGGTGTTACAAGTGGAATGGGAATATCAGAGGAGCTGATGCTTTCACACAAATTTGGAGTTTCAAAAACTTAACAAAAAAGCCTTATAAAGCAAAAAAAGTATAGAAGGCCTTACAAAATTTATCATTAATTTTGGCTCTTTATCCCATCAAAGTAAGAAAAAAATCAGACTGATATTTGGGGGGAGGGTAAGGAGGAAGTGCTATTGTTATAAAACTTATATTGCTTCATTTGGGCAGGGAATTGTTCCTGGGAAGATTGACTGAAGAACTTGGGAAAATATACCAGACTAAATACTCGTAGCAGCCTCAGAAAATATATTCAAATATTTGATAATTAAAGTCTTATACATGAAAAGATGAGAATGGTAATCTTTGGTATTCTCTGTGACAGTTTATGAAATCAAAAGTTGGACTTTGAAGATGCAGGTTAGGAAGTGTATTGATGTTTTTGTATTTCAATATTAGAGAAGACTCTTGAGAATACCATGGATTGTCAAGAAAATGATGCAAAATTCTCACTTGAGGTAAAACATTATATTTTGTTAACAATATTATATTTTGAACCATTACGAAAATATCTAGCTTTGTTGAGAAGTCAATAATGCTGTGAAAAGAAGAAGAAAATTATGTCCCGATCTTTGTATTTTGTTAACTTCTCTAGTTCTTTCCCTTCTATTCTGCTGTCTCCAGGTACACATCCACTAGTCAAACTTTATTTATTATTATTTCAACATTTATATACTGTCATAACCAATTAAAACTATTGCACTGAACAATAAAGCAAAAGTAAAATAACACCAAAAGAGAATGCTAATAATAATTGTACTTAATAAAAAGTACAATGCTGTAGAGTAGATAGCTGCCTGTAAACTCTATGCAATAGAGACATGGTGAAATAAAATGGTTTTAACAGGCTTGTGAATTTCAGTGAGGGAAAAGAATATACCTCAGAGCATGGGGACTGTAACCACTTGTAGCTTCTGAGTCATCCTCAAAGGCAATTTTACAAAAAATGAATTGCAGGAATCTACCAATTGGATAATCAAAACATACTGTAGTTACTATTGCCAGAGCATCTTGATCAGTGTTATCTCTTGCCAGCAGAGAAATGCAAAAAGTTCCCTTTTCCATGACATTAATCAGCTTTTAAATACAAGCTATAGTCTAGGGGGAATCCTGAAGCATGAACCAATATATTTTTTTTGTGAGGACTATGATTCTATTCAGAGTATCTAGCAGGGACTGGTACTACCTGGATGACATTTTAAAGAATAGCAATTCAATCCTGATAGAACCTAATATGAGTTTGTTTTACTCCAGCCAATCCATAATAGCTTTCAAACTCTAGTGATATGTCCTATTTGGTCTGTATCCTGAAGTCAATAGATGACCTCTCCCTATAGTTTCTTATGGATATTAAATAAAGGAAAAAAAAACACAACCTTATAAAAACTGAGGAGAATAATTAAGGACTTAAATGTTATCCTTCTACTACTAATGTTGGCAACTGTCACCTGGTATAAAATGTGTCTCCAACTCCCAATCCTTCGAGGCAGTCTAGCAAGATATCATGATCAATGGTTCTGAATATTTTAAGAAGACTAAAAGGATCAAGTGGAATGCATACTCAAATCTCCTGAAAACAACCAATGACCAGGTCTGAATCCTGACTATCCAGTTAAACTTTAATGATTCTCCAAAGCTGATTCCCCATTAACATCTCAGCAACTATTCTCCAAAAAGGGAGATGAGCACACTAGGCAAAACATGTTTTAAAATGCCCAAACTAATAAAGTTTCTTAAGAAGAAGACATTTTACCACTTTGTTCAGATCCCAATGATATTATTCTGCTCCTTGAAAAAGCGAATCTAGCCATTCAAATATCATTTATTTGCTTGAAGGAACTAGGATGTTGCTATACTACAGAAGAGGAAGGTGTGTGTCTAACTTGCAGAGAGGAGAGTTCATTATAGAGCAGGAGTCCTCAAACTATAGCCCGCAGGTCGGGTATGGCCCACCGACTGAATTTATCCGGTCTGCAGAGTGGTGGGATTCAACCCCGCCCCTCTCCCATCTCCTCCCAGCCACTCCCCTTGTGGCTGGCTTTTCCCAGCTGATGGGAGCCCTGGGGAGGAGGTACTTCACCTACCGCAAGGCTGCACTGCCCGCATCTCCCCTCCCCTCCTCCAGCCATCACCCTTATGTTCCACCATCCAGCCGCACTTCCCAGTTTTTCTCATTCCCACAGTTCAATGCTCACTGCACCGCTGCTGCTGTAAAGGTAAGGCTGAAAGGCGCGAGTGGGAGGGGGAGGATTGGCTGGTGAGGGGTGATGGCGGTGGTGCAGCCATGTGCTCCTAGACTGGAGGGGTGGGTGGGTGAGCAGCTGCTGCCGACTCTCCTCATCCCAGAAGCACCACCTTCGCACTGTCCCCTTTCTGCTAGCAGCTGTCCCCTTCTTCACATGGGATCGCTGGGCAGCTTCACATGGGATTACCCACTTAGGCCAGGGCGGCTTTGAGGAAGAGCCAGGGGGTGCTCTGATACTGCCATCTCCCATACATTCCCCTTCCTCTCCACTGCCACCTGGCCACAGTCTCAAAGATTGTTAGGGCCACGCAGGAAGAAAAAAAGACTGAGAGAGGAAGAGAGGCTGGGCGAGCCAGACCGAGACACTTTCCTGCTCCCCTTGTCCTGGAAGCATTAACATTGCACTCTCTCCTGTCTTGCTAGTGGCCACCCCCTTCTTCACATGGGATAGCTCAGCAGTGAGGAGGGAGAAGGAGAAGGGGGCAGCCACTAGCAGAGAGGGGAGAGTGCGAGGTTGATGCTTCTGGGACAAAGGCCAGAAAACGTCTGGGTCTCACCCAGCCTCTTTTCCTCTTGCAGCCATGTGTTCTGCCACTGCCCTTCCAGAGGCCTGTCTTGGGAGCAAGGGGGAATAAAGAGGCCAGCTGGCAGGCCGAAGGTTTACTTGCCTGCTTTGCTCTCCCATCTTCACTCTTGCATGTTTTGCTGCCTTTTCCCGCATGGCCCTTCTGATCTTTGAGACTGCAGCTAGGGCGATGGCAGGGAGGGAGGGGAGCGCGCAGGAGACAGTGGCATCAGAGCCCTCCCTGGCTCTTCCTCCAGGGTGGCAGCAGGTAGACTGATAAGCATGGGAGCGAAGCACCCCTGAACTTGCCTTTGCGTGGCACAGCAGTCAGCCTTCATGGTGGTACATTTGTTGCCTCCTCCATGCCTGCTGCTCTTGCAGCATTTTGCACAGCACAGTAAAATTTAGCATGCTTCATAACAGGGGAGACCCAGCCTCACTTGCCTCTGGAATGGCAGTGGGGGCGGGAGCTCACTCTTGCTTCCTGGATGTCAGTCACTTTTCCTGCAGAGCCTGCAGGCCACCTGTATTGTGATGCCCCATCTGCCAGCAGGTCTTCTGCTCGCCCACCCAGAAGCAGCACATCTCTGATCGCAGGATGGATATGAGGCCCGAGTCAGAGGGGAGGGCAAGCAGATGGCCCTCGAGAGAGTGCTGCACTGGGTCTCTGTGTGCTCTCAGGCCTCCTGCCCATCTCTGCTTCTGCTATGCAGAAGGAAAGCTGTAACACCCTCTCATAACACTTTTAGGGAGACTGCAGGATTGCCCCACCTCCCTGCCGGCCTTTGCTCTGGATGTCAGATTCCCACTCAGCACCAGTTCAGGGGTTCCTTCCCCCCAGACAGAGAGATGGAGGAAGGGAGGGAGAAAAAGAGAGAGAGAGAGAGAGACAAGACACAAACACACAGAGACACACACAGAGAGAGACTTGTTGATTGTAAGCTCCTTAGGGCTGAGAATTGCTGTTTCCTGAAGTGGACCATTAGACTCCTAAACAACTTAAAAAATGATCTAGTAAAAAGAAAAGTCAACCAAAAGAGCAACATGCAAACAAAAGCAAATAAAACACCCCCAGGAGCAAAACAAATTAAAGTTTAAAGTGTATTGTTTAATGGACTGCTAAATTGGCAAAATGGATTGCTAAATTGGCCATACCCACCAAGGCACATAATCACCTAGCCATGCCCACCCAGCTGATCTGGCCCCCCAACAGTCTGAGGGACCGTGAATTGGCCCCCTGTTCAAAAAGTTTGAGGACCCGTGCTGTAGAGGATCCAATTCACTTCCCTCATATAATAGCCTCCTTGTCTTTTTTTAAAATTTCAGATCTCCTTGTTATATGTCTTATGCTATCCTTCTCTCACACTGAATCTTAACCTTCCTATATTCATCCCTATATTTTTGAGATACACATTTGTTATGAATTTGATTTATTTGGTCATACCCACACTACCTAATTCCAAACCGACTCTGAAGAAGACAATAAAAATACTATGTATAAATACCCTGTTTCCCTGAAAATAAGACCTCCCAGGATAATAAGCCCAATTGGGCTTTTAAGCACATGTACTAAAACAAGTCCCTCCCAAAAATAAGCCCTTCCCAAAAATAAGCGCTCTCCGAAAATATTTAACTGCATGTGCAGCCTGTCCCTGCCATTTCCTCTGGTTAGGGTTAGGGAGACAGAGCTGGAAATCAGGTAAGATGGCAAGAGGAGCCCTGTCTTGCTCCACATGCCACAAAATAATAAGACCTCCTCAAAAATAAGGACAAGAGCTTATTTCGGGGTTCAAAAAAATATAAGACAGGGTCTTATTTTTTGGGAAACACAGTAAGGGGGAAAAAAAGGAAAACAAGATTGTAAATCTGGCCAAGAGCATCAACTTTTTGTTTTACAGCTGTAGAAAGTTAACACCCCCTCTCCTAGAAGAATGAAATACTTTGAGAGATATTTAAAAGGGCAGAATATTATATTTCCCCTAAAAGAGAAATAGAAATCTTAAAGGAAACAGAAACTCAGAGCCACAGTTCCCTGCTTCCCAATCATATACTAAACTCAGGCCAGCTTTTAAAAATACTGATTTGGTAATCCATTTAAGACAGGATATTTTGAACAAAGGCAGAATTAGGTAGAATGGTAGGATCAGCCCTCACTCAAGATCCAAATGAGGAAAGCCATTAAGACACAATAGGAATGGTCCAACACCCTTTCAGGACACAAGCCTTCTCATTACATCATCTCAGAGAGTTCAGGCTTCAATCAAACTTAATTCAGACAACCTAAAAATTAGCTATGACCACTGCATAGCCCCATGGGAGTCTGACAGCAGCCAATAGAATACATTTCTTGCACAGGCACAGGAAGCTCTAGGGCAATACCCAAGAGAGGGTATAAATACCTTTCTCTCTCTCAACTCCATGTGTTAGCTGCCCAAGACCTCAAACCCATGTGGTCCTGTCCCTCAATAAACCATCTTTCCAATTGGCCTCCATGTTTCCAGTGTCTTTCTCCCCACTTGGAACTGAATCAGATGGATTTTTCTTCCAATACAGCTAAAATACGATCTAAAATGAAATCGGAATAAAATCAATCATTTGAGATACAATCTAAATATGATTAAAATTATATTATAATGTCACCCCTGCATCTACCCAATCAGTCTTAAAACTACTATTAAAATTATATTATTAGATCAAATGGTCTTTCCTACAATCTACCACATTCTGCTGCACCAACTTTGTCCTTTTTTTCATCAACTTTACCGCAAATTTGACAATCCATTTCACCAACTGCAAGTTAGAGCCTAACAGACAATGTTGCAAGAAGTGCTCCTTAGACTTAGGGGTGCTGGTATAAAAAATCCTGCCCAATTGATGTTCCCTCAAATCTGAGTATAGGGGGCAATCAAAAATTACATGGGACGTTGTTTCAACTTCCCCCGTCCCACATAAACAGACTCTTTCTCTTACAGGGATACCCTTGTACCTACCCCAAAGCATGTTTGTTTGAAGTTGGTCTAATCTCAATTTAGTAAAAAATCTCCTTATGACGGGAAATAAAGGATAGTTAAATATTTTTCTATTTTAAAAATTTGTTTATTGGCTGATAACCAGGGGCAAACTTTTACTGCTGTCACCTGTGCAATATCCGATTGGGCACTTATGTCCTTAAATCTCTGTGCAATCCAATTTCGGATCTGCCTATGATTGTACTGCTGCCAATTTAAAGGAATACCAGAACTAGATACCTGCTTCAGAACTCTTGATAACCAGTTATTTTTATTACTTGAGATAATCTGCTCCATTAGCGTTAATTTTGGTAACCTCCCTTCCTCCATCTTGATTATTCTTAACCAATAATAAACAGTCTTCAACAAGGCCCTAGTGCCAATTGCATGGACTCCCATTTCTGCCCTTATTACACATGCTGGGGTTCCAGGGGACACTGCCAAAATTCTCCTCAGGAACTTATTTTGAGGAGTTTCCAGCCCAGGCAACTTAACTGACCCCCATATTTCTGCCCCATAGGTAAATACTGGTTCAATTTTCTCCTGGAAGACCTTTAGCACTGGAATTAATGAAGATGGAGTTTTCTCTAAAATAACTTTGTTTAATTGAGCCATCCGAGCTGTGGCCTTCTGAGCTCCAGCTTTTACCTGCTTATTCCATTTGCCATTTGTCTGAAATACTAGCCCTAAATAGGTTAATGACTGAACTTGTTCTATTCTTCTGTCATTTAAAACCCATCTCCTCATATTTTCTTGCCCGCTAAATATCATTACCTTTGATTTCTCTATGTTAATTATCAAGCAATTTTTTATACAATATGCTGCCAACCTCCTGAGTGACCTTCGTAGCCCCACCTGTGAGGCTGAAGCAAAATTATAACATTGGCATATAACAAGCAATTGACCTGTCTTGTTCCTATAGTAGGCCCATGGAGTGATGTATTTTCCAAACATTTTGGAAGGTCATTTAAATATAAGTTGAAAAGTGTTGGGGCTAAGATGCAACCTTGTCTAACACCCTTCTTTATTGGGATTGCATTTGTTACCGATCCTGTCCTATTCACTTGAACTCTTACTTGGGTTTCCGTGTATAACAATCTAATTAGATATAATAATTTCTTTTCAATTCCCATGGCCTCTAATTTATCCCATAAAATTTGTCTATCAATTGTGTCGAAGGCTGCCTTCAAGTCTATGAATGCCACATACAGTGGTTTTTTCCAAAACTTAAACTTTGTTATTAGATGGTCTAGCACAAAACAATTATCCATAGTGGATCTTCCGCTCCTGAAACCTGACTGTTCTTCAGCTGGAATGTTATTTCTCTTTATCCAGTCCTCTAATTTATGAAGCAAATGCTTAGCATAAATTTTTGCTGAAATATCGATTAGACTAATTAATTGGAAATTATCTGGGTTACCTCTAGAAGCTTTTTTATGTAAGGGGATAATTATTGATGAATGCCAACTGGCAGGAATTTGCCCTGTTCTATTGATAAAAGTAGAGACCCGCCAGGAACAGGCACCCACCAGGCTATGTTATCTTTAAATAACGATGCTGGGAGCACATCCTGTCCTGGAGTTTTGTTTGTCTTCAGGGAGGAGTTTAAACTCCTCACCTCCGTGATTGACACTTCTTCCCACTGGGTTAGGGCTTCATATTCCTGTATCAAGCTCGGAGAGGATATAGCCTCATCAGAGCTTTCCGCTACTGCTGGAGTGGCCAAATGCTTCTCCCAACTTTCTGCACTAATGTTTGGGTCACTTATTGGTTTTCTATCTCTCATAATTTTTGAGACCTTCAACCAGAATAGTGTGGGTGAGGCCAGCTTTACTGCCTGTTCTAGGCCAGCCCATAAGTTGTCATTATAGGAGGCCTTTTTTCTCTTCAATAGCTGCTTATATTTCTGCCTTATGGTAATATACTCCTTCTGTAATTCCATGTTTGGGCTGATTAAGTATCTCCTAAGTGATTTCCTAAGCTGTTTTTTCTTTTCCTTACAGTCGTTATCAAACCATGTTGAATAACTAGAATCAGACTGGCCCATTGGCTTGGTAGTCATGGAAAAATGCTTCAATTTATGGCATATTTCCGCAAAATATACTATAAGCTCTTGTTCACCTGTACTATTTGAGCACATATGCGCTAAGGCTTCCAGACATGGTGAATTCCTGAATTCAGTCACTGCTTTGCTATTAACCCTCTTCCATGTTAGTCTTCTCTCATGGGCTATTTCTAAGTTGAAGCCTATTTGTTGAATTGTTTGATTCCTTTTCCTTAAATCGGAAGGGATTGCCAGGGACGTCTCAATCGGAAGATGATCACTTTCTGGCTTTGGTAACGTCAAGACTGAAGTTGCCCCTGATACTAAGCTGTGAGAAACACAAAAATAATCAATAGAACTACATGCCTTAGGGCCAAAAAAAGTTATGGAGTACCTTCTAACCTCCGAATACTGGCCTACAATTTGAAGGTTATAGTTGTATACCATTGTTAGAAATTTCCCCCCATC